>OX387634.1:13659166-14942083 GCA_947568825.1 Sphinx pinastri
ACAAACACTAACGCCTTTTATCTCAGAAGGGGTAGGTAGAGGCGCAACTAGTGTACCCAGTTCTTGTCATCAGTCATGTGTATTCTATCGAATGATGTCATACGGGACGAGCCAATCGCCATATCGGCCTCAAATTCTAGACTTCGGAATAATACTGAGTATGAAAACCTAAATCATTTTGCCTGTTCCGGGTTTCGAACCAGAAAACTGTAGTTGTACCGCGGATGCAATACAACTACGCCAGATAGACAGTGGTAGAGCCACGCCGTAGATATATAGATATCAAATAAATGTTCTCGACCGAGGTATTACCATTTTCCCACAGAAAACCAACGTGAAGTGATAGCTTACTTCCCTCATAGGATATATTATGGGACGGGTATCAATTCAGCAAAATATAGTTAACACTAGTTGCGCTTCTGCCTAACGGCTACCTCTTTGGGAATCAAGTGAGCTTAACACTAATCTAGCCACTACAAGGCATTAAGATAACACTGTTTGATTGTTCTAGTTTCAGTATAATCCATCAATAGAACTGACCATGACCTATATATAGATTTGTGGTAGGTCTCTCATATGTAAGAGTCCGTCTGGGTGGGTACAACCGCAATGTCTATTTCTACCGTCAAGCAGCAGTGTGCATGCACTGTTGTGTTTGGGGTTGAAGGACAATATAGCCAGTGTAACTACTGGACATAATAAGACTTAACATCTTATGTCTCAGGATGACGAGCGCAGTGGAATGCCACACAGTACTTTGTAACTCAAGGTGCTGAATGGTGTTGCTACTGTTTATGGGTGGTCGTATCTCTTACCATTAGGCGAACGTCATGCTCTTCTCTTCATTCAATGCAATAAAATATTTAGACGGCTAAGGCCCGCTCGTTAGCCGCTGTTTTCATCTATAACAAGATAATTTATTTTTATTAATCAGTTGCTACAATATGTAAATTACTTTGTGTTGCATTTCGCCGTTGAGTAATATCTTTCTCATTATTAATATATACTTTAAGGGATTCCAAATTTCATACAAATCCGTTCAGAGGTTTTTGCGTTAATGTCTAACACAAACGTCTTCACAACCTTTCGCATATTAGATAGCAAAGCGTATCCTAGGTTTATTCAATTATTCTACAAATCTTAAAACAATCTAGCGCATAAACAGACTGGCTAGGAAGTTGCGTGATGCCTGAAGCCCCACTGTGCTGGAGAGAGACAAAGGAAATCGGTCATGACACCAGGCTCAAACTACGCCCCACTAAACCCATTTGAAATAAATTGAAAAAAAATATCGCAGGTAGCAAAGAGATTCTTGGATGTTTGCTTTTAATACTTAGATTTTGCGGTAGACAAAGTAATTCTAGATTTTATAAAATTAAAGTTTTATTTGTACGGTAATCTGTTGCTGCAATTCTAAAAATATTTTTCAGAAAGCTTCATTATAATGTGCTGTAAGGTACTTTTCCACCCACAAATTTCATTTTATCTTACTTATATTATAAATACGCAAGTTTGTAAAAGTATTTGGTATTTGGTAAGTATTGGTAACTAACATAGTTACAAGTATTAAGTAACCTCTGAAACAGCTGAACCGATTTGGATGAAATTTTATACACAAAGACTATGTTTTGGATTAATACTTAGGCTTTTTTATCAGTCCCATAGGAAATAATTGATTTTCTCAAATTCGATATTTTAAGTAGATTCTTTGGGATCGTACAGATGGTGCCATGTATCGTTACAATTATTTTGCGACGTATTTTTAGCTGGACAGGCTTTTAATTAGGTGAAGCCGCAAACAATATCAAGTAATGACAATATTAGTTCTAAATTTTTTAATGTTACACTCTTGGGCACGGGCCTCTAGTAGTTATTATGCCTTTTGCGACAAAACAGAAATAACGTAGATTAGTAGAATTCACGCTCCTTCGAATTTGTTGCGGTTTCTCAGAGAATTTGAATGTTTCAAATATATCGAGTGATATTGTTTAGAGTCATATTTACTAAAAAAAGGTCTCAGGCCGAGATATATGAAACTACAGAACCTACTTCAATTTTGAGTCCACCTAATCCAATTAGTATTACGTTCATAGCAATTATTGATGATATTGATACCCGTACTTGAGGTTACCTTACCTCAAATGTCTGTTCCCTTTGAAACTGGTATTTGAATTACGTACATCTAAAATCTAGAGGTGGCTTATTCCTGCAACCAGATGCACCTACTTCCAAAATCTAGTCCAGTCTTAACATTGTTACAAAATGCTCTTTATATATTAAAATACACAATTCACACTATCAATACAGCGTGTAAAAGACAGCCTACCGAAAATTTTAAAGTAAAATAGCATTATATGCCTATATTAAAATAAAGATGTCCGCGGGTACCGGACATGTGTGCATAACAATTTCGTAATTCTTGGGCCAGAAATGTATGTGATCCATTGCGTAGTTATCGAAATCTACCTACACTCTACAGTAGCCGGCGCGGGGCACCGCGCGAATACGTTCTTAGGTTAAAGCACCGCGGCGTGATACGAGGATTAACACAACTCAACTCGACAAAATAATATCGACGGCACTGTCCACTCTACGATTAAAATAGCACAATTTCATTGGGCTTACCTACATCAAGTCCTCTCGCTTCTAATGAGATAAGGTTCGAAGTGGCCCCCACCAACTCGTTCGCAGAGACGAGCCCGTCGTAGTGTCTCGGCATGAAGCCGGCACATAAAGCTAGGGTCACGAACACACTACTCAAAAACTCCTAAAATACGTTCTCGCATTTCTTCTGCGGTATTGCACTCACTAGTAAATACACTTTCTTTTATGTAAATACTGGCCCACACATTTACACTCCACCGAGTCTGAATCCTCTTTCTTGGATGGCAAAAGGATTTTCGTGTGCCCGTATGTGGGAATTACGTCTGTTCCACATCCCATATCTTGTGAATGTGGACTCATCAGTCCATATCACGTTCGCAGCGAAGATGGGAATTGCGCGCCGCTGGTCTTGGAACCAACGGCAGTACGACACACGTAGACTTCTGTTAGCGAAGAGCAGTGCTTGTACCTTGCGAATGTAATACGCTCGCTGCTGGTCTTTCCGTAACACTTTATGCATATTCGTATGCGACAATCTACATTCATAACCGATACGTATCACACGAGCAGCCGTGCGTGTTCCCAACCGTGGGGTTGCGCGTATTACAGCCAGAATGTGGTTTTCCGTACGACTTCACAAGGGTCTTCCAGACCCTTCTTGTCTGGGTACTACCGGCTGGTTATCCAAAGTACGTTGATACGCCCGAGTTATTACACGCTTATCAATTGGGTGCCGATTATAAGGATACTTTTTTTCATAAAGTCGAAGAGCTTGTTGCTCTTTGCCTCGAGCTTCACCGTAACACATTATCATTTGTCCATATTCACGTGCACTGAAACTGTTAAGGTATTTCACTAATCCGCTCGCGAGACATTAAAAAAACACTTGTTCTTACTGGAAATCCTGAGAAAAAAACAAACCCAAAAACCACAAATCCTCATTAATAAGAACGTCAGGAAAAAATACGATCCGCACAAGACGAAAGGTGCGTCGGAACTAACAAACAAACCGCCGGGCGCCGCGCCACCCGCCAGGGGCCAAAAGTAGGTACTTGCGAGTCGCACGCGTCGCTCAAAGAAATTACCTAGACCTATAACATTTGGATCGGTCATTTCCATTAAATTTATTTGCGTCTTGAAGTACCTAATAACGAATAATTTGCTGGATCCATATTTGGACATTTACTAAAGAGGATTCCCTGTTTCGTCACAAATGAAAAGATTTTATTGCTTAGTGCACCCAAGTTTTGTGTGGTGATGTGGTAAGTATGGTAGTTCATCACATTTAAGAGTTTTGGAAAATTGTGATATTCCTTCACAGTTAATACTAGCTAACAAAGCTATTTTTTTTAAACTCCTACAACTGATATTGTAAATACTTTAAATGTTTAATAAAAAATGATTAAAAGAAGGCTTACTTTAGTACTCATAAAAATCGTTATTTCATTATTCTTTCGTAAAAAAACACAACTTCGCGTTCATAGTTAATGAATTGAGGAGTGAAATTAAATAAGTCCAATCCACATTTTCTATAATCCGAAATTCGCAACGCTCGTCGCTCGTAGTCAAAGGACGCCGCGCGCGTCGGCGCGCCTTTGGGCCGGCGCGGCGGCCGGCCGCCCGGCGCGGCGCAGCGAGGCCATTGCACGCGGCGCGCGTGGCGCTGTATACCTATTTCAAAACAGCTGACTGGGGGCGCGTGCGTACATTTTATCTTTTCTACATACATTTCTGTTATTATGAAAATAATGTACTTCTTGTTATTTTAATGAAAATGGGGTTGTGTTAGTGAATAGTATAGATTTTATTGCGTTATCATTGAAAAAAAATTACAAAAATTCATGAAAAGACCGACGAAAAATTCAAACGCAGGGGGTATCAGAATCATGTACTGAACACCTGGTATCAGTTTTCGGTAGGCTGTCTTTTACACCCTTTATATGACCGTTTCTATCGGTTACCTTTTATAATCGAATTACTAAGAGGTGAAGGCCAAAGCGACCCATTTAAAATCTCGCCCCTTACCGCCCGATGTTACGTCAAGGTAATCTCAAGTTAGGCCATTATGACACTAATTAAGAATACAGTTATGGAAAACTTAGCGGAGGTCACTGAGAAGCGTCTGATAGCTTCAAGACACGCGCCAACGACGGATCTGTCGGAATTATTATAAACTAGACTATTGCTCACGGCTCCCCCCGCGTGAATGAGTTTTTCCGGGATAAAAGTCCCGCTTTATATTTTCCCTATTCTATTCAGAGATAAAAGGTTATGTTACTCGCTGATAATGTAGCTTTATATTGGTGTAAGAATTTAAAAACGGTCCAGTAATTTTTGAGTTTATTTGTTACAAACACAAAAATACAAATCTTTCCGCTTTACAATAATAGTACATATATGACTGCCTCGGTGGCGTAGTTGTATTATGGTACGACTGCAAGGCTGATGTCTCGGGTTCGATCCCCGGGTCGGGCAAAGTGATATTGGATTTTTCTATTCAGTATCAGCCCGGAGTCTGGAATTTGTGCCCGGTATGGCGATAGGCTCGCCCCCTATCACATCATGGGACGGAATATGCACGGTGTTGGGGCTCAATAAGGGCAAGGCAGCAGAATCGAGTTACGGTTGCGTCACCTCGCGCTCGCCCCGACAGTCGCCTCCGTTCCTTCATCGCTATAACCCGTATATTGTAATTGTGTTATAAGACAATATAATAACTATCATTGGAGTCAGTATTTTACTTAAGAACCTTGAAGTAGTTACAGGATATGTTATAATATAGACTGCCAGTGACGTGTAACATAACACTGTAACATAAAAATTTTCAAACCCCATACCCTAATTATTTTAGTAAAACATTAACCGTTTGAGGGCTGTATTTTTTTTGTACCGTGGCCTAGAAATCGTGTGTTAGACGAGTGCGCGTAGTGTTGCCAGTTTTCTAACCGCTCGTTTTGTTTTTATGCAATAATAAATGCTACACACGTACTAAAATTATGTTTGCGTGTGCAGTATTTGTAACAAAATTAGTTCCATTTGTTACGTAAATTGGAGAATTGTGAGTGGTCGTATTCTAATTTCGGTAATATAAATTTTTGTTCATCTCTGACTCGGATTGCAACCCTACCGTTGAACGACCTCTCCTCGACCTCTTGCGCGGGGGCACCAAGTGTGTGAGCACGTTATTCCGATGTCGGCTAATATGTGCCCATAAATTACGAAGGCTTGGTCAAGGACCCCGCGGAGTGTTCGCCGTGATCAGCTGGAGCCGCTTTGCCGTCCTATACGTGTCGATGACCCGATGACGGCAAGGAGCGTTTAGTTCTAGTGCACGTGAGTAGTGGTTGTCATTTCAATTCGCCGGTTTGTGCCGTTAGAAGACGTTTTTATCCATTCTCGTTCTTCGTTATAGGATGAACATATCAGGAATCCTCCGCGGAAGTTGACAGGAGAACACTCACCGGCCTGCCGACCATGCGGGTTCTCTATTCCTTCCCGGTATGTTTTTTTTATTACTAGCTTAGCGCAACAACTATAACTGTTGATAATATTAAAGTATTGTGTACTAATCTGGAACACTGTCCTTGTTCCAGGGGGTTTTTCCTCAGGGGCTTGTTTTTTCTAAAACATACATTTTCATCCTTCATTTCGTCTATCGCGGGTAGACTCAAAACCTGCCTGCATCACCAGGGAGGAGGCTAACTTCCCTAGTTGGATGAAGCCTCAGTGATTCTTGATCCTGTATTGGAGGACCGAGGACACACTCTCATTGGTATTTTTGGAAATTAGACAACAAAAGTATGTAAATGTATTATTTTGGGTCTGACACCCTATTTATGTTAGTGGCGCTCTTATCCTAATTTAATTATTGTTTTTAATATAATAAAAGTAACAAAGTGATAAAAGAACAGCTCTCCAGTAGGCTCACGTCCCGCTCTCCGACCTTACTTTATTAGCCGGAACCCGGTTCTTATTTGTAATTTGCATTAAGTAGCAAGTAAGTAAATAAAATATATGAATTTAAAGTCTGTGTACCGTTTTATTCAACCCACTACTGCTACACCATACACACCACGGTTATACATGAAACACCACAGCAATTACAACAGTGGTAATACCAACACACGGCGAAAAGTGGGTGCACTAGTTGCGCCTCTGCCTACCTCTTCGGGGATAAAAGGCGTGAGTGTATGTATGTATGATAATCAGAATGTATGTAAAAATTTAAGCATCTAGTCTGAACTAACGTGTGAAGCGCAATGTGACGTCACAGTTGTAATACTACTAGCGTGGGCGCCTACTGCTATGGTAACAAAATTAACTATAGTTTGCTCATTAAAATAATAACCGAAAGCTGACGCAATTTCAAGATTGTTATGAATTAGAGGATGAAAAAATAATAAACTGAACAATTTTTGTAATAAAACTTCTTGATGAGATCGTGGAAGATTTGAATAAGATATTGTCTGAGGAAAAATTACGTGTTTAAATACTAGAAGTTAAATTAAACAGGCGCTTGTAAAAGGCTTTCATGTTCGAGTAAAAATCTTCGAATTTTACCGCTTTTGAATATTCACAGCTCTAATCAAGTAATAATGCTAATTGTGTCTACGATCATGGCGGTATTTTTCATTGATTTTTTTACCATTTAAGCGTAGCACAGTCTTTTTTAATTGAATACAGTCGCATGACATGAAATTGATGAACTAAAATCATTGATGTATTTTTAACCGACTTCCAAAAGGAGGAGGAGTTAATACATCAATGACTAAAATAAATATTTTAAGCTGTCAACTGACCGCCTGTTAGTTTAGCTATTACATATCCACTGTCAGTTCCATATAAATTGTATGAAAACGAAATATTTATTTTTTTAAACTGGCGAAATATTACTGACGTTTTGTTTTTTTGTTTCACTTAACAAAAATTTGATAGGATTGCTGAATCATTCTCTCATAATATAATTAACTGAGTTTCTCTCACTTTTTAACTTTGTTCTCTTTTTAAATCTTATAACAACTTATCCCAACAACAATATTTAGAACTAGTTTTTGCTCGTGGCTCCGCCCGCGTGAAAACCTTTTTTCTGGGATAAAAGTCCCCCTTTACATTTTCCCGGGATAAAAAGTAGCCTATGCGTAAATACAAGATACGATCTACCCGTGTGCATTTCATCGAAATCCGGTCAGTAGTTTCGGAGATGTGCAGAAACAAACAAACAGATTTGTGTTCTCTTACTCTTCTTTAGTCACCCCCTTTCCTATTTATCACATTTCTTTAAATGTACAGACACACCGGTTCTACTGCTTTATTATATGTATAGATGTGTTTTTCTTGGATTCGAATGCGTCAAGAGGACATCCGTTCCATAGTTCTACATCCCAATTAGTCGTAGCGCAGCTGCCTTATGTTTCTGTATCAGTTGGAAGTCGTAAGGACATCGTGATCTGGCATAAATTATATATCCTTAATCCTAGTTTTAGGTCCCTATTAATCCCTTGTTTGAATACTTGAGGTAGGTCTTTTTAATACGATGCTTATCTTGATAGAAATTACCGTCTTATTATGTTAGATTGAAGAGGTTAGGTGGCACTGGTATTCAATTCATTCATGGGCAGTAAGAGAGCTAATTTAGGAAATCTAGAAGCTCGTCGCATCATATGGATGCTTAAAAAACTAATTGTCGAGACCAGCAGGCCATTCCAGGCACATTGAAGACCTGAATCACACTCATCATCTTGAGACATTAGGTGTAAAATCTCATAGCGGCCAGTTACATAATTATACTCACTTTGCTTGCACTTGGGTAGAAAAGTGGGATAAAATGGTAGATTTGATGGGCATTTGCATGGGAATTGATGTTACCATCAGCCCAAAAATGCACTCCCTCTTCACAATTTCTACTCCTTCTTGAGAATGAATAATGAACACAATTTTTCAATTTAGTCAATATTTACTATTTTGAAGCCATTTATTCTATTTTAATCTGGGTCGGCGCAAAAGATATTATAGAAACGATTTAATTAAGTTTTACAACTTTCCTGAAATCAAGGAAAAATCGTTTTAACGGATCTAGTCCTGGGAAAATTTTCAAGCTTTCCAGATCTTGGATTCGAACCTAGAACCTCGTGATCTACAGTTTATATACGCTACCACGAAAGCATTAAATCATAATTACAATAAATAATTAGAAGCTGCAAACTTATTAGGCAAAGAAATTCTCGAGAACGGAACAACAAATTTTCATAAAAAATTGCGTAATAAAGGCGGCTGTTCGCTCTTATGAATAACCTTTAATAAATTCCTTTAATGTCTTACTACTTAACTTATTATCTGCACATTAATTGCCTCCTCTTTGGTAATAAGCGAAGGACCGAGACGAGCTTTTGATGTAATTTAAAGGTTAATTTCTTCTTTTCTCTGAGAACGTCTTTATCTATCTCGAGTTTTAAGTTTTATTATGATGTAGGTTTCATGTCTAGAACTACACTTGAAAACATTTTCCAGTATAGTTATAGTTCTCTGTTAGATTAGAACTGGTATAGACTCCACACTAGTATTTTTATAAAAGGAAATAAAACCCCGGGCTGACGCCTAAATGTTGGTTCTGATTGTCTAATTCACATTTCTTTTATATAATTTCGCACTCTAATTAGAACAATTCCTTGCAACACTTTGTGATTTATGGATGGCGTTGACTAATTCGAACTTCTTGGAAATGTTGCCAGGAATTCATTTGGTAGAAATAAGTATAGTAAAGTAAATAATATGATTATATTATATTCTTTTTTTAACTGGGGCGTCAAATAACATCACAGAATGATTGCACATCATTTATTATCATTATTATGCAGAATATTTTCAATTTGTGCGTATTGTGGCTCATTTATATCCTGAAATCTATGGGTGTTGGAAGGTTTTTCAGGTAGTTGCAGTTCTGCATAGATTATTTGGTTGGAGGCAGCCTGAAACAAAAAAGGATAACTAATTATTTTGATATTCTTACGACACATCAAATTAATAAAATAATTAAACTTATTCGATATCACATATTAATTGAAATGAAATCAGTTTTACGCACTTTAATAAAAAAAAAAATCGCGTATACGCAAGAATCATTCAAATTATATTCATTCACAACGTATTACCAAACTATCACTTCTTCTTCTTCTCTTATTAAATATTTTTAGAGCCAGTTTCACAGGTTACAAGTAAACTTTATTTGACAGATATCGTATTAAGCAGGTAATGTACATAGTACTTATTTTATTATCATTTATATGTGAGCGTAGGTTAGAGTGGTAGGTCTCTCATATGTAAGAGTGCGTCTGGGTGGGTACCACCGCAATGTCTATTTCTACCGCCAACCAGCAGTGTGTATGCACTGTTGTGTTTCGGTTTGAAGGACATTGTAGCCAGTGTAACTACTGGACATAATGAGACTTAACATCTTATGTCTCAGGATGACGAGCGCAGTGGAATGCCACACAGTACTTTATAAGTTAAGGTGCTGGATGGTGTTGCTACTGTTTATGGGTGGTCGTATCGCTTACCATCAGGCGAACGGCATGCTCGTCTCGTCATTCACTGCCATAAAAAAAATGAGTGTTACTTTTGTATTTGGTCCGCTTACACATTTGTGTAACGAGTAGCAATTATCAGCAAGCGGTGAAATCGGCCCTTAATGTAGTTGTTTTATTATGTTTTTGACCTTGTAGCTCTTGTGAATGACGATAACCGAAAAAAAATTTGTATTACTTACGATAAGCTCAATATTTTCATATTTTGGATCTGATGTGACTTCCAGAGGAGGCTTTTTCTTGCTTTTCTTTCGTAGAAGAAGTAGAATGCTCACCAATATGATGAAGACTACAGCCACACTACCTCCAATTATGCCTGAAATGAGCAACTATATAAAAGTGGTACAGCCATGCTCTATTCGAAATTTTTAAGCAGGATTCTTAGGTGTGTAGAGTATCTTCAGGATGTGAAGTCTGCCAATCCGCACTAGGCTAGCGTGGTGGACTAAGGCCTAAACCCTCTCAGTAGTAGAGGAGGCCCGTGCTCAGCAGTGAGAAGTATAATAATACACGGCTGGTATGGTATGTTATGGTATCAGTACTTACAGGGGTTTTTCCACGCGATAAATGGAGTTCTTTGATTTGAAAATTCATCGGTCTTGGCTGGTTGGTCGGTTGTAGGATCAATCTCTTGGATTTTTGGATTTACGACGCCAGATACTTCTTCAATTCCAGGTGTATCTAAAAATCCAACCAGCTATTACAGGATACAGTTATTGTACTTTAATTTTTTTTATACCTTCACGGCAAAGTGACCCAATTGCACCTGATCGTAAGCGGATAGGGGTCCAGATAGAGTGTCTACTGACGAGCGATGATTATCTCTTGTCAGTCGATACAATTATGCCGGCCTTTTGAACCATATCTACACACAATAGATATACATATTGCACTAGGTGATAATCGTATGCGTGTGTCCGTCTGGGTAGGTACCATCGCAATGTCTATTTCTGCTTCCAAGCTGCAAGTACTGTTGTGTTCTGTTTTGAAGGACATTGTAGCCATAATATTGACTTCATTTAATTATACCAGTTCTGATTATATGCCCACTGCTTGGCATAGTCCTCCTCTACTTAAGCGGTTAAGCAGGCTTCACACACCTCTGAAATATTTATGGAAATATCTTTGCTATTTATTTAGTTGATGGGACGAACATGCTGATCGTCTGATGATAAGCGATAAGCATCGGCCGCCCATAAACAGTGCAGTGGCAACACCATAAAGAACTTTGAATTAGAAAGTACTGCGTGGCACTCCACTGCGCTCGTCATCCTGGGACATTAGATGTTAAGTCTCATAATGCTGTAATTACGCTGGCTAAATGTCTTTGAAACTGGAATGCAATAGTGCATGCACACTACTGCAGTCGGTAGAAATAGTATATACTTACCCGTTATCCTAGGTGAACGACAAATGCGACGCCAAAATATCAAAGAGTGATTGTATGGACTTGTGGCCTACGTTGTCGCCTTAATCAGTGTGCGGTGAAGTATTGGTCGCATTACGTCGCTTCGCTACGTGTCGCGTCCCATGGCTCACCTAGGACAACGGGTTAGGCTTCCGCGCGATGTGTTAACAAAGAATACAGACGTAACTCGATAAAGTCAGAGGTGCAACCCTTAGGGCTGGTTTCGAACCCGTGACCTTTGTCTGGGCAGTGCGCTCCACTCGCAAGTAGGCTATCATTGCTTTTATTGATTGAATTGATAATATTTATTTTATGTATTAATATTTATATGAATACGTGACCAAATGATTAAAAAAAAAACGGTTTTTCTTCTTCCCTTCGCTCTTGACAGAGCGGTCGTGGTCGCGATGATTTGTATCCAAACGATAAAATAGTACGTGGGGTATTTTATTCGGTATCTTACTTTATCCTAATAGGGTAGTTGACTACTTTTTTTTACATACAATTATGAAAAATGTATACTATCCAAAATCTAATGGAAAAAGAATTTTCAAAATTGGCGCAATAGTAAGTTATAAAATTTTGAAATTTGGTGGAAGGGGTAGCTGTCAAATAACTATACTAGGCTGTGACGTCACCAAGTGCCGTCGGCCATGACACTGCCTGCGTGCAAGAGATAGCGCGATATCCCCGCCACGCCCCCACTTTTGCTCACAAGAATATTTCAAAATTGAGTAACTGCTTTATTTTTCAATCGATTTTAATGCTGATTTCACAGAAGAATTAATTTTTCGTATTATTTTCTGTTACATCTAAAATAATGTACAAAATCAGACATAGGAAACTATCCTATTAAAAAAATGTTACATACTTACTTGTACTATTATATCTCTGTAATTCTGTCAATTTATATATTGTTCCGTTATAAAATTTTCTTTTGAACATTACGTATTTTTCCCGACATTTATAATTGATATTTTCACAAAATATCACGGAACTATCATCAGACGACGACAAAATTATCTCATCATTCCAAGAGACATAGGTTTTGTTGGCATTTTGAATTAACGTATCTGCAAAAGGCGCAAAGTATTTTAATTTCAAAAAACGTTTTAAAACAAGTAAACAAATCCAAAAAAAAATAATTACTAAAAGTTGATTGAGTTACAGTACCAAAAATATAGCTGGAAGAAGAAGCCTGACTGGGCTTTTACACAATTCTACAATTTTAGAACGAGACAGGGTCTGTTATTTTTTTAAGAAACCATTCTCCCTTCCTCCAACAAGATGGACAGTAAGTACTACGACTGCTTGTATTCAGTCACTCGTTTAAAAAATTATCCGCAATCCCAAATATCTCCAACATATACTGGTGGTAGGTCTCTCATTATGTAAGAGGCCGTCTGGGTGGGTACCACCGCAATGTCTATTTCTACCGCCAAGCAACAGTGTGCATGCACTGTTGTGTTTCGGTTTGAAGGACATTGTAGCCAGTATAACTACTGGACATAATGAGACTTAACATCTTATGTCTCAGGGTGACGAGCGCAGTGGAATGCCACACAGTACTTTGTTAGTCAAGGTGCTGGATGGTGTTGCTACTGTTTATGGGTGGTCGTATCGCTTACCATCAGGCGAACGGCATGCTCGTCTCGTCATTAAATGCAATAAAAAAAAAAAAAAAAAAAAAAAAAAAAACACTTGTCGCCGAAAGACAGAGGCGCATCTAGTACACCCACTTTTTTCCCTGTTTATTCCATTTCTTGATGTGTTAAGGCGTGTAATCCATCCCGTCACTATTATTATTATTAATTCGTTTTTTTGGAATAGTTGGTGTACAATAAATGAATATTACTTAACATCAGATCACCCGCCTGATCTTTTACAGGTCTGTAAATCCAAAATTATTAATCATAAGTTTCTGATATGCATTTACCTCCTTTGTTGCAAGTTACTCTCATTGGATTGTCTTCATCGTACTTAATCTCATTAATCGAATGACTACTTTGTGGACCTATAAACAAAAAAAAAAACAATCTGCTTCATAAATCTGCTCGATCATAGAAGGCAACTTGACAGCTTGCAGTTTTGTTCCGTATGGTGTGAAAAATTCCCTCTTCCTTTTCTTAAAGCCTATCAATGGTTGTTCTGGCATTGTTATTGCCAAGGAGCAGTGGCTATTCAGCACCATTATCAAAGGCCACACGAAGTCTACTGGTGAAGGTCTCCCCTAACGATTTCCAGACGGGCCTGTCAAAAGCGGCCTGCATCCGGCGCATCCCTGCGACCAGTATCAAGTCGTCAGTCCCCCTAGCAGGTGGACGTGCAACGTGTATATTGCTTAGCTTTAATTAATTATAATCTACTCATTCCTGCTATAGACATAATCTAGGATAGCTTATCAACAGTCCCATGGAGTCCACTGCTGAACCTACCTACGTATACTCTAAATACTATACGATATTTAAAGTTACTCACCAGAACGATTCATAGTGAATTTTCGAGTATAGTTCTTTTTAATTATGTTAGATTTATTTTTCACACCACAAAATATCAAGGATTTGTCATCCACCTCTTCAGCTGTTATTTTGTATTTAATAACAGATTTATTGGTACTTTCTAGCGTGGTTGTATTAAGTCCGACTGTAATAATAATGAATTTACTTTTAATTGACTTTTACAAGTTAGTCGCTCATCATGCGTTCTTTTTATTAGGTTTTTAACTCAAGTTCAAATAACTTAAACATTGTAATATAAAACAAGTATAAAACCTCAGTAGGTCAGTGTGTAGAATCACAAGCTAAAAAAATACTCACCCCTCTGATGATCCACAAAAAGGATATCATCGTTGGCTTTGGAAAAATTGGGTGGTAATTCACAATGGATATCTATATTATCACCTTCATTATAAATTATTGTGTCTGTAAAAGATTATTAACGTATTAGGGCAAAATTTTCAATATTCCAGTTATCTCTTTAACTAGTGTAGTTAGCAACATACAATTGTACTCTATGTTACTGCAATGTTCTTGTTCCAATTAAATAAATTATTATAATTATTGTTAATGTGTTAATGAATATGAATAATAATGAATACAATCGTGAAACAATTAAAGTATTGTATTCAGTCAAAATGTTTATTCGTGAATGTTTTAATCTATACTATGAATAACTTTTGTCAATTTAATGACTGAAAAATCAGCTCTTAGTGATGTTATTTCAATATTCAATACTTTAGGGTAAAATAAACTCTGGGCTTACTTTTTTATCGTCAATTGTCCAATACATCGTTTACATTTTTTTGATACCATGATGATGGAACATATATCCATAAATTAATCTAAACTTATTTATTCTTAGTAGAATTATTTATATAACAGTTTTAAATAATCACATGCAAATGCTACATTAGCGATTGGACATTTTTACAAACTTTCGCATTTATATTAGTAAAATTATTATTGATTGCCTAGGTGTTAGAAGTGCAGTTCAATACCATGTACTCTGTACTTAAAACTACTGCGTTGTGTTACTTCTGTTTATATTGTTATGGCGCTTACCATCGGGCATTCACATAGTTTACATGTTTTCCCCTCCGAAACCCAAATTTAGTATTATGTAATAGCTAATTCCTAATTCCATACCCTTACCTTCATTTTTTATATTTTTTTTAACGAATACGGATAGAACGACGGTTACTTTACCTGTAAAAAAATAAAATAATCGTAATTATGTGAGATCCAGACTTGTCCCTAAATGTAGAAAAAGAAACACGATATGCACTACCGTGTTGTATTGTGACGATCATGATTGGCCGAGAGACTAACACGTGACTTACACGTTGGTTTCTCGACCAATCACAATCAAACGACACATACGTTCGTCTATCGTGTCATTTTTTAATATGTAGTTTGTAGCCGTCAATAGTGATCACACATTATGTCGAAATTTTCACCATATGTGGATACGTGGTGGGTATGAGCTGGAATTTAATAAATATTCCTATCAATCACTGTTTGCACCTCTGCTTAACCTTTAAATGATTAGCGACTTATGAATGTACTAATCACTATGTTATAATAATAACAGTCCTGTAACAAAAACCACTAGTTTTTAATTACCAAAAATAACAAAATTGCGTTATCTGCTACCGTTACTGAATACATATTTGACAAAATTAGAGAAAAAAAATTAGGTACACGTCTCCCTTGCTATTGAGAGAGTTTAGGCTAGGGTTTGCAATCTCACATTCCAAATTACTAATTACCAGTAAGAAACAAGAAACAAACATTTATTTGCATAGTATTTATTTGTATTGCAGTAGTTTCCCGTTAATAAGACCTGCGGAATTCCCACACCTGCGCGGTAAATCCCGCGCGGGGATTTTTTGGGAATTAGGACGCGTCAGTATGACGACGTACTCAGCGGTCGGTATGAGGCGAGTAGGCAAAGACCGTGTTTGACGTTCCCCCTCTCACCTTTCCCGAGGAATCAAGCAAATGGGTGATCGGCAAAGAAAATCTTAATATGAATCGAACAAATTCATCGCGTCGTTTGTTTTATTTTGAACGAGAAAAGGTTTACAGAGTCAAATTTCATATGTAAGTAAAGATTTTATGTTGTAATGGCTTGTTTTGTGATTTCGTTTAATAACATAATATTTCTTTTTTATGAATTGATACTTCAGATTAAAGTAACCTCTAATGACTCAGTAAGCCTATCTTTCCTTATTAGTTAAGTTAGATATAGATTATCCTGTCGTTTCGAATGAAGGCCTAGCGAGTGCACCTGTGTATCGCGCACAGAATTGTGCACTATAATATCTCCTGCGTACCCGGCTGATCTCCGTTGAGATTGGCCGCCGTGGTCGAAACTGGCTAGGAAGATTTCATCCTCTCGTTTCTCTATACCTATATGGTGCAATTAATTATTTTGCAGGTATAAATAGTCCAAGATGTGAAACGAAACAAGTAAACATGTAAATATTATTTGGGATTATAAGATAAAAACCAGTGAAAGTGCAAAATGCTCTTTATGCAAAAAACATTTTAAAAAGTCAGCAATCGCGAACTGGATTGGAATATTTGAAATCTAAATACTGTATAGATCTAGAAACTATTAAAACATGCGACCCACAACCATCAATAACAAAAGATGACTTATAGAACACATTCGATTATCGACGTGATGCCGAAGAACAAAAAAATAATATCGCCAAAAAAGTAGCCTAGCTTGCTTTTAAATAGGGGAACGCAGCAAAAAGTTCATGATTTCCAGGATGGTGGCAAAAAAATTGTCTATAGTTAACTATCTCAGTACCTTTGAAGATTAGATATATTTGTTTTGGGAAAGTAGATTCAGTCTGCCTATATCCATTAATACGACTTATAAAATCTATTGTTGAAACCATAAAAGTGTAAATTTTTCGTTAACCGTAAAAGATGAAATGATAAAAAAACAACAAAATCTGAAAAAAACGTTAAAACAAAGTGAACATTCGACGAATTAGCATCTGTCAAAAATAAAAGATATTTGAATGTAACTGGGCATCGTCGTATTTCAATCTCGAATTGATTCTTATTCACGGCTCTCGCAGCGCAGTAATGTTGAATAAGTCAAAACGAGGTTGGAACCATTCTTTCTTCATCATGACACTGATATTGTCGGAATTACTACTGACGGTGCAAGTCTAATGAAGAAAATGGGGAGACTGTTGAGTTGCTACCCAAACTATGTGTTGCTCATGGAATTCATCGGCCAGAAATTGATTTTTTTATACAAGAACGCACATGAAAGAAAAAGAAAGAAACATTTATTCGCACAATATACTGGGACCAGCGACTATATAGCCCTCTGGGACGCACACTAACATTTATAACAAAAATAAGTAATACATAAAGGAATGCGGGCAACGTGCATCTCATGAAACTGATTACTGTGGAAAAGGATCTTATTCAGCATAAAATGCCAGGCATGGTGTGACTGGCGGTGGTTTTCAACTGGAACCCTCATCTAGTGGATAGTGACTCACCTGGCATGCAATCGGTCCCTCATTCTTCACAAAATTAAAAAACACTAGCTGTTTATAGTTCAGATGATGACGATTCTTGCGATTATAAGACGAGTGAGGAGGAGATTTTGTCTTTTACTCGTTTACAATTAGAACAGCCTCCATCTGAATTGATATTTAATTACAGAGATCTTATCGACATAGTAAGCAAGGTTGTGAAGTATTATAGAAAATCTCCTACTAAGGATGCTTGCTTGCCGAAAAATGTACAACAAGAACTCAGTAAAAATTGTTATAGTTTAATACTGCACTGTAAAATGAGATGGATTATCATGTTTAATATATCAGAGCGTTTTGATATTCTTAAAGGCTTTATAATTGATTTAGGACCAGAAATTATTTCTTCCGACGAAGAGTGGGGTAATGTTAAAGAATTACTTCTCTGTTTGTTGCAAGTTAATATGGACTTCGAAGTCCTATGCAGAGGAGAACCTCTTATAACATTTAATACAACAATCCGATTTATATAATAAAGGCTAGATAAGAAACAAGGCGGAGTGAGCCCTGATTATGGAGGAAAGAGGTAAGGAGAACCGTCTTATATGGGGAACAAGTTGACAAAGTGTCCAGCTGTAAGCTGTAAATAATAGTTCAAAAACCGACCACAATGGCGCTGGCGTAGATACAGGGTATGGTGTGAAGAAGCAGTTGTAGACGGACTGCAGTGTACCGAGTTAAAACTTTCTTATCTTTGGTGACTAGAGTTGTTAGTGACAATCCAGTATGTACAAATCCACAACAATTTAAGTAGTCCAAAACAATTTTGTAAATATAACCTAAAATAACTTTCTTTAAAAACCCTGCTGCTATTGTAGCGTCACCCCAATTTAGCATTGCGACGGACACTTTTCATAAGCAGAGAGCGTTCTCCTTACCTCTACCCACCATAGCGCTGATCTAGCTACCATTCTTTGAAAGAGAAAAGACCATTAAAATTACTTGTTAGGCGTAATCTTTTATCTTCACAATCCAAAGAAGTATGTAAATTTCATGAAAACCTCGATCAGTTACAGAGTTGACACAGACCGAGTGACACGTACTTCTTAGCCATAGTGCTTAAAATATTATTGATTAGGATAAAGTGCATTGTTAGTAGTGTAACTAATACAATCCTAAAGAATAAGTGACTTATTACCTTCTGGTTTTCAATTTGGCAGTTTTTCATTACTATCAGTGTTTTAAAACAACTAAAGTTATCTCGATTCAAGATAAAAATACCCTCGGACTATTTAATATCAGAACACTGTGTGACACAGAGTCGTTGCTGGAATTGGTCGGGTTCTGTGTTGGTGTGTGCTCGGCCTGCGCGCAGCGATCCATCAATCTTTGGCGTTCATATTCCATATCGACGATCTCTCTGGCCTTATTCCATACAGAGTTTGCACTACTAATTAATATGGAAAGCAGTAATACTTCAACTTTAAACTCCACGAATAGTTCGAGGCGCCCAAATAGGCGTTTTGTGAAGGATACACAGCAGGAGAAAGAAGCACACATTTCCAGCGAACATTTGAGGGAGATGGCTCAGGAAATTATTTCATTGGAATTACGCGAATTTATTAAACACGAAATGTCCGAGCTTAAGAAGAGCTTGGAATGTAGCCTCAATTCTCTATTACAAACAGAGATTAATGTAATCAAAGAAGAGGTAATCGATATTAAGAAATCAGTTACATTTATCAATAAACAATATGATGATATCAAACAACAAACAGATGTTCATGCCCAGTCAATCAAATCTTTGGAAGCGAAATCTGCAGACACTTCTAACATAAATTCATCTATTGCTAAATTGGATGTGGAGCTTAACTTGCGCGACCAGTGGGCCAGGCGCTCTAACATCGAGATATGTGGCATCCCCGATAAGAAAAATGAGAATCTATTTCAGGTGTTGGAAAATATTGCAAAGCACGCTGACATTACACTAAATGTTCATATTGATATCGACTTTATTACTCGCGTCGCATCACAAACCAAGAATGATAAAAAACCCAGGAATGTAATTGTCCGGTTTATGTCCAGATATCGTAAGGATGATTTTCTGTCAACAGTAAGGCAAATAAAAGATTTAAGAGCTGCTGATATCGGATACCCTGGGAACCAATCATCGATTTTCTTCAATGAACATTTAACGAGTTCCAATAAACTGTTATTGCAACAAGCTAAAACGAATGCCAAAGCATGTGGTTATAAATATGTTTGGGTTAGAAATTGTAGCATAATGGTGCGTCGTAATGAAACTAGCCCAGTTCTTCATATTAATTCCACAAAAGATTTATCCAAGATAAAATAGGAACTATATTACTGTTTTTTAAATATTTTGTTAAGTGTCACTCAAAATTAATTAGTCTTGTATTTGGCAGTTTGAGATTAATTTTGATTGTTGTTGTTCTGCTCCAGATCCTCTTACCATTATTTTATTATTTTCACATTATGAGTAATCTATGTCAGGATACTATTTTTTTGGCATTTATTTTTGTGCACTGTGTCTTACTTTTTATTTTATTTCTTGTGAATATAGGGCATCTGATATGGCATATTATACTGTGTGTAATTATAGGTTTTAGGAGTTTATTCTTATATTTTGGTATATATATAATGGTTATAGTTACAATTAATATTCCAACGTAATTTAACCGTGTACTATCAGAACGTAAGGGGCTTGAGAACAAAAACCACTACATTTTATAATAGTATTTTACGTAATAATTATGATATCGTTTGTATTACTGAGACATGGCTGCTCCCGGGAATTATGGATTCTGAGCTATTCGATTCTCGTTACGTCCTATACAGGTGTGATAGGGATTATACTTCAAGAGGTGATAAAATGGGTGGAGGTGCTTTGATTGCTATTCATAAGGATTTGACTATTTGTAATTTTGCGATTATTCCTACGTTGAATTCAGCTGCTGATATAGTGTCAGTTACTTTTTCCTACGTAAGTACTTCTAAAAAATTTAATTATTGTCATTTATTTTGTGGTTATTTTCCTCAATGTAACGTGCACAGAGAAGTTTTATTCGAATTTTATGAACATGTGTCTGATAAGTTAATCAAATGTCCCAGTGATTGTTTCATAGTGCTAGGTGATTTTAATATCCCCGGGGCAGTTTGGACCTCAACCTCGAGTCCACGCTTTACCCTCAGCGGAGATCTTAGTATAGATATTGTCTTTGAGTTGTCTAATTTTCTTTCTTTTAATGGTTTGCACCAATATAATACGTGTTCTAATGTGACTGGTCGTAAATTAGATTTACTTTTATCTAACTTTGATTGTAAGGTTACTCCATCTCCAGAACCTCTTGTTCTGGAGGATAAATATCATCCCGCATTTATTTGTGAATTCTCATTAGTTACTTGTATGACACTCCAACCACCAGAAATTAGCATTAAACTCTTCAAAAGTGCTGACTATGATAAAATAAATCAAGCTTTATCTATTATCGATTGGAATAAGTGCTTACCTATCAATAATGTTGCTAATTGCGTGGAAACATTTTATAGAGTAATCAATAAAATTATCGATACCTTTGTTCCAACGAAAACTGTACACAAACGCTCCAACTATCCTTTCTGGTTTGATAAATCACTAGTAAAAATAGTCAAGGAGAAACTAAAATATCATCGTAAATGGAAGGTTTATGGTCGTAATAATGATTATAATACTTTCAAACTCTTGCGTGAAAGACAAAAAATGGTACAAGAGCAATGCTATAATAAGTTTTTAGTCAATGCAGAGAACAGTATTGCCGTTAACAGTAAATTCTTCTGGGCCTACGTTAAATCCAAAAGGCAATGTAGTAATGAGTTACCTAATACTATGTTCCTCGGAGATTCCATCTCTTCCGATGGGCGAGTCATTTGTGACTTGTTTAATCATCATTTTAACTCTGTATTTGAAGCAAATCAAATCGATACTGAAACTTCGGCTGTTCAACAACAAACTATAAGTTTGCATTCTGTTGATCTTTCTGTAGGCAAAGTTAAAGCACTTCTTTATAAGATTGATATTAATAAAGGCTATGGACCCGATGGAATTCCACCGTTATTTTTGTATAATTGTCGCCAAAACCTCGCGGAGCCTTTGTTTAAAATATTCTCACTCTCTATCAATGAAGGTGTTATGCCGACATTTTGGAAACAATCTTATATTATGCCAATCCTCAAATCTGGGGATAAACGTGATATCGGCAATTATAGACCTATATCTAAGTTAAGTATAATACCAAAATTATTTGAAAAAATTGTGTACAACTCTATTATCCCTATTATTAGACCAATATTGATATCTCAGCAACATGGGTTTGTCACCAAGAGATCGACAGAAAGTAACCTTTGTGAATATCTAGACTTTGTCTATCGTGGTCTTGATGCTGGCCAGCAGGTGGATGCAGTGTATACTGATTATTCCAAGGCATTTGACAAAATTTCGCACACTATTCTCATAAGGAAATTGAATACAATCGGTATACACGGCGATCTCTTGCGTTGGCTGATTTCTTACTTACGAGATCGTAGTCAAGCGGTAGCAGTAAAAGGTTATTGTTCATCTTTCTTACCTGTCACCTCTGGTGTGCCCCAGGGCTCGCACCTTGGCCCACTCTTATTCAACATTTATATCAATGATATTAATTTTGAATTCCTTCACTCAAATATTCTTTTATTTGCAGATGACACAAAGATTTTTAAAATTATAAAAAATGTAGATGACTGTAAATTGCTTCAAGAGGACTTAAATAGACTTAATTCTTATTGTTTAACCAATCACTTACAACTTAATATTAAAAAGTGTAATGTTATTACATTTGGTAGAAAAAAGGAACTCATTCACTTCAATTATAAGTTTAATGGTGTGCCAATTCGTAGAGTGACCGAACTGCGTGATCTGGGAGTGCACTTAGATTACAAACTTATGTTTAGGACTCACATAGAAATAATTACGGACAAGGCTTATAAAATGCTTGGTTTCATATTAAGAATCTCCAAAGATTTCAAACAACCCTTGACATTGATACTATTGTATAATTCATTAGTTATCTCAATTCTGGAATATTGCTCAACGGTTTGGAATCCGGTTTATAAAGTTTTTATAGACTTAATTGAACGTATTCATAATAAATTCCTAAAGCACATGCGGAACAGATTCAATGAGAATAATTGTGTAATGTCAAAATTAAACTTCACACTTCATAATCGACGCGCCGTTAAGGATCAGATGCTCTTATATAAAATTATTAATAGTTTAACAGATTCAATACCTTTATTAAATAAAATTAATTTTAAGTGTCCGAGACTTGGAGCAAGGAATAAATGTCTTTTCTATAATCCTTATATGAGGACTAAGTACTGCAACAACAATTTTATTTCTCGTGCTTGCAAATCTTATAATGATACATTTTCCGATCTGGATATATTTAATTTAACCTTTAATCAGTTTAGAAAACGGGTAATGGAAACAGTTTGCAAGCAACGAGACTATTGATAGATTATGCTGGCATTATATTATTTTTTGTTTGTTTTTAATTTTAATGTGTAGATTGTGAGGTGACTGCCTTCTGTGGCTGATTTGTTCAGACCGGCCAGGAGTAGGCATTCATTTCGATATTACAGGATTACAGGACGCTCCCTTGCCTCCTCTGAATTGTTGCTGTATCTATTTGCCTATCTAAATCTAAATTATAATGATTGTCTGTTTAGCAATAAGAGCGAATTTAATTGTGGAAACTTAATTGAGCCATGTACTACCTAATTTGTTTTATGTTATATTTTTCTTTATTTGCTTGTATGTTTCCCTTAAAAACCAATAAATAAATAAATAAATAAATAAATAAATTTTCATTCCCAAAAATAATTATGTTTAAAGAAATGTATTCTCAAAAATGACTACAGTCACTTACATGAGAATACAATTTTCGTAAATGGACACGATATTAAACATTGTTCACAGAATGATGCAGTTCCAACACATTCACCATATTGATACTAACTTGATGAAAACATCAGTATTTTTCTAAAACTAATTATTCTAATTATTGTATTCGTTTCGAAATTAAGAGGGTTAGTGAGAACAAAATAAATAGTGTGATTGCAAACCCTAGTTTAGGCTTTAGTCCAGGCTGACCTAGTGGGGTTGGCATAATTTCTATAACTGCGAAATTCTTGCGGAGAATTTTTAAGTACGGTTTCCTCGCGGTGTTTTCCTTGTAGCGAACGATTGTAATTGGCAAAGAATACACACGTAACTTCGTAGTTACAAGTGTGTGACGTGGGTTTTGAATTTGCAATCTTCGTCTTGGCAGTCTGTTCTACTCCCTAAAGCCATCACCGCTATTCACAATATGTAGGTACAGTCTTTGATTAATTATATACCTAGATAGAGTGACGCGCTGCAATTAAACTAAAACAAACAGGCCAAATTTTCTTAAGCTAGTATGCGTGACAGCTGTGTCATACGCTATCGCTGCATCATTCTGCGTATCCTTGTGTGCGCGCATAATGATACCAGTTATAACATGGTTTCTATTAAAACGGGTAGAAAATTATAACCATGAATAACAACAAAAATCAATTCACTCGAACTCATTTAGTGGGGAACAGTTCGCCTCTATTTTTTTCGACGCGTTTGAAACATTCAGTGTCTACCTAGGTATATAATTAATCAAAGTGTATAGTCAACCCCAAATTAATTTATACGTTAATACGACGACATATTAGTTAATTTATAATTCGCATATTTCTTCTTTATTTGCGTAAGTACTAAGTATATACATTAATTTGAGGTTGGCTATACCTTGGAAGAATTAGGCTTTCACTTAACTTTTTCATAAAATAAGTACTCGTAGATCCAATCGATAATATGAAAATACGCACCAGATTTTTTGTTTTTGGCAAACGCACAGTCTAATGCATACACAAATATTAAAATATACTTTAGATCCATCGCACTTTAATTTAATTTAAGTAATTATTACTAACGCGTTAGTTTATGAGTCTGTAGACTTCAAAATCAGGAGAATGACTGATTCAATATTACTCACCAATTGTCGAATGCGCATGACATTTTGTATTGCGTAAAACAAGCGCAGACGGCCGTTAAATATCGCTTGTAAAAATCGGATGTTGTTTGTGTACAACTATAATAATGTGTATGCTGTTGGTATACCTTTATAAATAAGATACGATTTTTTATACAGTAAAGACACAAAAAAATTATAAAGTAAATAAATAAAAATGTACTCGTTTAAGAATTATGGCTTCTACGCATTGTATTTAAGGTTCATATTAGTAAGGGATGGTAAAACCTCCTACGCATTTTCGATCAGGGTCACGTGTCCTGACGCGAGTTTAACATTTCATACCCATACCAAAAAGTGCTCAATGCCGCTAAAGAAGTTTTCACTTCAATAAATATTGCCTCGTGATAAAAAAAAAACAAAAACAGGCCACCAAGTATTGTATTGTCCTAAGACGTTGAAGTTATGTTCAAACTCGTATTGCCCGTTGCACTAGTTACATAAGTTTGCATACTGGCACATGGCGACCAAAATATACCATAATCATGATCAGCCACATGACGTCCACTGCTGAACATAATATGTTTAGTTAAGTTTAAGGCGTATGCCTTATAACGATTTCATGTTAAACATATTTTATGTTAAAATAACGATTTCATGTTAAACATATTTTATGTTAAAATAACATACATAATTATTTCGACTGTTGAGGGATGATCATATCTCATCTTCATCATGTGTCCACTCCACTTCCTATCTGGTGGGGTGGAGTTACTATGCCGAGTTCGTAGAAACTTTTTTTTTCATAAATAGGTCAATATTATGACGTAAAAGTGGAAGTGGTTGGGAGATTGACGGAAGCATATTTCCGTATGAGTAAAAATCGGATAGCGTTTTGTCACCGACAAAAGTCGGTCGTGATCGATCATCGTCACCGATTTTTATTAGAAATCGTGTAGTTCATTATTCCTATATATTACGTATCATACATTTATGACGTTTATTTTGTGGTTAATTATTTCTCGGTAAATAAATTCCATTATCCTTGTGTTATGAACGTACGTATTATATATAAGACTATGCAATAAAAAAACAAATGACATTAATACTTCGACTTCGATATTTTTATATCAAATGGTATAAATAAACTGTAGAGAAGGAAGAAGGCCCAATTTTCCTCTCGTTTCCCTTCTTTTTCAGTAATGAATCTATTATTCTTCTGGTATAGCTGCTTTGTGAATTTAAAACATCAGATGACTTATTTAATGGATATTTATAAAAAGGACAGATTTGACTGAAAACTTAGGAATCAATTAATAGTACCTGAAACTGCTACACGTAGTACTATTTAGTATCCCGTGCGGAGTTGCTGGTCTCCCATCGGGCGCGTCTCCCTGGGTGGCGGATAGGGGAACGCCCCCCAAATTTGGGGGGTACCGGAAACGGCGTGGACCAAAACCAGCAAAGAGGATTCTTCCGCGTTCCCTCTGACTAGCAGAGGGTGCAGTGGAGGAGTTTTTGGACGGGTTCCGTGTGCACTCACCCTGCCGCGGAACAGGCCGGGGCAGAACTAGTTCTCCTTGGCCACCGTTAGTCTCGGAATCTCAGGGGGCACTGTGGTCATGTTTCGCAGCGACTCCTGGGGCCGAGGGTCTTGGCTTAACCGCCTGGACTGCGAGGGAGAAAACCTCTATAAAAAGTTACCCCGAATCCCAAGCGGCGGCGCACCGCGAGGGGATGCATGGCCGATGGGTAGTTCGGTCTCGAGTGCGACCCCCGCCAGAGCACCGGCCGACACTCTGTGCGGGTTACGCTAGGCTTACCCAGGTACAGGGGGCACTGCCTGGGCGGACTGTTTTTTTCCCCCATACTCGTGGGATTCAAAATGAACAATGCAAAAATAAAAAAACCCAAAACGGCGTTGACGAGGTTGCCTACGCCAGTTCCAGCTGGAGAGGTGGAGGTCGAAGGGCGCAAGCCCAACGACGGAGAAGCAGAGAGGGGGAATGTGGGCGTGAAGCTCGCTGGAGTCGTGGCCGATGTCGCACGGCCTGAGGACATGTGCGTGGACTCGGAGTCCAGCGATGGTAGCTCTTCAGTGCTTGGCGGGCGATTCTGGAGGAGCCTGTCGACCGATACGGACGAGCCGGCGCCGAAGACGAGGGCGACCGTTGCTAGCGGTAGAGGGGGTCCAGCTACGGTGGGCAGCCTAAAGAAGGCAGAGAGGGAGCGCAACATCGTGAAGCGTGCGGAGGCCCGCCAAAAGGCGGAGAAAGTAGTGACGAAGCGGCTGCGCTCTGCCGGGTCTTCAAAGGCAACGGAGACCAAGGTCACCGGCCTTGAAGGCGAGGTAAAAAGGTGGCGGGAAAAGAGTTCCCGCCTTGAGGCTGCAGTTAAGCAGCTTCAGGAGGAGAATGCCTGCCTCCGTCGCCGCCTCGAAGACCTAGAGGCATCCGCCAGCAAAAGTCCAACAGCGGACATGCTGGAAATGATTGAGGCAAGGGTGCGGGCAAGGATGGAGTCCCTGCTCATGGGACCGGCCACAAGACCGCCTCTGGCCCATGAAAACAGGGCCCAAGTAGTGGAGCTCCCGGTACAGGGGGGATATGTCGGAGGTCAACCCCAGCCCTTTGACAAAGGTAAGGGCAAGGGCAAAGGCAAGGGCAAGGGAGTAGCCCAACCCAGTCCTCCCGTCCTGATCCCAATCGCCGGTTCCTCCAGTGCTCCGCCCCGATTCATCGTGGCGGAACCATCTGGGGTGCAAGCGGAGAAGGGAGTCGTTCCGGCCCCCACACATCCTCCGGTGTCCAAGCCCAAGCCAAAAGGCAAGGGGGGGAAAAACAAACCGAGTGCCCCAGCGCAGCAAGCTCCCTGTGCGCCCCACCCGCTACCGCCGGCTCCAGTGTCCCTGGACAGGGAATGGACGGTCGTGGTGGGCAAAAAGAAGACGAAGCCCAGGTCCGGCGTGACACCGGCTGCAAGTCAGCAGCAACCACTGCGCCGGGCCGAGCCCAAACTCCGCACACCGCGGTCCGCGGCCGTCATGATATCCCTGACGCCGGCGGCGGTAGCGAAGGGACTCACCTACGCCAGGGTACTAACAGAGGCGCAGGACAAAGTAAACCTCACTGGCCTTGACATCACAAGGCTGAGGCCAAAGATTGCAGCCACGGGTGCCCCAATGTACGAGGTGCCCGGGGCTAACTCGGATGAGAGGGCCGACTCCCTCGCCGCAAGGCTGAGGGAGTGTTTCGTTGGGTCGGAGGATGTTCGGATCTCTCGGCCCATCAAACATGCGGAACTGCGGCTCACGGAGTTGGACTACACGGCCACTCCTGAGTCAGTTGCAATGGCCCTCTCCAAGGCCGGTGAGTGTGCCCTGGCGGCAGTAAAGGTAGGGCAAATCCGTCCTGACCGGTCTGGAGTGAGCACGGCTTGGGCCCGGATGCCGATAAAGGCAGCCCAGAAAGTGCGGGGGGCGGGCCGTGTAGTGATCGGCTGGGTCGCGGCTCGAGTTTCTGTGCTCGAGGCGCGGCCTCTTCGTTGCTACCGGTGCCTGGAGACAGGGCACGTCCGGGAGCGCTGCGACTGCGCAGTGGACCGTAGCGCATTGTGCTACCGCTGCGGCCAGACAGGCCACAAGGCCCGTGAGTGCAGCGCCGCGCCGAACTGCGTGGTCTGCGCGGCCTCGGGCAAGCCCGCCGGGCACCAAATCGGGGGGAAGGCGTGTCCCGCCTCCTCCCTCCGCAACCGGCGCCGCCCTTCACGACGTAATGCTGCTGCTGCTGTGGCCACAACCCAGCCACAGTCAGCAAGCCCACCGCAAGAGGCCGAGATGGAAGGTGTTGAAGAGATCGCCCAATAATGGACCTAAAGTTCCTCCAGGCGAACATCAACCACTGCGCCAGCGCCCAAGACCTGTTGTCCCAAAGCCTGGCGCAGTGGTCGGTGCAAGTGGCCGTGGTCGCTGAGCCGTATTTTGTCCCTCCCCGTGACAACTGGGCTGGGGACACAGACGGTTTGGTGGCCATAATCACCCAGGGTGCTGCTGGCTCCCCGCCGTTCGAAAAGATATCGAAGGACCAGGGATGCGTGGCGGCTCTGTTGGGAGACATTTGGGTTGTAGGAGTATATTTTTCTCCCAACAGACCCCTCGCCGAATTCGAGTCTTTTCTCGTGAGGCTGGGGGCCCTAGTGGAACAAGGCCAACCTTATCCGGCGGTCGTCGCCGGCGACTTCAACGCCAAGTCTGTAGCTTGGGGTTCGCCGGCGACGAGCGGTCGCGGTAGGGTCCTGGAGGACTGGGCGATCTCTGTCGGCCTGGTCGTCCTGAACAGGGGGTCGGTGCACACGTGCGTGCGGCGCAACGGCGGGTCCATAGTTGATCTGTCGTTTGCAAGTCCCACCGTTGCGCACCGTGTCCGGGGCTGGAGAGTCCTCGCGGGCGTGGAGACGATGTCGGACCACCGTTACATTAGGTTCGACGTCTCCGCGTCCGCGAGTATCCAGCCCGATGGTGAAACGAGCGCCCCGAATCAGGACGGCCCGCGGTGGGTAGTTCGTCGCCTCAATAAAGAGGCCCTAGAGCTAGCCGCTCTGGTGATGTCGTGGCTCCCCGTGCCGGACGGGCCGGTACGGGTTGAGCAGGAGGCGGAGTGGCTCGGGGTGGCAATGTCGGACGTTTGCGACGCCGCCATGCCCCGGGCCCTCTGCCGTTCGACTCGGCGGCAGGTGTACTGGTGGTCGGCGGAGCTAGCGCAGTTGCGCGCGTCTTGCGTTGCTGCGCGCCGTCGATACGCCAGGCATCACCGTCGCCGAATTCGAACACAGGATCACGCAGACCAGGAGTGGCGGCTCTATGACCTCTACAAAGAGGCGAAGAGAGCGCTGCGGGTGGCCGTTCATAGGGCCAAGGTCGCGGCACGCAAGGAGTTTCTGGAGACTCTCGATGGTGACCCGTGGGGGCGCCCCTATCGCATGGTGATGAATAAGCTTCGCCCAGCGGCGCCCCCGCTGTCGCAGAGTCTCCGGCCAGAATTACTGGCCAACGTCGTCGCGGCTTTGTTCCCGGCCACCGTGGAGACCACTCCTCCACCGATGTCGCCACCGGATGTGGCGTCATCGTCGATTGAGAATCCGGCAAGGGATATCCCAGAGGTTTCGCCCGCAGAAATGCGGGCGGTAGTGCTTCGGCTGCGGAGCAAAAAGACGGCCCCAGGGCTCGATGGCATCCCCGGAAGAGCCTGGGTGCTAGCCCTCGAGCACCTGGGTCCGAGGCTCCGCAGTTTATTCACCGCCTGTTTGGAGCAGGGCGTCCTCCCGGCGCGTTGGAAAACCGGGAAGCTCGTCCTGCTTAAAAAGGAAGGACGACCCGCAGAGTCGCCGTCGGCCTACCGGCCCATCGTGTTGCTCGACGAGGTCGCCAAACTCTTCGAGCGCATCGTCCATGCTCGCCTCGTCGAGCACCTCGAGAGGGTCGGACCGAACCTGGCCGACAGCCAATTTGGCTTTAGGAGGGGACGTTCCACCGTCCACGCGATTCTGCGGGTGAAGTCACAGGCGGAGGATGCAGTGGCCGGAGGCGGAATAGTTGTCGCGGTGTCCTTGGACATCTCCAACGCGTTCAACACGCTGCCTTGGCCCTGCATTCACGAGGCACTGCGGTACCACGTGGTGCCGCCCTATCTTCGGCGTCTGGTGCACGCGTACCTGTCTGACAGGGACGTTGTGTATCCGGGCGTCGACGGGTGGCACCGAAGAGCGATGTCGTGCGGTGTTCCACAGGGCTCGGTTTTGGGCCCTCTCCTGTGGAACATCGGATACGACTGGGTGCTCCGTGGTGCAAATCTCTGGGACGTCGGCGTGACGTGCTACGCCGACGACACATTGGTCACAGCGACAGCCAGGACGTTCCGGGACGCCGCCACCTTGGCGGCGGTGGGCACCGGCCAAGTAGTAAGTCGGATTCGACGGTTGGGTTTAAAGGTGGCCCTCGAGAAAACCGAGGCCATTTGTTTCCACGGGCCTCGGAGAGGGCCACCGGCCGGTGCCCACATCGTGGTTGAGGGGGTGCGGATTCCCATCGGCAAAGATATGAAATATCTAGGCTTAGTCTTAGATAGCCGATGGAAATTCCGCGCCCATTTCAAGAAACTGGGGACGAAACTGTCTCGGGCAGCGGGCGCTCTTTCCAGCCTGCTGCCCAACCTGGAAGGTCCTGGCATCCCTTGCCGGAGATTATATCACGGAGTCGTGCGGTCCATGGCCCTCTATGGCAGCCCCGTTTGGGCTGACTCCCTGAACCGCCCCTGCATCGCCCTCCTGCGCACTCCACAGAGAGCTTTGGCGCAGCGGGCGATCAGGGCGTACCGCACGGTCTCTTTCGAGGCGGCTTGTTTATTGGCCGGATTCCTGCCCTGGGATCTGGACGCCAAATCCCTCTCCGATGTCTTTCATTGGCGGGAGGAGGCGTCCAGTCGCGGGCAACATCCGGCCCTGAAGGAGGTGGAGGCCATGAGGGCCTCCCTACGGCGAGCCGCCGTGGAGGAGTGGCGTCTCAGGCTGGAGGCCCCGACAGCGGGGCTCAGGGTCGTCGCGGCAGTGCGTCCTGTCTTTGCCGAATGGCTGGACAGGCGCCACGGTGCGGCAACGTTTCGCCTGTCGCAGGTGCTCACCGGGCATGGCTGCTTCGGTGAGTTCTTGTGGCGGGTAGTGCGGAAGGAGGTGTCGGCCGTGTGTCACCACTGTGACAACTGCCCGCTGGATACGGCCCAGCATACGTTAGAGTTTTGCCCAGCCTGGGATGAGGAGCGCAGCGCTCTCAGAGCAGTCGTCGGAGGAGACCTCTCGCTGCCGGCCGTGGTCGCTTCCATGGTCGACAGCCGGAGGTCCTGGCGTGCGGTGGCACACTTCTGTGAGGTGGTCCTCTCGCGGAAGGAGAGTGCCGAGAGGGATCGGAGGCGCGGAGATCCCTCCCGCCGCCAGACGAGACGTAGGAGGCGCCGGGTGGACGACTGACCGGCGTCTTCCGCCCTGTGGATTGGGGGCGTTTGGAGAATTCCACCACGGTATCCCCTGCCTGTCGTAAAAGGCGACTAATAGGGGCCACCGGGGGTCGCAGGCGGGCGGCAGGGGGCTGTCCGTCTTTCACTTTTGTGTTCTATTAACACATTGTAGCGATCCCTGTGATGGACGGCAGCGTGGCTGGTAGGCCTCACGCTGCCATTGACGCCGAGGGCGTCCTTCGGTGCGTGGGGGCTCCTGAGCCCCCCCACAACAGGAGACGGGCCGCACTAGGCGGCAACGCGCAGAGGCGGCTGCGGACGACAACTTAGACACTCCCGTCAGAGGAAGCCCGCAGCCGTCCCTTATGCGCCGAAGATGGCCACCGCGGAGTTTTGGTTGGTATGCCGTGCGTTATACATAGGTTAGGGACTCGGCCCGGCGGTCGCCCGATGGTTACATCTCTCCGGGCGGCTCAACGCCGGGACGTAAGGCACGGTGAACCCAACATAACCGCTCAGTCGCCCCCCTTGAAGGTTGGGCGGTAGTAATAAGTCACTTTCTCCGCGAAAACAAAAAAAAAAAAAAAAGTACTATTTAGTATTCTGTGCTGCTACTGCCTTGGCAGAACTGCGTTGACTGCCCCGGTGGCGTAGTTATTTGCGTCCGCGATACGAGTACGACTACTGCGTTAAGGTCTTGTGTTCGAATCCCGGGGCGGGCCAAAAACATTGAGACTAGGTGTTTCCACGTGAAAGCTCGTAAAGCCGTTGGTCCTGCTGCGCCTGATCTCTCTCCGGTCATGTCGGATTGCCATCTCACCGGACTATGAGAGTGAAGGAATAGCGAGTGCACCTGTGTATTGCGCACACACTTGTGCACTATAATATCTCCTGCGTACTTGGCTGATCTCCGTTAAGATTGGCCACCGTGGCCAAAATTCGGCTAAGAGGAATTCATTAATTTATTCAGAACTGCTTTTGGAAAAATAATGCTAGGTAAAGACTTAGGACAAACGCGACCTTTTCCTTTTTTAGGGGTAGGCAGAGATGTAACACTCATATTTCGTCTACTGTGTTTGGTTCCATGTAAGGGGTGGAGTCTGTTGCCATTTACCAGACACCGTGCTGATACGGATCTGGGTTCGAACCCGAGACCTCAGCATGACATCCGTACCGTAATACACACTTAACACATTTCACCAAGAATAAAGTAAAAGCTGAGTTGAGGCCATTACGACGCACTTACTTTGGGTAAGGCACTTGCTAAAGATCCAACGATCGAACCTTTCAATTACGGATTACTTCGTGATTTAGTTTTTTTGCTTTTATTCCGAACCGATATTGTCAGTATTTTACAAAGTCAATTTCAGGGAAAATGCGTAAAATAAAACCTTTCACAAAATCTGTCATGGTAAAGGAGTGGGGGGAGGGGTGAGCGCCTTAATTGCATGATGGAAAGGATTGACAATTTTTTTTCGCCCTGTTCCTTGGGGCGGCAAATTTTGGTCCGTCCCGGGCGGAACCCACTCTACGCCATTGCTGAGTTCTTAATCCTTGAAGAATAGTTAGATAAACATTTGTACAACTTAACTTATCGTAACGGGCACAAATTCTAGTTCCGGAAAACTTAATCTCAAAAATACATAGTTGCCTGTATGAAATCATCTAAAAACTCCATAATTGAACCCAAAAACATTGAAACCAATATAATTTGTAACAATAAACCTTAAATATTTGATCTATAACAATTCATAATCGTTACCAATATTCATCCATTAAGGTTCCAAAATAATACCAACGGGAATTACAGTAGCATTAGGGAAAAAATCCAAACGTCAAAGCATTGAAGGCAATTTCAAAATTTCAACACGGTACGATAATGGTTGGGTAAGTACAACTTTATCATAATAAACGTTAGAAGCCGCACCTGCGTTGTAAGATGTACTTACTTAGTTTATTTATGCCAGAAACCTTGCCTCGGCGTTATATCCTTGACTGTGTGCAGATCTTAAGAAGATCTTGAGCTTCCGTTTTGATGACAGCAAAATATTTAACTTATTAATTCAAATGCAGTGAAATACATTTTTGAACAGTAGGTATGTCCTTTAAGGTTAGTAATCGTTATTTGTTTTTGTTTATTAAAAGCAACAGGAAATAATACAACAAATTACATTATTATCAAAACCGCATGTTGCAACCGCACGCACATAAACTGTTGGGTTTCTACACACTGGTGTGAGTAAGGACAAGAGCTTAGTATGGCTATCTCGCTCGCGCGTCGACAGAGTGATGGTAATGACGTCAGGCCCTAGGTATGGTATTTTCTATATATTATTTAACTTTCACTTTCTTGACAAGATTTGAAACGCTATATTACTCGACTTTTATAACTCTAGCATTTAATATTCTACGTTCAGAGTAATAGGAAATATTTTGTTAGAATATTTATAATAACTCTTTAATTCTATAGAAATAACAAATATTATGAGATCTGTCAACGCATAGATTTCCAGGTATAAGCTGCCTCAACTTTTAGAATAACGAAATGGGAATCTAACGAATACGTTGGGAATGTACTCTTCCCATACGGTCGTATTTATTTCCCATTACGCCGTATTAACTCGTATTACATTTTATAATAATAATAATAATAATAATAATAACATTTATTTTCGTTTGGCGTGACATTAATGTTTGGCGTTGTTGTTTTTTTTTGTATCATGAAACCCTTTGTTTAGGGTGAATGTCCTCGTGACTCTCGTTAAATTAATAATGATAATTTTCAGTCACTTTTTACCTCGCAAATAATGTACCTTACGTTTTGGGTTTTTTTTATCTTTGTTCTGCCGATTTCCTAAAACTTTATGAAGGTTATAGTTGGTTCAATCAAATGCAGGCTTCTTTTAGACTGTCTAGTAAATCCCAACAATATTAAAGTTTAATGGAAAGAGATGCGTGGCTTTTTTTTTCTTTATATCTTGATTGGACAGTATATATAAGTATACCAAATCTAGTGGTAAAGGCAGTACAAGTACGATAGAGCCACAATATAAAAATTTAATTGAATTGAAATTAACACCAGTTAACCCTGAGTCGTGGTTATGGAAAAGAAAGAAGAAAGACAGGAACGTCGTGCATCCTCGCAGCGGACCCTATGGGAGATTTTCACCGTATAATTATGTGTTAAATCTGATAGGGTTTTTTATCCAGTATCAACCTGAGATTATACCTGTATAAAATACATAGCCAGCAAAATTTGGGTGTCATTACACCCCTCTTAACCACTCTTCTTACTATAAAGTGATTATTTGCTCACTTCAAGGACATCAGCTTCAAATAATATCGGATACACCTTAAGTATAGGTCTATTTTCAACCAATACTTCAAGTTCTCATTAAGCTAATCTGTTTTAGGTATTTCGTTATCAAATCGTTTTAATCTCACTTCATGGAATTGTTGTACATAATTTTCTTTTACGATAAACCTCGCATTTCCTTACCGAAAGTTGTATGTTTATTGGACTTTGTTTGAGCGAATGTGTACAGAGGTTTCAAGAAATGGTGTTTTATATTTGCTTTCAATTACGAAGTATAACCACAATTGGATTTGCCATTTGACTTGCTGATACAAAAGTTATTATTTTTTCGTGGTGAAAGTTATCTTTACCGCCTTGGTGGTGTAGTTGTATTACGGTACGACTGCAATGCTGAGGTCTCGCCCGAGTCTTTGCCCCAGTCGGGCAAAGTGGTATTGGGTTTTTCTATTCAGTATTAGTCCGAAGTCTGGAATTTGTGCCCGATATGGCGATAGGCTCGCCCCCTATCACATCATGGGACGGAATACGCACGGCGAAAAGTGGGCGCACTAGTAGCACCTCTGCGTACCCTTTAATATCCAAATGGATCGATGGTTAATAGATAGATCTGGCTATGAAGACCCAGTCATATTTTGATGGTAGATGTTTTTTGACCATCCCATCAATATCAAAAGCATTGTCGTAGGAGAGAGTAGGGAAGTTGAACTAGGGCATATTATTAAGCCTGCCTGCAACAAAAGTCAATATGCTTGCAATAAATAAATAAATAAATAAGAGTCACAACACATAAAAGTATTTTCACACTTAATAAAACAGACATGATCTTTTTTATTGCAGTAATATGACGAGACGAGCATGCCGCTCACCTGATAGTGAGCGATTCTACTGCCCATAATCAGTACAGTTTAAAACTACTGCGTAGCACTTCACTGCGTTCGTCAATTCTACACAATAAGGGTAATTTGACAGTGACTATCTAGGTATCTAAAAATCCATTATTTTTTATGTATTGTCTCTCTCTTTTTCCCGTTATGCGATAAATCACACGGATCAGCTAAGCTGCTATTTCAATTTTTTGACGTATCAAACCAAACAAACCCCGTTCTTGCCGTAAGTAAAATGAATTCGGTGCCTCTATTGAAAGATTATTCACTACAGTTTTAAATTTCATTTCATTTACGAAGCAAGAAACAGCAATCATTTTTGCATTCACTCATTTTTCCAAGACTTTCTGTGCTATAAACTTTTTATGGAACGAACTTCAGGAATTGTGTACCTGATATTAAAAATTCCATTGATATTTTTAATATTTGCCTTTTATATTTATGTTTTATATTACAAACGAGAATGTGCCCTACCTGATGTTGACTTGTCCGTCCTTAAACACTCATAATTTCAGATCATGGAAGAATGGCGAAGAAATGGGTATTTGGGCTTCCAAGAATAGCACTAACCACACGAAACGCAACAACAAGCTGTTATGTTATGTGTGTTTCCTGTGAGACATTACCCCGGTCTTCTTCTTCAACCTTTGGAATACTACTGCTGAACATAGGCCTCCCCCTAAGATTTCCAGACCAACCTGTTAGAAGCGGCCTGTAGCCAGCGGTTTCCCGCGTCCTTTACAAGGTTGTGTGTCAACCTTGTGCTACCGCGGTTGAGTTAGCTCAATTATGGTCTAGTGTGGCTTTATCATTTTCGACTTAGCTATGTTTAGTTTGAGAGCAAGGATCGAGTTCTAGCCTGCGTAATCTAGGTTTTGATTATGGTCTTTCTGGTAACTCCATTGATGAGCCAACTCCACCCCTGATGTTATCAAATTCTAGTCACGGTCTTCTATGAATATTGTCTATTTCAGGCAAAGATTCAGAAGTCTGTTACCATAAATCCTCTAATATACTGATACAAAGTCCTAAACCTTTATTAGAGGCTATAAAGCAAAAAAAATATCGATTTGATTAAATTAACTTTTCAGATTAATTCGAAAACTTTCAAACCATTCGATCACACAATCGATTCATGGCAAAAATTTCCATCTAATAAGAAAGATAAACGAAAGTCAGTATAAAGATAATTTTCGGCGTCGCACGCACCCGACGTGTCTCCGTTGTTTCGGCCTCAGATCTCTGACAGTTATGATTGAAAAAGTTTTTATCAATCTACCTCCACGGCACTGGAGCAGAAAAACCAAAAGTTTCGACACATTCCGAAAATGTTCGGCTTTTATTTGTTGGTAATGAATAAGCTTCGGCAAAGAGAATTGGGTTTGGATTAAAATTATTTATGAAGGAACGGATATGATCGAATGACAAAGAAAGAATTAACTTACCTATATGAAACAGTGTTTGGAAATTTACTGTTTGAACTATAAGTAAGTGTTAGTAGTTGAGATTAGGGACAATAAATCTTTTCTTACTTTATATGATTACTAGCTTTTGCCCGCGGCTTCGCCGGCACGAAAGGTTTTTTCCTGGACAAAAGTCCCGCTATACATTTTCCCGGACCGAATTGTAAACCTAAACCATTCTCGAATCCACCTGAAGACACACGAAAAATAAGTATAAAAGTCACTTTAGATTGTACCAGGCAACAAGAAACTGATTCAGATCGAGAGAGATGTTCGGTCAGCGACACTTTGGTACAAAACGCCTTTCCTTTCAGTATAAGTAGATCCCCGACTTTTGTCAGAAAGGCACTCGCAGTCACAATAGAACATATAAGTTATTTCTCTACTATATTATGCACGTATTATACATATAAACCTTCCTCTTGAATCACTCTATCTATTAAAAAAAAAAGAACGCGTTGCACTCCGGGAGTGCCGGCAGAAGTGAAAACTTGAACATTAACGTTGTGCATTTTTGAATATTTTGGAATGGTTAGGGAATAATTTCGCACGAATTGCTTTATTTATCAGTATAAAAGTACTAGCATTTATGTGGTTAAATAGAATATTTATTTGAGTGTCGCCATATAGCAGTATTATTGGGCGTCATCTGCTAATTGTCGATACCTCTGCACTTCGATGTCCGATGGGTGAGTGTCGGGTCATCTAGTTGACTTCTTAATGTAGTAGTTCCCAGCCAATATTGATAGGTGGCGGTGTTGTTAATTATGCCGCCACAGATAAATGTCAGAAATGCAATGGTCATCACAATCAAAGTAGAATAAATCAAAATTTGAAATAAAAATAAATAATAGTTTAAAAAAACTAAAATACATGCTTCATAAAAACCAACTAAAAAATAGAAAATAAATTTGACTTAAGAGTAGTGTAAATAAGAAAAAAATGTATTTTATTGTAAAAAAGCGTGTTTTTTAGTTTTTTTAAACTATAATTTATTTTTAATTTTTTAGATCTGTTCTACTATTGTCCAAAAAATGTCACTAAAAATATATAAATTGTCGAAAATCTCATTTTGCAAATTGAATAATGGCATAATCTTATCAAATTAGTGTATTGTTATCGGTCCTCGACAAACCTACAAAGTTTGAATAAAATCTGACCGTTTAAAGTGGGTCAATATCGCGCCCAAAGGAGTCGGAGTCGAAGAGTTACAAACATACAAGTGAAGCTAATATAAAGCGTATAAAAAGAATGTAACGTTCGATTTTTTGTACTCGTGCCGTGCCAACGCTGGGGAAATAGCTTCTACGCGATGTACTTAAGGTTCATATTACATTAGTAAGGGATGTTTTTAATGACATTAATAAATAAAAATGCACTCGTTTCAAGAATTATAGCTTCTACACATTGTATTTAAGGTTCAAATTAGTAAGGGATGGTTTTAATGACGTTAATAAATAAAAATGCACTCGTTTCAAGAATTATAGCTTCTACGCATTGTATTTAAGGTTCAAATTAGTAAGGGATGGTTTTAATGACGTTAATAAATAACCAAGAATAAAAATGCACTCGTTTCAAGAATTATAGCTTCTACGCATTGTATTTAAGGTTCATATTAGTAAAACCTTTGCATGCATTTTCGTCAGATTCGGTCACATGATCCTGACGCGAGTACGCGAGTTTAACATTTTATACCCATCCCAAGAAAAGTGCTCAACGCCGCTAAAGACGTTTTCACTTCATTTCACTTCAAAAACCGCAACAAAATCCGTTGCGTATTTTTAAAGATCTAAGCATACATAGGGACAGACAGCGGACGCGGCTTTGTTTAATACTATGTTAAGATACCGTATACACTTAAATACTTTAAAGGGTTTAGTTCCAAAAAAACAAGATTGATCCAGATTGATTATAGCCATTACATTAAGTCTTTTTTCCTTTCTTTAAAATTATAAATAGATTTATTAATCTAAACTCAATAACAAATGACATACATATATATGAAAAACAAACACAAATACAACCGAACCGTATTCCAAAGTAAAAAATCTGAAGCTACAGATCAAATTCTTTTTGATAACAATACAACTTCAAAAGCGAGGTTGGCTCAGAAAATTATTCACAAAGTCCACACAAGTGAATCCGAGACTTGGGATCTGAAGAATAAAGTTTCAATTAGATTGGTGCTGCTTAGTGCTGACAGAAAGATAACCCTAGCTTATCGGGGAGTCGTGGCAGAGTTTTGAAGTTCGTATTATTGTGTGTATATTGTTTTTGTTCGGGTTATTGTAATGCAATGCTTTACTTGACTGGACGGCTTTGTTAGGCTAGATCGTTATTGAGATTGTTAATGAAACTAGCCTACTTTGTACAGTTAACTGTTTTTTACAGTCTGACTAGATCTACAATCTGTATGGAAAATCTTGACGAAATTAATTCAGTACCATCTAAGCCTACTTCTAAAAACATCGATATATCTGTGTAGGCTTTATTGATTATAACATTAGTAAGATAGTTGGATTGTTTAGTCGTGCCAGCTAAAGTTTTATTTACCATCAGGTCCAGAGGGAATACTTTGGCATGCACGTATGTATAAAAAATAAGAATTCTAGCTACATTCCAGCTTTACCGCTATATCATCGGTTACCTTAACAAAACAGGGAACCTAAATATAGGTATAAATTATTTATGTTTTCACGTATAAGCGTGCAAATACGTAATTTAGGGAATGTGTATGAAGGAATTTATAGCTTTTTGAATAAACTTATAACCTTATATTATCAATTAGGTGAAGTGCCTATTTCTCAGTTGATAGCCACCACGCTGTGATGGGAAATTCATTGCCTGTGAGAGGGAACGCAGCGGGTTCAATTCCCGCACTGAAACGAATAACGGTTTTTGGCAAATATATGTTCCAGATCTGAATGTTCGAAAGTCACAAAGTACCCATGACTAAATTAGTATGTTAGAAAGAGGTTCGAATCCCCCTACCCCTCTTGAATCTTTATTCTAGTTCTGTACTGCCCGCATTTACGATTATTCTGATTATATTATGACGATATGTTGTGAGCGTTGGAGGTAACTCATCCGGCCCACTTGTTTATTTACCTAAACACACGGCCCTTCTTAACTTCTATTCGTTTTTACAGCAATTGATGCATTAATGTTATGATACTGTGGTTGTTTATGGCTAGTGAACATCACCTATCATCAGCTACTCCGGCAAGCGCAAAGTTGGACATACTCTTGCAAGTTGGACATATGACCTCGTAAAGGTCGCAGGAACCCGCTGTATGCAAGGCTCTTCTAACATATTGACCTGGAAATCTTAAGGCGAGGCTTCTGTTTAGCAGTGGACTCTTAAAGGCTCAAAAAGCGGAAGAAGACCCAATTGTTGGTCTACGTTAAAACCATAAAATACTTAATAAATCGTCTTATTCCGAACTAAAAAGCACTAAACTCTAACACAATTAACAAGCTGACAATCGTACGAAATCAAATTGATACAATGCAAATTAATATAAACGACTGGGGATCATCGGATCAAATCGTCTCGCTTAAAAACAACAGCGACCGAGCTTTAAATTTAATTAAAACCTCAAATTTTGCAACAGTCGACACGGCAAATTGATTGCCCCCTATCTTTGCAAGCTGTTAAATTTGTTTCCCCTTACCTTTCCTTGATACAAATGACTTTATTAAAGACGTCATATCATCTTAATTTAAGTTTGGGATGGGTCTTGGAGTCGTTTAAGTTTACCTATTAATAAGAGAGAAATAATGAAGTACTTTGATGTTTTTTTGTTTACACGTATATGAGCTCATAGCCGTATCCCTACAATGGGTAGACAGTGACCTAACTGATGCTACAGCTCACCAGGATTATTATCTCGTCACATGACACACATATCGCAATTTTCATATCATTCCCGCATTACATCGGAAATATCCTTATATTACAGATAAAAGTTTTCCGAAACACTCAGTCACAACAAATTGTGGCAGAGATCTGTCAGATAGAAGCCGTAGTAAATTATGTGTTGTCCGAACCTTATCGTGAAACTTGTTACGAGAGAAAAATTGAGATATACAACTTTGTGCGAAGCGCGGACTTGGACAAAAACGACAAAGAATTGGACAGTTGTCCAGATTCAACGAAGATATTACGCGTAACTTTACCGGCTTGAAGTTCTGATGCCAGGTATTTACATGAAAAATGGAGTTAAGAGATGCAACGGTAAATAAGGACAATAATGGCTAAGTTCTATAACGGTTCAAAAATTTAATTTTACTCCGGATGTTACTCGTGCTTACGGGACGGACTCAGATAAAATCACAATATTGATATCTGATTGATCAAATAATTTCTGTGTAATATAAGAGGCAATCATAATAAATAATAATAAGGGTTGGCAGACTTCACATACCTTCTAAATTATTTTTGGAGTATTCTCAAGAATGGTTTCGTCACGATGTTTCCTACACCATTAAAGTAATCGATTATAATAAACAATACCTACATAACTTCGAAAAGTTATGCATCCTGCATTGGGTTTGAAACTTGCAGATAGATCCGTCTCAGTAGATCCGTTCCATTCCCAACTAGGCTATTATGCAGCAAACATTTATAATAATTCGGTCGATGGACCAATTCTATCTCTATTCATTCTCGTACCCCCTATTGACATCATTTTATCGTAACCAATGAAATTACGTAAGCTTCACTGCACATAGTATAAGGGCAACGTAGTCTAAATAGGTCGTGTTCTGAGGAAATGTTTGAGATGACACCGCCATCTCCTTTTTACCATCAAACTATCCGTTGATGGAGGAAAGTTCATTAATTTAATCTGGAAACACCTTCCGCCAACACTGTGTGTTTTCAGTGATCAGTTTTTTATCTCGAATTTCTGCACTCTAGACTGAACTTCTTTCTACGACATGGCCTTCTTCACACGAGGTTTAAACAAGTTTTAATACGTTAGGTAGCACTTGGCTCTGCCCCTAGCATTTCTAACGTCCATGGGTAACGGGCCTACGTACCAGTGGGCCATTAGCTCGTCTTCCTTCGAAAGCAATAAAAAAGTCCTGAACCACCCTTTTTTGCTACTTCTCTTATCCCATTCCCATGGTTGTCTGTAAGAGATTACCTCGAGCGATAAGGCCGCCAATTGTACCACCTCTCTGCCTTTATCACGTGAAATACTCTATGCTGTGATGTACAATAAAGTTATAAAAAAATATGACTCCGTAAATTAGAGGATGAGGAATCTGCGTTCTTGCTTTAGATTCTACTGATGATGTCTTCCTAGATTCAGCCACGGTGGCTGTAAAAACTGGACAAGCATATCAACTCATACTAAGGCTGGGTATCCGATAGTCGTTCTGCCGCTCTTCGATGCGCTCTGACGTACCCTATATAGCCAATTTTATACATGAAAGTGCTAGCGAATTTTGGTCACGACCATACCCTACAGGCGTAATTATATTATTAATAGTCATTAGATACAAAGACTCATAGATTCCACTAGGATAATAATTAGTGAACATATTTGTATAATTATGAACCAATCATGCATAAACAGTTGAATGGATTTAGGTGTGATTAACAGATTATTATATAAACAATTTATTTAATAACATAAAAGCATACAATGTTCTGAATTAACATACACTTTATACCTGGAATCATTTACTATTTTAGTATTAAAAAACAATAACAAGATTTATTTCCAAAATCACTGCACAATTAAGAAAAAAATTCTCGGATAGAGTACTTAGAAGACAAAATCACACACACACACACACACATCACGCCTTTATCTCCGAAGGGTTAGGCAAAGGTACAACCAAGACTCCCACTTTTTACCATGTGTATTCCGTCTCATGATGTAATAGGCGGCGAGCCTATCGCCACATATAGCACAAATTCTAGACATGCTGATGCTAAGCAGAAAAACCCAATATTACGCGAAGGTAAAGCTATCAATCAATGAAGAATATAACTATTCATTAGTTTTACAAGCGAATTAAGTTTCGAAGTGTGGCATTACTCATTAATCGTACTAAGAATATAGAGCGTCTACGTGAGACTAATGATAATTTATTGCAGAGATGCATGCGATTTATGATAGATAATAGTTGATAGGAATTATAACATTGCATGGTTCTTTGCATAATAATTGGGTGTGGTTAAAAGGGTTGGAAAATGTCAAATTATTATAGTTTGGTATGAATTAGATAATGGTATGGCACTAATACAGATGTAATAAAGCAACAAACAGAAGTCGCGTTACTACTATAACATAGTACATAGCGTACTGTTTCTTGGAACTAAATTAACAGTTTGCGCGGTGCCTAAAATAATATAGTTTTGTAAGTACAATGAACTCACAAAGCCAATATCAAAAACTATCATCTCTGTTGACCATGTTGCATATTTATGTATTTATAACTTTATGTACAGTCAGCAGCATGCAAGTACCTGCACAAAATCAAGATTTCAAATCGCCTATATACGCGTATACGTTAAACTGAAACATTATTTTTCTTCGTTTGAAGTAAAGTAAATCTATTTTATTTTATTTTTGTGAAGAGAAAAAAAGATTAGTAAGAACACAAAAGTATAGGCAATTTGAAATTTTGATATGTTCAGCTACTTATGCTGCTGACTATACATTAATAGATACTGTATTTAACATCTCTATCTTTGCTCTTTCTTCTATATTCTTATATTTTTAAACTTTCAGCTCTCGTCATATTCTCAGAATAATATCACTGATGTACCGATCTTTATGATGTTTGTATGTATATCTCTGAAGGATTACCTACGTCAGTCAGTAAGCTTCTCCGCTCACCAGAATAATATGATAAACTAGGCGTTTCTCGCGGCTCTGCTCATACCTTTCTCCGAATAGGTATGCCACTGTGTTATTTTCCGATATGGCAAGTAGCCTATATATTACTCCAAGAGATGGTCTATCTGTAAGTCAAATTTTTTTCAAATCCGTTCAATATTTTCTGCGTTGACTTGTAACAAACACCCAAACAACTTCGCAAACTTTAGCATTTATAATATTAATAGTATAAACATTGACTATATTTTCGGCAAAAATTGCATAATCTGCATCATGTCTTAAACTAAATTGATCTGTTTATTTGTTCGTTCATTTGTTTACATAATTCTGTGAGGAGTATCTTTATAATTTAGAAATCAAAACAAATCTACAAAAACATAAGATGTTCATAGAGAGTTTTGATCTAATTTTATGCTTTATTTGCTTCATTGTACGCATACGCATACTCACGCCTTTTATCTTTTATTTTAAGGTAGGCAGAGACGCAACTAGTGCACCCACTTTTCTCCGTGCGTGTTCCGTCCCATGATGTGATAGGGGGCGAGCCTATCGCCATATCTGGCACAAATTCCAGACTCCGGGTTGATACTGAATTGAAAAATCCAATATCACTGCCCGACCCGGGGATCGAACCCGAGACCTCAGCATTTCACTCGTACCGTAATACAACTACGTCACTGAGGCGGTCCACCAAGACTGCAAAACGATGTATTTATAACAAAATGTACATACACATACAATATTCAGTTTTACGGAAGGACTAAATTGACAATTACTGCGTCGATGACTTAGTTGTATTAACTCAACTAGTTTTCAGTTCAGTACCAGGCCGGATTCTGGATAGGCGATAGGCTCGCCTCCCATCACATTATGGTATGTGAACACACAACCGAAAAGTGGGTGCCCTGGTCGCATATCTGCCTAAATGGGCTAGAAAATAGAAAGCGGGACTTTTATCTCGGAAAAACTATTTCACGCGGGCGGAGTCACGATTAAATTCACGATTAGGTATAAATAAAATTATAATTAGTTGACTAGTTAGTAGCTACGCCAAGGAAGTTAATCATATATCTTCATTATAAGAAGCAAGAAATCAAAAACGTAATCCTCCTAACCAGTTTCGGCCACGGCGGCCAATCTCGACGGAGATCAGCCAGGTACGCAGGAGATATTATAGTGCACAAGTGTGTGCGCAATACACAGGTGCACTCGCTATTTCTTCACTCTCATAGTCCGGTGAGACGGCAATCCGACATGACCGGAGAGAGATCAGGCGCAGGACCAACGGCTTTACGTGCTTTCCAAAGCACGGGGGTATCACACCGCCAACTTCCTGATTCCAAGCTACGACTGAATAACTTTTTTAAGATGGAAAACCCAGTCACAAGATTTTTTGGCTCGACCCGGGATTCGCACCCTGGACCTCAGCGCGCAAATCGTACTCGTAGCGCGTACTCAATACAACTACGCCACCGAAGCAGTCAGCAAATCAAGGCAAGAAATCAAATAAAATGTCTTTCATTAAGCCCTCTATCATTGGTCACCTACAATTATTAAAATAGACACTTTAAAATTAATAAAGAGTAATTACATATATTTTCTACTTTATCCCATTAAAACTACAAAGCAAATTTAGTTAAATAGGTTTAAAATTGAAATAAGCAAAGCAAAATGGTTGCCTACATTTAAATGCGGGGCTGGAAAAACTAATTACAGAGGCTTTTATTAATTGACCTCTGACGTGGGTATAAAGCGATCTTAAGGGCCTTTTCAGAAGGTGTATCTTATACGCGCGGACGACAAGCGTTTTTTTATTAACTACTTCATTGGGTTTTATAAAAAAATAAAGTACAATAAAAATAAATAAAATACTTTATTCATCACGTAGGCGAACATAGTTGCACTTATGATAAGTCAAGATACATTAAATTGATTATATATTGATACAAAATGTCACTTATATAACTACTAGTACTACTCAAGTACTTTTCTACGCATTTTCACCGTTTGAAGCGTTTTGTTGGCGTTTATAAAATACACAGTGTGTATGGACTCTTAGGAGCTTGTATACGTTCAATATATTCGTATGTATAAAATGTAGTGAAAATGAAATCCGTTCAATAGTTTCGTAGATGTGCAGTAAGAAACAAACAGACAGACAGAAAAAACTACATGTAGTACATTACATAAATCGCTGTTTTGTGTTCCATTATTCTTCTTTAGTCATCACCTTTCTTTTTTATCAGATGTCTTTCACTGTACAGAAACACTGCGATCTACTGATTTATAGTAGGTATAGATTAATTGTTAATTGATATTAAATATGGTCGATAGTTGTCATGTTCGTCGCGGTGAGGATGTGCGCTTTTGTTTCCAATGCTGTTATGCTTGACTTTTATTATCCGACTTCCAAAAAAGGAGGAGGTTCTCAATTCGTGTGTTTGTATTTTTTATGTATGTACACTGATTTCTCTGGAAATTGTGAGACTATTTCCGTGATTCCTTTTTTATTTATCTATTTTATGTTCTTGTACCAATTTGTCATTCTTTCTTTTTTCTAACAACACCGATACCGAACATATTGCGCAATATTTGCCGGCTTTGCTTTACTCATGATGAGGCAATATTTTGGTTTGTTACCTCACCATAACTCGCAAACCAAACAAAGTACAACTAGTTTACTAATTCACCAACAAATAATCGGTTCGTATCAAAATATGACGTATTTAGGTCGAGTGCACAGTCCCTGAGATTGTTTATGCCGGCATTATTTTCGTTAAGAAATAACCCATATTATCTTAAATAGGTCAACGGGTTAGAGCGGTTTACATTGTTTATCGTACCGATATTAATGTTTTTTCAGTTCAGTCAAGTTAAATTGTTTTCAAATCTTGAAGATTACGTTGTTTTGCTTTCGTAATTGCCTACGTATAACTCCGTCCTCAGGGTAAAATCTAGCTTGTAATACTCAGAAATAATGTATCTTCATATTACTGCAAGATTTTTTTGAATTATTTATTTATTGTTATAAGGTACACACACAGAACTACATATTAAAACATTCTAATGCAATAAAAGAACAAGGTACAAAGTCTGATATGTGCGCTAATAATATCAATAATAAATCGAAAGTAACATCATGTCTTTTTCTATTGTCAGACCAAGGTATCAAACCCGCGACCTAAACACGACAGTCATCATTATTATCATCAGCCACATGATGTCCACTACTGAACACAGGTCTCCCCTAAAGATTTCCAGACGGTCACAACACATTCGTACCGTAATAAAATCTAAATAAATAATCAGAAGTAATCAAATAAATAACGAAACCCTCAATCAACATCGATCAACCAATTACTCCAATCAATCCCGCTTACTAGAAACTTTTGGAAATCAAAACTAAAACTCGATAAATGAATGTGCTGAGGCTACAAAAGGTGTAAAAGCGAAATAGTGCATTGGTGCAGTAACAAGAGGGCTGGACGAGGGCTTCGGGCCGTCGGAGGCACGTACCGCTGACTACGGCCAGCTTTGTAATATTGAAGTCCTTTTTGAGATGTTTAAGGCGTATTTACTAAGCTTCTACTAGATAGCTCTTGGAAGAATTTGTTACTAAACAAGACAACTAGTTGGGAGTGGAACGTACTGCCGAGACGAATGTCCACAGGTTCAAAACCCAAGGGCACACACCTCTGACTTTTCTAAAAAAGTTATGTGTGTATTTTTTGTGAATTATCGCTCACTTTAACGGTAAAGGAAAACATCGTGAGGAAAGCTACATACTCAGGTATGTAGGTTTCCTCACGATGTTATCTGAATTTCGAAGGTATGTGAAGTCTAGGACTAATACTGGATAGTGGCTCGACGTGGAAAGATCACATAGATAAAATAAAATCTCGGCTATCATCACTGATACGGACTTTAAGTAGAATAGTTAGATTTTTACCGCGGCAAGTCCGTTACAATGTATACTACTCATTAGTCCAATCACATCTGTCGTATTTAATAGAAGTATGGGGTAGTGCCAGTAAAACAATTTTAAAAGATTTGCAAACAAAACAAAATAAAGTAATAAAATTATTATTTCATTATGATCGCTTAACACCAACAGACAAAATTTATTCTGAAACAAAACTATTGAACATTAACATGCTATATAAATACAACACTTGCCTTTTGATAAGAAAAATAATAGAAAATAAAATTAATTCAAATGTAACTTTCCAAACCAAAAAAGAATACGAATTAAGATTACTTAGAAATTCTAATAAAGGAGATGCCGCTTTTTGTATGGGTGCTGGGCCTCAAAATCTAACCAGGCTCAAACTTTCGGGATATTAAAGGGGCAAAATATGGAACTTAGATCCATTAAAAAAATATTTTTAGACCCCTCCATCCGTAACTAACATTTTTAAAAACTTTCATATTAAGTATAGTTTTCAAGCCAACACAAAATTATATAAATCTCAAAATCGGAGGTCTTTAAAATTAAATTATTTATTGCGAAAGGCTAGTTTTCAGGAGTTCTATCCAAATATATAATAATTGTCTTGTTTAGAATTTCAGGCCCGTTTTTGGCCATGTCCTTTGTGTTCCGATACCACGCACAAACTACGTCAAAAAAAGCATTAAATTTGAAGGAGCACAAATGTATAACAAATTACCTACAATCATCAAAGCAACGGATAGATTCCATGTTTTCAAATCCAAACTAAAAATATTTATTCAAAAATCGAAGCTTTGAATGCGGACCTGGCAGCAAGTCTTGAATCTGTGAGTTGACTTGTGGGTATTTTTATATTGTTACCGAGGATATTGGTATAGTAGTGAATCGTTTTACCCACAGTATTAAATTATAGTTTATTCTGTACGATACTAGCATAATTATTTCTAAAATTGTATATCTCATGAAGTGAAATGTAATTTCTTTTGAGAATAAAGTTTCTTTAACCACATGTGAAGTCTGCCAACCCGCACTAGATGTTAAGTCTCATAATGCTGTCTAACCAAAACAAAAATGCATGGACATGGCTGTCTGGAGGCAGGAATAGCCATTGTGGCAGTACCGACTCAGACGGACCATCGTATACGAGAGACCTACCAGCAAAGAATTTCCCTTGCACACATTGCTTTGTATTTTTAAGTAAGTTTTTTTTATTATCTGACTGCCCCGGTGGCGTAGTTATATTACGGTACGACTGCAATTCTGAGGTCTCGGGTTCGATCCCCGGGTCGTGCAAAGTGATATTGGATTTTTCTATTCACTATCAGCCTAGAGCCTGGAATTTGTGCCCGATATGGCGATAGGCTCGCCCCCTATCACATTATGGGATGGAATACGCACGGCGAAAAGTGGGTGCATTAGTTGCGCCTCTGCTTAACTCTTCGAGGATAAAAGGCGAGTGTGTGTGTGTGTGTGTGTGAGTTTTAGTATTTGTTTACCACCAGTTGTCTCTTCACACGCAGTTGTGAAAAACTATTGCGATTGAACGTGAAAACAAATTGGAAACGTTAATTAACCGAATGATACTAGTGGCACTTATAAATCAACCGGCTCATGGGCGTTATTGACGCTAAATCGTCCACTGGCGGCCGCTTACGTTAATTTGTCAAGGAGTACTATAAACAATTTTTATCTCGTTGTCTGCTATTTTAACCGACTTCAAAAAAAGGAGGAGGTTCTCAATTCGACGTGTATGTTTTTTATTTTTTGTGTTTCCAATATCTTTGAGATTGGATATCAAGTACATTTTGAGGTAAATTTTCTTTGCTAAGGGTCTTATTTTATAGTAGTTTTGGTGTCGAGTTTGGTCAGTAAAATTAGGCGTTATAGATATCTAGTTTTTGCTGTCTTAAAACAATAATAAAGTTATCAAAATTACATATCGTAAATTTAGTTCATCCTTTTCATAGATCCAAAACTTTTAACAGTTAAAGTTTTTTCTGACCGGCGAATTTTTTGTGGAATACAAGCCGTGCATACGTCGGAACTGTCAACAGTATTCTATCCGGTCAGGTACTCTGAAAACTGAAAAAAAGGAAATCATAACGCCGACAGTTCCGGCATCACGTGCGTAACATAAAAATAACTGAAATTTCAATTAAAACGTAACAATCAATCCTGAAAGTTTCACGCTCGACTGTGCCGTGAAAAAGCTCCTACCTACATCGTTGTTTCATTTTTATCGTCTTTTATTTAGATTTTGTCACGTTCGTGGATTTATATAGGGACCGATTTAGTTTTCGACGGAATCTACCCAAACCGCAACTATGGAATTATTAGCGTTTGCTTTAATGGCGAAAGAAAACATCGTAAATCAATCTATATATTTATTTATTTTATGATAAACACTTTATTGTCCATCAAACCCCTGATTTACATACTTGCCGAGTACAGACGAATATCCACGGATACAAGTGTGTGAAATTATTCGGGTATAAGAGTTACTCATAATTCATAGTCATATTCGTGCACGAATTATTCGCCAAGCTATTCGGCAGATTATTCGCCAATAGTCTAAGGGTCGATTTCACCGCTGACCTATAAATACTACTCGTCACATAAATGTATGACCCTACCAAATACAAAATTCGCCCTCTAATCTATACTTTCAAATGAATGGTAATAAATTGACATCTACATTAGCTGTTTAATCAGAATCAGAATATTTTATTTGCATTGAATGTAGGTACAGACATAGGATGGTAATATAACTCATAAGTGCCGATACATTTTGCCAGATGGCGTGCAAAAATTAAGCTTAGTAAGACTTTACAAAAATCAATACTATACATTATAATCTAAATTAAATAACTTATTACATAAATAAACTTTCGCAGATTATTATCTTTTTTTATATAATCCCATTTCAATATTATAATATTTGTAAAAGTACAACTAAGTTACAAATATCATTAAATAAAATTATCACTCAAAAAAACTTTTACAGAGTAATAACACTTATGCAATAGTAATGCTATTAATTTCTTTTTAAAGATACTTGTAGGCTGATCTTTTATGTTATTCGGTATTTTATTGAATATAATTATAAAAAATAATAAATAATACGATAAAATGAGTATTATCTACATTAGCTGTTTACTGTCACATAAAACTTACTTGAAACCTGAGAAACAAGTCCTAAATAGGCATAAGGTATAAAAGATAAGCAATAGAAACTTAGTTTATACTATAAACCTAAGAATACTACAATCAGTTTCGTAGGTATTTGCTGGTGGTAGGTCTCTCGTATGGGAGAGGCCGTCTGGGTAGGTACCATCGCAATGTATATTTCTACCGCCAAGCATCAATGTGCATGGACTTTTGTGTTCCGTTATGAAGAACATTGTAGCCAGCGTTATTACTGGGCATTATGAGACTTAACATCTAATGTCTCACGAAATACTTTGTAATTAAAAGTTCTGTGTGGTGTTGCTACTGTTTATGGACCATTGTACCTACCATCAAGCGAGGGATGCTAGTCGTTCAGAAGCAAAAATAACGTATGTGAATACTGCCAAACCACATTATGCATGTCTATACCCGATAAGTATAATATTATTTTTTATTATACGGGTCACGGCGAAGTGACCCCACTGCACCTGATGGGAGGTGGAGAGGGGTATATCCTACCACCAACTAAAATAAAAAACTTGAGAGGTGTCAAGGGACACCCGGATGGAACGAAGTTCCTTTCGATTAATTAGTGAAGGAATTGTAATCAAATTTTATTTATATAACAGTGTGTATATATATAAATATATTATTTATATAATAGAGTGTGTATATATATAAATATATAAATATTTTCCTATTTCCGTTCCAATACATAAGTTTCTAGAGAAAAAAACAAAAATACGTGTGGCACTCGGAAACTGCCGCGGTAAAGCTATTGCATAGCATTTTTATCACAAATTTTAATTGACTAAACACAAATTCGATCTTACGCTTACCACATAAAGTAGATTTTTAAATGCGAGCAAAGCACGTTTAGTCTTGTTATTGATAAATGTCAGTAACCAAAGTAGAATAAATCAACAAAATTTGAAAAAATAATGTTACGTTCGATTCTTTTGTACTCGTGCGGCGTGCCGTGCCAACGCTGGGGAAATAGCTTCTACACAATGTATTTAAGGTTCATATTAGATTAGTAAGAAATGGTTTTAATGACTTTAATAAATAAAATAAATAAAAATATACTTGTTTCAAGAATTATAGCTTCTACGCATTGTATTTAAGGTTCATATTAGTAAGATAATAGCATAAAGTGTCGTGACAACTTTTCGTTTGTTTTTTCCGTCCAGCCCCCTATCACAACGTGCGATAAGGAACTTCGTTCCAAAACATAATAATGTCGATGAAACATGTCTGCCTACCCCCACAGGATGAACTTATGTAAATGACTGCCAACGATCAAGCTTACAAACTTTCAACGACAGAATGAATTTGGTAGAGTTCGTAGAATCCAATTAAAGTGCCCTCGCCTTCCATAATTATATTAGCGAAGGTCATGTTTCAATTATAATAAATCGTTTTATTAATGAACTTCAAAAGGGAGTGACGTGGCCGAAATGTGTATGACAATTCACTGTCATATTTGACAGTTCCTTATTTCATTCGAAATGTTTGAATATTTTTATTTTGTATAAAGGGGGAGGAAATTATATTTAAATCTGAATTATTTGGGCCTATTTCACAAGGCTCAAGTAAATATTTCACAGTTATAGTATCAAACAGTTTATTTAGATATTACTAATTTCATTAGTAGGAGTATACGGAGTGTGACTTTTGTATTTGGTCGGTTTATACATTAATATGAGACGAGTAGCAATTACTCAAAAGTTGTGGAGCAGAAATTGAATGAAAAAACTTAGTGAATGAATGAAAACGCTTTATTGTACACCACGTAATACAACAAAATAAATACAAATAGGTTTAGATATTTGAATCGCGTGATTTTTCACTTCTTGTCTAAAAACGTTTAGTGATGGAGCTTTCCTGATAGATGTGGGCAATGAATTTCATAAGCGAACAATTTTATTCCTTAACCGTTATTTAAATATACATTTTGGCTTGAAACAAACAAAACACTAATCACGCCTTTATCCCCGAAGGGGTAGGCCGAGGCGCAACCAGTGCACCCACTTTCCGCCGTGTTCCGTCCCATGATGGGATAGGGGCGAGCATATCGCCATATCGGGTCAAATTCCCGACTCCGGGCTGATACTGAGAAGAAAAACCAAATATCACTTTCTCGACTCGGGATTAGAATCGGAACTTCAAAGCAAAAGTCGTATCGCGTACGCAATACGACACCACCAAGGCAGTCATTTTGGTTATGAATCGTTGCAAATACATAAATATTTATACGTCAATAACAGTTAGATTATTTATATGGGAATAATTTTCATCGCAATGTCCTTAAATAACCTTTGAGTCATAATCGGTCCTTTTTTAGTTATATGACAAATCTATATCAGTACACACGAAATATATTTAGTCTAAAATTGGTAGTGTGATATCATTAACAGGAAAGGACGCAAACAATTTAAATATTGTGTTATTTCAAAACATACCTATGGAAGGTCATAGCAATTGAATCAAATAATATGAAAAAAAAAACTTTGTTAATATCGGGATAACATTTTAATAATTGAGATTATTATTGTTTAAATTTCGAACGTTGTACATAATTTTATAAAAAATTCTTTGTTCGAGAAAAACAAATTTAATAAAGGAACGTTCATATTCTAAAAGCGTATAATAACAAGGAAAATATTATTTATGATAACAGATAAAAAGTTTAACATCATTACCAGCCAGTAAATAATTATTTGATGTAAGGAAGAAAATTATAAATTGTGTAAGTAATTGTGTATAATTTTAAATTATGTTTATTTATTTATTTATTTATTATAATGGGACAACAAACAGTTACACAATATGAATTAAGTCGATAAAATACATGCAAATGCCACAAATAATAAATGTGTAACCCACAACGTTATCCTCAAATTAGTTTTACGACAAATTATCGATTGATAAAAATCTTCTTCATTTATAATCTACTATCTTGATAATTGATCTTTTTTAAAAAAATGTTCAAGAGTGAATAGGTCGGCTCGACCGAGGTAATACCGTTGTAATACCAATGTAATAGGGGACGGATACTGAGTAAAAAAACCCAACATCACTTTGCCCGACCCGGGGAACGAACCCGAGACCTCAGCACTGCAGTCTTACCGTAATACAACTACACCACCGAGGCAGGCAAATGTATTTCACTTATTATAATACTAGGCCAGGATTCCACCTGCATGATAAAGATTTTCCGGGATAAAAGTCCCGTTGTATATTTTCCCGGGATAAGAAGTAGCTTATATCCTTCCCTGGGTCTCAAACTGCATCCATACCAAATTTAATCGAAATCAGTTAGTGGTTCAGTCCTGAAAACATAACTTACAGACAAAGTTATAAGTCATCATCTTTGTAAACATGATTCTGGTATAATATCATTGAACATCTAACAGATAACGACCGTTGAAGTTTTAGTTGATTGTCATATAGAAAATGAGATTTTTGAAGACCAAAAACACAACTCTCCCTATTCTCCATTTCTTTCCTTTAAGGACGACTGACTTTTTTTTTAATTATAGTTAAATTCTGAGATGAGTATGCCACTCGCCTTATGGTAAGCAATGCGACCGCCCATAAATAGAAGCAACTTCAGAGAAGAACTTTAAATTACAAAGTACTGTGTGCGCTCATCACCCTGAGATATAAGATGTTAAGTCTCATAATGCCCAGTAATTACGCTGGCTACAATGTCCTTCACACCGGAACACAACAGTGCATGCACACTGCTGCTTGGCGTTAGAAAGAAATTGCGGTGATACCTATCCAGCCGGCCCCTCGCAAACGAGAGACCAATCGTTTGGAAGCCTACGAGACTATCCCGCTCTCACACCACTGCAACTCCTGTAGCAGGAGTAGCCAGGATCAGTAGTAGCACGCATTTTATGACATCAAGCGGTGAAGCTCGGCGAGTCTCAGGGAAAACTAGTCTTAACCCGCAACGAAAGGGAGGAAATGGTATTTTTTTAATTGGAAGCCTGTAAAAAGACTTTATTCTGATTGCTTTATTTTCGAGATCGATCGAAGATAGCGATCAGTATCTTTTGTTCCAATCGGCAATTAGTTTACAACTTGTTCAATGGATACGCAACGTGTATAACAACATGAAACAACACATTGTCTGCGAAGTTTAAGTCCTGTCCGTTGTTTTTATTAACTTCCAATGTTGTTCTGCGCTTCTGTGAAATTCGATGCCACTTTAATAGGTGATAAGGTTTCAAAATTTGTTCAACGTTTTATAACGTTAACATTGAGCGAGAAATATTAGTTATGGGGTGTGTTTCACAATGCTCAGGGGTTTATCCGTTAGGATATGTAAGATAGCTGATGTAGAGTGCTCATTTGGTTATTCCTTCGGGACCAAACTGAGAGCGTGAGTGTACTTGGTTGGGTTATATTTGATGAGTAGCATTTACTTAATTTAATTAATGTCGCAGGAACACGCTGGATGCAGGCTGCTATTAACAGGTCCGACTGGAAATCTTAAGGGGACGGTTATGTTCAGTAGTGGACGTGATGTGGTTGATGATGACGATGATGATTTATTTAATTCTACTTGGATTACTGATATATTAGTAATTAGACTATACTCGAGCTACAGATTCAGTATAATCTCTTTAGGAAAAACTATATTACCTGAGTAAGCTTCACAAAACAGCAATAGATTGAGATCCCAAAGCCGCCAGACTTTAATTATTTTCTAAGAAACAAAATGTGGGGGATAAAGTCGTGTTAGTATGTGTTTTAATCTGTTAATGGTCGCTAGCTTGTTATTGCAATTTGCAGGTATCAGGTCCTAAAGCTAACTAAAAATATTACTCAATTTTCTTAAAGTCTCATTGGTGTATTTTTTTCCTTATTTTTGTACCTTATTTATAAACTATTCCAGTACATTATACGAATAATTATTTACTTTCTTTCTATCAGTACATTATTCATTTCTGTTACCTATTCTAATCTAATTTTTAAATGTAAATTAATGGACGTAAACAAGCCCATTGTAATGTTTTGTCTGCAACCCTCCCCGTCGGTAATGCCCGTGTATAGGTCACATGTGCCTACTTTACATGCTAGTTCGATTCTCTATTTTGCACTGAAATTACTGCAGTCGGTTTGTTGCGAATAGGCAGTGTTTTTCTGTACTAATATTTTAAAGAGGAAAGATTTGATTGTTAGTTTGTTTGTTTGTTTTTAATGGATAAATTCATAAACTACTGGACCGATTTTGAAAATTCTTTCACTAATAGGAAGGTACATTACTCCTGAGGGCTATAGGCTACTTTTTATCCCGGAAAAAATTCACTTCCACGCGGGTGGATCCGCGCGCGATGCTAGTCTTAGATATAGAATATTTAATGCCCAGTAATAATAATATTGACGATAATGTCTTAAGATAAGATAAGATAAGATATTTTTATTTGTGAAAACATGAGTATACACACATGAGCATGCAAGATGTTTCATAAGGACAGTAGAGACATCATGTTTAGCCGCAGCAGCGGCGTACAAATATTATACAGATATTAATCATTACTATCATATTTATATCATACATTGTTTTCAATTTAAATTTATTAAATATTTTTAAAATCAGTAGTGTAATAGTGTAATTCTTAGGTACATCTTGGTATTATACACTTATTCATATATATTATGTTCAATTGTCAAATTACATTATTAATATAGTTATATTTTATATACAATTATTATTATTATTACAATATTATGTCAAAGTAGATTTATTACGTTTGTTATTTTTAATTTAGGTACACAGAAAAAACAAAACATTAATAACAAAAGTTAACGGAATATTGAATCAATTAAATAAATATATTATCATTAATAAATTCTTCAATACTATAGTAAGCTTTATCTGCAAGGAATGTTTTAAGTTGTTTTTTTAATATTTCAATATTTTGTTCTCTCCAAGGTCTTGGAATTTTATTAAATATTTTAGGAGCCATACAGAATATGCTGTTACTCATTAAAGCGGTTTTGGATGAGTGCAGATAGAGTTTACTATTATCTCGTCTATTTCGAATGACTACATCAGACATTCGGCTAAATAAATTGGGATTGGTTCTTACAAATATTGCGCTTTCAAATATGTAAATGGAAGGAAGCGTTAAAATTTTAAATTTTTGAAAATATGATTTACAACTATCTGTAATTTTTAATTTGAACATAGTTCTTAAGCATCGTTTTTGTGCCTTAAATATTAATTCTTTATTGGTCGAGTTACCCCAAAATATAACACCATATCTAAGATTCGAAGAAACTAATCCATGGTATGCCGTAAGCAGGGCATCAACATTTAGTACAGGAACTAGTTTGAGTATTGCATATGTCGAGCTACTAATCTTTTTTATTAATGCTTCCGTGTGTGCTTTCCAATTTAGTTTTTTATCTATTATTACTCCTAGAAATTTGGCATTGTCAACTTCATTAATCCTTATCTTGTTGTAATGTGTATTAAGATTAGACATAGTAGATCCTCTTTGTGTAAAATGCATTATATTTGTTTTGTCGAGATTGATTTTTAAATTATTGTTTTCTAGCCAAGTGATCATTGATATTAAAGAGTTGTTAATGTCAGAGTTATATGTTTCCCTATTTAAGCACGGTATCGTTATGGTGCTGTCATCTGCAAAAAGTTTTGTATATTGGTTAATGCTTTTGGGTAGGTCATTTATATATATAATAAATAACAAAGGTCCCAAAACACTACCCTGAGGTACACCATATTTTATTTTACGTACTGATGATTTATATGTTTCTTCATTTTTTGTGTGTTTATTTATTGTAGTTATTTCCGTATATTGTCTTCTGTCGTTGATGTATGATCTTAATAGACTCAATGCAATTCCACGAACACCGTAAGCTTCTAACTTCTCTATTAAAATATTATGACAGACATAGTCAAACGCCTGCGTCATATCACAAAATATTGTACTTACGGGGATGTTTTTATCTACTTTTGTAATAACTCTATACATAAAGTCGTAAATAGCCATATTTATTGTTTTATTAGTACGAAATCCTTTCTGTTCGTCGGTCAGGATATTGTTTTTCTCTAGATATGTATATAGTTGTTTGTATATGTGTTTTTCAAATATCTTAGACATTATACTTAAAAGAGCAATTGGCCTGTAGTTTTGCATAAGTACTTTATTCTCTTTTTTAAACAGTGGCTTTACAACTGATATCTTAAGTTTTTCAGGAAAAATTCCTTTATTGATGCTAAGATTGATTAAGTAACTCAAATGCGTACTGATTTCTCCAGCAACTGATTTGATTACTTTAGTTGTTAAGCCGTCATGACCCATACTATTTGTATTTTTTAGAGAACTTATTATTCTGTTAACTTCTATCGGTAGACACGGCGCTATAAAGAAAGAGTTTGACCTATTTTCAATTAAAGCCGCAACTTTTTTACCAGAATTAGCTACTGGAATAACTTTATCAACAAAATATGTGTTAAACGCATTTGCAATATCCATAGGTTTAGTGATGATGACATTGTTTACTTTAATTTTTTTAATGATGTATCGTGGTATATTAGATTTTGAGTAATTTATAATTTTCCAGGTTGCTTTGGCCTTATTTGTGGAAGTTTTTATTGTAAAGTTATTTTGTGCTCTTTGTGTAAGTTGAATAATTTTTTTTAATCGTTTTGAATAGTCTGTAACGTTGCTAGGAACGTTAACTCTCTTCGTAAACGTTATCGTTTACGTCAGTTTAACTACCAATCGAAACTGTTAATGTATCGTATTGGCTAGTTAAACTGTCACTAGTTTTGACGTACGTCTGAACGGCGCTCGTATAAATAAGCGTGCAATGTCACGCGCGCCCTTTTTCTATAATCTTCTTCGCCGTAGCAACACTACCAACTAACTGCGTGTTGCCACGTACATCGTTGTTCCCGCTGGGGTGAGTGTGCCAACGACTACTAACCGCTTCCAGGTATTCTGTGCATCTGGGCTCGTGAGCTATCACGAGTCGCTGGCGCGGAATGTAAGCCTAGCTTGCATTCCGACCCGCTGGGATTCTGATTCCAGGTTTTTTTTTCTACGGTGCGGCGTTGACCGCCGTATTTCTACGGTACGGCGCCCTGACCGCCGTGCTCCACGCACGGAGTGTTGACTCCGTGCTGACCGCCTTCTCCACGGTGCGGAGTGCTGACTCCGCCACGTGCACACCACCATCGTCGTCGCGGGTGCTGACCCCGGCCACGTGTGCACCATCGTCGCGGGTGCTGGCCCCGACCACGTGCTCACCACCACCATCGCAGTCGGGTGTGCTAACCCCGACCACCTCACCACCGCTGCGCAGACCACGTGCTACCATCTGCCCGGCGAGCTGCCGCCGGAGCTAGCCACGTGCATCAGCGCCGTGCCGTTCGCCTGAATCGGAGTCTCCGCAGGCCAGTGACTCGTTTGCATACCACCAGCAAACCGTACCGAGTGTAACGCGGAGGTGCAAAATAAAGCTCGTACCACGAACCTAAAACCCTGAGTTTCTCTTCTATCTCCTAACTATCTATCTGCGGCGCCTCACGCCGCAGTGGCGCCCAACGTGGGGCTTTTGCATCTCCAAATTACTACTCGGTACTCCTCACAGTCCCGTTGCACAGTCTACACTGTGTAAGCGAACGGTAACACTAATTGCGAACAGGTGAGTCAATTTCTTTAATAAGTGAAAGTGTTAAGTGTTTAAAAAATCTAAATTATAACTGTATCGTGTTTTAGTGCATTGTTCGCAATTTTTGTCCGACTACCCTCCCATATTATTTTATCAAAAAAAAAATATTTGTACTTTCGTGTCACTAATCCATTTAATTTTCTATAATGGGCACTCACCCTATTACCTTCTTTCTACTAAATAAAAACGAACTAAGCTATGAGGTTATTATCCGTGGTGAAGATCCGGGTAATACCGTGTTACAATTGCGGAAGCAAATACATAAGCTTTCAATTTTATATCCCTCCGAAGATATCGATGAGTCTGGTCTCGATATTGATACTGATTTTAATAATCTAAAATTATCCCTTGCTGAATTAAATTCTAAAATTCTAAACTTAGAAAATAAATTTGAATCGAATATTTTTAAACGTAGTAGTGCTTTATCCAATCATATTTATCATAGAATTCGTAGAATCAAACCTCTCACTTCCGATGACAAAAAATTATTGCATACAATCCTAAGTGACTATAACATTTTAGTTAATAAACTCAACAAATTGAACTCGAGTGTTGATTCTAATCTACCCACATCGGTCGATAATAGTCAAGTTGCACCTTATTTATGCGAGCGCATTCGTATGTCTGATTTTAGACTATTGAAATTCGATGGTTCCACTTGTGTTAGATTGTTTTTACAAAAAGTTAATGATTTTAAAACTTCTAGAAGTATATCGTCCTCCGATATATTAAAATTTGCTACCGAAATTTTTTGTGGTAATGCATTACATTGGTTCCGCAGCATAAAAAATAAAATAAATGACTGGGACCAATTGTCTAAATTGTTAATTGAGGATTTTGGTCAATTCGATTACGACTATCGCCTAGTTTCAGAAATTCGCAACCGTACACAGGACGAATCTGAAAATATAACTATTTATCTATCTATAATGTCTGAACTTTTTTCCCGTCTATCTAGACAATTATCTGAGTCAGATAAATTAGAAATCTTATTACATAATATTCGGCCTTGTTATTCTAATGTTATTGCTTGCTCATCTAAAATTTACACTATTGAAGATCTACGTTTAGTCTGTAAAAATTTCGAAAATGTCCAATGTATGACTGCACAGTATCATAGACCACCACCTATCACTAATAACACTTTAGCCCCAGATTTGGCATACACTAATTATAAATATACTAAAAATACTAATACTCAATTTAATAAATCTACACGTTTTCAAAATTCATATAAATCTAATAATTATATTCAACAAACAAACACACAAACTAACCCTATATATACATCTACGAATCCAAGTAAACCGGTCGACCGCTTATCGCCCGAGAACAAAAGCCGCTCAGGTAGTCAGTGTCCTCGCTGCCGTACTAATGACCATACGCTCGCTAATTGTAAACAAGATAGGTTTCCGATTTGTTTTAAATGTGGTACTACGGGCGTTATTTTTCCTAATTGTAAAAAGTGTCATTCTAAATCGAGTCCAAAAAAACTTTTAACGCTAGATTGTTGTAATGTGTCTTCTAAAAATAATAATTTCGATAAAGAAGACTGGGAACGTTGGCTTTCCACTATTAAAATATTTTTTTCTACCTATAATATTACATCAATCTGGGAACGTAAACCTGATAATGATTCGCGTCCGTATGTTAACGTAAATATTGGTGAAATTTCTTTTTGTGCTTTATTGGATTCTGGATCTTCAGTGACTATACTGGGGAACAATTCACATAAATTATTGGTATCAGCCGGTTTTAAATTGTGTCCGGATACTACTGATACACACTTTGTTGCCGCGGGCGGCCAACTTTTAAACTCCATAGGTTATATAAATATTCCTGTTAGTTTTGAAAATAATTTTCACATTCTTAAAGCTTATGTGATACCTACAGTGTCATCATATTTAATTTTGGGTGTTGATTTTTGGACTAAATTTGAAATTTGCCCTAAATATTTACAGTCTATAACCATGGGTAATTCTACAACTAGTAGTATTTCTCTTATAAATGATAACAAAACTAAATTGTTATCCTATGATGATTTAACTAAATCACAGCGTCTAAACGCTGATAACACTATAGAATTATTTAGTTCCATTTCTGCTGAAAAGCGAGGTCTAGGCAGAACACATCTCATAACACACCACATCGACACAGGCAACTCACCGCCTATTAGACAACGTTACTACAGACTTTCTCCGGAAAAACAACGCGTGTTATGTAACGAGCTGGATGATATGTTAGCGCTTGGTGTTGTAGAACCTTGTGAGAGTCCTTGGTGTTCACCTGTTTTACTAACTCCTAAAAAAGATGGTAAATTGAGATTTTGTTTAGACAGTCGTAAATTAAATTCTGTTACTAAAAAAGATGCCTATAAATTACCGTACATGTCAGAAATTTTGGATAATTTGAGTAATGCTTGTTATTTAAGTTCTATTGATCTATCGAAAGCTTTTTGGCAAATACCTATTCAAGAGTGTGATCGCGATAAAACAGCATTTTATATTCCATCACGCGGTTCGTTCAGGTTCGTAACTACCCCGTTTGGCCTTACTAACGCGCCTGCTACACAACAACGGTTAGTTGATATCTTATTCTATGGGCCTGAATTTGAGAATTGTGTTTTCGTTTTCTTGGACGATATTATTGTTGTTTCACCTAATTTTGATCATCACATGTCTATGCTTTTAAGAGTCCATAATAAATTAAAATCTGCTAATTTAACTATTAATTTTTCTAAATCACAATTTTTTCGCACTGAACTTAAGTATTTAGGTTATATTGTTAATTCGAATGGTCTACAAGTCGATCCTGGAAAAGTCGATGCCATTCTGAATTTTCCTGTACCGACCAACCCTAAGGAGGTCAAACGTTTTCTAGGCACTGCATCTTGGTATCGTAGGTTTGTTCCAAACTTTAGTTCAATTGCTGGACCCCTCAATAAACTTACTTCTACAAGTAAGAAGGCTAAACCCTTCATTTGGTCTAAAGAGGCGGAAGAGTCTTTTGCTAAACTAAAGGATTGTCTCGTTCAAGCTCCCATATTGTCGTGTCCTAATTATGATCTGCCCTTCGACGTTCACACAGATGCTAGCGACTATGGCGTCGGTGCTTTACTCACACAAACTACTGATGGCGTAGAACATCCTATTGCCTATATGAGTAAATCACTGTCTCCACAGGAGCGTAACTACAGCATTACTGAACGCGAAGCTTTAGCAGTCGTAGTTGCATTAGAACACTGGAGATGTTACCTAGAAACTGGTAAAAAATTTACTGTCTACACAGATCACTCAGCTCTAAAATGGTTTCTAAACCTTAACAACCCTACAGGACGGCTTGCTCGCTGGGGTGTCCGTCTCTCTGCATTTTCTTTTGACATCAAACACCGTAGAGGTGCGGATAATGTTATTCCTGATGCATTGTCTCGTTCGTGTCCTATTCAGCTTAGTACTATAGATACTTCTTTAAATGTTACAAATACAACTGATGAATGGTACCTAAATATCTTTCACGGTTGTCAAAATTCTCCAACCTCATTTCCTAACTATATTATAAAAAATAATCGTCTTTATCGTTTTATGAAATCTAAATGTGTTTTAAATTCTGAATTTGAATGGAAGGAAGTTGTACCTCAAGAACTTCGGTCCCCTATTATTTTTGAAAACCATAGTAACCCTTTAGCTGGACATCTTGGTATTTTCAAAACGTACAGAAGGCTGGCACAAAAATACTACTGGCCAGGCATGCATGCTAGTGTAGTCGATTTTGTTTCTTCTTGCGATATTTGTATTTCTCACAAACATCAAAACCACTCCACTTTGGGTGAAATGGGCAGACCTAAGTCATGTTCCAGACCATTTCAAATGTTAAGTATAGATCTTATTGGACCTCTACCTTGTACTAGAAAGCAAAATTGTTATATTTTTGTTGTGACTTGTTGTTTTTCTAAATATTGTTTACTTTTTCCCTTAAAACGCGCTACCGCGGAAATTATAACTAAAATCGTAGAAGAAAATGTTTTCCTTGTACATGGCATTCCATCAACCATTCTTATGGATAATGGAAGGCAATTTATTAGCTCCACTTTAAAACAGATGTTAGAAAAGTACAAAGTTCCTAACATACACTATACACCTAAATATACTCCTCATGTAAACACTGTCGAACGCTACAACAAGACTATCATGACCGCTATTTCCACCTTCATTGAAAATGATCAGCGAGTATGGGATCTCTTGATTCCCAAAATACAGTTTGCTATTAACAACTCTGTTAATGAGGTGACTGGCTACACTCCCTCATTCCTAGTGCATGGTCGTGAACTAGTTACTTGTGGTTCACACTACTTAGACATTAACGTGGACCAGGACATTGTTTACATACCTAGAGATCATTATGCTGAAAACTTAGGCGTACTATCTAATATATTTAACAAAGTACAGTCTTTACTTTTGCAAGCTCATAAGAGGAATAGTGCTAACTATAACTTGCGAAAGAAACCTGCAGAATTTAATGTTGGTGACGTAGTTTGGAGAAAAACATTTTATCAAAGTGACAAAGATAAACATTTTAGTAAAAAACTAGCTCCTAAATATATTAAATGTAAAATTATTTGTAAAAAATCACCTCTAGTGTATGATTTAGCTGATATGAATGGTAATCCACTTGGTACCTGGCATATCAAAGACTTGAAACTTACTAATTATAAATGTTAATCTATACATTCTACATATCTTATATACAATTTAAATTATTAAACTATTATTTAACAACCTATATTTTTTACTAATAAACTAAATTATACACTTAACTAAATTATATTTCTATAACTTATACAAACATTTAACTAATTAACTTCACTACACTACAACTGTGCAACATACATAATATCTCTTGCCATTTTAATAACACCTTCTACTTGGTATTTTGAATATTGTAGTATGATACAATTATTCTTTTTGTTGTTTTAGGAGAGTCCTTTAATACTATAAAGTACTTTCTGTTAGATAGGGTCTCGGGTCATATATTTTGATGCTAGACAGTTTGTTAGAAAGATGTATGTTAGAGGATGGAATGAATGGGTGAAATAACAAGAATGCTAGGTAGACAGACGGATTTTACTTATATTCAGGTATAAGTAAAATCCTGGTCTTTTCGGCGGGGTACTGTAACGTTGCTAGGAACGTTAACTCTCTTCGTAAACGTTATCGTTTACGTCAGTTTAACTACCAATCGAAACTGTTAATGTATCGTATTGGCTAGTTAAACTGTCACTAGTTTTGACGTACGTCTGAACGGCGCTCGTATAAATAAGCGTGCAATGTCACGCGCGCCCTTTTTCTATAATCTTCTTCGCCGTAGCAACACTACCAACTAACTGCGTGTTGCCACGTACATCGTTGTTCCCGCTGGGATTCTGATTCCAGGTTTTTTTTCTACGGTGCGGCGTTGACCGCCGTATTTCTACGGTACGGCGCCCTGACCGCCGTGCTCCACGCACGGAGTGTTGACTCCGTGCTGACCGCCTTCTCCACGGTGCGGAGTGCTGACTCCGCCACGTGCACACCACCATCGTCGTCGCGGGTGCTGACCCCGGCCACGTGTGCACCATCGTCGCGGGTGCTGGCCCCGACCACGTGCTCACCACCACCATCGCAGTCGGGTGTGCTAACCCCGACCACCTCACCACCGCTGCGCAGACCACGTGCTACCATCTGCCCGGCGAGCTGCCGCCGGAGCTAGCCACGTGCATCAGCGCCGTGCCGTTCGCCTGAATCGGAGTCTCCGCAGGCCAGTGACTCGTTTGCATACCACCAGCAAACCGTACCGAGTGTAACGCGGAGGTGCAAAATAAAGCTCGTACCACGAACCTAAAACCCTGAGTTTCTCTTCTATCTCCTAACTATCTATCTGCGGCGCCTCACGCCGCAAGTCAATAAAAGTAGTTTTGTTATAATGATTTGGTCTGTGTCGAAATTGCCATAATAATTTACGTTTTTTCCTGCTACATAGTTTAATACCGCGAGATACCCATTTCGGTTTTTTAATAACATTTATAATTACATTTTGTTCTGGGAAGCATAATTTATAATACATAGTAAATGTGTCAATAAAGATATTATAAGCTGCATTGGGATCATCAGCCAAATACATTTCCGAAAAAGATAAACTATTCAAACAATTTTTGAATTTCTTTATGTTTTCGATATTAAAATTTCTTTTAGTTATGCGCCAATATTTATTATTATAAACTACTTTGACAGGAAATTTAAAAATTTGCGCTGTGTGGTCAGATAAGCCAAATTCGCGCACTTGTACGTCATATTTATTACTAAAATTGTGTGCAATATTATCAATGCATGTTTGACTTTTCATGCGAGTAGGTTGATTTATTGCCAGTTTTAAATTAAAATTTAGAAATAGAGTTTCAAATGCTAGAGTCAGTGTATTATTTTTTAGTATGTCTATATTAAAATCTCCCGCTATTATTACATTTCTGTATTGATTTTTGCAAAGTGTTTTTAATAGTATTTCCATTTTTTCCATACATATATTGTAGTTACTAGGTTTTGGTACTCTATAGACACATGCAAAAGCTATCTTATATTGAGTAAGTTCTATTGCACAACATTCAAATACACCTGTTTCAGAGAGATTTGTTATTTGTTTTAATTCTGTAAAGCGGTGGCCATTTTTGACGAGTATGCATGCTCCTCCTCTTCTACTTCCTTGTCTGGCAAAACATCCTGCAAGTTGGTAGTTTGGAATAGATAAGTGCGATTCATAACCAGCCATAATAAAATGTTCAGTAATGCATAAAATATCTATATTTACGTTTTCTTCTAAGAGCTCATTAATGCATACCGAAATTTCATCTGATTTATTTATCAATCCTGCAATATTTTGGTGTAGAGCATAGAGATATTGATTATTCACGAAAAAAATCTTCTATTTCATTTGTCTCATTATCTATTACGTTTGTTTCGAAATATTGTCTCTGTAGGTTTTCAATTTTATTATATATATCTTGAAAAATTATTCTTAGTCCTGAATTGTTTATTACTCCAAAATGTTTGAAGAACATACTGTAGTCGCACTTCAGATTTAAGTTAGAGTCCAATAAATGTATATGTTTGTAGGTTAATACTTCTTGGTATAGCTTGTTGCTGAATGTTTCTACTCTATGATTAAATAGATTAGTGTAATATCCCAGTTTGTAAGTGGGGCAGCAGATGATTATATTTGTATGCTTAATATTTTCAAGTATACTTCGCATGTGAAGGATGATGTTTGAAAAGTCATTTGTTATTTTGAAATCTTCTTCACCGATCATTATTATACAAAAATCGTTCATATTGAAATTAGCTATTTTTTCTTCAATGTCACTTATCAATTGTATCGTGCTAGCCTTTGGTTTTATGTAGTGGCATATTTCGTATTTTGCACCTAATAAGTTTTGTGCAGTGGATGATACTGAATTTCTATTGTTGGTACTTAAAATGCATAGCTTGTTTTTTGTAATTGTTTTTGTGGGTATTATAGACTTGTTTTTGTTTTCTCGAGGTTTGTGAAAGTTTATTATTTTATTAGATATATTATTATTTTTTGGAAACTCCATAATGTCAGATTGTAGCTGCTTTACTTTATTATCCTTTTTTATTACGGGTGTTTTTTGCTTAATTGGGCTGCTGGTAATTTTCTTAAATAAATTGTTCTTTTTCGATAAATCTGTATTGATCTCCTTAAGTTTATTATTTTCTAGTGTTAATATTTCTATTTCCGTGTGTGCACTATTTAATTGAGATTCGAGTTCTGATATTTTGCTTTTTAAACTTTTTACTTGGTCATCTTCGTCATCTGATATATCGGGCATACTGTTACTTGTGCATTCCAGTGTTGTATCGGAAATAATGTCACTGTTATTAATGATCGCGGTATCTGAGTTTGTTCTTTTGCGGCGAAAAGTTATATTGTCGAGAAAATTCATTGTAGGAATTGTAAAAATGTTAAATCAACTGCAGAATATTCGAAATCACTGTTATATTTGTGATTCGGGCTCACGTTGCTAACATTAGTTATTGGCTATTAGCGACTATATTTTTTAGGCCTTTTGTATGGTAACCCCGCTGCAGCTGATTACTGGTGTATTTTATTCCGCTATTACAGTTTGTCGTGTGGCATAGCGAAATTTGTAATCCCCGCACAGCATTCCGTATTCAATTCCTTTGTTCACTTGTAAGTAGATGTCTCTCTAATAACTTTCTAATTTTAATACTTCCAAATATAATTATTCAAATAGATGGAGCTGCTGTCTCGGAAATTTTTGAATGTTTAGGAAATATTTATTTAGTGCAGGTTTCGAACTCACGTACATGTAGGCCGGTTCAATAGTCACCGGCGTTAATGCTTCTAGGCCAAAATAGGCTGCAGTCTTGTAGGTGAAATTGTGAAACCGGTGCAGAGTTTATTTAGTTCTATGCGTACTTTTTGTCTTCAAACCGGATTAAATTTGCTTGGCAGTTGGCAGTAGAAATAGAGATTACAATGATACCTAGACCGACTCTTGTATACAATAAACCTAACCACTATAGATATTTAATTTAATTTTATGGTCTATGAACTGTAAAGGTAGTGGTGGGTTAGCTAGGTTAGGGTCTGTAGTGTCCTCACCGGTGAGCATCGCGATGCGTTCCTCCCATTATTTTTACTAAAATAACTCATGTTTTTTTTTATCTTCTCTTTCCTGCCATCCCGAGCTTGGCTTCTTTATTTATTTTTCATTGACTTTAAATCCCTATAAAAATGCCCGTAGTTATATATTTTTGTAATAATAATTATTATTAATTTAATGTATCTTGACTTATCATTAGTGCAGCTATGTTCGCCTACGTGATGAATAAATTATATTATATTATTTATTTATAGCAGATACAACAACAAACGCCACCAAAGCTGAAAAGTTTTTCAAACTGGCCAACACTCGTTGAATCGAGTAAAGAGTATGGAGTACGTGACTTTATCAACATTGTAACCGCTCTCCTGAGTCCGTATTTAATCAAATAATAAACATTGCGGTGGTACCTACAACTACTATTTCTGGTACCCAGCTGAGCCTCGCATCCAGAAAGTAGACAAGTGTTTCAATTATTTATTCTATTCCACAAGTTTTAAATATAAAAGTTACAATAATAAATTTCGCAAAGCCAAATACAGTCAGTAAAAGCTGCCTTTCGTATACAAATGCCACAAAAGCGAAAAGATTCTTCAAACCGGCCAATACTCGTCGAGGTATAGTAACAGGCATAGGACACATGGCATGTTAGTAAACACCGCAAAATAACAATATCACTTTAACCGCTCCGTATTTGAGTCCGTATTTAATTCGGACTGGTTACAATGTCGAATGGGTAAATCCGATTATCATAATGACCGAAGACCGAGTTCAGATAATGAAAGTATTGTTTCATTGACCAGTTTTGCTCGCAGCATGGCTTGTAAAAACGTATCCCCCAGGATAAAATTTAAGCTAAAGCATTTAAGAATAATAAGGGTTTTTATTAATGAAATAATTTAAAAAATGCTGAATGTCTCGGTGGCGTTGTCATATTGTGTGCGCGGTATGACACCGCTCTGGTGTCCCAGGTTCGAATCCCGAGTCGAGGTAAGTGATATTGGGTTTTTCTGCTCAGTATCAGCCCGGTGTATTAAAGTTATGTCCGGTATAGTGATAGACTCGCCCCCTATCACATCAAGAGACGGAACACACGGAGAAAAGTGGATGCACTGGTTGCACCTCAGCCTACCCCATTGGGGATAAAAGCATGGTATATGTATGTAAATTTCAAAATTGAATCAGTAAGTTCGATTATCTCCTATATACATTTTACCTCTTTATAAGTAAATTGAATATAGACTAGTTTAGTTAGCAACACATTTGTATAAAGTCCCGTGGCCTCCCCTAATCCCTTTATCCCTACCACTAACAACGCATTTTTCTATAAAAACACGAACCATATTCTGTTTTGTTTGACGGACTGTACAACAAAAAGAATCCTTTTGGCGCCGAAAGAGAATAAATGGCTATTTCATCTTGCATCTGCGTTCCCGTCAAAAGGTTTAAAAGCTCCAAATTCTTTTTAAATCAACAAGTTTCGAGTAATCCAGGACATTTTTATATCAACAACACACAAACTAACGAATAGCCACATCGCCTTTGCGTCGACCCAACAAAACAAGAAAAATGTAACCACTTATTGCTTCGTATTGTAATAAAAAGCGGAGCTAAAATTAAAAACTTCGGTTGGAACGGGGTTTTTCATATTCAACGCTAGTGCTGCTGCGTTATCGATACTTTTTATCTTCGCACGGTAAGGGATATCGATTTTGTTATTCTCCCAGGGGACATTATATTTCGTAAAAATAGTATGAGGACATGGTGCGACCAAATTTACAAAGTCGGCAATTTTGTAGTGTTCTTTGATTTTTAACCGACTTAAAAAAGGAGGTTCTGTATTATATCCGTATGTATATATGTAAGTTTGTATGGCCGCGATTTTCTCAAAAACTACTAAATTGCCAGCTAAGCTAATCAAATACACGAAAAAATATACGTCTATAAAGATTAAATATTTTTTGGTTTGTAGTTGTTTTGAAGTCGGCTTTTGTTTATCTAACAGCGAAATAGAGCGAAGTTGTACCTACTATAAAGTTATCTAGATAGCTTCAATGCTACGAATTGCAATGACTTGTCATACCTAACGCTAGAAGCAGACTATTTAGCAATTACCATAGCAATGCTGTAGCCATAGAATATGACAAAATACACGACAAGACTCCATTTCGTTTTATTGTGATTGGTTGAGAGACTAACACGTGCCTGACGTATTGGTCTCTCGATCAATCACAAACATCAAAATTAAACGACATCGTCTTACGAGTTGCGTCTTTTTGGCACATTCTAAGCCCACTGTACACTTTATTAAAACACATTTGAATATACAGGTATGCAATGCAATGCAATCAGCCCTGTATTATATACTGCCCACTGCTGAGCACGGGCCTTCTCTACTACTGAGAGGGTATAAATTTAGTCGAAATATATAACTAGTAAGAGACGTTGCATCCATCAGTGGTCATTTACAGGTTCGGCTAGATCAGTATTCTCAGATATTCACACCTTTCCTTCACTCCAGAAATACGGAACATCGATAGATTTTTCCACAGAACAACCTTTATTTGTAATTGTATAAGCCAACATTTTTTTATAAATAATGGATAATAAATATATTTATCGATATAAAAGTAACATCCCTACCGAGGATAAGAATAGTGGCACAACAGATATTGCGAGTTGGTAAGCGGTAAACATCGTAACATGTCTACGCTATACTCGGATTCAATTGTTTGGAAAAATATCTTTTGTTTGACTCCCACGCTGCGAATTAAAAACTTTAACGGTAAAACTTATATCGGTTAAAAGTAAAATTTTACTGTTCGGTAACTGGTAACAATAATCGTCTTACAAATTAACGAAACTGTCTTGTTGACGTCATAAGTTGAGACACAAAAACTTGGTTCTTAGACGTCCTGCAGACGCTGTTTTTGCTGCCGAACAGTACCTACACTACTTTGAAACTGAAAGTTGCTGGTGTTGCTTAAAGTCACATATAGACAATTTTTGCTAGTAATAATCGCTAGGAAATTATTGCATCATACTGTTCAGATGCAGACGAGAACTCAAAACTCGCATGTGAATTTGTCATACAAGAATCGCACAGCAACTTTCTCGTCCACTACGTCTATTAACACGATGTTTTCTTTTAACATAATTTTTGTATTTTTTTTCCATAGATTGTCTGGCAACGCGGATGAGAAATTTCTTCTCAATGAGCATGTTCAGACGGGGCAAATTTATGTACTTACAAGAATCGCACATGCGCGGCAAGAAATCTGCTCCATCTAAATGAGGCTCTTAAGGGACTGACAGTTTCATAATTATTGTAGTTGGTGAAGGGAGAAACAACGCCCGTTGTGCTGAGGTCTCAGGTTCAATTATCGATTACTCAAAATCAAATTGATTTTTTCTTCTCCGTGTCTTTACATAATCATGCTTCGTGAATTACAATCTTCTTCTTCTTCAGCCTTTGGAAGTCCACTGCTGAACATAGCCCCCCCCCCTAAAGATTTCCAGACCAGGCTCGACATCTTACTTACTTACTTGCCAACTAAAATAGCTGTCAATAGATATGTAACATTTCTGTCTACCCCTGAAAATGGCGTGATATTTTTGTTTCATATTTGTGGTGAACACAGTATCTACTGGTGTTTGTTTATTGCCAAGATCTTGCATCTGGGATCCTTTGATTCATTATTCACAGAGAGATACAGATTTTTATGTGGCGAATGTCACGCGTGCTTGTATAGTTTAATTAATTAAAAATAGTAATCTGAAAGTAATTGTTAATTTGAGGTGATTTTCATGTGAAATAAACTATATTACTTATGTGATAGTGTTATCCAGATCTAATATCAAATATAAAAAGTGCTATAAACGATTAAAAACACCAGCGGCGAACTCAGTGAACAAAATTGAAACAAATTACTTTTTACCGTGCATTTAAAGTTAACACAAACTATAGTGCAGTGCACTGAGCATATCAAGAAATTAAAGAATAAACAAATAAAAGAACAACAAAAGTGCAAAAAAACGTTATAAAAAGTGTAAACAATGTTTAAATTATAAAATTTTAACCGTCAATAATTTATTATGAAACATTTTAATATACAAGGAAATTTTGTCATACATGAACTGAGCGTAATGGTCTCGTTGAACAACGCTCGCCTGTAACTTACAAGGTGCGACGGTTCAAATCCACGCGGAGCTACGACTACAGATTTTCTAAGTTAAAATTTATAATTTGATTTATTTCGTTAGAAAATAAATACGTGGATAATAAAAATAGTTTAAATCACAAACTATGAATTTTTTGGAAAATATAACGTTTCGCCGAAGACGATCAAGATCTTTTTCCAATGACAGTATGATTACCAACACACTAGACTGCACTCCTATTACTGATTCGGTTACCTCTGATGAAGATGAAAGCGAGAATAGTCAATTATTAAACTTATCAGAAAAAATTATAGATCTTTCGCTACAATTAAACAGTGCCCGTGAAGAAATACAATCACTTAGTTCTGAGAATAATAAACTAAGAGGGATTAATGAAGAATTAAGTAAAGAAAACAAAATATTAGCAGAAGGAAAAGCTGTTCCCTGTACTGAGCAACAACATCATATGCATTTAAAAAACAATATTACAACCAACAGCAAAAAACAAGAAAAATGCATTGATACTCAAACACCACACAAGACTAACTCAGAATCTTCACCAAAATATGATCAGCTAGAAAATTCCCATATTGATCAAGCGCAACACCATAATTATCCAGAAAAACTGCAAGATAATGAAAAAAATGACTTATGTGTTATTAGCAGTAACAAGAGAAATAAAATAAGTCAAATAATTGAAGACACCTTTCAAGAAAAATATAATTTTTGCCATTATATTACACCGAATGTTGGAATATGTAACTTACTCCGAAATCTAAACTGCAAAACGAAAAATTATTCCCAGAAGGACTACTGTATACTATTGATTGGCGAAGAAGATTTCAATACAACTAAGGACTATAATAACATAGTATCTAACATACGCGCAACATTATTGAATTTGCAACATACAAATATAATTATCTGTGTTCCCACTTTTAAATGTAAAAAATATTGTAACCTATATAACAAAAGAATAGAAACTTTTAATAATTTATTATATTTGGATAATTTAAAGTATGAATATGCATATATTGTCGATTCTAATTTAAATCTTGCTTATAACTATACAATGTTCTCTGAACTACATGGTAAGATAAATAATCGAGGCATGATTAACATTTTTAAAAATATCGAATTATTAATACAAGACCTCAACTATTACAGAATTCTCTACTATAATCATGACCCTGAACTTGAAACATCGAACGAGAATGTTGAATTAGATAACAATGATAAACAAAGCCAAAAGTTATTTCGTATATAATACCATAAAAATACTTCATCAAAATATAACAGGCTTAATAACAAAATCCGATATGTTACGTTTACATCTTGATGAATTGTCTTCAAAACAAAAAGAAATTGACATTATCTGTTTAACCGAACATAACATTAAACAAGGTCATGAAAGTATATTGTATATCGATAATTACCATATAGCTTCCTGCTTTGCAAGAGATAAGAATAGAGGTGGTTCATGTATTATGATAAAAAATAATAGTCACCAGTACACAGAGTTACAGAACGTTACAAAATCATCAGTCAAAGGGATAATTGAGTGCTGTGCTATTGAACTAATTGCACATAAATTAGTGATTCTCTGTGTTTATCGAATCCCTCATAATAAGTCAGTAATGTTCGATATTTTCTATGAGAAATTGAATTACATTCTAACAAATATAATAAATTTAACTAAGAAAAATATAATTATATGTGGTGATTTTAACATAAATACTTTAAAAAAGAATAAGATAACTACAGATTTTGATTATTTTTTATTAGATTTTAACTTAAAACTACAACTTAACAGTCCCACAAGATTAATAAGTCAAACATGCATAGATAATTTTGCTCACAGTAAAACTAAAAACAGTACATGTGATATTTTAGATCTTGGTTTATCTGATCACACTGCACAACTGTTAACATATCCAGTCAAACAAACATTTAAACATAGCTATTGGCGAATTCGGAGACGTGACTACAGTGAGGAGAACATAAATAAATTTAAAACATGCATCTCTAGCCTCTCCTTTTCTGATATGTACAAAACTGAAGACTCTAATAACGCTTACAATGAATTTATTGACCTTTTCCTATTATTTTACGATCTCTGTTTCCCGTATGTAACAAAAACAGTTAATTATCTGAAAAATCCAAAATGGTTAACTTCAGGAATAAAGAAATGTGCTAAGCGAAAAAGAGATATTCTATGGGAGTACAGGCGTAATAAAAGTGAACACAATAAACATCTTCTAATGAATTATACACATAGACTCAAAAAAATAATTAAGCTCACTCAGTTGGCTCAAAACAATCATGCAATATTATACTCAAAAAACAAATCTAAAACAACATGGGACATTATAAATAGGAACAAATATAATACACCTAAACAATATATATCTAAGATCATTAATGAAAAGGAGATCATTACAAATCCTATCAAAATTGCTACTGCTTTTAATAATTTCTTCATTGATCAAACTTACTCTCAGAACACCACGAAAACGTATAATAATAGTAACAAAATCAAAAGAAATAACTCTTCAATATTTATATCACCTGTAGTTCCACATGATATAATTAAGATTATCAATAATTTAAAAAACAAAATTAGTACTGGTGCGGACAATGTAAGAACAAAAATAATTAAAAATGTTTCTCTAATAATAGCACCACATATTAGTTACGTCATTAACCTTTGTATATCTCACGGCGTTTTCCCAGATAAATTAAAACATACAATAATTAAACCTTTGCATAAAAAAGAAGATAAACAAATATTAAAAAACTATAGACCTATTGCTCTTATACCAGTATTTTCAAAAATTTTTGAAAAGGTTATTTACAATTCATTTTATAGTTTTTTTGAGCAATTTAATATTTTAAGTGAAGAGCAAAAAGGATTCAGAAAAAATAAAAACATCAATATGGCCATATTTGATTTTTTAAAAATTATAGTTGACAGCGTAGACAAAAGAACACATGTATGCTCGATATTCATGGATATGACGAAAGCTTTCGATTTAGTTAACCATCAGATTCTTCTCCATAAACTTGAAACTTATGGCATACGAGGCAACGCACAACAACTTATATCATCATATTTGAGCAATAGAACTCAACATACTGAAATAACAAATATTTGTACTAATACCAAACTGGAAACATCGTATGCCTCCTGTCCACGAAAAGTACCATGTGGTGTGCCACAAGGAAGCATCCTCGGACCTCTGTTATTTTTGATATATATTAACGATTTACCATTAAATGTCACTTATCCTATTAGCCTCTTTGCAGATGATAGTACAATCACAATAAAATGTAGTAACGTCAACACATATGAAACAGAAATAAATACCGCTCTAGAACAGACTATTCAATGGCTTAAAAATAATCAACTAAAAGTTAATTTAGAAAAAACTAAAGTTATGCATTTCTTTCAAAAAGTGAACAAAACTCATAACATAAAGGTCAGACATAACAACAATACAATAAGTGACACCAATCATACTAAGTTTCTAGGAATAAACATAGATAGTAGATTGACATGGAAAGGTCACACAGGAATGTTATGTATGAAATTGCATAGGTACTCATATGCACTCTGTCAACTCTCAAAAATAGTTGACAAAAAGGCGGTTTTGATTGCATATCATGGGTATGTTGTCTCGAACCTACGGTTCGGTATAATATTCTGGGGCAACTCTTGTGAACATCAATCAGTTTTTGTAGCCCAAAAAAGATGTATTCGCGCTATATGCGGCATTAAACCTAAAGATAGTTGTGTCCCCTACTTTAAATCACTTAAACTTTTAACTTTATCATCTATATATATATATGAAGTCGCTATGTTTGTAAGAACTAACCCTCACTTATTTATTGTTAACTCTCAAAAACGTATTCGTAAATTAAGGGGGGACAACCTTTTAAGTATTGAAGTCTCAAGAACAGCACTAAAATACAAAAGTATTTATTGCATGGCCATCAAAGTGTTTAATAAGTTACCTGAAAACATAAAAAATCTTAACATTATATTATTCAAAAAAAGACTACACAACTTACTTACAGAAAAATGTTATTATAATATCCAAGACTATTTACAGGATACAAATATAACTGCTAATATATAATGTCCCATTAAGTACTAAGACAGTAATATACATGTATTGATTTATGCCATTTACATTTATTTAGAATAGAGCTAAAAGTTTATATTTTTGTTTAAAATACTATATTAATAACAAACTTTATTCTTAGATTCAGGTATTTTATGAGTGGTTCTGTTAATTAATTTTGTTCTAGATCTAAGGATTTATTTTATTTTATAAATATTTATATGCTCTTGTAGCAGATTTCGGCGATCTGTAATTATGTAAGACCAATAACACCCGATTTCATAAATAAATAATTTGAATTTGAATTTGAATTTGAATTTGAGCTCTGTTGTCTGTTTTACTGTTATTTTTGAACGCGTTTATGCAAAGTTTCTCTGCAAATGAGAAAATGTATAACTTAATTGACTAGTTTTGGGTAGGTAACATGCATGTTTATTTCTGTCGTCAAGCAGTGTTAAGCAAAGGAGATGTCCGCTTTTTGTATGGGTGCTGGATCTAACCAGGCTCAATCTTTAGGCATTATTAAAGGGGCAAAATATGGATCTTGAATCCATTAAAAAATATTTTTAGTCCCCTCCATATATAAGTAACTTTTTTTAAAAAACGTTTATATTAAGTGTAGGTAGTTTTAAGCAAGATAAAATAACATAAAACTCAAAATTGGAGGTCTTTTAAATCAAACGATTTATTGTAAAAGGCTAGTTTTTAAGAGTTCTATCCAAATATATAATATAAACTGTCTTGGTTAGAATTTTAGGCCCGTTTTTGGACATGTTCTTTGTGTTGGGTTTTGCAGGACCTTACAGTCATTGAAATTATTGGTCATTGTGACACGTTGGTAGTATGATATATCTTGTATCCCCACGGATAGCGACCACCGCACACAAGTTGAAACCCGCCATAGTGGCCCACGTAAGTGTGCTGCGTTACTCGTGCCGTACCATCGTGCCGGTTTTTCTACTCAGTATCAGCCCGGAGTCTGGAATTTGTGCCCGATATGGCGATAGGCTCGCCCCCTATCACATCATGGGACGGAATACGCACGGCGAAAAGTGGGTGCACTAGTTGCACCTCTGCCTACCCCTTCGGGGATAATGGGCGTGTGTGTGTGTGTGTAAGTTGAATAATTCAACAACCACAATTTCATACCTGCAATTTATCCTTTTTTCTTTCGGCGTAGTGAAAGGAGCATCCGTTAGTAGCTCATTGTTTACTTTGAACTGTGGCTTGCAAAGAATTGCGAGTACTAGCATTGTTTTCAATTCCTTGGCATATTTTTTCTTGTCTTTTGTTTTTCTTACTTTAAAGGTTAGTTGATTAACTATTAAAGTAATTAATAAACAGAAATCTTTTTGAAAGTTGTTGAGGTGTTTTAGCCCGTCTTTTACATTTAGCCATTAGCAACAATACCACGTGGGAATTTAAGCGCCACGCAGACGCCGTCTTGTTGCCTTACATTACTTTACTTTGAGACTATCAGTTACTGAAGCAAACAGAATTATAAACTGCTTAAAATATCAAAGTGTTTTTGCATATACTAAGATTTCAATCTCAAAAAGCGTAAACAATTTTCATACAAATACTCCAAAAATTTTTTTCATCGTAAGTTTCTTTCATATGTATTTGCAATATCAAAGTATGTGAATATATTATTGACGAAGTAATATTTTCATTGATAAAATCCACTTCATACCTTTTCTAAATAGAACACAAATGAAAGAGAAACCCAATTCTTGAATTAGGAATCAGCAGAAGCATCTCGAAACTGACTTCGTTAGCACTTAAAACGATGATTAAAAATTAATGGTCCTTCGAACTGGATTATGCTCGTTGGCCGCAACCTTAAATGATTTAATCAGAGGGAATCTGCGAGAAATGTAATAAAAAATCAGTGTATTAGAGGATTTCACGTTCACTTTATGCCTTAAAAATTTAGGTGGGATTTTTAAAGCAGGTCAAGTGACAAAGTTGGTTACGTCATAATTAACCAATCTACATCTTAACAAAAGTTACTAATAACGGCTGTGGAATTACGGAAGTCTTGCGGACTTGTAAGGAAAGAAGATATAGAATGAGATGAGAGGTAGATTTACGATATTGAGAGTATAGCCTACTTGGACCAGTCGTGTACCTATGTGGACTGTAAACTGAAACTTATTCGTTTGATTTCAAGATTGAAATTTCCTCAGAGAAAGTTGACCTCTGACTCTCTTTACGATGAGATTATGTACCATTAACCTATCAGCTCGTATGTTAATTTCTACTAGGAATAGCTAAGCAAAATTGATGATTGTTGCTTGGCGGTAGAAATAGACATTGCGGTGGTACCCACCCAGACGGCCTCTTACATAATGAGAGACCTACCACCAGTAACAACACTAGTGCTTGTCAAACGCCATGTTATATTACAAGAGTATAGCTAGGTAGGTAGTAGGTAGGTTAGGTCCTGTAGTGTCCTCACCGGTGAGGATCGCGAGTCGCGACGCGTTCCTCCCATTATTTTTTAATAAAATAATCTCTTCTTTTATATCCCCTTTCCTACTAGCCCGAGCTGGCTTTTTTGTTTTTGTTTATTTCGCATCATAGATTTTACTCCCAATAAAAATTTCGTTAGTTATATAAGTGAACTTTAGTATTAAGAATAATTATTAATATAATCAATTTAATGTATCTTGACTTATCATAAGAGCAACTATGTTCGCCTACGTGATGAATAAAGTATTTTATTTTATGTTTTTATTTTATACAAATGTATGAAGAGTTATTTATTCATCAGTCAATGTTATTTGTGACTGCAGTAATTTGTTTGATTTGTAAGCCAATAAAACTTGTACACTCCGACACATATCGATCGTAAATGGCCATCCAATGTCACTTCAACCCGTTTCGTTGAGCTATGTGCTATTATTTATCCAATCACCAAAAGGTCTATCATGAGAGTTCGTCGGAATAGGTAACATTGTATTTATTTATTGAAATAGGTACAGTCAGCTACATATGTAGCTGAACAAGTTCATTGAATAAAGCGAATCCCGTTAATTTTATTTGTGTGAGAGAAAATAAAAGTTGGGTAGAACAAAAAAGTGTATAGGCGTTTTGAATTTCTTCAGCTACTTATGTGGGTGACTGTACATAACCAGTACATAACATTATATTCAACAGTCTTATACATATTTAGGCTTATTAACTAATACATGCACGGAATGATGTCTACAACATGACTTAAATACTTTTTTAATCGACAGCAAGGCATAGATAGTTGCCTTCATGCACTTGATGGTAAGTGAAGAGTTGCCCAAAAATATGTCGACAAGACGGTCGGCATACTTATGCCGGCCTGCTTAATTACTTCTTCACGCTGTGCTTGAAGGACCCTGAGTTATAGGAAGGAGGGAACACGAACACGAACATTGAGCTTAGTATCATAAGCTGTGATTAAAAGCGTCTTTCGGTATGCAAGAACTGTTTCCGATCCAATGTGAATCAAATGTAATTACTAACCACATGAATACTGATATATAAGGATCATCAGTATCAAGGAGACCTACATATTGTAGTTCTTCAGTATTCATCATCATCATCATCAGTTACATGAAGTCCACATGAACATAGGCCTGCCTTAAGATTTCCAGACGGACCTGTTGAAAGCGGCCTGCATCCAGCGTGTTCCTGCGACCTTTATAAAGTCTGCCTTGTAGGTGGACGTCTAACGCTGCGCTTGCCGGTACGTGCCGTGTTCTTCAGTATTACTACAAAGTATTTATAGGCAGTTATTGTGGTTTACTTTGAGCGATATGCCTACTAGTTCATCTCGTCATTTATTTAAATAAAGAATTCTAACAAATATTTCCTCCTAGTCATAAAAAAATATATTTGTACAACGTTCCCTAAAGAACAATTAATCCATCTACAATAAAACTAAACAAATACATAACCGAAGCGTTCAAACAGATGGAAAACTATAGCGTATATCGTTCCAAGCAATTTGTTGGAGCAAATATTGTTCGCAGCGCTTTCTCGCTTTTCAATCAATATCACGTCAAGACACGGGGTGACCTTTGTTTTCTTCAGACAAACATAACGTGGTGTGAATGGGCGTTGAGCCTTGTTTGGATTAGAGACGAGTAGACGGCAGAGTTTTTATTGCAATGAAATAACGAGACGAGCATGCTCGCCTGATGGTAAGCGATATGACCGCCCATAAAAAATAGCAACACCAAACAGAACTTTGAACTACAAATTACCACTGGCACTCTGAAACATAATATGTTACGTCTCATAATGCTCCTGGGCCTATCGCCATATCATGCACAAATTCCAGACTGGGGGGTAATAGTGAGCAGAAAACCTCGAATATCACTTGTTCCGACCTAGGATTAGAAGCCGAGACCTCAGAGCGATGTCATACCGCAAACGCAATACAACCACACCACCAAGGCAGTCATATAGTACAATGTGAATGTCATATATCGACGGTCCCTATGTAATGTATTGAATCTGCAAAATTACATTTTTTTTTTCTTACTGCTTTGAGCTTAGCATATAGACATGTTTTAACCGGCGTAGTAAAAAATCGTAAATATTTATTACTTAAACGTTTTTTCAAAACGTATAATATCGAATTGCAGCAGTCAGAACGCCGAATACTACAGAAAGTTAAATTTCGCGCGCATACGCGGTTGCCGTGAGTGTGAGAATGAAATGGAACTACCACTGTCGCGAGCGTACGTTGGAATGAGCGCGCGCCCCGCGTCATAATTGCATGGGTTAAAAAAAGGGCGTATTTTTCAGGGTTTTATTATTGTTTTCCGTAAATTATTATCTAAATAGATTATAATGAGTCAATGCAACTTTAAAACGTACTCGAGATCGAGAAAAATTGTTGATCTAGTGCAAACTAACTGCAATAACGTTCAACAACATATTCAAACAGATGAAGTTTTTAAGCCAAAAGCCGGTAAGTTAAAATACTTTAAATGTTTATTTTTGCTTGTGCTATTATAAGATTAATAGACTTAGGGATTCGATTGTAATTTTAAAATAAACTATAGACATTATAAATAAATCGCTATTATACTCACAGTTAAAGTTTTCCCTGAGTAAAATATCGAAACTGGTAGTTTCAATAGTATTTGGCGCACAGTATGAATCAAGTAACATCGAAAATGTCATTTTCGATTACATACGTGGTTTTTTTATGCCATGTATGTATCGAAGCTGACATTGTCGATTCTATACTTAGTACTTTCCCGAGAAACATCGATTGAAACTGCCATTTTCGATGTTTTTGATGGGACCGAATTTATTACTGTGTAAGATTCGTGAGTGTACATAATAAATTTGTATTATTTTTTATTAGATACCATATAAATTTAATTAGTATTATTATTGACTGCCACGGTGGCGTAGTTGTATTACGGTATGACTACAATGCTGAGGTCTCTGGTTCGATCTCCGGGTCGGGCAAAGTGATATTGGGTTTTTTAAATTCATATCAGCCCGGAGTCTGGAATTTGTGGCCCATATGGCGATAGGCTCGCCCCCTATCACATCATGGGATGGAATACGCACGGCGAAAAGTGGGTGCGCTAGTTGCGCCTCTGCCTACCCCTTAGGGGATAAAAAGCGTGAGTGTGTGTGTGTGTGTATAAATTTAATAAGTAGCTTAAAAAATATAATATTAGCATTATTATTAATAATTTTTTTATTGCAAAATTTATACTTAAATGGTACTTTAAGTAGGTACCTAAAGCGTGAATTGAGGTTAGTAAATAATACTAGGTGTATTTTTTATTTTAGCGTCACCTCTGCCCTCCAGCTTCAATGATTCTGATTGGAATGCATTAAAGGATTTGGTGGATGAGGAACTCTCCTCAGATAGAAATTTATCCCAAGAAGAATTCGATAATTTTAATATTCCGTCCATAGAACCTATGAAAGACCCTCTTATCATTGAAGATAGTGACCAATCGATTGTTATGGATAGTAGGGAAACGACTCCTATGCCTTCTCCAATTACAGATTTTGGATCTGAATTACGAAAAATTGCATTCAGTAATACTGTCATTACCACACATTCACAGCAAAATGAAGAACACGAGCCTTCAGGACAGTTGGATATTAGTTATCCTGAAATGTTAGTACCAAGTGTAGATTCATATATTACTGTGTCAGAATGTGACTCTCCAAGCAGCAGTGTAGGTAAAAAAAGAAAATCTACATTCAAAACCAACCCCGGGAAGAAAAGGACAAAATGCTGTGAAAACTGGATCGACACTAAAAGAAAAGCATTACTAAACTCTGGCCAACAGTACATCAGCCGAAATGGGAAGGTGCAAAATGAAAAAAAACTACGCCCTGTTTGTTCCTCTTCCTGTAAATTAAAATGTTTTGATAAATTTGACACGTGTACTCGCCAAATTATTCATGACGACTTTTGGAAATTAGCAGATCATTCTAGGCAGTGGGACTTTATTAATAAATTTACTGAAAAAGGAAATAAAAAACGTATTACAACCGAAGGACCTTCAAGAAGACAATTTACGACCAAATATTTTTTACCATTAGCTACCGATAAATTACTCAAACCTCAACAGGTCTGTCTAAAAACTTTTTTGAACACTTTATGCATTACTGACCAATTTGTACGCACCGCTCATAACAAAATGAATCAACAAGGGATTACATTACCAGATAATAGAGGCAAACACTCCAATCACCCAGTTGTAATGGACTCTGCTATGGTCAAAAGTGTCTGTGATCACGTGGCTTCTTTCCAACCTATAGAATCACATTACATGCGCAAAGATTCTAGTAAGAAGTATTTAGATAATAGTCTAACTATAAGCAGGATGTTCATGTTATACCAGAAATGGGAACAGCTTTCGAATTACGACAATAAAGCAAGGACCATTCGTCAGTACCGGGATATCATTAATGCTAATATGAACGTGGGTTTTTTTCAACCCAAAAAGGATATTTGTGACAAGTGTCATAGTTTTTCTAACAATACATCTCCGACAGAACAACAAATTGAAGCTCATAATAAACATTTGGAAAATAAGAGAATAGCTAGGGAGCTAAAGAATATTGACAAAGAACAATCTAAAAACTCATGTGAAATTGTTTGTGCTACATTTGATTTTCAAAAAATTTTAAACTGCCCGCATGGAGATGTAGGTTTGTTTTACTATAAACGAAAACTTTCACTGTATAACTTTACTGTTTTCGATTTAGCTTTAAAAGAGGCAACATGCTACATGTGGGCAGAATATACAGCCAAAAGAGGAGCCAATGAAGTTTGTAGCTGTTTGATGCAGTTCGTTAAAATGAAGATGGATCAGGGTGCCAATAAATTTTTATTCTGGTCTGATAATTGCACAGGCCAAAATAGGAATAGGGTAGTTTATTCGTTGTATATGTACTTGTCAAAACATTATAATGTAGATATTACTCATCGTTTTTTGGAGCAAGGGCATACGCAGAATGAGGGTGATAGTGTTCACGCCCTTATCGAAAGAGAATCTAAGAGAAAACTTATTTATACTCCTGACCAATGGTTTGCTTTGGTGCGTTGGTCGAAAACAGAGGGGAAGCCTTATAATGTCGTTGAAATAACTACAGATGATATTTTTGATTTTAAATTTTTATTAGATGAAAAAAGGTGGAAAAAGGATGACAGGAATGAAAATGTCAAGTGGAATAGTATTAAAGAAGTTAACATACGAAAAGAGGAGCCAAATTGCCTTTACTTTAAATATGATTTAAAGGGTGATTATTTTTGCCTAAATACTACTATAGAAACTAGAAGCCGAGGAAGAAGGAAGTGCCATCCTACAGAGTTAAGAAACCTATATTCAGATACACTTAGTTTACCGGAAGCCAAATATAAAGATTTGATGTCCTTATGCCAATCCGGAGTAATACCCAAACAATATCATAGCTTTTATGAAAATATAAAACACGGCATTGAAAATTTGGATGAGTCAGATGAATAATCAATCGGGTTTAGCGCAGAAAGTTAAAATTATATTATATTATTGATATTATTCGATTTTAACTACAGTTAAAATCTGTTTACGTAAGTTTATAGTTAAAACTACTAAGTGCCATATTTTGATAAATATTGTAACGATTTTGTAAGTGGTCTATAACCGCTGGTTGATTTATTTAAATAAACATATTTTATGTACATTTTACTGTTTTATTTGGATCAACATCATAATATTAATTCATAATAAAAGATCGAATGTGACTTTCACAGAATTATAAATATTTTAAAGCAATGTAAAATATCGAACCAGGCACTTTCGATATATTTTAGTGTTCGTATTTCCGGGTAAGCTATCGAATATGTCAGTTTCGATTTAGAATCTCAGTTACATTTCACGGTACATTATTGTAACTGAATTTTCTAAAAAACTAATAATAATTTGCTAATCTATCCATAACACACTATTTTGTAACCCTGACACAAGTATAAATTTATTTTTTTATAAGTTTATCATAATTTATGACAAAGTTATGCCAAAAATAAACTTCAAATAGCTCTCCCGGAAAGTAAGAACTTTTCACTTTCATTACTTTACGTAGGGACCGTCGATATTTGAAAATAATAATAAAGATGAAATAATAAAGAGCATTCTGCTTCCTTGAACATCGTCTCTGACACACAGACTTTGTCGCCTAGTTCTCGATTCTCTTTCCATATCTCGATTTTTTTTTTTTTTTTTTATTGCATTGAATGACGAGACGAGCATGCCGTTCGCCTGATGGTAAGCGATACGACCACCCATAAACAGTAGCAACACCATCCAGCACCTTGAGTTATAAAGTACTGAGTGGCATTCCACTGCGCTCGTCATCCTGAGACATAAGATGTTAAGTCTCATTATGTCCAGTAGTTATACTGGCTACAATGTCCTTCAAACCGAAACACAACAGTGCATGCACACTGTTGCTTGGCGGTAGAAATAGACATTGCGGTGGTACCCACCCAGACGGCCTCTTACATAATGAGAGACCTACCACCAGTATCGATTAATATATTTCTAAAATATTGGTGATCTTTAGATAAGACACTCTTATTCTAAACTACTATTGCTTGCGGCTCCGCCCGCGTGAAACAGATGTTCCGGGATAAAATTAGCCTATAGCACTCGGGAGTAATGTAGCTTCCTATTAGTGAAAGAGTTTTCAAAATCGGTCCAGTAGTTCATGCGATTAGCGCGTTCAAACAAACAAACTCTTCAGCTTTATATAATAAGTAGTATAGATAAGTAGAGATATAGTATAGATGTCTCTACGTTTAAAAATAGGTAAACCACATAAAGAATAGAGTTAATCGCATAATTTGAGATCCATTCATTGAATACAAAACAGTAACAACTAATAATAAAGTACGACTGTTTATATTTCTACAATTAAAGTGCATAAAGTTTGAAATAGTCGTTTGTCTGGACTAAGTTCCTACAATGAACGATAATTAGCTCGGTCCAGACTACAAAGCGAGCTATAATATGCTATACGGTAAAAACAAATGTGATTATATTTTTAATTAGTTTTAGAGTACCTGTGAATGTCGCTGACAGTAATTATACTCTTTACAACCTCTGTAACTATGTTTACTGCCCACTAGGTAGCAACACCTACAGAACTTTAAAAAGCACGATGTAAGAATTTATGCCATTTCATTTATTTGATTAATTTCGCTGCGGGTTAAAGGTAGGTTTTTGCTTTTTGGATATACTTGGTATCCTGCTGTGCTCGGTACGATACTGCTTCAAAACCTAGGTCAGGCAGTGTGATATTGAGATTTTCTGTTCAGTATCAGCTCGGAGTGTAGTAATACGTCAAGTAAATGGCAATACACTCGCCCCCTATTACAAAGATTGATATAGCTGGTGAAATGTGGTTCTCTTACTTCTCTGCCTACCCCTGAAAAGGCAAAACAGCATGATGCTATGAATCTATACTAATATATAAAGCAGAAGAGTTTGTTTGTTTGAATCCGCTCAGCGCGAAATCACGCGCGAATCTCAGGAACTACTGGACCGATTTTGAAAACTCTTTCACTAATAGGAAGCTACATTACTCCTGAGTGCTATAGGCTACTTTTTATCCAGGAAAACTTTTCCACGCGGGCGGAGTTGCGCGCAAAAGCTAGTGTATCTATATGGAATAAAAGGGTAAAACTATCTACGGTATGAACCGACTAAATAAGAGTAGCTTTATAGTCTTGCTTTAGCTATTGTTCTGAGTTATAGTCCATAAAAAACTGATCTGAAATCCAGGTTGCTGTTGATTTTTGTAAGAGGAGATATCCATAGGCCCGAAAACCCCTCCCTCATTCCGTTTCCTTGTAGCTACTGTAAACGATAATCCACTTTATTTATTTAACAATACCCTGTAAGGGTGTCGGCATTAGTTCTAATAACTAAGTATAAAAAACATATAAATTTATTGCTACTAATAAGATTAATTAAAATTCAATTTAAACCATAAAGCAATCATGATTCGAACCAAAAACCTTCTGGTCCAAGGTGGCGTCTTCTTTGGAGACGATGGTCGCATTATACTGATGAAAATTCCACTCGCGCAAGTAACTAGCGTGCGACAAATGAGGCACGTCAATTGCTCGATGACCGTAAAAAGAACCATTCGGCGGCACCATAATATCATCCCCTGTTTTAATGGTGGTATTAATTTTTTTTATTCTGTTTCCATTTGATTTCATATTCCGTAAACAGTCCGTTTGGTTTCAATTATGTTTTGATAAATTCAATTCCATATTTATAACTTGTTTTTTTATAGATATAGTACATTGACTGCTTCGGTGGCGTAGTTGTTTTACGGTAGGTACGACTTCAATGCTGAGGTCTCGGGTTCGATCCCCGGGTCAGGCAAAGCGATATTGGGTTTTTCTATTCAGTATCAGCCCGGAATCAATCTGGAATTTGCGCCCGATATGGCGATAGGTTCGCCCCACATATCACATCATGGGACGGAATATGCACGGCGAAAATTGGTTGCACTACCTCTGCCTACCCCTTCGGGGATAAAGCCGTGAGTGTGTGTGTGTGTCAGAAATTATGAGTAAGTATATAAAAGTTAAATAAAAATATTATTTCATTAAAAACTTAAATACAAAAACTAACCAAATCGTCTAAAATGGTAATATCAATTTGTTTTTGAAATGATATACTGTAATATTTTTGTAGCCACGATCGAATGCTGCTGTATTAATGACCATTTAACCTCACATCATAATTATTATTTTCCGAAACAGAACTATTAAAAAACCCTCCCTGAAAAATATACATTTGAATTACGAAAACCTCATCCAATCGGGTCAGTGGTTTTGAGAAAATCGCGGACATACAAACTTACATACATACATACGAGTCGAATACATAACCTCCTTTCTTGAAGCCGGTTAAAAATATACCATTTAATAATTATATTATGGTAAATCAACTGCGTTGTTTGCGGCCGCAGCTCACACAAAAACCGAATTTGTAATCTTCCCGTACACAAAAGTAAATGGTCCGGTGTTTGGGCGCGGTAATGATGTCATCACGGTGTTCCGTAATCGAGGGCCGCTGGATACTTTTATACTGTACCGGCCGCGTTTACACCGTAGCGTAATCTTAAATACAAAAGTTAATTTAAGTTCAAACTCATAGGGCCAGTTTCACAGGATTCATATTAATATCATTTGACAGTTATCGTATTAGACAGTTTATGTAGATATTACTTGTAGATTTTAAGCATAGATTGCAGTGTGGCTTTTGTATTTGGTCGGATGATACATTTATGTGACAAGTAGCATTTACCAGCAAGCGGTGAAATCGGATCTAAATTTACATCAAGGCATACAACTTACAAGAAAAGCTTACAATAGAGACTACACAATAAGAAATACAAATAGCGATCTTATCGCAATCGGCGTTTTCATCCAGATAACTTTATTAGTTAGTAGGTATGTTAGAAGAAAAGGTAAAAATCTGTAGAAGGGTGTGATTTGACACATAGATACTCCAGATTCTGGATTGATATAAAGTTTATTGTCTATCCCTGAAAAGCACACAATGGTATTTTCATCCCGGAATTAGTTTTTAGAATAAATAATAAGAGATGTTGAATCTTATGAAGGCAGCCAGTAGCCAGATTTGTGCCGACTGACCTCACATCGCGACGTAAGACTAGTCACCATTTTTTATTAGCGAATAGTCGCTATTTTATTTATTTTATTTTCATAGGGAAACTAACAGCCAGGTTACAAATAAATTGTAATTTATTGCGTATTTATAAAATTAAGAGCCAATTATAAGTTTCCAAAAATAAGTAATTTATAATGTAAGTAAATAAAATTAAGGTCAGTTGAGAGACAGCACACCAACGGCCAAATTACTTACTGACTGCAAATGCAAAAGTTTTATTTATTTTATTTTTATTTATTTGGCACAGAAACAATGTACAAATTACACGATTCTCTAATTTACAATATTCAGAATAACAAATTTGAACACCGATAAAACTCGCGCACAACATTCGAATAGCCTACTAATGTAAACTACTTGATTTTTTATCAATTTAAAATTATAAAGACGCGTTGGAGATCTAGAATGATTTTAGATTTATTATATTTGCCTTAAAGAGGCCTTTACTCTGGTTAAATATGTCCAATTCCTTGCAGTGCTCATTATAATAATTACACATACGACATAACGGTCTATTATGTGCTAAGTTATTAGCAGCTACTGGTACTGAGAACAAATGTTGTCTGCGGTTACATCTATTAGTGGCTCTGAATGATACCTGGCCCAACAAGGTGATATCCAATTGTGAATTTACTATTTTATATAATGTCATAAGGTCATGTCGTTTTCGTCTCCTTTGTAATGTATCCAATTTAAATTCACTTAACCTATCCTCATACCTTAGAAGTTAAATGGTTATTTGTACCAAAATCTTACTATTATACTACAACTGGCCTTTTGGTATGTATATATTTTTTAATTCCAGCACAAAACAGGCACAAATCTGCTGACAATAAATTCTCCATCGAGATAACTTCGAAGAGTCTTGTAAAGATTTTCCAGTCTCCGAGGTCAGAGATGAGAGATAAGACACGGTAAAAACTCTGTATCTAGTATTAAAGATCCACTTCCTAATATTTCAGGCAAACTTTTATTCTCAGCAATAAACAACTGTGCCAATATTGTAGTGTTAGCCCTTAAATACTTTGTGAGGGTATTTGTGATGTACTGGCCAGTTATGAAACCAGTCGATATATCAAACTAGAAAAGGAAGTGACAGTTGGGTGTATAAAAAGGGCGCCGTATCGATTTGCACTCCCATTTGCGCTCTTTTGGTCTCAATCTTGGCTCAGTCGTAGTCTCAGTTGCATTTGATCATCGACTCTTGTATCGGTCGGTTAATTGGTGGGTTCTTTGTGAAAGTATTTCTGTAAAATCAGTGGTAAATATTGTTTTTATTAAATTAAAATCTCTTCAGTTTCTAACAGTAGATTTGCACATTATTATGCGGGTATGGTATTGTGGGTGTGTTTTATTTATTTATTTATTTTATTTTATTACACTTTGTACACATGGTATACAGGCGGACTTAATGCCATGGGCATTCTCTCCCAGTCAACCTTAGGGTGGTGTAGAGAGGGACGGAGGCAGGTGCAAAAAATAATAATAATAATAATGATAAACATATAAAGTAAGGGTAATAATAAAACAAATGTAAGAAATAAATAGATAACATACTAAGTTCAAAACTATAGACTCATATATATATTTTATAATATACTAGGAGGTAAGTGTTTTGTATTTTTCATACGAACACGGCTATGTGACTCCACTGTAACCGGTAAGCAGACAGGGGTTCAAATAGAGCGACTGACGAGCGATGATTATCCCCCGTCAGTCGACATAATTATGCCGGCCTGTTTGAACTGATATACAGAGGCTAAACCTAGAACTTAGGTCACTATAGCGGGTTTAACACCTTTTGTACGGTGGTTGCTATCAAGAATGATAAAAAATATATACCCTATAACCAACTAGTGTATTGGGACTGTGGAGTCCCGACTACGTATTGATACTCTACAATAATAAGCTAACATTATAATTGGATATCTATACTAATATCCAATTATAGTGTTTGTAATGGATAAACTCAAAAACTACAGAACCGATTTTGAAAATTATTTCACTAATAGGAAGCTACATTACTCCTGAGTGCTATAGCCTATAGCACTCAGGAGTAACTTTTTATCCCGGAAAAACTTATTCACGCGAGCGGAGCCGCGAGCAGAAGTCTAGTTATTTCATAATCGTAAGGAATATTCAATTGATTTTAGTTTTGAAAACGCAAATCTCTGGAACTAGCTCCGATTCTTCAAATTTTTTCCTGATGAGAAAGAATTTTCGTACCACGAACGGACGTCGGACAAAGGCTAGTAAATAAATACAAATTTTAATTCTTGAATATCTTAGTATATTTTCTATGACTAACAAATCATCCAGAAGAGATTGTACAATGATTGATGGTTACTCAAATATTCGATATTTAAATAAAATTTATTTATTCACAATTTTGCCTGCTGACTGCCTCGGTGGCGTAGTTGTATTACGGTACGACTGCAAGGCTGAGGTCTCGGGTTCGATTCCCAGGTCGGGCAAAGTGATATTGGATTTTTCTATTCAGTATCAGCCCGGAGTCTGGAATTTGTGCCCGGTATGGCGATAGGCTCGCCCCCTATCACATCATGGGACGGAATACGCTTGGCGAAAAGTGGGTGCACTAGTTGCGCCTCTGCCTACCCCTTCGGGGATAAAAGGCGTGAGTATGTGCGCGCGTGCGTTATTCACAATTTTATTGCGAAATAATCTGTTAAGTAGTTTAATTTCACCGAAGATATTGATAAATAAACTGTATGAATAAGTAAAAATATATTTTTGTTTTCGCGTCGGTTTGTAAGTGACCCGTGTAATGTCCAGACCCCAAAGGTTGTCGGGACGCCCCAATCCTTCGGATGTTATCTGCCTACCCAAGTACCGCATACCAATAACTTTACAGGTGTAATGTGATTTACCGTGAAACGTCGTTTATTCTTTCGCTAATAATAAATACTATAAAGAAACTACTTATTTTTTACACGAATGAAATAGGAAATACACATAATATAAAAAAAATATCGTCCATCATCGTCATTATGTTATTATACTCAATGTCATTGATGTATTAAAAAACCCTTTAATACATCAATGCTCAATGTGCTGTTTTCTTCTGTAATATTAGAATGTTAAAAAATACTATATTTTTTTATAAAACTTAATTATAAGATTTTTTTTTCTCACCTACTGGTCACACACTCTTGACATTAAAAAGTTACGTGTTCATTTATTTTTCATAACTGTTCACTAATTTATCGCTGAAAGGGTACATCGTGAGGTGAATTACCACTACTTATAATGAGAGATATTCCAGCTGTAGTCCACAAGGCTCGGCTCGGTTTTTTGGCGGGAACTTGGAAGTGTCATGAGGTGCTCTTGTTTTAATTCATTATTTTGGTGATACTTAGTGTTATATTGCATAATTATGGTGGTATATTATCCAATATAGTTCTATTAAAGAGCTCAAATGAAGTGAATTGATATAATCTTGCTAATCAAGTGTTTTTTTTGTTGCCGCCAAAACTCCTCGATAAAGTCTTGGTAAGGTAACCACTGCTTTACTTCGACATACTACAGATAATAAAAAAAGACAACCCAAACTTGACATTGGCAAAATGTGAACACAAGTGCCATAAAAAAAACAAAAAAAAAAAAAGAGGCTCCGCTCATACGCGTTAATATTTTTATATACCTGCTTCTAAATTCTTTCAGTAAACTGTTATGAAATAAACAATTAATATTTACTTCAACAACAAAGAATATTTCATTAGGTTGCCACCAAATCTATACCATCTATACTATAATAAAGTAGTATATCTCGGTTTATCTGTAAATTAAAAGAAATGTGATAAAAAAGAAAGGGGGTGACTAAACAAGAGTAATGGAAAACAAATCACCGATTTTTATAATTAGTTTGGTTGTTACTGCCATACCATACCAGCCCTGTATTATATACTGCCCACTGCTGAGCACGGGCTTCCTCTACAACTGAGAGGGTTTAGGCCTTGGTCAACCACGCTCGCCTAGTGCGGGTTGGCAGACTTGACCATACCTTCAAATTTCTATAGAGAACTTCTCAAATATGCAGGTTTCCTCACCATGTTTTCTTTCACCGTTAAAGCGAGCGATAATTCACAAAGAATAGACACATAACTTTTTTATAAAAGTCAGAGGTGTGTGCCCCTGAGTTTCAGACCTGCGGACATTCGTCTCGGCGGTACGTTCCACTCCCAACTAGGCTATCGCCGCTTACTAGGCTTTGTTACAGTCCGAAACTACTTAACGGATTTCGATGAAATTTCAGACCCTAGAAAGGACATAGGCTACTTTTTATTCCGGGAAAATATAAAGCGGGCATTTTATCCCGGAAAAACTTTTTCACGCGGGTGGAGTCGCGAGCAATAGCTAGTTATCAATAACACAATAAATTACCGAATCAAAGCAAATGCAATAATTGGTACATACTACCTTCATAAGACCGTCTTTACATTTCAAAATCTGGTTGGTGTCATACTTTATGTCACTAAGAGTCAATGTAGCTTAGCAAGGAATTCTTATAATCAATTCTAAAGATTACTTACAAATAAACATAAACTTTACCTCTTTACATAACTGTTGTTACTTCTAATATCTCTTAATTATAACAAAGACGGTGTGAATGAGCCGCCCCGCACTAACAATTAGTTCAGACCGTAGTTTATTTAGCTTTTGTTATGTTTTAGTTATTCCACGAGGGTTTACTGTCGTTAATTTTTACCGCCATTTTGATTGTCATTGTTTCATTTGTGCCTATAGAGTTTATTATTGAATGTTCTATGCTCTTTATTTAAATCTTAATGTAAGTTGATAAGAGTGATATTATAATGCAAGTTTAGACTAGGGAGCTCGTAAAGTCTAATGATGATGATTCAACATACATATGATGTCCACTGCTGAACATAGGCCTTCCCTAAAGATTTCTAAATGGACCTGTCAAAAGCGGCCTGCATCCTACATATTCCTGCGACCTATATAAAGTCGTCTGTCCACCTTGCAGGTGGACGTCCAACACTGTGCTTGCGGGTACGTGGTCTCCACTTGAGATTTTATTTGCCCCATCTGCCGTCAGTTCTTCGAACTATGTGCCCTGCCCACTGCCACTTCAGCTTGCTAATCCGCTGGTCTATATCAGTGACTTTCGTTCTTCTACGGATCTCCTCATTTCTGATTCGATGGCGTAGAGAAACACCTAGCATAGCTCTATGGAGAGCCATAGCTCGCTGAGTGACCGTGAGCCGTCTTAGGCGGCCCATAGTCAGAGGTCACGTCTCAGTGCCGTATGTCATCACTGGTAACACACATTGATTGAAGACTTTTGTCTTCAGGCACTGAGGTATTTTGGACGAGAAGACCTTGCTTAGTTTTCCGAATGCTGCCCAACGGAGCTGGATCCGACGGTTGACCTCTTTCTCAAAGTTGGACTTGCTGTCTATTTGGACTACTTGATCTTCTGATTATCATTATAGATATTTTATAAACGGTCGACAATGATCAGATAAGGAACGGAACAATAATCTGAACTTAGCTAGGAATTTTACAATTTACGCATGCTCACGCCTTTTATCCCCGAAGGGGTAGGCAGAGGCGCAACTAGTGCACCCACTTTTCGCCAAGCGTATTCCGTCCCATGATGTGATAGGGGGCGAGCCTATCGCCATATCGGGCACAAATTCCAGACTCCGGGCTGATACTGAATAGAAAAATCCAATATCACTTTGCCCGACCCGGGAATCGAACCCGAGACCTCAGCCTTGCAGTCGTACCGTAATACAACTACGCCACCGAGGCAGTCAATTCATACAATTTCATACATATAAGGTATAAGTCATTTTACAATTCATACATATAAGGTACATTCAGGGCCTACGTCATAACTGAATAAATGATACTCGTCACATAAATGTATAAGCAGACCAAATACAAAAGTCGCACGCTAATCTATGCTCGCAAATAATACGTAACGTCGTTGTCAAACCAATATCTGATATGTGCAAAAAGTTAAACTTTCAGATATGGAGCAAAACATTCTCATGAACAAAATTGAGACAAAATTTGCACGTAGCATATTTTTTGTAGCGGTCATAGTTCGCCGTGTAACGATAAGAATCACATAGCAGCTTTTATATCAAAGTTTGGGGGGCAAACTAGTCATAATAGTCAAAATGTTGAAATCTCAAAAAGTGCACATAGCAGACATTGGTTTGACAACGACGATAAGCTGTTTAATACTACTACTTTCCGATAAAAAAATCTTGAAGCTTGTGAGACAGGGTCTTAATAGTGTATGGAGACATTCACATAAACATTCGACACTGAATTGCAACTATGAAAAACTGAACTAGGCGTGAATGCAATTTTCTTGCTAGCATGAAATGAGAGCAATACGCAAAGGAGAGCAAGCTGTCACCCCTCGAAACCCGGGAGTCGACCCCTTGGCAAAATCAATATAAATTGGCACACCGCCAGTTCGTAGGGAAATATGTTCAGCTCACGATTTGTATGTACTGATCATTGTTTTTGTGATAAATTAGATGAACGCTGACGTCAGGTTTGGTTACAAACAGTTTGATTGTGTGGGCGTAGAGTCTATTTTGCTCTGGCAAGGTAAAATTCTTGCGAGGAGCTTGTAGTTAATCGGCATTACCTTAAAGAAATTGGGGAAGCTATTACCTAGGAAGTGTACATTTTAGACTAAAAAAAGTTTCACTAAATCAGCATTATCTAAAACACATTAAGAGCCTATTTCACAACTGAGTTCATAGTAGTCATCACATGAATGTATAAGCCGACTAAAAAAAAAAGTCACACTGTAATCTATGCTCCTAAATAAATTATAATAAAATGATTGCTATATACTTTAGCTGCTTAAAACGATAACTATCAAATAAAATTTACTTGATACTTGTGAACCAGGCCCTAAAAGTTATAGGACTACGCTTTGTGCTGGTTTATCATAAAGGCAATTTCAAAATTATTTCAATTCTCTGCTATTGCATTTGATATGAAATATCAAAGACTCAAACACATACCTCCTTTCTATAATCCTTTTAATTCCTTTAAGGACTCTAACACATCCTTGATTCCTCTAGTATTGTGGGTGTTCACAAGCGGTGAAGATCACTTAACGTAGTTGACCCACTTTTATATCGGGCGAAGATTTTTTTGCCGTCTGTTTGTGTCCCGGTTTGAAGTACAGGCTGTTATGACGCTTAATATCTATTACTAGGTGTTGCTCGCGGCTTTGCCCGCGTGAAAAGCCTTTGCCTCTACAAAAGTCCCTAAAACACAGTACAACGCCAGCGCCATCTACTTAAAAAATCAGATAAAAAAATATCAATTACTACCCATGGTAGCAAATTACCTGGATAAAAAGTGGGGTATGTGTTAATCCTAGACATGATCTACCCGTCTGCAAATTTCATCCAAATCCGTTTAGTGATGTCTGCGTTTACTTCTAACAAACATCTGAATATTTTCATTAGCTTTCGTATTTATAATATTAGTAAGATCTTAAGACTAGAATGTAGCGCTACGCAGTGCTTTGTTGTTAAAAGTGCAGGTAGTCTTATTACTGTTTACTATCATGTTTGTTGTAATTAATAAAATACGATTTGTATTAATTAACACTTATATTGAGTAGTAGAAACAGTTACAAAAAGGGACGAATATAATATTTGACAGACCATAGTGAAACATAGAAAAGGAAATCACGAGAGGCGCGGAAGTCACAGATGAAAAAAGTTTTGTCTCACAAATTTTATGTCTGCATTCCAATAATGTTGATTGCCAAAAGACGAGCGGCTTTCTCGTATAATACTGCTGTTTCTCATAAAAATAACGCCTCCAGTACAAAAGAGATATGGTACACCCCTATTTATTCAAGCAGACATCCCAATGAATAGGAAATTACTTTTCTACCCTTTCTTTTTTCCCGTTGAGAACTGACTTTCTAATGAGGACCCGTTACCCTTTTCCGTTGTGATATCAATGATTCTGTTTGTGACGTCCGTGTCAGTTTGACTTGAATACGGAGGGGAAACAAATATTATACGCATTATATTGATTATACAATTATTGGTATTCTTCATTAACTGGGATATTAAAAAACTGACGAATCTTTTCTACGGCATGCTTGAGTGTAGCGCCGACCAGTTGGACAAGGATAAAAATAACTGGAATAAGAAGATACGCAGTCGCTAAATCTGACATAATTTTAAATCTTGTATAAGTCATTGAAGAAATGGTCTTGAAATTTAAACTAGAACATCCCTGGTCTCACAGACACACTAAACTAATGAGGCTTTAGAAGGAAAAGAATATTACAATACGTATTTCTTTCACTATATACAAAATATGCAAAGGCTTAACGTCGAAGGCATTCTTCACCAGTCATATTACAATTACAAAGTACAGCAAGGTCTGCACATAACCTTAACCTTTTTAATTATGGCAGCGTAGAGCGCAATTTGTCTTAACAAGAGTTCATGGCGCTCGTATCGAAATTATTCGGGCTCGCTGCATTAATGGCTTTTAATATAACCTGAAGATTGAGAGTGCAATTATTTTCCCCCGTGTTTAACTCCAGCTACGTTTCTGTTTTTAAATTACCTTTATAATCCTTTGAATTTGCGACGTCGAGGTTTTGTCGTGCAGAAGTATTGTGTACTAATTTACTTTGAATGGATATTGAACGTTGCCATAAAAGTAATTTAGCTAAAATAGATGTTTATCTGATAGAATTTAATACTTCTATCAGACGACTTTCTAATAGTTTATACTTAGTACTCCTCTATAAAATGCAACCGACTGCTTCGGTGGCGTAGTTGTATTGCGTACGCGTTACGAGTACGATTTGCGCGCTGAGGTCCTGGGTTCGAATCCCAGGTCGAGCCAAAAATATTGTGACTGGGTTTTTCCATCTTAAAAAATTACTCAGTCGCAGCTCGGAGTCAGGAAGTTGGCGGTGTAATACCCCCGTGCCTCGGAAAGCACGTAAAGCCGTTGGTCCTGCGCCAGATCTCTCTCCGGTGTCTGAAGGTATGTATTGTTTATCAACTATCGAAAACATCGTGAGGAAAGCTACACACTTGAGAATTCTCCATAAGAAATTCGAAGGTATGCGAATCATGCCAGCCACCCCGACAAGCGATGATTTCCCTTTGCCAGTTGACACAATAATGTCAGTCTGTTGAAAATCGGATATACACAAACTGATCCTGGAACGCAAAGGCATTAAACAGCATAGTTAGTTACAGACCGGACACCAGGACGATATTTTTCATCCAAGTTATTACCAATTGGTAATAAGCCGCTGTCTTAACTCTTATCTGACGCGTCTGAGTGACAAGACATATTATTATTTCAATATTTTGAAAGGAAATACGCCAATTTGCGCATTACGATCATATCAAAGTATGTTCTAATGCATCCTACTAATATTATAAACGCGAAAGTTTGTAAGAATGTATGGATATTTGTTAATCTTTCACGCAAAATATGCTAAACGGATTTTGATGAAATTTGGCACACGGGTAGATTATGTCCTGGATTAACACGTAGGTTACTTTTTATCCCGAAAAAATACAAAGCGGGACTTTTACCCCGGAAAGCTCATTTACGCGGGCGGAGCCGCGGGCAAAAGCTAGTTTAACATAAATGAGTTGCTATTTCACACGAGATTGAATTACTGAGAAAGAGGCTAAAAAAATTTATGTTAATTTTCCTAATGTCTGCTCTATGTAATCTTGGAGCTCTGCTGAAACGCGACGCGCTTTCGTAGGAGACTGGTAGGTTCTACACTATGTGTACAAATATCCTACCACCAGCTTATAAAGCAAGCGGATTGGTCACCTCGTTACTCTCATTTTATTGTATATAAGGTTTAATAAATCAGTAGTTCATTAATTGGTTCCCGCGTCCCGTAAACGGCTGAATGGACTTTGAAAGGTTTCATTATTATGTTAAGCGAAACTCCAATAAATTTAAAATGGCTACACATGAAAGATATATTGGAAAGGGGAAATTACATAAACATGGTACACGTACAAAGAAGAGCACAAATGGTTTAGTAGTCTTCTTAGTATTGCCATTAACCACACCAATATAGAATCGACAACACACTTTTACAAGCATTACAAAAATAGTTTGTTTTGTTTTTAACCTTGATGTCCACCTCTAAGACAATTCAGTTCGCGAAAATCATACTAGAAAACCTCCGCACAAATTGCCCGATCTAGTATTTAAACCTCGAACCGCAGCTTATATAAACTACGGATGGAATAAGTAACCCGGAAGTATTTTTGAAAAGCAAAATTAACCCATAAATACTATTTTAAAATTAATTTATCTGTGCCATAGGTCTGCTCCCGACGAGAAAGCAACACTTTCATCCACTATCATCATTATTATCAGCCACAGGTAGTCTATTGCTGAACGCAGATCTCTCCTTAAGATTCCCAGACCGACCCGTTAGAAGAGCATTCAAAGAGCTCCTGCAACTTTTTACTTTTCGTCCACTATAGGTACTATATTTAACTTTTAAACAAAATATAACCGCATCGAAATCGGTCCATTCGTTTCGGAGCTACGATGCCACAGACATACAGACACACACCTTACTTATAAAACCTTTTTTTGCGTCGGGGGTTCGTGTTAAAAGCAGTTGTTCAGGTTCCCACTCGATGTTACCCTAGTAACTAACAGAAACCTAACCCCGAAAATACCAATGCTAAGTAAACGAGGATCCTAAAATTCTACTTATTACCAACTTTGTAAACTCCAAAAGTATTTGAAAGCCACGAAATATCCAAAGACTTTCGTTAATAATTTTCCGGCATCTTGTATAAGAATGTTGATTTAATCGTTCTCATGCTAATTTTAGCGCGCGACCTTCTTGGCGTTTCTGAAATTCTTGTTTTTAATGTTAATTTATTAAGAAGCCACGGAGGTAAGGTTGTTTTTGCGTGCATATTTCGTAAGGCTTCATGATAGAACCAATATTTTCGTTTCTTATTCAGTCATTGGTAGGGTACGCCCGTATTTAGTAGTGCCATCATCATCATCATCATCAGCCACATGACGTCCACTGCTGAACATAGGCCTCCCCCAAAGATTTCCAGTCGGACCTGTCAAAAGCGGCCTGCATCCAGCGTGTTCCTGCGACCTTTATCAAGTCGTCTGTCCACCTTGCAGGTGGACGGCCGACGCTGCGCTTGCAAGTACGTGGTCTCAACTCGACAGTAGTGCCATAGTATATTATAATGTAGGGCTTATACTATATAGTTGTATACGCAGATCACGAGTTTTATATTTCATATTTACCTTCAAGTAACAGCATTGAGCCCAGGCATTAGCTCAGTCTACATCAGAAATTTTAGGTTCAATTTCCAAGGTGGGCAACAATTTGTGTGGGTTTTGTTATCACGATTTGCCGTAGGTTGAAATCTTCTGAGCTCACCAGCTTTTACTGGTGGTAGGTCTCTCATATGTAAGAGTCCGTCTGGGTGGGTACCACCGCAATGTCTATTTCTACCGCCAAGCAGCAGTGTACATGCACTGTTGTGTTTCGGTTTGAAGGACACTGTAGTCAGTGTAACTACTGGACATAATGAGACTTAACATCTTATGTCTCAGGATGACGAGCGCAGTGGAATGTACACACACACAGTACTTTGTAACTCAAGGTGCTGGATGGTGTTGCTACTGTTTATGGGTGGTCGTATCGCTTACCATCAGGTGAATGGCATGCTCGTCTCGTCATTCAATGCCATAAAAAAAAAGGTCCAATCCGATTACAAAACTAAACCAAATTTATTCAGCAACATGTATTAACAATTTATTTGCGCCTTTTTACACGCTTTATATTAGCTTCACTTGTATGTTTGTAACTCTCCGATTCCGACTCCTTTGGGCGCGATTTTGACCCACTTTACACTGTCAGATTTTTACATAGATTTTTATGCACTGTTGTGTTCTGCTTTAAAAGATATTGTAGCCAGCATAATCACTAGGCAAGTCTTGAGTGACGAGTGCGGTGGAGTACACAGTAATTTCAAAGTTCTATATGGTGTTGTTACTGTTTATGGTCGAATCGTTAACCATTAGGTAAATGGCAAACTTATCTCGTCATTCAATTGCAAGAATAAATAATATGACGATGGGTTTTGAAATTGCAAACTACCCAACATCATGCATCAGTCAAGATCTCATAATTTAATAAGTTCGCGTAATTTTTTTCTTCGAACTCCACGCTCTGGTATTGAATGTCCTGTAAACCCTATTTCCACTCGTCGAGCGCAAGGCTTGTCTAATCCGAATTGCCTTTCAGAAAACATCGCTTCGTCGCACCGATGCCTCACACTTCAAAGTTCTTTTATGTCATGTAAAAGGTCATTTACTGATATAGATCTAGAATGGTATTCAAAATTAGGAGTTCAATTGGCTGAGTGTCTCAATTTTGCAGTTTAAATTATCGTAATTAACTAGTTTCGTAGAATTTAAATTGGCTAGATTAGTTACATTGTTATGTGGATTGCATTTGATTGGTTAATATAAATGTATAATTACCATCTTATTTGAATTGCAGAATTAATTATTGTAATATAAAAAATATACAATAATCAAGGTATGAAAACAAAAATAACATTCTGTTATCACGACCTGTTACTTTGCTGTTGTTGCAATTTACCTGAAAGGGACATACAAACCACGAACTATTTGCGATAAAATAGCATTACCTAATTAGTAATAATAAAACGTATTAAATAATTAAACACCACTATAAAATGCACAATATATCTAAATGTCATAAACGCTAATAGTAACAAATATATGGGTGACGTATTCTTGCGCTAGACCGATCGGATAGATGTCATTTGCATATATTTTTAATCGACTTCCAAAAGGAGGAGGTTATCAATTCGTGTGTTTGTACTGTTTTTAATGTATGTACACTGATTTCTCTGAAAATTGGGAGCGTATTTCCTTGATTCCTTTCTTATTTAGTAAATAAGGGTCTCGAAATGGTCCCATTTCAATATATCTTGGTTTAGAGTTCATCATTTTATGGAACAGACTGAATAGACCTGAATCATACGAGTAATTTCATTCGACGACTTAGAAGTGCTCTTAAGAAAGTCGATTAGCAATGCATAAATTGGAGCTATTTTTAATTGAATTAAAGATAATACATAATATGGATGGTGACCCGTTATACGAATAACAGGGACTTCCACTAAATGGTAAGAGATAAAAACCATTTATTTATAAAAAAAAGTCTGAAATCGCGGAAACGTAGATTTGTAATATTATTACTCAATGATTATTGCCATAAAATGAGTAGGCGCTTTTTGACAGATTCGATAGAATGTGATTAGGATGCTTTTAATAGGTACGCATATTACCGTAAAATGTATGTGACGCAAAACGTCCATGCAAGTTTGTGATTCTACTACAGGAAAAGATGTTTAATTCCTGATTTAATAAATTATTAATCATTGTTACAAAAGGGAGCATTCAAATGTACACCTGATTTCACGATCTACTAGAGACTCGGGGAATGTATACCCCAAACCAAAATCTAATCGAACTGAGTAATGATTTTCTAGAAATCAGATTGATCGCTCAACTGTGACCATCAGGCTGCCCTACCCAAATGATGGGTCTTTTATTTATATTATAATATAGACCTGAGCTGTTGTCCTAGCGTGACACTACCCCGACGATCCTATAAGTTTACGTTCAGAGTTATAAGACCATATAATAAATAAAAGTATTGCCTCGGTGGCGTAGTTGTATTACGGTACGACTGCAATGCTGAGTCTCGGGATGGATCCCCAGGTCGGACAAAGTGATATTGGCTTTTCCTAATCAGTATCATCCCGGAGTCTGGAATTTGTGCCCGATATGGCGTTACGCTTGCCCCCTATCACATCATGGGTCGGAATACGCATTCGCGCCTCTGCCTACCCCTTTGGGGATAAAAGGCGTGTGTATGCGTATGCGTTATATAATAAATGCATGAGAATATCTCATAATGGGAATTCATACTCAGTAACGGTAGGGTCCCACCTACCATGTCATGGGTCGGTAATGAGCTCGGCAAACCGTAATTTATCTCCTTCAGGGATTATAATATCCATTGCCAGAGCTTTATTTTTTCCTTTTACTAATTATAATAATATTTTACTACTTAACTCATTGCCCAACGTACTCAATTCATTTTTTGGAAAATAAGACTAAAATTTTCCTCTACATAATTATTTTTTGTATGTAAAATAAGACCAAAGTATTTCAAATAATGACCTAAATTATGGAGGTCACTCTAGCAGCGGATAATATAACGCACTGGCTCTGTTTCATGAAAAAGTTTTAATTTCCTCTTACCTGAACCCAAGCATGAAGTTGAGGTCACAATCCAGCACGAAAGAACGCTATTCCAAATGCCGTTGTTATTTCGGCAACATTTCCACTGCACCGTAAAGATTTAACAAATTTAATTAGTGAGACTTCTCTTTGCCCGTAGCTTTATAGCGCCTCAAACCTTGCCGACACTCCTAAGCACATGCAAATTATTACAATACCAACGTTTCTGTTTAATTGTATTTCTAGTTTAGTGTAACGCTGCATTGCTCGGTTTTGAATGTTTGTGGTTTTTAGAATTCTCTCCCTTGAGAATGTAATGATTTTAAGTCTTCCAACTGTGTCTGTACAAGTAAGCTTTATCAGAAAACTATCGCTCAAAAATTTCGAGATCGCTGTTTCTCTGTTCGTTTATTTACCTACAATTTCTTTGATCTCAAGGGTGTTCATTGGATTTATGCTATAAAAACTCCTCTGACTGACTTGTACTATTTATTAATATGGTAAGATCTTGGCCACTAAAATAATACACTCTCGGAAATATGACGGTACACAAGTATATGTATTTTAATGACTAAATTTGGCGCTAAAAAGGCTACGTATTTTTTTCTAATATTTATCGACTTACAGAATATACTGAAATTGACTGGTCCATTTCACGATCAAAAATATAAATCATAAAATACTTTTCCGATAATTTTATTTTCCGCTGGTCAATCTTCACGAAAACCGACCTTATTTAGAACTTTATTCCTCGCCATCACGGATGCGAGCGAAAGTTTACAGCTTTCCAATCACAACTGATGCGACACGAACGGATTTAAATAATTCCAACTTCCAAAACCGGGTATAAACATGGATCTAACAAAATATCCTAAGTTATCAGCCCGACGAGATGTGATGTAGCAATAAATTCACCAGTGGCTCGATATAGCCAGTTTGACGGCGTTTGGCTCGTTTTATGGGCCGCCGTGCGGGTGGGATTCACGTAGACGTGTATACACCTCAATATAGGAGCGCATCGAGTCGTTGAGTGACCGATTTCTTCTGCATCAATATCTAAAGTAGTTCTTTGATAGTTCGCTTAGTAATTCTTGAATGGGAATGAAATAACAGTAACAGTTACCTATAGTGTTATTAAAATTGTCTGAGGGTCAAAGTTACTTATTAGTTATATGCCTAAGATACCTCTGATATAGTAGACCTATTTATTATTTACTATCGGACTTAACAATCTCATTCACATGTACTACGTCTACCCGCTTTATATAAAACTCTTCAATAATAAACAAAATACAAACACGAACGAATCATAAAAAGGCATCTCATCCCTACACTGCCGATTTATTGCCCTATCATGACACGCATATCAAAATGAAGAAGTTTGAAGGTCACGCACCCTCAATGAAAAGGAGCCAAACGTCTACAAATTTCCTGCAGCATGTGTCAAGAAAAGTTCAAGATATCAGGTATTGAAAAACTTGTTGATAAATGTTGTTGTTAATAAATGCGAAATAGCGATAGTACTAACTTTTCAAAGTTCTTTAGACAAAGTAGTTTACGAAATTGATGTTCAAGCTAGCAAGGGTAAATGCTATTGACTCGATTAGTGACCTTTGCCGGTTCACCGCCTTCTTTGACAACCTATTAGGCGGTAGGTCTATAGGAATGTCTGTCGGTATGTGAAATGAATTGACTATTTTTTTCTGTTTACCAGCTGCAGTGCAAGGACCATGGTATCTGGTTTGAAGGATTTTGTAGCCTGATTAATTAATAAATGTTGTTAGATTTAAAACCTATTGTTAAAGATCTGCTGTCGCAGTATATCTTTATTAAAAATTTGAAGGTCCTAAATAAAGACCCACAAGAACTTTTTTGGCTAAATCTTAAATATAATTACCTAAGTGTCCACGAGCAAGGTGGACAGACGACTTGATAAAGGTCGCAAGAACACGCTGGATGTAAGCCGTTTTCAACAGGTTCGTCTGGAATTATTTAGGGGAGGCCTATGTTTAGCTGTGGACTTCATGTGGCTGATGATGATGATAACCTAAGTGAAAATAAAACTAGCCTAAGTTACTCCTTAGAAGTTGAGGGTGGAACGGACTGCCGAGATGAATGTTCGCAGGATCAAGACCGAAGGGCATGCACCTTTGACTTTTTAAAAAACGTTATGTGTGTATTCATTGGGAATTATCGCTCGCTTTAGCGATGAAGGAAAAACATTGTGAGGAAACCTGCATATCTGAGAAGTTCTCTATAAGAATTTCAAAGGTATGTGAAGTCTGTCAACCCGCACTAGGCCAACGTGGCGGACTAAGGCCTAAACCCTCTCGATTAAAGAGGAGGCCCGTGCTCAGCAGTGGGCAGTATATACTACAGGGTTGGTATGGTACGGTAAGTTACTCCTCAAAGCTGACAGTTGGATAAATTCTTCCCAGAGAGATCAGACCACGCGGCCTATATTTAACAATTCGCTTATCCATTGTAAAGTTGAAAAGCTATAAAATGGACTCGGATGCTATAAATGATTAATGGTTGCGGAAGAGATAAACCAGCTGTAACGATTTTGATAGCTTGTTTAAACTTTACAGCATAATAAAACTTGCATTGACCATTTGACAGCCTCTGTGGCGCAGTGGAAGACTTTGAAACAAGAGGTAAGGGTTTGAACCTAACGCAGAAACAATTGATTAGGATGTACAATATTTTTTATGTACTTTTTACATAAATTTTGGGAAATTTCATAATTCACATTTACAGCCTAAGGATTTTTTATATCCGAGTTCGTCCAGTGCTACAATCGTCTGATGAAAGGAGTAATATAACCCAGATAATTTGATTAAAAAGTGTTTCGACTACACATTAAACGATTAGTCTCTCATTGAACCAGCTATTCGCCCTTTAAACCGGAATATAGTACATTTCTTTTTAGTTGCATTAAAGATAATTACGGTAGGCACATGCCTAAACAGGCCCGATTGTTTCATCCATAGTCAATTAAATAGTCTTATTACACTGGACGAGCGCGCAGTGCCTTGGTCTTGGTGTGAATTCGCTTGCAATTCGCCAGTGTGATAAGAGCCTTAAATTTACCAGACCACGGATGAAAAAATCCGGCCTAACTAACTCTCGCACAACTTACGATTTCTTTAAATTATCCTAACCGCTACCTTGTAATCGACAGTGAAAATGGCCTCGGAATATACATAGATATGCTTACAAATGAATTCTTTTGATTGGTTCAACCTTTCTACTAATCTGCAGTAAAGTCTAGTTAGGTCTATGTTAGTAATTTTAGTCGAGGTACTACTCCTAGATACAATTTTTCGTATTCAGATACGGCTTACTCTTATCTTACTTCTTACTAGTTAGTGAAAATGTTTGGATGTATTGATGTTTGTTAGAAGTAAACGAAGAAACAGCTGAACGGATTTGAATGAAATTTGGCACACAGATAGGCCATGTCATGGATTAATACATAGGCTACTTTTTATCCTGGTAATTTGCTCCCATAAGAAATAATAGATATTTTTAATCTGATTGAAATCTAACCTAACCTAACCTAACCTAACCAACCTGTATTAAAGGTTGGTTTGTGCCTGCCGTATAGATACCACACAACAGACCTATATAACGAGTGGAAAGTGTTAACAGTACGCCAACTGTACATTTTGGATACGATTCTAAGAATGCATTGCCAAAATGCATATGATTCTTCAGTCGCCACACTGCATAGACGTCAAAAAGCCGTCGTCGGTCATACACAGCGTTTCAATACCGCCTTTTCACATAGATTTTTCTGTTTCCAAGGACCCCATTTGTATAATGGAATCAACAAGAAATTATTCATTTACTCCCTAACAAAATTTTCCTGCAAAAAAGCAGTGACCAATTTTTTGCTAACATTAAACTATCAGGATACCGAAGACTTACTGTGTCCCTTAATTTAGATGACATAATATCATATACTTACTCATGAACACATACCCACACTCATACACACACACACACACACACACACACACACACTCACTCACACATTCACAAACATCGAAATAAATTTATTGTCAGGAACATTACAAAACAACACTTTTACCTATAAGTATCATTGTCTGAAATTAACTGAATATCGGTCCAGGATGATTATAATGCAAATGTAACTTAAACTTATAATTGAGAGCCTGGTGTTCTGTGTCCACAGGCTCTGCCTAGTACAGACACCAGTCTCACACAATGGAGTATAATAATATGTATTTTCATTCATGTAATCGATGTATAGTTGTATTCTTCGATTGTGTACTGTTGTGTTGAGAAATAAACTTATTATGTTATGTTATTATGTTATGTTATTATGTTATGTTATGATTCTTTAAGTGGATGGCTCTGGCGTCATACTGCGTTTTATGGACTTTTTGTAGAGAGAAAGGTTTTTCATGCGGGCGAAGTCGCGAGCATGCCCTAGTTAACTTAATAAATTACTCTCTACTCGTCTAAAATACTATCGTAGTCCGAAATAGTCTTTAAGCATTATGATCATTTATTATAATCTATCCTTAGTACGTAGGAAAAGTATTATCTAAACTCACAGTAAGCGATTTTGTGTTACAATTTTCTAAAGCAGAAAAACAAACCCAAAAATACGTCCAAAATTGTCAGGTAAAACAACGTTCCCACTCGCTCAGCAAGTTTTACACGCTCCATTACAGCTGAATATAGATTTGCGTAGGTTTTTGCTCCCATGTTTTAAAATGAATATCTTCCTTACTGACCGCTGATGTTCAATCATTCGAAATGCGACCTTTATTTACGTAATCTAGGGTTAACTTACAGGATATTTAATATTGTGGATATCGGATTATAATGTCATATATTTTTGTATCTTATTCATTATAATTCTACTAATACAATGAATAAGATATATGGATGTATGGATGTTTGTTACTCTTTCACGCAAAAACTACTGAACGGATTTCGATTAAATTTGGCACACAAGTAGTTCATGTCTAGGATTTTTATCCCGGGAAAACTCATTCACGCGGGCGGAGCCGTGGGCAAAAACTAGTTAATCATATTTTATGAGTGTTATGAATGTGAAAATCTCGTAAGAATAATAATAATATTATGATGTTTTTTTTTTTGTATAATGGCATTTGTGTTCACATTTTGCCAATGTCAAGTTTGGTTTGTCTATTTTATTATCTGTAGTATGTCGAAGTAAAGCAGTGGCTACCTTACCAAGACTTTATCGAGGAGTTTTGGCGGCAACAAAAAAAACACTTGATTAGCACAATTATTTCAATTCCCTTCATTTGAGCTCTTTAATAGAACTATATTGGATAATATACCACCATAATTATGCAATATAGCACTAAGTATCACCAAAATAATTAATTAAAACAAGAGCACAGGCTCATGACACTTCCAAGTTCCCGCCAAAACTCCCTATTATGATGTTATGTTGTTTGGTGTTTGTTATCTAATTAGGCACACCGCACAACCCATGAGATTCGATACACATAATAATATCATAATTGCCTCGAAATAACATTTGAGAATTCCATTGGAACTTCTTCTTGAAACATTTTTGAGGCATAAAAAAAACTATCACGCAATATACAGTAAAAACAACACAACCGTCGGAATCTGATACCATCCGTGAACTGAAGAATAGGCATCGACTCAAGTTTTTGCCAGAACTTACGGCATGAACTTAAGTAGCAAGCAAGTGATGTAAGGTCATCGAGCCAGACTGGGCAAGTTGGGTTAAGTCCCAAACTAAGTTTGCGACTAAATTACCGAGAACTTTGCAAAGACATTGTGGTCTACACGGAGTTGATTGGAAGTGTAACCGATGTCTTTGGCGAGCTCTTTAATAAAATGCTTGTTTGCTGATGTTTCGAATTGAGACAATTTATTTTTGTTTAGTGCGATCTGTTGCTTCTTGTGTCGGTATTCGGGAGTGAGGTTTTGTTCTATGCTTCATTTAGACTGTTGGCGAATAATTCGTGCACGAATACAATACACACACACACTCACGCTGTTTACCCCGGAAAGGGAAGGCAGAGGCGCAACTGCGAAAAGTGGGTACTTTTCGCCGTGTGTCGTTACGCAACGTTAATACAATAATTATGACTATGGATTATGAGTAAAGAACACAATCGAATAAGCTGTGTACAGTCAGCCACATAAGTAGCTGAACAAATTCAAAATTTCAAATCGCCTCTACGCGTTAAGTTTAATTGATTATTTTTCCGACCCAAATATCGACCAATAGAATTGCACCATTCGACGTCACGTGGTACAACCTACATGGTATTATACTGACAATTTTTTTTGAATATTTTCTCTGGTCGTTACTATATATTATGAAATTCTTATTTGTTGACTGTTCATTTCATCTCATGGTGCAATTCTATTGGCCGACATTTGGGACGGAAAAATAATCCCCCGAATACCACACGAGCTTCAAAATTATCTGGCATTTCCCTCAAGGTTCCCTGCAAACAAATAAAGTCGTCAAGTTTTTCAGGAAAAATCACTCGCGCTTCGCGCTCGTGATTTTTTAACCTGAAAACTCCTTCATTTGTTTGCAACGAACCTATCGGGAAATACCCGATAATTTTGAAGCTCTTGTGGTATTATAAGTGAATATTTTTTTTATCTTTGCTTGAAGTAAAGTAAATACCTTTTATTCTATTTCTGTGGAGGTAAAACTAAAATTGGTAAGAACACAAAATTATAGGGGTGTTTTAAAGTTTTGCATTTGTTCAGCTACTTACGTGGCTGACTGTACACAGTACACACTTGTATTCGTGACTATTCATCTCTACGTGGCCAGAATCTAAATCATATGTTAGGGGGGAATTAACACTACCAACCCGCTTCAGAGGCATCACGAATATGTCTGGGTAACAATTCGTCCATATGTTTTGTTTATACTCAAGTATAAGAAATAACGTCTCATTCCTGTTTTATCTTTGTTTAATATTTTGTATGTATGAGTGTATGTGTTGGTTGTATTTAATGAGGGTGAGTGGACAAATATTATGAAAGATCAGAATAAACAAACGAAACATAAAAGGATAATCTTACAAAACAAGCTGATACAACCAAATGTTCAGAACTCCTTCGAAAATGATAATCTCGGTGACGTATTCATGGTATTCGAATACTAATCTTTTACTGGTGGTAGGTCTCTCATATGTAAGAGTCCGCCTGGGTGGGTACCACCGCGATGTCTATTTCTACCGCCAAGCATCAGTGTGCAATGTGCATGCACTGTTGTGTTTCGGCTTGAAGGACATTGTATTCAGTGTAAATACAGGACATAATGAGACTTAACATCTTATGTCTCAGGATGACGAGCGCAGTGGAATGCCACACAGTACTTTGTAACTCTAGGTGCTGTATGGTGTTACTACTGTTTATGGGTGGTCGTATCGCTTACCATCAGGCGAACGGCATGCTAGTCTCGTCGTTCAAAAAAATATATCCATACATGCACCCGATAAGTTTCATTCAGTCGGACGCCGCAAATGTGCGGACACTCGAGTTGAATTCGGAACGAGCTCGTTCTACGTATTTTACATTGGAATTAGGTGGTTTTGTTGGTTTAGCCATGTTTGACTGTATAATCGAATTCGATGAACTCCGATTACCTGGGTACATATAAAAGAAGATATCCGCTTTTTGTATGGGTGCTGGGCTAAAAACCTAACCAGGCACAAACTTTAGGGATATTAAATGGGCTAAATTTGGTTCTTGGATCCATTAAAAAAATATTTTTAGACCCCTCCATAACTAACTTTTGTAAAACGGTCATATTAAGTGTGGTTGTTAAGCAAAATAACATTACATAAATCTCAAAATCGGAAGTCTTTAAAATTAAACGATTTATTGTAAAAGGCTAGTTTTTAGGAGCTCTATCCAAATCTATAGGGTCATTCGGCCTAAAAGTACGCACTTTTTTTTCTATCGTCTACACAGTCAAAAATATAGTGTCTTGGAAAACGTTTTAACACTCTATATTAAGTAAATTTATTCTACTTTCATTATTTAATGATTTTTTGTACATTACTTCATTGTTTTTTTTGCAATACATGTTTAAGTGCATCGGGAGAAATTCGTACTATTGACCCGCTATGTGGGTAAAACTACGCAGAGTGTTTATGGAGAATATTTTTTTTCTGTATAAGGTCTAAAAATCTTTACAAATAATATTCGACTTAATTGCAGCTTAAATAAGAAAAAAACCTTGCGATCATTGTAATGAAGTTATAACAGGGTGCGTACTTTTAACGTCGTACTCTTACCTAAACAGGGAATATTTTAAGCAATGACACTTTAGTTGAGACGCATTTATTTTCTAGGACAGAATTAATAACTCAAATAAATACTACAATAATCATGTAAACTTAACATAATTAACAGACTTTTGTAAACTGATGCACCGTCTAGCCAGACACTTTTTCCCAGCACAAAATATTGGTAACTAATCAACAAAATCACGTTGATCACCGTTTTTTGCTAAATAAGTGAGGCTTGGTAAAATAGCTTGTGGCTCTGACATCGTCCCTGACGCGCCCCTGATCTAGCCGAAAAAGTGTCTGAGTCCCCTCAATAGGTTCCGAGATATTGACCATGCGAACTTTTACCCACTGCGTGCTGTTGCCCCGAATGACCCTACTTATATTATAAAGAGGAAAGATTTGTATGTAAGTATGTTTGTAACGAATAAACTCAAGAACTACTGAACGGATTTCGATGAAATTTGGCACACGGGTAGATCATGTCCTGGATTAACACATAGGCTACTTTTATCCCGGAAAAACTTTTTCACGCGCGCGAAGCCGCGAGCAGAAGTCTATATTATATAAACTGTTTTGGTTACAATTTTAGGCCCGTTTTTGGACATGTCCTGTAAAACAACTATCGCCCTAATATGCGTAGTTTAAACAAGGAAGGTGAATATGCTTGCGCGATTAACATAGATTATTTAAGCTACTTCTGTATACTGGCGTAATTGTATTGCGTACGCGGTGCTCTGAAGTCCCGGGTTCGAATCTTGGATTGGGCAAAGTGATAATGGGTTTTTCCGCTCGGTATCAGCACGGAGTCTGAAATTTGTGCCCGATGTGGCGATAGGCTTCCCCTTATCATACTAGGCGAAAATTAGGTGCTCTGGTTGCACCCTGCCTGCCCCTTCGGAGATTAAAGCGTGGTATGTGTTTGTTTCTTTGTTTATACTGGAAAGGTACACAGTGGGATTATTATTCTAGTAAAGATATGTCACGTAAGCAACACCTAGTCACATAGTTGGCTGACTCGGTGGCGTAGTTGGATTGCGTACGCGTTACGAATACGATTTGCGCCCTGAGGTCCTGGGTACGAATCCCGGGTCGGGCCAAAAACATTATGACTGGGGTTTTCTGGCGTAAAATTACTCAGTCACAGCTCGGAGTTAGAAAGTTGGCGGTGTGATACCCCCGTGCCTCGGAAAGCACGTAAAGCCGTTGGTCCTGCGCCTGATCTCTTTCCGGTCATGTCGGATTGCCGTCTCACCGGACTATGAGAGTAAAGGAATAGCGAGTGCACCTGTGTATTGCGCACACACTTGTGCACTATAATATCTCCTGCGTACCTGGCTCATCTCCGTTGAGATTGGCCGCCGTGGCCGAAATAGGCTCGGAGGATTTACCTAGTCACATTGTAACAAAGGAAGTATTTGCCCCAAAGTTGATAAATAAAGAAAGTGCATCCCACAGTTCGTCAGGCTTATAACCATATCATGTTAAGATATGAAGCTCGACATAACGAGAGCATTAAACACCAGGAAAATAATACGGCTATGATAATTTCTCAAGACAACAGATAGTAGAACAACACCTTCATTAAGAATACTAAATACAATTAACATAATAATCGTTCGTAGCTACATAACAGTAAATATTCATTAATTTACCGATACAATCGTGATTGTACCAACAAAAATGCAATCACAATTTAAAACATTAATGGAACGTTAATCTGGAATATGTTAAACCTATGTAAATTTGTGTGTAATCAGTTCATTATTTTTACGAGCCAAACAAAATACACAAATAAATCAGCGAGCTGATTTTTTGGTTAATTAGTTTTTGGTTTTGATTTGTCGATTGTTTTCATTTATTTGATAACTAGTTTTGCTTGGGGCTCGGCCCGCGTGAAAAAGTTTTTCCGGGATAAAAGTCCCGCTTTATATTTTTCCGGAATAAAAATGTGAGATGTGCAGTAACAAACAAACAGAAAATCAGACAGACAGAAAAGAATTATAAAAAATTTGCTGATTTGTTTTCCATTACTCGTCTTTAGTCACCCCCTTTCGCTGGTTTTTTTATATTATACTATTGTACTTTAAATTAAAGTAAGTTGTCTGAAATTAAGATGCTATAGGCTTTATTCTTTGCATTTAATGCAACGTCATTGATCTTTTTTTTATGCATCAAGGTGGGTTGTTGATTCCAAGTAGAAATATATTATCCGATGCCGGACATACACGCTTCAACAAGTCGTTGGACTAGAAAATATGTTTTCAAATCGTAAAGAAAAATTGGAACGTTCTCGTTGCAGAATTACGTTCCTTAAATTTTTCGTACGCTCCTCATTTTTATTCAGAAAATATTATTTTCATTGAATTGTTCGATCGCTGAGGTTTCTTTGCGAGATGCTTTTTTGAGAGCGTCTGGCTTATTTACTTTATAAATATAAAATATTTCTTTAGTACCAATTAAAGCTTGGTGTTTGCTAATCCAATTAACAGATGGCGCTGTCACAATTTGTATAATTCTTGCTGGTAATCGGCCTGTGAAAGTTATATGATATCCCAAGGGAAATTTTAATTTATTCGAATCTCGTGATAGTTTGTGGCAAAGTTAGTCCGTCACAAACTATTCAGGCAAATTCGCTAACGATATGTTACTAGTTTACGAAATTGCTAACTTTACGGAGTTTGTGATGTATAATTTTATTAAAATCATAAACGCCGTCGCGGTTTCAAGGGTGAAAGGATTAGCAGAGATCATATTCACAAGTAATAATTAAGAAACTTTTATTAGTTTTGAAATTCGGTCACTTGATGTAGACATGTTTCACGATAAGCTATATGCATTTAAGAACAAAATTAGGTCTTATTTTATATTATAAAAAAAACATTCATATAAACAACAAATATCTAAACAAACACAATGGTTATTGTTTGACGTTAATTTATATTTGTTTTTTTTTTATGATATAGGGGGCAAACGAGCATACTTTTCACCTGATGGTAAGTGATCACCGCCGCCCATGAACATCTGCAATACCAGGGGGCACAGAGATGCGTTGCCGGCCTTTTAGGTGGGAATACGCTCTTTTCTTAGATTAATTTTATTCTCTTTCAACTTTATTGTCAACCATATTATAGTGGTATAAGTTATTACAATATGTAAGTTGTGGTTGCCTACTCGAGGAGCACGGCATTTAGATAATGTTGCATGTTTTATTTCTTGTTTGTTTTGTAACGTGCATCTTCTATTGGCAATCCTAAAATAAGATAAATAAATAAATTATGTTAAAAAATGTTTGAGTAATAGAGAAAAAGAAGAAAATATTTTACAAAATAGAGAAGCAGCAAGAAGATTTTTTTTTTTCAAAATAGAAAAGCAGCAAGATTGAACGTAATAAAGTCATTCTAAGACCAATTTAGGTTACATATTTTAACACATAATTGAGTCAGATAGACTAGAAAAGCTTCATAAAAAGCCGTCTCGAATGAGGTGGAATTGGCACGGTGCTGAAAACTGACTTCAAGTTAGTGATGCATATCGCAGAACTAACAATCTTCCGTACCTACTCGCAATCCCCCGCTAAGCTTTTTTCTAGCGAAAGTAGTATTTTGCATATTTATATTTTTAATTTTTGATAAGGATAATAAAAGTCAATTATACAGGGTCATTTGACATTGCGTTACTAGGTAAATGAAACCACATAATCATCACTTTGAAAATAACACTTTCCATAATGATTCTTTATGTTTACGCGAATGTTAGACATTGAAATTAAACTAAAAAAACCGCGATAAAATCCGTTATAATAGTTTAATTTCAATAACACTTTCCACTAAGTTATTTTAACCATAGACGTAAAATAATAAATTGTTAGTTTCGAACTAAATAAATATCAATAAAAAGTAACTTTAAGTTTACACGTCCTAATGCCACTACTACTACTCCAAGAAAATTCGTCGCAGCGGCAACATTACACTTTCAGTCAGAACATATTCGCACTAAACTACAAAATTATAAAAAAATCAGGGAATTAAAATTGAATTTTTTTGAGAAAATTTGTTAGCAGAGGTAGAGACGAGTATGTAGTTTCATTTAGTAACGCAATGTCAAAATGATTCTGTATATTCCGGTATTTTCTATTCCCGCGTATATTGAACGTTTGCACGTACACCGCAAAATTCTCGTCAAAATTGACATAGTGGCTGTTCTGTGGATTCTGTACAAAGGCAAAAATATTATTAATATTGTTTATAAGTCAGCCCAACGTTTCATTATACATTTTCATACTTTGCAAAGAAACAAACGATAGAATTAAAATTAACAAGACGAATTAAGTTCTGTTCTATATTACATGGAAGTAATAAATAAAATAAATATCTTTTATACAGGGAAATAAAAAGTGCTAGAAATCTAAATCTAAAACAATTGTAACTTACGTACATTTTTTTAAATAGAAACAACCAGCACGAGCCAACAGGCGCAGTAATAGTTGTAATTGTTAAAAAAGAATTTGTACAGCTTTGTACAGGTAACAAAAGACAACCGTTTGAAATAAATGCGAACGGAACGGAGTTCAATGTTGCCAGCTCGAAGTTTTGTGATATTTTGTTTTTGTTAGCGAACGTTGGCTGTGAAGTATTGTCACGGGATCGATTTTGCAACGGATGATGCTCACTCACTCACGACGAGGTAGGCAGAGGGCAAGTATTACACCCACCTTTTTCTTTTTGCATTGCGTTCCATGATGTGATAGTGGGCGAGCCTATCGCCATATCTGGCACAAATCCCAGACTCGGAACTGATACTGAGCAGAAAAATCCAATATCATTTTACTCGATCCGGGATTTGAACCGGAGACCCCAGAGTGGTAATCGTATCGTGTACGAAGACAACTACTCCACTGAGGCAGGCTACCGGATGATGCTGTGATCTGAAAATATTCATTTCTGATATATAATGCATGGAACTTCTTTCTACTCGCTAAACTCATTTTTAGAGGGTTTGAAGTCACGTATGATTGATTTATAGCAACACACAGTTTTGGCAAGTGTGAAAGTTAAATCTTTCATAAATATAAGTTCCGGTCCTAATCCCCTTTAATCTAGGTAGAGACGTAATTATCGACCTTATATCTATACCAGGAAGTCATAGCAGACAAGCTCATGCTACATTGGTTATAAATTTTATACATCTATAGGTATCTATTACTATTAATGATTTGTAAACGTGGGTTAATGCATCATGAACGCCAATATATTTTGATTTGGTTGCTTCCAAATAGTATTTTATTTATATCTTAGGGCTACATCCATGCATACCTTAACCTGTGTAATAATAATACTGTCAAATATACATTTGAAAAACAATGAAGAAAATCATGACAATTGATGACGAAAAAATTAAGCCCGGAGTTTCTTTCTGCCTTTCTTCTTCGGGTCGTCATCGCTTAGGTAGCTAGTGAAAGGCTGGTAGGTTAGCTAGGCTAGGACCTTTTTATCCTCGCCGGCGAGGACCGTGGCGTTTCCTTTCCTCGTAATGTAAAGATACTCCTTCTCTTTCTTTTATATCAGCTCCACTTCTCCTTACCTAGCCCTATTCCCGTCCCCAATGTCCGTGTCCTCTGTACCTATCAGCCCGTGCTGGTTGTTCATTATTTAATCTAGGTACTTTAAATTATTTAATTGGTATATGTACCTTTGTTATTGTCTCTACCTTGTCATAAGTGCTTTTTTATAAGCCTACTTGATCAATAAATGTTTTTTTTTTTTTTTTTACATGTAGATCACACTTTATACAGGTACAGAGAAAAACGAATACATAACAGCGACCCACATAAACAATTCACCAAAAACTTAACATTCAAAAGCTATTTGCCAACAAAACTGCACTAAGACAAATGAACACTCTTTCAGCAAACAAAACTCAGCGTTGCAAGCGTAAAGGAAATTGATTTCACTCGAGTTGCACGGCCCGCCGGCCGCCAACGTGTCCGTTCAATGTGCATTTGTTATGTGGAAATTTCCATTTTATGTGCTGGCAATGATTGATAATGTTAGCCAATCATGTCCGCAGATACTGCATGGACTATGCTCGAGGAAGTTTGAATTACGAACATTATATATATATATTTTTTTTCTCTTTGGCAAGGCACGGTTTGCACATCTGCCAGTGTCAATGTTTTTGGAAGTTACATATATAATATTGTTTCTTTTTTATCCTCAGTAGTAGTAGTACTATGTCGAAGTAAAGCAGTGGCTACCTTACCAAGACTTTATCGAGGAGTTTTGGCGGCAACAAAACAAACACTTGACTAGCACAGTTATTTCAATTCACTTCATTTGAGCCCTTTAATAGAACTATATTGGATAATATACCACCATAATTATGCAATATAACACTAAGTATCACCAAAATAATGAATTAAAACAAGAGCACCTCATGACACTTCCAAGTTCCCGCCAAAACTCCGAACATTATATTTATTAAATTATTTAATTTATTTATTATTTAGTAACATACTTAGGTTATGAATTTGGGTCCTGGTTTCCCTTTTTTCATCTTAACATATACTGCATCTGATAGTACGTACCAGATTGTTCAAACATAATGCTGACCGACGATAGACGTACTAACATGACAGGCCTTAGCTTAACTTGGATAAATTACCCTAGAACCTTACAGTTATCAGAGCATCACACTGCCTCAAGATAGAATATACAAAATACACTTACCAAAATCAAAAATTCATCAATACATGAGCAAAATCTTTATGAAATCCCACAGCGGTAAAGTGGAATACACATTGACCGTACCCATAAATCCCGAGGGCAGATAAAGTGAGTTCACCTTCATTATTTATGATGAAATACGTTCATTTTTCCGGCTGCCGTTACTGGAGATCAATTTGGTGTCACCTGTTATCGGCCGGTGCGAGTAGCCGCCACTCGACGCATTATTCTTGCATGTGTCCGGGGCTTAACGAAGGTGGACTAGAAGTGGTAAAATTATTTAGAAGAGGCAAAAATGCAGAAACCTGTATGTTCAATGCATTTTAGGAATGATCCTCACTCTGAGAAATTAAAAAATGCTAACAAAATTAAGCTGCCGGTGCCTATACGACGAGCTCCATCACTGAGCAGCTTTAAGAGACAAGTGTTCATGTTCTATCTAAACGCAACATAAATTATTATTTGTATTTTAAATCATTTTATGCACATTATTTTTTTTTCATTTTTTTTGTATTTTTCTGTATTTATATCATTATAAATATATAACTTGTATATAAAATATATATATATTATAATTATGTATTATTATGTAAGTTTATTGGTAAATATAAGTACGCCCACACTCCAAATTCTCCGTAGAAGTGATTTCATCCTATGGTTGTCTGGAAGAGATCGCTCTTAGCGATAAGACCGCCTATTGTTACACTAGCTATATCTAGCTAATAAGTATGCTGTTTGATTTTTAATTTCTTTGTATGTTAATGGTGTAAAATAAAGTGTTATCTATCTATCTATCTGTTTTAAAGAAATAATTTTATTGTTCAACAAGATTTTCATAATAACAATATATTAAAGTACCAAAAACATTGGTAAATTACCATAAAACCTGTAACGATTAAATTAACAAAATCTCATAAGCCAATTTACCCCAACATGTGAGACAAAATGCCAGTTCAAAAAGCCATCATTAAAAATGTGAAAGGGGTGAAATTTCCGAAAGGGGTAAACGCAATAATGGGGTAATAGCGGGGAACATCAAGCCTACTACAGGATATTGTGGTACGTGACACTTGAGCTGAAGGGGTAGGGTGGCATTTATTGGGATAAACGAAAACATAGTTCTAGGGGTAATTTGTTTACACCTGTTATGGGCATGCGCTTCAGAAGCTGTTTCGATTGAGGTGTGTCAAACGAGAACCGTATTATGTATTAGCTAGATTCTAGTGGATAGTGGTAGGGATCGTTTAAATACATACATAGCATCACGCCTTTTTCCCTTTTCAGGGGTAGGCAGAGACGTATGGCACCAACATTTCGCCATCTATGTTGAGCCCCATGTAATAGGGGGCGGGCCTACTGCCTATTGCCATTTACCGAGCACATTTCCAGACTCCCAGCTAATACTGAGTAGAAAAACCCAATATCACTTTGCCCGACCCGGGGATCGAACCCGAGACCGCAGCACTGAAATTGTTGAAATGAAATGAAATTTTATTTGCATGATTGTGGTTGTATATACAGATAGCATAATATAATTACAGAATTCAATAATCAGTGTCTCACAATCTGTCATTTTTGACGTGCAAATATTTATGATAGTTTTTATAGTTATTATTATTTATTATGATAGTAATAATTTCAAGGAGAATCGATGAACGATGAGATGAGAATGATGAGATTTGTTGTAGCTGGTTCGATTACATTTCAGGAGCATGCGCCTCTACCCTTTTTTGGCCCATGTCGTTTAATCCGTGGTCAAGTAAAGTTAACGGTATTATTACACTGGAAGAGCGCAGCGCCCTCGCCTTTCTGTGAATTCGCTTGCAATTCGCTAGTGTGATAAGAGTCTTAACTTTACCTGACCACGGATAAAGCAACCCGGACTTAAATTATTAATAACTAGGTGATGCTCACAGCTTCTAGTGATTGAACTATCCCGGAATAAAAATCCCAGTCTGAACTTCTCTGGGATGAAAGTAAATGTTAATCCAGTTCATAGTCTAAGTATCTGACAAATTTTCTTCCAAATGCGTTTAGCGGTTTTTACGTACTTCCAATAAACATCAAAATATCTGAAGATCTTAAACTTTCGCCCTTTGATTAATTATACACCTAGATAGACACTGAACGTTTCAAACGCATCGTAAAAAATAGAGGCCAATTGTTACCCGCTAAATGAGTTCGAGTGAATTATTTTTTGTTGTTTTTCATGGATATAATTATCTCCCCGTTTTAATAGAAACCATGTAATAACTGGTATCATTATGCGCGCACGCAAGGATACGCAGAATGATGCAGCGATAGCGTATGACGCAGCTGTCACGCATACTAACTTAATAAAAGTTGGCTTGTTTGTTTTAGTTTCATTGCAGCGCGTCAGTCTATCTAGGTATACAATTAGTCAAAGCTTTCGCCTTATAATATAAGCGAGGTGATTATTAATAAGAGTACGATTAGTAAATTTATATCTGATTGAGGAAGGAGAATGCTTTACCTGAATTATTCATGTATACAAGCTTATTGCGTATTTCCTTTACTGAATAAACCTTTGTGGTATTCTTGGAGCATACTGCCTTGTATGTAGTTCTTGCTTTGATTTGCGAGTTAATATTAAAGATTGAATTCTTTGTAATGCAACGTTACTTGGGAAAATAAATTATGTTAGCTCAATTCAATAATATTAAAGTTGCTTGGAATAGGAATTTGTGCTTAATAATAAAATATGGCGACAAGCTCGTTAATTCTTTCATTGAGATTTTAGCAATCATTCAGTTATTCTACGGATATAAAAAGCAGCAAAATATAGGAAAGAAGCATCAATGGTTCAAATTTATCGTATCGCTTACCAACGAGCGAACGGCCTGCTCGTCTCGTCATTCAAAGGAATAAAAAAAAATTCATTATATTGCTCGAAGAAAACCCCTAATTTAGCTATAATTTAATGCAGCACGAACTTAGCTGAATTGTACGGCGCTAATTTTCAATTAAAGGATTCACCGAGACCATAATATAAAAAAAAAACAAAATAAGTTTTTAAGTTTTTCAAAGTGAATATTCTTTTTGCATTGCTTAGCTTATATTATGTTTCTTGTTGTTAAGTACAATGCTTAATACATTTTCTAGATTAACTAATTCTAATTCTTTGTTCTCTTCATGTAACCCAGTCAGACTGAATATTGTTAGGAATTCTAGATCTTTCAGCAAACCGGATGTCTTACCTAGGGAACAGTTTCCTCCAGTTCTGAGATGTTTATATTATTATGCTAACGATCATGCAAATGAAATGCATTCTTGAGATAAGTGTTGCCACTTGAGCTTCCTCTTTGTTTAAATTGGGTTGATCTTAATATTCAGTTGTACATGGAAATGTAGGAACACAGTAATTAAATAAGGTAAATAATTTTGAAACACATGCATGCTATATATGAGGAAAATATTTGTGAGGTATAGTTTATGATTGTAGAGCTTGCGTGTATGGGAGTGTGTGAGCTCTAGCTTGAAGAAAGTAAAACTCCAGAGATGGCACTTGTAAAGGTTTATATTGAAGACTTCAGAGTACGTATATACAGCGGAGTACTTAGATGGTTACAGTGATAATTTGTCAGACGTCCTGAATAAACTAAGGCGTACATCGCTGACACAGCGTTCCCGAACAACTACGTACGTGCACTTACATAGCTGCGCAAGTGTGTGTGTCCTTACAATGATAGGTATTTTATTGTTATTTACTCTCAGCTCTCTGTCATGTCCTGACCTAATTGTAGACACGGATCTTCTTTCGTTGTGTGTTGAGGCATTTTGTCCAAAGCCTGGCCCAATATTAGTTGAAATCATATTTTTTTGCGTTAAACCGTTTATAGAAATTGGATACATATAATTTTCAAAAATACATTAACTTCATCTTGTTCTACCATACTTAGCGCCCGTTCTTTTGTAAATAATAATTATTTCCAAAAAATACTGCATGCTATACAAATCAACATAAATGTAACTATAGTACATTCTGCGGTGAAGGAAAACATCGTGAGGAAACCTGCATACCTGAGAAGTTCTCTGAAATTCGAAGGTATGTGAAGTCCGCCAACCCGCACTAGGCCAGCGTGGTGGACTAAGGCCTGACCCTTCTCTGTAGTAGAGGAGGCCCGTGCTCAGCAGTGGGCAGTATATAATACAGGGCTGATTGCATTGCATAACATAACAATGGAAATACCTACGCCATGGTCCGAACAAATGAGGTGGTAGCTGGATTACCATATTTTAGGGGTACATTAAACATCTAAATTTATATCCTCAAAAAACTTGTACGATAAATAACAAAAGTATGTCGAACTCAAGCCATAAAATAAAGTGTAGTAACTCGAAGAAGATTTCTTATTTTTGTTGGAGTAAATTTGTCAGTTCCGTTTCGGATATCACAACTGCCCAATATATTATCATAGACACAGGTGAAGTTTAGGAGTAAGCGTCACCATGCTTTCTTGTTGCACTAGGAGCTGTAAATGTTGTATAGTTAAGACGTAGTTGCCTGATTTTGGCGGACTCACACGAGATTACATTACTATGATATTGTATTGCATCAGCAAGTAACTACGTATACTAAAACTAACGTCTACTATGTATCTACGTTACGTTAATGTTGATGGGACCCGTCAGGGTATTTATGAGCATTTATCACTTACTATCAGCTAACTTATTTGATGGTTTGCATTTGTGATGTTTTATGTCACGTATAATATTATTTCAATGGGCAACAAAATATTAACCTAATCCACCTTTCAGTATGTTACGAAAATAAGTTTTGGTAGATGAAAATCCTCACTCCAAATCTAGTCCACAACGCAGGAACGCAGGTTGGAAAAAAACGAGATCCCGTGATCCCGGACATTTGCAGCCGCCTACTGGCGTGTAGCACAATATCCCTTGAGTTATGACCCTCTAGTTTTGGAACTGAGCCACGTTATATTGATTGCCACTTTGAAAATTTTAGAATTTGAATTACGATCGGATTGCGGATAGACAACGTGGAGTTATATTTTGCGGTTTGTGGTTTAGGACGATCCCATTTTGTACGAAATACGTCTATGAATGATTTTGAAATACTTGGTATTGTTTGGCACTTTGTTAATAATAATAAAAACGCCAAAGAAAGAAAGGCAAAGGCGATTTTACTAAACCTAGTATTAGGGGAAATTTTGTTCGGCAAGGGATGAAAGCATCCCTTGATAATCTGCAAAGTTATGCCGGCCTGCGTAATTGCTTCTTCACGTTTCATACGCTTATCATCCTGGTTTTTAAAAAATAATTTTGATTACTGTAACCAAATATGTGCAAATGCTGACTGCTACATTAATGGTACGCAAATCACACATCGATGATTTCTCTGACCATAATTTTTTTGTTGATGTCTATCAGATCACTTGCCTGATATAGAAAATAAATCAAATCTAAAAAAAACACTATCACAAATCTTTTGTTCCACCAAATGTACAAATGTCTACAAGACCCAGATTCCACGTCCCAGAACAAAATCGACACGCAGCAACAAAGGGAAAGGAGACAAAAGTCATGACACATTGTGAGACGAAACAATGCGGACAGAGTCGCGGCAAGATTGTAGCTTAAGTGCAGACAATGCTGCCCTTACTGCTTTGAGTACGAGTTATAAGAAAAATGAGATTGTGGTGTATAACAGGATTCCTTTTGTTGTGATGGTTGTTAGTTGTTATTGGAATTGTGTGTGAAAGTTCGTCTAGACAGTGATCGCTTTGACTAAATATGTCTCCAAGAGGTTAAAGTACTTTGTTTTAATTTGATTGTCAAAAAATTTAGATTTTGTTTCCGTTATAATAGTTTTTCTTTTGTTGACTCAAATCAGAAGCCGAATAAGTATTTCACCTATCAAAAAGCGGTACTGCCACACAAACTCCCATACAGATGTTCCATCTATTTCAAACAACCTCATTCCAAGCCCAATAAAGCTACAATATCAATAATAATTTTCCATTAAACAGTAATTGAAACACTATCAAAACATCAGCTCCGAATTTCAAACACGTGGAATTTAAACTTAAACTCCCCATCGTGTTATAACCGTATTTAATGTACCCTTATTTGTTGACATGTGTTTCAATTTCGTGAATCAATACACTATCTGGCAAATGATTGGGTGCTTTATTATTGAGGGAGTTGGCTCTTCTTCAATATATTGGAAATTGTAATGGTAATATTTGGACTACTTGTCATATAGATTACTTATTGTTCTGATATGGAATTCCTGTTCTATTAACTGTCTAAACTACAGATCTTTTTTTTCTTCTCTTTAGACATTTTTTATTACAAAGTTTATTGAATCAACTTATTTGTGAGACTTTTGGAAACCGACTAAATGCCAAAAGATTCTTAATTTTATGCCTGATATTATGTCAAAGATTATGCCAGTTCACAATCAGAGCCATGTGACGATATTGCCGGCAAAATGCATTATATAGGATAGGTATTTAATGTAATACACATCTGAGCAAATACTATAATATTAGAAAAAATTAGGATCCTATTATTTTCATGGTTCTTCTTTTAATCCAAATAGGCTGCTAATTGCAATGTTATTTTAGTAATAACAAAAACAATTATGTACTATCGATACAATTAGACTGTCCGAATATTCGTGATGTCTTCTTTTAGTTATTGATTTTAACGAGTGCTTGTAATTGAATGACACTGTTATAATATTTTAAATTATAATCCAAATATCTTATGATTTTGTATCCCCCAAGATGTAGGTTATGGGATGAGGGATGAGCCGTTCCTCATATTGCAAACAAATTCCAATCCTGAGCTATTTACGTATCTTTTTTTCAAATTACACACATTGTATAACTGATGTGGAAATCGAAGCTTGAACCTCACGGCGACCAAGAACTTTGCTACGAGGTCAATGAGACGATCATAATTTGATACAACCAAATTCCAATAACGCAGCAAAATCTTTGGCCACAACTGTTCCATTTCAGACATGTCCACAGCTATTATTAATTGTCTAATTTATAAGCGACATTCGGACGTCCATGACACATCGACGCAACCGACGGAGCCCCATCTGTGATTCATAGTACTATTTGCCAACTGTATATGAACATACTGACAATCTGGCCACTAATCAATACATAGTATGGAAATTTGTGTTGACTGAATCTTAGGGGCGTAACTAGAAATAGTTTTGGGTACCTCTATGGTATGCTTCTCGTAGGTTTTGTTTGAAGATTTTAATGTCGTGAGAGAAGAGATAGACTATTATGGTGAATAAGACATTTATGGTGAGAAGCCAACCACCAACTGATGGTAGATCTCTCGTGTGCGAGGATCCCTGTATGTATTTGGTATGGTAGGTGCATGCATTGTTATGTTCATCATGATATTGTAATCATTGGGCATTATAAGGCTTAACATCTTATGTCTGGGGGTGACGAGCGCGGTGGAGGGCTATTTAGTACGTTGTAGTTCTAGGTTTCGTTTGGTGTTGCTTCTGTTTATAAGTAGTCGTATCGCTCACCATTAGGCAAGCGACATATCCGTCTCATCATTCAACTGCAATTAAAAAACAACATGTTATAGATGGCACAGATTCCTTCAGAAACATTTGGAAGTAGCTGGCATAGTTCACAATATGAATGACAGGATAATACATAAAGTACCAGGTGCTAGTAATACAACTACTTTCTAAGACGAAGTAAATTAAACTTGAAGATGAAATGTTCCTTGAAGATGAAATGTTTTCTTGTACACAAACATGTCCACTTCACGAGAAGTTGAGCGATTCCGTACGGTAAAGAGGTCAATCGCTGACAACTTGACTATAGCTAGAACAATGCGCATACGAGATAGTCGGTTTGAGAGCACTAGAGTAGTAAAGTTCAATTTTGAACACAGCAATTAATTCAGAGATAGGCGCTCAAGAAGTTCAAAGTTTCTTAAAAATAATGAAAGCGCTAGTGGTAAAATTGATATAATAGTATAAACTCATTCATTCATACTCAACGCAAGAGATATAATTGAAAAGTTGGATTTATATTATGTTTCTTCTCTTAATATGCAAAATATTTCGTACATCAAGCAGATATTTTACTAATATTACGGTATGAACGGATGAAGAGCGCCGTTATCCGACAGGAATGACAGCAAATACATTTAAAGCGCATTCCTGGTATGAACAAAAATGATATTCATATTGTGTGGGTTTTAACAACATTTGCAGTGCCCCAATAATACTAGGTTTTAATGGCAACTACTGTTTGGAGAGAATGTTTTCAATTTATGTCCATCTATATAGTTATTTATAATCCTACCATAATTGCTATTCCGTTTGATGCAAAATTTATTCAATACCCACCAACTTTTTTAAACAATTCACTGCCCATACACTATAACAACATCATCATCATCATCAGCCACATGACGTCCACTGCTGAACATAGGCCTCCCCCAAAGATTTCCAGACGGACCTGTCAAAAGCGGCGTGCATCCAACAACATCACCTATATTTAAATACACTCTATGGCACTAAGTTGCTATCATCTTCAGACGTTTAATTGGACTGTATTGGTTACTAGGTTCATTGGATAAAATAGATCATACCAATCTAGACTCAAGCATACGTCTTCACTTCTCTTCTATCATGTCTATCACTTAGTGAGAAGTGAATTTTACTGCGTAGTTTCACGTTCTCTTGAATAGTAATAGAGGTTTATCAAGTGCCATAAAATTAAAGCCAAGCACAGACCATTTGCGTAGTTTAACGACAGTTGTCTTGAGGAAGCAACAGGGTTTGGTACAATAGAATTTAATTAGCTAGAAATTGAAACTGAATTGTGTTCTAATGTATTGGATTTTAGGTGCAATTTGAAACAAGGATATTTTAGTGCTGGAATATTATTAATTTGCTAACCAATAAGTGTGCTATATACACCATATGCGTTGTTCATCTTGTAAGAAAATCAGCACAAATCCTACGGCCAAGAGACATACGTTTCTCGTTAGTAATCTTTATAAAATTTATACCATTAAGTACAATAGGGGCCTTACAATAATTTATTAAACCATTCACGTCGTAATTAGCCACATCAGCACCGCAACTGTAAACCTTATTAGAAGGTGATACGGCTTGCGACCTTAATCTGAGGTCCGCATAATCGAACTTAGTATGAATTTTAAAAATGGTCAGGTTAAAAAATACTAACGTTCAGTGCAACTGGCAAAAGATTCTCTTTTTAAAAATACTTAATATAATAATATAGATTGTAGCATTATTTATACAAACTGTTAAACATGAATATTTAATAATATTGCTACTGCAAAGTGTAATCTATTTGAAAAATAAACTGATTTTCATCAGAAACTTGTTATTAAAATTGTTTCGGCTCAAAGATTCAAGTTTATGACGCTTTCTTATGTTTTTCATTACGATTTCAATTTATCGTTAAGGTATATTTTGTGTTGCTATTTTTGGTGTAATATCCTGGGTGTGGCACATTTTTTTAATATTGTGTAGTCTAACATGTGACACTTTATTATTTCTAGATTTTATCGTGAATATGGTTTTACTGTTTACGCAATTTTATATATTCGAAGAATCGAAGTTTGAGATTCTTTAAGATTTTGATTTATACCATACCATACCAGCTCTGTGTTAAATACTGCCCACTGCTGGGCACGGACCTCATCTACAACTGAGAGGGTTAAGGCCTTAGTCCGCCACGCTGGCCTAGTGCGGATTGGCGGACTTCACATACCTTCGAAATTCAGAGAACTTCTCAGGTATGCAGGTTTCCTCAAGATGTTTTCCTCCATCGTTAAAGTGAGCGATAATTCACAACACGATACACACATAACTTTTTCAAAAAGTCAGAGGTGTGTGCCCTTGGGTTTTAAACCAGCGAACATTCGTCTCGGTAGTCCGTTCCACTCCCAATTCGGCTATCGCCGCTTTAGTTTATTTAATTTTAAAAAGGAGGTTTTTTATAAACTCACAATTTTATTCCTGAACGGCAAGGAAAGGGTCGGCTTTAGATCGATACTATAATGTGTTAGTTATGCCCATCTTCATTTCTTTCGCAGATTTTAATGTCACACAATTTTATTATATTCAGGAGTACTTCAGAACTATTTTTTTATTGCATGGAACGACGAGACGAGCATGCCATTCGCCTGATGGTAAGCGATAAACAGTAGCAACACCATTCAGCACCTTCAGTTACAAAATACTGTGTGGCATTCCACTGCGCTCATCATCCTGAGACATAAGATGTTAAGTCTCATTATGTCCAGCAGTTACACTGGCTGCAATATCCTTCAAACCGAAACACAACAGTGCATACACACTGCTGCTTGGCGGTAGAAATAGACATTGCGGTGGTACCCACCCAGACGGACTCTTACATATGAGAGACCTACCACCAGTAAATACCTCAAACAGTCAACGCATGAAACAAAGAGCAATATAAAATATAATAATAAAAAAAATAATTTAAACTACCTCTGATGCACCTACCTTGTTAATCTCTGCACCACCCTAAAGTTGACTGGGAGAGAATGCCTACGGCATTAAGTCCGCCTTTATACATTTGTATATGAAGTGCTTAAAAAAAAAAAAAAAAAACATCAGAAATTACATTACAATAGCTTGCAGTGACCAAGTTCATGTATATTTTATGCCGCCATTACAACATTTAATGGAGCATCCTCGTTGATTGATCGATACAAAGCGATAGTCATGATTCCACGTTATTTATGATGAGCCTGGACTTTCATCCGATTTTGGCATTTGGTTGGTATAACGTGCGTCACGTCTTCTTCAAAGGGTAGGGGTAGAATGGACACATATGACGGAGGGTGTAATTTTTTAACCTACATCAAAGAAAAGGTACTGTATTCGACTCGTATGTATTTATGTCCGTGATTTTCTCAAAAACTACTTATCAGATTTGGAATTTTTCATTTAAATTTATATTTTTCGGAGAATGTTTTATTATGGATGATTTTTACATTCATCCAAATACAAAACATTTATTCACACAACACCATGACACAAACAAATTACAAACAATGTAAAGAAATTATATGAAAACACATAAATAAGTAACAATGAAATAAAAAAAAACAAGAATTGCAGAAGTATTAGTGTATCGTCCCAACCGCCATGGTGTGAGTGCGAACGAGTCCCATTCAGGACAAGCCGCGAGCGCGTCACGGCGCTGGTCTTCCATGGGCCCGACGCGTTTTAATTTGATTTCATTATAAAGCAATGATTGGGACTAAGTTATACGGCAAGAGTATGGTATTTTTCCGCCCTCACACTCATTGCAACAGCTATAGAATTACTGATACGCATTTTATGACATCGAACGGTGAAGCTTGGCGAGTCTTTGGGAACACTACCTTGCCTTTATCCCACAACGAAATTAATCAATTAGAAAGATAGGTTGGAAACATTAATTGCCCTTGAGTATGGTCTGTGGATCGGAAAGCCTTGGGGTCCTAGCCAACAGGAGAACCTAGTTTGAGTTTTTTTAACACGATTTGCCTGAGTCTGGATCTCACGAGTTGACGTAGAATATGGTCGATTGTATAAATAAAGTCAAGACGATTCTGCAGCATGTTTATAAAAGTGTATTGCAACTGAGAACCACATTAAGAACTAATTACGCTGAGACTAAATATATAGGTAAATTGATCTGAAATAGCAATTGATTTCTCAAATGTATGAATTCCAATACGAAAAAAATATATATTATAGATCAATACCATCGAATTCTACAAAAGCATAATTAAATTCACGTTGAACCACATTATGTTCGGAAATTTTGTTTGTGTTTTTTTTTTATATTTCCCATCTTATTACAGCAGAGGTTATGTATTCTGGAACCTCATTATACAAAGAAAATCATAAAATATTTTCCCTTTCTAAAGATCGATTAGGAAATCTTGAGGGAGATATATAAACGACAGTAGCCTACATATGGCTGATCATGATGATGAATTCTCCAGCTTGATAAACAAAAAAAATATCACTTTCATCGTCATTATCATCATCATAAGCCACACGACGTCCACTACTGAACATAGGCCTCCCCCAAAGATTTCCATACGAACCTGTCAGGTCACATTGCCCGGATCCAACCTGAGACTGAAGTGCGATAGTTGTACCTGTAATCCAACCACGCCACCGAGGCTGTGCATTGTATGTATTTATTGCATTATATATTATAATGTCACAGCCATTCTATCGGATATTTACTTCGCGGAAGCGGCGCACTCGGGTGTATAATGCTACGGCCATAATAAAAGATCCGTACTATATGGCACAATATATGCTATTAATTTATGCTGTGACTAGCTTTAGCCCGCGGCTTCGCCCGCACAAAAGTGTTTTTCCTAGATAAAAGTCCCGCTATACATTTTCCCGGAATAAAAAGTAGCTTAAAACCTTCCCAGGGTCTCGAACTATCTCCATACCAAAATTTCATCGAAATCCATTCGGTAGTTTTTGAGTTTATCGCGTACAAACTTTGCTAACCTTAGGGGATGAATGTCATTAAAATACGAAACACGTCTTCCATTAATTCTGTTAAAAAAGGTTCATGCAAAATTTTAAGTAGATTGGACCAAGGAATCACGTTTTTCCTTACAAACTTTGCCCCCTTTTTCACCCCATTAGGGGTGGAATTTCGGAAAATCCTTTCTTATCGGATGCCTACGTCATACAAAGAACACACCCTCCAAGTTTTAGATCTCTATGATCAACGGTTTAGGCTGTGCGTTGATCCGTCAGTCAGTCATTCAGGACAAAGCATTTTATATGTAAAGATATTAAAATACAGATGACATAAACACGTTATTGTTCTTGGCTGTATGCTGTGAGGAGTTTTCAAATTTCAAATTCAAATCATTTATTAAGGGCACTTTTACACGTAATTTTTACAATGTTTTTATCATATAAAATATATTTTACCAGTGCTTCGGAAAAGCCCACTGACCTGAGAAGAAGCACCGAGAAACTCAGCGTAGGTCTTTAATTTTACAAATTGCAAGTAACAATATAAATTCAATTTCAAAGATGGATATTAAATGCAAAAATTAACGGAGAGTACCTAAGTCAAATAACCAGCTACATGTTTAATTTTAAGTAAACAATAGAGTCAACCATCAAACAGAGCAGACCAGTCCACGCAAGCAGCACCCGTTCACGAATATGACGCATGTGCCAGCCATCGGCCTCTTAACCATGTTTCAGGGAAGTGACCGATCCGATGTTTCAGAGTAGATTACATCATTCGTATTGAGGAAAGAAAGTTCCATAGTATTTTGATACTTATTTTAACACCTTATTTTAATTACTACTACTTAAAATATCGCCTGCCTCGGTGGCGTAGTTATATTACGGTACGACTGCAATGCTGAGGTCACGGGTTCGATCCCCGCGTCGGGCAAAGTGATATTGGATTTTTCTATTCAGTATCAGCCCGGAGTCTGGAATTTGTGCCCGATATGGCGAAAGGCTCGCCCCCTATCACATCATGGGACGGAATACGCACGGCGAAAAGTGGGTGCACTAGTTGCGCCTCCGCCTACCCCTTCGGAATAATAGGCGTGAGAATGCGTTATGCGTTTTTTAATTACTTTGAATTGTTGAATATTTGAAACAATTAGTTTCGGAACTGTAGGTTCAGCACTCGACACGGCATCACAAATTTGATTGATCATAATTACTATGCCAAGAAAACTAATCGAATCAATAATAATGGATCTTGTTAACGATGAAAAAATATAAATAACTGCAATAATTGGCTATTTTACTGACTGTATCAAACAAGTAGGATGTTTAAATAAAAATATAAAATAATAAGAAAAAAAACGACCACGTCCCAATCAAAACTCATAACTCGAAATCGAATAAAAAGAAGTCTAATTCTTGACTTGAATTACCGAACCGGAAAAAACTTGCAAAATCCCCAATTTAACGAAACATTCACGACATACGGCATAATTTTCCGAGGGATACACATGGGGAAAGTTTATTAATCCCCGAAAAAGTTTTAAAAGGCCCGAGAAAAATTGATTCGGTATCGCCTAAGTTCGGTGAAAATGTGGAGGCATGAATATCACTTACCCGACAGATGTACAGGGGGCTTCCGTACATCTGTCGCGTTCTTATTTTATCACAGGGCGTTTTGTCTTTATGTTAAGCATTTATTTGATATTCATATTTCGTTAAGTACTGGATCAGTATCTTACTTTTTACTATCTTATCTAACTATCTTACTAATATTATAAATACGAAAGCTTTGATTAATTATATACCTAGATAGACACTGAACGTTTCAAACGCGTCGAAAAAAATAGAGGCCAACAGTTGTCTACTAAATGAGTTCGAGTGAATTATTTTTAGTTGTTTTTCATGGATATAATTTTCTCCCCATTTTAATAGAAACGATGTAATAACTGGTATCATTATGCGCGCACACAAGGATACGCAGAATGATGCAGCGATAGCGTATGACAAAGCTGTCACGCATACTAGCTTAAGAAAAGTTGGCCTGTTTGTTTTAGTTTCATTGCAGCGCGTCACTCTATCTAGGTTTATAATTTATCAAAGTACGAAAGTTTGTTAAAATATTTTTATGTTTATATTTTGTTTAAAGTAAACACAGAAACTGCTGAACGAATTTGGATGAAATTTGACACGCGGGTACTACATGTCTTGGATTAACAAACAGGCCTTTTATCTCGGTAATGTGCTCCCATAGGAACTAATGGCATTTTAGTCAGATTTTTAAATAGATAACGCTGGCGTCGTACAATGTTTTAGGGACTTTTGTAGCCGTAGACTTTTGAGAAAAACTTTTCATGCGGTCGAAACCGCGAGCAACACCTAGTGGATAATGCAATGCAATGCAATCAGCCCTGTATTATATACTGCCCACTGCTGATCACGGGCCTCCTCTACTACTGAGAGGGGTTAGGCCCTAGTCCACGACGCTGGCCTAGTGCGGGTTGGCAGACTTCACATACCCTCGAAATTCTTATGGAGAATTCTCAAGTATGTAGGTTTCTTCACGATGTTTTCCTTCTCCGTTAAAGCGAACGATAATTAATAAACAATACACACGTAACTTCGAAATGTCAGAGGTGTGTGCCTTGGGTTTTGAACCTGCGGCATTGTCTCGGCAGACCGTTCCATTCCCAACTAGGCTATCGTCCACTTAAGTGGATAATAAATTTCTGATATTATCATATACGTTTTTTAATACGTCAATGTATACGTATGTAAATATTAGTTCATGTTTTATTGTCAAAGTGATTTTATATATACTACTCAAAATGAAATAAGGGCCACCCTATATTTTCGACATTGCAAACTAATTATGAGATTCTGGGATTGCAAAAGTATAACATTAATTAAAAATACATTGTTTTAATTGAACGACTTAAAAAAATATGTGATTAAATATAAAATTAACAAGTGTTTAATTAATTAAACGAAAAATTAAATTTTGGCAGAAAAATGCTTTTACACAAAAATCGACCACAAGTATAACTTATCATGAGCATTCTCCTATGATTCTCTAATATTGAGTATGTCCTCCTCTATTTTAAACACAAGGATGAAACCATAAAGGCATGCTCTCAATCAGATAACGAATTATTACCAAACAATTATGAACTGACTTGGTTTTAGGTCTGGAATATTCGCAAGTCACGGCAATACTTGTATAAGGCCTTGCTGTACAGTTTCTCTGTTACCTCTAGCGGTATGTGGTCGATCATTGCCTTGCATCAGCTTAAATTTACGCCTACTTGCTGTGCAAATGGCACCACATGGAGTCTTATGACCGCCTCGATGTACTGTAGAGCTGTTATAGTGCCTTCGCTTAAAATTATTACCTCGGTTCTGTCCGATACGCTAATGCCTCACACACCATTACATTAGGTCTTTCAAATCTGTCACTTGTGGATACATGCGTTTGAAAATCGCTCAGTTTGCCGTCTTAAGCTCTTATGCGACGATCATCACAAAGGTTGCCTGGAAGAGATCGCTTGTAGCGATAAGGCCGCCCATTGTGCACCATAAATTTAAGGAAATTGTATAATTTTAATTGTTTTTCTATTTTAAAATGGTTACAATAAAGAATATTTGTATTGTATTGTATTGTATCACAAAAAAAATAACTTTAAACTCATCTGAAGTAAGTAATGAACTGTTCCACTCATGTCCCAATCCAGGTACTGCCTTGCAAAAGTTTATCGGTTTGCACGATGAGAACTTGTCAATTGATTCCACTCTAATTGTCTTTTGGAGAACTGTTGGTCTTCATGCTAACGATTTCATATGGTTTGAATATTAACGCGAGTTTCTGTCGTCTGGCGTACATGGATTTGCAATGAGCAGGTGTCAGTGCGCTCTCTGCTTGCCCGTAAGCGCTTGTACTGGTCTTTCTAGGCAGTGGTTGCTCTAATGACTTAGGAGAAGGTAGGCCTTCTAATGACTTTCAAGTCTTTCGAAATCAATTCTACGCATTTTTTTATTTATTTCTATTATTAAAACAATTACACGCCCGCGTGACTGAGTTTTCCCGGGATAAAAGTCCCACTTTATATTTACCCGGTATAAAAAGTAGCCTAGTGCCGGTATAAAAAGTAGCCGGTATAAAAATGTGTTAATCCAGGGCATAATCTACCCGTGTGCCAAATTATATCGAAATCCGTTTAGTAGTTTTGCGTGAAAGAGTAACAAACATCCATACATCCATACTTACAAACTTTCGCGTTTATAATATGACTAGGATACATATTTAGATATAATATTAGTTTACGCTTTAACCCAGCATACAGATAGCTCAGTTAATACAAATTTCACTGAGACACGTCCCATGTTGTTGATAGACTCCTATAACCTCAAATTCGAATACCTAATTTTTTTATAACAAAATGCAAACCCAATTTTAGTGTAAGCCTGATTGAACTGATTTAATTTTTAAGTACATAACATTCAACCCAATGAGCATGAGATCATTTAAACATCTTAAAAACAGTAAAATTAAAACCTAAAGAAATTTTCACGTAGTTCAATTTGCACGAAGTAGAACGTTCAATTTATAACTTAATTATGTATGCTAAAATATTAAAATACAGCAGGGTTTATTAAAGTAACCTTGCAAGTGCGAAGGTCGGAGGTCACCCGAGAACGCTGTCTACTGTGTATCTCTATATATTAAGTGTCGGTGTAAGTCAGAAATGGTGAATATTGTTTATTTTTCTCTAAAATTTTCTTTTTTAAGTAATGAGGTGAGCAAGTGGCCAGATAACCATAATTCCTTGTAACTTAGTAATACCACATAAACCTAAGCTGTTTTCGTTTTTCCTTTCAAGATCTACAAGTAACTCTTGCCCTTTTTATAAAGAAGATAAAGTTAATTAATCACCATAAAACCCTCTTTGTGATCATTGAAGTAAATACAACATTGTTTATGGGGCCCTTTGGTTAATTATATACCTAGATAGAGTGACGCGCTACAATAAAACTAAAACAAACAGGCTAACTTTTCTCAAGCTAGTGTGCGTGACAGCTGTGTCATACGCTATCGCTGCATCATTCTGCGTATCCTTGTGTGCGCGCATAATGATACCAGTTATTACATGGTTTCTATTAAAACGTGAAGAAAATTATATCCATGAAAAACAACAAAAAATAATTCACTTGAACTCATTTAGTGGGGAGCAGTTCGCCTCTATTTATTTCGACGCGTTTGAAACGTTCATTGTCTATCTAGGTAAGTATATAATTAATCAAAGATGGGGCCCATATTATTTTTATAAGCGTATAAATTATTTACTTAGCTCAGTTCTTTCTAATTTTATTGGGATTTGGGCCAAGCTCCTACCGCAAAAGTCCAATGTAATTTAGGAATAAAACGGACTTGAGGTCCAAAATATGTAAAACAGACGTTCTTGCAATCGTAACAACACAATAAAGATTAATATGTATTATAAATTGATAAAAAGTCTGAAGAAATAACTTATGCACTTTTTCTCCTTAGTCCGTTATTAAAATTACTTGAGGTCATGTTTGGCGTAACACTTTCAGACCGTAAAATATGAGAGGTAAAATTAAACTCAAAATCCCTGGATTTAAGCAGTTATTCTATGTTCAGATGAGCCAAGTGTTGACTTCAAAGTGTCTTTTTGTTGGATAAAATTTTTATCACTTAATAAGCCCGATGGATGAAGAATTAAATGTACAGTTTAATAGTATAAAGAATTTACTGACGTCAAAATGACCTTTAAAATTAGAAATTTCTATCGTGGATATTATTTTATTTCAGATTGTACATTAAAATACAAATAGGTATAAATCTCGTATGTACCATCACGTTGAGTTCCCAAATTACTTTTTTCCCAACTTGAAAATCAAACCTAGTTCACTTCTTTCAGTATACTTTATATCCCAATTTTATTTCTGTTATTTGAAATCTGTTAATATTTTATCTGAGCAGTGCAATGCTATTCTTTATTGCCTCTGAAGAAGAGAGAGCTAGTGGCCTACCTGATGCGAAGTGGTTACGGTCGCATATGGACGTCGCGTCGGCAATCTCAGGGGCCCAACCAAGCCGCTGCCTACAGTAAAATAAAAAACTGTTTTTAATCTCTCTGCCTCGGTGGCGTAGTTGTATTACGGTACGACTGCAAGGCTGAGGTCTCGGGTTCGATCCCCAGGTGGGGCAAAGTGATATTGGATTTTTCTATTCAGTATCAGCCCGGAGTCTGGAATTTGTGCCCGGTATGGCGATAGGCTCGCCCCCTATCATATCATGGGACGGAATACGCTTGGCGAAAAGTGGGTGGACTAGTTGCGCCTCTGCCTACCCCTTCGGGGATAAAAGGCGTGAGCATGCATGCGTTTTTAATCTCGTTTGGAAAAGCAGATATCTATAAGAGATAAAGTATGTATCTACTTTATAAATCAAATGTCATATCATCAATCCTGCATTACAATTGTTTTTGTAAAGCGTTTACCATCAAGCATGCGCATACCACACTTCAATTAGTTTAATAAAAAATAAAATATTTCGTTAAACTAGCTTCACTGTACTTTAATTTAATAGAAGCCCTCTCAGCGTCATATTTCATAAAATAACAAGGCTCAATTTAGCAAATTTTCTAGTCCAATGTGTTAGTACTGGACCTGAATACATAAATAAACGTCTCGTTAGTATGTCCAGGGCGAACTGAGAGGGCATAACACCTCTTTTATTAAAACTGTTTTTGTGGATCGATAAAGTCTAGTCCGGGAGACATTATTCTCTTGTTACACAAGTATCATAAGTAAAATACAAGTAGATTTTTTTTAAATTACCGTTTGCTAGCGGTAAAATAAACAAGAAAGATTATTTTTTTGTAAAATGATCGTTTGCTCTAATGGCAAAACTTGCACCGAATACTATATAGCTGTGAGTTCAGTGTACAATTTCGATGGTATGTGAAGTTTTATAATACCAAGCCTGTATTATATACTGCCTACTGCTAAGCACGGGCCTCTCCTACTGAGAGGCTTTAGGCGTTAGTCCAACACCCAGGCCTAGTGCGGGTTGGCAGACTTCACATACCCTCGAAATTCTGATGGTGAATTCGCAGTGTAGGTTACCTCACGTTTCTAAGCGTTAAACCGAACAATAATTGATCAACAGTACACACGTGAATGGCAAATGTGAAGTTTATCTCTTCATAATTCAACGTGATAGACTTGGGGCCAAACTTGGTCTCTCCGAGAGGTCTATGCCAGAGGGACTTGATGAAAATAATCCCACCATCTTACTTCTTCCTCTTACTAATATAAATGCGAAAGTCTATGAAAATGTTTGGATGTCTGTTAGAAGTAGACGCAGAAACTTAACGGATTTGGATGAATTTTGGCACACGGATAGATCATGTCCTGACATAGGGTACTTTTTGTCCCGATAATTTGGTCTCATGGGAAATAATGGATATTTTTAATCAGGTTCTTTAAGTAGATGGCGCTGGCGTCGTACTGTGTTTTAGGGACTTTTGTAGTTGGAAATGCCTTTCACGCGGGCGAAGCCGCGAGCCACACCTAGTATAGGCAGGTATCATAAAATTGAAAGGTTACAACTCAAGAGTTCCTTTAAATACCACGGCCTAGATTACAACTTAATTGCGATTAAAACGATATATTCACAAATACTTGTAGGAGTTATATCTTAATTCTTATTAGGTAAATTATAATATTATTCAAGTACCAAAATTATATACCACACCACATATCCAAAGTTACTGAACTGATTTCGATGAAATTTGGCACACCGGTAGATCATGTCCTGGATTAACACAATATAGGCTACTTTTTATCCCCCAAAAATATAAAGCGGGACTTTTATCCTGGAAAAACTTTTTCACGCGGGCGGGGCCGGGAGAAAAGGCAGTAGGTAAGTAGTAAGAAGTAAAAAAAATACGTGGGGCACTCGGAGACTGCCGCGGTAAAGCTATTGCATAGCATTTTTTATCACAAATTTTGATTGACTAAACACAAATTCGATCTTACGCTTACCACATAAAGTAGATTTTTAAACGCGAGCAACGCACGTTTAGTTTTGTTATTGATAAATGTCAGAAATGCAATGGTCATCACAACCAAAATATAATAAATCAAAATTTGAAAAAAGAATGTTACGTTCGATTCTTTTGTACTCGTGCCGTGCCAACGCTGGGGAAATAGCTTCTACACAATGTATTTAAGGTTCATATTAGATTAGTAAGAAATGGTTTTAATGACTTTAATAAATAAAATAAATAAATATATACTCGTTTCAAGAATTATAGCTTCTACGCATTGTATTTAAGGTTCATATTAGTAAGATAAAAAGATGTCAGGTTATTTTCGTTACGGAATTTCTGGATTCGGTCTCCACGCTCAAGGCCCGCGATAGAAGCTATGCAATAGCTTAAAATATATCTATAAGCCATTGAAACAAAATTTATTCTGACAGATCCATTTCTGCAATGAAACCGACGATAGCGACTAAGATCTATTATAGGCATCGGCTCTCAAAAAGTGATCATAGTACATTCCTTGGGATCTACATGTTGACTTATAGGCAGTCTGCAGTATGTATCCGCTCCTCCCATCAGTGTAAACATACCCTTAGTAGCAGACTTTGATGTATGTGGCTATTGGATGGAGCAACTGTTACCTATTTGTTAGCGGTTGGATCCATATTACATTGCTTACTTAATTAATGGGCGTTACTAAAGGCCCAACGAAATGATTAATTACAACTACCATGTTTTAAATGGTTTTGATTTTTGGTGCTGTTTTACTTGAATTATGGGTTCCATTATGGGTTTTAACAGATGGTAGGTAAACTAGATGAATTGATAGTAAGTTATCATCACCGTCCAACACCGCGAGAAATTTTGAAAAGAAGATTGGAAATTCTGAGAGGCCTGAGGGTTTATTGTTGAATCTGTTAATGATAATGAAATTAACTAAAAAAGTCCTTTAAAGTCGCCAACAGTGCACGTATATTACTACGACATTATAAAAATGACTCCACCATACTTATGAGAAAACTGTAATACTTCAACTGAAAGAAAACAATATTACACCTTTGCGTGCCTCAAAACATTTTTTGCTACATTTGCGCAAAGGAAATCACGGAAGAACTATCCAACTGGAAACTAGGGACAAATGAGGAGAAAAATTGCTCAATATTAAAGGTAACAATGAGTAACGAGCAATTTACTGCACACAAGGCCTTTTGCAAAAGAATATTGTTTAGCTGTTGCTCGTTTATTGATAATTTGTTTAGTTAATCAGATCAGGGGCAGTAGCTTCAACATAAGTTAACCATCGTAAAGTCCTTATACCAAAATTAACTGTCACCTCCGTTTAAATTTTGACAGGTTTAATAATATATCGCTAAGACGTTACGGTCTTTAACTAATTCTGAGACTGAGGTCTCTCATCAGCATACTGCTCGCAATAAGCGTCTCTGTAACAATAAAAGCAATACAGCCTTAGAATTGGGCAAGAAACACGACACGAACGTCCGTGTCATTTCATTGTAATTGGTCGAAAGACTACCACGTGACTCGCATTAATCTCTCGACCAATCATAATCATCGTATTACAATTTATATTACAATCTGCGTGACACTGCATTGTGGAATCTTTTTCCAGTATAAGTGAAGCTTGGTTTAAAAATATGGATTTTGCGAACGACATTTTGTTGAACATAAAGTAGACAAAACTATATTTTAAACTAAATCATGACGCTAGTATTTCAAGTAGTTGAATTGACAATTTATGGGTTCTGGTTAATTCCCGGTTGCACCTTCGGGTATAAAGGGTGATGATGTGTGTTTGTTTTTAATACATAAAATTGTTGTACTCCGGTTAGATAAAATAACTACAGCGTAACTCATTTTGGGCGCAAAATTTACGCATATAAATCCCGTTGGGCCACCAAGTCCCCACAATGTAAACAATTTTAGATGCCAGATTAAAATGACGCAATGTGACTACCTAACCACATCCGCTCCACATGGGTAAATCACCAAAAATTAACTTCCATACCGCTCATTATGTACAATTATGTACATAACATTATTAACATACTGACAGTTGACACGGGCGTTTGCAATGGGAATATTAACCGCAACAATTATTCCAGCAAGATTAATTTATGTGCGACTGTACCGCCCTGATTGCAGGGTTATGGCCTAAAGGTTGGCTATATTTGGGAGATTCGGATTATCATAACAAGTGTAGTTTGAATCTTGTTAACCGCACTTGTTGAGTTGAATGTCTTGTAATAGAGTTTAAGGGTGGCAAGAGTGATAGGATTAAGAATAGTAGTTGATTACCATTTTCCATAAACTTTAGTGGGTTTTTTTATTATGGCATAGAAAAAAATATTTTATTCCTGAAATTAAGGAATGTGAAGTCCAAAGAAAATTTAAACTAGTAATTTAAGGTAATACACCAAACAGGAAATGAGCAGATCTTTAAGCAAATAAGCAAAGGAAACCGATAGTAAAGCTCAGACTACAAATAATACAGAAAAAGTCACAAACGCAACAGATATTAAAATACATTTGTTGTTTAAAATCGAGATAAAACCATTGATTCGTATTAAAACCACCGGAAAGATATTATCTGATAAGCGGATGATGCCGCAAAATTATGACTGCACGAACATTTTGAATAGTGTTCAAAATGAACGCAATGTGGCGGACGACGGTTTTTTATTCTCTTTGTTTAATTTACTTTGTGGCGGGAGAGGACAGAGGTAAGGATTTTTGATTTTATACGTCATACAGTATGCGTGGAATATGGAGGATACAAAATGGATATTTCAAAAGAAGAGAAAAAGAATGGAGTACTTATTTGTGGATTTACTGATGGACGGATAGAAAGAGTTGCAGATACGGCTGTCAATTATGTTTTTTAATATTCTTATATTGCTCGTAGTTGTTTTATCTACTAATTCTTTATCTTGGAATTCCAAGAAAAAGAACCAATCTATTAAAAACTATTGAACATATTACTATTCCACTAATATTATAAACACGAAAGTTTGTAAGAATGTATGGATGTATGTTTGTTACTTTTTCTCGCAAAACTACTGAACGGATTTTGATGAAATTTAGCATACGGGTAGATCATATCCTGGACCAACACATAGGCTACTTCTTATCCTGGAAAAATATAAAGCGGGACTTTTATCGCGGAAAAACGTTTTAACGCTGGTGGAGCCGCGGGCAAAGCTAATATTATAATAATTTCATATGATTTTTCAATAATAAATCGCAGAAAAATTATACTATTTCAATCAATTTCTTTTCTTAGAAATATTTTCTTCATTTAAGACTTCAACATACTTGATTGAAATTCAAAGGCATAATAGCGACTCGTAAGAAGTATTTGCGCAACAAAAAGTCAAATTTTCTATTCATGCCAACTCTTGTAGAAGGTACTAGAAAAGTACATTTGAAATTCTTGAACAACGTAGTTTTACATCTAAGTCTGAGGTAAATACTATGTACATAATAGATATAACCTTCAGGATTTGAATTTCACAGTTGGTTAGACTGTAGAGAAATTTGGATGAGATTACCAAAAATTCCAGGTGTTTTTCGTTTTAGAAACGATTTGGTGGCAACGCTGTTGGCAGGGACATTTTTGTATTTTTTTTGTAGTGTGTTTTTAGAAAAAGCTTTCTGATGATAAACAGGTTTGTACCAGTAATTAGACTTGCAGTTTTATGTTATCTAACTCCACGGCGTGATGAGTCTACCGAAATATTTGAATAAAGATCAAGCTTCCAATCTATATTAAACTAGGTGATGCTCGCGGCTCCGCCCGCGTGAAGAAGTTGTTCCGGGATAAAAACTAGCCAATAGCGCTCAGGAGTAATGTAGCTTCCTATTAGTGAAAGAATTTTGGGTTCAGTAGTTCCTCAGAGTAGTACGTTCAATCAAACAAACAAACTCTTCAGCTTTATAATATTAGTATAGATTTCATTTTCGAATGTCATAAGACTTGTATTCTTTTGTATAATGGTAGCATTGCTATCGTGTGACCCAACAGATTTCTCCCCTAGTAAATAAAACTCATCTACCAAAGAGTTATCACTTTAAATTTCACAGAAAAACACCCAAATAAAGTAATAAATCGTCGGAATAAATATATAATCTGATACGCCGACGAGATTAATGATATAAAATTCAAATCCACTTAGACCAAGATAGAAATTTGAAACTAAAATCTAACTTCTAAGCAATGCATGATATATGTAATTCAGAAAGAAATTCAAATCTTTTTCTTGTCAAGAAATAGTAAAAAACGCATCTAAAGATTTGGTATTTTTCGATTTAAGTAGTAAATAAAGAAGAATTGACAGATAAATTATAGATAATGCCTTTCACTGCTTTATTTTAGAGTGAGCTACGTTAGGGTTAGTGATGTCTGCACAGTATATAGTCTGATACGTTCATCGCGCCTTTATCCCCCAATGGCTAGGCAAAACTACAAACAGTGCGTTGAACGTCCCACGATGTGATAGGGGAAGAGCCTATAGCCAGATCGGGCACAAATTTGACCAAGTTTATACCATTTTCTTCACTAGTAAACTAGCAAAGAGGCTTTGCTTTGCGTTGATTTAGGGAGAATGTCAGAATAAATCAACTCGCGTTTCTTAATTTCCATTCTTCCTTCTTAGAAGTCAGGACGCAATTTCTCTGCAAGTCATGTGAAAGTGGCGTTCACTTACCACAGATAATCCAAAGGTTCTTTTGAGTACTTTCTGCTACAATATTATCACCTTTTTGAGTTATACTTAATTATAAAATTGTTTATAAGGAACATTGACCATATTTTAGTAAGTCATTTCAATTTTATTAAAGCACTAATATATTAAAAAAATAATAACTCAAGAACTAATGTACCTAGTAAAAGTTTTATCAGAAAGAAATGGTTTAAAACAGACAAGCCCAAAGTTTTAGTACAAAGAACAATGACTGGAAGATAAATCACTATTGCTTGTTTATTCCCAGAAAACCCGTTCACTACAGTGGTACGTAAGGCCCTGATCAACACTGCTCGCTCCTGCATGGTACATGTGAACGCGACGCAGGAAGATTTGGAGTACTTGCGCAAGGATCCACCTTTTCCTGAGAAGGCATCCTGCATCGTCAAATGTTTGTTGGAGAAGGTATTTAAAAGCTAGTTAGGTCAATTATGTGATAGAGAGTGAGCCTAGCCAGACTACAGATTAACGTTGAACAATAATCACATAACCCGAGCAGAATGTCGAACTTGAGTCTTCAGCAGGAGGGTCGTACTACATCGCAAGACAACCATGCTACCGACGCAGTCAAATGCAGAGTTTATATTCATATTTTATTTAATTGAAATCGTACGTAAGGAAAAGAAAACTCCTAACATTTCATTTATTAGAATTGCTGTTTCATTTGTTTTGTCCTGGAATAAAACTGTTATATTTGCTTGTGCGAAGCTACTATACGATTCAAAACAATTCGCGGTGTTTTTAACATTCATGTCGAATCATTTTAGTTCCACTCGCATTTTTAAATAGAGTATTTTTTTTGTATCAACTAAAATTTTGTTCCAAACCGACAAAAATACTCGTGGGTATACCTACTTCGATTCGCGTATTTGTTGATTCTTTGTTAATTTTAGTAAAATATTATTCTTTATTAATATAACTAGCTGACCCGGCCACGCGTTGCTGTGGCTAAAGTTTTTGTTATATTACATTATAGTAAACAATCTAAGAGGAACAATAAGAGAACATCAGTCACGGAGTCCACTATGCTTTTTCACACAGATGGTATTTGTAAAAAAATATGGTGATCTTCTTATTTGACTTTCTACTATTATAACCCTTTAGTACAATGACCTATTACCTTCTGGTAATTGCTGAGCTCTTTCAACACGTTTGCGTCGTGACCCTTTGCTGCTCGCGTTGTTGAGGTTAGATTTTTTCGGTGGCATTTGGCTGAAAATAAAAAAAATTAATCGTTTAAATATGAGAAAAAAAAATTGAAAATCATTCTAATTAACTTTTATAATTATGTGATAATACTGACATGTACATATTTAAATTATAGAGTTTAAATAATAATTTCAATAAGAATTGAAATACTAATTTAATCGTTTAAATATAAGAAAAAAAATCTGAAAAACTTGTTATCATAGCACATTGAAATAATAAGTGGTAAATATTTTTTAATAGAGGTTAAATAAAAACAATAAAAAAAAATATTTGTACAACTATTGAAAAAGTGTAGGAAATTGTGTATCATTTTTGCATTGACATTTTAATTAAATTTTATAATTATGTGATAATACTTACATACATATATTCAAATATTCAAATTAAATTATAAAGTTTTGATCAATGAATCCGCTCGCGTGAATGAGTTTTCCCGGTATAAAAGTCCCGCTTAAAATGTAGCTTATATGACACGTTCGTAGATTTACCACAGCAGCGCCATCTATTGATTACTTACTCAACCCAGTCGAAAGGTATCGACATCTGTTAGAATCATTCATAGCAGCGCCATCTATTGATTACTTACTCAACCCAGTCGAAAGGTATCGACATCTGTTAGAATCATTTGGAGTTAAGATAATTGTGACTGTCAAATAATAACAGACAAATAATTAGCAATAAATTAAAATTACGACTATAATTTGAGATTTAAACTATCCTATCTCTCAAGTTGGATCGAACTGCACATGGTGTGCGAATTTTATTATAATCGGTTAAGTGGTTTAGGAGTCCATTGAGGACAAACATTGTGACACGAGATTTATATATATTAAGATATAAGGCACATTTTACTATGTTTAAGTAGTTAACTACTTTTATCACAAATAAAAGTTTCAATAATGCTTAGAACAAAATTATAGTGATGATATACCTACATATACTAGGCATGTCTCGTATATGAAATCTGTCTGGATAGGTTTGAATATTACTCGCAACAGTGCGCAAGTACTCTTGATTTCTAGTTTGATGAAGCTAGTACTTAGTATTGTCAATACTGTTCAAATTGTGTTGTGTTGAGGTCTCGGGTTCGATCCCCGGGTCGGGCCAAGTGATATTGGGTTTTTCTAATCAGTATCTGCCCGGAGTCTGGAATTTGTGCCTGATATGGCGATAGGCTCGCCCCCTATCACATCATGGGACGGAATATGTACGGCGAACTGTGGGTGCACTAGTTGCGCCTCTGCCTACCCCTTCGGGGGTAAAAGGCGTGAGTATGCGTTATGTGTTGTCTCGAAGTAAGCGGTATTCAATGCCCAATAAATCCATCTAATCTTTTGATTAGATGGATTTTGGTAAAATGTTGAAATTAGTAACATCCAGTACTTTTGTACTGGATGTTACCAATTTTCAATGGACACTTTCTAATTTCGAAAAACAGCTCCAAACACACAATATTAATACAAAACAAGTCGAAATTATTAAGAAAAACCGTAGCTAAAACATAAATAATATTGCAGATAGGCGTTGTGAAAAACAACAAATATTCCAAGAGCGGGTTCATGATGGTAGTCACGCCACTCGTCTTCGCCAACAAAAAGAAATTGGATCACATGAAAACTGTATCGGAAAATTGCGAGAGAGAGGTAAGTGGGAGGAGGGTATGGGGAGTAAGGGGGACATTTACCACCTGTCGACACTACATATATTGAAGCGATCTGACAGAGATGTGAATATTTTTTGGTGATTGAATGTTCAGGCATTTCGATTTCTAGATTGTTTCATTGGTTTCGATATTGAATTGTTCCAGATTGTTCTGTTATAAATTGCGTATTAGATGCAGGATTACAATTCTTTATGTTTGTTAATAACCTGCCAGGAATATCGCTAATTCTTTATTTAGAATTTGTAGTCGTATTTTTGCACATATTTAGTCTTTCTGAAATTGTACATAATCTAAGAAAGTTGAAATTTGCCTAAAGCATGAACCACACAGGCTTATTAGGATTAAAACTTTTTTGGTATCATTTTTAACTGTTTATTATATGTTATAGGTATAATTGATACCTATGTATCTAGATCTTATTAAATAATTCCTTTCTAGAACTTTCTGGAACTTTTCTTTCTCCTTTCTTTTTAAAACAGTATCTGTAGACCAAATTGTAAATAATTATTAAATTAGTATTGGACTAATGATTTTTATGAGTATTATAAAAACTGTTATAAAATAAACAGAGCAAGGGATACTAAAAAGGCTATCAGCAAGTATTTATTGAAGCAGATGCTAGAAAAAATATTCTTTTCATAAAAATAAACAGCCAGACCGTTTAGAGAAATTTATATAATACAAAAACAATACGGAAATTCAATGAAAACAAATTAGAATTTCGGAATTGAATCCCGCATCAATCGCTATGCCGGTTGTCACTTTGAGAGGCAATACCTTCGCCCCGGTGCGCTCGGGTACAAACAAAATTTATTCCATTTCTACGGTCTTCTGCCGTTTATTTCCTACTACCAATATCTCGCGGCTTTTGTCGATATTTGTGGGAAATTTCAAATTCTGCTATTACTAGACTAGTATATCGCACCTTTAGGACGAAAACGACACAATTAAAAAAAAACGAAAATTGAGTTATCGTCATAAAATTACTTAAAACAACATTATAAATACAACAATAGTTCAAACACCGCCATATTCAAGCGGGAAAAGGACAAAAGTATTATATCCATCCCGTTATTATTATAATTTCATAAAAAAGGGACCAGTTCTACGTCATTTTATGATGATAACCCAATTTTTTATTGTTTTGAATTGTTTCGTTTTAATCCTAAAGGTGCGATATCTTGACACGCTTAGGTAATATCAGTTTGACCTAGGTCAAACTAGTTTTGTTTCAAGTCGTGGCCAATCCTTACATGTTATAAATCTAAGTCCGTCTGTCTCAACGCGATTTAAAAATCTACAGAACGCATTTCAATGAAGTTTAGTATGGAGATAGTTTGGGACACTGGAAATAACAAAGGCTATTTGGTATCCCGAAAAAATATGACACACGGGTGGAGCGGCCAGCTAAAGCTACTGAAATATCACGTAATCTAAGACATTCTGAATAAGGTATACGAAGCATCGAATGACACCTTATTTAGCAAAATAAATAATATATGTAGCCGGAATACATTTAATAAATATACTGACATACAAATTTACACTGCGGAACAAATAAACACACCCACAAACATACACTGCTTAAATCATAACTCCCCTTTGGCTTCCTTTTCAAGAAAGGAAAATATTGTAATAAAACCCCACATTTATCATTTTCACTGTTATCCGAAGTGGGTACGAAGTGATATTTGTAATCATAACATTTTTATAGTAATTAATCGGTATATATTACGCTAATGAGTTGCTTCATGGTAAGTGGATGGTCCACAAACACAATATCAGATTTGTTTTGGTTGTTTCCACTAGGTACTTTTATAAAATCTGGAAGTTATAGAGAGTGTGTAGGCTATAGTCCACCACGCTGGCCTAGTAGTGGTTGATAGAGTTCAAATAGCTTAGAAATTCTTATGGAGTATTTTCTGATATGTAGGTTTCCTCGCGATGTTTTCCTTCACCGTTTAAACGAACGATAATTATTGATCGTAACTTTACCAGGGGCTGCCTCGGTGGCGTAGTTGTATTACGGTACGACTGCAAAGCTGAGGTCTCGGTTTCGATCCCCGGGTCGGGCAGTGGTAATTGGTTTTTCTATTCAGTATCAGCCCGGAGTCTAAAACTTGTGCCCGATATGGGAATACGCTCGCCACCTATCATATCATAGGACGGAATACGCACGGCGAAAAGTGGGTGCACTAATTGCGCCTCAGCCTACCCCTTCGGGGATACAGAATGTGAGTATGTATGTAAGTAAGGACATTGTAGCCAGTATAACTACTGGACATAATGAGACTTAACATCTTATGTCTCAGGATGACGGGCGCAGTGGAATGCCACACAGTACTTTGTCAGTCAAGGTGCTGGATGGTGTTGCTACTGTTTATGGGTGGTCGTATCGCTTACCATCAGGCGAACGGCATGCTCGTCCCTTCATTCAATGCAATAAAAAAAAAAAAAAAAGTAACCTAACCAGGTTTTTTTTGTCTTACTTCTCCTGGACAACAAAACTATGTTCAGTTGCTCCTCCTCACATAACCTCGCCACTGACTTCAATATGCTTCATAACGTTATTTTATTCTATAGTTTTATAACTATGTTATTTATGAGAATTATATCTATAAATTGGACTGATCTTATTTTCATATTTCAGATCGTCCACAAAGAGTCGTCACCGTGCGATGCTGGTAATGAAGTCACTTCTTGCATATTCAAATACGCACCGGAGCTGCATTTGAAGGGTTAACTTCGGCTTAATGAACAACCTTTATAACAAGTTTTAATTACTGATTAAATTAATTGATTGATTATTCCATTCATTAATTATTTTTAATAACATTTTTATTTGATAGCCCTGAGTGTTATGTCATTGTGATTCCTATTATTTGTAATGAAAAGACAATAGCCCTATTTAGATTTCGAGGATAGACGAGTCTTTAGGGGCGATTATAATAAATCTGGTGGTAGGTCTCTCATATGTAAGAGTCCGTCTGGGTCTATTTCTACCGCCAAGCAGCATTGTGCATGCACTGTTGTGTTTCGGTTTGAAGGACATTGTAGCCAGTGTAACTACTGGACTTGCTGAGACTTAATATCTTATGTCTCAGGATGACGAGCGCAGTGGAATGCCACACAGTACTTTGTAACTCAAGATGCTGGACGGTGTTGCTACTGTTTATGGGTGGTCGTATCGCTTACCATCAGGCGAATGGCATGCTCGTCTCGTCATTCAATGTCATAAAAAAAAACAATCACACGTTTGAGTAAAATCTCAAGCAGACATTTAATGTATTGAACTGTTCAATAAACCAAGCATAAGCTATCCTTTAAGAGTTTGTTCTCAGCTGAGTAAGCGCTGTTACACAAACAAAACTTATCTGTTAAAATCCGTCACATATTGTAACTTAAGATGTCATTTGAGCTGATGTTAATATGGGTTTATTAAATAGCGACTATCTTAAGATGCTGATCTTAATTTGAGTGTCTCAGCTGATATCGCACTTCAGAGTGAACGTCTTTTCCCGAACTCCAGGTAATGAAATAAAAAAACCTTACAAGTGCGAGTTGGACTCGCGTACCGAGGGTTCCGTACAAACTTTTAGGTAAGTTATCTAAATATATAAAATAGTTCACCAAAATTAATTAATAAATTAATCAAATTTAAAGAGTTTGTAAATTCGCTTTTTTTTGTTATTAAAGTACATATTTACAGTTTTCAGATTTTTACCTTTACATGTGCTGTAAGAACTTGCTCCTTGCCAAATTTCCTGATTCTAGATCAACGGAAAGTACCCTATAGTTGATTCCCTTGCGAAGTATCAAAATATGCGATATAAACGGTCATATCTTTTGATCGCGTTGACTTACAAGTTTAACTTTTTCATAGCTGAAAGAGACCGTAGACCCGAATATTTGATATAAATTTCAACATGATATCTCACATGTTCCTGAGGAAAAGGGTCTTGACAGACAGACAGACAGACCGACAGATAGACGGACAATAAAGTGATCCTATAAGGGTTCCTTATAGGATCACTTTAAGCACAACTCCCGTTGTTGGCACAATGCATGTAATCCTACTAATATTATAAATGCGAAAGTTTGTAAGTATGGATGTATGGATGTCTGGATGTCTGGATGTATGGATCTATGGATGTTTGTTACTCTTTCACGCAAAAGCTACTGAACGGATTTCGATGAAATTTGGCACACGTGTAGATTATATCGTGGATTAACACATAGGCAACTTTTTATCCCGGGAAAATATAAAACGGGGCTTTTATCCCGGGAAAACTCATTCAAGCGAACGGAGCCGCGGGCAAAAGCTCGTTATGTCATATTTGTTTGTATATAGTTTTTTCTCGCTTTTTTTATAAAAGATATATGTTGTACTGCGTGTGCTAATAATAAATATTTTCTTTCTTTCTTTTCCTTTTTCCTTTTGAGGTCCGGAACCCTAAAAAAGTTATCTATACATCACATACTTTATTGCTGAAATAATATGAATTAATTCAAATATTGTTTCAAATATTTTCTCGCCAACGAATTCCGATTGTGCCTCTCTTTTTTATTGATTGTTTGGTATTTTTCAGAAAACCTTTAAGAAATACATACATTAATAGTAAATAAACAATCTCGTTACAGTCAATTAGCTACATCAGTTATTCCCCAGAGTCTTTACTCAGGAATTGCTTCAGTAATATTAAACTTCAATGCGATTATCTTTGCTTGTCTTTTAAAATCAATAACACATTAACTAGAACAAACATCATAAATAAATATATCTAATCTCCCTTGCGACTACACCCCTCAAAATCTCTCGCAGTGATGCAATAAATTTAAACCCAACAGTTTGTAAAATCCGTGCGGGAATCCCAAACGAAAAATCCCGGCAAATAAAAATAATACACGATAAAATGTGACGTGACATGACAGAACACGACGCGACCGCGGCGAGGGCGTTTGTCCATTGCCACCGACATATCGAGATGTTATCGCCGAAGCGACATATAAAAGTAGCTAAAAAGACCAGCGATCACGCGACGTCATGAAAGTAACGATATCCATTTGCCATGGATCCGTGTCACCGTACGGTCATAATCGGCCGCCGATCTCGGATGCAGATCGACTCTAGAAGGAATGGCAGCAATACAAAACTGAATAACGAGATGCGCATGCCACTCGCTAGATTATAAGCGAAACAATTGTCCAGGTTTGTAGGACGAACACTCGAACATACATGAGTTACTTGAGTTACAAAGTACATCATTGCACTACGCTCCTCAGTCTAAAACATTAAATGTTAATGTAGTTATGTAGGTAGTAATGTTTGTAAACTATTAATGTGATATGGCTCGCGTAAGTTTTATTAAATGTTAAGTCTCATAATGCCCAAGAACTGAATACACTGTCCTTCAAACCGAAACAGAACAGTGATTACACAATGTTGCTTGATGGTATAAAAGAACATTGCGGTGGTAAGTATATACTCATCCGGACTCTCACATAATATTAAAAACCTACGATTATATAACTAGTTCTAAAAAAATATTATATTTTCTTACGTTAGCGGTCGCTGAAATCATCTAAAGTTCGGACTGAGATCGTGTCGGACCCAAATTTCAGCTGTACAAAAGACATCTGAGCTTATTTACATCCAACTTGAAATTGACGTTCGACAGCATTGGTGTGCAAATTTTGGATTAAGGCTCCACCATCGAAATCATCTGTATTAGTCTAAGGATCTTCATCAAGTAAATCCGATAGCAGTTCGAAATAATCTCTCTTGACGTCGACGGCGCGGCGGTGGAAAAGCGCTCTAACGTGACGTGCCAAAACCTCGAAGTCGAACTTGGCGCGTCGGCAATCTTACTTTTCTATCTGTGATAGGAATATGCATACTGGATACCTAATAAATCAAAAAAGAAATGTAAACGTCCTATTTAAATGTACTGTAAATGTGGTATTTAAGATGGATCGATGATATTTGATATTGTGGGTTGAATCTGGGTGAATGGCTCTAGAATATGGCGGCTATAATCTCTAGCAGTGGAATCCTGAAGGCTAATGATGCTGATATTTGAATGTTTGTTAATCAATCTCACATAAACCGATGACCGTGAGAATACCAATGTGTGGGTATATTGAATATTCATATTGTAAGCATAAATTAAGTATTCTAATCAGAAATTAAATTAATAGGGCTTATATTCTATAGATAAAGATATATAATATTTTGCAAATATGGGTAAAACAGATGATCATACTTGAAATTATTTAGAGCAACCATATTTAACCAGAAGATGGAATGCAAAATTAAATTGTTGATTTGAAATACTATGTCACAATTATTACATAAGAAAATTAAAAAAAATAAAAACAAAAAATAATAAAAAAAGATGTCTATGAACATTTAATTACGAAATAAGTTTAGTCTATACGATAAACAACTTGGTAAAATTCAAGGAAAATTCCTAAGCCTACAATAATCAAGAAACTAATAAATAGATTAATAAATTTATCTATACACTCAGACCATTTTATCCTTTCGTCACATTTACTCTATCACAAAGGAATCTGGGACCTAGAAATAGGAATTTATTTCAACAAATATTATGTATAATGAATGTAATTGGTCGAGAAACGACTAGATTTTATATACTACGTCTCGTGTTTGAATGGTGTTGCAGAATATTTGTGTGTTTATGTTCAGCTTCGTTATATTTTCTGCCTTTTGTCGTGTATAGGAATAATTGGCATAGAATTTATATGTTTTACTAGCTTTTGTTTGTGGTTTTGCGTGTTTTTGATCGCAATAAAAGACCCATAAAAATATGCTAAGTGTCAATATCAGAAGCACACAATATTTCGCATACGCATGCGAAATATTATTTCTTCATTTGATATTATGGAATCATTTCACATTAGAACTGTGGTGATGAAGTTCTTATTTTTATTGTATAGTGCGGCGTTACAGCGTTAGTAGTAGAAAACAATCAGATACATTAAACAGTACCCCAGAAACAGTATGTATAAAGGGGTACGGATTCGACTGAAATTCGAAATGTGGTATTTTTTTTAAGCATCGAAAACCTCACTGAGTAAACATCACCGTAATTTTTCATTTTTGGATTACATAAACATGAACATACAGCAAATAATATAAAAAAAAACAACACACACTCTCGCCTTTTATCCCCGAAGGGGTAGGCAGAGGCGCAACTAGTGCACCCACTTTTCGCCGTTATTCCGTCCCATGATGTGACAGGGGGCGAGCCTATCGCCATATCGGGCACAAATTCCAGACTCCGGGCTGATACTGGATAGAAAACTCAATATCACTTTGCCCGACCCGGGGATCGAAGCCGAGGCGTCAGCATTGCAGTCGTACCGTAATACAACTACGCCACCGAGGCAATCACAAAAAATACAATTAGTTTTTATTTTCTTTGGAGTATGTTTAGAGCACTAAAAGTGGGTACTTAACTATTGAATTACGAGTATATGATATAAATTATTTTCTAGTAAGGTTTATTACACATTAACCGTGGTCGTAAACTACATATAAAATTAAGAATAAATTTTAGTGTTTTTATTGACTACCAGTTTTTCCCAGCGGTTTAGCTCTCTTTATAGTCCGGTTTGGAAGAAAAATAGATATTATATAGCATTCTCGTTATTAAATATTCCTTTCAGTTCATGAATTTTGAAAACCATGTCAATTTTTTTAGAGATTTATTGTCGCGCATAGCATTAAGTAGAATTCAACTCCAATCATATTATCCATTTTCGTAGCTAATGTCGAGTATTAGAATCAAAGAATTAACTAACTATTTACTATACTGTTAAATGTCTTTGATTAGAATAGTCAATCAACATCTGTACCTCTCTTATACAAGTCTTACCTCATAAAAATGTATTATGCGACTTTAAACGGATATTGGAAAAATTATAATCTTTATTAAATTCTAAAAAGTAAGATAAAAAGCTACGAAACAGATATTCTTTATTGAATTAAATCCGTCTTTCTTATCCACTTTTTTGACATTTACGAGGGCAAAGGAAAGTAAATCGTACAGTCTTAGACATTTTGAGGTTATATTTGCGCAAAAAATTGCCATTGGAATTCTTTAACGAATAGGCTGTATGTTCTTTTGGCACGAGTTAATTTAGCGAAGGAGGCTTAATATTAAAATATTCAGAACAAAGTTGCGTATTTCAGTTTGTGTTTATTTTGCGGATTGGAATCGTTTGGTCGGAGAGCTAATGTCGGTTATGAATTCATGATATGATTATTATGTATACTGTAATCAATTTGTGGTTCTTTCATAGTATAATTTTTGTGTTTGGGTTCAGATTTAAATTTCTAAAGTCCATATAGACGACAGGATTTTGTACTTCGTTATAATGAAAAATTAACAGCTACTACTTGTTGCCAAATTGTTAAAATAGCTCATTAAATAAATACTTAATTCAATATAAGAATATCTTCAATAAAGGATACTGTGAGGTATGCACGCAAGCTATTAATTAGAAAAAAATAATGGGAGCTACGATGCCACAGACAGACACATATTAAACTTATGACACCCCAATTTTTGCGTCGGTGGATAAAAACAAAAGCACTTCATGCTCATGACAGATAAGTGAGCACACGACAGATTGCTAATATCAATGCTGTCTTAAGATATTCTGATCCAATATCTGAATAGATTCGGAAGATAAGATCGTGTGTGATTCGCCAATCCGTTTGCGGTTCGGTCGCAGGTTGCCGCCCGCAGTTCCCTGCATTGCGTGTTTCACCAAGTTAATAATAAATGAAAAATAGCATTATAAAACACTCTTTTATTGTTTACCATATTATTTACGTTCGCCTTTTGTTGAATGCTTTTACATGTCGATGTTTTATGATAGCCCTTGGCGTAGTGTGTTATAAAGTTTTACACGGTTCAGCTCCTATATTATATTTACTTGTTATAATATGATATAGGTAATATTTTGTAGGTATCAGCTTGGATATCGACCACAATATGTTCTAAATACTGCCATAGTGGCCAATGTAAGTCTTTCGTGTTCCGGGATCAATGCAATGCAATCAGCCTTGTATTATATTCTGCCCACTGCTGAGCACGGGCCTCCTCTACAAGTGAGAGGGTTTAGGCCTTAGTCCACCAAGCTGGCCTAGTGCGGGTTGGCAGACTTCACATACCCTCGAAATTCTTATGGCGAATTCTCAGGTATGTAGGCATCCTCGCGATGTTTTCCGTCACCGTTAAAGCGAACGATAATTGATAAACAATACACACGTAACTTCGAAAGTCAGGATGTGTGCCTTGAGTTTTGAACCTCCGGACATTGTCTCGGCAGACCGTTCCATTCCGCACTAGGCTATCGTCCATTTTCGACTTTTCTCTTTGTGTATATCCGGTTTCAAATAGGCCGGTATAATTGTGTCGACTGGCGATGGATAATTGCCTCTCGTTAGTTGACATTATCTGGATCCTTCTCCACTTATCTTAAGGTGCAGTGGAGTCACTTTGCTGTGTCCGTATATAGAAGTCCTGTATTACTATTCCACTGCTGGGAATGGGCCTCTTCTACTACTGAGAGGTTTCAGGTCTTATTTCATCAGGATTAGTACGTTGGCACCGGTCAAGCGATGCTGTTCGATTCAGATAACAGCAACCAAATTAATATCCACTCAATTCCTTTAAATCATTTCCGAAAATGCTTGTTGGATGCAATATCGAAATAGTTTTTTTTTATTTATTTCATTATAATTGTTTTTTTTTTTTTTTAGTTTTTAGTGCAGTTAAATAAAAACACACCAATAATATTCATAATAATATGTAAACCCACCGTACAATATATGTTTAATTCATATAAATTACTTTTTCTAAAATATTTGTTTGATTAAATTACTAATCTATCTATTAATCCGCCTGATAAAATTGTACAATTAATCAGCTGTTATTGGAAATTTTATTTTTTACATGTATTATTGTAACAATTGTGGCTGGATTTTTTTAAAAAAAATAAAAAAAAAATCCTAACCCGAAACATTTACTAATACTTGTGTGATCCCAAAATATTTGTCTGTATTTTGTTAATAGGTTTTTAATGTTGTTTTTTATCGAAGTGCAAACCTTTTTTTAGCTATTCCGCCCTCACACCCACCACTGCAACTCCTGTAAGCCAGGATGGCAGTGGCACGCATTTCATGCCACCGAGGTGAAGCTCGGCGAGTCTCTGAGAGCACTTATCTTCTTAACTCGTAACGAAATTAATCAAATAAAAGGATAGAGAGGGGCTGGAAACATATTTATCCACTTTCTTCCATAGCAGCAAGTAAATTAAAAAGACAAAAGGTTTGTATGCTCGATAAAAAAAAATATGATCCACATTACACTCTTGCTTAAAAGATACATATTATTGAAAATTGTATTTATTATGTATACCGAAGAAGGATTCCTGCATTTTCCCCGATTACTCCACAAGATGTCTAGATGATACCCATGATGTCTCATCGACATTTTATTCGAATATATCTAAACATAATAAAAACACTCAGAAATATTTGCGATCGCGAACTCAGACTGCAATCGATTTCAAACCTCACAGTATTACGACTATGGTTTGTTATTGCTCAGCGTCGAATTTCAGTACTCGGACGCTCATATGAAATGCGATCATGTCATTGACCTTTTGGAAGATGAAGAAAATTGGTGCTTTCCTTTGGTATGCTTTTTGTAAGTCCAGGATAAGTAAAATGAAGGGAAACGTTCTTATTTCACCTTTATTTTATAGATAAATAAGTCACTTAGAGCATGTTTCGATATAATAGGGAACTTATGTTTGGCTCGCGGCATCGCCCGCATGAAAAGCCTTTCCAACTACAAAAGTCACTAAAACACAGTACGACGCCAGCGCCATCTAGTTGAAAATCAGATTAAAAAGTTCCATTATTTCCCAAGGGAGCAAATTGCCAGGATAAGTAGCCTATGTGTTAATTTAGGACATGGTCTACCCGTTTGCCAAATTTAATCCAAATCCGGTACATTGTTTCTGCGCTTACTTCCAACAAACATACAAACAACCATAGATTTTCAAACTATCGCATCCTACTATCCTATTAATATTATAAACGCGAAAGTTTGTAAGTATGGATGTTTGTTACTCTTTCACGCAAAAACTACTGAACGGATTTCGATGAAATTTGGCTAACGGGTAGATCATGTCATGGATTAACACATAGGCTACTTTTTATACCGGAAAAATAAAAAGCGGGACTTATATCCCGGGAAAACTCATTCACGCGGGCGGAGCCGCGAGCTAAAGCTAGTTTATAATATTAGTAAGAAGTAAGAAGTAAGATAGTTAGAAGTAAAATTGCAACAAGATTTCTTAGGATTAGCTTATGTTCGCGTCTCCGGCAGCGTAAAAGCCAATTGCCTATAAAAGTAGCATATTATATCATTCAGGGATGACGTAGCTTCTTATAATATTCCCTTATCGTGGTGCACCCTTTCGCGCGCACCGAAGATTTAGAAACCTCTAGAATCCACCAAAATGTAATCTAAACGTAATATCGCCATTACTTTAATCCGCTGTAGCGCTAACACGACATCCAGGCAAATTATTAAACAAGCTCTAAAAGCTGGAATACAATTTGCCAGTTTCCTTCAGACAAGGCATCTACATGCTTTATTCTGGAAGATTGCTTTAATACACTCGTATTGTCAGCTATGTTATCATCTAAGAAGTAAATGAGGCGGGAATTAGCGTTGTATTTGTTGTTTTTATAATTAAATAAGTAATATGAGGTTTGAAAATGATGCCATGCAGGCCACTTCTAACAGGCCGGTCTGATTTTTAACGGACTTCCAAACGGAGGAGGTTATCAATTCGTGTGTTTGTATTTTTTATAGGAGAAGTCAATGTTCAGCAGTGGACTTGTCGCTGATGATGAGGATGATGGCGAGATGGGGAATAAGCATAGTTTTTTTTTTTCTTTTTTATAGCATGGAATAACGAGACGAGCATGCCGTTCGCCTCATGGTAAGCGATACGACCGCCCATAAACAGCAGTAACACCATACAGCACCTTGAGTTACAAAATACTGTGTGGCATTCCACTGCGCTCGTCATCCTGAGACATAAAGTCTCATTATGTCCAGTAATTATACTAGCTACAATGTCCTTCAAACCGAAACACAACAGTGCATGCACACTGCTGCTTGGCGATAGAAATAGACATTGCGGTGGTACTCACCCAAACGGACTATTACATATGAGAGACCTATCACCAGTATAGTGAAAAGTGCATTAGTTGTCCATCTATCTAACCCTGCGAAGAAAAAAAGCGTGTTAGAAACGTGTAAATTATGTTTTTGAAATTATGGATGTCTATAAGTATAAGTAAGAAAAATATTCTAAAATATCTCAAATTAATAGCTCATAACCCTTTGATTAATTATATACCTAGATAGAGTGACGCGCTACAATGAAATTAAAACAAACAGGCCAACTTTTCTTAAGCTAGTATGCGTGACAGCTGTGTCATACGCTATCGCTGCATCATTCTGCGTATCCTTGAGTGCGCGCATAATGATACCAGTTATTACATGGTTTCTATTAAAACGGGGAGATAATTATATCCATGAAAAACAAAAAAAAATAATCCACTCCAACTCATTTACCGGGCAACAGTTGGCCTGTATTTTTTTCGACGCGTATGAAACGTTCAGTGTCTATCTAGGTATATAATTAATCAAAGCTCATACCTACCACTTAGGTATGTTTTGTGCTAAGCTAGGCTGGCACAGCATTGTCTGTTTATATGTTGCGAATATTGGAAACCGGAAAACAGTGTTTATACTCCGCGGAGAGCAAACACTGTTGTGTAATATGTTGGAACGATAAAGTAAGGGGTGTAATTACTGGGAGCTATGAGGTTTATTGTTTAAGTCTTATTATGCCGTGTGGGACCATGCTTTGTAATTTAATCGTAGGTGTTAATGTTCGTAGTCGTGACACTTACCGTCAGTTCAACGATATGGTCTTCTCGTCATTCATAAATTCCATAAAAGTTTGACGTTGCGTTAATAAATGAAAATACATACTCCCGTTACCTCTCACTGTGGCAAAAATCATCCAATAATAACCAATATTGTCACCAAATACTCGGTTTTAATTTTCAGATATTTTGATCATTTTACTATGTGTTTGCCAGCATAATATTTAAAACCAGTGCAAGATACTATTCTCACAAATCAATATAACCGCATTGAAAAATGATATGTCTCAGTAACACTAGCAATCAGTATATTTTCCTTGAAACTCCTGGACATCACATCTGAGGCCGTAGCCAAGACGCCTTTGCCCAATCGTTAAACCTGAGAGAAAACAAAAAAAATATGGGAGTGACGTCATATCCAAGTCAGAAGCGACGTGATCAAAGCTAACGAATCGACAAGAAAAAGCTAAGTAAGAGAATAGAAATACTTGCAACTTGTCTAAGGTCTCTGGTAACCCTTCGAGACCTTGATGTGTAACACCGTGGTAGTTTTGTTAGTCTCACCACGTAGAGCTTTAGCGTCAGGCGGTAATATTTCATATGTTTAATTCAGTTTATGTGTGCGTCGTTGCGAGAATTTGTAACCAGATAGTTAACTATTCTGGATGTAATGTAACAATCTGCGGAAGTATTGTAGGTATTGGTAAAGATAAAGACAAAGAATTGGCGTTAGGAACACGCTGGATGCAGGCTAATTTTGACAGGTGCGCCTGGAAATCTTTAGGAGAGGCCCATGTTCAACGGCGGACTTTATGTGGCTGATGATATCTCAAAGCGCTCACCCAACAGGACTACTAGCGTATCTCTGGATACCGACAACTAAGGCGACCAGATTATGCTGCGCCAAAAGCGGTTTTATGCGGAAACGCAGACGTTTGTTATTTGAATGACGTTATTTGCCAAAAATGCGGTCGCGCAACTAAGGATTTTCAGCTGTAATTTTACAACCATTGTTTGTTAGTGGTCCAATACCACAGGTAGACCGGTCCATTCATGCCATAAACAAATAGATCTACAAACCTCAACAAATTTATGAACATAACCTTAATTCCAATTTAAATACAGTAAAAATGAAGCTTAACCCACTTTTTTGTCCACTTATGTGTACCTGCAGTATATTAAATAAATAAAATTATGTAAAAATAGACAGATGAAAACTTAGAGATATCCAATTTCACACGTGGCTTTGTGTAAGAAATTCAATTCCCGAGCTGGACGCTAGAGGCTAAAACCTCGAGTCCCGAGGGAACGTTAAGGCGTCGCTTAAATTTAATAAATGTGATCCAACTTCGCGACAATGTTTTAGCGGCCTCCTTCTTGAGTACAGTGGGAGGGTGTAACGGGGTGACAGTGCGCAGATTTTTTTATACAACTTATTCAGTTGCGAGCACCTATCTCGGATGATGCGCCGCGACTACGTATGCAAAACGATTTAAAGGAGATGCCGCTTTTTGTACGAGTGGTGGGCCTCAAAATCTAACCAGACTCAAATTTAAAGGAGCAAAAATATGGATCTTGGATAGGTATATTAAAAAATATTTTTAGACTCCTACATTTATAACCAACTTTTTTTAATACGTTCATTTTAAGTGAAGTTTTTAAGCAAAATAAAATAACATAAATCTCAAAATCGAAAGACTTTAAAGCTATACGATTTATTACAAAGGCCTAGTTTTTGGGAGTACTATCCATACATTTTATATAAAGCATCTTAGGTAGAATTTTAAGCCCGTTTTTGGACATGTCCTTTTACCACTGTGGCCCTGTCTTGAGCTGTAATTATGAGATAATTATTCTTACGCCATCTACACTATTCTTTATATATATAGTGAGACTCATATCACCCAATGGGGTTCTCTTTTCTCTCTCGCCGTGCTTCAGTGCGCTAAGTTTCCGGCCTCGGATGGAAAAATCCACGCTGCGCCACTGTTCAGTCTCAAAGTGGGTAGTAGACGAAATAACTATGAGAGCGTATGCTTTACACCATAATACATTACACACTTGTGTTTGGCAAAATAATCTGGTACCCTACCACATGCGCTAAAAGGCAGGTCTCAAGTTAATATGCTGATCTACGAGAATTTGTTATGGATCTGCACCAATCACTCGGGCTGAGAAACAATTTTCCAAAACATCATGAAGACGGCATAATCCTTTTTTATACTAGCATGGTAAAGTCACCCCACTGCACCTGATGGTAAGCGAAGTGGAGTCCAGATATAGTGTCTGACGGGGATGATCGCTTAGGTAGCTAGTGGAAGGCTGGTAGGTTAGCTAGGCTAGAGCCTGTAGTGTCCTCACCGGTGAGGATCGCGACGCGTTCATCCCATTATTTTTTAATAAAATGATCTCTTTTTTATATCCCCTTTCCTGCCAGCCCGAGCTCGCTTTTTTGTTTTTGTTTATTTCTCATCATTAATTTTACTCCCAATAAAAATGTCGGTAGTTATATAAGTGACCATTGGTATTAATAATAATTATGAATATAATCAATTTAATGTATCTTGACTTATCATAATTGCAACTATGTTCGCCTACGTTATGAATAAAGTATTTAATTTTATTTTTTTATTATTTTTATTTACGATCCCCTCAGGCGACACAATTGTGCCGGCCTGTTTGGAATCTGATCACACAGGCTGATCCCGGAACCTACTAATAGAACATACTTACGTGGGATACTATTTTAGGTTTTTACTCCTGTGCGGACGCAATCCGGTTGGTCATATAACCAACCACTTACACCTCTTTTTTTGAGCATTACTAAACTGGTTATTCCTCGAAAAAATACAAAATAATATACGTGGATTCCTCATACGAAGTGGTACCTACTGATATTTGAAGAAGGAAAGAGCGAAAGAACAGTATCCGTTGGCAGCACGTTCGTAGCGCTAAACGACGCCCGCGGCCACTGAGTTTGTGGCACACAAAACACATTTTTCATGTCCTAATAGCGTGAATTGTTTTGAAACTCTGGTCAACTAAAATATACATTGTCATCGGTGCAAATTAATAGAAATATAGATGAATATAGTGAAGAGCTTTTATTTTTAAGACATGGATATACCTTTTTATTTCTAAGAATTATATTTATTGCTTTTTATCTGTTACTAGATGATGATCGCCGCTCCGCTCGCGTGGAAAAGTTTTTCTGGGATAAAAAGTATCCTATAGCACTCAGGAGTAATGTAGCTTCCTATTAGTGAAAGAATTTTCAAAATCGGTCCAGTAGTTCCTGAGATTAGCCGTTCAAACAAACAAACAAAGAAACAAACTCTTCAGCTTTATAATATTAGTATAGATAGTATAGATTATTACTTGACATTGGCGAAGTCACTGATCTAGATAGTCGGTGGAAGCTATAATTTAAAAGAAGAAGATAGATGTTCAAATCAAAAGTTCTTTGTGCGAAATGTTGATGGGAATTATTGGGTAACGGTAGCTCAGTTTCATCTGCTGTGTGAATCTTAAAATATGGCGTTGGAATTGGAAGTTTGTATATTCAAACAGATTATTATCAGGCAATATTGATGAAAAGACTTAGTACAAAATTGATCAATATCCTTTACATGACACACGAGTAAAGTAAGATCTGAATATAGATACTTCTTCATAAATTCTTCTTCACTTAACTGGGACTTATACATAACTTATTGTGTCACGAGCTTAAATCACACATTTGCTACCGTTTCAGTTATTACCACGCGAGAGGAAATAATTATTTTAATTATCCCCACACTCAGCCAACGATTGGAATGGTTACATTTTTATTTTGAGCTAGATTTTAATGTTCCATTGGAATTTTAATGGTGAGATACTTTCATGTACGCGCATTGATGAATTAAAAAATAATACATCAATGTGTACGGGACACAATGTAGGGTGTACACATATACACACACACACGCCTTGTATCCCCGAAGGGGTAGGCAGAGGCGTAACTAGTGCACCCACTTTTCGCCGTGCATATTCCGTGTCATGACGTGATAGGGGGCGAGCCTATCGCCATATCGGGCACAAATTCCAGACTCCGGGCTGATACTGAATAGAAAAATCCAATATCACTTTGACCGACCCGCGGATCGAACCCGAGACCTCAGCATTGCAGCCGGCGACGCCCTTGGGCTTATACATTTATGTGACGAGTAGCATTTATCAACCAGCGGTGAAATCGACTCTAACTATTGTTTACAATCTCGGTCCAGTACTCCAGTATTCACGTTTATCACGAAAGTAAATGACACCAATGTACCTATAATTGAAACAAATCCTAGTATTTCAACGTGTTTACTATTCCACATAATAATGACTTCCAAGAGACACTTTCGTCGTTGGTTTATAAACTATTATTATAATCGTTAAATGTAACGTTACTTTGTAAGATCATAACACTAAAAATTCAACAATCCCAGCATAATACTGCATGCAACTGTTTAAACGGTTCACTTTTCACACTACCATTCCAATCTTACTTTTGGATAATATTATTAAAAACTTGTCTAGCATAACCTTTTAGTTTCAGTATACAGATATGTATATCTGCCCCAGTTACATCTCCTAGAAAGGATTAATGTCAGCCAGCAAAACCTAAGCCTAATCTTTCATGATTTAAAAGCCCTCATATTAAGGATTAAGGTTATATGAAAGAACATATTTTAAAAACTTGAAGTATTGAGATGCTTTCAACGGGTCCGTCTAGAAAACTTTAGGGGAGGCCTATACTTAGCAGTGGTCTTCATGTGACTGATGATGATGATTGTGAAGTCGTGAGATAGTATCCTCCTTATAAACGTAGCTAATAAGCGTTTGAAGATAATACTGTTAATTTATATCTTACGTCAAACACTATTTCTGCCGCCAAGCAGCAGTGTGCATGCACTGTTGTGTTTCGGTTTGAAGGACATTGTAGCCAGTATAACTACAGGACATAGTGAGACTTAACATCTTGTGTCTCAGGATGACGAGCGCAGTAGAATGCCATACAGTACTTTGTACCTCAAGGTGCTGGATAGTGTTGCTATTGTTTATGGGTGGTCGTATCGCTTACCATCAGGGGAACGGCATGCTCGTCTTGTCATTCAGTGCCATAAAAAAAAAAGTTGAAATTCAATACCGTTCGTTTGTTGTGCTGACGTCAGTACACATAATTGAAAACTTTACGGCATCATTTCCTGACAGCCTACTTGGATGATAGGTCTCATAATACAAGACTAAATCTGAATAGATTACACTGGCGATATATACCGCAAAGCAAGTTCATAAATTCCTACTACACTTTAACTTACAATTTTTAACTATTGGCAGGTCTGGCTTTTGAGAGGTCCGTCTCCAGACGAACTAAAGATCTCCAAAACTCTAGGGGAGGCCTATGTTAAGCACTGCTTAATAAGCAGTAGACGTTATGTCGCTGATGATGATGATGTATGACACTACTGCATCCACCTTGGAACATTAGAAATCAAGTACTATTGCCTATTAACTACACGAATCAACATAAAAAATAATGGTAAAAAAACATTTTTGAAAAGAAGCTTTATTGAAATTCTCTAAAAAGAAAAAAAAGAAACATTAAATTTAATCAATCTTTATTTTATACTATGTAGAGACAAAAGCTTGTAAATAATAGTAATTTAATATATAATTAAATACTTCGCCATCTTCTTTTTTTTTATGACATTACGGTCAGTAGCCTGACGCGAGTCGGCTTTTCTGACCACACCGGACTTTCGGGCGAACGCTTTAGGCGCTCCAACCCTTTACATGTAAACGACCACGCTGAGGGCACCCCCTAAGTGGGGTACGAGCCTCGGCTCAGGGCGGTCGTTGGAAGATGATTGAGACATCAGCGATTAGGGGATTTTAGCGGTGTAATACATCAATCTATCCATTGTTTTCATCGGCACGCGGGCCGGAACTGCTTACTGGGTCGGGACACCGGGGGACGCGGCGAGGACGGTACAGCGGTCTTGAGGAGTGTGAGAGTTTCAATAACTCGTGCTTTCTTTGGATGGCCAGAGTGATGGCGTCATCTGGGTCGGCCAGGACTGAACGGGGACGTCTCCATTTCGCGCGGTCAAATGGAGTATAAATGGATGAGTTTCGGATGAGCGGATTATGATGATTAACCGCGCGGTCGAAGTAGCGCCTGCTAAGCGTCTGAATAAAGTGCCTGATGGTCGGCATGTCGGTGTCCACGTGGAGGTTGCTATTACGCACGTACCACGGGGCATCGAGTATTTGTCGTAGAAATTTATTCCGGACAACCTGCAGGCGCTCAATCCGACCGGGTGAGTTCGCCATCGCGGGCCATCCGCTATATTGGATTTAGAATGACGTCACTTAGCATATCATGCATTTCATCCAAACTAAACATGTATGTAAATTTTTATCTCAATCGGTTTGCAAGATTTGTCCCGAATAATACAAATATAGCAAGTTAAATATAAGCTTCTAATAATAATTATAATTTATGTAGTATAGAACAATATACGGGCATAGACGCACATAAGATAAAAAAGGTCCAGAACCAATAAAAGTTCCATATCGAAAGCAATAAAATGGCTAACAGTATTCTTAATTGACTGATATTAAACAAAACAAATCAAAACTGCCAGATATAACGAGGGGGATAGAATATGAATTAACAAAGAGCAATAACAAATTGGGCTGGATTCGTAAAATGTCGTGTTTGCACGTTTATTAAACAATAAATTATATTGAAAATTACTGCGATACCGTTACTGGTGTATTTGTTGCTATGTTCGTACTAAAATCCGTTTCTGGGATAAATAATTCCGAATGGGTTCTTTACTAATTGGAAGTTATATCTTAAAATAAAATAAAATACTTCATTCATCACGTAGGCGGACATAGATTATGATAAGTCAAGATATATTCAATTGATTACAACAATTATTATAAATACCAAAGGTCACTTATACAGGGTCGTTTTGACATTGCGTTACTACATGAAACCACATACTTATCTCATTGAAAATAACACCTTCCATTAAGTTATTTTAACCTAAGATATAAAATAAAAAAGTGTAAGATTCGAAGAAAATAAATATCAATAAAAAGTAACTTTAATTTAGAACGCCCTAATGCCACTACTCTAAGAGGATTCGTCGCTGCGGCAACATTACGCGTTCAGTCAGAAATTCACTCACGCACACGCCATATTCGCATTAAACTACAAAAAGATGAAAAAATCAAAAAGTACAATTGAGATTTTTGGTGAAAATATTAGTTTCTCATGGATGATTTTTGACATAATGTTAGCAGAGGCAAAGACGAGTACATGGTTTCATTTATTAACACAATGTCAAAATGACTCTGTATTACTACTATCATACGTGAACACTACAGTGGGCTTAGAATGTGACAAAAAAACACGTCACGTCTCCTTTTCGTCTTATTGGGATTGGTTGAGAGACTGACGTATTGGTCTCTCGGTCAATCACAAACATCAAAATTAAACGACATCGTTTTACGAGTTGCGTCTTTGTGTCACATTCTAAGCCCACAGGCTACTTTTACTAGTACATAGTTCTAGAATCTAGAGATTAATGTGACGAAAAAAAATACCCCATCTCTTCGAAACTTTACATAAGTAGATTATTCATTTAAGGCCTGATATTTCAATCGTCAGATAGAACAGATAGAAATTATACCCTGCCTGAATGTATACGTATGTAATGAATGTATAACGTATTGTAATATCGACTACCTCGGTAGCGTATTTGTATTACGGTACGATTGCAATGCTGAGGTCTCGGGTTCGATCCCCGGGTTGTGATGTTTTTATAATGAAAGACGTTAATGGGCTTCGTAATCATCTATTAATCACTCAATACAATTATTTGATTTTTAGGCAAGACAAATTATACAATCATTGCAGCCATTGCAATGCACGGGTCGAGTGTCCTAATGTTGGCACTCTTGATAAGGCTCAATGCATACATGTCATTTTATAGAATAAGGGGTAGTTTACAATATCACATGTCCCCCTTTAAAAGACAAGACTATTATTCTCAATATTAAACTAAAACAATAATTTTCAAATGTAACATTTTGACAATAAGTTGATAGAGGTGGGACATTATTAATTAATTTACACAGTGACAATTCTAATGTATGACATTTTTACCTTAAGTTGACAATTTATTGTTTCAACTGAATTAATATACAATGACAATTTTTATACATGACTTTTATTTTTTATAATTGGTACTTTGTTTTATTGACACATGAATTACAAATAAATGACAATTCTTATACATGACTTTTATTTTTTATAATTGGTACTTTGTTTTATTGCCACATGAATTACAAATAAATGACAACATAATATTATGTTTCATAATCATTTAACCATCTTGGGCGAACTCTTTCTCTTTTTGTTCTAATATTTGGATTTTCAATTACTTGACTATCGGTAGGCTGGATCGACACATCTACAGGAACTGAATTGTTTGATTTTAACAAGTGTTCTCTATTTCTATGATAACAAACACCTTCAGGAGTTTTTACTTGATAGCTCCTTTTAGGAATAATTTCTTTAATGACAGTAGCAGGAACCCAATTGGATTTAGGATTATGCTTAAATAATACATCTTCTCCCTCTTTAATTTCAGATGGATATTTAGTTTTCCTATCATGATAATATTTTACTTTCATTTGCTTTTTTACAAATTTATGTCTAATGTTCTTATGTGACTCTACAGATGGTTTTAAAATTGATGTAGAACTTGGTATAAACATCTAAGATTTCTTGACATTAACATTTGAGCTGGTGAGGCAATGCCTTCTGCTTTAGGAGTATTCCTAAATATAAGTATGCCTAGATATATATCCGAGCCAGAATCTTTACATTTTCTAAATATATTTTTTACTGTACCTATAGTACGTTCAGCTAGACCATTACTTTTCGGGTAATGAGGACTTGACGTTATATGTGTAATATCCCACGATATACAATTTTTTTTAAATTCTGCAGAATTAAAAGGTGGACCATTATCAGATATGATCTCTACTGAGATACCATGACGACAAAAGATACTTTTGAACTGAGTTATAACATTTTGACTATTATAAGTATTGATAGGAGTTACTTCAAAATATTCTGAATAGTAGTCTACAACTAAAAGATAATTTTTTGACTCAAATTGAAAAATGTCAGCACCCACTTTTTGCCACGGAAGGTCTGGGATTTTGTGAGATAATAATGGTTGTGGTGTATTGTTTTTCCTATATTTTAAACATGTATAACATTTTTCTATATAATTTTCTATTTCACTGTTCATATTAGGCCAAAATATGACACCTTTGACAAGATTTTTAGTATTTGTTATTCCTAAGTGACCCTCGTGCATACGTTGTACCATTTCCTGACGTAAAGACATAGGTATTACAATGGAATTAAGCCTGAAAACTATATCATCAATTACGTGTAATTGATCTTTAAACTTATAATATTGTTTGGTATCATCGGAAACCATTGACTTTTTACATGGCCATCCATTTTTAAGGAAATTGACAATTTTTTGCAAAGTAACATCATTGGATGTTTCTGACCTTATTTGACATAATTTATTTTTACTCACATGAATTGAATCGATGAGAAAATTGGCATGGACTTTTATATCATTATTAAGACTTTCTAAAACTTCATCAGTTTCATCATGACTGATGTCATCTTTAAATTTAGCTCGACTTAAAGTATCAGCAATGTACATATATTTTCCTGGTACATGTGAGACAGACAAATTGTATTGTTGCAAAGTAAGCATCATTCTTTGCAATCTTTGTGGTATATCGCACAAATTCATTTTAAATATAGCAACCAGCGGTTTATGATCAGTCTCTACTTTGACTGTATGTCCATAAATATAATGGTGAAATTTTGTACAACCAAATACAATGGCCAAAAGTTCCTTTTCAATTTGACTACAAAGTTTCTGGGAGTCATTCATGCTTTTGGAAGCATATGCTATTGGATTTTTATCATGTAAAATGACAGCTCCTAAGGAACTCTGTGATGCGTCTACAGACAAGGTAAGTTGCTTTTTATTGTCATAGTAAGTTAAGACTGGGGCTGAACTTATTAACTTTTTTAGATTATTAAATTCATGTTGATGATTTAAATTCCAACACCAAGGAACATTCTTTTTAAGTAATAACCTTAAATTTGTAGTAGCCTCACTAAGATTTTGTATATATTTACCAAGGTAATTAACAAGACCTAAAAATCTCTGAAGTTCTTTTACAGATGTAGGTGGGCACATTTCAACTATTGCCTTGATTTTAGATTCTTGAGGTTGTACACCCTCTGGACTTAAAATTTGACCCATGAATTTAACAGAACTTTGACAAAGTTGTATTTTATTTTTATTTAATTTTAGACCAATTTCTTTAGCTCTGTTTAAAAATTTGACAAGAATTTCGTTATGCTCTTTTTTTGACTTGGCATAAATAAGAATGTCATCAATATAGACTACTAAGTTTGGTATATCAGACAAGAGATTCTGTAATGCATGTTGGAATTGTTCCGATGCAGTAGAGATTCCAAATGGCATTCTAAGAAATGAATAAATTCCATATTCTGTATTAAAAGCAGTTAGTTTGGAACTCTCTTTATCTAATTTAAGTGACCAAAATCCTGAGCTAGCATCAAATACAGAAAATACTTTAGATTCACTTAATTCTGACGTCAATGATTCCAGTGTGGGAATATTTAATTTAGGCCTAGTGATATATTGATTAATATATCTTGGGTCTAGACATATTCTTAGACTTTTATTCGGCTTTTCGACACAGACAATTGAACTGACAAATTTACACGGTTCATTAACTTTTTGTATTATACCATTCTTTATCATTAAATCTAATTCGTTTTTAAATCTATCTTTTAATTTAAAAGGTAATTTTCTTGGCGGATCTATATGTCCATCAACATCTTGCCTTATATTGATTTTATGTTCTCCAGGTAAAAGACCAATGCCCTCAAAAACTTCTTTATATTTGGTTATAATGTTATCGGCTGAATCATCTGACAAAGAATTACTATTGATGTTCACCATATTATAACATTTCTGAACTATTTTTAACCTTTCACATGTTTTGAGACCCGAAATTGTTTTTTGGTTCAATGATGTGATGACAAATTCAATATTTTGTTTGACGTTAGGCTTTATTTCACAATAAATTGTAGCTCTGCCAATTACTGGTATTTTGTTACCACAAAAGGAAATTAGTTGAGCACTAGAGTATTCTATTTTGTTCATAGGAAGTCTCAATATGCTTGAGTATATTTCTTTTGACATAATATTAATTGGACAACCTGTATCTATTTGCGCTACAATACACTCTGAATTTATAGAAATATTAACTTCCCATTTGTCTGACTTATTATGATGAGTTACATGACCTATAAAATACTCATTTTGACTGTTTTGTTCAATATTATCAACAACTTTGACATGACTTACAGACTTATAAGACCTGCACATTTTAGAATAATGGTTCATTTTACCACAATTTGAGCAAACTTGACCTTCTGCCGGACACTTGTGATGATGCACTTGACCACATTTTGGACATGTCCTCTTCTTTTGACTGGAATGATGTGCATCCTTGATGTGACTGGAACGACTATAATAATTATTTCTGGAATTGGTTGGACGTTCTTTGATATTTGACCTAAAGTTAGACTGCCGTTGACTTGACATTGAATTTACTTGTAAGACTTGACTTGACTCCAACTGAGCTAAATTTTTTCTACTTATTTCCAGATTATGAGCAATCTCGCTACATTTATCAAGTGTGATGTTGCCTTCTTTGAGTAGTCTTTCCTTGATATACGAGTTTTTGCTATTAAGATTACAGATGAAAATATCTCGAATCATATTTTCTGGTTCCTTAAATTCACATGACTTCGCTAGATTTCTGAGCTCCATTATGAAATCTTTGATGGATTGCCCTTCGTTTTGCTTAAATGTAAGGAACTTATGCCTCTCCATTGTTATATTTTTCTTTGGTGAGAAATGACTGTCAAATTTCTTTAGTAGTTCTTCATATTCGACTTTATCTACGTCGACTCCAAATGACATAAAAATTGGGATCGCACTCGTGCCCATGTGGTGTAGAAGAAGAGATACCAGCCGCTCGTTCTCTTCGGTATCCAACGCTTAAGCTTTGAGAAATATCGAAAAATACATTTTCCATTTCTTCCATTCGGCATCTAGGTTGGTTGACTTGAAATCAAAATTTTGTAGAGTAGTTGAATACATGGATTCACGTGGATTTCTTTTGGATTTGCACGCCTGTGCTTTTTGAGATTCCATGACTGAGTTTTTATGTGATTACACCCCACACCTGACACCATGTGATGTTTTTATAATGAAAGACGTTAATGGCCTTCGTAATCATCTATTAATCACTCAATACAATTATTTGATTTTTAGACAAGACAAATTATACAATCATTGCAGCCATTGCAATGCACGGGTCGCGTGTCCTAATATTGGCACTCTTGATAAGGCTCAATGCATACATGTCATTTTATAGAATAAGGGGTAGTTTACAATATCACACGGGTCGGGTAAAGTGATATTGGATTTTTCTAGTCAGTATCAGCCTGAAGTCTGGAATTAGTGCCATATGGCGATAGGCTCGCCCCCTATCATATCATGGGACGGAATACGTACGACGAAAAGTGGGTGCACTAGTTGCGTCTCTGCCTACCCCTCCGGGGATAAAAGGCGTGAGTATGCGCGTTAATGTAATAGGACAATCGAACAACCTTCATATTGTTTTTTATTCAAGGAATAAGTTTCATCTGATGATAGAATAGCCCTAAAAGATTTAGAAGTCATATACGAAATGAGTTTACAGAACCCTTAAAATATTACTCTATCGATGAGAAACTATTCCAGTTACCATGAAATTTGGCAAATTTAACACTTCGTTATAGTTGATGTACGCTTTGAATTATATCATCATCATCATCAGCCACACGACGTCCATTGCTGAAAATAGGCCTCCCTAAAGATTTCCAGACGGACCTGTCAAAAGCGGCCTGCATCCAGCATTCAATTTTATCAGTGATTGCTAAAATAGGCACAAAACGTCTGCAATTCAGTGTACTGGAAAATTAACGTGATTTGCTTTAGACTGATATTTTGGGTTTTGTCTCTTTGAATTTAACTTATTTTAGTAATATCAGATGAAATCCACACAAACGCACATATTCTCATGTTATTTATCCCCGAAGGGGTAGGCAGAGGCGCAATTAATGCACCCACTTTTCGCTTTATGTATACCGTTCATGATGTGATAGGGGGTAAGCCTATCGCCATATCGGGCTCAAATTCCAAACTCCAGGATGATACAGAATATGAAAACCCAATATCACTTTGCCCGACCTGGGATCGAACCAGAGACCTCAGCATTGCAGTCGTATCGTAATATACCTACGCCACCGAGGCAGTAGGCATTGTAGGTATTGTTCATTTTTCGAATTACAACGTGGCGCACTAGGCCAGCGTGGTGGACTAAGGCCTAACCCCTCTCAGTAGTAGAGGAGGCCCGTGCTCAGTATATAATACGGGGCTGATTGCATTACATTGCTGCACTATAGTAAATGCATTCTTACTTTACTTATTCTGTACAGTTTAACTTAATAAAAGCAACAAAGGCACCGTATTTCCTGCCTCATAAAATTTACGTTATACATTTGACTCGAAATGAAATATTATATAAGAAGTCATCTCCTGTTGGCTGCTATCTTTGAACAAGGTACAAAAGTCCAAAAACTATTTTGAAAATCCATTGAAAGAAATATAGACTAAAGGAAAACCAACTTTGGGATACGTTTAATATAATATTATACATCATACCGTAAGAATTAGGGCTTCAAGCACAGAACACTGAATAGAACTACTTCAAGGTCCATCGGCTGCAATTAAATTAAAACTTGGCGTCTTAAAGGATCCTTAGGTGCGACGCAGAGGTACTTGCTCTATTGTTCCAAAATTCCTTTCCCATCACAAACGGTATCCTGTTACGTATTCGCCCTGGATCCTCGTAATGATCCGTTGTTCTATTCACATCCATAACCCTTGAAGGGTTCCCTTAGGAGGTACTGCGTTCCATTCCCTAATATAGCAATTCCAGTGATGCTATTATTCTGTTCCGGGATTTTTGATGTTGAATAAGTTATGTTTTTATTCAATTTCGTTGACTGAACATTGATGCTGGAAGGATTGTGATTGGATTGCTGTGTATATTTGAGACTATACATTCCATTCTAAATCTTAGGGCTGTTAGGACATGTCTTTAATTTGTTTGCTTGGCTTGTAAAAAATCTATAGAAAATGCTTGGTCTGAGAATCGTACCAGGACGTCTAGTCCACAATATTATACACCTATAATTATATATTATTATACACCTATTATAGGTGTTATTCACAACTTCACCTCGCGAAAAACCTTTCCCGCTGCAAGACCCTAAACATTGTACGACACCAGCACCATCTATTTAAGGAGGTGGAGGCCATGAGGGCCTCCCTACGGCGAGCCGCCGTGGAGGAGTGGCGTCTCAGGCTGGAGGCCCCGTCAGCGGGGCTCAGGGTCGTCGCGGCAGTGCGTCCTGTCTTTGCCGAATGGCTGGACAGGCGCCACGGTGCGGCAACGTTTCGCCTGACGCAGGTGCTCGCCGGGCATGGCTGCTTCGGTGAGTACCTGTGGCGGGTAGTGAGGAAGGAGGTGTCGGCCGTGTGTCACCACTGTGACAACTGCCCGCTGGATACGGCCCAGCATACGTTAGAGTTCTGCCCAGCCTGGGATGAGGAGCGCAGCGCTCTCAGAGCAGTCGTCGGAGGAGACCTCTCGCTGCCGGCTGTGGTCGCTTCCATGGTCGACAGCCGGAGGTCCTGGCGTGCGGTGGCACACTTCTGTGAGGTGGTCCTCTCGCGGAAGGAGAGTGCCGAGAGGGATCGGAGGCGCGGAGATCCCTCCCGCCGCCAGACAAGACGTAGGAGGCGCCGGGTGGACGACTGACCGGCGTCTTCCGCCCTGTGGATTGGGGGCGTTTGGAGAATTCCACCACGGTATCCCCTGCCTGTCGTAAAAGGCGACTAATAGGGGCCACCGGGGGTCGCAGGCGGGCGGCAGGGGGCTGTCCGTCTTTAATTTTGTGTAGCACATTGTTGCGATCCCTGTGATGGACGGCAGCGTGGCTGGTAGGCCTCACGTTGCCGTTGACGCTGAGAGCGTCCTTCGGTGTGCGGGGGCTTCTGAGCCCCCCCCAAACAGGAGACGGGCCGCACTAGGCGGCACCGCGCAGGGGCGGCTGCGGACGACAACTTAGACACTTCCGTCAGAGGAAGCCCACAGCCGTCCCTAATGCGCCGAAGATGGCCACCGCGGAGTTTTGGTTGGTATGCCGTGCGTTGTACATAGGTTAGGGACTCGGCCCGGCGGTCGCCCGATGGTTACATCTCTCCGGGCGGCTCAACGCCGGGTCGTAAGGCACGGTGAACCCAACATAACCGCTCAGTCGCCCCCCTTGAAGGCTGGGCGGTAGTAATAAGTCACTTTCTCCGCGAAAAAAAAAAAAAAAAAAAAAAAAAAGCACCATCTATTTAAAAAAATACGTGTGGCACTCGGAGACTGCCGCGGTAAAGCTATTGCATAGCATTTTTTATCACAAATTTTGATTGACTAAACACAAATTCGATATTACGCTTACCACATAAAGTAGATTTTAAAACGCGAGCAACGCACGTTTAGTCTTGTTATTGATAAATGGTAGAAATGCAATGGTCATCACAACCAAAGTAGAATAAATCAAAATTTGAAAAAATAATGTTACGTTCGATTCTTTTGAACTCGTGCCGTGCCAACGCCGGGGAAATAGCTTCTACGCAATGTATTTAAGGTTCATATTAGATTAGTAAGAAATGGTTTTAATGACTTAAAATGAAATAAAATAAATAAAAATATACTCGTTTCAAGAATTATAGCTTCTACGCATTGTATTTAAGGTTCATATTAGTAAGATAAAAAAGATGTCAGGTGATTTTCGTTACGGAATTTCTGGATTCGGTCTCCACGCTCAAGGCCCGCGATAGAAGCTATGCAATAGCTTAAAATCTGATTTAAGAGTTCCAATATGGGAGCAAATTACCGGGATAAGTCTATGTATTAATATTTAAATGTAGGTACACCCCCTTCCTCATCATCCCCCTTTCTTCGCTCGTTATATTTGCTCTCACCATAAGTGCAGGTTATCTGGAATTTTACTGGTGGTCGGTCTCTCATATGTATGAGTCCGTCTGGGTGGGTACCACCGCAATGTCTATTTCTACCGCCAAGCAGCAGTGTGCATACACTGTTGTGTTTCGGTTTGAAGGACATTGTAGCCAGTGTAACTACTGGACATAATGAGACTTAACATCTTATGTCTCAGGATGACGAGCGCAGTGGAATGCCACACAGTACTTTGTAACTCGAGGTGCTAGATGGTGTTGCTACTGTTTATGGGTGGGCGTATCGCTTACCATCAGGCGAACGGCAAGCTCGTCTCGGCATTCAATGACATAAAAAAAAACTGGAAGGGATCGTTTTTAGCGATAAGACCGCGTTTTGTTGCATGCACTCTAAAATATTCTTATCATTTAGCTGTATTTGGTGTACAATAAAGTGTTTTCATTCAATCAGTGTTAATCCGAGATATGGTCTACCCGCGTGCCAAATTTCATCCAAATCCGTTAATTTTTTCCTGAATTTACTTCTAATAAATATACATCCAAACATTTGCACAATCTTTCACATTAATATTAGTAACAGTAAGATTCCAAGAATTTCATTACATAAACTTCATAAACTACTGTTAAGATTAACTAATGTCCATCGTTTCCTTTACAATTTTCCATTTCATCAGAAGTTCCACAACGGAGCAATCACTAACTTTTTCCAAGCATTTGTTTTAATTTAAACTGAAACTATTCTCACTGCGAAGATATTCCTAATGGTCTTTGTATTAAAGTTATAAACTTGACGCCACATAAAGGTCTTAAGTTGGCACTACTGTAATTACGACCACATTATTGTAGTTTATGTACTTTTAAATTATTTTAAAAACTTCATTTGTTTGTGGTAATGCGCTGTTTGTGCTGGTTGTTACGGCGAAGTTAGGTTACGGTTAGTTTAACAGCTTATAGAGTGTATTGTTACTGTTTAACGTATAAAGATGGATCTTTTTTGTGCAGACACATGCACAAGATTCTATATATATATTTATGCTCGGGAACCAAACCCCGGATTTTACGGTTGTGACCGCGTTACTTAGACAAATTAGGTGAAAAATAAAAATAATCTTTGTATATTAGCTATAATATGGACCCGAATCTTAAGAGAATAACACGACGTTTAAGCAAACTTACCTACTGGACGCTTATCGAAAATTATGATATTGGTGAACTTGGATGGATAGGACATAAGGGTTGAAAAATTTCACACAAACACATTACGCCTTTATCTCCGAAGGTGTAGGCAGAGGTGCAAGAAGCGCACCCACTTTTCGCCACAAGTTCCATCCTATGGGATACGAGCCGCTCCGATTGGCATATCGGGCACAAATTTAACTGGTAGTAGGTCTCTCATATGTAAGAGTCTGTCTGGGTGGGTACCACCGCAATGTCTATTTCTACCGCCAAGCAGCACTGTACATGAACTGTTGTGTTTCAGTTTGAAGGACATTGTAGCCAGTGTAACTACTGGACATAATGAGATTTGAGGTTAAAGAACTTTATTTCCCAAAAGAAATTTAGATTTCTTTTGGGAAATAAATTCTTTTGGGAAATAAAGTTCTAATAAAGTATTAGATTTAAAATCTTATGTCTCAGGATGACTAGCGCAGTGGAATGCCACACAGTACTTTGTAACTCATCAACTAAGGCGCTGTATGGTGTTACCACTGCTTATGGGTGGTCGTATCGCTTAACATCACGCGAACGGCATGCTCATCTCATCATTCATGCCATAAAAAAAACCAGACTCCGAGCTGATTCTGAGCAATCCATCACTTTGCCCGACCCGAGATTCGAACTCGGAACCTCAGAGCAGTGTCGTACCGTGCACACAATTTAACTATGCCACCGAAGCAGGATATCTATTTTCATATTCATTATGTTGGTTTTGAGTCTTTGGGGGTATAAAAATTTCAACCAAGTTAGTTTCTTTTATCCCTCGAGCCGTATTCACATCACTTTAGATTCTTGAGAAGTTGCTATTTTATTCATAACTAGGTCTTCCAGGAATCTCATTCTCGTGGACTTTATATGCATTATTGTTGTGCTTTTCAATTTATAACATACTAGGTGTTGCTCGCGGCTTCGGCCGCATGAAAAGCCTTTCCCGCTAGAACAGTCCCTAAAACCCAGTTCGTCACCAGCCCCATTTACTTGAAGAATCAGATGAATATCCATTATTTTCCATGGGAGCAAATTACCGGGATAAAAGCCTATGTGTTAATCCAGAACATGATCTACCCGTGTGCTCAATTTCATCCAAATCCGTTTAGTTGTTTCTGCGTTTACTTCTAACAAACATGCACACATCCAAATATCCAAACATTTTCACTAACTTTTGCATTTATAATATGAGTTAGACTAGATGCTCTCTCTAGCTTTGCCCGCGTGGAAGACCTTGCTGAGGTTAAAAATTCTACTGCGTAAAGTACACAGATTAAAAACGCTTAGCATAAAAAAGCCTGTATTAATCCATGTTCCTTCAAAAGTATTTTATAATTTCCTTCTATATCTTTCAAACTTTCGGTATTCATTATAATTAGTAATACTTTATTATTTTTTTCTTTATAACATCCACAACGTAACTTGGTTTTGTTATGTCTCTCCGCTTTTAAATAGGTCAGCATGATTGTGTTAACTATTAATAATCTTTCGTCACTCTATCTGGATCCTTCTTCACTTACCATCAGATGCAGTGGGGTTACTTTGCGGTGCTCGTTGTAGTGTGGTGTAATTGGGTCATTTTGATATTGCGTTACTAAGCGAAACCACATGTTTATCTCCTTGAAAAAAAAATCACTTTCCATTAAGTTATTTTAACCATAGATGTAAAATAAAAAAGATTAATTTTCGAAACAAAATATATAAAAAGTATTTAAGCTTACACGCCCTAATGCCACTACTACTACTCTAAGACGATGGGTCGCAGCGGGAGCAAAACACTTTCAGTCCGAAAAATACTCACGCTCGTGCCATATTCGCACTAAAGTATAAAATGATAAAATATAATCATTAAAGTAAGATTGACATTTTTAATGAAAATATTCGTTTTTCATGGATTATTTTTGGCATAATGTAACGAGTATGTATATGGTTACATTTAGTAACGCAATTACAAAATAACCCTGTATAAGTAGATGCAAGTTTTAATAATTCAGTCTAATAAAGAGTCTAACACCGTCAACACGTATCATAAATCTTCCTTTACATAGCGTCCCTGCCAGGATTTAAAAAGTCAATATTCCAGTTGTCAGTGTAACTGACGCAGCATCAGATACAGAGATAGCGTTTCAAATGACAGAGGCATCTACAAACAAGCATAGACATGTGTATTAATTGTTGCAACCTGTGTAAGATCTCAAACTGTCTAGTGTCGTCGCTACACCTAACGCCCGTAGCTAAGATGCCTTTCAACAATCGTGAGCGCTAATATTATGTTTGAGAATGTTGTAACGTTAAACTTGTCGATAGGGTATGTCATTCCCATATATATTTTCTGCTTTTTATTAGCTTTAACGTTGTAGAAAGGCATCTTGTTTTAGAGTTCATTACTTTATTCTTGATCCTTGGTTGGCGTTTTTGATAACTTTAAAATTATCACCAGCTATCGATATTTCCTCAAAGATAGCCAAGAAGTGTAGAATCTACGTCATAATATTATTGAAACTCACTATTTTTTATTGTATTTTAATCTTCTATTCTGTTTTTAGGGTTCCAAACCTCAAACGGAAAAAAAAGAATCCTTATAGGATCACTTTATTGTTCGTCTGTCTGTTAAGACTCTTTTTTCAGGTAAGCGTAAAGATATCAAGTTGAAATTTATATCAAATACTCGGGTCTGCGGTCTCTTTCAACTGTGAAAAAAGCAAACTTGTAAGTCAACGTGATAAATAGATATGACCGTTTATGTCGAATATCTTTGCGATTTCGCAGTGGAATCCAAACCTATAGGGTACTTCTCGTTGCCCTAAAATCATGAAATTTGGCGAGAAGCAAGGTATTATAGCACATGTAAAGGAAAAAATATCTGTAAACCGTAAATATGTACATTATTAACAAAAAAAAAGAATACAAACTTTTTAAATTGAACTTAGATACCTTACCTACAAGTTTGTTCGGAACTCTCGGTACTCGAGTCCAACTCGCACTTGTCAGGTTTTTTGTTTTCCATTTCTCTAACGTTGTCCGTTGTAGTTTTGTTACGAAAAATACATCAATTTTCCGTTATTTGCCAATAGTATATAAGCTTTGCTTTTATGTCTACTTTACACCGAAATTCTTTGTTTTTGTAAGATGAACCATTTTTTTTTACGCCAGCTGGTTTAAAGTATGTACTTAATTAGAAAAAAAAGTATCAAAACTGGCATTAATGTATTGAAAATTGGAATGAGTACATGGGTTTTTCTTGTTTTTCATTATGCTTAGTTTTTTTAGCAGTCATAATTCATATTCTTTGTACATTCTGATGGAAGAAATATTTTTATTTTAGTTGCTTGCGGTTTATTTCAGCTCTGAACTTGTTTGTATTGCCTTTATAATAAAAATGGATTTATTTACTTTAAGATCATTGTTCTCTTTTATTCTGTTTCAATGTGGGTTGGCTCAATAGATCTCAACCAATCTTGGGCTAAAATAGTAAGGCAAACCTCTTATGTTACCCAACCTGAGAATAGAACCAAATGCTACCAATGGACTACTTTTCTTTAGTATAGGAAATTATTCAATAATACGACAAGTTACTTGATCAGTTTATATTTCTTTTACATTAGATATTTTTGCTTTCAAAGAAAATGTTTAGAAGCTATTTCGCTTTACACTAATGTGTACAGTTTATACATAATAATGCGCCACGTTAGACAGGTTTGGGAGATATACCTTATTATTTTTAATAAACAATACAAAAATGAGGTCCTCGAAAACGTAATTTCAATCGGTAAGTACACTGTCGGAGTCCAAGAAAACTTGAAACAATTTTTTTACCTAATGATTATTCACGTTTTAAATAATCAGGAGTAATACAGAAAACACCAGCATTAAACAATGTTCTGCAATATAGATGACGTCCATAAGTCGTTTTGATATCCTTTACCTGACTAACATGGCGCTGGCTTACAGTTAAAAAGACAGACGAAAACAAGAAAAAAGGGTCAGTCTTATATTTGGGAAGTTTGTATAATAAACAATATTTACAAAAGTTAGGAAGACACTTATAGAAACACTTACAACAGAAACGCCTACAAAACAAATAAAGAAAGATCTAAACACTAGGGTTGTTCGTATATCTACTGGTGGTAGGTCTCTCATTATGTAAGAGGCCGTCTGGGTGGGTACCACCGCAATGTCTATTTCTACCGCCAAGCAACAGTGTGCATGCACTGTTGTGTTTCGGTTTGAAGGACATTGTAGCCAGTATAACTACTGGACATAATGAGACTTAACATCTTATGTCTCAGGGTGACGAGCGCAGTGGAATGCCACACAGTACTTTGTTAGTCAAGGTGCTGGATGGTGTTGCTACTGTTTATGGGTGGTCGTATCGCTTACCATCAGGCGAACGGCATGCTCGTCTCGTCATTAAATGCAATAAAAAAAAAAAAAAAAAAAAAAAAAAAAAAAATATCGATTATATTTATATCGATTAAAGAGATAATTGAAAAACTTCTCCTTATATTAAGCTGCTAGGAGAATTTATACCTGACTCGACAGGACCAACGTGCATAGAAAAAACCTGACAAATAGCCTGTTTCGGCGACTCAGGTCACAATCTTGGTGATCATACAAGTGCTACGGAATTTTATTAGTCAACATTATATTTGAATTTCACTGTAATTACCATTAAATTAAAAATTTCGAATAATTTTTAAATACAATAATCGCTAACAGAAATGGACTGCATACTCGCAATGTGAATACTCAAGCATATGCTTGAGTATATGACCATACCATAACCATTGAAGGTACTATTGCATGCAGTTAGTCCCCGCAACAGTATTCAGTTCATCTGCGTGTAACAGAGTGAATGAAAAATTGTTTTGAAACGAGCTGACACCTCCTTTTGCAATGTCCGTCACTAGAATATAGTGTATAAATATGTCTACTTTTTCGTTGTATATAACAGTCCTGTTTGGAATAAAATTCACAATTCCGAATACCATACAAAAATTCTAATCGATATACGAACAACACTGGACATAACGCTTTCACTTCAATCTGTATGCCAATCTATCAACAAGTTCACTTGAAATGCAATTATACAATTTATATCGATAACAACCTTACGTATTAATCTCACGGGATGTCACACATCGTTCCGACTTAACACATCACTATTTACATCGTTAAAGTTATAGACGATTTGGCGGAAACTTCGCTTTTTAGGAGTCGCGTTTTTTTAAGCACCCGCTACCTGTTGCTGTAAGGGGGCTACCCAGCCCCCTTAGCCGCCTGCCGTCCCAAATATTCTTAATCATTTCAAATTATCATATGTAAATATAATAAAATGGGGAATAGTCTAATTGACAATATTGTCGGTACCAGGTCACCTCAGCGTGGAGGCGTCCAGTACCAGGGGCCTAGGCTAAAGCGAGACGAACTCAGGCGGTGGCGGCGGTAAGGTCAGTACTGGAGTTTCCGAAGCTTCGGGATGCTCTGAACTAGCGCCTGGTAATGACCAGGTAGAACTTCCTGTTGCTGTAACTCTTGGACCCATGTTATCGTATGCAGGAGCAGTACAGCAAGATCTGTTCCTTCTTGGTAAAGTCGCTCCACCGCTCAACAAATCAGGGTACTTCCCCGGCTCGCCTCTACCAGCGACTTGAACTGATATGAAGATGTTCCCATAAGGTACGGGTACAGCAAATTCTGCTGGTGGTGGTGGGAACGTACCAGGTGTTCCTTCTATAGTTATATGCACTGGATCGAAACTGCATGTCCTAGGTTGGTCGTCACCTAGGGATTGTTCAGTCATCTCAAAATCGCACGGTGAAACCATGCTGCCGATTGAGCGATCGCAACTGACAACTACTGAAGCATCGATCAAACGCTTCTCTTGATCAGTAAAGCTTCTACTGGGAGGCACAGTTCGTCTTCTTAAATGCCAGCAGGCAACAGCGCCGATGAAACCAAGAGTTGCTAGAATACCTAGAGCACCAAATACCACACCTAGTAGTTGTGGAATTCCTGGAGCTGTTCTGGCTGTGGCAGTTTGCGATCTTGGTAACACGAGGCTAATAATAGCTCGAGCCTCACCCGCTACACTCTTTGCTACGCAAGACCATTCTCCAGCAGTACTTGAAGTCACATTCAATAACGTAATGTTGACCCATCTAACGCTACCAGGAACTCTTTCTTCTGAATCTTCTTCGATCGTCGTCTCCGTCTCCTCCATATCGCAGTCAACAGAACTGTTATGTACATCTACACCATCGTAAAGCCATGATACCGTGGGTTTAGGGACTCCGTGGACCCAACAACCAAAAGAAGTGGCTACTCCTACTTCAGCTCTCACTACTAATGTACTGGTCCGTACTTCAGGCGGACACGACATACTCTCACTTGGTACGTTGCGCCACTTGTTCCCAGCCTGTGTTGTTGGTTCAACACAGAGTAAATCTTCCGTACCTAACTTGCTCTCTAAAAACCAGTCTTTAAATTCGCGCAATCTGCAGTCACATTTCCACGGATTACCAGACAGGGACACCGTCTTCAAAGCCGGCAATGAGAAAGTAATCAAACGGAGGAATGTAAGTTGATTTCTACGTAAATCTATCGTCTCCAGCGACTTCAAGTTACGTAAAGCGTTAGTGTGTATTGACCTTAATCTACAGCCGTCTAGTAGAAGTATTCGCAAATGCGGTAGTGGCGGGAATTGGTCAACAATTAGCGATGTCAAAGGATTATTCGTTAACACAACCAGACGTAGTCTTTCGTTGCCCCTGAATATGTCTTTTGGCAGATGCGCGAGGTCGTTGTCTCCAAGATCCACTTCAATCAATATTCTTAACTCTAAAAATGCATCAGGATGTATCGATCTGAGATTCGTCGCTCGCAAGTTCAGTCGTTGTAGGTTGAGGAGGCCGATGTTGGAGAAAACCTCTTGAGGCAGATTCCTGAGTGGGTTGTCGTGAAGGTCCAGCACTTGAATGTCAGAGGAAAGTGTCGGCGGGCGGCGTAGGTCACCAGATGCGCAGCTGGCTGTCTTTTTACCCGACGACCACTTGCACTTGCAGGTGGCGATGTGGGCGCAGTCGAGCCAGTCGCTAGCTGTCCGTGCGGCGCTCGTGGTAAGTATCACAACCCAGTACCACCTGGCCCACGCCACGCGCATGCTCATATCATTTCGGCTCGGTGTTTACATCCGCCTGAAACAACAGAGTCTACATTAATCAAACTGTATTAGTTAAACAGTGGAACAATGGCCAATGGGTTGGCTATCACGCGATTTAAATCATATTCCACCAGGTTGTTTTAGCAACATGTGGTTTCTGTTTAGCTTTGCGTAAATATTTATTGTGTAGACGTATTGCGGTCAAGGAGAATGACTGAGCTCAATAAATTTTTAGCGGTTTTTAACATCGGTGTCGTAATGTAAATCTATCAGCGCGGAATTTTGATGCATGACGCAATTTCGGTTCTATGTCAGACTATCTGGAGATCTACGGATTATTTATGATATTCAGTTGTTTTGTTAGCCTAATAGTTATACCACGTTGTGAGAGAGTTCCGTGAATGTGAATATGAAGAGTATCATTGTATTTGTCCACAATATAAATTATAAACACAAAGAGATGGAAGCTAAATGTACAATGCAAGATAGCTATAAAAATTAATTAAAATAATTATAACGCTCTCTTGGGTCGTTTGTTATGAAAGCTTTTTTAAATTAGTAGTTAACATTCTCCCTTGTACACTTTCTTTGTTATTTCAGAAATAAATATCTAGTTTACTTTACGTTGGTGCTGTAATAAAAACAGTTAATTGTTAATTAATTAAACAAAGAGATTACATGAAATTGTTTCCAAACATTTGTGGAGTCGTTTGTCAAAAGAATGAGTTCACTACATGTACATATTATCTTCGTTTTTTGAAAAAAAAACTGTCACAAATATTTTGATATAATAAAATGATGAACCCTTAACCATGATATAGTGTTTTGGCGGGAACTTGGAAGTGTCATGAGGTGCTCTTGTTTTAATTCATTATTTTGGTGATATTTAGTGTTATATTGCATAATTATGGTGGTATATTATCCAATATAGTTCTATTAAAGAGCTCAAATGAAGTGAATTGAAATAATTGTGTTAATCAAGTGATTTTTTTGTTGCTGCCAAAACTCCTCGATAAAGTCTTGGTAAGGTAGCCACTGCTTTACTTCGACATACTACAGATAATAAAATAGACAAACTAAATTTGACATTGGCAAAATGTAAAAACAAATGCCATTATAAAATAAAAAAATAAAAAAAAAATATAAAAATATAAATAAAAAAAAACATGATATATTAAAATGGGACCAATGATGCTACTCGTCACATAAAAGTATAAGCCAACCAAATACAAAAGCCACTCTTATCTATGCTCAAAATCTAAAATAATTAGCTGTCTAATACGATAACTGTCAAAATAAATTTTACTTGTAACTTCTGAAACTGGCCCTTAGTGTCCTGTATCTGTATTTGACAGATATTGTATTATTGGCAGTAACATATTATACTTAAGACTAGTTTTAGTACAAAATATAGTGTTCAGAAAGGCTATTTGATAAATTATTCAACCAATAACTCCATCTGATAGGCTACTATTAAGTCTCACCGGAGTGCACATGTGTATTGTGCACACACTTGTGCACTATAATATCTCCTGCGTACCTGGCTGATCTCCGTTGAGATTGACCGCCGTGGCCGAAACTGGCTAGGAAGATTACGTACGTATTAAGTCTTCAGAAACCTGACTGCCACTTGCCGATTTAAATCTTAACTTGTGATATGATATCGTAAAAAAACTTTAGTTAGTGCACAATAGCCGTTGGGAATGGAATTGACTGCCTTGACGAAGTTCCGCAGGTTCAAAACCTAAGGCACATACTTCTCACTTTTCGAAGTTATGTGTATATTAACTTTCGATTATCGTTCGCTTTAACGGTGAAGGAAAACATTGTGAGGAAATCTACATACTTAGGAATTCCACATGAGAATTTCGAAAGTATGTGAAGTCTGCCAACCAGCTATTGCCCAGCGTTGTGGACTAAGGGCTATACCTCCTCATTGGTACAGAAGGACCATACCCGGTAATGGGGCACTATATAATAAAGGGCTGTTATTATTTTAAGCCTACATACCTGTCACTTTTGCGAAAAAAAAACCGACATAATGTCTACCAACCTGCACTAGGCTAGCGTTGTGGTCTAAAAGCCTCTCAGGACTCTCAGGACCATCAAAGGCTTGTTAGTCTATAGGATATTTGTATGAGGTTTCCTCCTGCAATAATGCCATGTTAAATCATGTTTCCGATAGGCGGCCCACTTACAATCGCTTCGCCGGACGTTTTCCGTCTAGATTAGTACGATTAATGGCTTGGCCAGTACGATGTTTGTCTTGAAACCCTTAGGCAGAAAGGCATGATTTATGATTCTTCGCAACAGAAGGCGCGAGTATTTTTTCTTATGATTAATATAAAAACCATGAACATAGTTGAATAGTAGAAGGTGAATGGATTTGGGAAGCAGAAAAATACACCCACACACACTCACGCCTTTTATCCCCGAAGGCAATGGTGTAACTAATGCACGCATTTTTCGCTGTGCGTATTCCGTCCCATGATGTGATAGTAGATGAGCCTATCGGCATATCAGGCATAAATTCGGTGGCGTAGTTGTATTACGGTACGACTGAAATGCTGAGGTCTCGGGTGCGATCCCCGGGTCGGGCAAAGCGATATTGGATTTTTCTATTCAGTATCAGCCCGGATTCTAGAATTTATGCCCAATATGGCGATAGGCTCGCTCCCTAACACATCATGGGACGGAATACGCACGGCGAAAAGTGGGTACATTAGTTGTGCCTCTGACTACCCCTTCGAGGATAAAAGGCGTGAGTATGCGTATTAAGATAATAATGTCCCACAGATAAGGGCAATAAAAATATACTATAATTGAACTAAAAAAATACCCACTTTGAACCAAAAACAAAGCAATTTTTCAGCATCTGACCTTGATTCGTTAGCGATTAAGGAGTAGAAAAAGGCATCTAGGACATAGCTTAATGATACCTAGTGGACAGATAACGACGTGGTATCGGTTTAATTGACGTCGGAGTGTCGGAGGGTCGAGGCTCAAACGTATTATCCCTCCTCAGGTTTGTATACATATCGAGGGTCGAAAGGCTATTTGGCTTAAGCGACATTTTTGCGAAATAAAGTTGTATATATGGAATCAATATCTTTTTCTGATTCTAAATATATATATATATATAACAATAGCTTTTGCCCGCGGCTCCGCCCGCGTGAATGAGTTTTCCCGGTATAAAAGTCCCGCTTAAAATGTAGCTTATATGACACGTTCGTAGATTTACCATAGCAGCGCCATCTATTGATTACTTACTCAACCCAGTCGAAAGGTATCGACATCTGTTAGAATCATTCATAGCAGCGCCATCTATTGATTACTTACTCAAGCCAGTCGAAAGGTATCGACATCTGTTAGAATCATTTGGAGTTAAGATAATTGTGACTGTCAAATAATAACAGACAAATAATTAGCAATAAATTAAAATTGCGACTATAATTTGAGATTTAAACTATCCTATCTCTCAAGTTGGATCGAACTGCACATGGTGTGCGAATTTTATTATAATCGGTTAAGTGGTTTAGGAGTCCATTGAGGACAAACATTGTGACACGAGATTTATATATATATTATAAGATATATCGCAAAAAAATGTCCCTTAAAACAAATATCACATCGCCCCCTATCACATCATGGGACGAAATACGCGCGGCGAAAGGTGGGTGCACTAGTTGCGCCTACCCCTCTGCCTACCCCTTCGGAGATAAAAGGCGTGAGTATGCATATGCGTAAAACAAATAGTCTTTCACCTCGCAATATATTGTGTTTAAGCTTGAGGTCACACCGTTTAAGTTCAAATGCTTTTTCGTGTAATTGGAACGCAACCATAGACATATTATTGTGTAAGATAAAACATGTAGTCTGTGGTTTTACATCGTTCGCGCGTTGCGCTTCCCGCCAAAATACTTTTTCTCTATGTGGTCTGCTCCGATGTACAATGTAGGTAACGGTGAAATCTATTCTATACCATATAAATAAAATTGGAGTGTCTGTTTGTAATATTGAAATAACCGTTTTTTACTACACGTATATGAATATATATACGGTACATACACCGATTCTTATTACGATGTTTAAATCATCAAAAACCAGATATCACTAGATCTAAGTATAAAGTCAGTTTACTGAAAATTGTTCGCAAAACCTAGACCTAATAGACCAGTCATTCCGCAGAGTGGCGAAATATCATTTGACTGGTGGTAGGTCTCTCATATGTAAGTCCGTCTGGGTAGGTACCACCGCAATGTCTATTTCTACCGCCAAGCAGCAGTGTGCATGCACTGTTGTGTTTTGGTTTGAAGGACATTGTAGCCAGTGTAACTACTGGACATAATGAGACTTAACATCTTATGTCTCAGGATGACGAGCGCAGTGGAATGCCACACAGTACTTTGTAAGTCATGGTGCTGGATGGTGTTGCTACTGTTTATGGGTGGTTGTATCACTTACCATCAGGTGAACGGCATGCTCGTCTCTACATTCAAAGAAAAAAAAAAAACAACATTTGACTGTTACACCAAACGCAAGGAAGTAAATATACAAATGAACATATTTTTTCAATTTTAATTACATTATTTAATTTCATACTATATTCTACGCTGGGCATATTGTAATGAACTAAAATTGGAATTAATCAATCCACATCGCCTCGGAGGTTGGCAATCCACAACAGTACGTTTCAGCTGTCATTTTTTAAGACGTACTACAAATCTATGGAACCAATTGCCGCCAGCGGCATTTCCGGACAGATATGACCTGGCGTCCTTCAAAAAAAGAGCGTATTCCCACCTAAAAGGCAAGGCCGGCAACGCATCTCTATGCCCCCTGGTATTGCAGATGTCCATGGGCGGCGGTGATCACTTACCATCAGGTGAACCGTTTGCTCGTTTGCCACCTATACCATAAAAAAATAACAAAAGGATTAAGGTTATTTTTTTCAACAGCAATATTTTTGTGAAATTAATATACTGTTCGATATAATATGCATGTTACTACTTTTCCATATTATATATTACTCCCACTAGTGTAATAATATTTTAGAAATCGAGTTTGCGAGTTTGTACATATGTCTGCCTTGGTGGCTTAGTAGTATAACGGTGCGACTGCAATGCCGAGGTCTCGGGTTCGATCTCCGGGTCGGGCAAATTGATTGAGGTTTTTATATTCATTATCAGCACGGAGTCTGAAATTTGTGCCTGCTATGGTGATAGGCTCGCCCCCTATCACATCATTGGACGGAATACGCAGGGCGAAAAGTGGGTACACTGGTTGCGCCTCTGCCTACCCCTTTAGGGATAAACGGCGTAAGGATTTGTGTGTGAATGTATCTTGGTGGCGTTCTTGTATTGAGATAAGATTATTGCGCTGATGGCTAGAGTTCGAATCCCAGTTTGAATACTATTTTGGCCTCTACTTGCCCCTTCAGGAATAAAAGGCGTGAGTGAGCTTTAGTGAGAGTGAAAGAGAGGGAGAGTTAGTTCATATTGAACTTTTTGAGCAAGGCACTGAACCAAAATTCTCTTACGTAATTAAGCCTATTTATTTACACTTGATTTTTACTGCATAATTTAACTCAAGTAGATGTTCACTGCTGAACACAGGCCTCCCCTAAAGATTTGATTTCCGGACGGAGCTGTCAAAAGCGACCTGTAACCAGCGTGGCGTGTTCCTGCGACCTTTATCACGTCGTCTGTCCACCTGGCAGAAAATATTTATTTCAAGTAGATCCAAAAAAGTCAGAATAAGTCTAATTTTAGTACTATTTAGCGAAACCCCACATTAGGTAGATATCTTGGCATGCCAAATAAATAGTAACCTAAGTTTAAAATAAACTCTGGCCAAAGTGTTATATGAAATTGCGCTCGTATTTTTCCCAGCGGGCAAATGGCGCGTAAATTTTCAACTGCACAAAACTTTGTGCATCGGTGCAGCTAAATCAGAGGGGTTTATAGAAATTTATGCACGAAATAGACGAACACTTAGTGCATAAACTGATAAGTAAGTTTAACTGTGGCTTGATATATTAAGAGCTGCATAGAAACGAATGCAGAGAAAAATCAACCTTAGTGGCTCGTACTGAACAATCGCGCTGTGGAGACTAAGGTCGGTGATTCCATGCCATACCAGGCCTGTATTATATACTGCCCACTGCTGAGCACAGGCCTCTACAACTAAGAGGGTTTAGGCCTTAGTCCACCACGTTGGCCTAGTGCGGGTTGGCAGACTTCAGAGTCGGTGATTGTAAAATTCCAATCTTTTACGACTATCTGACAGGTTTCTTTTATTTAAAACTTGGTGTTGCTTGCGGCTTCGCCCGACTAAAGCCTTTTCCGCTACAAAAGTACCTATATCGCTATACCTATCCATAGCAACATCTTTACCACGTCAGCGCCATCTCTCATACAAAAAATATAGCCTTTATGCTAATCCAGAACATGGTTTATCCGTGTGCCAAATTTCATCCAAATCAGTTCAGCTGGTTACTTCTAACAAATTTCCAAACATTTTCATAAACTTTCATATTTATAATAGTACGGATAAGGTAAGATACGAAAGAAATAAGATTAGTAGGCCAGGCAGAGGTTGTCTGCCACATATTGCCGTCTACTTAAATCACATTATATGTGGACTACGTTTCAACTTTATAAATGTCGATAACAACGTCACCTATTGGGTCCTAAACTGTCCTATCTTCTAAGCTACAACCAACCAAACACATTTCGTTTTCATTGAAATTGGTTAGGTGGTTTCGGTGATTAGCGTGGACGACGTGCATGCCACCTACTAAGGTAGGTAATAAGGTAGGTAAGGTCATTGCACTAAACCTTTCCGTAAGTGCAAGTAATAAGTTGAAGAAGTTTTATCGCAATCGGATAAACGGTATGGTAGCGCGTTAAATACCGACATTGATTTTTAAAACCATATATCGGTGGCGTAGTTGTATTACGGTACGACTGCAATCCCGGGGTATCGGGTTCGATCCCTGGGTCGGGCTTAGTGATATTGGATTTTTCTATTCAGTATCCGCCCGGAGTCTGGATTTGTGCCCGATATGGCGATAGGCTCGCCCCTATCACATCATGGGACGGTATACGCACGGCGAAAAGTGGGTACACTGAGGTGCGCCTCTGCCTGCCCCTTAGGGGATATAAAGGGCTAGGGGTGTATATATCTGATTAATTTTTCATTGCAAAAAATAGTGCCAATTTTAAAAGCGCTGAAATGTGACTGATTCCGCTAAATTAAGAAACCAACAATAATTTTTACAATCACATATACCAACGAGACATCCATTTCTTCCATCACAAATCATCAACACATTAAATCACAATTTCCCATTCATAAAATCACGAACGCCCGACATAGCGACCCTTATTGCATTTTGTATACGTGAAGGAATTCTGGTGCCGATACCAATTTCCTGGTAGGTGCCGCGTGCTTATATTTATCTCAGTTCCCCTTCAGAATTTGTTTTGAGTATAGTGCGCATGAAAATAAGCTTTGTATAGATTACATAGAGTCGTGTTTTACATGAAGTAATTGATCCCGTGAACATTTTATACTATTGTGTGATGGAACGAAACGTTTGGCAAAAACCCTCAAATCTAAAACCTTTTATGTGGGTTTTCAGTGGTATAATGGTACTACCCCGGTCGTTCTAATCATACCACCAAAGAATATCCAAAGTAATATGAAGAAATAATGTTTAAGTATTAAAGTAATAAGGTTACTCAATATCAGAAATGAACTTATCCAATACACATACTTAAAGAAAATAAGAAAAATCTTACGCATGCTCACGCCTTTTATCCCCGAAGGGGTAGGTAGAGGCGCAACTAGTGCACCCACTTTTCGCCAAGCGTATTCCGTCCCATGATGTGATAGGGGGCGAGCCTATCGCCATATCGGGCACATATTCCAGACTCCGGGCTGATACTGAATAGAAAAATCCAATATCACTTTGCCCGACCCGGGGATCGAACCCGAGACCTCAGCATTGCATTCGTACCGTAATACAACTACGCCACCGAGGCAGTCACCAAGAAAAATCTTGGTGTGATTTTATCTAACATTTCAAATAAAGCTCACGACGCTTTTATGAAGTAACTTTTGCTTGCGACTCCATCTCTGTAAAAGTCTTTTCATACACTAAAATCAAGTCCTAGTAAGAAAAAAAGCCTATTCCATTCGTAATTGTTTTTTTTCTTCACCGACGGGTGCAGAGTAAAAAGTGTTATCTGCAAAATAGCTAGTTTACAGGAGAGCGCACGGAATCTAAAAAAGCAGTTTATTTTTTTAACGATTTCTTTATTAGTTAAAGTTTATTTATACTCTTAGCAATTTATTACATACATATATACAATACAATATAAAATAAAGGTAGCATTTTGTACGTTGTACTGTGTTCGGCGAAGCGCGGGTCAACCGGCAGATGACCGTTTGTGCATGAGCAGAGGATGCTCGTGCTCCCGCGTCAATGCGTCCAACGTTGCTTGTAAATTTCATTTGTAAAAACATATATAGTTAGCTTTATTTACGCAATAAATTGATAGAAATAAGGAGAAATTTGCCAAAAAGAAGGAAAAACATTTTGTAGAGCCTTATTTATGCAATAAAAAGAAAATCGTGAATTTGTAGATGATTTTATTTACTTTGCAAACGTCAAAACTATCTCTATACAAAAAGCGGCGATAATCTGGCTGGGGTAAAACGGACTGCTGAGGTCGCAGGCTTAAAACCACACAGTTCTGACATTCAAACTAATGTGCATATTAATTCTTCTATTTTATCGCTCACTTTTAAACGATACCGAAGCCGAATGGACCCTCAAATATCACCTAGTTCCAAATATAATTCCATAGTTCAACAATACATACGAAAAACACCCTAATATGTAACATAGTATCCCTTTAAAGACCCTAGGGGTCCCCAAGATACTAAAGTTTTTATGACATCACAAAACACACGGTTCTATCTCGTGGTCCCTTAGAGGTATAACGCTACCTTTTAAATCCATTTTATATTGAAAATATCAGTAATTTCGTAAGAAAAAATTTGTAGATTGCCTCGGTGGCGTAGTTGTGTTACGGTACGATTGCAATGCTGAGGTCTCGGGTTCGATACCCGGGTCGAGCAGAGTGATTTGGGATTTTTCTATTCAGTATCAGCCCTGAGTCTGAAATTTGTTTCCGATATGGCGATGGGCTCACCTCCTATCACACCATGGGACGGAATACGCACGGCGAAGGGTGGGTGCATTAGTTGCACCTCTGCCTACCCCTTCGGGGATAAAAGGCGTGAGTGTGAGTGTGTGTAAAATTTTGTACCCTTGCTATCTCACTCTTACTAATATTACAAATGCGAAAGTTTGTAAAAATGTTTGGATGTTTGAATATTTTTTAGAAGTATACGCAGAAACAACTTAACGTATTTGGATGAAATGGCACACGGGTAGATCATGTACTGGAACAACATATAGGCTACTTTTAATACCGGTAATGTACTCCCATGGGAAATAATGGATATTTTAAATCTGATTCTTTAAGTAGATGGCGCTGGCGTCGTACTGTTTTAGGGACTTTTAAAGCTGGAAAGGCATTTCACGCGAGCGTAGCCGCGAGCAACACCTATGAATTTTATAAAGGTAAATACTGAAAGATGATGTCATCGTATTCAGTTGTACGAGAGTTTATCAATTCTATTATACGACCTATATGAAGTGGCCGCTAGCCTAATGACACTAGCTTAATGATTAAAATCACCAATCAAAAGTTGCTTCGGTCTAAGACTTGCTGAATAAGACTCATAATCCCTATTAATATTTAATACCATTCTTCTTCTCTTCGTCTACTTCAGATTTGAAGATCCACTGTTGAACATAGGCCTCTCCTAAAGATTTCCAGACCAACCTGTTTTTTTTTTTCAAATAGGCGATCCTGCAGTCAACACCGGGGGAAACCTGCGAATGGGATACTGGAGTCCCCCGGCTTAACGACTGCAGGAGCCTGGGAGGGGAGTGGAGGAGGAATATGGAAGGGAAGGTGGGGGGAAGGGAGGAAGGCTCCCAGGATGGGCGAAAAGAGAGGGTGCCAGGAAATGTTCGCGGGCCCTTTTAGCCCTCAATGTGTTTTTCAACCAAGAGGTATACACACTGAACTGTGTGCCTCGGCCCGCGACTAATGTCCCCCCGCGCATGGGCGTGCATTGGGTGTGAAGACCCAGAGCACAAGAATTGTCTCGGGGGGCAGAGCAACCTGTTAGATGCGGCCTGCATCCAGCTGCATGCAAATACCATGCACAATCAAAAGCTAAAATATAACATTTGTACACTGTTAGAAGTAGGCCAAGATATCTAACACATCATCATCATCATCAGCCACATGACGTCCACTGCTGAACATAGGCCTCCCCCAAAAATTTCCAGACGGACCTGTCAAAAGCGGCCTGCATGTAACACATAGATATACGTAATTTTGTATCGGTAATTCACGAAAAATTGTCTGTGAAATCAATTTTCCACTTCAAAAGATATTTTAAGTCGACGCATTAAGGTCTTCAGCCAAGGCCCAAGACGTGACATTTATCTTTTCAAGTAGCACTCTCTCGCATACTATGGCTCGGGTCGTGACTCGTGCCATCTTGTTTATTTAGGCTTTGCGGGTGACCTTAAAATAGGGACGGAACTGATCTAAGTGACTCAACTCATTTGACGAGATCATTCGACTATGACACTTTCTTTTATCAGATCAATAGAAATAAAAATAATAGAAATACATTTATTGTGAAAATAGAAACGTTTTATACAATGGCATTATTTTACAACGAGCTTTTGCCCGCGCTCCGCCCGCGTGAATGAGTTTTCCCGGATAAAAGTCCCGCTTATTATTTTCCCGGGATAAAAAGTAGCCTATGTGTTAATCCAGGACATAATCTACCCGTGTACCAAGTTTTATCTAAATCCGTTCAGTAGTTTTTGCGTGAAAGAGTAACAAACATCCATACATCCAAACATCCATACTTACAAACTTTCGCGTTTATAATATTAATTAATTAATTAATTAATAAATAGGATGACTCCCAAACTAGGCTAAGCCTGTCCTATGGAAGTCAAAGATCAATAGATTGTCTCTTGACGTATTGTATTTAAAAACCTGTGAAATTAATAAAGCCCAGTTCGATGAAACTGATTAATCATAAATTCGCTATAACAAACATGAATTGTTCTGGTTTGAAATACCTGCCAATTATGGAACGAATATGAGTTCAGTGAACTATAGCTGCAACTATTGCGCGAATAACTGCTCCACATGCGTAACTTTGGTTATATAATTTTAACTTTACATTCAATAATAAAATACTATAGAGTGTAATAAAACTAGGGTTCATAAACTATGCTTTTAATCTGATGTTTGTAATTGTTTTAAAACCGAAAAATACAAGGAAAAGCTATAAAGGAAAAGACGCCTTGTGAACACATAAAAAATAGAAAAAGTAGGAGAAAAATCAAGTGACTGAACAAAATTAAAACGACCCGGTACAAAAGAACGACTACAATGAACTATGAACTACTTTCACTTCCCTACATTTTGACATCTCGGCCACTCGAGCCTGTTTAATACAGCCTGTTGCCTTATAAAAGTCAGCGGAGATGGTAATTTTGGCCGGAAAATGTTATTTACTGTGTGCAAAATATTTCTCTCGTTTTAGTTAGAAAATGAAGAGAACTTCAGTGAAATGAATATTCTGGAGTTAACTTTGAACTTAGGAAATTTATTTTCTACTATAATTATTTTTATAATTAAATTTGTACTCTCTCTATAAATAGAAACGAATGTTTTCATTAAAAATGATGCGAGTTCGCTTACATCTGTCTAACTGAAATAGACTCACCTCTATCAAATCATGGGGCGGAAATAAGACCGGAGAACTTTAGTGCGTTACAACCAAACCCCCGCCTCTCTTTTGGGATAAAAGTGTGGGCTCAGGTTATACCTCAATATTTAGTACGCTTACAGAAATATTTGATTTTGGAATTAATATATATGATAATAAGATATCAAATAATATATTAGGGAAGGGGCCTATCGCCTTATGGATTAAAAATCACAATATATTAATTAAAATAAAAAAAAACTTTATAACAAGCTTTAATTTAAATGCTCTAAAAAGTAAAATCTTTCAATTGAATCAAACCGTAGTTACAGACATACATTGCAAGTTAAATAAAAGCTTGTAAATCGACTTTTCTTGCCCTACCTATAGGTAAATCTCTAGAATGAGAGAATATTACGGGTTGTATTGTGAGTAAAACTCCAATAAACCGAAGAGGAAGTAATGGATGAGATTGTCGAAAATGTTTAGCGGATCCCTAGGGCTCTGCGAAGCCTTTGTGGAGTTCAACAAAAATATTGGCCATGAACACATGTCGATACGATCATTAATAAATAATAAAAAAATGATTCATTTAGCTCCTTAAAACCATATTAAATTTTCCAAAAGGCTTCCGTAGTCAAAAAAGTAGAGGATGGCTGATCTAGATCATCTAAAATATACGCTTAGCTCTGTAATTTATAGGAAACACGCCAGAACTTATAAAAACATTGACGTACGTACGTTCACGATAAAATAACTTTGTGGTGGAAGTTTTAAAGATAATCTTATCCTGGCATAATATGGGAGCTCTATTGTATGCGTCTGACAGCCTTGTATATAAGTAATATAGAGTATCGCATTTATAGTTTGAACTATGTTCTAGTTAATACATACATACACACTCACGCCTTCTATCCCCGAAGGGGTAGGCAGATTCGCAACTAGTGCACCCACTTTTCGCCGTGCGTTTTGCGTCCCATGACGTGATAGGGGGCGAGCCTATGGCCATAGCAGGCACAAATTGCAGACTCCGTGCTGATACTGAGCAGAAAAACTCAATATAATATGTCCGATCCGGGGATCGAACACGAGACCTCAGCACTGCAGTCGAACGATGATAGAACTACGCCACCGAAGCAGTCTAGTTCTAGCTAATGTAATAGTTTTAATCGACCTAGTGTTACACTTCTTAGTATGCGTTCACTTTAAATTACGATAAGTGTTAGTTTAACTAAGGCTCTTATTACACTGGATGAATAAGATATAATCGCTCACAATTCACCAATAGGATTAGAGGCCTAGCTTTATCTGACCAGGGAACAATACGCTATCTGACTAGTTTCTGGAAACCACCTCACATTATTTAGTGGTGTCTATTGACCACAAATATAACGGTTAGGTTATCAACCTAGTGTTAGTTGGATCGTTTTATGCAGTAATAATACAACCCACTTAGATCAAAATATCAGTTACAATTTTAACAAATTAAAATTTATTATTATGTAATAAAATACCGTGTTAGAACTATAATTTACTTTTATAAAATGAGTATGTAATACAGATTATTTGGATAGTTGTTATCAATACCTACTAAAGTTTAGCAGGTGTACCATACCATACCAGCCCTGTATTATATACTGCCCACTGATGAGCACGGGCCGCCTGTACAACTGAGAGGGTTAAGGCATTAGTCCAACACGCTGGCCTAGTGCGGGTTGGCAGACTTCACATACCTTTCGAAATTCTGATAACTTCTCAGATATGCAGGTTTCCTCACGATGTTTTCCTTCACCGTTAAAGCGAGCGATAATTCAACAAGAATACACACATAACATTTTAGAAAAGTCATAGGTGTGTGCCCTTGGGTTTTAAACTGCGGACGTTCGTCGCGGCAGTCCGTTCCACTCCCAACTAGGCTATTGCCGCTAATTCAGGTGTGCTTCTGTAAGATTTCACTATTGAACTCACTTATGTGGTTTGTAAAAAAACAGCGTTATGTGAGGTGACATTCCGGGTGAGATCATGAAATAACGCCAGAGTGAAAATCGAAATCTTTGTTGCCTTTGCCGTCCGGTCGATAAAAAAAGACATTTCGACCTATCCAGCCGGCTTGGCGCATACGAGAGATCAACCAGCAATTTCGGTTGGATCATTTCCGACCACGGTCCAGTTAAGGAAGATCGCCTTGATGTCGGTTTTCCGTCCCAGTTAGTTTACAGTTCCGCACTCTATTGATGTTTATGTCGGGAAGTTACCTCAGTGATTATGATATATAAAAAATCTTTAATTTAGGCCATGTTGGTGCATTAACATTCCAGTATCTAAACCGGAAAATAGTGGTATTTTTGTTTGGTTTGGTGCAAGAGAGATTGTTGGAGGTTCAAAAAATAACGCCTCCTTATATTATACTAGACTTTTGCTCGCGGCTTCGCCCGCGTGAAAAAGTTTTTCCGGGATAAAAATATTTTCCCGGGATTAAAAGTAGCCTATGTCTTAATCCAGGACATGATTTACCCGTGTGCCAAATTTCATCATAATCATAATCATATAATAATTTATTTGTCAAACATAGGTAGGTACATATTAGATCTTAAATAAAGAAATTGGAGCTCTATGATTTGGCATTAAGGCGTACAAATATTAGTTTGTTTAATGATTTAATATATTCTAACATTTAATATAACAGTAATTACAAGTACTTATAATAAGATTATAATATGATAATACAATAGGAATAGGTAGTTATAATATTATCCGATCATTTAGAAACTCGTCAATTTTATAATAACATTTCTCAATTAGTACTTTAGATAATTTATTTTTAAATTTTAGTAACGGCATATTTTTTAGATCATCAGGTAATTTATTGCATGTTATTGGAGCAATACCAAAGAAACTCTTATTCATCAAAGCTGTTGTACATTTTACATTACATAGTTTGTTTTCATATTGAGTGCGCACTGGATATTTTTTAACTTCGGCAACTTTTTTTAATAAATTTAAATTGCTTTTTACAAATAATGCAGTTTCTAATATGTGTAAGGCAGGTAGAGTCAATATTTTTAAAGATTTGAAATACGGCAAACAGCTATCTGTTATTCTTAATCCCCACATGGACCTGATACATCTTTTTTGTAGTCTAAATAGATGTTCCTTATGAGTTGATTGTCCCCAAAAAACAACACCATACTGTAGGACTGAGGCGACTAGTCCATGATATGCCGTTAGTAAAGTCTCAGTGTTTACTTTTTTTGACAGTTGTGAGAGTAGGTATGCAGATTTAGATAGTCGCATACACGCTTCATCGAAATCCGTTCAGTAGTTTTTGAGTTTATTCGTTACAAACATACTTACATACAAATTTTTCCTCTTTATAATATTAGTATAGATGACCCAATTGCTCGGGCATTCGGGTTTCTGTATTACAGCGATCTCATGTACTAAAGTAAGCTGATACATAACTCGTTCACTTTATTGCTTATGTAAGGAGGAACGTGATCTTACTCCAGTAAATCGTATCCTTACATATTATAAAAGACAGTCCCTCGCCACGTGTGTGTGTCTGAACCCGAAGCTCAAAAACTATCTATTGGTTTCGATGAAATTTAGTATGGGGATAGTTTCAGACCCTGGGAAGGATATAGGATTTTCATCCCGGGAAAATATACAGCGGGAGTTTTATCGCGGATTTTTTACGCGTGCGAAGCCATGAGTTAAAAAAAAGTGTGTGTGTAATTATGTACACGCGTTAGAAGTTATACTTCTTTCGCATAACAAGATAAAAATCTTTTTGAAAATTTTATCTTTCACCTTATTCTACGTTCAAAATTCAAAGCTAAAATGTTGACTATAGCTAACTTCAGGGTGTCGGTTTTCTTTCGCCTTATTCTACGTTCAAAATTCAAAGCTAAAATGTTGACTATAGCTAACTTCAGGGTGTCGGTTTTCTTTCGCCTTATTCTACGTTCAAAATTCAAAACTAAAATGTTGACTATAGCTAACTTCAGGGTGTCAGTTTTTCGTGACGGTGTGCGCGCGCATCGTAAAAATTTACTCTCATCATTTTTCCCTAACGCGCCAAAAGAAGTATAACTTCAAAAAGTAAAAAAAATAATTAAGCTGAACATTGTTGTGACAATTGGAAACCGAATAACCATAAAATACGTGGCCATTAACCGTCAGAATTTCAAATCAATAAAAACAATTAATTCCAGACAACTATCCCGGGATACCATTATTTTCGAACAATTTTGAGTGACAAAATATCTTCGCTAATAGGGCTTCCGCGTTTTGTAACGCCGAACTGTCATTGTTCCGGTGGCAAGGAGCCGGGATAAAGAGGTCATCGCCCGGAATAGCGCGCGACGTGGCCGCGAGCCAGCCCTGGACACACTTGGACCGAACAACGGGGGACAAATCTTTATGATGTTATTGAATAATCTAAATTCAAATTTAAATGCATTTTAAAAACGTTTCTTTTGGTTGAATGTTTTTTGTAAGTGATTTTAATATGTATTAAAAAAATTGTTTTGGTATCATAATCCAAAGCATTATGCTGCATTTGAATGTTCACAGAAGATTTTAGAGAATTTGTACTTTGTGGTGCTAAATTCATTTTATTTTACTTTTATCCGTCTAAATATTTTTTTCAGCAGAATTCACATACCTAAGTTTTAGTTTTAATGTTCCACCAAAAGTTTTGTGGGCGGAAAATTATTAATTTCTGGTTTTGTCTTCTCAGCTTACTCATTGGTAAAACTGTGACTCATACTGATCTACGTAATATAATATGAATATCGCAGCACGATTCAAATGTCCTGCCATGAATAACAGATGGCGCTATTGCAAATTGAATGACATGGATACGGTTTCACTTGCGGCCGAATAAAAAAATGAATACACTAATGGTATTTGTATAAAACCGGAAGATGTTTTGTACTTTTAACTCAGCAATCAATCATCGAGTGTTCAAATGAGGTTTGTGGGTAGTCATAAGAACAAAGTTTTAAAAAAATCCTTTTATGAAATTAATATGGTGGCGGGTCTGTCTACGAGAGTCCTTCTGAGTAAATATTTAGTTATCACAATCTTCTATTTCTACCACTAAAGTCTAAGCACTAAGTGTTCTTGTTTGAAACATTTTATCTAGATTAAATAATGAGTTTTACGAGACCTTGCAGAATTGTACAATGTAACTTAAAGTTATTTACTCTATTTTTTTATCTAAGTTAATAAATATCAATTGCTTAATTGTAACCGTTTTCTCAATAGTTCAAATTATTTCTAAACAAATTCATTGATTTCGCTCTGGTCTGTATTTGCACATTGCAATCTGCATTATACCTACTTGCGAAGAAATAAACACCCCTGCCTTTCAAATAATAATTATATATATATTTCTTTTTTCTCTCTCTTGCTGTATTAACATTATCAATTATCATCATTATTGTAAAACTGTCACCACCCAATTGTTGCCAATAAATGTTTTTCTTTCTTTCTTTCTATTTAATATTACTAATAATGATTTACTCTACCTTGAGCTCTTGTGGCAAGTGCTCTAAAAATAATGCTTTTCAAATAAAACAAGTAATTTCATGCCAAAGATCGCAGTCATTATGTCTACAAGAACTTTTAAAATACAACTCTTTTCATTTATAAATATTATTGCTATCTTTACGAATATTTAATAGATAACATAAAGCTATTCTCTAAGTTGTATTTAGTTTCAAATTTCATTACTGTCTAAATAATTTTTCTATTAAAATTGTAAATTCGTTTATATCTATCAAATGCAAACATACGGGTAAAAAGCTTCGATTATCTAATAAAATAATTTTAAAATGTGCCCGATGCTTTAACCCTTTATGGGAAGAATTTTCAAAAAATCTTTTCTAAAACCTTGTTTCTTGCTTCTAAAGCCACCGTGCATTGACTTAAACTGTGTGTTGTTGGTCAGTCAGTATTACACATTTTATTGTGTGGTAACACGTGAAATATTATCGTCTGTCCGTGTCGATGTAATAGAGAATGTCCTAGATCTAAAAACATATAAATGCTTACAAAAGTGCTTAGTTTTGCTCAGATTTAATTTCAATACCACGACTAGGGTAAAAGAAAAAAAATCGTGACACAGTCGCTTGATATACGAAAATTATTTTTTTTCTATACTTAATCAAATGTTGAATTTTGTGTCACTACATGTTACATTTAAAAAGGGTACGCAACGCTCCAGGGAATCGCAACCCACACGACAAAAAACGTAATACAGTGAAAATCCTCACATTATTTATCCAGTTAAAAGTTTTTCGTAGTTTTAAAGGTATTTCATAAAAGGGCAAATATTAAAAATAATTAAGTGAGATATTGTTCCCCTCCTAAAGTCCAAATGCGCCCCTGGGTGATCCATTACGAGATAAAACACTTGAAACATCAGTTCTATAATAGCTTTAAGACGGATAAATGACATTAATGCGATAAAATTTATTTAAACACAAGACCATTAGAATTTAAATTTTCTTACATAAGACGAAATAATTTCCATTCTTAGTTCAGTTACAACTAATGCGTCAGTTTGCTGACCATGACTAATGACGAATGATTCCACCATCCGGCAAGCGACATGTTCGTCATTAAGAGCCTGTTTCACAATGTTTAAGTAAATGTTATCTGCTAGTTAACGTACAGGACTTGTAATGCATAATACGCACCTTTAGGACGAAAACGACACAATTCAAAAAAATCGAAAATTGAGTTATCGACATAAAATTACTTAAAACTAAATTTTCAAAACAATTAATTATATTTTCATATAAAAGGGACCAGCTTTAAGTTATTTTATGACGACAACCCAATTTTTAATTATTTGAATTGTGGCGTTTTCATCCTAAAGGTGCGTACTCTTTTGTTTAGCATTTAAATATTTGAGAGCTTGACTTTTGTATTTCGTCACCCTATATTTTTCAATTAGCATTTAATTCGAGATTCGAGGAACAGGCGCTAAGTTTTGTAAAAATATTCGAACTATAATTATATATTAACTAAGTGATGCTCGCAGCTGCGCCCGCCTGGAAAGCCTTTCCCGCTACAAAAGTCCCTAAAACAGTACGACGCCAGCGCCATCTACTTAAAGAATCAGATTTAAAATATGCATTATTTCCCATGGAAGCAAAATACCGGGATATGTAGCCTATTTGTTAATCCAAGACATGATCTACCCATGTGGCAAATTTCATCCGAATTCGTTTAGTTGTCTTCGTGTTTACTTCTAACAAATATACGAACGTTTTCACAAACTTTCGCATTTATAATATTAGTAAGATAACTTTAAAATAGCTTGGCGTTGTCTCTACATACAAGAGTTAGGTATAATTGAAATCAAACTTCTTGGCGGCTCTGAACATCGTACATCGTGTCAAACGCGCGTCTTCCTGTTTAAGTACAGCATAATAGTTCAATAATTATTTTATTGTTCCATTATATTATTGTTAACAGTGATCCTTGAATAGTTCGGATCGTAGGACAAATTTTATGGCATTTCTTTGGAATATATGTAATTTACTTTCTATATAATAAAGATATAAACTGATCAAAAATTATAATAGAAAGGAGTGTGGTCTTACAAAAACCATTTCAAAATTAAAAGTGGTATTCTATGAATTTATTAATACTTATAGATATAAAGTTTTAAGCAATTTAAATTGAACCTAAATATATGGCAGACATGTTTGTACCTACACTCGCAGCTAACTTCATAACCACCAAGAAAAATTTATCGAACTGTACTATGATTTATTTACTTTTGGCAAGTTGCAGTGTATTAGTACTATTTAGTCTCTCTTGTATGCTAATGTAAAGCTACCAAATGTCACCTTCACGTGGCATTGCATGACTATGCAATTGTTTTACAATACGATTCAAATATAAAAAAAATAAATTAAAATAAAATAACCCCCCGACACATAAAAAGCTTGTAAAAAGTTAAAAAATAAAAGTCTTTGTTTGTCGTTTGTCGTCGCGTCGGGGGACCGTCAAAGAAGTATTTTCATCTCCCTGGTCCGGAGTTCGGTCCCGGTCAGTTACGGTTTGCACATAAAACTTATTAGAATATCAATAACGGTTTATTTTATTTTGTCTAATTGACTCTTACATCTAATTTTAATAAAAACGTTATTGATAAATTTGCGTAATATAGACATTGACAGTTATGACGTCATAATATGGCGCAAAGTCGATCCTATTCTTATTTAAATCGCAATGTACTGACGGTAATTTGACTTAGAAAGTTATATATGCTTCTATTTATCTATCTATCATCTTTTCTTTTAACACAAAGTTACCTGAAAATTGGTTGCATCATTGTTGATGAAAATAATTAAATAGATTTTTTTAGAGGAGCGGCCCTTGAATACCCTCTTGCATCTAAAATTATTTGAGCTTCGCAACTAAAAGCGGGATTGCTGCGGTATGCGGAATTGATGATACGTACCATTTGTACGTATGCTAATTGTGAAACTGAAATACAAGCTTAACATTTAGCGGTTGAGGTATGCGCAGGTCACTGAGGCTATTTTAATATACCTAAGTCGAGCTATCTAGATATTACGATTGATATTTCATCGTATCTTTAACACGAAAATAATTAGAAAGCATCTTTACGCGTTTATTTATAAATAAAATTTAAAAAGGAAAAGTTTAAATTAATCTTGAATTTTCATCGTTGCAACTTCTTTAAAGAACGTATCTTCAAAGTCATTTGGAATACAGAAACATTACCTAAAAGGTCATTCACATAATACTACAGCAAAAACTTCCAGAATAACAAATACCTAAATCTTAAAAAAAAACTAATTCACAACCGTAGATTAAACCGAGAATAGCGAGTATTTTTCCAAATTCCAACAAAACGTGGGTAGTCTAAAATTCACCACCCGGGCTGAGTTATGGTCGCCGTGGGATTTCAGCGCGTAGTTTATATAGCACCTGAATCCCTCACTGAAAATACTATACATTTGTTGAGATCATTTTCAGGTGGAATTTACGAGCATGTATGATATTATGTGAATTAGTTAAAATTAATACCCAAATATTTACAAATGTATACCTAATGTATTTAGAATTTAGGCATATAATGAAGTGCTTTTGTAATACCCATTTTAAACTAATATTATACAAAATGTGATTATTACCAATTAAAATTAATTTATTGATTACATTTTATATAATCGGTGCAACAACCAAGTCGCGGCAAGATAATACTTTAATTTTAAAAGAAAAAAAACACACACAAACACTAGAAAATGCATTTACAATTTTCACTGTGTACTGTTCTTATGGCAATAAATAATAAATAAATAATTAGTATTTGTATAAATTAAGTATGTAGAGCTACAAGTAATTATCAATATTTTAATTTTTCTTTAATAAGTTTACCAAGAGCGACGCTACACAGCCACACAACAGGCATACATTTATACAATGGTTGTAACGAATAATTTCTTACTTATATACAAGTGGAGACCATCTCAATTCTCTCGCCCCAAAAACATCAATAAACACAATATACAAAACTATCCAATATTGACTATATCCCAAGGTACAAAATCAAACGGACGGGCAATTTTAGGCCAAATCCCTATAGAGTTAAGGCAATGATACCATTACAGGATGCCGGAGGGGGCCCATGGGCATCACAGAGGTATTAATAAGGTCAGCTTTGAGAATTTCTGCTCTGAATACATAATTTTCCTTAATCAATGTAACTTGGATTTACGAGTTTGTGTAAGAGGTATTTGGGGATTAAATACGTATTAGTCTTATTATATGGTTTAAATTGCCTAATTGGTTGTCTTATTGGTTGGGGCTCTTTGAATATATTTTTTTGTTTTTTAAGAGCATATTACACGACTTCTGAGAAAATCCTACTTATTAAATAAATGTATAAGCCGACCAAATACAATAGTAACTCTCTAATGTATGCTCCGAAATAAATGGTTATAAAATGAGGACTATCTACAATGCAATGCAATAAGTCCTGTATTATATACTGCCCACTACTGAGCACGGGCCTCCTCTACTACTGAGAGTGGTTAGGCCTTAGTCCACCACGCTGGCCTAGTGCGGGTTGGCAGACTTCACATACCCTCGAGATTCTTATGGAGAATTCTCAGGTATGTAGGTTTCCTCACGATGTTTTCCTTCATCGTTAATGCGAACAATAATTTAACGAAAAGTCAGAGGTGTGCCTTGGGTTTTGAACCTCCGGACATTGTCTCAGCAGACCGTTCCATTCTCATCTAGGCTGTCGTCCACTAGATAGTGGACGACAGCTGACGACTAATCTAGATAGATTAGTCGTTTAAAACGATAACTTTCGAATCTGGGGTATTATTTAATTTACTTTAACACTTTGAAACAGGCCTTTAAATAAACTATATAAGGTATAATTAACTAATTACAATGTGATGGTGTATCTCATCATGATCTCTATTTTGGCAAACTGGCTTTAATACCTTCAAACTAAAAGACATCATTAAACTCCGACTGGCAGTTAAGTTTCTATCCCGACAGACTCATACAAATGAAAAATCCACCACCTATATAATATTATAATTTCATAGTAAAATATAATTATTAAAATTCATTCTCCGTTGAGTACTAAATTACTTCCAACTATATTAATATTGTATAATAAAACGATTTTGGGACATTAAATCATAATCAGGTTTCCACTTTAGACGGAACTTAATAAATTAGCACTTGAAATAATTTAGCACTCAACAATAATTTGCGTAGTGAAATGTTACAAGTTATGACGTATATTGTCATAGGAAATTACTTGCTAAAATTACTGATTTAAGTTATTTGTTAACTACCTAAGCATTTTTATTGATAATTACATTCAGAAATATAAAATACTGTAAAGCAAGAAAATTGGGAGCATCATTTTTGAGAAAATCCTGTACAAATATACCTGTACATAAATATGATGTTATAAAGGAATATTAATTAAAAAAGACATACAAATCACGACTATATTAAAACTTCATACTTATAGGTTGTTAGTCCAATTCTTAGAAGTAATTTCGTATTTTTAATATTGACTAACAATAGCTTTACGAATAAAATAAAGGTACATTTGATTTTTTTCATGACGCCTACGACCATCAGGCGAGGCACTTGCTCGTCTCTTGATATGGTAAAATTGCCCAGTAGGGCAGAGAAATAGATGAAAAATATTTTTATTTATTGAAACTAAATTCTCTTACGCAAAAAAACTCTTCGAATCAACTTTAAAAAAACAATTTATCAATTCATAAAAGGAAAACCTTTTTCATACGAATCAACATCAAAAAATGATGTTACAGCTGACCAAAGTTTACCTACCAGTAATAATATTACGAAACATTATTTCCGTACTTTACCCCTTTAAGTAGCAGATCAAAGGAAAGGTCAGCCGTGCAAGCTATATAAGCTAAACATTCTTTGAGGGTTTTTCTGCCGGTCAGTAATCGCTAAATTGATAGTATCTAAGGGTTTGGGCACACCTATACTCGAGGTATATTTTTGATGTGTAACTCCACACTCTCCAATCTATCCAACTAGCGAGCCGCGCCGGCTTCCAGTATTAGAGCATATATACGTATAAAAAAATATATTAGACTTACACATAAATCTTTTCTCTTAAATCAATCCATCCATTGATTAATCCGTTCGGTAGTTTATCGTTTTCAGACAGACAGACAGACGTGGAGTACTTTGGTACTTTGTTTTATAATATACGAGCTTTTGCCCGCGGCTCCGCCCGCGTGAATGAGTTTTCCCGGTATAAAAGTCCCGCTTAATATTTTCCCGGGATAAAAAGTAGCCTATGTGTTAATCCAGGACATAATCTACCCGTGTGCCAAATTTCATCGAAATCCGTTCAGTAGTTTTTGCGTGACAGAGTAACAAACATCCATACATCCAGACATCCAGATATCCATACATACATACTTACAAACTTTCGCGGTTATAATATTAGTTCCTACTAATTGTAAGGATGTGTAAGGTTATTTGATGATAATGTTCAACATACATAAAAATTTCATAAAAACCATTTCAAAGCCTACCTGTCTATATATTTGGTCAAGATACATTGTTCAAAGGTACTACTAGTGTTAGGTCTCTTATATGTAAGATTCCGTCTGGGTGGGTACCACCGCAATGTCTATATCTACCGCCAAGCAGCAGTGTGCATGCACTGTTGTGTTTCGGTTTGAAGGACATTGCTGCCAGTGTGACTACGGGACATGTCTCAGGATGACAAGCGCAGTGGAATGCCACACAGTACTTAAGTACAGTAACTCAAGATGCTGGATGGTGTTGCTACTGTTTATGGGTGGTCGTATCGCATACCATCACGCGAACGGCATGCTCGTCTCGTCATACAACGCCATAAAAAAACGGACATAACCAATAGCTTATCTGAGTAAACTATCGCATTGTTAATCTCTGCCGAAAAGTTTCTGCGACGTTGTATTTCTGTTTGGAGTATTTTGAAGAGGACAATATGAGACAAAATCTAAAGTCTTGGATGATAAACCGCAGTGTAGTACCATGCAATATTTGCTAGTAATATTAGTAACCGCAAGGATAGCGACCACCGTACAATGCAATGCAATCAGTCCTGTATTATATACTGCCCACTGCTGAGTACGGGTCTCCTCTACTACTGAGAGGGGTTAGGCCTTAGTCCACGACGCTGGCCTACACCCACCACCGCACACAAGGTGTAAAATCCGTCATAGTTGTCTAAAGAGTGTCACGTTCTGGGATTAGCCTGTGTATATCCACTTTCAAACAGCTGGCCGGGGCGTAGCTACCGCTGTATCAGCCGTATCAATGATACAGAGACCCCAAGCTCTAAGGGCCCTTCTTAGCCTATACGCTAAACTTAGTTTCTTTTTTGCTCCCTCATAGTAGGCCTGCGGATGCGGGACATGCGGGGTTGCATAAAATAAGTGGCCTGTACTTAAGGAAAGCATAAATCTGGCGTTGGAAGGGCCTCCAACATAATTTTGATATAGGGCCCCTTTATGGCAAACTACGGCACTGACAGCCGGCATAATTGTGTCGACTGACGCGATAAGCATCTATCGTCAGTCCACACTCAATATATACCTCACTCCGCTACCATCAAATGCAGTGCGGATATTTTGTCGTGCCGGTATATATTAAACACTGTAATTAAAATGTCTGGGTTGAATACTATTAATGATCAGTCGTGTTTACCATCAATCTTGCAAGCTTATAAACCAGCAAACATTTCACGTTAGCTTTGAGAGTTGTGCCGATGTCACTGCTTGCTGATAAATGCTATTCGTCACATAAATGTCTAAGCCGACGAAATACAAATGTCACACTCTAATCTATTGCTAAACTAAAATGAGTACTATCTGCATTAGCTGTTGGATACGACAAATGTGATATGAAATTTACTCGGCACCTGTGAAACTGACCCACTATCCCTATCAAACCGGACTGTTTATAATACAGACAAAATATCCAGAGGATAGCTCTTAAAAAATTCGAAACAAAATAACTCTAAAATTAAACTTTATCTAAACAAAAAATTGCGAGTGTAACTGACGGCAGGCTGGTCGTGTTTTAATGAACCGAAACCTAAATGAGACCTAACTCTAATTGTATAAGTAGTATTTAATTACGCCTTGGATCCTCATGACACAAATATTCGGGTGTACAAAGGCTTTCCTTGGGCTAAATACATGACTATTTGCGACTGAAGTTTATTTATAACTGTCTCATAGGTTTTATGCTTAAATACGAAGCAGTAATATAGATGGGTTTTTATGTTGTTAGATTTCTATTGATTGTGGATGAGTGCTGCAGATTTAATCAATAAAATTGGGAATCTGTATTGAAATCCGTCTAGCAGTTCTTGCACGATATATATTTTTAATGGATCGAAAAATTTCCATTTATATTGTGAAAGTAGGGTTGTATATTACACATAATCAACAATAGAGGACTCTACATTGTCGTATGAATTAACCTGAAATAATCCAAAAACTAAATTCCTCATAAAATCAGCACAAACACTACAACATTCTAGAATATTCCATACAGCTAAACGATACGAAACACCTACCTGAAAGGACACAAATAGAAAAGGTTTTATAGCCTGCGTGAAATGACCGATGTAGTGAGACCACATTAATTGCCTAATTGGATCACGTACGCCAAGTGGTACGGTAATAGAATAAGACGCAATAAAAGTCCATGATCTGATAAGTAACAGGTCTGGCACAATTTGATATAATAGTGCCTGGGTGGCGTATTGCGTGCGCGGTGACACAGCTCTGAGTTCTCGAATTCGAATCACCCAAAGTGATATTGTTTTTTTCTGCTTAGTAGTCTAGGGCAGACCCTCAAATTCCAGAGAATTTGTGCCTGTGTCGATAGACTTGACCCCTCCCCCCGTCCTATCACGACTTGGAACGGAACATACTTGATGAAAAGTGGGTGCCATGGTACCTCTGCCTACCCCTTCGAGGATAGGGGCGGAATGAGCATTTTTTGTTATAATACTAGGAGTTTGCAGCGCTGAACGTGAGAAATTCGCTGGAATAGGACACATTCATTATTTGTTCGGGTTATAACAACATTTACGTTAGTCTAGTACATAGTTTGTGCAAGGTTTCATCGAAATCCGTTCAGTAGTTTCGGAGATGTGCAGTAACAAACAAAAAGAAAAACAGACAGAAAATAATTATAAAAATTGCTGATTTGTGTTCCATCACTCTTCTGTAGTCACCCCGTTTCCTTTTTATCACATTTCTTTTAATGTACAGACACACCGGTTCTACTGCTTTATTATATGTATAGGTAATATTAGTAAGAAGTAAGTTTATGCTAAGCTTTAGCTCAATTTTCCCGTGTGCAAATCTTTCCCGTTATTAAAATCCTACTGCACGTTTTTCCGGAAAAAGGAGGTTGAATATTGAAATAGCACAGAAATCTTTACGTTTATATTCGTAGGATCCTACCACGTTCCAGGAAAAATTGCGTAGTAATTTTCTTTCAATTATAAAAGGATATTGTTAAAAAGTAAATAAAAGTTTACATATAATCCCTTAGTAAATTCATATAGTTATTATGATTTTACTAAATTATAATTTTCAAAACAGCTATTTTAATAAAGTTTTTGTTGATCTAAATAGAATTTACCAGAGGACACATTTTGGGCAAAATTTTATATGGGACTAGAATTTTTACACGAAACTAAAGAAAGAAGAAGAAGAAATTCAAGACAAGGCACAAAAACTGGTATATCTCGCTTAACGTTGTCTAGAACAGAAACAAAAGTAAAATAATGTACTAAACTAATGAACCAGTTTTTATGGTACAGACGAGACTAGAAAACGTTCATACAACAAAGTAAACTACAATTTTAGATGTATTTACAATATTAATTATCAGACTTTGTTCTAATTTAGTGACCGGAAATAGAAAGCATAAATTTCCGAGCTATGGATGCGTAATCTCCAGAAACTAACACACATACGCCTTTTTTCCCCGAAGGTGTAGGCAGAGGCGCAACTAGTTAACCCACTTTTCGCCATGCGTATTCCGTCCAATGATGTGATAGGGGGCAAGCTTATTGTCATATGGGGCACAAACTAACCACCAGGAAAATTGAGTTCAAGAGACATAGAGGCAAGAACCCAGCCACAATAAACTTATAGCATTGTTGTGTATAATTGAAATAATATGGATGCTGTTGGTATGCCTTGAAAACTTGAGAAAGGTCGCAGGAACACGCTGGATGCAGGCCGCTTTTGACAGGTCCGTCTGGAAATCTTTGGGGGAGGCCTATGTTCAGCAGTGGACGTCATGTGGCTGATGATGATGATGATGATGGTATGCCTTTGAAATAACCAATTCGCTGGATTAATTATATCCGCACCACACTCAACATAAATGTCGCTGAAGCTATTCATTTCGCCGGAAGCCGGAATAGATGGCACAGCATCGTGCACAAGTTAATTCCCTGATGAATCATGACCCCCAGCATTGGGCACTCGACGCAAGGAGGAGAATGGATGCACTAGATGTGTTTCTGTCTACCCTTACAGAGAGATGGGACTAATCGATCAATGCACAGCCGAAAGAGTTGGGTCAAGAAGCATGAAATTTTATACAGTTTCTTTACTGTAAATAACGTAAAAGATAAAGTAGGGATTTTCGGAAATTCATTCTTTAAAGATTTAAAACAGGGAATAACGCGGATGGATCCGCAGACAGCAGACTGTTTTATTATACGATAACCTAATTTTAAATTTAAAAGATGCAAGTGTATTAATTAATGGGCAATATCGCTTACTTAATCATGAGGAAACAACCTCCAAGGTTAAGAAATAAGTGGTTTCCATGAAACATAAAAGCTTTATTTACTTTACGACCTTGAAGATAAGCTCCTAACTTGAGATTAAGCGATAAGTAATTTACAATTAAGTTAATTAGACCAGATTGTTCAAAGGGTACATAAATAGATGTTTGTATAAATGTGAGTATTAGAGTGATTACACGCTGGGTGACGAATGCCGACGTCCTTAACTCTAACTTATGTTTAGAAGTAGTTATGAGGAACTATCGCCTGTGTTATGCAATGCAATCAATCAATGCAATCAGCCCTGTACTATTTATACTGCCCAATGCTGAGCACAGGCCTCCTCTACTACTGAGAGGGGTTAGGCCTTAGTCCACCACGCTGGCCTAGTGCGGGCAGACTACACACACCCTCGAAATTCTTATAGAGAATTCTCAGGTATGTAGGTTTCCTAACGATTTTTTCTTTCACCTTTAAAGTGAACGATAATTGATAAACAATACACACGTAACTTCGAAAAGTCCGAGGTATGTGGGTTTTGAACCTCCGGACATTGTCTCGGAGTTACACAGTTTGTAACACCGTGTTAAAAAGGGTCAATTTGACATTGCGTTACTAAATGAAACCACACACTTATCTCCTTGAAAATAACGCTTTCCATTAAGTTATTTTAATCATAGATGTCAAATAGAAAAAGTGTAAGTTTAGAAAAAAAAATATCAATGAAAAGTTATTTTTAGTCTACTTGCCCTAATACTACTACTACTCTAAGAGGACTCGTCGCTGCGGCAACATCACACTTTCAGTCAAAAAAACATTCACGCATACGCCCTATTCGCCCTAGACTATAAAATTAACAAAATAAACAGGAAAGTAAAATTGAGATTTTTGGTTAAAATACTTGTTTTTCATGAATGATTTTTAGCATATTGTTAGCAGAGGCAAATACGAATGTGTAGTTTCATTTATTGACGCAATATCAAAATAACATTGTATAATTATTTTCGTCTAGCGACTAATGGTCGCTGTTTTCGTCAAATATGCACAAGACGTTTTGTCTGCATGCTGACGACGCGCAGTAAACGCGATGCCGCGCCGGGCGCCGCGCTGTCGAGAATAATCTGTACGACACGAGGTTACAAAGGAAAAGTTTACTGGTGGTAGATCTCTCATATGTAAGAGTCCGTCTGGGTGGGTACCACCGCAATTTCTATTTCTACCGCCAAGCAGCAGTGTGCATGCACTGGTGTGTTTCGGTTTGAAAGACATTGTAGCCAGTGTAACTACTGGACATAATGAGTCTTAACATCTTATGTATCAGGATGACGAGCGCAGTGTGTAGCATACACAGTACTTCCTAACTCAAGTTGTTGGATGGTGTTGCTACTGTTTATGGGTGGTCGTATCGCTTACTATCATGAAACACCAGGAACGAACGGCATGCTCGTCTCGTCATTCGACATAATAAAAAAAATAAAAAATGTTAGCCACAAAAAACGCTGAACAAATTAAAATCTATAAATCGCCTATACACGTTAATTTTAATTGAAACATTTTTCTTTGTTTAAAGTAAAATAAATCTCTTTTTTTATTTTTGTAAAAGAAAATGTTAGAAAGATCACAATAATAGGAATTTGTTCAGCTACTTATGTAGTTATACGACTGGAGTTATATCGGATATTATTCTCAGATAAGCTATTTCAGGTAAATGAATGTTATACTACCCATCTCTTACGAAAACGAAGATTAGGATTACAGTTTGTTGCCTTATCAGATACCTAATATTTTCGGTCTAAGTTTTGTTCTTTTTCACTACGAGTGCGCACAATAGACGCCGCCTACAAGCCCTTGCCATCCAAATATATTTATAAATAAGTGGTTTGAACACTACACAAGATAAAATAAAAATATCTCCGAAGATTTCGTAACAAACAATGTTCTCGAAATAGAAATATTAGTTTTCGAAACCGATTAAAAACCTCGTGACTAATTTAACAACTTGATCTACGGTGCCGCGGGCGTGTTTAGACGCGGTCCAAGTGTAATAAAAACCTTGCAATATATACTAGAACCGCTCGTGATTCCCACGTATTGCTTTTAGTGCTTTATACTGTAAGTAATTCTATGTTTATTTATGATGCTAAATCGACATTTACGCGTCATATTTTACTACAATTTACTAATAATAACACTGGACATTGTGTCCTATCATTATAGGTGAATTCAACATTCTTGATATTATAACAAAGTATTAACATTATTTTCAGTAGATCAGCATGCAGTATTAAATTAAATTTAATTGTGAACTTATGACGTAATAAATAATGATTAAAATGCTATAATAATTATTAAAGGAAAAGACAAGATAATAATATAAAATATCAAGGTATAAAATTGTAGAGTTCTAGAGTTGCTATGCAGAATGGTTTACGGGACATGATTGTAGCGTTGTAAGCCCGCCGATAACTCAGTTGTCTTGATATTCTGGTTTCCAATTATTTAGCTAGTTAGAACGTGGAACATTCTGTCATTTCCCATGGTCCTTGAACCATAGAGAGCTTAAAATGTCCCGGTTTAGATTCACTTATGGAAACCTGACTCCAGAGGCATTAAGTCTTTTTTTTTTATCGCGGGGAAAAAACGCGTTATCGCTACCACCACTGGGGGTGAGTGGAACGGTTATGTTGGTTTCACACAGTCTTACGGCCCAATGGCGACACTCGGGAGTATAGCTTCATCCGAGCGAGCATTGGACCGAGTCCCTGACACTATAATATACACCCTACACTGGCATACCAACCAAAACCCGCGGTGGCCTTCTTCGGCGCCTACGGGACGATCCCGGGGTATCTTGTTGCACGAAGATAGCTGCACGGAACCGCCCCTGCGCGATGCCGCCTTGCGGCCCCTCTCTAAATGAGGAAGCTGTTAAGTCTATTCTGTCATCTAGTATTGAGAATTTCATAATTTATTCAAACCCATCTTCAATGCAAGTGATAATAACTCTAGACAAAAATAGCTGGAGTTATTTACATCTAACTGAATACATTATTTTATGCAAATTATTCTCATTTCGTTTATTCTAGCTGAGTTTAAATATTTCGCTCAAAATACATCTTCAGTTACGGCATTACTGAAAATTTTACATTTTTAATGCATAATTTATTTATTTTGAAGACGCGGCAAGATCTGAATGTCCTTTTACTGTTTAAATTTGATGCACTTTCTTTATTAAATAATAGATCTTTCTCGTGGCTCCGCCTGCGTGATAAAGTTTTTGTCCGCATACGGGACTTTTATGCTTTATACTTTCCCGGGATATAAAGTAGCCTATATTGCTCAGGTATAATGTAGCATTCTAATAGTGAAAGATTTTTTAAATCGGGTCCAGCAGTTTTTGAGTTTATTCGTTTCAACAATACAAATCATTCCTCTTTATTAATATTAGTGTAGACTAGATTTTGTTCACGGTTTCGCCCGCGTGATAGAGTTTTTCCGGAATAGAAAGTAGCCTAAAATCTTCCCAGGGTCTCAAACTATCCACCACCCACCATACCAGCCCTGTATTGTATACTGCCCACTGCTGAGCTCGGGCCTCCTTTACAACTGAGAGGGTTTGGGCCTTAGTCCACCACGCTGACCTCGTGCGGTTTGGCACTCACCGTATCAAAATTCATTGAAATCAGTTCGATAGTTTTTGAGTTTATCGGGTACAAAGTCGGCGGGCGACTTCGTTATATAATAATAATTGCGTTAATTAAATCAGATGTAGGTAACAATACGGCGATCGAATTAGAAATAGTTACTATTACCTGTTGTAATTCCTGGGTATTATATGACTAGTTGTAATGATTATCTAATAAAAGATAAGTGACATTTCCAGGCCTCGTGAAACATTACACTTCTAATGTCGAGGTAGCGAGCGCAGTACAAATATTAGTAATTTTAATTAAAAATTCTGATTGCAGTAAAGCATTCATCGGCAGAGGCTTCTCTAAAACAATTATTCTATAGTAGGGACAAACTAATATGGCCGGTATGACATGACACGGTTTTGAATTTTTTGGGTAGACGTTCTCACAGAGTTATCGCTTCGGGAAAAAAATTTAATTGTCATACCGGCCAGCTTAGTTTGTCCGAACTATAAGTGAATAAGACTAAGGCCGGGTTGTTTCATCCGTAGTTTGGTAAATTTAAAGCTCTTGTCACCCTGACGAATTGCAAAAGAATTTACAGCGAGGCAAAGGCAATGTACGCTCGTCCAACGGAAAAATGCCGTTAACTTTACCTAACCACGAGTGAAACAACCCGGCTTTAATTGTGATTAAGTTCGCTGGTTTAAAATAATGATTGATAAAGCTGTTAAAATACAACTACAAGTTCAAATACTGTTAACAAATATATATTTAATACACAAAATCAAATTTAACATTATCCGTTAAGCATGCCAATGTAGTTTCATCAAATTTTAACTACTTGCATTTCAACGTCAATTTTGTAATGAACATTTACAAGTTGCAGTAAAATTATATCTGAAAATAATTATATTCGAAACCTATTTAAAGAATTATACTATTTTGTTTTCATTTCGTTGTCTCGGTTTTTATGACGATATTATGGGATTAAATTTTTTATCACTGGTGTTAGCTACGTCACTTGACATGTACAATTGAATACTATACAGTACTTTATAATTTAAACAATGCCACCACTCAGTATTGGCATTTTAATAACCTTCAGACGCGCTCACATTAAAAAAGAACGTCTAACATAACTTCTTTTTTTTAATGCCTCACGCCTTTTATCCCTGAAGGAGTAGGCAGAGGCGCAACTAGTGCACCCACTTTTCGCCGAGCGTATTCCGCTTGGGGTCGCCCCCTTTCACATCATGAGACGGCTCGCGGCTATCGCCATATCGGGAACATTTTTTTTTATGTCTGTTATAAAACTCGCTCCACGCCCTCGCTCACATTTTGGCCCACACACTGCGGTCTTCTACATGTGAACATCAACCACGTTTCACCCAATTAGAGCTCGGCATCCCCAATATCCACCAAACGGGCTTTAATCTTTTATTGACTCTGTAAATCTGGGATCGTAATTGACTTTTGGTGCGCGGGTGGGGGTAGGTTAAGCTTGTCTCGTTATTGGAGTTGTTTTAGAACAGTGATTTTGTTCTTGTATGTTGCCTAGAGGTTAGATCGAAATCAGCGTTGTGATTTTTCAAAACTATATTAATTAGTGTCCGCTGGATAGCAATAGCCTTCTATTCCATAGGGTCTAACATGGTTGGCGAAATGTTTAGGTTTAACACCTGCCTACCCCTGAAAAGGGAAAAGGCTTGATGCTATACCTATGTATAAATTAATTTCTACAGAATAGAGGATAATTATTCATCATCACATCACTAACAAAACAAGGATCTTACTCAGACATCTCTGATGGCGTAGGCAGAGGTTCTAGTGTTTGGTTAAAAGCTTGCTTATAATGTAATTTTAGCCTACAATTATATTACCATGCAAAATTCCCCATCACGTACTAATAGAAAAGCGTGGTGGTGGGTACTGGGTACCATCGCAATGTCTATTTCTACCGCCAAGCAGCAATGAGCATAGACTGTTGTATTTCGGTTTGAAGGACATTGTAGCCAGTGTAACTACTGGACATAATGAGACTTAATATCTTATGTCTCAGGATGACGGGCGCAGTGGAATGCCACACAGTACTTATGGATGGTGTTGCCACTGCTTATGGGTGGACGTATTGATTACCATCAAGCGAACGGCACGCTCGACTCGCCATTCAATAGCAATAAAAAAAAGGTGTAAAACCACCACACTGGCCTACGTGAGTGTGCCATTTTCCGGGATCAGCCTGTGTATATCCGGCTTCAATCAGGCTGGCATGATTGTGACGAGTGGCGAGAGATAATCACCTCTCATCGATACTCTATCTGGACTCAACTACATTAAGGGCGATATTAATAAATTAATCTCATGTTTGAGTAAAATCTCAAGTAGACATTTAATGTGCGGCTTGCTTATTGGCCGGATTCCTGCCTTGGGATCTGGACGCCAAATCCCTCTCCGATGCCTTCCATTGGCAGGAGAAGTTGTTCAGCCGCGGGCAGCGTCCGGCCCTGAAGGAGCTGGAGGCCATGAGGGCCTCCCTACGTCGAGCCGTCACCGGGTCTCAGGGTCGTCACGGCAGTGCGTCCAGTCTTTGGCTTCGGTGAGTACTTGTTTCGGATAGTACGTAAGGAGGTGTCGGCCATGTGTCACCACTGTGACAACTGCCCGCTGGACAAGGCCCAGAAGGAGAGGGCCGAGAGGGATCGGGAGCGTGAAGATCCCTCCCGTCGCCAGAGGAGACGTAGGAGACGCCGGGTGGACGACTGACCGGCGTCTCCCGCCCTGTGCTTTGGGGCGTTTGGAGAATTCCACCACGGTATCCCCTGCCTGTCGTACGAGGCGACTAATAGGGGCCAGCGGGGGGTCGAGGTGGTCGGCACGGGTGCTGTCCGCCGCAAGATAATATGTGTGCCTGTGCCCCCCCACAAGAGGAGACGGGCTGCACTAAGCAGCACCGCGCAGGGGCGGTTGCAGACGACAACTTAAACACTTCAGTCAGAGGAAGCCCGCAGCCGTCCCTAATGCGCCGCAGATAAGAAAAAAAAGTAGACCTTTAATGTATTGAATAATTTAATAAACCAAGGTTAAGCTGTCATTTGAGAGTTTGTTCTCAGCTGAGTAAGCGCTGGCGGCTGTTAAATAAACAAAACTTTGCTGTCAATATCCGTTACATAGTCACTTGAGCTGCTGTTAATTTGGATTTATTAAAACCGACAATCTTAAGATGCCGACCTTAATTTAAGAGTGTCGCAGCTGATATCGCAATTCAGAGCGATATTAATACGGCCCTTACCGTCCAAGTGTTATCACTTAGCCGTACCCGTATAAAAAAACAGCAAAACAACCTGAAATCGAACCCAACACCTTCACAAACACCACAACACCAACTAACAATAATCTACGTCACGGCTCCTAATAAAACACAAGCAATAAATTCTCGAAATAGTTCAAGAAACTCCATTCCACGCACAAACGTAAACGTTGCGTATAAATAAACTTGGGATGCCATATGGAGAATATTCGATAGAGAATAACTTTTATACTCTCTTTGATCGTATTGAGAGAAAATCAGATTATCTATGTTAGTTTTTATTAACTTTACAAGCTTCAACTTGATGACAGAAGTACAATTGAAATAAAACCACTGAACGGATTTTTCGCGATATATTTAATTTTACTTCTTTTTTTTTTTGACTTTAGGAATCTCCATAGTCCGCCACTTTACCATCACAGCTAAACGTTGGGACAAATAATTTACAAACTTATCACGATAAAAAGTAGCTCACTTCCGGGATAAAAAGTAGCTCAAAAACCTTCCCAGGGTCTCAAATTATCTCCGTACCTATATCATCGAAATCCGCTCGGTAGATTTTGAGTTTATCGCGAACAGAGGCGGTGGGCGACCATGTATTCTACCTACTATGTAAGGAAGGAAGGATACGCACGCACACTCACGCCTTTTATCCCCGAATGGGTAAGCAGAGGCGCAACTAATGCACCCACTTTTCGCCGTGCGTATTCCGTCCCATGATGTGATACGGAGCGAGCTTTAGAAGGAAGGATGTGGCCATTCATTTTACATAAAGACAAAGGGTCAGTTTCATCGGCTCCTGATAAATTTTCAGATAACTAACTGATATATAATGCAATGCAATGCAATCAGCCCTGTATTATATACTGCCCACTGCTGAGCACGGGCCTCCTCTACTACTGAGAGGGGTTTGGCCTTAGTCCACCACGCTGGCCTAATGCGGTTGGCAGACTTCGCATACCCTCGAGATTCTTATGGAGAATTCTCAGGTATGTAGGTTTCCTCACGATGTTTTCCTTCACCGTTAAAGCAAACGATAATTTATAAACAATACACACGTAACTTTTTAGAAAAGTCAGAGGTCTGTGCATTGGGTTTTGAACCTCCGGACATTGTCGCGGCAGACCGTTCTATTCCCAACTAGGCTATCGTACACTTCTATCGGTATATATCTATCTAGGCTATCGATATATAATGTTATCTAACAAATAAATCTGATACATTACTAGTGAATTTTTCGGCTAGTTGTAGTTTATGTGGCGGATAAGTTCCGAATAAGTTACCAGGGACTTTATCAGCACGTGAAATCGACCATTAATTAACTACTCTTAAGTGTACAAGGAGTATAGTACTTACTTACGTAACTTACACGATACGAATACTTCACGCTATTATTTATAATTCGCGAGCTGGTACTGTGTCTAGCACTTGCTAGAAGATTTATTCAAAGGGGTGGCTTACATCACTTACCCACAGGTGACTTACATCGGAGATTTCGAAGAATATAGAACTTCGAAAATATAAATGTGTTTGAAAATATAATAAAACTATTAATCAAAATGACGCAGCGAGCATATAACGAGCGCCAAAATGACACCATAAGTTAGATTATAGCCATCGCTGAAATGACATGACAACATATCCATGACAAACTGTTAACTTAAATCATTAATCACGAAGCGCAACATAAAGTTATGGCAATGATTATTTAGGTCATTAAATGAATTAATGACTCCGAAATACTGTTAGCGAACTTTAATTTTAGGTATTGTTTAAATTTTAACAATTCTAGCATTCTAAAATATTTATCCTGGAAAATTTTAACACGCGGGCGTAGGTAAAAGCTAATGTGAACATAAATTCACTCGTGTGGCATAATCAGCACCCATCATTGAGGTTGAGGGTTTCTTGAATGTGTGTTTTTTAATAAATAACTCATTCGCGAAAGCAAAAACCACGTAAGTGAAAATCAAACCTTTACTCATTTGTTTTGACTGCCTTGGTGGCGTAGTTGTATTACGGTACGACTGCAATGCTGAGGTCTCGGGTTCGATCCCCGGGCCGGGTAGTGATAATGGATATTTCTATTCATTATCAGCTCGGAGTTTGGAATTTGTGCCCGATATGGCGATAGGCTCGCCCTCTATCGCCATATCGGGCACAAATACCCACGGCGAAAAGTGGGTGCACTAGTTGCGCCTCTGCCTACCAATTCCGGGATAGAAGGCGTGAGCGTGTATGTTCTATGACTACGGGTTACAACTTTTTTTTTTGTATTATATTACAGTCAGTAGCTTGACGCGAGTCGGCTTTTCTGACCACACCGGACTTTAGGGCGAACGCTTTAGGCGCTCCAATCCGTTTACAACTATATTTAACCACAGCATTCGAATTTCGAATTACGAGCAGTGAGCTGCGGTCGGCATGACATTAGAATTAAGTTTTATAATGCCCTATAGTACTTTTTACATGGGTTGTAATGTCCCCCAATCAGAAAAAAAAACAGGAAAAAAGCAAACATCGAACACCCTCGCAAGTCTTAAATAAATCCTTTAATCATAACATAGAATTTCCAACAGAGCTACTTCGAGTAAATTCTTAAAACTCCGCCGTACAAAATTCTTATAAAGATAACATTCAACACGTGAAGAGGTGAGAGTAAATGCCGTTTCGATTCACGCAGCAACGCACGCACGAAGGCACTTGGCCTACATTTTTAAATGTTATTTTTTACGGGCTTTTAACAGTAAAACGGAACGTGGCAAGGTCTTACCGCCATTATGACACGGAAGACTTATGGTAGTTATAAAACGTTTTATCGTTTTTTTTTTTATCACGACTGGGACAAGAAACCGATCGGACTAACTAGATTTTATGTTGTGAGGCATTGGGTTAAAAATATCTTGATCTCTTCGGTTTCGGTGAGCTAGAAAATAGTAAAGCTGAAGCTAGTTTTATATAGCGTGTATCGGTTCGACCGAGGTATTACCACTGTCTTATGGAAAACCGGGTTAAGTGGTACCCTTGCTGAGTTTGTCACGGTTGGTGAGATTATCGGAGTAGGAACCGATCCGTCGTGTTTTAAAACTAAATAACTCGCTTCACAATCGTTGTTGTGGGTCATCATGGAGAACGGTGGCGATTACTTTTAAAACAATTAACGTAAGATATACATATTACAACTTTGAATCGCCAAGTACCTTTTTTTTTTTATTTCACTACAATTCTCACTCTAAAGAAAAGTAAAGTCTACTGACCAGTATTAGTTACATAATAATGTGAATCAAAACTCCTTTATTATTTTCTACGTTTAAAATCACATCAGCCAATCTCAAGTCAGCTTAAATCACGCCAAAAATCGACCTTCTGACCTGAGTTCGTCTCTCGTCCCATAAACTATTTACGCATTCAATTAACTTTGTAACCTCTTTGACGATAACTGGCCGCAGAATCCGCGCTATAAAAAAGTAAGGACATTTCAAATTAGGAACTGTCTTATCTTTTTAAATTTTCGCTGCTCTGGGATTAGGGTTTTTAGTGCTTTTCTGGGAATTTTCTTTCTTTTTTCGACTTAGTCCACTCACTCATTCCTATCCGAATATTCCTATCCGGGGTAGACAGAGATGCAAGTAGTATGGTCTATTTGCTGATGTTATGTTATTCCATGCCCCATTAAATCTAGTTTTAAATAGAATAAAACTAACACAATTGTTTTCTTGATCTGATGTTCGAACTTAGGACTAATTGTACTATGCTTTTTATACTATATATTTTTTTAAATAATAGTTTTAAAGTTTGATAGACTGCAAGTCAGCGATCATAGAGAATAGCGATATTGGTACTATTTATCAAGTCAGACACTATAATATTAGGCAATGTAATGCTGTTATATTCAAAATAGTTGGTAAAGTAACCGCGTGTTTGGGATGCATTGTTAGCCATACCTACTCTCGATGAAATATTAATTGCCATTAACTTTTATCCTCTGTTCCTATGTAGAACAATGATGAATGAGGATTCCAGGTCAGCCTATTTCATGCCAGAAATTTACGCTTTGTTTCAATATGTTTTATTTATTAACACACATCACGCGTTATTCCCCGAAGGGGTAAGCAGAGGTTCGAATGGGGCACCCACTTTCTGCCAAGTGTAATGTAATAATGTAATAGGGGTCGCGTGTATCGCCATATTATCAGGCACAAATCCCGGGCTCTGGGCTGACACTGAGCATTTCCAGACCCGGAATCCGAACCTGCGATATCAGAGCAGTGTCTTCCCGCGGACGCAATACAAGTACGTCAAGGTAATTCGGTATTTAAAGATCCAAATAAACATACCTAAATGTAAATTTACGTTGTAGGTATACTTAATAATTAGTAATATATATTATAGCGCGCGGCTCCACCCGCGTGGAAAAGTTTTTCCGGGATAAAAAGTAGCACTATATAGCACTCAGGAGTAATGTAGCTTCCTATTAGTGAAAGAATTTTCAAAATCGGTCTAGTAGTTCCTGAGATTAGCGCGTTCAAACAAACAAACTGTTCAGCTTTATATAATAGTATAGAAGTATAGATTACTAGCTGACCCGGCAAACGTTGTTTTGCCATATAAATTATTTTTAGAGATTATTTTAGTAGAAAAAAAAGTGAATAATTGATCAGTTGCCGACAAAAGTTATTAAATTACTAATATCGCTATTAAAAAATAGGGGAAGATGGGAGAAGGTAAAAAAATTTACGATGTATGTATTTTTAATGCCACATCATTAAAAAAAACTGTCCGAAAAATAAAACAAAATTTTTGGGATGGGCCACCCTTATCACTTAGGGGGATGAAAAATAGATAACAATCTATTCTCAAACCTACCAAGTGTGAATGTAAAATTTCATCAAAATCGATTCAGCCGTTTCGGAGGAGTATGGTAACAAACACTGTGACACGAAATTTTTATGTATTATAGATATTAAATATGGATATATTATAATATGATGATAATTGATAAACACATAAAATAATTATTATATTATACCTTATAAAATTAATTCTATTATGAATACTGAACAACTTCCTGAGATTAAAGATCTGTTTTTTTTTATTGCATTGAATGACGAGAATAGCATGCCGTTCGCCTAAAGGTAAGCGATACGACCAACCATAAACAGTAGCAACAACATCCAGCACCTTGACTTACAAAGTACTGTGTGGCATTCCACTGCGCTCGTCATCCTGAGACATAAGGAATCCTGACATTAAGACTTAACATCTGATGTTAAGTCTCATTATGTCCAGTAGTTACACAGGCTGCATCCCAGGAAGAGCCTGGGTGGTGGCCCTCGAGCACCTGGGCCCGAGGCTCCGCAGTTTATTCACCGCCTGTTTGGAGCAGGGCGTCTTCCCGGCGCGTTGGAAAACCGGGAAGCTCGTCCTGCTGAAGAAGGAAGGACGACCCGCAGAGTCGCCGTCGGCCTACCGGCCCATCGTGTTGATCGACGAGGTCGCCAAACTCTTCGAGCGTATCGTCCATGCTCGCCTCGTCGAGCACCTCGAGAGGGTCGGACCGAACTTGGCCGACAGCCAATTTGGCTTCAGGAGGGGACGTTCCACCGTCCACGCGATTCTGCGGGTGAAGGCACAGGCGGAGGATGCAGTGGCCGGAGGCGGAGTAGTTGTCGCGGTGTCCTTGGACATCTCCAACGCGTTCAACACGCTGCCCTGGCCCTGCATTCACGAGGCACTGCGGTACCACGAGGTGCCGCCCTATCTTCGGCGTCTGGTGCACGCGTACCTGTCTGACAGGGACGTGGTGTATCCGGGCGCCGACGGCGGGTGGCACCGAAGAGCGATGTCGCGCGGTGTTCCACAGGGCTCGGTTTTGGGCCCTCTCCTGTGGAACATCGGGTACGACTGGGTGCTCCGTGGTGCAAATCTCTGGGACGTCGGCGTGACGTGCTACGCCGACGACACATTGGTCACAGCGACCGCCAGGACGTTCCGGGACGCCGCTACCTTAGCGGCGGTGGGCACCGGCCAAGTAGTAAGTCGGATTCGACGGTTGGGTTTAAAGGTGGCCCTCGAGAAAACCGAGGCCATTTGTTTCCACGGGCCTCGGAGAGGGCCACCGGCCGGTGCCCACATCGTGGTTGAGGGGGTGCGGATTCCCATCGGCAAAGAGATGAAATATCTAGGTTTAGTCTTGGATAGCCGATGGAAATTCCGCGCCCATTTCAAGAAATTGGGGACGAAACTGTCTCGGGCAGCGGGCGCTCTGTCCAGCCTGCTGCCCAACCTGGAAGGTCCTGGCATCCCTTGCCGGAGGTTATATCACGGAGTCGTGCGGTCCATGGCCCTCTATGGCAGCCCCGTTTGGGCTGACTCCCTGAACCGCCCCTGCGTCGCCCTCCTGCGCACTCCGCAGAGAGCTTTGGCGCAGCGGGCGATCAGGGCGTACCGCACGGTCTCTTTCGAGGCGGCTTGTTTGTTGGCCGGATTTCTGCCCTGGGATCTGGACGCCAAATCCCTCTCCGATGTCTTTCATTGGCGGGAGGAGGCGTCCAGTCGCGGGCAACATCCGGCCCTGAAGGAAGTGGAGGCCATGAGGGCCTCCCTACGGCGAGCCGCCGTGGAGGAGTGGCGTCTCAGGCTGGAGGCCCCGTCAGCGGGGCTCAGGGTCGTCGCGGCAGTGCGTCCTGTCTTTGCCGAATGGCTGAACAGGCGCCACGGTGCGGCAACGTTTCGCCTGACGCAGGTGCTCACCGGGCATGGCTGCTTCGGTGAGTTCTTGTGGCGGGTAGTGGGGAAGGAGGTGTCGGCCGTGTGTCACCACTGTGACAACTGCCCGCTGGATACGGCCCAGCATACGTTAGAGTCTTGCCCAGCCTGGGATGAGGAGCGCAGCGCTCTCAGAGCAGTCGTCGGAGGAGACCTCTCGCTGCCGGCCGTGGTCACTTCCATGGTCGACAGCCGGAGGTCCTGGCGTGCGGTGGCACACTTCTGTGAGGTGGTCCTCTCACGGAAGGAGAGTGCCGAGAGGGATCGGAGGCGCGGAGATCCCTCCCGCCGCCAGACAAGACGTAGGAGGCGCCGGGTGGACGACTGACCGGCGTCTTCTGCCCTGTGGATTGGGGGCGTTTGGAGAATTCCACCACGGTATCCCCTGCCTGTCGTAAAAGGCGACTAATGGGGGCCACCGGGGGTCGCAGGCGGGCGGCAGGGGGCTGTCCGTCTTTAATATTTGTGTTTTATTAGCACATTGTAGCGATCCCCGTGATGGACGGCAGCGTGGCTGGTAGGCCTCACGCTGCCGTTGACGCCGAGGGCGTCCTTCGGTGCCCGGGGGCTCCTGAGCCCCCCCACAACAGGAGACGGGCCGCACCAGGCGGCACCGCGCAGGGGCGGTTGCGGACGACAACTTAGACATTAGTCAGAGGAAGCCCGCAGCCGTCCCTAATGCGCCGAAGATGGCCACCGCGGAGTTTTGGTTGGTATGCCGTGCGTTGTACATAGGTTAGGGACTCGGCCCGGCGGTCGCCCGATGGTTACATCTCTCCGGGCGGCTCAACACCAGGTCGTAAGGCACGGTGAACCCAACATAACCGCTCAGTCGCCCCCCTTGAAGGCTGGGCGGTAGTAATAAGTCACTTTCTCCGCGAAAAAAAAAAAAAAAAAAAAAAAAAAAAGTAGTTACACAGGCTACTAATGTCCTTCAAACCGAAACACAACAGTGCATGCAAACTCCTGCGTGGCGGTAGAAATAGACATTGCGGTGGTACCCACCCAGATGTACTCTTACTTTTGAGAGATCTACCACCAGTAAACTTTTCCAGTAGATGATGAGTGTTTTTGAGATAAGAGCATAAAAATATATTTTAAACTTAAGATTTATTATTATAAAATTGAAATTCATTTATTCATGATGTCGGTGAAATACGTTTTTATGGCACGCCAATAAATAATACATTATAAATAAATTTACTAGCAATATAGAAAGTAGTATCAAAGCACGGAGTACAACATTATTTCAACAGAATAAAAACCACATATTTTTTTTACAATATTTACCTAAAATATCGTTAAAAATGTCAATCCATTTTTTATTTTACTTTGAAATATAGAATCCTTTTAATGCTGAACAGAAAAAGAGATGAAATTATTTAATTAAGTGACTGTCTCGGTGGCGTAGTTGTATTGCGTACGCGTTACGAGTACGATTTGCGCGCTGAGGTCCTGGGTTCGAATCCCAGGTAGAGCCAAAAAAAACATTGTGACTAGGTATTTCTAACTTAAAAATAACTCAGTCTCAGCTCGGAGTCATGAAGGTAGCGGTGTGATACCCCCGTGCCTCGGAAAGCACGTAAAGCCGTTGGTCCTGCGCCTGATCTCTCTCCGGTCATTTTATTTTATTTTTATTTTATTTGGGATAACGAACAATTATGTAAATGTCATGTCGTAGGTCATGTCGGATTGCCGTCTCACCGGACTGTGAGAGTGAAGGAATAGCGAGTGCACCTGTGTATTGCGCACACACTTGTGCACTATAATATCTCCTGCGTACCTGGCTGATCTCCGTTGAGATTGGCCGCCGTGGCCGAAATTGGATAGGAGGATTTCATTTAATTAAGTAGGTATCCCTAAAAATATTTACGCCATATTATCTAAAACAAGCCCTATTTGATGCCTATAATATTAATCAATTTACCCGTGTATTTTTCATGTGCCTTACCCCAACATTCTGATTAGCAGATAAAACAACGTAATTGGGGATCTAGTAATAATTCAAGGAAATATCTTCTAGAAAATTCCGCCCATAAAACCGGTGTTCAAGGAAAACTTAATAAAGACGTGTGCGAAACAACTTATAATGCCTTTATGAGTTTATTAAAAGTTTTCGTAAATAGGTCAGAGGTTGTGCCATCGATTTTCTATTTAAAAAATCAGAAAGGTTAGTTTTTAATAACCCTTTGTTGAATAAGTCTATGCAGGTCTCTTTGAGAGGTTAGATGATAGCTACACACGTCGAGTATTTTTCTACCCGTAATTACTAGAAATCAATCTATCTATTTTATCTGTTAAATATATAATGTTTCATATTTTACAACATACAAGACGGTTATGTATTTTATTAAGAACCATTTATTTGGGAGCATAATTTACAGTGTCTGGTCGTCTTATAATGTATTCCAAAATTAGCGACCAGTGACCACTCTGCCATTGTGAAAAATGCGCTTAAGAAATTAAGAGCCTAGGGGTGCCTTTCCTCCAGAGATGTGCTATGAATCTATGATGCGACCGTTTCCATTGATGGTAAGCTACGTAGCAGAGCGAGTATGATGTGCTGTGAAGATGCGCCGCCGCGAGGTATGTACAGTCAGCAGCATAAATATCTGTACAAAATCAAAATTACAAATCGCCTATATACGCGTTAAGTTAAAGTGAAACTTTTTTTTTCTTCGTTTGAAGTAAAGTAAATCTCTTTTATTTTATTTTTGTGAAGAGAAAAAAATATTAGTAAGAACACAAAAGTGTGTAGGCAATTTGAAGTTTTGAATTTGTTCATCTACTTATGCTGCTGACTGTACATAGCTGTATGTACACCATTCGCGACCATTCATAGTACCTACGCATCTACAGCACGCATCCATAGAACGCATCCTTTCATATAAAAAACATAGCTTAGTTGACCCCTTTTCCATCAGTGCTATGCTATATGGACCAATGAATATGATTGGTGGATATCAAAAGCATTCACAGCAACGTATTGCACATCTCTGGTGGAAAGGCACCACCTTAATTCAAAGGTATTATTTTATTTGACGGTTATCGTATTAAAAGCTTATGTAGATAGTTCTAATTTTATTTGGGAGCATATATTGGAGTGTGACTTTTGTATTTGGTCGGCTTATACATTTATGTGACGAATAGCATTTATCAGCAAGCGGTGACATCGACCCTAACACAAAAGTAATTAATAGTAGAAATTATACTCATGTAAATTAACGTACCTTACATTTTCCAAATATAGGGGTATGATTCCTTTTAATAATTATCGCCTATTTTTAACCTCCGACAGAAAAAGAGGAGTGTGTATACATATATTATTATATTATATTACCAATCATATTCATTGGTACATATAGCATAGCACTGGTGGAAAAGGGGTCAACTAAGCTATGTACAGTTTAGGGTGTGTATCTGTGTATCTGTAAGTCTGTCTGTGGCATAGTAGCTCTCTAACAAATGGACCGATTTTGACGCGGCCTTTTTAGCAGTGAAGAATAATATAAAAAGAAGTCTGTGTGTACTTATGTACAGTCAGCAGCATAAATATCTGTACAAAATCAAAATTTCAAATCGCCTATATCTGTACACGCGTTAGAAGTTATACTTCTTTGGCGTAACAAGATAAAAATCTTTTTTAATAACGCGCCACAAGATGTATAACTTCAATATCTTTCGCCTTATTCTACGTTCAAAATTCAAAACTAAAATGTTGACTATAGCTAACTTCAGGCTGTCGGTTTTTCGTGACGGTGTGCGCGCGCATCGTAAAAATTATACTCTCATCATTTTTCCCTAACGCGCCAAAAGACGTATAACCTAAAAAAACGAAGGTATGGTATTTAATAAAATGATAACATATTGAATCAGTAAAATACGCACAAGGAAAAAGAAGATCACACACAGACGCTTTTCAATAAATGATTTAATTTAATCACGTTTTTGAGAGATAAATCATGAATTTATCGCGTAAATCAAGCGAAATGTTCACCTAAAACGTTTCCAGGTCAATTGGCTGACTGTAATGGCCACGAGCCTCGTGTTAGAGTGTACAAATATTTGTAGGTTTCATGATCGCACCTACAGTTCAGTACTGATGTAGAATTAAGCGATTTCGTTACGTTTTTCGTCGAAGCGATATTGCTTTTTGTAATGTTTTTGCGTTGCTTATTTCTCATTGAAAGGCTGATAAAAAAATTTAGTGTCTATTATGGATTTGGGTTGATGACTTACCGTTAGGTGACCAACTTGAGCCAACCACCTAAAATAGATAAAATCTCTTACTGTGCTTTGACTTTGCTAAACATCACGAAGAATTTTAAATTACTGTCACTGTAATAGTCTTTTAAATCTTATATAAAAATACCCAAGAATTATACTCGCTGCTATGTCATACCGAACAGAATACAGCAGTGCTTGCTCACTGCAGCCGGGCTGTGGAAATGCTAAAATGCATTTGCAATATGTACCAACATACCCAGACGAATTCTCGCATATATTAAAGAACTATCGCTTAGTATTCACCAACCCACGTAGTTTCTTATAATAATACTAGCCCTGCATTGTATACTGCTCACTTCTGAGCACGGGCTTCCTTTACTACTGAGAGAGTTTAGGCTTTAGTTCACCACGCTGGCCTAGTGCGGTTTGGCAGACTTCAAATACATTCGAAATTCTTATGGATAATTCTATGATATGTAGGTTTTCTTACGATGTATTTCTTCACTGTAAAGGCGACCCATAATTGACGAAGAATTGTTGTATCGTAGTATAATATATTTTTTATTTATTTATTTTATTTTAAAGCTTTATTGTACACCAAAAACAAAAACAATGTACTTAAGATTAAGAAAACAATGAAGACAGAGAACAGGTACAATTGGCGGTCTTATCGCTCGAGGCAATCTCTTACAGACAACCATTGGATGGAATAAGAGAAAATAACGAAAAGGGTAGTCTAGGGCGTACATATAAGCAAATATGAAATATAATTTAAAATTAAAAACACAATACTTACACATCATACATACACAATACTACAATAAATATATACATACATACAGACAAAATACATGAATTATATACGTATAAAATAAACAAACACATATAAATAATTATATACTAAGTACCAAAGCCAAAATACATCTCAGATTCCTAGCTAAGTAAATACACGAATTTTCTTCATTTTACTCTTTCTGCAAGGAGTTCTTTACACGGCCATTATGTTGTTTATAACTTGAATAAGCCTTTTAGTATTACGTTAAAACTCCTACATAATATAAAGTTTAGTTCTGAAACGCTTCAGAACGAGTTTTATACCTGACTATTTTTTAAAGTTTATAAAGCTGTATTCGTTTTAACTTAGTGCTTTAAACATAAGAAACTGTACTTGAGGCTTTATAATCACAATTTGAACGTTTTACTGTATTAAAAAATACGTCAAGTTTGGCTGTATTTTCAAGGTAGGGAAGGGGCAAATATTTTTTACTATGTCTTTTGTGTGTTTGAATGTTCGACCCCATAATAAAATCAACTGGCTTTGTGCCCGTATCGCATGATAAAAAGGACCTTTAAATCAAATAATATCCTTTTGTATCCATTACAAACTCTTAAGATAAATTATGTTACCCCACTCCTAAATAAAGTACACGAAGCATATTTTATCTTACATTTTAAATACACACACTTAAGCCTTTTTATGTCCGAAGATAGGTAGGTAGGCAGAGGCGCAACTTAGTCTACCCACTTTTCGCCGTGCGTATTCCGTCCCATGATGTGATAGGGGGCGAGCCTATCGCCATATCGGGCGCAAATTCCAGACTCCGGGCTGATACTAAAAATAAAACCCAATATCACTTCCCGACCCAGGGATCTAACCCGAGACCTCAGCATTGCAGCTCTCATTTAAAAATGTCTGAAATATAGCGTATATAATAATACTTCACAAAACACTAGTCAGTCTCACTACAAACAAAATTCTAGAGCATTTTATTATTTTTTCAAGAACAAAGACGATTGATGGAACACCCGGAACCTTCGCAGCGCATGTTTTATTCATAAGGGCACGTCTTAGAATCTCGACGTCTAACGTTCAACGCTTGTGAAAACATATAATTGATATACATTCATACAAAAATAATACTAGTCCTATATTACTGTCCTATTTTTGGGCCTTATTTAACGCTGAGATAGTTTAGATAAAATAGGGTTTTGCTATAGTTGACTACTTTTTTCAATACATTTATGAAAAACTAGCTTTTGCCTGAGGCTCCGCCCGCGTAAATGAGTTTTCCCGGGATAAAAGTTCCGCTTTATATTTTCCAGGGATAAAAAGTAGCCTATGTGTTAATCCAGGACATAGTCTACCCGTGTGCTAAATTTCATCGAAATCCGTTCAGTAGTTTTTGCGTGAAAGAGTAACAAACATCCATACATCCAGACATCCATACATCCATACTTACAAACTTTCGCGTTTATAATATTAGTATAATGTATGCCATCCAAAATCTAACAGATAAAAAAATTTCCAAATTGGTGCAATAATTATTAGTAAGTTATATAGCTTTGAAACTTGGTGGAAGGGGTAGTTGTCAAATAACATTAATATCAGACGGTGACGTTACCGAGCGACAACAGCCATAACGCTGTGTGCGTGCGAAAGAAACAGCTTGACATCCCCGCCGCGCCCCCACTTTTGTTCAAAACAATATTTCAAATATGAATAGGTGCTTATTTATTTTTCATTTATTTTATTTCAACCAATTTGGATGCGGAATTCACAAAAGAATTTAATTTTCGAATTATTTTTTAATATAAAATAAAATAATGTTCAAAATCAAATATAGCAAGGGATAAAAGTTATCTCTCGTCAGTTGACACTCTATCTGGACTCCAGTTCACGTACCATCAGGTGCAGTGGGGTCAGATTGCCGTGGTCGGATTCAAAAATAAAAATACGTTAGTCCACGACGCTGGCCTGTTGGCTTAGAAAAATACAAGTATTTATATGAGGAAAAATCGAATTAAAATATTAAATATTTTTATTACTTTTTTTTTCGTTGATCCTATGATGATTTAAACTTACCCCAATGTCAGCATTTATAATAAGCTAATATGGACACTTACCTCATAACCCTATACCCCATTCGAGACATTTTCCAGACCATAAAATTGTACTAATACTGAATCAAACTTGTGGGTTTTTGAATCTCAGCCAGCTAAATGCTACGCACTGCGGAGATCGTAAATCGTTGTTATAATTAGTTTTAGATCCTAATACCCGACTCCCGCACACTGCAGAATAACTAATCCATTAGTCTTATCTAATCCCGTATTAAACAACTTAAATATATTTGATCTCTGAATATTTAACCGTATATCATCTCAATAATATCCTATTTTATAATAAAAAAATGTAAAGATATTTTTTGCTATTTGGATGTCTAAATATCCGACAAAAACAATACCATTAAGTGTTACCATAATGCATTCAACTCACAACATGGCGTAACTACTACCACCCAAGTTGTCTAACGATCGTGCTATGTATTAATACGAAACAATTATTATATACTAGCTTTTGCCTGCGGCTTCGCCCGCGTGAAAGGGTTTTCTGGGATGAAAGTCCCGCTTTTTATTTACCCGGGATAAAAATGTAAATAGTATATAATGTAAATAGCCTATGTGTTAATAGAGGACATGATCTACCCGTGTGCCAAATTTCATCGAAATCCGTTCAGTAGTTTTGGAGAAGTGCAGTAACAAACAAACAGAGAAACAGACAGACAGAAAACAATTACATAAATGGCTGATTTGTGTTCCATTCTCTTCTTTAGTCACGCCCTTTCTTTTTTATCATATTTCTTTAAAAGTACAGACACACCGGTTCTACTACTTTATTATATGCATAGAATGCTCGATTGTATGACTTCATAAAGTTATTTTTAAGATGTTGCCAATCTGATACTCTCATATTGTTGATCAGAAAGGCCGTTTTAATAGATCCAACTCAATTTCGCTCTGATCTGCGATCTCAATTGATGCGCTGTCAAGTTTATATCAGCATCTTGAGATCGTTACTATTTGATACAGGCGTACAAATAACAGCTCAAGTTTATTTATTAAATAGTTTAGTATCTAAAATGTTTACGGTCTTAGTCAAAGGTGAGTTTGGTTTAATAATTGCTGAAGTTGCTAAGGCAACTGGTAGTTTCATAGTGTAGTTTCTCGTCAACAAGATGACAGCATTCGCGCTTAAAAGTTCCATTAATATTGCAATACTGTAACGATACTATATTTTTTCTCAAGTAAACGTGGATAACCCACTATTGAACTATGGTTGAAAAAAATCTTAACTTCGCATCTTATTTGGACGTGTAAAGTTAAAAGCTGAGGGACCGGCAAAAAAGATCCCCGTTCACATTTCTTTCTATCCTTGAAGGCCGAGAAAGCTTCAATTTTCCTGGTATGTACGTTTTTAGGCTATGGTGATTATTCACCATCACGTGACAAGGGTTTTGTTAGCCTTCCCCTATAAAGACATACTGTCCTTTTTTGTTAGTTTACATTACAATCCTACGTCCAGTAAATGTATAAGGAAACACATACGTTTGGTTCTTTTTTTTTTATTGCCTTGAATGACGAGACGAGCATGCCGTTCGCCTGATGGAAAGCGATACGACCGCCCATAAACAGTAGCAACACCATCCAGCACTTCTTAGAAAGTACTGTGTAGCATTCCACTGCGCTCGTCATCCTGAGACATCAGGTGTTAAGTCTCATTATGTCCAGTAGTTACTCTGGCTGCAATGTCCTTCAAACCGAATCACAACAGTGCATGCACACTGCTGCTTGGCGGTAGAAATAGACATTGCGGTGGTACCCACCCAGACGAACTCATACATATGAGAGACCTACCACCAGTAAAGTATCCGCCTGGATAGCGACCACCGTACCCAAGGTAACAAAGAGTTCGAAGATTATATGGAGCGGACAGTGGGAAAATTTTCATACAAAAATGTTGAGTCTGTTCGTCAGTAACTCAATCTACCTTGACATAACAAAAAATATATGTGAAATGCATTAGAACATACTCTGACATTATCGTAATGCGAAAATTGGCATATTTCCTTCCAAAATATTGCTTTCTTTACAAAATTTGCGCATACCGAGACGTATTGTCACATGGATGTGCCAGATAAGACAGCGACTTATTCCCAATTGTTAATAATTTTTGGACGAAAAATTTGAGCCTGATTTCCGGTCAATAACTAACTATACTGTTAAATGTCTTTTCAAAGTGTAAAAGCCTAAATAGAGAGGTAATCATCTCTAGTCAGTCGACACTCTATCTAGTCCCTTTTTTTTACGCGGGGAAAAACGCGTTATCGCTGCCACCACTGTGGGGTGAGTGGAATGGTTATGTTGGTTTCACCGATCTTACGGCCAATGTCGACACTCGGGGGTATAACATCATCCGAGCGAGCTTTGAACCGAGCCGCTAACACTATGTACACCCTACGTCGGCATACCAACCAAAACCCGCGGTGGCCTTCTTCGGCGCATACGGGACGGCCCCGGGGTATCTTGTTGCACGAAGATAGCTGCACGGAGCCGCCCCTGCGCGATGCCGCATTGCGGCCCCTCTCTAAATGAGGAGGCTGAGAAGCCTCCAAACTCAAAAGCACGCCTTTGGCGTCTACGAATGCAGGAAACAGACCACCCGCAATGTCGTCCACCTCGGAGTCGCATAAACTGGAGTAGCAGCCGCTCTATCTGGACCCAGCTTCACCGACCATCAAATACCGTGGGCTGTCCTTGGCCGTATAAAAAAATAAGTTTATGATACATTAAGTGGCACAAGAAGTTCACCAGTAAATATATTTTTTTTATTGGCAAAATTAGTTTCTCACGGAAACTATGCTTTATTCCTACTGGTTCAATGATTTATGTATAATACGTATGGACCGAAGACCGGATTTTTTCAACTATGGTTAAGGTAATCATCGGTGTTATTAAGCTGGATGCGCTCGCAGAGCTTCGAGTGCCTCAGGTGCTGCGAGCGCGTCCAGCTTAATAAAACCCTGACAAAAAGATAGCTACAGTTGAAAAAACGTGGCCTTAGTGTCAAATATTCTCAACCAGACACCCTGATATATCTTTTTTAAAGGCCATCAACTTATATGGCGGATTTTTATGGGCGATGATCCCTTACCATCAGATAAACTAATACTGTTCACCCATCTTTATATAAAATAGGAGAAACCTTAAAGACATTAATATTCTAACTCTATAGATAAACGCCATATTACAAGAATATTTTATTACGAAAACTATTTTCAATAACTGCCTACTCAAAGGCAAAATTAACAATCATTGTAGCATAAAATCGGTCATAATCCTTTGATAGCTCGGACATAAATGAATATTAGAATTTAATGTAGAATTTTTGAAAGGGTTTCGTAATTTAGACATTATTACTTTAATATTTATTGTTAAGAGACCTAAAGGTTTCTCCCGGTTTTATTTCGTCTAAAAATGATTATTATGCATAATATTTTTATCATAAGTCCGTAGTTTTAATGATGATTAAGACATGTACTTAACAATACTTAAAAATATAGACTTATGATGGATAAAATCTATACTAGAAATCGAAATACAATCCATTTTTGTTTGAAGTCTAAAGAAACATTATTAGTTGTAATTTGTCTCATTAATTACCTATAAGAAGTTTCCTCTGGTCTTCTCAATCTTTTAGTTTAATTCAGAAAGTTGTACAATATAATAAAATCTATGTAAAGTTTTACAATAATAGTAATATCTATGTAAGTATGTATATAAGGTCATGCATGTAATAACAATTTAAACGGTCAAAAAATATTACTTAACGTTCAATTCATTGGTAAAAAAATTGCGTTGTAAAATATAAGCTGTTTGGTATTCCAAATAAAATAAAAAATATTCAAAGGTTATTTATTATCTAGAATTTTCGGAACCTATTATCATGGTATATATTATTAGTAAATATATCCTATTTATTCTTAAAAGTTATAAGTTTATTGATTTAAAATCTCGCCCTAATGCTGGATTATCAAAAATGAATTCTATGTACCTACATACGAATTATTCAGTCTCTCATCGTATACTTATGAATTAATAATATCGGATATTCAGAATGTATTCATCCTAAATATATTAGGTATTCATACGAATCAGTCAACAAGGGGTAAATGTATGATGAGCCAAAACCGTTTCATAAATACTTACATATTATATTACAAGTATGAAAGAGCGATGCATCCCATATTTTTTTTTATTTATAAATATATTATATACCTATACAACACTATTACAGCTATATTAAAGCGGTGTTGTACTGACAAAGTTGTTATTTATTATTAAAATATTAAATTGGTTGTATAATAATCTTCATTAGCAAATAATGTTTGCATTTAATTAATTTTTAATTACAATTACTATGTTAATCTTAAATTAAAATAAAATAATATTATTTTTCTCAATTATACAGTTTAAATTCTTCCGAGTTAAATTAATGAAAATTTAATACAGTTTTGCTCACAATTCAATGTTTAAGTTCCAGCAGTTTCCGGAGAAAAAGCAATTTCATTCATAGAATAATTTAATTATGTCCAATTTATTACTTTTGCACGACAAAAGACTTTTTCATTAATCTCAAAATAAATATTTTGTTAATTTTTTGCCAACCCTTTTCCGTACCCCGACGTTATTATAACACCCCTGAGTAATTTCGAAATCATCTTTGAAGTTATTTGTTTATTAAATGAACTTTTAAAGTTCTACCATTAGATGGCAATTAAATTTTAATTGTTGAAAATAATTAACAACATTTTACGTACGTGCAATAATGGTTAACTAAAATATTTTTGTAGGTATTTTTATATTTTTTAGAGCAGGCCACAACTTATAATATAATATTAACAACTGTATTGTAATTTTAAAAGTACAGATTTAATTATTTTCATCAAAATCCCTTCATACGTGAATTATCGGAAACCAACGTTGCTTAAATTAAACCTCAACTGAAATCCCTTTAACAAATCATTCCGCACCAATACTGGCCAAACGATAACAATTTTAATTTATAAACAAGTTGAAAATACCTGAAACAGAACGTGTCAGAATAAACAAAACACACTCACCGTAGAAAATGTTGGATTATTTAAATCACAATGCACTGTGGTAACTTTTCGTACATTATAACACTTAGTCACATACACATCACTTTTCTTTTGGGGTACACATCGAATTTTTCGGGGTAACTCGTCACGCTAGACGGTCGCTCGACGCGATGCTCTCAGAGCTTCTGTGCTGAAGCTGGCGTCCCCCCCTTCCCCCGCGCAGCCGCTCCCATGGTGTCATAATTTTAGCAAGTCTACAACCATAAAAATATTTTCGCGAGCGTGTTGCGCAATGCATAAATTTCGTGAAAAACACCACACCTTCTACATAGCTGTGTTGGCCGATATCGTTAACTTTGAGTTATGGCTTCCAAAAATTAAGGAGTAATTTGGTCGGAAAAATATAATGTATATTTTCGCTATATTTATGCTTTTTATTACTGCTCATAAATATATTATGGTGACTTTATTATATTGCTAATGATGATGTTATTTAAAATTTAGATCGAAAGCGGCTATGAAAAATTATACTAAGCAACAAATTTATTTATGTAATAATAACTGTTTGTGGGGATCGTATTTTAATATTAGGTATGTTGATCAATTGAAAACGAAGTATTTGAGATTCACATTTTTATGAAGATCCTAAAATACGATCCGAATACAAATAAGGCGCTTTATTATAAAATCAGCATACTATTTGGTTAATTTTCTTTGCCTAATAGATTTCGTACTTCAAATAAAGTGTTGGGATATTCTTTATCGCAGTAATCTATTGCAAAAATTTCAATTATCCTTTACATTGTACAGTTTTTATATTAAATTATTTTCTCTTAGATAATAAGATAATAAATAATACTCTAGATTTTTCTTTATGATTACTTTAACGCAAGATGAAAGAGATTTCACCATCAAATGAAAGGCCACGTTAAGAGATTTCTATAATTCGATTAGTTTATTTTTGAACTCTATTATAAGTGGTATATAGAGTTTAATATTTTTATAAATTTAAAAGTCGCAATATATGGGAAATTATGCGACATAAATGGTCACATCTTTTGATCGCGTTGACTTACAAGTTTGATTTTTTCACAGCTGAAAGAAACCATAGACCCGAGTATTTCATATTAATTTCAACTTGATACCTCTACGCGTTTCTGAAAAAAGTTTCTTGACAGACAGACAGACAGACGGACAAAAAAGTGATCCTATAACAATTCCTCTTATGGTACGGAGCCCTAAAAACATTTTTCTGACAATAACAGTACAGTCGGCCGTACCAAACTCAAACATATGCCATTCTCTCAAAACTTAGCCATCTATCCATAGTATGACCCAACTCTAAAAAAAGATCTGCAACAATTGTTTTTTTTATCTCGAGAATCGTGAAGTATGAGAAAACAGCGGTAATTAAGCACGATTTACGTCGAAATCCGTTTGGAAACGGGAATAGGCGACAAGGAATGTTTTAATGTTTAATTAAAAGGATTGCCACGAATAGGATTAAAGGGAAGCGCGAAAAATACTCGAGTCATATCATTATATTTTATCAAGTATTCCGGCTTTTGTCGAGTATTTTTTTACTTGTTTACTCGCGCTGCCTTAAGAGTACGCCCTGGGAGTAAAAAGTCGTATCTGCATGATTTTTCAGAGAGGGAAATCGCACCTTTAGGACGAAAACGACACAATTCAAAAAAATCGAAAATTGAGTTATCGACATACAACTTAAAACTGGTCCCTTTATTATAAAAATATAATAAAAAAGGCCCGATATAACAGTTTGGTCCTTTTCCCACGTGAATATGGCTGTCATTGAACTATTGTTGTATTGAGAGCTTCGTTTTAAGTCATTTTATGAAGATAACTCAATTTTCGATTTTTTTGAATTGTATCGTTTTCGTTCTAAAGGTGCGAAATGTTAGGAATTCACGTAATATTTGCGGTATTTGAAAATTCTCTTACGGTTTCATTTGGATTATTCTGAGTTGCTTATATTATTATTTATTTGCCCTGAGCTCCTGGGATTGAATAATGATTGTAGTGATCCTGATAACAAGTATCTTAGTAATCTTACTAATAGTATAAATGCAAAAGTTTGTGGAAATGTTTGAAAGTTTATTAAAAGTATACGCCGAAACAACTAAACGAATTTGGACGAAATTTGGCACACGGATAAGTCATGTCCTGGATTAACATATAGGCTACTTTTCATCCCGGTAATTGGTCCTTTGGGAAATAATGGGATTTTTTTAAATAGATGACGCTGGCGTCGTACCGGTGGCGCTATAAATCGTTACAGTTTTTAGGGACTTTTATAGCGGCAAAGGTATCACACGGGCGAAGCCGCGAGCAACACCTAGTCTATACTAATATCATAAAGAGGAAAGAGTTGATTGATTGTTTGTTTGTAATGGATAAACTCAAAAACTACTGGACCGATTTTGAAAATTCTTTCACTAATAGGAAGCTACAGGCTACTTTTTATCACGGTAAAATATTTTTATCCTGGAAAACTTTTTTACGCGTGTGTGCCGCGAGCAGAAGTCTAGTTTTTAATATAGAGTCAATCAACAAGAGACTTTGAGTCCTTTTGCGGTCGCCAGAATGATGCTAGGCCATCTTACTGGTCACAGATTTATGACCAAAGAATTAGAGTCATCGATATTATAGAGAATATTTTATCATGCGGACGATCGCCATTAATTCGGGCATAAAACATTTATTTCGATGCATATTGCAGATACATACCATATTTTCTAATCAGACACAAATCAAAATTCTTAATCTATTAAAGTCCAAACCAACATAGAATAAATAATGACATTCTATAAAATTTAGTTAGGACTCTCTTGTACTAGAAACAATGTCATCCTTTTGTCAACTTGATATTTATTTTTCGATATGACAAAGTATGTGTTCAATATTGTTCGATACCGGTGAATATTTGCGACAAATGAGGGTGTATTCATGAATAATGATGTCGTATTACTTACGGTAATGTTGCGTGCGATTTACGATGCATACGATACGGTTAAAGCTATTTTTCGATAATGCGATCCGACAGTGTACAGTCAGCCGCAAAAGTAGGTGAACAAACTCAAAACTTCAAATTCAAAATTTTCTTTATTCAAATAGACTTTAAAAAGCTCTTTTGAATCGTCATGAATCTACCGCCTTCAAATCGCCTTTCCACGTTACGCTTAAGTGAAACTTTTTTTTTCTTGGTTTGAATTTTATGAGTGTCAAAAAAAAAGCTTTGGTAACACAAAAAGTGTATAGTCGATTTTAAGTTATGAATTTGTTCAGCTACTTATGTGGGTGACTGTACAATGTGTACTATCCAGTCGTGGTTTTAAACAGATACCATGAATGTCCATGATGCATATCTATGCCAGACCTTTGATTTATTTTGTAATATTTGAATGTGTTCTTTTATGTGCTTGTACATATATTCAAGTCTTCATCTTAAAGGGTTAAACAGAGGAGGAACAAATGCAAAATATTTCATAAAATGATGAGAGCCAACCAAGCCTATCGCTAAATCGAACATAAATTCCATTTTCATAAGTGTATTTTCAAATCGTAAAACTCACAAAAACGTATAGTGACCGACCTAGGAATCAAACTCAATTTCTCACACCAGTAAAATCAAATACAAAATTTTGTTCTCGTCCTATTATTCTTTTCTCACTGCTGCGACAATAAATGTTGTTCTTTCTTTCTTCCTATTACGCGTAGCCATTCATTTCGTGTGCCAGTTGTATTGGTAGTAATCTAGAAACTATTTATGACCTAGTTTGACTATAAGTGCTACATAGTAAAGAACGAACACCGAGGACTTAGCCTGTTCTCGTTCACAGATATTATGCTGAATTCGAGATTTCGGCCATTAAAATTAGATGCTCTCTCCGACGTGTGTTAACACAGCTTGAGAGAAAACTAAGAGCTTGTCTGTAAGCGCTTTTGATCAGTCGCCTAATTTTATCTGTTTTTATTTATTTGAGGTAAGGAGAAAAGAGGCGAGAAACAATAATTTAAGCCTTTATTATTTACTAGACTTTCGCTCGTGGCTCCGCCCACGTGAATGAGTTTTTCCGGGATAGAAGTCCCGCTTTATATTTTCCCCGAATAACAAGTAGCCTATGTTACTCGCTGATGATGTAGCTTTATATTGGTGAAAGATTTTTTAAATCGGTTCAGTAGTTTTTGAGTTTATTCGTGACAAACATACAAATCTTTCCTCTTTATAATATTAGTATAGACTAGGTATTTCCCACGTATGTATCGATCCATAGGGCCATCTAGTAAAAAAAAAAAAAAAATCCTGTACTAGCAAAATACTTACATAAAATAACCTACATGATCCATCCGGGTCCCAAACATCCTAATTGATTCAGCGATTCATTGATTCATGTCTACATTTACTTCTTACAAACATTCAAAGATTTTCACAAACCCTTGCATTCAAAATATTAAACAGTAAGAAATAAGATTCGGTGTTGATGTACCAAGAAACAACCATACTGGTATTACATCTCAAAGCACGGCACTTTAAATTTGAGAACACTCGACCAACAAAGGTTGGTACGATTAACACTTGACTCTGTCTCACATTTATTTGAAAGCAATAGCTTCTAAAGAAAAGTTTGTTTACAAAGAATGGTATTTTTATCTACCTTATTATGGTATATAAAAGGAGATGAGACGGTCTTCTGCGTATATTCTTCGAATTTACTACTCTTACTAAGCGATATACTGGGGTCATCGTCCGTTGCTGTCAATGTCTGCTGAATCGGTTTTGCTGCCGACGTAGTGTTTAATACGACATTTTATGTACGGACTAGACATGTCCGTCCCAACTTAGTGGGTTCTACTTTGTTAATATCTCGTAAAATAAACACGGATTTAATTAAATACGTTACTATTGTTGGAATGATTAAATTATGTTACATAAGATGTTGAAACAAACGTAATCTTTTTCATTTGTTATATTGGTATTTTTTTAAGGCAGTAAATGATGAGACGAGCATGCCGTTCGCCTGATGGTAAGCGATACGTCCACCCATAAACAGTAGCAACACCATCCAGCACCTTGAAAGTACTGTGTGACATTCCACTGCGCTCGTCATCCTGAGACATAATATGTTAAGTCTCATTATGTCCTGTAGTTACACTGGCTACAATGTCCTTCAAACCGAAACGCAACAATGCATGCACACTGCTGCTTGGCGGTAGAAATAGACATTGCGGTGGTACCCACCCAGAAAAACTCTAACATATGAGAGTCCTACCACCAGTAATATATCTATACTAATATTATAAAGCTGAAGAGTTTGTTTGTTTGTTTGAACGCGCTAATCTCAGGAACTACTGAACCGATTTTGAAATTTCTTTCACTAATAGAAAGCTACATTACTCCTGAGTGCTATAGGCTACTTTTTATCCCGGAAAACTTTTCCACGCGGGCGGAGCCGCGCGCAATGCTAGTAATTAATAATTATTTATTCCCCTTGGTTCTGTATTTAAACGCGTAAAGTCAAAACACAATGTGACTTTGGTGTTATGTCTTGAAAATTAAAATGTAATTGCCATTATTCAAACGTCTTTACATTGTTAATTGTTTTATAATATAAATTAATAACCAGTGTAAATTGCCTTTAGGGGCTTGAGAGAACGAATTAATTGATGCGAAAGATGATACTTTCTTTTATAAAAGGGATTAATTATAGTAATACAATAATAAAGGGTGATGTTTAATAACAGCTAAAATTATAGTGATTTAAAATAATATTAACCCTGAATTGCTGATAGTGTACCATACCAGCCCTGTATTATATACTGCCCACTGCTGAGCACGGGCCTCCTCTACAACTGAGAGGGTTTAGGCCTTAGTCCACCACGCTGCCCAGGTGCGAGTTGGGCGACTTCACAAAACTTTGAAATTCTTATAGAGATCTTCTCAGGTATGCAGGTTTTCACACCATGTGTTCCTACACTGTTAATTCGATAGTGAGGCAGAAAGCAATTCTCGAACTCCTTGTACTTCGAGTTTTTCCAATAAAACTATATAGCCAACTATATCTAACAACTTTAGAGACCAAAAAAACACTGCTGAGCAAGAAATCTTTCATAAAACCCGTGCTTGCATCTTGCAACATATCAAGAATCAATTTCTTCAGATTTTTTTAAAGACAAGTATTTTAAATTACCATATTATATACATACTCAGTTCTTTTATCCTTGAAGGGGTAGGCAGGGGCGTGAGCACACACTTTTCGCCATGTATGTTCCGTCCCATGATGTGATAGAAGGCAAGCCATTGCCATACCAGACACAAATTTCAGACTGAAAAATCTAGTATCACTTTGCCCGACATGGGATTCGGACTTGAGACATTAGAGTGGTAGTCGTACCGAACGCAATACAACCACGTCATCGAAGCAGTTAATTACAGATTAAGTATATCACATTGAGCAATTAATCTTCACTTTTCTCTCTCCAACCGAATCATAAATCTAATTCTGCATCCATTTCGACGTTAACTACCTTTTATCACTACTATGAGTTTTCCGACGTTTCCCAGGCTATTCAAAAGAAAAGTTCAACCATTATCGGCTATTGTAAATGTTCAAGGCATTTATTTTTCAAGTACTTCGATGAAAGTCTTAAACGTGAACAGATTTCTACAACGTATTTAAGGATTACTTGGAATTTTATAGTTTGTTTTCTACGAACGTGTTATAGGCCGGAGTCAAGGCTTTTTTCTTGGGACTTTAGTCATCTATTTGGACGCATGGGTCCTGTTAGAATGTCTGTGATGTATATCATAGTTAGAGTAGGTTTGCCAGTGTTTTGAAACACTTTTGTCTCTACACCTTATTATTTATTTAATTATTTACTTCAATAAATTCTATTTTCTTATCCCATGTTGGTGTGTGGGCCGGGTCACACATTTTTCCAATCCGAGAAAGTTGTGTTACAAAGACTTACAAAAGCTCAGAGCGTATAAGCTATCCGTGCGCTGTATATCTTAAAAACAGTACTTTTCGAATCATTAATTAGAAGATAACATTTTCTAAAATGGTTAATAATTATTAATATTATGTTTTTAAAATAATATTTCGATTTTTTTTTATTCCATTGAATGTTGAGACGAGCATGCCGTTCGCCTGATGGTAAGCGATACGACCACCCATAAACAGTAGCAACACCATCCAGCACCTTGAGTTACAAAGTACTGTGTGGCATTCCACTGCGCTCGTCATCCTGAGACATAAGATGTTAAGTCACATTATGTCCAGTAGTTATACTGTCTACAATGTCCGAAACACAACAGTGCATGCACACTGTTGCTTGGCGGTAGAAATAGACATTGCGGTGGTACCCACCCAGACGGCCTCTTACTTAAAGAGAGACCTACCACCAGTATTAATTGATGATGGATATTAACTGATTCGAAAACTACTGTTTTTAAGCCATACAGCGCACGGAAAGCGTATACGCTCTTAATGAGCTGGGACTCGACCTTATGACTTCCCAGACCACAGCATAGATTTGTTGCTGCATGTGTTAACAAAGGATGTTTTACCAAAAACCCCATTTTACATTCTACCCCTAACCTACAGCATCAATTTACATAAGTCGGTAGCAAACACACCTCACGATTATCGTTGATTTATGACATAACTTCAAGGAAATAACATTTTAGTTAGCAGTTAGAAATTTTAGTTAGGAAAATAGTTTTACATGATACCTTGACCTATTTGTCGTCTAGTTTTTAGGAAGTCCGTAAAAACCAAGGCGTAAGTAATGCTTGATTGATGGTATTATGTCAGACTCCATGGCGCTGTAATAATTGATTATAAGCCTTTTCAATCCATTCGAGTAGTTATGATTGGCGATTTACCTTTCAACATTAAAGCTACTGTGACCTTAAAATGTCAAGGTATTATTACACGATATACTAAGATTAAAGGTTAGTAGGAAAGGATGCCAGGTGTACCTTTAGTGAATGGAAATGTAAAGTATGACTTCATTGACCGCGATCTTTTCAACGTTTGATGTTGATTTGCGAAATCTTGATACGATTCAGACTGATGGTCTGTTTGAAAGCGATGTGCGCCAAGGATTGATATTTTTTGTTATTTATTGCGTTCTAAGTACCATCATAAGCACACTGGGTTGGACGCAAGTCTTATCAAAAAAGTTATCGTTCATCCTACTAATGCGAGACGGATAAGTTCTTTCTGTAACATCAGCTTACAAAAATTTGCATCCGCAAACTCGCAAATTGATGACAAACACACACGAACACACCTGTTATCCCCGAAGGGGTACGCAGAGGCGCAACTAGTGAACCCACTTTTCGCCGTGCATATTCCGTCCCATGATGTAATGGGGGGCGAGGCTATCGATACTGAGTAGAAAAATATCACTTTGCCCGACCCGGGGATCAAACCCGAGACCTCAGCACTCCTGTCGTACCTTAATACAACTACTCCATCGAAAGAGTCGTCATGGATGAATAAATACCTTTGAAAAGTCGTAATTGACGACTAAGAACGGAAAGGGCACTTGCGAAAGGGGGAGAGGCATTTAATCTCACTTAACGTACAAAACGCTGCAGGAAATCTGTTACATCACTTTGATATTCTGAGAGACAATGGTATCAGGCCGGCTAAGCCGCTGTAAGACCACAGCAAAGCTCTATAGGGAATGTGCACTAACTATAGGTGGCAGCACAAAGTCGACCCAAGAGCCATACTGTGGATAAAGAAACAAACTTTCCTGACTTATAATTTATTAATATTTTTTTAATATAATAAAAATGATGAAATATGGATTTCGGCCGATTTATTGATAGGCAGCGTGGCCAGAATACGTTTTTTTTAGATGGGAGCCAATAGTTTGGAATTTGGATAATATGCTACTGCACATTATCAACAAATTAAATAATATTATTTTTCATTTCTTTAAATATGAATATTTTTTTATTGTGAAGTGCCAATACTAAGTACTGATAGGCTTAATAATAATAATAATAAAGTGCTCGTTATAATTAGACTTGAACTATATTATTATATTCGATGTAATAAAGAACTAAGTATTTAGGCATACTTACATCTATGCCGTGGTCTTTCTTGGTATTGAATACATAATATCTATCAAACGTCGTTGTGGCACATAATTATGATAATTCTTGTCGCGTCGTCGCCGGTGTGTTTAGAATCCATGGGGATATTTGTTTAGGATCTTCGTGTTGTGAGATCAAAACTCCATAGTTACCACGACGTAACAATTGAATCTTAATGTGGGGCCAAGATTACGTATGAGATTTGTTCGTTGTATTTATTTATTTCATTAATTGTTAATTAAAATCATGTTAGTACAAAAACGAATTAAACTATAAATTCGTCATTTTCCAAAAACCATCAACAATTATTGTTCAAAGCAATACAAATTACAAAAGCAAGACATTCCGTTCATCTCTCTGCTTACCCGCCAGACATACAGGGAGAGATATCGCGGGTAATTGCAAATTGTCACAGCAATTAACCATTTTCCCGTTACCCCATTTCGTCGGGTAAGTCTATCTCTCTCATTCAGTGGTTACACCAGATAGCACTATCTCTTTCTGGCAAAGATCCTACGCGTCGTACTGCGACAAATACGCTCGTTTAGGCACATTAAAACATGTTAAGAATCTTTGATGGGATAAAGGATAACAATCGATGCATATGTTTTGTGAACGATACCAGAATATGTATAGAATTTGCTTTTGTATTCGTGTAGGGTAAGGTTATCTCATCTGATAAGCAATGTACATACAGATCTCGAAAATTTCATTACAAAGCGGTCGAGGAGCGAGTAGTCATTTGAAAATCGACGTATGGTTCGTACTCTTGAAATTTGTGGAAACAAGTAGTTCTTACTGTCTTTTGTTTGAAGGATGTATAGAAGCGAAATTAGTGGTTGTATTTTTGTTTGGTGCTATATCATTTTGTGGAATGAGGCTGTAGATTTATCGTCCATAAGACATTACGGTAAAATATTAATAATTTTTTAAAATTAAATATTTATCAGCGCAATTAAATGACATTTAAAAACTACCCTAAGACAAAATTGAAGATAAAAATCTGTTTCTCGGTCTACAATACACTGAAATGTAACAAAATGAATGTATCATAGCTGCAAATATTTATACTATTTGATGAACATTACCTTTGCGGTAAAATAAAACACAAACTTAAACACCTTTTTTATTGCTAAAACAACTTTCGAATAAACGGTCTGTATATAATCTGTATATGGTCTATATATAATACTAGCATTGCGCGTGGCTCCGCCCGCGTGGAAAAGTTTTTCCGGGATAAAAATTAGCCTATAGCACTCAGGAGTAATGTAGCTTCCTATTAGTGAAAGAATTTTCAAAATCGGTCCAGTAGTTCCTGAGATTAGCGCGTTCAAACAAACAAACAAACAAACTCTTCAGCTTTATATATTACTATAGATAAATCTGTAGTATTGACTTACTAACTCTTTCTAAATATTCTGTAAAAATAAATGAAAGCGTGCTTAATAAGAAAATTATATATTTCGCAGTGGTATCCTGGGCAATCAATGGGATAGTATGAAATCATGAGCTTGTATTATTTACCCGTAAGTTGGGGTATTGCATAAATTGTATCTCAGCGGTATAACATAATGTCTATGCAATATCGCAAACCCATTATCTTCTCATTAGCGACAGCAAGGGATCCCATCAATACGTCAATCATTAATATCTCTCATAGATCATATATGAGACACGTGTCTCCTTTGATAAGGTATATTACACTTTAATTATAATCTATACCTCTACCAATGGATTAAAACGATGCAGAAATATAATTGTGACTTTTTTTAGAATATTTTTTGTAGTCGATGCCAAAATTTAGAGTTTTGAATTTGAGCCAGGTCCAATTTTGTTCAATATGGGCCTTGTATCATTCAATTATTAAAAAAGACAAGATAATTAATATAAATAACAAAATGCCATAATTATTAATATAACAAAATAACAAAAATGATATTCCGTAAAATCCACTAAAACATACCCAAAATATCCCAGTATCCAAATCGGGGTAAGGTAATGTAACGTGTTTGAAAAATGATTATTATGGGGTACTTTGTCAAACCCATGGCATTTTAATCCCTTCGTAGGGTGAATTTAGGGCACCGACTCGATTGTAAGTGATCTTTGAAAGTAAAATTTTATGAGGTATATAGATCATTATGTTAAATCGATAGCAATTAAGGTAATTAATGTCTTGGTTAAGGAATTAAGGAATTGTAAAGTTTTATTCAGTAGTTATACCATGATCTTAATACGTGTAAAGCTATATTATAATAGTTTTCCAGTTAATTGCACAATCATTAACCTCTACAAGTAGTTATATTGGTGAATAGAAAAAACAAATAGACTTTTGGAGATGTTTATCCCAATGAAAAGGTAGGTTTATTTTTATTTTCTTTCTTATTACTAGTTATGCTTACTTAGCAAAGCTAATAACGACAGGCATACAACTTTTTATAACTAACAAACTGCAATTGACAGACCAATTAGCTAAAGGTCCTGCCAATGAGTATTTTAAATCAGTGTTTTTGCTCTTTCACTCATAATTATTTGACCTTTAATAGGAGCTGAAAAACTGGCTAGTTCAAATACTGCTACAGACGTTTATTTAGAAAGGAAATTAAAGACTAAACAAAGTAACCTTTATAAAGCTACTTTGAGACATTTTTATATAACCTGTCACTAAGCGAATGAAGCATGAAACATGATTAAATAATCCTTATAAGTTCGAATCACTTTACAAAAGATTAAGATATATATATCAAAGACGGCAAAGTCGAAACTCTTTTGTACAGGCAACAAAACTCGTAATTGGCAGTTGTCCAACCACAAACATAACTCCTAAACTGGGTCTGGCCGGTACAGAAATATCTCCTTTGATTGCCCACTATAATTGTAGATTCCTTCCGCCTGTACAGGCATAGATGAAATGATGGATGAAGTATATTTGTTTTTCATTACTGCCTTGAATGGTCTTGTCTCTAAGAAAATACGTGTGCGTGTTTTATTTGCTTGCGAATAATTGTTTGGGTTTTTATTTGTATATAAAACTATGTGAATGCTTACGGGAGTGTATCGAAACGTAATTTTATATTTTTATGTGAAACTATACAATTCACAAACAAAAATAGAGTTGAAATTATGAATATCATCTTTGATTTTTATAGATACTGTTTAACTTTTTCAATCACCGTCATCATCAGCAACATGAAGTCCATCCCTTAATATATGCCTTCCCTAAAGATTTCATACGAACCTGTCAAAAGGGGCCTGCATCCAGCGTGTTTTTGCGACCTTTATCAAGTCTTCTGTCCACCTAGCAGGTGGACGTTCAACGCTGCGCTGTTCTTCATATCCTATAAATTCTATATAGGCAAACTTTTGTTTCTTTCACTTTTTGAGACACAATTACCACTCACCCCATTTTACCCCTAGTTAACGGAGTTTTTTTACCCGCAAGCCCATCTCACGACACCTATTCTATGTCTCAATGCACAACGAACGTGCCTGTTATTATATAACATTTGAAACGTCGCTTTCTGTGTCTCGGTGGTTTTATTACAAGCTCTGTTTATGTCTCGCTCGCTTCTTGTTATTTTCAAAGTGCCAGTGGTTTTAGCGCGAAATCTTTCACAATGTCGCCTTTATATTTGCGACTTAGTTTCAATTACTTCACAATTGTTGTGTCAATGTATTGTTGGTCGGGATTTCATTTAATTGGACATTTGTTCTAGGTCAAAAATACTTTGTATTCATGCGTTAGTGAGGAAGTCAACTTCTAAAATTGGCATGGTTAATGCAATATGTTTCATACAGAACTTTTAGCAACACTAAATGCAATTTTGAATAAATATATTTATTTTTATTTATTATTTTTGAACTAGGCTGACAATCGCCAAAATCGAAACTAAATAACGCTTTGCATGTAATTAAAGTAAGCGAGAATTAATGAACGGTTAAGTATTTTGTAAACAATAACGGCTTTATTCAATAACAGTTTATAAACCTATTTTAGTTATCGAATGTTTTGCCTTCTTCGAACGAATTTTGAGTTGAGTTTGAAGGAAGAAGACAAAACATTCTATAACTAAAATAGGTTTATAGACTGTTTATGTATAAGGTCGTATGTGTTTATCGCTGAAACATTGATTATTGAATTTATTATGCAATGCAATGCAATCAGTCCTGTATTATATACTGCCCACTGCTGAGCACGGGCCTCCTCTACTACTGAGAGGGGTTAGGCCTTAGTCCACCACGCTGGCCTAGTGCGGGTTGGCAGACTTCACACACCCTCGAAATTCTTGTAGAGAATTCTCAGTTATGTAGGTTTCCTCACAATGTTTTCCTTCATCGTTAAAGTGAACGATAATTGATAAACAATACACACGTAACTTCGAAAAGTCAGAGGTGTGTGCCTTGGGTTTTGAACCTCCGGACAACGCCTCGACAGACCGTTCCATTCCCAACTAGGCTGTCGTCCACTTAATTTTATTATTATTATAACTTACTAATATGCGTTTTGTCAAGATGTTTGGATTTTTGTTGAAATAAACCTCAAAACCAAATGGGTTTGGATAAAATTCGGTTCAAACAGACAGGTTATGTGTTGGAGTGATATTTTTTTAATATAGTAACTAAAAATAGGTTATTCGTCTTAAAAAAATAATAGATCGAAGTCTGCTCCCATCAATGGCGTAGCGTTCTTGGAACATGATATCTGGTTCGTTTACCTTGGTTCAAAGAGAATACGCGAGGAATAATAACTTGGCATTTATGAGCTGCCACAATTTTTCTTAACATTATAAAAAGATCCCAAGAAACTTCAGATAAATTGTTTGACCTTTAAATCATAATCGTCTGAATTACAAATGCTCTGGGATATCTTATGCCGTTGGTCTAGAAAAAGACTAATTTAAATTTTAGGTCAAATGATTTACGATTCACTTTTCTTTGCTACGTGGATAACGGATATTTTACGATGTTTAATATGATAAGCTATTGCTCGACTGCGACCTCTTTAAAGTAATGTCTGGGAATAAAATAAAAAAAATTCGTATCAGTATGCTAGGCAGGAAAAGTAGAGCTTTTTTGAATAATTTTGGCAATCGGATTAGTTCCAGAGATTAATCCTTACAAAAAACTCACAAGCTTATAAATTACGAGCTTTTGCCCGCGGTTCGCCCGCGTGAATAAGTTTTCCCGGGATAAAAGTCCCGCTTTATATTTTCCCGGGATAAAAAGTAGCTTATGTGTTAATCCAGGACATAATCTACCCGTGTCCCAAATTTCATCGAAATCCGTTCATTAGTTTTTGCGTGAAAGAGTAACAAACATCCATACATCCAGACATCCAGACATCCATGCATCCATACTTACAAACTTTCGCGTTTATAATATTAGTAGGATACTCTTGGTAATACTTAATTTCTTCTGTCCGTCATCTTGCTTCGGTGCTTATAAATTATTGAACTTGTTTCAATTAATGTTGAATAAATAAATGCATTTCATATAAATTGAATTTCATTCAATTTGAAATGGTGTTTTAGCTTTTCACTAGCTGTTAACAAGTATAAGCCAAACTGTAATTTGACGTCTATTTAGATTGGCAATTTATTTTTACTTTTGCATTTTGATCTTCATGGACCATTTGAAAGCTAATTAGAATAAAAATTATTAACTAATTTAAAAAAAAGAACTCTCAAAAAATATAAAATCCGAAAACGAAATAAACTTTTCATTATATTAAATACGAGAATTTAGAGCACTCGAAGTCTTCTCGTTATATTAAAGAAAAAGATAGCAATTTCCCAAAATATCAACATAATAAAAATTCCGTTTTGATCGCGTCTAGTCACGTTCCAATTTACATACACGTACAACGAGGGATTGGAAATTGTATGTTTGTCACGAAATATTCCAACGCTTTACAGTTTACACTATGATATTAGGCGCCTGTTTTACAATTGAATGCTTCATATCAAACGTAATACGACCAAATACCAAAGTCATATACCCAAATAAATGCTAATCAAATAAGTACTAACTATAATACGTTACTATCTACATATTTTATACGTATACTTTTAAATAATATTAACTTGAACATTATGAAATATGCCTTAAATATAACACTATGGCTCCGTTGTTTCTCCCGTGGTTAAGTAAAGGGGTCTTCTCACACTGGTGATTTGCAAACGAAGTCACAGCGAGGCGAAGGCGTTGCGCGCTCGTCCAGTGTAATAAGGCCGTTAACTTTACATTACGGAGGAAACAACTCTGCCTATGATTGGAAGAACCTATTTCTGCTGGTGACGTGAAGCGACTGTGTGACGCAAAACTGACGCAAAGGGGTGATCAGGTTATGTTAAATCCTTTAGATCCAAGAAATTCATCAATCATGAAGAAACTAGCAAATTTGCTGGCAGTGTGTGCATAGGTATAGAATATTGACTTCTATTTGTTGACATCGCCTAAATAATATAATAAAATAGAAAATAGCAAGGAAAGCCACGATCTATCATCTTATTGTGTTTACACTGCGAAATGGATTCTGAAAAAACTTAGAAAATAGCGGAACGATGGAGGCATTTTGATGGAACATTAATTATAAAAATCTGGACAGAGAAAAATTGTTCACAATATAAATTGGTCCCGCAATGCGGCGTATCAGCCATTACATCTGGTGATAGTACGCTATCTAGGTTGGTCGTATTGTTTAAGGTTTTGACCCAAACAAACTCTTTACTGAATTAAACGCCCAACTCCCACTTTGCAATTAATTATAAATTAAATTGGTATAATTATTGTTCGAACTGTATATAACGAAGTTTGTTTAGACTAGCTAATGTAATGTAGACCAAAGCTACATTGCGGCATTTATACGGGCAACGCAAATTGACAGCTTCACCTAATAATAATAACACTCATTTTGAAATAACTGCAGTTTTAAAATATTACTTACAATTTGATGTAAATTCGCTACATAGTTACCCTCCATAATTTATAGCCACATCCTATCCAAGGTCCAAAAACTATACCAAATCCCACCAGCATCGTTTTCCGTGCTACTAGGAGTACAATTGAAAACGGAACATTTATAAAAGAATGTTTAATATCGGTATTGGGTTTTTGTACGTCGCTTGGTGTCCACATGTCGGTGGAAGAAAGGCAACGCAGCATTGGCTGTATGGGACGTGATATATGAGATGGCATAAATCATTGTATTCCTGTTGTACACACTAGGACAGTGAGAGGGAGGGTAGGATGATTAGAAATTAAACTTGATTGTCCTTTGGTAGAAAGATTCTCGTGGGTTGGTACTAGGGCTGCCAACCGTACTATAATATATAGTATTGTACTGTATTTCGGGACTCCGTACTATATACTGTTGAGGAAATATATAGTACGCGAAAATACTATATTTCCGTACAATTATAGATCAATGTTTATATTTTGCAACACTAAAACTAATAAAACTAAAATTGACTTGTCTAGTCTTGTTTCTTTGACTTGATTAAAAGACGTTTCGACGAATAAAATAAAAAAAACAGGGCAAGTATATCTTTAATAAAAATGAGCTTTATTTATATTCATTTATAAATTGACTTCCATAAAGCTTATGCCAGTTTTGATCAAGGCAAAACATTGTTAAAGATTGCAAAAAGTGCAAAAAAATTAAATAGTTTTTATAAAAATAAATGAGTAAAAAAATATAACTTGTCTATTTTTTATTCTTCCCATAAATTACTATATTTTTCTTAAGCGTACTATGTTTTTTATAGCATTTTTATAAAAAATACTATATTCAGACAAAAAAATGTTGGCAACCCTAGTTGGTACAAACGAATTTGTTATTTTTGTCGCCAAGTAGCTCGGTTCTATTCTAATTTGAAGGATAATACGAGTAATTAATAGATATTTTAAAAGTTCACATCTAAACAATCGATAAGAGACAATCAGTTCCGCCATAAAGAGTTCTGTGATTTGACATTCCATGTGAAATTGTTAGGACACAAGTAATTACTAGATATTGTAAGAGATTAGAACTAATCAATCGGTAAGAGAAAATCAGTTCAACGATAAAGGGTTCTGTGATTTGAAATTTTAGGTGGAGTTGTTACTAACAAAATAACATGGCGATCACTACCAGGCGAGTAGCTCTACTTGCCGCTTAGTTATATAAAGTAATTACAAAGAATATTGACTGCCTCGGTGGCGTAGTTGCAGTACGGTATAACTGCAATACTACGGTAAAAAAGCGGCGATAGCCTAGTTGGGAGTGGAACGGATTGCCGAGACAAATGTCAGCAGGTTCAAAACCCAAGGCCACGCTCCTCTGATTTTCTTAAAAAGTTATGTGTGTATTCTTTGAGAATTATCGCGAGCCTTAACGGTGAAGGAAAACATCGTGAGGAAACCTGCATCCCTGAGAAGATCTCTATAAGAATTTTGAAGGTATGTGAAGTCTGCCAACCTGCAACAGGCCAGCGTGGTGGACTAAGGCCTAAACCCTCTCAGTAGTAGAGGAGGCCCGTGCTCAGCAGTGGGCAGTACATAATACAGGGCTGGTATGGTATGGTATGCTATAACTGCAATGCTTAGGTCTTGGGTTCGATTCAAGGTCGGGCAAAGTGATATTGGATTTTAAATTTATTAAATTATCAGCCCGGAGTCCGATGTGGCGATAGGCTCGCCCCCTATCACATCATGGGACGGAATACGCACGGCGAACAGTGGGTGCACTAGTTGCGCCTCTGCCTACCCCTCCGGGGATAACGAGTGTGAGTGTGTGTGTGTTGTAATTAATAAACAAACATGGCGTTCACTACCAGGCGAGTAGTGAATACTTCCAATAATATTCCAAGGGCTTCATCTATCAAATTCAATTGCGAGATTGAAAAAAGATCAAACAACTCAAATATGAAAAAGCAAATTGACCCAGAGTTAGGAAATTAAATAAAGTCAACAAAATACGGTAATGCAAACCGTTGGCGTATACAAAATATTCTGACTTCAAAGGGTTATATTCAACCAAAAGGCAACGTATACTTAATTGTTATTTTCTGTTTATTTGCCTTTGGATTTTGGGATAGAAAAATATTTGGCCAACCAATTGGAATGTAGATTTGGTTCAATTAGCTAAAGGTTGTATTTTTTTTATTTTTTGTTATCGCATTCAATGACGAGACGAGCATGCCATTCGCCTGATGGTAAGCGATACGACCACCCATAAACAGTAGCAACACCATCCAGCACCTTGAGTTACAAAGTACTGTGTGGCATTCCACTGCGCTCGTCATCCTGAGACATATGTTAAGTCTCACTATGTCCTGTAGTTACACTGGCTACAATGTCCTTCAAACCGAAATACAACAATGCATGCACACTGCTGTTTGGCGGTAGAAATAGACATTGCGGTAGTACCCACCCAGACGGACTCTTACATATGAGAGACCTACCACCAGTTGTATGGGGAGTGGACTTATGTTTGTACGGCCACGGCAAAGTGACCCACTGTACCTTATGGTCTAACATGCCTTGGACTATTTCAGAAAGTTTGGCGATGATGGCGATTTTGATAGTCACTTGCGTTCTATATAACAGACAAAAATAAATGTTATTCTCATGGAGATACTTGCGTGTGATGTTTATTATTTGGTGGTCTATTAAAGAAATTATTTACAGTTCTGTGGACTTCAACTGTTTTGAGTTATTATTTAGCTTCAATATGAATAAAATATTGTTTTATCCTACTAATATGATAAACGCGAAAGTTTGTAAGTATGGATGTATGGATGTTCGTTACTCTTTCACACAAAAACTATAGAACGGATTTCGATTAAATTTGGCAACACGGGTAGATTATATCCTGGATTAATACATAGGCTACTTTTTATTTCGGGAAAATATAAAGCGGGACTTTTATCCCGGGAAAACTCATTCACGCGGACAGACCCGCGGGCAAAAGCTAGTTTAAAATAGTTTTGCAATTTTTCACGGAATAACTCATATGGCATATCAATTCCAATGACCATTATAACAAACCCTATAAAAACTATGAAATTCAATTCAAAAAGGCTTGCAGATAATATTTGTAAAAGGACAAATTTACAAATTTATCGACAGACAAATTAAAAATGAGCATAAACTGATTTTAAAATGAAATCCGGCCATGTAAATACGGACATTCCAAATAAAGAATTTGAAATATTTTATACAAATGAATATGAATTTGCATATGAGAACTGGCCTAACGCCTCAATAAGTGCTGGCTGGCTGCACTCGCTCGGTATGAGCACGGCTTTATGGAATATGATTTATTTAAAAATAAATTTTCTATATTAGACAAAAATGTGTGCATGACAAAAAATATTATTTTCATATATTTTTTTTTCAATATCTATATTCCAGGAATAAGTTTGTTATTGAAGGCAATAAAACTAATGAACCTTTATGAAAAAAGTGCGTTTGAAAAATTCATTTTAAAGTTTTGCCTTTTCACCACTGTTATTACTTATAGCAATTTTTGGAGTTAACTTTTGCTTTTAATAATTCAGATTCTTAATTTTATTTTTGATTGCTTTTGAGAATATTTTCTTTTTTGAATTTATTGTTTAATAGCTTTCAACGTTCCATTTTAAACAACAATTTCTTGAATATCTGCTAACAGAACCTATTGACCAATTTATCTATACATAGATTTCAGACTTAAAATCCAATGGTTTGGCACATTACAGTCCGAAGTCCTGAAATAGTGGATAAAGATAATGACGGTATATCAAATGCACCACATTTGAAGGGTGGTTGAACGACTAAAGTTCCTAGCCGACGTACTCCTTACTCGCCAAAATTCCTGATTTGTAACTTCACAAAGTGGTGTGGGGGATCCAAAATTAATTGTCTTAGGCGGGCAGAGTTTGCGATGTCCTTTCTGATTTGGATTGTCGAATTGATTTCGCCGTTCTCACGGCTTGCTTTTGTTGTTTGAGTATTATCTGTTATTGTTACCTTGAAGTTAAAAGAGCCTGTTGTGCATTCTAGCGTTTGGTGTTAATATAATTATAATACGTCTGTATTATATTGTTTGAACGCGCTAATCTCAGGAACTACTGGACCGATTTTGAAAATACTTTCACTAATAGGAAGCTACATTTCTCCTGAGTGCTATAAGCTACTTTTTATCCCGGAAAACTTTTCCACGCGGGCGGAGCAGCGCGCAATGCTAGTATAATATATGAGAAAGTATGTGAAAATGTTTTGTCATTTGGATGTTTGTTAGAAGTAAATGCAGAAACAGCTGAACGGATTTGGATGAGATTTGTCACACAGATAGACTATGTCCTGGATTTTGCTCCCATGGGAAATAATGGGACTTTTTAAATAGATATAGCGTCATAATAGTGGCGCTATACATCGGTACAGCGTTTTAAGCACTTTTGTAGCGGAAAAGCTTTTCACGCGGGCGAAGCCGCAAGCAACACCTAGTATACAACAATACTATAACTATTTAAAAGAGTAAACTTAACTTGAAGTCACGTAATCCTTGTAAAGGTAACAGAAGGCAACTGTTCACTTCTCAGAATTCAACTGGAGATTAGGTGTTTTACACTATTCTATTCTAGCACTTAATGATTATACTTAGACCGGGTTTTTTCAACTTTAGTTAGGGTAATCATCGGTGTTATAAAGCTGGACGCGCTCGCAGCATCTGGAGCACTCGAAGTGAGCGCAAGCGTGTCCAGCTTAATAAGACCCTGACAAAAAGATAACAGTTGAAAAAACGGGGCCTTAGTCTGAAAGTAGGCCAAATAGAATTTCGATCATCGAGAGACGAAGCATTCTACGAGAGTTGCTAGGATTATATGTTATGCATGTATGCCGTCTGACTCTGACACGCAAATAGCTGGATTGATCATGCTTTTTAACAAAGACTGCTCAAATATAAAACGTAATTTTGAAATATTAAAGTTCAAAATATACTATTTAGTAAATTCGATGTGGTCTGCGAATAAATTAAATTCAAAATGGCTGATATATAAAAATGGTTTTGTTATTCCACTTTTATTTACTCAGTTTTGTGTATAACATACCACTCCGAATAATAATCATAATCCCTTCCTAGCCGATTTCGCCCACGGCGGCCAATCTCAACGGAGATCAGCCAGGTACGCAGGAGATATGCCTTTCATTGGTGGGAGGAGGCGTTCAGTGGCGGGCAGCGTCCGGCCCTGAAGGAGGTGGAGGCCATGAGGGCCTCCTTACGGCGAGCCGCCGTGGAGGAGTGGCGTCTCAGGCTGGAGACCCCGTCAGCGGGGCTCAGGGCCGTAGCGGCAGTGCACCCGGTCTTTGCCGAGTGGCTGGACAGGCGCCACGGCCCGGCTACGTTTCGATTGACACAGGTACTCACCGGGCATGGTAGCTTCGGTGACTATCTGTTTCGTATCGTAGGCACAGAAGTGTCGGCCGTGTGTCACCATTGTGACAACTGCCTGCTGGATACGGCCCACCACACGTTGGAGTTTTGCCCAGCCTGGGACGAGGAGCGCAGCGCTCTCAGAGCAGTCGTCGGACGAGACCTCTCGCTGCCGGCCGTGGTCGCTTCCATGGTCGACAGTCGGGAGGCCTGGCGTGCGGTGGCCCACTTCTGCGAGGTGGTCATCTCGCAGAAGGAGAGTGCCGAGAGGGATCGGGAGCGAGATGATCCCTCCCGCCGCCAGAGGAGACGAAGGAGGCGCCGGGTGGACGACTGATCGGCGTCTCCCGCCCTGTGGATTGGGGGCGTTTGGAGAATTCCACCACGGTATCCCCTGCCTGTCGTAAAAGGCGACTAATAGGGGCCACCGGGGGTCGCGGGCAGGCGGCAGGGGGCTGTCCGCCCTTAGTTTTGTGTGTTTAAGCACATCGATGTGACCCCCGTGATGGACGGCAGCGTGGCAGGTAGGCCTCACGCTGCCTGAGAGCGTCCTTCGGTGCGCGGGGGCTTCTGAGCCCCCCCACAACAGGAGACGGGCCGCACTAGGCGGCACCGCGCAGGGGCGGTTGCGGACGACAACTTAGACATTAGTCAGAGGAAGCCCGCAGCCGTCCCTAATGCGCCGAAGATGGCCACCGCGGAGTTTTAGTTGGTATGCCGTGCGTTGTACATAGGTTAGGGACTCGGCCCGGCGGTCGCCCGACGTTTTCCATCTCTCCGAGCGGCTCAACGCCGGGTCGTAAGGCACGGTGAACCCAACATAACCGCTCGGTCGCCCCCCATGAAGGCCGGGCGGTAGTGGTAACGCACTTTCTCCGCGAAACCAAAAAAAAAAAAAAAAGTACGCAGGAGATATTATAGTGCACAAGTGTGTGCGCAATACACAGGTGCAATCGCTATTCCTTCACTCTCATAGTCCGGTGAGACGGCAATCCGACATGACCGGAGAGAGATCAGGCGCAGGACCAATGGCTTTACGTGCTTTCCGAGGCACGGGGGTATCACACCGCCAACTTCCTGACTCCGAGCTGCGACTGAGTAATTTTTAAGATGGAAAAACCCAGTCACAATGTTTTTGGCCCGACCCGGGATTCGAACCCAGGACCTCAGCGCGCAAATCATACTCGTAACGCATACGCAATACAACTACGCCACCGAGGCAGTCAACCACTCCAAATATTACTAAAGTGTATATGTTACATACCATGAAATTTCCAGAAATCCCTACTTCCCTTATTACCTATCTTTCACATACCTCGTGGTCAATACCTCCAAAATTCCCCTGGTGCCGTGGATTACGATCATTGTTGATAACTTAACCTCAGATTATCGACTTACTCCTTACTCTTCCCTGCCAAAAAAACAGTCTACAAAATGACCGTATGTTAAGGATCTTTTACTAATTTTTGGTTAGAAAACATAGATATCAGAATTCAGTAAATTTTACAATGTAAATGTTTGGCTACAGAACCGTCAGGGTACGTTCTTGTTGACGTCCGCTCGATGTTTCATTCCTATGAGGATGTATTTGCCTGGAACTTGAAACCTAGATGTAAGTTTCTAGTATATCGTGCATTGTAAAGTTATTTGATCTTAGCTGCAGAAGGGTGATGTCAATTTAATATGTGGTGCATATTTGCTCTCTTCGTTGATTTAATGCCATATAATCAGAAATTGTAATTAGTTGATAGGACAATCGAGATATCTGTCATAGTCACAGACTACTCACCAAAACTATTCCACGTAATATTATTAAGTTTTCTTCGAAAACGTCATATCGGTGAAACTAAACCTGCGATGGGGTTATGTGAGATAAAAGGTAACCACAAAACAACTTTAATCAGGATCATCAAGGTTAAGTCGGAGTTTTGCGATAGACTGCCTCGATGGCATAGTTATGTTGCGGCGAGTTGTAACCACTGAGGTTCGAATCCCGGGTCGAGGAAAGTGATGTTGGGTTTTTCGGCTCAGTATCAGACCGGAGTCTGGAATTTGTGCCCGATATAGCGATCAACTCATCACGTCACACTTGGCGAAAAGTCGGTGCCCTAGTTAAGTATACGACTGCTTACCCCTTCGGGCATAAAGGCGTTATTGATTTTTTTTGTTTATTATACTGCTATCTGATTGGTCCAATTTCGCGATATATCTGAAGATATCGATCAAATCATTCATTAATTTCAGCCATAAGTCGACTGTCTTCAAACGTCCTCCACGCGAAATCACCTCAACATACCTTTCCCAATTCTCAAAACTATTAGTATTTTGCCCAAGATATACAAATTTAAATTATAGTTTGTGGAATTTATCCCTTATCCTTCGTTTAATTTCGTGGTAGACACTAAGTGGCCATAACTTATTAATTAGTCCAAGAACTTGTAACGCTTAGGGCGGATTTTGTAGACCCTTGCTTGAATAATCTATACTAGATGTTCACAGGAAATAATAATGTGTTTATGGTTTTGATACTTTTTAATTGCTCAGTCCTGACCCATTTTATCATGTTTAACTTTATTCGGATCATTGAACAGTTTTATTTCTTTTCCTTTTCCAAGCGGTCCTATTTTGAAGTCTCGAAATTTTTGCAGTAATATTTAAACCAACCCAAAATATTTAGGAGGATTTCTCACTAAAGTTTCCTTCACTATTAAAAGAAAAAAAAATGAAATGAAATAAATTAATTTTGATAGTTAACCATTAACAATTAAAAAGTCAAATGTACCACAAAATAGAAACCAAGACCTCTAAAAATCTGATGCCCAAACCTATTCTTCGAAAATCAAAGGATGTATTTATGTTTTCCTACATTATTTCAAAATCATAAAGTCGTGTTATAAAAACTGTAGAATAAAAGCGTTTGGCCTTCCATACAGTCTATAAATTTGTTTTAACGTTAGAAAAATATTTACTAGCTCACCTGTTGCTGTGGTTGTTAGTCCAACGTCGACATTTTTGTATGACGAAAAATACGTAATTTTAAATTTAGTGTTTGTGGTTTTTTTTTCATATTGGAATACATTTTTTGGATGAAATTTAGTTATTTAAGCAACAGATTGAGGAAACGAGCAAATGGATCGCTTGATAGGAAAACGAACTGTTCATTAACTCTTATTTTGAACAACAAAGCACTAATTAGCATTTTAAATCGCTTATCATACTGAAACAATTGTATTTTTTTATAAAATCCACTAGGTATTGCTTCAACATTCTTCAAACGTTTGCGGTTTCCTTCTATCCTATAACTCACCCACTATCGTGTTATACTTACCATAGACAATGTATTTCGAAAATTATTGATAACCTAGCCTATAAATTAAACCTAGATCCTCAAAATTTGCACTTTTGGCTACAAGTTCTATATTAACGTTTGAGGTACACTTTCGATTACTCCAACTTACTCCGTCTCTCATCTCCACAATCTCAGCAATATTCATACGAATTTGTTTGCAGTCGGTTGCATGAAACTCATATCGCGTTTGTACGAAGCGGGTGCGACGTTGTGGAACTCCCCATTACGTCTTCATAAACACCGCCTCAATTCAGTAATGCGACGGGATGGGGCAAAGAATTTGGATTGGGGTGAAAAGTCATGAGATGTTATGCCTTTAAGGGTTTAGTCTCTGAGAGGGTTTGAAATGAAGTTTAATGCAGTCTCGTTTTTGTTAAAGTTTGATAAAATCTAGGCGGTTAATGTAGATTTATAATTACTTGTGGTCGCCCACTGGCCGATATTCGACCGCAAATCTTAATTTTTCTTGACGCCTTAAATTGTTTCTACGCTAATAAAATGAATGAAGGCCAAAAATGTGGATCCTAATGCATTTGCCTGTAATTGATTACTTAGTGGAAGGAGTCCGGCTCCGATAACTCCGACAATAACTCATAGAGTATTATGCTGGAACTAGGCAATCCAGTGATTCCGTCCAGGATACTATGAAGGCGATAATACTTAACAAGTTGACCACGGCTCACGCATCAGTTATGTTTTTGGGCGCAACGCGTGCGGCTAGAACACTACTGAAGTGTTGTTAGAAGACTGTTTCACTCACTCTCGTCGTGCAGCCAAACGCCAGTGCGGGACAACACAATTAAATGAATATGTACCTTTATAAATTGTTATTATTCTCTACCTTGTCATTACTTATCATAGTAAGTGGGAAGCCGTAGCGTGAAGAAGCAGCTTAGTAGGCCGGCATGATTGTGTCGCATGGCATTAGACAACCATTAGCCATTCGATACTCTATCTGGATGGCATCGCGCTTACCATCAGGCGAGGTGCAGTCACTTTGTCGTGCCCGAATAAAAAAATAAATAAATGTAAGTTCTTTTTTTTCCATCTCCTTGTGTAGCTACAGTCAATGTGTTAATCTGTCCACTCTACGCATTAATCTATGTCAGCCGTCGCGCACGAAAACCGTTTTCCCCGTCACGGGAATGAAGTGAAGAAAATGTACTCGTACCGATATCGCGCCGATATCGAAAACAAATGAGTTTGGTTAGCGGAATCGAGCCTGCAGGCGTCTGAACAGTTTATAACGCGAACACTTATACACGGGGCGAAATTGAATGGGGTATCGAATGAGTTCGCTCATCATATTTGCATGAGTCTATGCTAAGCGGAGATACGTTTGGATGCGAAGTATTGTTACGATTGAAGTATCTTTTTAATACAAGTTGTGAAATGCTATAAGGATATAGCTAAAAGACTACTATACGTTCACTGGTGGTAGGTCTCTCGTATCCGAGGAGCCACCTGGGTAGGTACTACCGCAATGTCTATACTGGAAAGTAGTAGTGTGCATGCATTGTGTTTACTTAGTAATTTAAAGTTTCGTATGGTGTTGCTACTTTTTAGGGCGATCGGCGCTTACCATCAGCCGAGCGGCATGCTCGTCTCGCCATTCAAACGAAATAAAATAATACTGCCTCGGTGGCGTAGTTGTATTACGGTACGACTGCAAGGCTGAGGTCTCGGGTTCGATCCCCGGGTCGGGCAAAGTGATATTGGATTTTTCTATTCAGTATCAGCCCGGAGTCTGGAATTTGTGCCCGATATGGCGATGGGCTCGCCCCCTATCACATCATGGGACGGAATACGCTTGGCGAAAAGTGGGTGCACTAGTTGCGCCTCTGCCTACCCCTTCGGGGATAAAAAGCGTGAGCATGCGTAAAATAATAGTCATTGCAAGGTGGACTGACGACTTGATAAAGGTCGCATGAACACGCTGGATGCGGGCCGCTTTTGACAGATCCGTCTGGAAATCTTTAGGGGAGGCCTATGTTCAGCAGTGGACGTCATGTGGCTGATGATGATGATGATGATGATGATCGTATTTAGTCCGGTCAAGATAAATATTCGAGTTTGCATGCAAGCTGGATTTTTGTACAGACCTTAGATACGTCATTACAAATGCTATGTCAAAAGTCCCCATCTATCCCGCTTGTGCGTTGTTTTTTATCCGAGGTTTTTTATCCGAGGTCTTTTATTCCGACTTTTCGTTTGCGTATATCTCTGAAATGGTGAGAGCTACCGGTAAATGAAAAAGAGAATATTTATAGATCGTAAAATTCTCTACAAAAAGGTATTAATATTTTTTTCTTACAAAGCACCGTTCTCGAGTTATCGCGATTTCAGACCATAGGATTAAGTCGTATTTTCAATTTTATGCACACTTTTCCACACCACCCCTGAGGTAGTGTATTCGGCGCTTTTTAACGTGGTTTCCCCAGTAGGAACGCTTCACAATATATATTACGAACGAGGAAACTTAATAGGACATTATCTATCTATCTATCTATATATATATAAATGAATTGTTGTTCGTTAGTCTCGCTAAAACTCAAAAACGACAGGACCGCTTTAAAACTTATTTGAGTGTTTTATGCGAGACAGTTCAGGGTAGGTTTATGAGCAAAAAAACTCAGAAAAGTCCAGAAGACCAGCAGAAAATTCTAAATCAGTAACCTTGTATGGAAATCGCTACTTCGTATTTTTGATGATTCTTTTTGTATTGGGTTCAGTATAGCTTCACAATGCTACCATATTAATATTATTTTTGGTTGACATTGAACTCCGAAGATGCAGCAGGGAAATCCTCAAAATGAAGTACGATGAGAATAAGATTTACTGGTGGTAGGTCTCTCATTATGTAAGAGGCCGTCTGGGTGGGTACCACCGCAATGTCTATTTCTACCGCCAAGCAACAGTGTGCATGCACTGTTGTGTTTCGGTTTGAAGGACATTGTAGCCAGTATAACTACTGGACATAATGAGACTTAACATCTTATGTCTCAGGATGACGAGCGCAGTGGAATGCCACTCAGTACTTTGTAAGTCAAGGTGCTGGATGGTGTTGCTACTGTTTATGGGTGGTCGTATCGCTTACCATCAGGCGAACGGCATGCTCGTCTCGTCATTCAACGCAATAAAAAAAAACAAAAGTTTTGTCTAATTTGACTCGACTAATTGCATTGTTCTCGTTGAAAGGCAGACGTGACGCTTACTATCAGGCCAGCTATTTGTTCATTTCGAAAAGAATGCCTTTACGGCGTGGTTGTATTACGGTAAGTCCGACTGCAATTCTGAGGTCTCGGGTTCGATCCCCGGGTCGGGCAAAGTGATATTGGATTTTTCTATTTAGTATCAGCCCGGAATTTAGAATTAGTGCTCGATATAGGCTCGCTCCCTATTACATGACGGGACGGAATAAGCACGGCGAAAAGTGGGTGCATTAGTTGCGCCTCTGCCTACCCTTTCGGGGATAAAAGGCGTGAGTGTGTGTGTGTCTATATTTATTGAAATGGTAATATTTAGTTACTACAGACTTAATACACATCTATACTAATATTATAAAGCTGAAGAGTTTGTTTGTTTGAACGCGCTAATCTCGGGATATACTGAACCGATTTTGAATTCTTTCACTGATAGGAAGCTACATTACTCCTGAGTGCTATAGGCTACTTTTTATCCCGGGAAAATATTTTTATCTCGGAAAAACTTATTCACGCGGGCGGAGCCGCGAGCAATACTAGTATGAAATAATTTGATTGTTTAAAATAATATTAAAAGCAATTGAGCTATTTTTAAATGCATATCGTCAATACCTGGCAATCTGGCGGTTTCGTTGCGACGACACGTCTGGCATATAGATACCCCAGACTTTATTCAACATATTTTACCCCAACCGTTATTGGTTCTATTTTAGTGTTGTAAGACAATGACATAATATTATCTATTTTGTGGTGCGATTTCAAGGGATTCATTTGGTTATTCTTATGATAGTGAGCGGTAATATAAAAAAGGCTAGCAGTGAATTTAAATAGTGTTAAAAGTACTGAGAAGTATAATAATACTTCTTAGCAATAACCTAGCTACCTAACTACTTCTAGGTAATAACCTAGTACTTTAAAATTTTTGGATATTGTCGGCATTTCTTATTTGGGCGGTCGTAACTTACTACCTCTTTATCGACTTGTTGCGCTCCTCGCTATTTAGTTGCATAAAAAAACACTAAAACCCAATCAAATTTATATTCTTACATTATAATAAATAGTATCTGGCTATTTTCTAGGTCTATAGTACCCAGTGCATCATAAAATTGGTGGCTAAATTATATTTAAAGCCACAAGTTCAAAATTATATTTTTATATAATGGTAAAAGCATGTAAGTAAGGTAAATGCAGTGGAGATGAGAGCTTTGAGAAGTATGTGTGGGCTGAAAATAAGTGATAGAGTAAGGAATAGCGTGATAAGAGAAAAATGTGGATTGAAAGAGGATGTAGTAACTAGGATTGAGAAAGGAATGCTTCGGTGGTTTGGCCACATTGAAAGGATGGATGAAAGAAGAGGAACGAAAGAAATCTATGTCGCGAAAGTGAGTGGTAGCGTCGGACGGGGACGTCCTAGACGTACCTTCATGGACCAAATTGGCGACCTCCTAAGGAAGGGCCAAATAAGGAGTTCTCGTAACCGACGAGCATGTATGAAGAGACTAATGACTGTAGAAGAAGCGAAAGAGGTATGCTTGGATCGTAGCACTTGGCGCTCCATAGTCTCTGCCTACCCCAATGGGAGAAAGGCGTGAGTTTATGTATGTATGTATGTAAATTGATAATAATTTTCCACTCAAATCACAATTACTCGACTACGTGACATTATCTAAGGAACTTAATATCACATTTGGGCAATTATAGTACACGCGGGTAACACGAGCCCGCGTCGTGGGAAAGTTGGGGCGATTTATCATGGAATGCCATACACACGTGTAACTACCCGCACGCCGACAGTTCGTATAGTTTGTGGGGTATGATTAGGTTAATGGCGATTAGCGAAGGCACACTTTTTTGTAATTATTTATTTATTCCATCAATAACTTATGGCTTATACACCCACACAGCTTTAATTCCAAATGCAGTAGGTAGAGATGCAAGTGTAACACTGAATTTCACTGAACTTCCGAAACGGACAGGGAGTTCATCGCCATTTACCATTACGACTTTTTAATCCGCCTGCCTTACGTAGGTGGTGGAAAAATCTTGGCAACATAATTTATAAAAAATTACACTTAATTTTGTGCCCTTAGAGCATTTACCATTTAACTTCGTGCCTTATTAGATTATCGAATGAGATAAATATAACTGAGTACATTTACCCCATTTGGGGATTTAATTGGCTGTCGATTAGCAAGTAATATTATATTCATTAGAAGTTGATTGATATTGCTTATGTTAGATTTTATTTGATATAGAATTTAAATTAAAATACAATTTATAATATATTTAAGCCGCTAAGCTTAAATGGAACTGGGCTGGCCACATCAGTCGTATGCCTGACGAGCTATGGGCCAGGACTACCACTTTGTGGAGCCCTGACACTGGTCGTAGACGTAGAGGTAGACCAAAGAAGAGATGGCGGGATGAACTGGACTCATTTGACAGAGATTGGTTTAATGTAGCACAGCATCGCGATTCATGGAAGGATCTTGGGGAGGCCTTTGCCCAACATTGGGACATTATAGGCTAATACAATACAATACAATACAATACAATATATTTGACTTTTTTATACCCATATTTTTTATTATCCGCACTTAGCAAGCGTAGAAGACTAGGATCAAAACCCGCTTTGTCGTAGAGGGCCATTCACAGCAGTGGGATGTATATTCAGTATTGTAATAAGGGCTGGTGTTATTTTTTAGAATCGCTATTCTCTGTCAAATTGAACCGCACTTAAATGGGTCATCGATTAGCTAGTGCCTTATAATAATTCACACATACGACCGCTGATTGGGCGATCCACACATCTTGTGCACCGTGATATGGGGTAGAAAGGCGAATGAACTTTTGCCATAATTTTACCCCATTGCCACAGGAAGTATATGAGAATTTCAAATGTATGATTAATTTGTCTTATTTTTCGGGACGGACTTTATACAAAGTATGATGAGACGAGTAGTTTACTCGCTTAGTATTAAAAATAGACTGTCTCTAAATTTAAAATAATATCACTCTTGTACTTAAAGGATGGAAACTATAGAGGAACATTTGCCGTGGCCACATGATACAGAGAATCTGACAAGTGACTTTAGATATACTACACCGCACGCTATACCGCACCATTTTGTAATGGATTTGTTAAGTTATTTACACTTTTAATAGTTTTATAACACTCTGAAAACACCCGATACTAAGCACAACCACTTTACGACAGAAGTAGAGGCAAATAAACAGACGCTTATGTCAAAAGTTGTTGTAGAATTTCAATTCCGACCTTGAAAAACAATTCTATCCCTTTTCTTCATAAGCAATACCTCTATAGCAGTGGCGTGCCTAGTGTTTTGGATGAGGGCAAGCCAAAGAAGACCTAAATAAAAATCGCACCTCCGATACATATAAAATGTGCAAGTATAAGAAAGAAAAGCAATATCTAAAAATAAAAATGACTACCCGTACCGGGATTCGAACCAGGGCCTCAAAACAATGTTCGAACCGTGTACGCAATACAACTACGCCATCGAGTCGACTAGTTACCTTTTCGAAATTAGGTACCTTTATTTAAAAACGATTTTGACCCATCGCGACTCCTAAACGAAGTTCTTGTAAAGATCAACTATTTACATAGATTTTATCTGTATCAAGTAATTTAAAAAAAAGTAAAAACACTACAATCATCATTATTACTGTCGACGCACAAGTTTTGTTTAGAAATTTTTAATTGGACGAGATAATCAGGTTACAATTCGCTGTTTACCGAAATTATGAAATGAAATGAATGCATTTAACATATGTTTTTGTGAATTGGAATTACTTTTGATAACACTGATTAATTATATCATTTTACTAGCCAGATCTATGTACCTACCTATTCCAAACACTTGTTTTGTTCGAGAAAAATATGAAACACCAACAATACAACTTAATACGTAGTCGTATAACGTATTAGAGCATCCAATAAGACAATAAGTTTTGTTGTATACTGATCTAAATACCTTTTATGATTCTTCAGACACATTTCGCGCCATTCGCCAGATCGTTAAAAGTTGTTTTTTCCATCATAACCTAACAAATTTAACTTATTCTCGCCGATAAAAACTTTCACTCACTTTAAACTATTACAAGAAATATATTCACTCATCTTTATTGTGCTTAAAAGTTTAAAATAACTCAAAAACCACTTAATAAACACAAATACTTCACAATGTAGATCGCCGGCACAATCAAAATAAATAACTGATGTTGCCTAGTTGGAATCAAAATTACACCACAAAATTAATGCTAAAATTGTGAGAAAAACTTATCGATAAATAAAATTATAGTACAATACCTTAAATAATTATAATCAGATATGTAATTTTAATTATGTTATCACTAAAATCTTTACATATTCATGATAAATAAAAATACACATTAAAATAAGCAAATTAAGGCAACCATATTAGAGGTAATTCGTTTAATTGGCAACCCTGTATTTTATACAGTATCTATGAATGCATTAAGCCTGGATTATTTTCTAGTACTGATTGCTATAGAAACTTACTATAGCTATACGTATGTGGTATCAGTTTATCCATTAGTGTGAATGAGAAAAATATGGCGGCGAAAAGCCAGGTAAAACCCAACGAGAGAGAGAGTGATAAGTATATTTTGTGCGCATCTAGCTGTTTTGTATAAAATATGAAATGAGTGTACGGCGCGGATGTGGTTGTGTGTGTGTAGGTGTAGTGGTGTGTCTTTAGGTGCGCTCGAGGCGAACCGGTTCAGCGAACCGTAGCGCGGGAATTTTAAAATTTTAAAGAAAATTATTTCGAAGCGTTTTGTTACCGTAAAATGTTGGTTATTGTTTCATATTCGATTTTGAGTACTTATGTAAATAATTTTAGGGCAAGCCAGGCTTTTCGGCTTCTATGAAAGGACCGCCACTGCTCTATAGTACCATCCCTTTCTGTTGGGCTGAATAGGAGCTATTCAGTAGTCTATATTTTACTCTGTCTACGCTCTTGTATGATTAATGTTGTACCATATCATACCAGCCCTGTATTATATACTGCCCACTGCTGAACGGGCCTCCTCTACTACTGAGAGGGCTTAGGCCTTAGTCCATCACGCTGGCCTAGTGCGGGTTGGCAGACTTCACATACCTTCTAAACTCAGAGAACTTCTCAGGTATGCAGGTTTCCTCACGATGTTTTCCTTCACCGTTAAAGCGAGCGATAATTTACAAAGATATACTCCATAGAATTATGGAAATTGTTTAATTTTTAATTGTTTTTTCCATTTTGAAATGGTTACAATAAAGAGTACAACTTTTTACAACTCCACTCCTACTTAAATCATTTAAAAAAGTAACCCAACAAGCTCATATGAACATTTTATAGAATTAAAAGCAATGACAGGCAGATTTGGTATAAAAACAACGCAAATGTCCCATTCGAAGCAACGGAGCCAAAGAAACTCGCAAAATGTAACCGCAAAACGTCAAACCCGACCATTCCGCTTACGGTCCATTTATTATCTGTCCCATTGAAACAAAGTATTTGATTTTAAGCCTTTTATAGGATGGAGACAATCGCATCGAGAGCTTAAAAATCAGCATTGTCTCGGAGTACATTGGAAGAGATTTTATAGAATTATACGTAGGCAAGAAATGTCTATTACTACCGCCAAGCAGCAGTGTGCATGCACTGTTGTGTTTTGGTTTGAAGGACATTGTAGCCAGTGTAACTACTGGACATAGTGAGACTTGACATCTTATGTCTCAGGATGACGAGCGCAGTGGAATGCCACACAGTACTTCGTAACTCAAGGTGCTGGATGGTGTTACTACTGTTCATGGGTGGTCGTATCGCTTACCATCAGGCGAACGGCATGCGCGTCTCGTCATTCAATGCAATAAAAAAAACCGATTGTAAACATACTAAAAACCATCAAGGATATTGAAATACAAGTCTGTACGTAATGAGACATAAGTGTCAAAATACACTGGCAAAATTACTTGCTTGTCGTCAGAAATGGACCAAGTGGTGATACTTAGAATTTTGCATACAAGAGATCTAAAACCAAGTACACACGTACCTACGTATAGGATAGACTGCACAATGTACAATAGTCTTTCCTTCGTAAAAGTAGATCAAGTATTTAATAGGCCTTGTTCCATCTCTAAGAATTGAAAGACGCTGCAGACAATTTCTTCTATAGCATAAATGGAAGGACCAAGATGGCTGGATAATGTTTTGCTGTTGAATGTTCAAGTAATATTGACGATAGCTACAAGTCCTCGTTATCGACCGCCTCAGTAGCGTTATAGTATTGCGTGTACCGTAAGACTCTTAGGGGCCGGGCTCGAATCCCAGATCGGAATAAGTTATATTGGGTTTTTCTGCTCAAGTATCAGTCCGGAGTCTAGAGTATGTGCCCGATATGGCGATGGGCTCGCCCCCTATGGCATCATGGGACGGCACACACTTGGCGAAAATTAGGTGCCCTGGTTACACCTCAGCTTATCCCTCCGTGAATAAAGGCGTGATGTGTGTGTTTTGGTACAAATCCTCTAGATTTATTCAGAAGTCGGAGCTATTACTCACCTGCTTGTTTATCTACTTTCTATAAGTGAAATAAATTCTACGAATGCCACGTCATATGGAAAATTATTTGAATGGTGTATGTTCTGACCTTGAGGGGCAATTCATAAACATGGATGACATAAAAATGGATTTCTTTTAAATTTCACACAGTAGAATTCTAAGTAACCTTTAAGTCTTAAATGATGTCTAGATTTACGGATGCAGAAAAAAAAATCGAACACAACAGAGCAACTATATTATAAAATCAAGTCTAAATCCTGTCTTTTCTTAAAGATGTTATTCCTTATTTTTACTGGGGGCTATTTCAACGTACACAGTAAACGACAGGCTGTGCGCGGCATAAATTACGTCCTTCTATGCCACAATTCGCATTGCACGGCGAAAATACATTTATAAAATTTATTTTACACTCGGCTATTTTATTTCTATCTAAGTAAATCCGAAAACCGGTAGATTTAAGGGAAATGCGGACGGTTTGGCAATGTTTTTACTCTGTTCTAAACTTTAAGTTAATTGCCTTAAGTTTACAAACTTAGATTTGTAAAGCTGTCTTTAAGTTTAAGCCCGAGACAATAACAATTACGTAATCCTCCTAGCCAGTTTCGGCCACGGCGGCCAATCTGAAAGGAGTTCAACCAGGTACGCAGGAGATATTATAGTGCACAAGTGTGTGCGCAATACACAGATGCACTCGCTATCCCTTCACTCTCATAGTCCAGTGAGACGGCAATCTGACATGACCGGAGAGAGATCAGGCGCAGGACCAACGGCTTTACCTGCGTTATAATAACAATTAAGATTTATATGTTCGAAGATTTTGCGTTTAAATGCGACGTTTTAATAAGTTAGGAAGATATTTACGCCGCTCTCAAAAACCTCAGTGTACATTCGTCTTACTCTGATTTAGTAGTTACAATTTGTAATATTAATTTACATAATATTTTACTAATATTTATTATAAATGTACAAGTTTGCGATATTTGATAGAAATTAGAAACTAACAAAGAAATCGCACAACAAATGGTTGTATTTGGCCTATTTAATATGCACCAAAATTTTATGAAAGCAATATTTTTATTATTACCAAATGCACTTACGCTAGGTAATCCCTGGATTTGTTAAATCATCACGGAATGAACTGAATTATTCCAATATCCTAGAATTGCTTAAATTTCCTGGAAGCTAGTCGGATGGACAGCGTAGAGCTCCGACGGTATTCTACGAAATGTCGAGCACATGGCGATTACTAGATTTATGGAAGTCAATTTTGCTAAGTCCTTTCAACATTGTATTAATGTTTAAAGCCGAAGTTACACAAGGAGAAATTTTCGCATACGAGCGGCAGTTTCTTGCTATGCAATAATCTTTCGCCTAGTGTAAACAAACGGTGCGAATGTCGTCTCTCGAAAGCAAGTATCGCCCCATAAACTCTCCTTGGTCACCGCGTGTGTAAACAAATCATACAAATCTCGCCATTCAAATTTCGAATGGCGAGTCTTTGCCAAATAACACATTATTATATTTTGCTGACAATCCAGCTAATTTCTTCCCCCAAAAGTACCGCTGGCAATAAAAATAAAAACAAATTTCAGGGCAAATCCCCCAATCGGTTATTGAGAAACAAGGGATTCGTAATTCGTCTTACTAAGTTTGAACATGGAACACCGAGAATGTCGCTGTCTAATAAAGTTCGGTGTCTACTCTGTAAACAATATAGGAATTTTCTATTTATAGTACAGACCAATTTGTTCGAGACTCGCATCAACACTTGCGAATCGAAGTAGTGTTTATACTAGGCGAGACATGTATGCGAATATCACCCTACGAATACTTGCCTGTAGTGTAAACAATTTAAGAGGAGCGAGTCTCGCGTTTGACACTCGAATCCGAGTATCGCTTTATTGCTGCGAGTTTTTATCCTAATGTAAACAACCACAGGAGAGAATCGCATGGAGAGTTCTCGCATACGATAATCGCTTACGATCTTTCGCCACTCGCATTCGAGAAACTCTTCTTGTGTAAATGACGCTTAAGTGTCATAAGATACCATATCTTCACTACTTCAATGTAGTTTTAGGTACGACTGCTGTACTAAAGTCTCAGGTTCCATCCCCGGGGAGTAGACATCTGCGGCATTGTTCAGAAACAGTTTCTAAACCTATTTTAGCTGTAGAATGTTTTGTCTTCTTCCTTCAAACTCAAATCAAAATTCGTTGGAAGAAGACAAAACATTCGACAATTAAAATCTATACTTATATTCTAAATCTGAAGAGTTTGTTTGGTTGAACAATCTTAGAAACTACTCAACCGATTTTGAAAATTCTTTCCCTATTAGGAAGCTACATTAATCCTGAGTGCCTGACTTTTTGTCCAGGCAAAATATTTATATCGCGGAAAATCTTTCTCACGCAGGCGGAGCCGCGAGCGATACTAGTAGGTTTATAAATAAGACCGTAAGTGTTTTTCTGTAAATTGCAATATTCGCATCCCTTATTACATGCGACCTAAAACAGCCAAAATAATCAGATTACACCGTATCTACTCCAGAAAAGGGAAAATAGGTAAATGTTATGTTTTAAATTGTGTACTGCCGATTCTTATCGCTTATCGAGTCCGAATCATTAGTTTCAAATATCCTTTGATTATTTATATACCTAGATAGAGTGACGCGCTGCAATGAAACTAAAACAAACAGGCAACTTTTCTTAAGTTAGTATGCGTGACAGCTGTGTCATACGCTATCGCTGCATCATTCTGCGTATTCTTGTGTTCACGCATAATGATGCCATTTGTGACATGGTTTCTATTAAAACAGGGAGAAAATGATATCCATGAAAAACACCAAAATTATTTCACTCGAACTCATTTAGTGGGGAACAAACAGTTCGCCTCTATTTTTTTCGACGCGTTTGAAACGTTCAGTGTCTATCTAGGTATATAATTAATCAAAGCAAACAACTTTATTCTCAAAACATCTTTTTATACGCGCACAGCAAAGTAATACTGCACCTGATTGCAAGCGAAGTGTGGTTCAGACAGAGTATCGACGACGAGAGATGATTGCCCCTCGCCAGTCGATATAATTATGCCGGCCTGTTTGACCGGATATACACAGGCTGACCCCGGAACGTGAACACTTACGTGGGCCACTATGGCAGGTTTTACATTTATCGCACCTTTAGAACGAAACCGACACAATTAAAAAAACTCGAAAATTGAGTTTTCGTCATAAAATTCTCCTACAACAATAGTTCAAACACAGCCATATTCAAGCGGGAACAGGACAAAGCTGTTGTACGGGTCCTTTTTTATTATATTTTTATAAAGAAAGGACCAGTTTTAAATCATTTTATGACTATAACTCAATTTTCGATTTTTTTTATTGTGGCGTTTTCGTTCTAAAGCTGCTTTATATACGATGGACGCTGTCCGGACATGTACAGACATCCTACCATCAGTAAATATTATGGAATTGTACGGTTCATTCCATTCTCTTATTCGTATTCATGTCGCGAGTCGTGTTTGTCGCTCGATATCGGCGAGCCTAAATCCCATATGAATACGGTTCATTTAACGCAAAATATTATTTCACAAAACAACGTAACACTCGGTAACGTCTCTATTTGTGCGTTAAAAATGTGCGTCTTGTATTTATTGATCCATATATGTATGATTTGCTTTAATTCTACTGTTATTAGATATAAATGTTTGATCAAAGTAAATATAAAATCTGTTATTGTGGAAGTAAAGGCAAATATTTTGATTGGGTCGTTATGTAATACGGCATATTGGTAGAGCAATTCTTGGATTGAAAAATACTATAATATAGTATTTTTAAAGTTATACTTCTTCTAGCACGTCAGGGAAAAATGATGAGAGTAAATTTTTACGATGTGCGCGCACACCGTCACGAAAATCCGACAACCTGAAGTTAGCTATAGTCAACATTTTTTAATTCACCTTGAAGTTAGCTATAGTCAACATTTTTAAATTTTGAACGTAGAATAAGGCGAAAGATAATTTTTTTAAAAAGATTTTAATCTTGTTACGCCAACGAAGTATAACTTCTAACGCATGTACATAAGTACACACACACTTTTTTTAATTATGGTACGTTTTACCCCATATAAGTACACAGTGGATCTTTTACTCTCGAGAAGATTTTTTATTTGAATGAAGCCTTGAGCGGAAGGTATGTTTTTATAAAGTTAAAACATGCCACACGCCTTTTGAGAAAAACAACCCCTGGAAAACAGAATAAATACCTCGCAGAATTTTGGTGGTGCGCTCGTCATTCTGAGACATTTAGTTTATATCTTTTTTACCTCCTGCTGATGGTTTCAACCCTAGAATATTCTGGAATGTTTTAAAACATTTAATAAATTTCGTCTTCATAAAGCTGTGGAGATTATAATGTCAAAATTTAAATAAGGTAGAAATTGTGGCTTGTCAATTTTGGGCTGAGTTGCGACTTGCAAATGCTAGCTTGATACACTGCCGTGGGAAACAAGATTTATTCTGTTTGAACAACTAATTTGTTTGAGGTAATTTTGGGCAAAAAAGTGTTTTGATTTAAGGTTATTAATGGGAAATGCTTTAAATATTGGGCTTTGTTGAGAACGTTGACTGCCTCGGTGGCGTAGTTGTATTACGGTACGACTGCAATACTGAGGTCTCGGGTTCGATCCCCGGGTCGGGCAAAGTGATATTGGATTTTTCTATTCAGTATCAGCCCGGAGTATGGAATTTGTGCCCGATATGGCGATAGGCTCGCCCCCTATCACATCATGGGATGGAATACGCACGGCGAAAAGTGGGTGCATTAGTTGCGCCTCTGCCTACACCTTCGGGGTTAAAAGGCGTGAGTATGCGTGCGTTTGTTGAGAACGAAAGTTGTTGATTTGATGGTAGTGTCCATAAGTGACAAGACCTGTATTATCATTATTTCTGGATACAAGTATACCAATTAAGGAAGACCACATTTAATAAGTATTAATCAATAGACCTATTATTTGTGCCTATTATTAAAGCGGCGATAGTCTATTTGGTTCAAAACCCGAGGACACGCATCTCTGACTTTCTAAAGTTATGTGTGTATTCTTTGTGAATTATCGCTTACTTTGACGGTGAGGGGAAAAATAGTGAGGTATATACTGTATGTGAAGCCTGCCAACCCGCGCTAGGCCAGCGTGATGGACTAAGGCCTAACCCCTCTCAGTAGTAGAGGAGGCCCGTGCTCAGCAGTGGGCAGTATACAATACAGGGCTGGTATTGTTATATTATTATTTGTGAACGATTGTGTACTGTAATAAAAAGTACAGCTGCTATATTATACAGACAGTATAATACTGCTATTTCATATTTACAAATAGCTATTGCTCGCGGCGCCGCCCGCGTGCAAAAGTTTTTCCGTGATAAAAGTCCCGCTTTATATTTTCCCGGGATAAAAAGTAGCTTACGTCCTTACTTAGGCTCTAGACTATCTGTGTACCAAATTTCATTTAAATCGAATCAGTAGTTTTGGCGTGAAAGTGCGACAGATAGTCAGACAGATAGAGTTACTTTCGCATTTATAATATTAGTAAGGATTTGTAAATCTATTCATCGGTGTAATTAATTCTAAGTAACTAATTCTAATACGTCCTCCATTACTTTTGTTTACAAATCATACACAAAAAAAATAGTTAAAAAAATATTTAATTATTTCAATAGAAAAATAGCATTTACAACATACACTCAAGTTCAACATTCAGCATAATGACATCGTAATACTTACCTTTGTTCTTATGTTTTAATTATTTTCATGGAACTAAGTTCTAATACTGTACTTAAATATTAACATGTCTATTTGCATCATAATAGGTTTGATGTTGATCTTACGTTGAATTGTAATCATAATATACACGTCTAGATACTGATTCTGTGTTAACTTAGTTCAGTTTGCTTCACTAAAACGCGTGATTAGGTCTTAATCCTTGTATGGGTACATTTAATTAAAAAAAGTGTGCAATACGAAAGTTTTTATTTGAATGACATGATGAAAATCTTAGCAATTAAATTATGTAACTGTTAACAATAATTATAGTTTTATTTAGCTATGCTTATTGTTGGTTTTGGCTCAAGTGTAGTCCAGATATAATGTTGGCTAACATGAGTTATTACTCTCGTTATCTTAAGATTTAGAAAGAAAGAAAAAATATACTTATTTGTAACAAGTAACATTTCAAAATAATTACAATAAACACTTAAATTAGATTATTTTGTCTTTCTGTTTTTGGAATTCTTGTTGTGAAGTATAAAATACTAGCGACTTGCCTCGGCTTCGCACGGGCAGTACTTATTATAATCTATACCCAGATACCAAAGATGACTCAAAATTCCCAAAATTTAAAAAGAAATATTGTTCCGATTGCTACTAAAAGATCACAGATCACCCACTTGCCTAATTTGATGACTACTTAAACACTTAATTAATATCGGTCCAGGTCTTTAGAGTCCTTAAGGCACATACAAACACACATTTATCTATATAAAGTATGTCTACAGTAATCCGCTGCCAGCCATTGCTTCTAAGCTTAATGCTTTTCTTTATCAACTGAAATTGTCCTTCTAGACGTCTGTATAACATGTCATACGGAAAAACTGTTTCATGAAACACACATTGCTATGCAAATTGCTGTACTAGTTTATGATAATTAGCGTGTTATTATTGCACTGTGGAACTATAATAGCATAAACATACACGCTTAGTTAGGTAACTAAGCGTAAAAAATATGTTACATAGTAGGTACTTTAACGGTGAAGAAAAAGTCGTGTGGAAACCTGAATACCTGAGAAGTTCTCTGAATTTCGAAGGTATGTGAAGTCCGCCAACCCGCACTAGGCCAGCGTGGTGGACTAAGGCCTTAACCCTCTCAGTTGAAGAGGAGGCCCGTGCTCAGCAGTGGGCAGTATATAATACAGGGCTGTTATGGTATGGTATGGTAGGTACTATGTACTGGTGGTAGGTCTCTCATTATGTAAGAGGCCGTCTGGGTGGGTACCACCGCAATGTCTATTTCTACCGCCAAGCAACAGTGTGCATGCATTGTTGTGTTTCGGTTTGAAGGAAATTGTAGCCAGTATAACTACTGGACATAATGAGACTTAACATCTTATGTCTCAGGATGACGAGCGCAGTGGAATGCCACACAGTACTTTGTAAGTCAAGGTGCTGGATGGTGTTGCTTCTGTTTATGGGTGGTTGTATCGCTTACCATCAGGTGAACGGCATGCTCGTCTCGTCATTCAATGCATTAAAAAAATAAAAAAAAAACAATTTTTAGGTGCCATAAAACTTTTATTAGAAACTATTTACTTTATTGGTTTTAGTAATATTCTAAGTATGAAGTTATATTGATTTATAATTTTACAGGTTATAGTTTTTATTTCTCGTTAAGTACAGCTTATGTTGCAAATAAAGTTAAACAAATGTAAGTGTAGCTTAGATATTTATTACCATTTTTGTTTTGAATTTAGCTGTAATATTACAAGGTTTCATTAAACAGTACATGAAAGAAAGATCTAAATTAAACTAGATTTTCGACGATGATTTTATATCAAAAATATATAACTTAATTTTGCCGAAACTCTATTGTCTATGTCAATAAAATTAGAACCAACAAAAATTAACAACACCCAACAAATCCGTTGACTAGTCCGCTACACACCACACCCATACACTCCCACGTTCCTCATTCAAATTCCAAGTGCCCATACAAATATTTGTATTTCCTCAAACTGACGAGATGCTTGCAAGGATTATTTACATGTTACCTGAACAGAGGGTCACAAGTTTGGATGATACCGTGACATGTTGTTATATGATTGTTCTGGGTGCCATCGTTTTACGATGTTATTGTTTAGAGAAGTTTTCTACTTCCAGGCTGATAGTCTCTACATAAATTGACGATCGTAAACTACCAATACAATTATTGATCTATTGACAGTTAATTCCAGTATAATCGCATCGGTAGGACTTTACCTTTGATTAATTATATACCTAGATAGAGGGACGCGCTGCAATGAAACTAAAACAAACAGGGCAACTTTTCTTAAGCTAGTATGCGTGACAATTGTCTCATACGCTATAGCTGCATCATTCTGAGTATCCTTGTGTGCGCGCATAATGATACCAGTTATTACATGGTTTCTATTAAAACGGGGAGATAATTATATCCATGAAAAACAACAAAAAATAATTCACTCGAACTCATTTAGCGGGCAACAGTTGGCCTCTATTTTTTTCAACGTGTTTGAAACGTTCAGTGTCTATCTAGGTATATAATTAATCAAAGGACTTTACGATAATTATTTCGTAATTACCACTCCTATTTGTTTGCGATTGTAGGATAAAGCGTTGCACTAAAGGACATGTCCAAAAACGGGCCTGAAATTCTAAACAAAACAATTTATATATATTTGGATAGAACTCCTGAAAACTAACCTATTGCAATAAATCGTTTAATTTTAAAGACCTCCGATTTTGAGATTTATGTAATTTTTTTTGGCTTGAAAACTACACTTAGTATGAACGTTTTTAAAAAAGTGGGTTTTGAATGGAGGGGTCTAAAAATATTTTTTTTTTGGATCTAAGTTCCATGTTTTGCCTTTTTAATATCCCTAAAGTTTGAGCCTTGTTAGATTTTGAGGCCCAGCACTCATACAAAAAGCGGACATCTCCTTTGAAACAATAAGGTGACCAGAAAGTTGTGAATGTTTATGGACAGAAAGACAGAGAGACCAAAGAAAGAGAGGACATAAACAAATGGTTCATGACGCAATGCTGATAAGCACGTAAGGCTACAGAATATAAAGGCGGTACCGAAAGCATGAAGCCTCTTACACTTCCTAATACCTACTTCCCATCTATATTCTTTCTCCATCGTTTACTATCAAGTCACTGGCTTGTAATTGACTTGTAAAAAAGACAACACCATGAACTTTCCTTTCTTTACATTCTTCACAAAGAAAATTGAAAATCTGTCCCTACAAAAACGTATTTTCCTAATACCGAAACAGGTAGCGAGAGATTTAATTTATCGTATTTAGGGTATTTTTTGTGATGTCACTATCCTTTCAGGCAAAGCAAAATTTTATTTAACCTTTTCAAAGGATATTAGATCCCGAAGGAATGATAAAGGACCTTTAAGAAGTGATTTTTTATTTATTCGGATAAAGGGGTATTTACATCGGAGTTCTTTGTGTATCAGGATATATAAAGTAGGAAATTTATTTGTATGAAATCATCAAGTTAAAAATTATAGAATTTTATAGAGGCCATGGACAAAAATAAAAAGTCAATATAATCCTTTCTGTAGTATACTTGAAAAGTGTATTGCGTTGACCCCACATTGGAATAAGATAAAGGATTAACAATACCTAGTAACTGATCTACAAAAAGAATCTAGTGATTTGAGTGTAATTTTCTAACATAATATACATCTATACTATAAAGAGGAAAATTTTGTATGTAAGTATGTTTGTAAGAATAAACTCAAAAACTACTGAACGGATTTCGATGAAATTTGGCACACGGGTAGATCATGTCCTGGATTAACACATAGGCTACTTTTTATCCCGGGAAAACTTTTTCTCGCGGGCGAAACCGCGAGCAGAAGTCTAGTTGTATATATTATTTTCTTTGCTTGTCATAGTGTGTGCAAATATATGATTTTAATTTATATTTGTAAAACCCTGAAAAATCTACTAATACATCCACTAAAAACAAACAACATCCAATATTTTACATTCCAAAACACCAACAAAATTGACTTGAGAATTCCAGAAACATCGATGCTCATTTATACTTCACAAAACAGTGTAAGGATATAATGTCAGTATTACTCGACGTCATATTGGATTTGCCCTGTCTCCGGGCTTTGCTTGCATGTCTTCCCTGCTTTATTACGGGATTCAGACTCCCATTGTACAGGGATAAAGTTTTTAGGAATTATGTAGTGGGGAACGGTAGGGTGTTCTGGAATATACTAACGTCGGGAGAAAATATAAATTAAAAAACCGCGATAAAATCCGTAAAAATAGTTTTATTTAAATGGAATATACTATTTTAAAAATAATGCATTCTGGTAAAATACTAGATAGACTCAAATATAAACGACATATCTGTTTAGTTAATGCAATGTCTATTTGTCTAACCAGCATTGTTCAATTACTTTTGCTGCAGTTTAAAGGACATTATGACAAGCTAGCATTTACCCACGGCTCCGCTTAAAAAGATTTTCCGGGATAAAAGTCCCACTTTATATTTTCCGGGGATAAAAAGTATCTTATGTGTTAATCCAGGACATGATCTACCGGTGTGCTAAATTTCATCGAAATCCGTTCAGTAGTTTTTGCGTGAAAGAGTAACAAACATACATTCATACATCCATACATTCTTACAAACTTTCGCGTTTATAATATTAGTAGGATGTAATTGCTGGGCATTATAAAAATTATATCTTATTGTATCAGAGCATAGTGGAGTGGCAGTCGTTTTACTTAATAATATTTTTCCGGTATAACAGTCCCGTTATATTGTTTTCCGGAATAAAAAGTTGCCTTCCCAAGGTCTCAAACTATCGCTATACCAAATTTCATCGCAGTCCGTTTGGTAAGTAGTTTTTTAGTTTATCGCGTACAGAGCGTTTTACTGGTGGTAGGTTTCTCATATGTAAGAGTCCGTCTGGGTGAGTACCACCACAATGTCTATTTCTACCGCCTAGCAGCAGTGCACATGCACTGTTGGGTTTCGGTTTGAAGGACATTGTAGCCAGTGTAACTACTGTAACTAAGGTGCTGGATGGTGTTGCAACTGTTTATGGGTGGTCGTATCGCTTACAGGGGCGGCTGTACTTTAAGTGCACTCGTGCGCTGAACTACCAGATTTTAATAGGTTTATAAATAAAAAAGTAAAAATGTTTAATAATACCTGATTAATGATCTATTCAATATTAACGAAATTATGACGCAACAGTTTAAGCTCTTTGCTAAAGCATTAAGACGTATTTTTCGAAAATCGCTGTAAGAAATATTCTCCGTGCGATCTACAAAGCGCACGGCGAGTGTTCATACAACTTCTACGAGCTACGAGCGAAAACGCCTGGCGCGTGAGACAGAGATAGTTCAATAGAAAATGTACGGCGAAATAAGACCGCTCTCGTACGCCGCACGGGCGAACCGAAGATTACCGAGAGCGGACGAGGTTTGACGAAATTCGCTATCATAGTGTCAATTTACAATTAGCGGACGCATTTGATTTGTTTTTCTATTTGTTTACATTCTGCAAGGATTGAGTTTGAGTGATTATTGAGTTATTAGACAGTTTGTGTGAGTAAATCGTTGTGAAAATGAGCGTGATTTAATTTATAAAAAAATAAAAGTACCTTGTGTAGACAAAATGTTATTTTATTACAATTTCGGATTCGAATACTTACTTAGTGAGCTGGTAAAGTGAACCACCACTTCTAAGATCCACCAGCCGCCACTGATCGCTTACCATCAGGCGAATCGCATGCTCGTCTCGTCATTCAATGCCAAAAATAAAAGAGGCGACTGGCGATTTTGTTTTATATTATGTAAGGATGTAGTGATTGATCTAAAGGAGTATGGATTTTTTACTTTATAATACCAAATATATCAATCTTCTAAAACCGTTGCTTACCATACCGTTCCCTCACCATGCTCAGCTTTTTGATCCGATATCTTGCCTTTCTTTATTTTGGCGACAGAATGAGATTTGCGTAAATGAAATTGGCGTGTGAAAAACCGGGCGTTAACTTACAGAGTTTTTGCCATAAACTCCAAATGTGACGTCTGTAAAGCGCACCTTCTTTGCGTAAATAACTTATTTTATTAGTTTCGTTGTTGGTTCATCATAATGAACATTTTTCATGAAGGACAGTTTGAAGAATATTATGGCTAGCGTAATTACTGGGCATTGTGAGACATTATGTCTCAAGGTGACGAGCGCAATGGAGTGCTACGCAGTACTTTGTGATTCAAAGCTATGTGCAGCGTTGCTACTGTTTATGGGCGGTCGTATCGCTTACCATCAGACGAACAGCATGCTCGTCTCGTCATTTAAATGCAATAAAAAAATATGATGATTGAACACATTATGAAGCCTAAATGCCTGGAAATTACTAATTTAATATGAAAAGGAACTCATTGGATGGTCCTTTCAAGCAAATCTGGAATTTTTAGAGGAGGCCCATGATTAGTAGACTTCCGAAGGTTGAAAATGATAATGATAAGTTGTGGCAATAACTGTACATAGTACGAGCCCATAAATGTTCAGAGCCATGAGACTTATAGGACTAAGGTGAGGCTAGCCAAGTCTTAGCATATTCATAACTTCCTGTACAACACAAGGACTCGAAAACAATTTAGAATCTAATTGTTTAATGTTGCAATATAATATGTAATACTAGAAACGGATTCATCGTAATCAATTTATTGAACTAAACAGTTTAGTATTTCCAACGATCACTATTGCAACTATTTCAAAACTACTGCTTCAAAATCCATAGAGTAGAGATCCATCCGTAGAGTGACGTGCTGCAATGAAACTAAAACCCGGAGTTTCTTTCTGTCTTTCTTCTTCGGGTCGTCATCGCTTAAGTAGCTAGTGAAAGGCTGGTAGGTTAGCTAGGCTAGGGCCTGTAGTGTCCTCACCGGTGAGGATCACGACGCGTTCCTCCCATTATTTTAATAAAATGGTCTCTTTTTTATATCCCCTTTCCTGCCAGCCCGAGCTGGCTTTTTTGTTTTTGTTTATTTTTCATCATAGATTTACGCGCGCGCATGCTCACGCCTTTTATCCCCGAAGGGGTAGGCAGAGGCGCAACTAGTGCACCCACTTTTCGCCAAGCGTATTCCGTCCCATGATGTGATAGGGGGCGAGCCTATCGCCATATCGGGCACAAATTCCAGACTCCGGGCTGATACTGAATGGAAAAATCCAATATCACTTTGCCCGACCCGGGGATTGAACCCGAGACTTCAGCCTTGCAGTCGTACCGTAATACAACTACGCCACCGAGGCAGCTTTTTTATATCCCCTTTCCTGCCAGCCCGAGCTGGCTTTTTTGTTTTTGTTTATTTCTCATCATAGATTTACTCCCAATAAAAATGTCGGTAGTTATATAAGTGGCTATTAGTATTAATTATAATTATTAATATAATCAATTTAATGTATCTTAACTTATCATAAGTGCAACTAAGTTCGCCTACGTGATGAATAAAGTATTTTATTTTATTTATAAAAAAAAAAAACAAACAGGCCAAGTTTTCTTACGCTAGTATGCGTGACAGTTGTCTCATACGCTATAGCTGCATCATTCTGCGTATTCTTGTGTGCGCGCATAATGATACTACTTATTACGTGGTTTCTATTAAAACGAGGAGAGAATTATATTAATGAAAAACAACAAAAAATAATTAACTCGAACTCATTTAGTGGGGAACAATTCGCCTTTTTTTTTCGGCGCGTTTGAAACGTTCAGTGTCTATCTAGGTATATAATGAATCAAAGGTGTTTCCATTGTTCTCTTACAACAGCATCAACGAAAAATGTCGATTGTCCAAATAAACACGTAACAAACAACAAAGTGTCTCGCATCCCATAATCCCTTTTAGGTAAGGAAACGGTTTTTCTTGCGAGGATCCAACGCAGTTTCCGTGGGTAAAGCGCGCCCTGGTAAATTACTTGGAAACCCTGCCCAGATAACCCGTATTACGCTCCGGGGAAAAATATAAATTGGCGAATACTCCCGCTTATAGAATATTGTAATGCTATTGATATCATTTGGTGATTCGGGTGATTTGGTTAGTGGGAATGTTGTTCCGCTAAGGTTTTCTTTCAATCGTCAGATAAATTGTATCATAAAGAAACAAAATCAAAAAATAGTTTGTATGGTTGAAGTCTTGAAATAAAACTATTTTTCGGACTTTATCGCGGTTTTTGAAATTATATTTTCTCCCGACGTTTCGAAGACTTTGCAGCCTTCATGGTCACGGGGCCGACTGAGGTGTTAGTTGACCAAAAAAGTAAAAGCCACAATATCTACCTACATTTAACAATTAAAATAGTTTTATTTCAATGTCTAGCATTCACGTAAACACAAGAAATCATTATGGTTGAAGTCTGATTAATTCAGTGACTTCTCTATTAGGTCAGGTTATAATTTATATGACGGATGAGTTTTGGCGGTTAAAAAATCAGCCCTAAGCTGTAAATTGTTGGTGACGGCAGTTTCTTTCTCAATAAAATTTCAATCAATCAGCCCATCCACTGATGAGCTTAGGCCTCCCAAAGTGAGCGCCGATCGTGCCGGTCTTAAGCAGTCCGCATCCATCCGCTACCCGCTGCCGTTGCAAAAACATAATTTGTCTGGCGAGAAACAGTTCAAACGGTATTTCTTATCGATCACTATGGGTATGCTGAGAAAGGAAGAAATTGTGCAAAATATTGTTGCAAGATTGATTTTATTTTATCTAGCATGGGGCAAACTTGAAATTAATATTTATGAGGAAGTATACGAAAGAGTAATAATTATGCAACATCCAGAGTCCCTTATTGACTATTTGACAAAAAATTAGGTTCAACACTTGATGAAATGAAGGAATGATTTAATTTCATAAAGCTATTTTTGATACAAAGAATTCAACTTTTAATATACGAAATTAAGAAACCAATACTTTTTAACACAATTTAATTTATGATACATCGTATCCTGCTCCGAAATTATAGATGAACAGGATTAAAACCAGTTTCGCTCAACACTTACTAAAGTTACTGAAGTCCATCTAAATATACATTTAATTTTGTACCTTAAATGCCCGTTTAGGGTATTACAAAGACGATCAGCCGGTCTTCAAATTACAAAACCCTATTCAGAAGCTAAAATAAATAGAGATCACTTGGATCTGAAATTCAAATATGAAACTTGAAAGTACTGAATTACGCTTTTAAAACGTTGAGCTGAAAAAGTTGAGTTCGCGCGTCTTGAGCAGTTTGATTTTGGCTTTTTTTTGACCTTTTGATTACTTAGATCTTGCTTTCCGTTATGGATAATTTTGATACAGTTTAAGGAGTGGCAGATGATTTAATTACTGAGAAGCCATTGGCGATGGGTTCGATTTTTACCTTATCAAAAATATTATATCTGCCAATATATACGGTATGCATTTTAAAGACACGGCAGTTCATGCTTGCGTGTAACTATTAAAAAAATAAGCAAAATACGATATAAATGGAGGGCTAATCTCAAAAAAAAAAAATAGTAATAAGGCTCCCAACACGTGGATCCCTTGTGCTATCTACTTGTTTGACCTATTTTTTTTTGACTGCCTCGGTGGCGTAGTTGTATTGCGTACGCGTTACGAGTACAATTTGCGTGCTGAGGTCCTGGGTTCGAATCCTGGGTCGGGCCAAAAACATTGTGACTGGGTTTTTCCATCTTAAAAATTACTCAGTCGCAGCTCGGAGTCAGGAAGTTGTCGGTGTGATACCCCCGTGCCTCGGAAGGCACGTAAAGCGGTTGGTCCTGCGCCTGATCTCTCTCCGGTCATGTCGGATTGCCGTCTCACCGGACTATGAGAGTGAAGGAATAGCGAGTGCACCTGTGTATTGCGCACACACTTGTGCACTATAATATCTCCTGCGTACCTGGCTGATCTCCGTTGAGATTGGCCGCCGTGGCCGAAACTGGCTAGGAGGATTACGTGACCTATTTTATGAATTTTACGTATGAACGTGGCCTTTAAGTATAATCTATTTTTGTCACATACTTTAAACTTGGTTCAGGAAAGCAAAAATAGCTAGGTGCTAAAATTCCCTTAAAAATAGGGTCTAATATTTTGGACGATAATTAAAAACTGAATACCCACCCTCCTTAAACAGGTCCTACGACCACTCTTACATACTGTATAATTTACTATTTTAGTTGTGAATATTTTGGGATTGGAAGTCTCTCGCAGTTTTCGATACATGACAAACAATGAAGAAGACTTCATAGTCGTGCTCTTTTGACAAAGTGATCGTGATCATATTTGTGCCGATTATTGATTGATTGATGCTAACCATATACTTTTAGATCATCTATATATATAATAAAGCATTAGAACCGGTGTGTCTGTACATTTAAAGAAATGTGATAAAAAAGAAACGGGGTGACTACAGAAGAGTAATGGTAAACAAATCAGTGATTTTTATAATTCTTTTCTGTCTTTCTTTTTTCTGTTTATTTGTTACTGTACAGTCAGCAGCATAAGTAGCTGAACAAATAAAAAAAATCAAATTGCCTACATACCTTTGTGTTCTTACTAATCTTTTTTTCTCTTCACAAAAATAAAATAAAAGAGATTTACTTTACTTCAAACGAAGAAAAAATATGTTTACTGGTAGGACTCTCATATGTAAGAGTCCGTCTGGGTGGGTACCATCGCAATGTCTATTTCTGCCGCCTAGCAGTAGTGTGCTTGCACTGTTGTGTTTCGGTTTGAAGGACATTGTAGCCAGTGTAACTACATGGCATAATGAGACTTAACATCTTATGTCTCAGGATGACGAGCGCAGTGGAATGCCGCACAGTACTTTGTAACTCAAGGTGCTGGATGGTGTTGCTACTGTTTATGGGTGGTCGTATCGCTTACCATCAGGCGAATGACATGCTCGTCTCGTCATTCAATGCCATAAAAAATAATGTTTCAGTTTAACTTAACGCGTATATAGGCGATTTGAAATTTTGATTTTGTTCAGCTACTTATGCTGCTGACTGTACATCTCCGAAACTACTGAACGGATTTCGATGAAATTTGGCACACGGGTAAATCATATCCTGGATTAACACATAGGCTACTTTTTATCCCGGAAAAAATTTTCACGCAGGCGGAGCCGTGAGCAAAAGCTAGTTATTCAATAATAACATTAAATGTATCATGTTATATTCCCATTATTAAAGTCACTGAAACAAATTTTAGAGAATCTTAATTCAAGGGTCCCTTCGTAAACAATAAGGAGGGATGAAATGGGGATGGAAGCGCCCTATCCCACCTGTTCGGGATAAAATTAAATCAGTTGCGACAACTTGAAGCAATTGCTGAATCAAGTTTCGAGTCGTCACGACCGAAATGAGCTAACTTACTGTCGGGAGATTTTGACTATTTTTAGGGGTCCGTAAAAAAGCTGATTTTCCATTTACAATTTATCCATAAAATATAACCTGACTAATACATACACAGAGAATGGTTTAACTACTATATTTGAAGATTTATATAATCTATAATTTTAAGGAACGATATGAAATGAAATAATTTATTCGAACCCATAAAATGTTATACATTATTTAGATTCCGTCAATATAAAATATGTCAGTACAAAATATCAACTTTTTATATTCTGACAATAAAAACAGTATTATCACATGGCCTAGTGACTTAGATCTAATGTTGACGTAGTGTAGATAAAAGACTGTCGAAGAGTCATGCGTCTCGTTCGCCAAAACTATGCCGGCCTGTGTTACTCTAAATTGGCTTTCCATTAGTATTCTTCGAAACGAGTCACTATACACCTTTTTAGCGTATGATGTTAACTATTCAGCCGGTACATAATATATCAGGTACCTTTCTAGTTATATTTCTTACAAACTAATTAATACTACAGTCGTCAAGAAACTAACGTCAGAGCGAAAAAGAATTTCAAATGTCAACTTAGAATTTAAACTTACGTTCGTAATGTTACTTCAGCGTATTTCTTTAAACTGTGGACATTTCCTCTCTAACTTCTAGGAAACTTCTGCCGCAATCGTGGTAAACAACAGTTTTTATAAATATCTACGCTTTGTTAGAAAATTTAAAGTCACTTGATATTTTTATAGCTTTTAAAAATGGTCTTCTTTCTAGTGTACGATTTTTTCAACTTGTTAAGTTTTTGTTAGTCCTCTTCAGTTAGCAAGAATTTTTATTTGATGAGCCAATGAGCAGTTCGGTAACTCGCTAGACTAAGTTATCTCTATTGCTCGCGGATATCTACGATAGCAAAGGAATTGTGGTTATGATGTGTGCCGGTATACAATCATCATCATTAGCCACTGCTGAACATATGCTTCCCCCAAAGATTTCCAGACGGACCTGTCAAAAGCGGTCTGCATCCAGCGTTTTCCAGCGACCTTTATCAAATCGCCTGTGCGCCTTGTAGGCCGACATTCATCGCTGCCCATAACTCTAGATACGTAGTCTCCACTCGAGAACTATGTTGCCCCTAAGAGACAATAATCCAAGGGAATTAGTAAGCAGTAGGGTCGTTAGGACTTCCAAAAAATCATTTCTCACCGACCTTACATGTAGCAAAACTGCCATCTCTGATCTATAAGATTTTTTTTTGGTATTGAATGATGAGACGGGCATGCCGTTCGCCTGATAGTAAGCGATACGACCATCCATAAACAGTAGCAACACCATCCAGTACCTTGACTTACAAAGTACTGTGTGGCATTCCACTGCGCTCGTCATCCTGAGACATAAGAGTTAAGCCTCATTACATCCAGTAGTTACACTGGCTACAATGTCCTTCAAACCGAAACACAATAGTGCATGCACACTGCTGCTTGGCGGTAAAAATAGACATTGCAGTGGTACCCACCCAGACGGACTCTGACATATGAGAGACCTACCACCGTACATTAACTCCTAATATGACAAGACAAAAGACGAAGTAAAATCTACTGTTAATAAAGTATTCAAGGAACCACAATATCCCACCTAGATTCACACCCGGCACGTTTTATTTCATTTCCGTGGCGACGCGCCGGCCGGCAGTTGTGGCCAGTAATTGTACAATTTTAATTTTAACGATCACAGACTGCCGCCTTCACCGCTTCTGACTCGTACTTAGGGATTAGACTGTTCTTTGAAATAAGGTTTTATTTGGTGTGTATTTTTACTAGCGGTTTAATCGTGATAACGTCGTGATATACATACGTACTTACTTAAATGTCGTTTTTTATGTTTATTGTTAGTATATTGTTATTTATATTATATTCTAATTTCGAATAAATTAATCGACTGTTAACGTACCATAGAAGCCTGAGTGTCTAGTTCAAAAGATATTATTAATTTTGCTTGTTTGACGCCGTAAAATTGATTTATTCATTTCTCTATTGCTCAAAAAAAATTCTCAACCCCGAATACATAAGGATTAACGTAGCTGGCGAAATTTGGGTATATTACAACTCTGTCTACCCCTGAAAAGGAAAGGTGTGAACATATGTAATTTTCAAGAATTCTTTACATAAAAAAGACTGTGTTCCATAATAGAAAAATCGCAACATTTAATTGCGCAATAAAAATCGAATAAAAAGTCTTGTTATAGCAAACATTTCCGTTTTATTGCGTCATCATACAAACTGTAAAGAAAAATAAGTGATTTTTTATTGTTCAATTCATCACTTAAGAACATAGCTAGATATATTTGTAGTGTATACAGTTATGTAAAAACTTTTCATAAATCTTAAAGACAAACAGCGTGGAGACTGAAATTATAAACTTCATACTATATAATTGTCCAAGACCAAACGATTTCAAACGGTTTCTATACTAATATCCACAAATTGAAATACCCCAACCAATAAAATAACTGAATTAAAAAACCTTTATTCAACTTAGCTGACATAAGATTATTTTAAGCGTTATATTAGGTACTTTCGTTTCAAAATAATTGCTGGGGAGAAAAGTTTAAAATGTAATTAGAAAAAGGGATATAATATGCAAACTATTGGCATTATTAGCGACACTTAAATAGCAACCATAAGCTATAGACTAGCTATTGACTGCCTCGGTGGCGTAGTTGTATTACGGTACGACTGCAAGGCTAAGGTCTCGGGTTCGATCCCCGGGTCGGGCAAAGTGATATTGGATTTTTCTATTCAGTATCAGCTCGGAGTCTGGAATTTGTGGCCGATATGGCGATAGGCTCGCCCCCTATCACATCATGGGGCGGAATACGCTTGGCGAAAAGTGGGTGCATTAGTTGCGTCTCTGCCAGTGAGTATGCATATGCGTATTTCCCCCACGGAAGTCGTTTAATTTCTTAACTTTTAACTAAAGCAGTTAGTGAGCGCAGAAACATTTTAAGAAAACATCTTACCTACGTTTGTGAGAAAATTAACTTAATTGCAAGAAGTATAACTAGACTTTTAGGTACCACGTTGATGGGCAATGTTACGTACGTAGATTTTAATGGAGGCATAAAGTGCTCTTTATTATTGTAATATCCATTAGATGTCTCAAAGAGTTCCATAGTGTTCCCAAGTTAAGGTAAGTGGGCTTATTTCTCATGCTAAATTACAGGCGTAGCTGATGCTGGTAAGTTGTGAGAGTATTTTCTATGAGAATAATTTATATTTCTTATATTTAAGCGAAAGTTAGACATTGAAATAAAACTATTTTACGGATATTATCGCGGTTATTAAATTTATGTTTTCTCTCGACGTTTCGAAGACTTTACAGCTTTGATGGTCACAGGGCGGACAATATAAATTAAAAATCCGTAAAATAGTTCTATTTCAAAATGTTCGTGTAGTTTAGTAGCTTAATATTATTTAAATACTTTTCTAAGGTGCAATCGTTTAAATTGTTTAGTCAATCAAATATAAAAAAAAAAACGTACGTCTGTGGGATATGAAATAAAAGTTGTAATATATGTCTTTTTAAATGAAACCATCTGACTTTAAACGAATTTCACTCAATAATCCACCATAAATTTTCATAAATCATGATTTTTTTTTTTAATATTGCTACAATTAATTAAAAAATATCGTGATTTAATGGAATTGGTTACTATTACTAGGATGACTATCTTAACATTACAAAAACAACTACCACAATTCAAAAGACATTCCACACAATTCTAAAACTAAAGTCACTTGGTCGATTTTCATAGTACTATTCTCAGATATTACGATTACTCCAATTTAAACAAAACTTATTAAAACTTACAACTATTTGCGAAGCTTATTATTACTGACTTAACTCCAAAGAAAGGAACATCGGGGACGTGTGAAAATTGCCTTCAATTACGCTCTAGTTAAATTAGAGACGGTAAAATTTCATTTTAGCGCTTAACGTGTAAAAATACAAGGAAAGGAATTTTAGTTATTTAATTCATTCTTACAACCTAGAAAAGATTATGAAATTAATTTTCTTTGGTTCTTTTATACATAATGGTAGAGTGCTGCTAATCATACCTACTTTTATGTATCTATGAGGAATAGGGTAGTTAAATACTTTTTGAAAACCTTTTTTTAAAATTGTATTCAACTTTCAAAGTTCACACAATAATGTGATGGAAGGAGTAGCTGTCAAATAACAGTTATACCAAACTGTGACGTCACGGAGAGTAACTGGCCATAACGCTGCGTGCGTGAGAAAGAGATAGCGCGATAACCCTACCACACCTTTTCTTTACAAATAAAGGAAATTGTCATATTGTGGATGCTTTGATAACTGGAGGATTGGAAGTAGAAGGTAAAAAGGGAATCATTTATTGATATAGTTATTGTATGTGTCTTTAATAACATACAACCATTCATAGCATCACGCCTTTTTCCCATTTCAGGGGTAGACAGATGTGTGAGACACCCACATTTCGCCAGATATGTTAGGTCCCATGTAATAGGGGGCAGAAATTGTATTAGTCAGATGTTATTAATTCAGACAAATGCCAATAAATCGTGATAAAAGTCACCTTATGAAAGTTTTAGACATTTCTTATGTCTATCCAAATACACACTTTACATATAATAGACACTTTGAAACCATAAAACTATGCGTAAAACACGATCTCGATACATCGAGACAATAACCTACAGGTTAATATCAGACAATAAACTACGTGAAATAATAAAACAAAGGCATAATAAATTCAATTTACATTATTAAGACAATCCAGCTGTGCCTCGAGGCTGTCGAGGTGTCGTCTGTAAGGTCCTTATCTAGCTTAGGCGTGGCACATCCGACCCTTTAAGCCGATCTCAAACGAGTTTACTATGAATTATTTAACTTTGGAATGTTCTAAAATTCTTGCTACGCCTCTTCTGTCTTTAATGTCATAGACTATCATAACATTGTTGTTGGTTTTAAAATTTGAATTAAAACTATGGTAGTTATTGTAACATTAACCTTTCGTACGACCAACACCTCGGTTTTTTCAATTAAAGTATTCGAAACGTCGCGTCATCAGGAGTAAAAATTAAATAAATCTATACTAATATTATAAAGAGGAAAGATTTCATTGTATGTGTGTTTGCATAGAATAGGCTCCGAAACTACTGGACCGATTTGAAAAAGAATTCACCAATATAAAGCTACATTATCAGCGAGTAACATAGGCTACTTTTTATCCCGGGAAAATATAAAGCAGGACTTTTATCCCGGGAAAACTCATTCACTCGGGCGGGGCCGCGGGCCAAAGCTCGTATATCATAAAACTGATTTGAAGTTAAATGTAGATTATAGTGTGTTCATGGATTAAAGGATGTTTAAAACAGGTTCGTCTGGAAATCTTTAGGGGAGGCCTATGATCAGCACTGGAATTTATACAGCTTTATTTCTTCTGAGCAGCTGATAATGATGATGATGATGAAGACAAAGAACTTCAGTACGCACTCACCAGAAACATTGTAACAACATCACCAATAACAAAGGGGCTGGCCCTTTGAAAAATACTAAAAGTTTTCATTTTTGTTACAGAAAATAATCCCGGAAGGAAAATTTATTATGTAACACGGAATTTTACAGAAAAGGTGCTAGAAAAACTCATGGTTTGTATCTGTATAATCTAAGTGCAATGAATATAATATATACTACGAAAACCCAAGTCATTCTAGGAATACTATTTGAGTTTGTATTGAAAAATAAAATATTTTTTGTTATCTAAGTGTTTTATTTATTCTTAGCGCATACCGCAAGAATGAGCGGAGCAGTCATATTAGGCTGAGAATAGTCTTATGACTCTGAACGTAAACTTATATGATCGTCGGGGTAGTGTCACGCTAGGACAACAGCTCAGGTCGGTATTATAATATAAAGACCATCATTTGGGTAGAACTGGGTAGCCTGATGCTTACTGTTGAGTTGTTAATCTAATCTCTGGAACATCATACGCAGTTAGATTAGACTTTGCAAACCAAAGTCAATAGATTCCAGTAGATCCTGAAATCTGAATGCTCCACTACGTAGCAATGAAAAATGATTTATTAAATCAGTAGTTAAACATTCCTTTCCTTTAGTAGAATCGCAAACTTGCATGGGCGTTTTGTGTCACACACAAATTACACTAATAAACGTACCTATTAAAATAATTCTGCAAGATATCATAATATATTCGTTCTCAAGACTAAACAGCTTATATTTATCATATTTTGAGGTCCATTAGAAGTCTATAGATAGATATTATAGTTAGATACTAACCACATTCTATCGAGTGATCCGAAAAGTGCCTACTCATTTCATGAGAGCAATGTGACAAATCTACGTTTCCGCTATTTATGACTTTTTTATAAATAAATTATTTTATATACCTATTTATCTCTTACCATCTAGTGTAAGTCCCTGTTATTCGTATAACGGGTCACCAAGCATATGTATTATCTCTTATTATGCTTTTATTCAATAAAAAATAGCTCAAATTTATGCATTGCTAATCGACTTTCGTAAGGGCACTCTTAAGTCATCGAATGAAATTACTGGTATGATTCAGGTCTATTCAGTCTGTTCCATAAAATGATGAACCTTAAACCTAGATATATTAAAATGGGACCACTTCGAGACCCCTATTTACTAAATAAAGAAGGAATCAAAGAAATACGCTCCCAATTTTCAGAGAATTCGGTATACATACATAAAAAAAACACAAACACACGAATTGATAACCTCCTTCTTTTGGAAATCTGTTAAAAACCGGTGAAGTTTTAAATTCGATCCCTAGGTTAGTGCACAAATATTTACGTAAAATTTTCACTTATAATACCACAAGAGCTTCAAAATTATCGGGTATTTTCCGATAGGTTCGTTGCAAACAAATGAAGGAGTTTTCAGGTTAAAAAATCACGAGCGCGAAGCGCGAGTGATTTTTCCTGAAAAACTTGACGACTTTATTTGTTTGCAGGGAACCTTGAGGGAAATGCCAGATAATTTTGAAGCTCGTGTGGTATTCGGGGGATTATTTTTCCGTCCCAAATGTCGGCCAATAGAATTGCACCATGAGATGAAATGAACAGTCAACAAATAAGAATTTCATAATATATAGTAACTACCAGAGAAAATATTCAAAAAATTATCAGTATAATACCATGTAGGTTGTACCACGTGACGTCGAATGGTGCAATTCTATTGGTCGATATTTGGGTCGGAAAAATAATCCCGTAAAATCACTTGTCAGTTATCCGAGATTGGAATGTGTACCCGGTTTTTAAATTAAATCGACCACTACGACGCAAACATAAACATTATCGACTTTTGTATTAGAAGAGCCAGGCAGAGGTGCAACCAGTGCACCCATATTTCTCCCTGCGTGCCTCGGTGGCGTAGTTGTATTACGGTACGACTGCAAGGCTGAGGTCTCGGGTTCGATCCCCGGGTCGGGCAAAGTGATATTGGATTTTTCTATTCAGTATCAGACCGGAGTCTGGAATTTGTGCCCGATATGGCGATAGGCTCGCCCCCTATCACATCATGGGACGGAATACGCTTGGCGAAAAGTTTGTGCACTAGTTGCGCCTCTGCCTACCCCTTCGGGGATAAAAGGCGTGAGCATGCGTATATTTCTCCCTGTGTCCGTCCCATGATGTGATAAAGGGCGAGATCATCGCCACATATGATATAGAGCCCAAATTTCGGAGTCTGATATTGAGCAGAAAAACCACTTTACCCAACCCGGGATTCGAACGTTAGACCTCAATTCCTTTCGACAGCATACTAAAAAGAAAAAGTTGTCAATTTTGGCGGTTGCATTACTGTCTACCCCTTTGGACATAAACGTCAACGTCCCTCTACCCAATATAAAGCAGAAAAGGGAACAATTATGGCCACTTTCATCATCCCAACCGAATTAGGGCCAAAATGACCCATATTTCTTTCATTTCTATAATCAAATAAGGAAAATGGACGTGTGCGGTGAGCCTTACTCGGATTAGTTTGGCGCGTGATAATTGACTAGACGGATAAACTGCGTGATGCCCGGATATCGGGCCGGTTATGACGCGTGTTTATATTACACCCGGGTAATAGGTATCTTTAATTGATTTTGTTGAAGATGTTTTTATACTTACCTAGTATTTTGATGGTATTTATTATATCAATAATATAAAAAATAAGGTAGTGTTATTGTAAGTTTTTTTTGGATCGGAAATCATTCTAAAATTGGATAAAATAAGTTACACTATTTCTGTGTATCATTTGATTACTTTTATTCCGTGATAGATTTCGTAGCCGTCACCGCGAACAAAATTAAATATTATGTATAGGTACATGCTTACTATTATATTTTTTACATCTGAATCACAAGATGAGCAAGCTTGATGAAGCGTCATGAGTGACCATAAATAATAAACAACTAGTATGCTTATAATGTAGCAAAAACACGACACGACTCCGTTTGGTTTTATTGTGATTGGTTGAAAGACTAACGTGACTGACGTATTAGTCTCTCGATCAATCACAAACATCAAAATTAAACGACATTGATTTACAAGTTGCGTCTTTTTTCCACATTCTAAATCCAAAGGAATTTGAATTACAGAAAATTGCGTGCCATTACAAAGAAGCACTTCATTATCACAGAGGTGGAAACATGCACATTTACCTATAATAAAAGAACGAAGGAGACAAAAAGAATATACAAATGTTAGGTATACCTATCACTAGAGTATAGTATACATATTAATTGGCTTGTACGCCCACACCGGAACAACTAGGTGGTCATCTCAGCATTAGCTGTGTTACGAATCACTGCTTCCTTGATGGTGGGTCTCTCGTATGCGAGGGGCCGTCTGGGTAGATAACACCGCAATGTCTATTCCTACCACTAAACAGCAGTGTGCATTCACTGTTGTGTTCCGGTTTTAATAATAAAAAAAAAAATACTAGGTATTAGGAGACTTGACATTTAATTGCCATAAAAAAAGGAAAAGGAAATCAAAGAATAGCACTGATTTTCTGTGGCCATGCAGAGTACTGTAAGGCCACCAAATACAAGCCATGACGCATAAATTATACAAAGTACTATGTCTAACCGAAACAATATTTAAACACTCATGACAACAGAAATAAATAATGAAGTGATGTACCCAGGTGGATACTGGCATACAAGAGACCAGCTAATCACTTTGCATAATTAACATCAAAAGAACAGTGTAATTGATGTCGCCCGGGTTTCCGTTAATTAACACAAAAACAGCGAAATGGGACGTTTTTTTGCGTAGACGAATAATTAAATTTCGTCTTTTAATCATCGAGGAATGAATTTACATTTTTTAGAAAGTTTATTTAGTGAGATAAGGAGATTAAGTACAAATATTTGAAAATAAATCCAATTTGCAGAATTTAACGCTTTATAGCCATCTGTTTAGGTTGTGCGGTATCAGTCAGTCAGCGTTAAGAATTTTATTAAGTAAAATACTCACAAAAATAATTCACAGAAAAATAATTGTTGGAGATTTTTAGTGGTGCGATTGGAAAATATTGGGCGGCAATCATTGATGTAAAATGAAAACCATATTTTTTTAATAAACTATATGTACAAATCCGCAGCCAAAAAGTCGTTGTTGCTTGAAGCTACACTTGTTAAGAAAAACCCACAAGAATTAAATTTTGATGTCGCGACCAGATCTTATGGCGTTGATATATTATATTGCAATTAATCCACGTACTACCAAATAAAGTTTATTTTATAAAATAAATTTGTCATTGTTACATCCAGAAATATTTTTTTCATTCCGTTACAAATAACGATGCAGTATCCCATTTTATCCATGTCCGATGATGTTTGGCATTTGCAGCAACAAATCCATAAAATTTGGCAACGGCCGTATGATTTGGCGCAATTTGTCCGGCGTGTAGCGATGCGCAGCGTTACGTGTTTTTTTGGAACTAACTGGTTCAATTGTGAACTTTTTTTTAATGTAACTTGAAATATATTTGGTTGTATTTTCGTTCGTATTTTAAAAATGGAGTAGATTTTTTAAAAGTAAGATAGCATTGAAATTCAGTCGTTAACACGCTTTTTATTAGCTTCATACGTATGTTAGTATGTATGTATGTAACGGAAACTTTGAACATGATTTTGACTCCCTTAAAACGTCAGAGTAAATCGAAATTTGGCATACTTATCAAGGACCGATGACAATTCAATATTTTAAACTAAAAAAACGCTTTTATAGAAAATCGAATTAAAAATGAAAAATAAATAATAGTGTAAAAAACTAAAAAACACGCTTCTATAAAAAATCTAACTAAAAATAGAAAATATATTTGAATTAAGAATAGTGTAAAAAAATATTTAAATATAAATTAAGAATAGTGAAAATAAGAAAAACTGAATTTAATGTAAAAAAGCGTGTGGTTCTTTTTAAGATATTATCAAAATGGAAATCCTTCTACTCGTGTGAGTCAATAAAATATTTATAACTATTGACACCATTCAACCCACGCTTTTTTCTTACAATAAATTTCTTTTTTTTCTTATTTACACTATTCTTAATTCAAATTTATTATAAAAGATTTTCTATAAAAGCGTACTTTTTAGTTTTTTAAACTAATATTTATTTAAAAAAACATGGTTATATTTAAGTGTAGAATGTCGTGTTGCAGAGTTATTTTGATGCTACACATTTACACGAGAGTTACAAGTTAGCAGCTTATTACCAGATCTCTGTTTGCTCACAATAGTAGCGCGTCCTAGCGATAAATAATATTTTGAGTTAAAAACGGTATTGTAGTTGTAAAATAAACTTTGAAATATTCACATTCAACAGCAATATCACATAACGAAACCGCTGCAATCTTTTAATATTTCATTGCGAATTTAAAGAACATGCCTCGGTGGCGTAGTTGTATTGCGGTTCGACTGCAATGCTGAGGTCTCGGGTTCGATCCCCGGGTCGGGCAAAGTGATATTGGGTTTTTCTATTCAGTATCAGCCCGGAGTCTCGAACTTGTGTCCGATATGGCGATAGGCTCGCCCCCTATCACATCATGGGACGGAATAAAAATGGCGAAAAGTGGGTGCATTAGTTGCGCCTCTGCCTACCCCTTCGGGGATAAAAGGCGTGAGTATGCGTATGCGTAATTTAAAGAACATAATACTCGGGAAAATAAATCGATGCTATTTTATCAATTCGCGATTAATTCCCTACAATATTATATTAATAAAGGCCGTACCTCTCCATTTTTCTTTTATAAACGCTTAATTGACAACGGCACTTATCAATCAGAACTCTCGCGGTCCAAGCCTCCACTGAAAACCCATCAATAGACATGACGGAAAATGGAAAATTATTTTCCAATAAATTTAATATTCATTTCTAGACGACTTTTATATTGAAAAATACACATTTTATAGACGATATCGGGAACTGAAAGCTCCTGTAGTTTTTGCTATTAAATGGTTAATGGGTTTATATTTTGATCTGAGTCTACGATTGTTCGTAGAGGAATAATTTGCCTCGATAATTAAAATTAAATTAAATGGGCAATATGAGATGAGCTTTTTCAATAAACTTTGCTTTGACGTAAACTGCTATCATTAAAAAGGGAGGAATTAGTTATGCGCTTTATTTTATCACGTAATACCTTTAATGTTGGGATTCGAACCTCTTTCAACTTATATAAATATTTGCCCGCGGCTCCGCCCGCGTGGAAAAGTTTTCCGGGATAAAAAGTAGCCTATAGCACTCAGGAGTAATGTAGCTTCCTATTAGTGAAAGAATTTTCAAAATCGGTCCAGTAGTTCCTGAGCTTAGCGCGTTCAAACAAACAAACGCTTCAGCTTTATAATATTAGTATAAGATATAAGTATAGATTATATTTAATCATTATACCACTCTACTACAGCCTACAAGTCTACAAAGTGCTACGATTTGCTACGACCTACAAAGTGCTACACCTTTGCTACGAGCTACGAATTACTACGATCTACGCTTGTAGGCATTAAAGGTCTGTTATTTCCGCAAACCTAACAATGAACACAGTATTATATGGACACAAAGAGACATGTTTCGCTAAGTAGCTGTCAAAAGTTCGGTACAGTATAGATAAAGGAAAAAAGGCCAGGTTGAGATGGCCATCGGTACCAGAAAACGACGCCAAATAAAGCGGCACATAAAGTGAGCTGTAAAGGTTCACCCGTGCTATTTTACACTACCTTTTGTTCTCGACAACTAAAATAAATAACTAGTTTCTAAATAATAAATTATAAGTTAGCCTGGGATTAGCATAGATTACTTCCACTTAATATCCTTATGAATTCAAGCCGGCATGCAACGCATGAGCTAAACCGCTGGCTGTGGAAGCATGCCATTTTGCATTGGAGATCATTAAATAACGGAAATGAATATTTTAAATTATTTTTTAATCCATACCCTAAGGGAGCAAAATCCCATAAGGCATGGTGCACAATCAACACTATTCTAACATAATATTCATTCCCATCGAACAGCTATATTATAACATAATTTCTTCGTGATAAGTTTAAGTAGTAGGGGCAACAAAACTTCTAAAAGTACCACACTTGCAGATAAGCAGGAGCCATTGCTGGCTCCTTTTATGAACCGACTCCAGCCCTTTCCTTGAGGATTTTGTTCACAAGATTTATTTATGATAGGCAAAAACTACCATTGTACACTTAGGGACTATTTACATAAGTTTTTTAACAGTAAAATACATTTCGAAGGAATTTACGTTGTACCCTTTGTAATGATGTGTTTACATCTTGAAAAGTTTGTATTATTTATAGTTTCTATGTCGTAACAGTGTCAAAAGTCACCTTTTTAACAATCAGATGAAAGAGACGAGCATGTAGCTTACTTGATGGTAAGCACTATGTCTGCTCTGAAACTTTATTTGCAAACAAAACTGTAATATGATATTACGTACATGTTGACTGTAGTCACTTTATGGTAAGCATTATGCCTTCCCAGAAACTAAACTGCTAACAGTACTGCAATCGCCACCCTGATATTACATGTTGACTAGTAATGAAAACGTTTCTGAAATCGAAACAGTGCTCAAACCGCTTAGCGGTAGGAATAGGCAAGGCATGTATCCACCTTGTCGAATACAAGGGACCTTACCTGACCGTAAAATCCCTTCCTACCAAAACTTAAGAAAACACTCTCGGCATAAAACTTAAAACTACTGCCGATTACAAAAACAAATTAATTCACAAGTGAACGACTAATGAATTTAACAAATTGCATTCTTGACCATTTGATAGAACAAAGAGCAACGCTGAATATTTAAAAGGGTCGCCGCTGCCTCTGTTCAACTGTTTGTACGAACATTCGTAGGAATACGTACGAATTGCAAATAAGATCTCCAAGTACTGAGATCAATCAGTGGAAAGCATTTTACGAGTATTGCTACTGTCACTGACCAGTGTGATGTGTGGCTATGCCAAGAATCGATAGGAAACGAATTCGAAATTTAGTTTTGGGTATATAGAAATGAACGTCTTTGTAATAAATAACTATTAATTTGACATAAATGAATTAATATTGGTATTTTTTTCTTTAAATACTAATAGAGGATAAAATAATACATTTAATATAAAGTACTAATGGGGCTCCAGGTAATAAAATTTGATAGAATATTTTTAAAAATATATGTATGTATATGTACAATTGAAACACTGCAACGATATTTTCATTTTGAACTATAATATGTACATTATATAAAGCAGTTTATTTGCTATTTTTGATAAATTATTTTCTTGCGGTGGACTCTCAATACTCCACCAAGAAAAAAAAAATCAGCACCACGGAACTCTCACACTACTCTAAAGCAACGAAATGGCAATGAAAAAAAAAAGAAATGCAAAAATAAAAAATTTGATAATAATAACAATAAAAAAAATACAAAAGAAGAGCGTGTGTCGTGCCGAACGTCATGGTGTGAGTGCAAAACGGGTCCCATTCAGCTCAAGCCGCGGGCGAGCCGCGGCGCTGGTCTTCCATGGGCCCGACAGTGATTCCATTTTATTTTATGCTATATGGCCTCACGTTTTTCCGCTATCCGCCTGATGTTAAGCGATGATGCGGCCTAAGGTGAATCACGCTTGCCCAGAAGAAACCGATTCAGTCACGACTTGAAGAGACGCAAATTGTATCTATGCGGAAATAGACACGATAAGAATAGCGAATTCCACAATTTGGCTGTGCGCAGAATAAAGGTGGAAGCAAAGCGCTTAGTGCGAGCTCTTGGAACTTCGACCATGTATCAGTGTCGCTTCAACTTCTTCTTCAATTTCTTCTACTTTATAAATAAGATAAATCGCGAACACGACTAATAAAAATCACTCATAAATGTAATAATTTATAGTTGATATTTTACAAGCAAATAAAAATAAGCCATTACTTAAAAATTGTCAAACGAAAATCAACCCTACTACCTCATAATCACAGCTTTTTCTGCGCTACAGACACAGACAAAACACTAACTACTAAAACGAAATCTGAACAGAACATTCGAAACTAGACTGCATTAAAACAAAATGTTTATGGAAATTTTCCGAATTGCAGTTAACTTTTCTCTTTGCTGTGCAGGCTCGCGAACCGCCGACTCAGGTTTTCAGTATTATGAAGCTTTAGTCAGCTGTTCCTTTACGTGTATATAAAATAAATGCTTGTAAAAAGGCTATGTTTGCAACTAGAATTTGCGGTTACTGGTCCCGAATATAATGAAGCTTACCATACCATACCAGCCCTGTATTATATACTGCTCACTGCTGAGCACGGGTCTCCTCTACAACTGAGAGGGTTTAGGCCTTAGTCCACCACGCTGGCCTAGTGCGGGTTGGCAGAATGAAGCTTAGTATTAGGGATTATATAATCTATACTAATATTATAAAGCTGAAGAGTTTGTTTGTTTGGCTGAACGCGCTAATCTCAGGAACTACTGAACTGATTTTGAAAATGATTTCACTAGAAGGAGGCATTTGAGAGAAAAGGTATGAAAGTGAATGTAAAAAAGACAAAAGTAATGGTTATGGAGAGGGATGAATCGAGAACCGAGTGCAAGATTATGATAGGAGATGAAAGAGTGGAACAAGTGAACGAATTTGTATATTTAGGATGCATGTTCACTAGAGACGGAAAGTGTGACGGAGATATTGAAAGAAGAGTAAAAATGGGAAATAGTGTTAATGGCGCCTTGTATTCGATTATGAATAACAAAAATATTTCGAATACCGCTCGGTTAGCTATTCACCAAGGAGTCCTGGCGCCAACACTGATGTATGGAAGTGAGTTGTGGGTATGGCAAAACAAGCATGTAAGTAAGGTAAATGCAGTGGAGATGAGAGCTTTGAGAAGTATGTGTGGGCTGAAAGTAAGTGATAGAGTAAGGAATAGCGTGATAAGAGAAAAATGTGGATTGAAAGAGGATGTAGTGACTAGGATTGAGAAAGGAATGCTTCGTTGGTTTGGCCACATTGAAAGGATGGATGAAAGAAGAGGAACGAAAGAAATCTATGTCGCGAAAGTGAGCGGTAGCGTCGGACCGGGACGTCCTAGACGTACCTTCATGGACCAAATTGGTGACCTCTTAAGGAAGGGCCAAATAAGGAGTTCTCGTAACCGACGAGCATGTATGAAGAGGCTGATGACTGTAGAAGAAGCGAAAGAGGTATGCTTGGATCGTAGCACTTGGCGCTCCATAGTCTCTGCCTACCCCAGTGGGAGAAAAGCGTATTTATGTATGTATGTATGTAATAGGAAGCTACATTACTCCTGAGTATCATAGGCTTTTTATCCCGGGAAAATATTTTAAACCCGGAAAACTCTTTCACGTGGGCGGAGCCGCGATCATCACCTAGTATTATACAAAATTAGCGGTGATGGAAAACATCGTGAGGAATTCTGCATACCTGAGACGTTTATGCCTAATATAGTATAGACTAGTTTTCATAATTGGTAAGGAAGTTAAAAAAACTTTATTCCTAATGCCGAATAACTTGGCGAATAAATATCACCATGAATTATGTCCTAATAAGCTGTTTTCCCCTATGTGACTATTCGTCTCTACTCGGCAAGTGTCTAAATCAGGAGTGAAAACGTTAAAATTCGTCTCAAAATTTTAATTTTCGGCTTTTAATCAAGAAAAATTTGGAAGTGCAACGTTAATGAAAGTACCCGAAAGTTAAAGTAATTTGCATTAGAAAAGGCGAAGTAAGCAACGCTTGACTATTAAAATTAAGATTTACGTGGTACCGGGTCGGAGACAAAGTTTTTTATTCTTTTTTGTCTGGTAATTTACGACGCGCCTTGTTTTGTCACCGCGCAGATTGGGACGGTTTTCCTGTTTGACGAACTCTGTAATGAGGTTCGTGATAGTCCATTTGTTTTTAAATATTTTTGGAATTGTTGTGTTTTACCATTTTAAGTTGATCTGTGTGTGGTAGGAAGTGGTTGCGTAAGTCTGTATCTCTTATGGATTTACTGGTGGTAGGTCTCTCATATGTAAGAGTCCGTCTGGGTGGGTACCACCGCAATGTCTATTTCTACCGCCAAGCAGCAGTGTGCATGCACTGTTGTGTTTCGGTTTGAAGGACATTGTAGCCAGTGTAACTACTGGACATACTGAGACTTAACATCTTATGTCTCAGGATGACGAGCGCCGTGGAATGCCACACAGTACTTTGTAACTCAAGGTGGTGGATGGTGTTGTTACTGTTTTTGGGTGGTCGTATCGCTTACCATCAAGCGAATGGACTGCTCGTCTCGTCATTCAAAGGAATAAAAAAATGTTGGTTAGCCGTGGTATGTTTTTGTAAGTCCGTATTGTTTCATCCTTGGTCAAGTAAAGTTAACGGTCTTATTACACAGGCCGGCATAATTGTGATACTAAAGAGGAATAATAATCATCGCTCGTCACTGACGAGTCGTCAGTCGACACTCTATCTGGACCCCTCTCAGCTTACGATCAGGTGCAGTGAGGTCACATTGTCGTGTAGGCTGAAAAGTACATGTCATCTTTGCCTACCTCTTCAGGGATAAAGGGCGTTATTATATGTATGTACATTAACCCTGCTCTGGATATATCATATCTATAATATACAACATTGACCCCTTACGTGTCACGCTAACAAGGAGGTCATATATAACGTCCCTTGCCGTAACCTCGTGACAAATGGCGTCTCACCCTTCACGCTGCATTGGCTAAACTATGGCCCTGGGTATGTAGTTATAACCCTAATTAGTTAATGCCTAGGTTTGTATGATGTTAACGTACTCAGGTTGCATAGGATCTTGGTGACTGGTTGTAGCTCTTGTGGCGTAGGTGTGCTGCCGTTGTGAAGGGCTGCGGGTTCAAAACCTAAAACAAATGATCTGATTCAAGCTAATCGTATCTAATTGTTTCTAAACTAAAATGACTGCCTCGGTGGCGTAGTTGTATTGCGTGCGCGGTTTGAGGTCACTCTTAGGTCCTGAGTTCAAATCCCGGGTCGGGCAGTGTTATTGGGTTTTTCTATAAAGTATAAATATGGAGTGGAGTTTTTGCTAGACATAGCTTACCCCGATAACATCATGGGACAGAATAGACATGGCGGAATTTGGATGCCCCGGTTGCGCTTCGTTGCCTACCCCTGTCGGGATAAAGGCGTGTTTTTTTTTTTTTTTACTAACATGTCTGTCAGATGTCAAAAGTATTATGGTTATTATCTGCTAAACTGCATGTCGTGTGTCAAGATTAAAATTAGATATTATCTCCATATCTAATACATTAGTTTCGAGGACAGTAGTTGCATTTTCTATAATAGCTGGTATAAAAATTAACTACCTTTTAGCAAGGCTAATAGAGATGTTTCTTACGTAACACGTTAGTTCTTCCATACGATTTACTCCAGATTCCAGAAGAGAAGAAGAGAAAGAATCAAGTCAATTATCTAGAAATCGAGTCTCACCTCACGATTACACAACAGCCCATCTTCAAAGTTAATTCAAAGTATAAATTTTCTATTAATAAACGAGTTTTGTCCAAACACCAGTAATGCGATGGTAATTTATTCAGCCTATGAGTCGTGGCGGAGCGTGTATAACGAACAGCCCGAGACTTTCATTTTTCCTCTCAATTTAGCCTTATGAACAAGAGTCACTTGTATGTTTGTTTATTTCATTATAGTTGTTTTTGCTATGTTTACTGTCTTCTGTCTTTGGGCCAATTACATAATATAGCTTCATTGTGATTTTATGGAGATCTTTTACAGAGAGCCTTGAGCTTTTTGATGGTAAGGTTTGGTATATTGAATGTACACACACACATACTCACGCCTTTTTGTATTCCCGAAGGGGTAGGCAGAGGCGCAACTAATGCACCCACTTTTCACCGTGCGTATTCCTATGATGTGATATGGGGCGAGCCTATCGCGATATTGGGCACAAATTCCAGACGGGTTGATAATTAATAGAAAATTCTAATATCACTTTGCCCGACCCGGGGATCGAACCCATATCAGTCTTACGGTAATACAACTACTCCACCAAGACAGTCAGTATTTGAAAGTTATCGTATTAAACAGGTAATGTAGATAGTACTCATTTATTACCATTTATTTGGGAGCATATATTAGAGTGTGACTTTTGTATTTTGGTCAGCTTATATTTTTTTTTTTTTTTTTTTTTTTATCCGGGCACGGCAAAGTCACTGCACCTCGCCTGATGGTAAGCGCGATGCCGTCCAGAAAGAGTATCGAATGGCAGTAGATGGTTATCTAATGCCACTCGACACAATCATGCCGGCCTACTAAGCTGCTTCTTCACGTTACGGCGGAAGGACCCAGGATTATAGGAAGGAGGGAACACGTGCGCCGGCAAACTATTCCAAAGCCTGATGGTGCGGCAAAGAAAAGATTTAGCGAACCTATTGGTTCGGGCCGAGATGGTTTTCACCATCAAGCTGTGGCTTCGCATGCCAGCACGCGTGGTTCTGCTGTGGAAAGGAGAGGAAGGGATCAGATTAAACAATTCCTCAGAGCATTCACCATGATACAGACGGTAGAACACGCTTAGAGAAGCGACATCCCTCCGCAACTGTAGCGACTCCAAGTTGCTCGTCACGTCTGCATCATTCACAATGCGGATGGCCCGCCGCTGTAATCCATCCAAGGCATCGAGCAAGTATTGGGCGGAACCGTCCCAGAGGTGCGAACAGTATTCCATACCCGGCCGTACCTGTGCTTTATACAAGCGGTAGATTTGACCGGGCGTGAAGAACCGACGCACCTTGTTCAGGATTCCAACCCTGCGTGATGTGGCAGATATTACGCCTTCGATGTGATTCCTTGGATTCAGATCACAGCGGATATCCATATATATTTAAGTGACGAGTGGCATGTGGAAGTTGTTGTTTTTTTTTTTTTTTATTGCCTTAGTAAGAAAGAAAGAAAGAAAGAATAATTTATTGTCGCGGTACACGTTATACATAAAAAAAAAGCAAACAAAGTACAATATAATATTCACCGCGACAACTAGGTGGCCATCTCAGCATAAGCTGTGCTATGGCAAACCAAAACACAGCACTGATTTTCAGTGGCCACCTAATGTACTGAACGTACGGGCGCCAAATCAGCCATAAACCACAAATATATTTTAATAAAAATTATAGTACTTGATGCGCGTCTACAACGGACGGGGGGCACCACGCCTATTGCGTCAGACGGCCAGCGCCCGAGTTTGCATGTAGACGCGCACCGGCGTAGTTTCATTTAAAGTGAATACAAGAAAAGAAAAAAACACAATACATATAAGATAAATAACATTTTAACAATTTGGTACAATATTAACCTATCCTTAGTGGTACAAAAGCATTTAAGTTAAACACCTTTACATTCAGTAAGCAATCTTGACAAATAATAAAAGTGTAATAATAATAAAAAAATGTGTCCCCGTCCGCTACCGGCTGCGAAATCGACGAACCGCCTAAGCTTAAGGTCTGCAACACGAGGGTATGTATAGAATAAGTTTAAATTAAAAATATATATTATTAAAATAACAGGCGATTTAAACAAACGATTGAATTTGATATTCCATTAAAATTTTCTTATACTTAATTTTTAACCCAAATCTATTTTTCAGGACCCGTAAAGGAGGTGGAAGCGAGTTCCAGCATTTAGTAGCCTGAAAACGGAAACTACCCCGAAAAGCAGCTGTGCCATGTCGTGGAGTTCGCAACAGATGAGCAGTAGAACGAGAAGCATATTTATTGTGATCTCGTGCCCACACCAACTTGGAGTAGAGGTACAGCGGGACCTGTGACTTCACCACTCCAAACATTAAGGTTGCGAGATGCAAGTCCCTCCTGTGTTTCATGTTTAATAGCTTGTGCTGGTTCAAAAAGGGTGTAACATGACTACGTGGTGGTACGTCAAAGCAAAAACGCACACATGCATTCTGGACTCTCTGAATGAGACGGGAAGTCTTTGACAGTATGCGGGGTCCGTACACCGAGTCAGCATAATTAAATTTTGACAGTATTAGTGAGTCAACCAGTTTAATTCTAACATCAGTACTTAAAAAATTTCTTATTTTATAAATTATTTTAAGACGATAGAAACAATTTCTTACGATATTAGCTACATGTTTTTCATATCTTAGTTGTTCATCTATAATAAGTCCAAGATTACGGGCTTCAGAAACCCTTTCAATCTTTTCTCCACCAATGACAGGAGTTGGATTAAGAGTAGTTATTTTAAAAATTTGATATTTAGTGCCTAAAATCATAAATTTAGTTTTCCTTGCATTTAAGATTAGTGAATTAGATTTTGCCCAGACAAAGACCCTGTCTAGATCTTGATTTAATTTGGCAACGGCTGAAAGCGTGTCCTCTGGCTTAAATGATATATACATTTGAATGTCGTCAGCATAAATATGATACCCACAGTGCTGGAAACTTTGAACAACATCAGCACTGTATATACTAAATAGTAAAGGACCAATTATAGAGCCTTGTGGCACCCCCCTGGTAATCACACGCTTATCAGATACTAAAACATCACCATTATCTCTCCTGACTTCAACAAACTGAGTACGACCGCTCAAATATGATTCGAACCACTGGACAGCATTTTGGTCGAAACCATAAAGGCTAAGCTTAGATAGCAAAAGGGCAATGTTGATTGAGTCGAATGCACGTGAGAAGTCTAATAATATAAGAATAGTGCCCATTCCTTGGTCTTGACTAGCGAGAATATTATCAGTGACATCCAATAGCGCTGTGTTAGTGCCACGGTTTTTACGGAATCCCGATTGCTTGTCAGGTAAAATGTTATTTTTTTCAAGGAAATCCGTGATTTGTGCGGACACAGCTTTTTCCAATATCTTAGAAAGGCAGGGCAAAATACTAATGGGTCTAAGATCTTTTATACTCAGGGGGTTAACCACTTTCGGAATAGGCTTTACTATAGCAGATTTCCACATAGTGGGGAATTTGCCAATAGTAAGGGACTTATTTATAATGGCAGTAATAGCATCCATGCTTTGAGGTAACGTCAGAGTGACCATTTCCAGCGTGATACGATCCACCCCCATTGCATTGGAGCTGAGTTGCCTTAAATTTTTATAAACCAAAGTGGAATTGACGGTTTGTAATGAAAAGATAGCTGCGCTGTGGTTATCAATTTCATATAAGTGATGATTGGATTGAAGTGATGATAGTAGGCAAACGAGCATGCGGTCCGCCTGATGGTAAGCAGATCCGCCGCCCATGGACTAAAGCAATGCCAGAGGCACAGCCAAGCCGTTGCCTACCGGGAACGTTGTGAGGCCCTTACTGTTCTTCAAACAACTCAACAGTGTTTGCATAATTCTAATATCAAACAGGTGAACCTGCAGAACGTTACTCGTTATAATTATGCGGCAAAAATATAATCTAGTTAACTTATTCTGTCTAGAAATATTTTTCTTTAATAAACTACTGGTATTATACACCTCACCTTTGATAAGAAAATCACTTTAATAAAATGAGCATTTCGTCAGCTTATACTAAGAATTTGGAAGTCCATATTATTATCAAAATAATACAGCTGTTCATTCATAATTATAAAAGTTAATATTATGATCCATACATTTTAAGTATTTTTACGGGAAGTTAGAACTATGTAATAGTTGCGTTGTAAATTATCCGGGTTCGAGGATATATATCAATATCAAACTGGGTTCAACGATATATATATATATATCTCTGATATAAATCATAAATATCAGATATTTTCAAACCCTGTAAATTATTATGTTTTAAACATTGATAATAAAAAGTAATCATTTTTGATCATAAGCTGCTAAAGAGTTGGGTATCCCGCATACTACTTGATGCTGCAGCATCAGCTCATGTTTAAAAATATTGCCAAAGTCACAGCACACCAAATTTAAAATCAATCGGACTTTTTAAGTTGGAAATAAGAATAATCTTCAAACGCCTGAACAGATCTTCAAAAATTATAGCTAAGAACCATCCCGATCACATCAGTTTTCAAACAAATAAAAACCGCGTCAAAATTGGTCCATTCGTTTGAGAGCTACGATGCCACAGACAGACATACAGATACACACCCTAAACTTATAACACCCCTCTTATTCTGTCGGGGGTTAAAAAGCCACGTAAAAAAAAAACTAGCTTTTGCTCGCGGCTCGATCTGCGTGATAAGCTTTTCCGGGATAAAAGTCCCGCTATATATTTTCCCAGGATCTCAAACTATCTCCATACTAAATTGCATTGAAATCGCTTCAGTCGTTTAGCTGTAAAATCGTAACAGACAGACAGACAAACGGACCAAGTTCCTTTTGCATTTATAAATAAACTTATGGATTTATCGATACCATCATGGTAAGTGAATCTCTCATCTTTTACATCCAAATATTCGAACAACATTTTGCTCCAAATTGTATCACATTAGAAACGAAATTAACCGTATGAACGTCTTGTTTTGAGCTAATGTAAAACAATCTCTATATCCCATTGGTACAATTTACAAGGCGGGTAAGAAATTGGATACACAGCTATGTGATAAGGAACGAAGACGTGAACTCAAAATGTTTCATGATTTATTCTTACGGGAATTGGACTCGAAAATTCATTTGTAAAGGTTGTACGGTGCCTGAAAAAGCGTTAAATATCAAGTACAAGCGTTTGCTCGCGGCTTCGCTCGCGTGAAGGATTTTTCCGGGATAAAAGTCCCGCTATATAATTCCCGGGATAAAAAGTAGCCTTAAACCTTCCCAGATTCATAAAGTGTGTCCATACAAAATTACATCGTAATCCGCTCGGTAGTTTTTAAGTTTATCAAATATTAAAATAAAAAAGAGTTTTTTAGCTGTCGTAAATATTTTTTTCAAATTATAGAAAAATTATGAGCTTTTAAATTTGAAATAATTAATTGACCTTACTTAATACTCAATACACATTATATAAAAATTGAATTGCATAAAAAAATATTGTTGTGCGTCAAATTATGTGCCGTTCTCTAAAAAAAAAATTTTATTATTGATTTACTTATCAACATCTTATGGGCCAAATTGAAAGTAAAATTTCAATCAGCAATATTTACAAAACTATTTTCTAAGACAACATGCACAGTCCACACGCACTGAAAACTTAAATCAACATGTACCAGCTTTCTCTCAAACAACAACCAACCTTTACGAAGGTATGCAAATTTAATTTGCTATATGTTTCAGCAACCCGCTTGTGTTATAAAAAATCCACGGGCAGGTAAATCATAAACCGTACACATAGGGGAGCACGGAATATAATTCACTTAGGTATACGTAAAAAAATTGTTCTCGTTTTGACGATATTATTCAAACTTCGCGTGTAGATGCTGTATTTTCAAAGGAGCTGTTACAGTGTAAATATTATTGAAGGTCAATTAATTTCGTAGTGACGCAGCCATGATTGTAAAGTGGCGCGACTGTTAAGCTACCCAAGAAGTAAAATACTCATTAATGAGATATCTTTTAAGACTTCTATATATAATGCAGGAACACGCTGGATGCAGGCCGCTTTTGACAGGTCCGTCTATAAATCTTTAGGGGAGGCATATGTTCAGCAGTGGACGTCATGTGGCTGATGATGATGACGATGGTATATATTGCTGTTCGCCGCATTGGTCTAGTGGCGGCATACTACGACAGTGAAGCCTTTGATTGCCAAGTCGGTAAACAAAAAATTACGGGATAAGTTTTCATTAAAATATAGACACCTTTTGCCTGGTACCAGAATTTATGACAATGTTGTTTTATAGAGATGGAGCAAATATATCTCCGCTGTAGTATGCGTTAGTTGCACCTCTCTTTAACCCTTTAAGAATACAAGCATGAGCCTATTTCAACAACGTCAAAAGCACCCTATTTTACAAAATGACTCATGTTTAACCCGACTAATATTTTGACAGCAAACAGGGCCACGACGAGGCACGAAGGGACTATCATTTAGATCTTGCCATAAAGCTAGATATTTGGCTAAACCCACACGAGCCCACATAATTTCGTATAAGGCTTGCGATACATTTTTTATGAAAATCACTTTGTGTCGGCCCGTCTGAATACAAAGGTAAGAATTATCGGACCGCTGCCGAATGCTTTCGGAATTCTAGAAATATTTACGATTTTCAGAATCATCACTTAGAATTTAAGTGATATGCACTGTTTAGGTTATTGACTATGTTAAACCAGGGTTTTGTCTCTTTGTGTGCCAAATATCTACAACTTAGGAGTTTATCTGTTTATTTCTTACATTCAAATCTTTCACATCCTACCTTACTTATATTATATATTAAAAGTTTATGAAAGGGGATGTGTACGGTGCAACCGTACAAGTTTGCGCCCTCAGCATTTTATTCTATTACCGCAAATATCGGTAATACTTAGCTTCAGTTCGCGTACCGCTGAGCAACAAGCCGCGCGTGCTCATCAATCAATAAATCATTAACATTAATAGTGCTAAGTTATATTAATAAACTGTCGAACATTTATATCAAGTGTTGTTCTTTATCATATTATCATCAAATAAACTATAAGGTGTGTGGTGCTGAACATAGACCGTACATCTTTTTGGTCCTTCGAGCCGGATCTATTATGATCTCAAAAAAGATATCAATAGCAAGATGTGGTCACAAAATTATAAAGAAAAATCAACACCTGTCATAGACATTCCAACTTTTCATGGCAACTATCATTCTTGGGTGACATTCAAGGATTTATTCGTCGAAACCATCCATAATAATAATTCGATATCTAAAGCGCAAAAAATGCAATTTTTGAAGAGCAAGTTGAGGGGTGAGGCTGAGAAATTAATCAAGCATTTGCGCATTAGTACCGAAAATTATGTTAGATTATTTTGTTAGAAGTAGAGAAAGAGCTGAACGGATTTGGATAGAATTTAGTTTACCGACAGACCATGCGTGACTGAAAATGAGACCTTGAGACTATCAAGTTACTGACAGCAAACATTGCTCACAAATCTTAACAATACCCAGAAATCAGATCTTAAAGATCTGCATGCAAGTTCGTTGTCCCGAGACAAACTATCTTAGGCCCGTATTCACAAACGATACTTAGCTAAGGACAGCGCAATGCTATGATAATAAGTCTGTTTTCGTTAACATTACTTCCATAAGTATAGAAGTAACACTGGCAAGCCATTCATTTCATAAACAATACTCAAGGGACTCTTTGCTGTGCGTTCCCATAGCATTGTGATTGGTTTATATTGTAATGAAACTTCCTCGAGTAGATTGACAGAAAACATCAAACATGCTCGAGACTCGTAGCCAACTTTTTGGTCAAACAAGGATCAAATCCTCTTCGACTCCCCTATTGTGCGTTCTACTGTGTTTCTAGTTTTTATGTTAGCTTTATTGTAATTTTCTTTGGAAATATTGCCTGGTTGTGATACTGTGAGATTTGAAAATCTCGATCACTTTTCTAGTGTTATTCGTTCTCTGTAGGTCTCTTTCAAGGATATAATCATCAAATTCTTTTTCGCTACTGCAGTCCATCGCAAGTTAAAACGGATCAAATCAAGAAAATCACACGAATTTACAAACCTAACTTACGTGGTCTGTAAAACCCGGTGCTAGATTGACGTTTGTGTTGATTTGTCACACTATGCGTTGCGTAAAATAGCTCGCGAGCTCCTTTTGCTGTGCGTTCATTTTCCTAAATGCATACTGTCATTCGTCCCTTAAGTGTTGTTTAAGAATAAGTTTGACGGACCCTGTGCGTTCGAGAATACTATGCGTCCTCGGGTTGAGTGTTTGGGCATGACTGCCTACGCACTGCGTAGGCCAAGGGGCGCTGTGATTGGCTAATATTGAGATACAACTTTACATCAGTTGGCTGTCAGATAAACAAAGCTGAACAAGGCCAAAGAAAACGATAAAACAACCGACACTATGCGTTCGGGAGCACTATGCGTCCTCTAAGTATTGTCTGTGAATACGGGTGATAATGTATTAAATAACTACAATGACCTTCAAACCATATTTTGTTGTCTTTATTTGAACCTGTCAACTGCCCGACTCATAATAAAGATAATATAAAAATGGATAATTTTAAACATTTCACCCACTATGAAACTACATAATAAATTTTTAATTTTGAGTGACACAAGGTACAGCGTAAGCCGGTTCTAGAAGCACGAAATTTACACAAGCTGTTTGTCTGCCGTAGACTAAAAGTGTATTTTTGGACATTCGCCCTTATATAAATCCTACCAGGCTTCTTCTTCTTCAGCTTACATATCCACCCAATTCTGAGTGAAGGCCTCTTATAATGCACGCCAAGTTGTTCTGTCTTAAGCAGACCTCATCCAACATGCCACGTGGACCAGGTCGTCGGTCCACCTCATCAAAGGTCTGCCCCGGTTGCTATATCCAGTTCTTGGTCTCTACCAGGTTATATGGCTTAAAAGTAAACATTCAAACATAGGCCTCTTATCACACTGGCGAATAGTCAGCGAATTCACCGCGAGGCGATGCTGCGCGCTCGTCCAGTGTAATAAGACTGTTAACTTTAATTGACCACGGATGAAACACAAGCCAAAATCTACTATTATACCAACGTGATAAATTGCCACATATGATATCAAATGAAGGTAAATTATAATTAAAACAGAGTATACAAATTGAGCAAAAAGTACACCCCTGGGCACGACCATATATCTTTCTGTTATAGTTTCATACAAATAACGTTCAGGAAAAACATTTGAAGTACACAAGGGAGGTATTTTTGTAAGGTCACTTGAACACGCGATAGTTAAATGAGGTGTTTATCATAGAATGTTTAGGGTTCCGTAGCTGCTAATGCGAATATTTTTAAATAAATTTTGACTATGATCTGTAGGAGATCAAATAAATGCTTTTCGCTTTCAATTCTGAAGTGCGACGCCGCTTTTTCTACGGAGTGTAATTATTACTCGAGATTCTTTTGGTTACCCTTTGCTATTTTTACTGGTGGTAGGTTTTTTTTTATGGCCTTGAATAACGAGACGAGCATGCCGTTCGCCTGATGGTAAGCGATACAACCACCCATAAACAGTAGCAACACCATGCAGCACCTTGAGTTACAGTTATCAAATTAATTTATAAGTATAAAGTACTTTTTATCTAGGGAATGCACATTTATTCAATAACGGGCTCAAAGGCATTAAATAAAATATTAAATGCATTTGTACTGAATTCATAGTCCAAGTTGAACTAATTTTTATGTAAATAATAACCCAGTGTTCTTAGCACAATAAATACAAATTGTTGCTAATTGTAATGCGTTTACAGTTTATTAGGAATTGTCATGCTAAGTGTTACATTTTGGAGCGAAATGTGATCCCAGACGTATTTGGAAATTTGTCAGGAACTGTAATACTTAAATCTATATTAATATTATAAATGCGAAAGTTAGCATGTATGTATGTTACTCAGTCAAACCAGAACGGCTGAATTAGATTATAATCTAACTCCGTGCCTAATTTCATCCAAATCAGTTCAGCCGTTCTAGTTTGATTGAGTATAATTTTAAAGTTTGATTTAGTAAATCAGACTATAGTCTGGCATAGCACATATCACGGAAATATATATAGCCGGACTTGAGCCGCAGCAAAAGCTAGTATTTGATAATTCTAGACATATCTTCTTGTTATAGTGTTTGAATCTGCTGTATTTTTATAGATAATGATAATATTTATTTCTCAACACAACAGTACACAATCGTAGAATACAACTATACATCGATTACATAAATGAAAATACATATTATACTCCATTGTGTGAGACTGGTGTCTGTACTAGGCAGAGCCTGTGGACACAGAACACCAGGCTCTCAATTATAAGTATAAGTTACATTTGTATTATAATCATCCTGGACCGATATTCAGTTAATTTCAGACAATGATACTTATAGGTAAAAATGTTGTTTTGTAATGTTCCTGACAATAAATTTATTTCGATGTTTGTGAATGTGTGTGTGTGTATGTGTGAGTATGAGTGTGGGTATGTGTTCATGAGATATCCTACTAACATTATAAATTCGTTATACTAAGGTTGGTAATGATGTTTGTATTTTAGAAGTAAACGAAAAAACCGCTGAACAGATTTGGATAAAATTTAGCTCACAGATACATCGTGCCATGGATTTAATATACAGGGTCATTGTAACATTGCGCTAATAAATGAAACCACATAATTGTCTTTGCGTTTGCTATCATAGTGCCAAGAATCATCCATGAATAAAGAAAATTTTCTCAAAAAATCACGGTTTAACTTTTCGAATTTTTTGATCATTTTATAATTTAGTGTGAATATGGCGTGTGCGTAAGTGTGTGTGTGACGAATTCTCTAAGAGTAGTAGTAGTGGAATTAGGGATTTGAAATTAAAAGTACTTTTTATTGATACTTATTTTGTTCGAAACTTCCACTTTTTTATTTTACATCCGCGGTCCGAATAACTTATTGTGTTATTTTCAAGCAGATAAATAGTTATGTGGTTTCTTTTAGTAACGCAATGTCATAATGACCCTGTATAAACTAATTTTCGTCCCGGAAAATACAGGGATATTTTATTCTCCGGGAATGTATGAGGCGGGAAAGGTTCTTCGCAAACGAAGCTATAGTTTTGCATATATATCATGTGCTTTATATGGAAACTGATGAGAAAACTGTACAGGCTTAATATTCCATCGATATTTACGCACAGCAGCCCACATAAGCCCGTTTGTGTCGTCAGTGAAGTGATGAACCTACATCAACTAACCTGTCAATATATTGATAGCTATAGTGTTGCTCACTCAATTTGACGATGAATGATAACATTGTCAGGAAATCTAAATAGTGTTGCTACTGTTTATAGACGGTCGTATCGCTTACCATCAGGCGAGCGGCAGCTCGTCTCGTCATTCAACTACAATTAAAAAACTATGTACAGTCAGCAGCATAAATATCTGTACAAAATCAAAATTTCAAATCGCCTATATAAGCGTTAAGTTAAACTGAAATTTTTTTTTCTTCGTTTGAAGTAAAGTAAATACCTTTTATTTTATTTTTGTGAAGAGAAAAAAATGATTAGTAATAATATAAATATATGTAGGCAATTTGAAATTATGAATTTGTTCATCTACTTATGCTGCTGAATGTACAGCCAGTTATATAATTAGCTGAACAAACTCAAAATTAACACACGCACACACACACTCACGCCTTTTTTTATCCTCGAAGGGATAGGCAGGGGCGCAGCTAGTGCACCCACTCTTTGCCGTGCATATTCCGTCCCGTGAAGTGATAGGGGCGAGCGATACGACCACCCATAAACAGTTGCAACACCATCCAGCACCTTGACTTACAAATTACTGAGTGGCATTCCACTGCACTCGTCATCCTGAGACATAAGATGTTAAGTCTCATTATGTCCGGTAGTTATACTGGCTATATACTGCTATATCACTGCAGTCGCACCGTAATACAACTACGCCACCGAGGCAGTCTCTCAAAATAGAATATCGCATTTACGCGTTAAGGTTAATTGAAAGATATATTTTTTTTCTTTAACCTTGAATTTTATTTTTGTGAGGAGAAAATAAAAATTGGGTAGAACTCAAAAGTGTATAGTCGTTTTGTAATTTTGAATTTGTTCGGCTTCTATGTGGCTGACTGTACCTATGTAGACGTTCATGTTAATATATTACAAGAATCCTACGTGAGGAATTCGAAGGCTACAGTAGGTAAGCGTATTTGAACTAAGGACTAAACCTCTCTGTAGTAGAGGAGACCTGTAGCTACCAGTGGGAAAGTATGTAATACAGGGTTTTTATTATTATTTAAAAATAAATTACTTAGTATAAGCTCGGAGTCTGGAATTTGTGCTCGATATGGCGATATAGCTTGCCCTCTATCACATCATGGGACGAAATACGCACGGAGAAAAGTAGATGCACTAGTTGCGCCACTGCCTACCTCTTCGGGGATAAAAGGCGTCAGTGTATGTATGTAAACACCAAAACAACATTAATATTGTAACTTATCTACATCAACACCGCAACCCTACCCGAGTGCGATGCCTCTTCAAAATTTATTAAAGAGGCAAAGCAACGAAGCGGCCGGCTACAGGCCGTCGTCACACGAGGCTTACGTTTATGCAAATTTACTGTTAACGTCACATGCAGCCAGCCTGCGGCGTGTGGCGAGCCTGTTGACCCGCATAGTTTTGTGGCTTCCAGTAGAGTTATTAGCGACTATGTACATAACTCTGTGTTTATTTGATGTAATAGGAAATATATATCACACTGGTGGTAGGTTTCTCTTATGCGAGAGGCCGTCTGGGTAGACACCACCGCAATGTCTATTTCTGCCGTCAAGCAGCAGTGTATGCACTGTTGTGTTCCAGTTTGAAGGACATTGTATCCAGCGTAATTACTGCGCATTATGAGACATCCATTGTCTCAGTATTTTATTTTATTTATTTTATTTTTACTTTATTTGGAAAACTACAGAAAAAAACATAACACTTATAAATTAAAAACAATTAAACAACACATTATCCACAACAGTTTCCACAGATTACAATATCATGTAAACAAAAAAAAAACACAAAGGTGGCGCGGCGCGCTATAAGTACGCACCCACACCCAGAAACCATTAACTAAAATTCTTAAAATTGCTCATAATAATATACAATTACATTTACTTAGTATAGTTTACATAGTATAGTTGTACAATAGCAATAAAAAAAACTAGCATTTACCCGCGGCTCTGTCTAGTTTAAAGTTTTTGCAGATTCCAGACTATAATTTATCTCTGAGCCAAAATTCATCCAGATCGGTTCAGTCGTTCTGGCATGATTTGGTTACAAAACCATCCAAATTTTCGCATTTATAATAAGATTTGACGCCAAGCAATCGATATTGAAAAGGTTTTATAAATATTGACTTGGATATTGTCCGGTTTGAAAGGCTACAATATGTCGGCGTACCAGATATAAACATCTCTCGTCAGCCGATACTCTCTCGATCTCTTTTTTTTTGTATGACATTACAGTCAGTAGCCTGACGCGAGTCGGCTTTTCTGACTACACCGGAGTTTCAGGCGAACGCTTTAGGCGCTCCAACCCTTTACATTTAAACGACCATGCTGAGGGCACCCCCTAGGTGGGGTACGAGCCTCAGCTCAGGGCGGTCGTTGGAAATGATTGAGACATCAGCGATTAGGGGATTTTAGCGGTGTAATACACCAATCTATCCATTGTTTTCATCGGCACGCGGGCCGGAACTGCTAACTGGGTCCTGAACTCTATCTCAATGCACTCTACTTATACAGGGTTATTTTGACATTGCGTTAATAAATTTAACCACATACTCGTCTTTGTCTCTGCTAACATTATGCCAAAGTGTTTTTCAGGCTGAAAGTGTAATGTTGCCGACGAATCCCCTGTAGTAGTAGTGGCATTAGGGCGTGTAATCTTAAACTCACTTTTTATTGTTATCTATTTTGTTCATTCGTTTGTGGTTAAAATAACTTAATGGAAAGTATTATTTTCAAGGAGATAAGTATATGGTTTCATTTAATAACGCAGTGTTAAAATGACCCTGTATAAAAGTGGAGTAAGTTTGCCGTGAACTGCTTTACATTAGCGACGTCTAAAATCTGTTTCCCAGCTACTTAAGTCAAGAGGATGGGTCCTGGATATACCTAACTCATTGAAAGGCTTCAAAGACCTATTATGTACATCTATGGAATTACTTTCTATCAACTTCATAGAAATAAGCTTTCGATAATCAACGAAATAATCTATTGTAACAATAAGGCGACATAATAATAATTACTATGAAATATAATCCCACTATTGTTCTAGATGAATAGGAGCTATCCGCCGATATTGAATTTCCGAACTGAAGGTCCAGACCTTGAGGTCAAGGACACTGGCAAGGTCAGCCTTTATTGTAGATATAAAAAGTTTAATCACAGGCCGATATAATAGAAACGTAATTCTGTTGGTGATTAAGTGGGTAATGGAAGTGATCGTAGATCTCTCAAAGGTAAAAATTTAATTGGGTTCACTACTTTATACCTGCTTTGGTCTCAGCTCTGCGAATTAGTCCTTCCTTTAGATAAATAGTAGCCAATATCACTCAGGTATAATGTAATTTACTACAACTGAATGAATTTTAAGAATCGGAGCAGTAGTTCCAGAGATTATTGTGTTTAAAATAACTCTTCTGCTTTATATTACCGTTTTTTAGGCATTAGCCAAACAACAGCGTAAAGCGTTTCGGTTGAGGTCCGAATATAGATGACACTCGAACACTGATGAGTACCGTGTAACTTACTTACTGTAATTTTTTTATTGCTTTAAATGATGAGACGAGCATGCCGTTCGCCTGATGGTAAGCGATACGACCACCCATAAACAGTAGCAACACCATCCAGCACCTTGAGTTACAAAGTACTGTGTGGCATTCCACTGCGCTCGTCATCCTGAGACATAAGATGTAAAGTCTCATTATGTCCAGTAGTTACACTGGCTACAATGCTCTCAAACCGAAACACAACATCGCATGTACACTGCTGCTTGGCGGTAGGAATAGACATTGCGGTGCTTGGATAGCGAAAAAGTGATAAACGCGCCATAGTGTCCATGTAAGTGTGTCGCGTTCCAGGATCAGCCTGTGTATATCCAGCTTCAAACAGATTGGCATAATATTGTAGACTGGCGATGGGCAATCATCTCTCGTTAGTCGACACTCTCCCCGGGCGCTACCTCTGTACCTACCAGATGCGTTGAGGTACTTGCCGTATAAATTAAGAATTGCAGATGCTACACTTTTAATAAAGATTATGCGTAACGAAATTGATTGTACTGATCTACTGAAAAAACTCAAATTTAATGTCCCCATTAAAAGTATATACAATCCCCCATTATATACTCCTACTGCATCTTCTAATTATAGGCAGAATTCATACATAAAGCGATCTATCAATTATATTTGTAGAGAATACTTACTGTGCAAGTGTGTCGTCAGTCAGGAAGCAACTTAGTCATATATTTTTTTTCAAACATGATTTAATTAGTCATTTTTAAATGTATTATTGTAGTGCATGCCATTAAGTTATTCAAATATTACGTATTTGATGTTAGCGTAAAGTGCTCTCAAACTTTGTTTCTAAACTAATAACTAGTCGTGATAACCTATAATTGGATTTATATATTATCTATACTATTACTTATATTTTTTGTATACCATTGGTTGTCCTTGTAATAAATAAATAAATAAATAAATAAAAATAACTAGCAGATTACTTCTGCACATAGATAATGCTCCCCAATCACAAAAGCGAAATCAATTAATCCGCGTAAACTGGACCAACTGATTTGTATCAAATAATTAAATTAAATTGCAATTCGTCCATAAATCGCGCCACTTGCTCCGCGAGTGCAATGAATGAATAATCAGAGATCCGACTATCATGAAATTCAGATACGGTGGTTTAATATTGATTTATTTTTAAACTGAGTAGTTAAAAAGGAGCTTGATAATATTTATGAAGTTAATGATGCTAATATTCTACAAAATGCCAACTTTTACTGAGACAATGGTACCTACTTCTCCAGTCGACCCAGACCAGTCATCTCGTAGACGAAAATGTCCATTTATATACATAAAAATTTCGTGTCACAGTGTTTGTTACCATACTCCTCCGAAATGGCTGAACCGATTTTGATGAAATTTTATATTCACACTTGGTAGGTCTGAGAATAGGTTATTATCTATTTTTCATCCCCCTAAGTGGCCCATTCCAAAAAAAATCTTTTTATTTTTCAGACAGATTTTTTTTTATGATGTGGCATTGAAAAATACATACAACCCAAAATTTTCTACCTTCTTCCATCGTCCCCTATTTTTTAATAGCGGTATTAATAATTTAATAACTTTTAACCCCGGTCGGTAACTGATCAATTATTCATTTTTTTCTACTAAAATAATCTCTAAAAATAATTTATATGACAAAACAACGTTTGCCGGGTCAGCTAGTGACTCTATAATTTTAACCTTTATTGGGTTAGAAAATATTGGTCCTCGTAGGGGTTGTCCATTAATCACGTGATGTTTTTAGCATCTTTTTAACTCCCTCCCCCCCTGGTGATATGTGGTGAGGTTCTAGACTACCCCCTCCCGTACCCAAGATCACGTGTATTTTTTAGTCCATCATCATCATCATCATCAGCCACATGACGTCCACTGCTGAACATAGGCCTCCCCCAAAGATTTCCAGACGGACCTGTCAAAAGCGGCCCGCATCCAGCGTGTTCCTGTTTTTAGTCCAATGTATCTTAAATTTTTTGTGTATTATCTAATTTAATTTGAAACGCGCGTTCAAAGAAAAAAAAATACATGTATACACTACACCTCTCCTCCCCCTTGTGATATTTTGTGATTCTTTCCAATCCCCTCCCTATCAAGCCTCACGTGATTAATGAACGACCCCCTATCATTCTAATTGATATCAACTTTGGAATCAGAGTATTTTTTGCACCTTATGTATCAAAAATTGATCAAGTCATTTGCCCTGACAGACGTTTAATTATACAACTTGCAAATACAATAATCGTTCCATACAAAAATATTGCTGAATAAGGTACAAAAACTGATTCCGTAAAAACATATTTATGCTCTCTTGGTCAAGTCGATCTTATTTCGCTGCTGTTCCTATTCAAATTTTATGGTCCAGTACTAAACTGGTTTCATTGACTGTTTACGCAAAGAGGTTGATCTCAGAAGCGCGTTTAAGCCCTACTCAAATACAGCAATACAGTTTTTATGATCATAATAAGGATAAAATAATATTTGGTAAATAAAATGTTAAAGAGAAATAATAAATTCGCCCGGGCCAGCAGTCTCAACATGATTGTAAAAGTGGAAGAAAAGACAAACGTTCAAGAACATTCGATGTGCCGATCTGCTTTATCTATATAGGCTTGTAATCCTCCTAGCTAGTTTCGGCCACGGCGGCTAATCTCAACGGAGATCAGCCAGGTACGCAGGAGATATTATAGTGCACAAGTGTGTGCGCAATACACAGGCGCAAGTTCACTATTCCTTCACTCTCATAGTCCGCTGAGACGGCAATCCGACATGACCGGAGAGAGATCAGGCGCAGGACCAACGGCTTTACGTGCTTTCCAAGGCACGGGGGTATCACACCGCCAACTGCCTGACTCTGAGCTGCGACTGAGTATTTTTTTTAAGATGGAAAAACCCAGTCAGTAGTCACAATGTTTTTGGCTCGACCCGGGATTCGAACCCTGGACCTCAGCGCGCAAATCGTACTCGTAACACGTACGCAATACAACTACGCCACCGAGGCAGTCGCGCCATAGGCTTAGACCATGTGTGACCCTACGTGCCTATTTATGCGAACAACAAAATCTGTTACTTTTACCCTTGGTTTCTGAAGTTTTGTTCAACTAACACTTCTGTTAATTTAACAGCGCTTTGAAATCAATTTAGGTTTCTGAAACATTATTCAAAGAAAATTTACTACGCATACGCATACTCACGCCTTTTATTCCCGAAGGGGTAGACAGAGGCGCAACTAGTGCACCCAATTTTCGCCGTGCGTATTCCGTCCCATGATGTGATAGGGGGCGAGCCTATCGCCATATCGGGCACAAATGCCAGACTCCAAGCTGATACTGATTAAAAAAATCAAATATCACTTTGCCCGACCCGGGGATCGAACCCGAGACCTCAGTATTGCAGTAGTACCGTAATACAACTACGCCACCGAGGCAGTCAAAAATTTACTAATCTATGATCAATTTGATTTGACATCAACATTCTATTTTGTAGGTCCGCGCTCATTACTTTGTTGAGTTTATCGTTCATTAGTTCAGTTTCAACTATCAAAAGGTGTCAATATGTTTATATCACGACATTAAAATAGTTAGCTGTTTTAGCTAAATTAAATTTTGCAAATTTCCAATTGTTTATAAAATCTCAGAATAATAATAAAGCCAATTTTTATGTAATTAAATGGGTACTTGAGTCGGTGGCACAGTTGTATTGCGTGCGTGGTACCTACGAGTGTGTATGTCCCGAGTTCGAATCCCATGTCGGGCAAAGTGATATAGGGTTTTTCTGCTGATATGGCGTTAGGCTGCCCCCTATCACTTCATGGGACGGAACTCACATGAGGTAAGTGATGGCCTGATTGCAACTCTGCCTGCCCCTTCAGGGATATAAAGGCGTGATGTGTTTTTGTTTTAATACCCACATTTTTTTATTTTCATCGTCACTGCTAGATATCCGAAAAGAGTTGATTAATGATAATATTTAAGTATCTAGAACAAAAATAAACAAAATTTCTAGCACTTATTACATTTTATCAACGCGAAACACTTAAAAGAAATATTTTATGTATCATAAATATTTATGTTTCATCAATTTACCTTTTTTGAAATGAAATGAACAGTCATTTCGCCGATGAGCACCAATTAGTTGACGAAGCGTAAGAATCGTTCTAGAAACTCAATATAGCGTTAAACATGCGATTCTGTGATCAATTTTTAGGAATCGAAGTAGTTAATTTTGCTTTTAGCAACTCAAACGGCACTTAACAAGAGATTTCACCGTGTATTAGTTACTTTTTTCGTTGATCTGCCTATTAGAAACTGGACGTTAGCGTCGTCGTTGAAAGTACGATACGCATAGTCAAACCCTATGTCACGCCTCCGTGAACAAAACTTTAATTTAAAATTTTATGTAATTATTAATTATTAATCGGGCAACATTAAAAATTATAAGACCTTTGTCCACGCGGCCAAAACGCCTGAGTGAAGCGTCGAACAGGGGCTGCGAGCTACGTCACAGTTGCCTCGTCATTCAGCGTGAAAAATAGCGAGACTGGATTGTCAGCGCAATCGTCCATCACTTAACTCGAATTTTATAATTATTTAACTATACTATTTTAATATTCTAAATTGTTATTAGTGTTGTGAACCCCGTAATTGGGTAAGTTGTTGGAATATATTTATGCTCGGTTTGCCGTAATTTCCACTACATGTGTATCAAAGTACTTGGTATGTATGACCTTGTCATGACTTTCAAATTCTGTACCGTTACTTTACTTTCAATTTGATTCCCATTAATAGATTGAATATTTATAGATTGTTTTGGATTATTAATTGCGCTTGTAAACCGGGTTAATTATTAACACGGACTATTTCTTTCCTGCTTCGGAGTCTGCCGTAGTAAGGGGGAACCTGTTGCGGTACATCGTACCATCGGTTGTCAGCATCGGCCGACCTACCTACCTGACCAGCCGACAGGACCTACACGTCGCGTCGCGCGATAACCGAGGGAAGTGAGCTAGCGGGAAGATAGCACTATCTGATATAGATGACCCTCAAACGGATCCAGCCCTAGAGAACTCACTAATTGTATAAGCTGATTTATTTAAATATACCTACTTTTGTTCGTTGAGGTTTTAATTTGTGTCGATATGAATGCACTTATAAATAAATATTCAACGCTTGTCCATTTTACGAACACTGATATGATTATATAAACGTGTGCATGATCATTTGAGTTCATACGTTTGGCAGAGTGAAAATCATACAAACCGCGCCCTTTATATATTGTCTAAGGATATAGGTGATCAGATCAATCAGATAGATGCAACTACACCCGATAACCGACTAACGTTTTTTATGGCATTGAATGACGAGACGAGCGTGCCGTTCGCCTGATGGTAAGCGGTACGACCACTCATAAACAGTAGCAACACCATCCAGCACTTTGAGTTTCAAAGTACTGTGTGGCATTCCACTGCGCTCGTCAGCCTGAGACATTATTTTGGGCTTCACTTCATTTACCATCAGGTGCAGTGAAGCCACTTTGTCAAGCCATCGATAAAAAATAAATAAGATAACTTAATAAGAGGTTGGAGTGCAATCTCAATATTGAAGGCCAGCGTCGTGAGAGCATCTTCAGCCCGATGCAGATCGGAAGAAATAAAAGTCACATACAAACTTCAATAGCTTAAACTACGAACAATGTACGAAAATTCAAACTTCCACCTCATAAAACCGCACTAACAGAACTGTCATAGCTTATTTATCCACTTTTAAACCGTTGAGCTGCTATTTCCTGACAATTTTCACATACTTCCGTTTTATATTCCTCTTGCGTGTCTTGTATAACGTCTAGGGTGGTCAAGCGAACTAGCTCTGCGACACTCACTGAATACTAACAGAGAATTCGTTTATTTCGAGAATGCAGTTTTATTATTTTTTAAGACTGGAAGTTTCTAGATGTTTTACAAAGTATTTTATAATGCTTTTTGTAAGATAAATTGGTAATGGAACATTAGAGAAGTAGCACAAAGGTGGGAAATGTGTTTATTGAAATAATTTATGTAGTTACGGACTAGCTAATTTTCGGACGACCTTAAAAAAAAAGCGTATTCCCACGTAAAAGGCCGGCAACGCATCTCTGTGCTCCCTGGTATTGCAGATGTTCATGGGTGGCGGTGATCACTTACCATCAGGTGAACCGTATGCTCGTTTGCCCCCTATATCATAAAAAAAACGTTACGTAGATTGTGTTTGTTGAAAATTATTTACTCTCTTTGTAATACACATTAAAGGTATTTTGACAGAATTTATTTGTGACCAATTGAAATCCAAATTCTATTTATTTATATTAAGATAATGATTATCGATTAATTCATTATCCATACTAAAGACATTGGAAAAATTACCACTGCGCTGGCAGTGATGCATCGATAGCATGGGTGCATATTTTGATTGATAGAAATAAAAAATATTTATATAAAAATGACTAACTTTCTGTATACTAAACGGCAATTTCATAGGTAAAGACCTAATTAATCTATTGAATGAAGTGTCAAAACTGTAGTTATGAAATCAAGCTCTGCGTCAATTTATTACATTTTCATGATTCCATCTCTAAAAGCTATCTGGGATTACGTTAACTCTAAAAGTGTGTGAAAGCTACTTTTTATCCCTATATAAAGCTCATAGGGGCGTTATAATGGACCAAAGTTAGCACCTAAAAGTAACCTAGGATTGCTTCAAACTAAACAACCCCACTACCGTCAAAATACTAAAACGCCATAAAACATACAAAAAAAGACTTTAAAATCATAAAAAGAAGATGACGATATAAAACTAACGCCTCGGATGACGAGTGCATTTAGAATTTTTAAAGCAACCGACTCCAAGCGAATCATTTGTGAGAAACGTGACCGGCCTGGCAGCTTGTAAATTACACCTGGCAGCCTCACCATTCAGCCTGGCATTTTAATTTCAGTTTAAAATGACGGGATTGGACATTCAGTTTATTTATTTTGAATGATGGTGATTTTGGTTACATGAACCCAAGCTGTATTAGGGAATTTGAGGGTGAGATAATGGGAAGGGATCCGCTGTATTTTATACCATCATAATATTTGTGAAATGGTCTGACTTTTTGAGGATAAGTGCGAAGTAATGGTCCATAACCTAACCAAACAAAAATATATTACGAAAAGCCTGCCATAGTTCTTTCAGCTAGTTATATTCTCTTTCCATTAAAGCAGGTCGATGTAATTGTGAAGAATTTCGAGATAACTTTCATCTTTCGGTGATTTGTCTTTTTAACATTAAAAAAGGTTTGCAAATTGCAAAGTGCAAACTTGTCCTTAAGACTACGTAGTTGTACTAGGCTACGTGTTTTTGAATTTTTTTATTTGCATTGAATAACGACACGAGCATACCGTTCGCCTGTGTACTGTGTAGTGCGGAACTCACATTCAAATGATGGTAAGCGGAGTGGGATTCAAATAGAATTTCGATTGACGAGAGATGATAACACCTCGCTAGTTGACACAATTATGCCGGGCTGTTTAAACCGGATATACACAAGCTGATCCCGGAATACGACACTTACGTTTTTTTTTTATGGCATTGAATGATGAGACGAGCATGCCGTATGCCTGATGGTAAGCAATACGACCACCATAAACAGTAGCAACACCATCCATCACCGTGAGTTACAAAGTACTGTGTGGCATTCCACTGTGCTCGTCATCCTGAGACATAAGATGTTAAGTCTCATTATGTCCTGTAGTTACACTGGCTGCAATGTCCTTCAAACCGAAACACAACAGTGCATGCACACTGCTGCTTGGCGGTAGAAATAGGGATTGCGGTGGAACCCACCCAGACGGACTCTTACATATGAGAGTCCAGCACCCGTCAACGTCAGTTACGTAGACCACTATGGGGGGTTTAACTCCTTGCGTTCGATAGTAATAAGGCCTAACCTCTCTCAGTAGTAGAGGCCCGTGCTCAGCTGTGGGCAGTATATAATACAGGGCTGGTATGGTATGGTATGGTAGTCACTATCTGGGCGGATATAAAATTTATCCTACCACCAGCAAACTTACTTTGGATGTAGAGGTTATGTGATAATCACTACTCATCCGCTAAATCTAAACTAATATTATTAAGCTGAGGAGTTTGTTTGGTTGAACGCGCAAATCTCAGGTACTACTGAACCAATTTAGAAAATTCTTTCACTAATAGGAAGCTACATTACTCCTGCGTGCTATAGGCTAAATATGTCCTAACCACCAGCTAAAGATAGATTGAAGATAAAGAAGAGTAGCTTTAGTTTAACAATTTTAAATGCACTTGTATTGTATTAGCCCATAATTTCCCAATGTTGGGCAAAGGCCTCCCCAAGATCTTTCCATGGGAAAATGCACTTAGAGCATCAAATTCGTTATATTTTATACAGTCAATGAGATTGCCAGAAGACTTATTACTCTATATTCCTATCCATCCATATTCCATTTCTCCTACAATACAGATGATTATGAGTAGCAGTGACCACTTAACATTAGTCTCAGCAACTCCTCGTCTTGTGCTAATTTGACACATCAGGCCTGTAAAACATTTACTCTATGACTCGCCACGTAATTGAATTAATTCCACCATACACGCAATGAATCTGAGGAAGGACTGGTGTCATTATGGCGAATTTTATAACTTTTGTAATTTTGTGAATCATTTTTGGGCCGTTTAGATTCCACCACGGTACCCCCTTTAATTTCTCGCGGTAGTGCTACCACCACCGGGGGGATGTGTGGAACGGTTATGTTGGTTTTACTGGTCTTACAACCCAATATCGACGCTCAGGGGTATAGCATCATCCGAGCGAGCATTGGGCCGAGTCCCTAACACTATGTACACTCAACAACGGCATACTAACCAAAATCCGCCGTGGTCTTCTTCGGTCATACGAGACGGAATCAATAGGATCTAAATCAGCATATGCCATTGCTGTTTGGCATATGCTGATCTAGATCCTATTGACATCGTTACGGTGGGAAATATACCATCCACACTGCGTGAGTGTCTGAGTACTTACGTTACAAAAATTGTATTATTATGTTGTTCACCACTCACCACCCAACTAGTGGCTAATAAATGTTTTTTTTTCTTTCTTTTCTTTGTAGACGTCCCTGAAGTATCCTGTTACTAAACACGGCATTCCCTGCCTATCGTAAGACTTTAAGGAGTCGTTGGTGGGTCACGAGCGCAGTAAAGGCTGTTAACTGCTATACTTCGTGCTGCTTTTCGTACATCATGCGTCTTCGAATTATATAGCTTTTTGTTATGCCTCAACTGCCAGTGACTACATAATATCAGTCCTGTATTATATACGTCCCACTGCTGGGCGCAGACCTCCTTTACTTCTGAGAGGATTTAAGACTTTAGTCCAACAAGCTGGCCTAATGCAGGTTTTGGCAGACTTCACGTATCTTCAAATATTATAGATAACTCCTCAGGTATACAGGTTTCCTCGCGATGTTTTCCTTCACCGTTAAAGCGAGCGATAATTTACAAAGCATACACACATAACTTTAGAAAAGTCAGAGGTGCCTACCCTTGGGTTTTGAACCTGCGGACATTCGTCTCGACAGTCCGTTCCACTCCCGACTAGGCTATCGCCGCTTCAAATTATATAAAATTTTTTGTGTGCCATTCTGGAAATTCAACTCACTCTCCAGTTTTCGGCTCATGGCATAAAGAACACTACACCAGTGAGCCGTCCAAAAAGTTGTACTTACTGTCTAACTAAAGCCCTTTAAACATCTGCAAATATTCATATTAATGTTCATTTGACACTTAGATTTAAGTATTCATAATAAGTAAATGTAACAAAACTTTCTCCAGTTATAAAATATGGTAGCAAACAATTTAAATTGTCACAGAGCGCTAATTAACGGAGACATAGTCCGCTTATTATAATAAATAACCTATGTAGGTAACCTAGATTCTAAGTACAATGCCCTAGAAAGCAGAAACCTTGAAAATCCACACAAATGACCCACTTCACCTTCCCTTTCACTAGAAAATTATTATTTAATAAATTTCTTAATTAATGCAACCTAGAATAAAAGAGCGTGAATAAAAGCTTTCAGAGAACGGAAGGTACAAATGACACTTTTAAAAGAGTTAAGAGATAAGGTGGAGTTTTAAATTAACTACGATCTGAAATGATGTTGTCCCTTTCTGGCAAACATGAGTTTTTTACATTCAGGCCTGCCTTAATTTGGGCTGTAAATCAGCAGGAACGAGACAGGGGCGTAGTTAAAAAAATATTGGGGGCCGAATGTATGAAATTTGGTTGCGTCAAATATTTTAAAATTTCTCATTGCTTTTACAAAAAAATAAAATAATACATTATTTTTAGTTTCTTGTAGGTATCCCTATTTCCTTAACCATTAAATAACAAAATATAGTTTACAGCCGTTTGTAAAATTAAAACTAATTATTTTTGTAACAAGACTGAAAAATTATATTACAAGCTCACATCGAAGAAGGATAAGTCAAGGAAGAACTACGGTGTAATGTTCGGGGGTCGTGCCCCCCATACCTTAACAACACCCCTGTCCAAGAGTAACGAAGAGAAATTCTTATTTACGCGGCTCTAAAAGGCCACTTAGAAGAGCATTGCGAAATTTAATTTTTGCCCCCACATCCAACGGATGTCTCCCATCCACTCGCTTTATACAATTAAAAAATAAAACAGACGTAGTAAAACAGTAATAAAAATGTTCTGTTTTTAACACAATTGTAAAAATGTAATTAATGGGCAAATTACCAGATTTGAATTTGTTTTTCGTACTATGTATTAAATAGTTAATTATAGTTAAGTGGGATGACTTTATTTATAAGTTTAATTTTGTATCTCTAACAACTTGCTACTAACAGGTTAATAGCGTCTATGTGGCGATTAATGGGGCAGATAGACGTGCCTCTACCAACGCACCACTCCTAAATGAGCTGTAACTCAAAAATAGTCACGTAAAAAATAAGTCTCGCCATATTAAAGTATCTTTTTTCATAAAAACCTCTTCAAAGTTCCTCACCAATTCCCTTAGAATATAACGTATAATCTAGAAAACTTCGCAAGAACCGTTACAAAAACTATTATAAAGTAGCATTTTTCAGCAATTTTCAGGAAACATCGTGCGAACACTCTTTATTATATTTATCATTTGAAATTCCGAAAAGTTACATCTACTGTTGAATAATTCTAGAAACTTTTGCCGAGTTCGTGAAGTGTATGTTTTTTTAGATCATGTACATCCCAGTGTACAGCATCCCAGTTCTTCCCTAGGGGTGTTTAGTTTCCCTAACTTTTGCCTTGAATTTTCAGACGATCAACAACGGGAGAATTTTACAAAAAACTTAAGATATCTCTTGTATCTGAATATATTTCTAAGAATTCTTTTTTTAGAGCTGATATAGTAGACTGCCTCGTTTACGTAGTTGTATTACGGTACCATTGCAATGCTGGGGTCTCGGGTTTGATCCCCAGGTCGGGCAAAGTGATATTGGATTTTTCTATTCAGTATCAGCCCGGAGTTTGGAATTTGTGCCCGATATGGCGATAGGCTCGCCTCCTATAATGGCACAAGGAAAGTGGGTGTACTAGTTGCGCCTCTGCCTACCCCTTCGGGGATAAAAGGCGTGAGTATGCGTATGCGATATAGTACTATTATATTGAATCCAGTGACAAGCATAGCGTCATGCAGTTCTTTGCTCATCGTTGAAACGGCAAACCATGTTTCCACTAACTACTAATATTATAAACTCGAAAGTTTGTATGTTAGGATGTTTGTTAGAAGTAAATGCAGAAGGGAATGTGTCACCTCAGGGATCCATTCCTGGCGGTGACAAGTGCTGGCTGATTAACTACGTAACTAAATATATATTCATTTGCCCGTTCAAGCCACTGTGAGTTTCATATTGGTTATATTTAAAGAAACGACTGAACGCGTTTGGATGAAATTGGCACACGGGTAGACCATGTCCTGGATTAACATATAGGCTTTTTTAATCCAGGTAATTTGCTCCCTTGGGAAGTGATGGATATTTTCAAGTTGATTTTTGAGTAGATAGCGCAGGCGTCGTACTGTGTCTGGGACTTTTATAGCCGGAAAGGCTTTCTCGCGGGCGAAGCCGCTAGTAATGCCTAGTGTAATATATTTTTAATACCTAATGGTAATTTGTTACTATGCTTCTAGCAAAATCAAAACGTTCTAAGATTATATAGAGCGGACATTGGGAAAATTGTCATACAAAAATTTTGAGCCTGTTTGTCAGTAACTCATTCTACCGTGAAATAACTAAATAGCTATGTAAAATTCATTAGAACATACTTTGACATGGTCGTAATGCGTATATTGGCATATTTCTTTTCAAAATATTGTATCTTTACAAAGTTTAAGCATACCGAGACGTCTTGTTACACGGACATGTCAGCTAAGACAGCGATTTATTACCAATTGGTAATAACTTTTGGACGATAAATTTGGTCCCGATGTCCGGTCTATAGCTATACTGTTTAATGTCTTTGAGCAAAATAAATTGAGTTTTCATTCTTTATCAGCCTAACACTGATTGATGTTGCTACTAACTACCAAGCACCAGTTCTAACACCATCTCCCTGTTAAGTTATAAAAAAGTCCAATTACTAATCCTCAGCCGAAAACCTGTAGTTCTAATAAAACAGATGTCTTGAAAGTGATTCACAGCAGGCCAGGGGAATCCCATCAATCTTTCTCGGACAAAGCACGGTTGGTAAGTGTGATTTACACCGGCCGTGAGAATGCTTCTAAAATATTCAACAGCCGTGACGAGGGTGCATGAGAACGGGCCGCAATGCCTTCGTAATGTTTAGTGTTTGGTAAATGGATTTAGATTGCAACTGGTATTTTCATGGGCAAGTTTAAATGCTTTGTTGGTGTAGTTGTGGTACGTAATGAGAATTCCAAGATGGAAACGGCAAAGAATTAATTGAATACCAAGAAGAAAGTGGTCAGATGTTTATCGAAGTCAGATTTTAAGGCGATATTTGATCAGTACAAAATTTGCTTTTTATTTATTCGTGGAATCATAAATGCGCGGGATATAGGGTATATATAAATTATAATGTATGTGGATGCATATATAAAATTATGCCTTTTATATATCCTTACGCTTTTTGTTCCCGAATGTGTAGAGGTGCAACTACTGCTCCCAATTTTCGCAATGCTTGATGCCAAACTCACTTAAACTGAACCTCACGATTTCCAATTTAGAAACGAAAAGAAAGCGTACCACCGAAAAACTTATCTCATATATCTTCTTCTTCTTCAGCCTTTAGAAGTCCACTGCTGAACATAGGCCTCCCCCAAAGATTTCCAGACCAACCTGTCAGAAGCGGCCTGCATCCAGCGGGTTCCTGCGACCTTCACAAGGTCGTCTGTCCACCTTGTAGGAGGACAGATATATATCACCTCATATGTCACCACCCATGAAAATCTACCACCTCCATTCTTAACCACACACAACCCACCCTTACTGTTTCCCCTGTTAAACCATACAACCCAAATGACCCAATAGAAATATTTATTAAAATGTTCAACAATGTACGTTTAATAAAGCATATCTCTGCACAATCCATTTCTAACGAAGATAAATTCAACCGCAAGCCCTCTGGATCTAATTGTCCATGAATATTTTAACCTCTTCACTCCGATACGAGATGTGGTTTAATTAGAGCAAAAATTACGTTTAGCTGCGAATTCATTTGTGTCTTTGCAAGTGGTTTTATTAGATTGTCTAGGGGAAGAAACTCTTGGTCATACCCTATACATTAACATAACTCTGATATCACATCCATATCTAAGTGCACGATAGCCTTGTTGGGAATGGAACGGTCTGCCGAGACAATGTCCGGAGGTTCAAAACCCATGGCACACACCTCTGACTTTTCGAAGTTACGTGTGTATTGTTTATCAATTATCGTTCGCTTTAACGGTGAAGGAAAACATCGTGAGGAAACCTACATACCTGAGAATATTCCACAAGAATTTCGAGGGTATGTGAAGTCTGCCAACCCGCACTAGGCCAGCGTGGTGGACTAAGGCCTAAACCCTCTCAGTGGTAGAGGAGGCCCGTGCTCAGCAGTGGGCAGTATATGATACAGGGCTGATTGCATTGCATTGCATTGCACATCCATATCTTACTTTTTTCGCATGTTTGGTAGTTAGGTTTATACACACATACTCACGCCTTTTATCCCCGAAGGCGTAGGCAGAGGCGCAACTAATGCACCCACTTTTTGCCGTACGTATTCCGTCCCATAATGTTATAGGAAGCTAGTGGGATAGCCATACCCGGCACAAATTTCAGACTCCGAGCTGATACTGAATAGAAAAATCTAATATCACTTTATCCCACCCGGGGATCGAACCCGAGACCTCAGCAGTGCAGTCGTACCGTAATACAACTACGCCACCGAGGCAGTCGTTAGGGTAGGTTTATGCCTTATAATTTATGTGATTATAGCGTTGCCTGACTAATAATTGACCATATACGTTAACCTTACCAGAGGAATCTTTCTACCTTGCAGGGAGGTCATGAGGACATTCTGGATCATTGGGGTAGAAATATAAGAATATTCATCAGACTTCACTGGTAGTAGGTCTCTCATATGTAAGAGTCCGTCTGGGTGGGTACCACCGCAATGTCTATTTCTACCGCCAAGCAGCAGTGTGCATGCACTGTTGTGTTTCGGTTTGAAGGACATTGTAGCCAGTGTAACTACTGGACATAATGAGACTTAACATCTTATGTCTCAGGATGACGAGCGCAGTGGAATGCCACACAGTAGTTTGTAAGTCAAGGTGCTGGATGGTGTTGCTAATGTTTATGGTGGTCGTATTGCTTACCGTCGGGCGAACGGCATGCTCGTCACGTCATTCAATGCCATAAAAAAAAGACTTTCTATTAACGTGTGCTACTGCTGATTCATCATCAGATCATAGAGCTATCGCGCTCACGCCTCGGAGTTACACTCGTGCTCGTGTCACTTGCGCGCATCAATCACAGTCCTCGGCAGAGGTCACTGAGGATGCCGTTTATACTGCACGGAAGGTTGGATAGCTTGGGTATACGCCTATCTGATAAGGCATAGCAAGAAGTAGCGGTCTTAGTCGCTCTGCTTTTTCCTTCGGGGTGTGTGTTTGTGCGTGTGTGTATGTGTGCTCTCGCGTGTGTGTGTATGTGTGTGTGTGTTAACGTGTGTGCGGTGAGGTCATTGATGATACTATATTGCAGTACAAGTTAAGATAGCTTGTGGGGTTTGGGCTTCATGCCACATCAGAGCAGATGCTTAAAAAATACTGACCAGCTCTCTGCCTGTTTTCTGAGACTCTCGACTCATACAAACAGCAAGAATTATTCCCGTTACTTCGCATCACAATCTTTATATTATACCAGGTGTTGCTTGCGGCTTCGCCCGCGTGTTAAGTCTTTACCGCCAGTAAGTCCCTATACCGGCAGCGCCATCTATTTAAATCAGATAAAAAATTACCATAATTTCCCATTAGAGCATGTTACCGGGATAAATAGTAGCCTGTGTGTTACTCGTGTGCCAAATTTCATCCAAATCTGTTTAGTTTTTTCTGTTTAGCGGTTTACTTCTAACAAACATCCAAGAATTTTCACAAGCTTTTGCATTTATCATATTAGTAAGATTTGTGGTACCTATAAATACTGATTTTTTACTGGTTACTGTAGGTTTCTCATGCGTAAGAGTCCATCTGGGTGGATACCAACGCAATGTCTATTACTATCGCCAAGCAGCAGTGTGCATGAACACTCGCTTACCATCAGGCGAACGCCATGCTCGTCTCGTCATTCAATGTAATAAAAAGAAATTAAAGAAACTGCTTGAACGGAGCGGCAGTGTGTAACAGCAAGCTGCCCGCGGCATTCACAGTGCGTGATGGATCCAGCAAGTGTCAGTGATTGTCCGACGCTGGATTTATTGTGGTCTCGTATTGTGTTAAATTCCTTGTTTACTACGATGACTGGTTTATTTGTATTGTATGAATATTTGGGTAGTCTCTTGCCAGTGAATTTTTTTACTTTGTTTCGTTTTATTGAAACTGCTTTTGTATTGGATCAAGGAATGGCTGACGCCTTTTAAATAGGCATACTTCGCTTCAGTAGTTACTGAAAAAACTGTTACTGTAAAACAGACGATGTAGTTACATCGTCTGTTTTACATTAGTATAGTGTTTAATGGCAACAAGTTAATAGGGTCTTTGTTCTTAAATGTAAATCAAACTTTGAAAGATTTTTGTTTTTTATAGTCCAGGAAAAATAAGACAAAATTATATGCCAAACATTTGTAACCCAAATAGCTCATTACCGCACGGCATATTAAACTCATTCAAAAGGCAATGGTCTCACACTGACAGAACTATCATAAATCACTAAAATATTCCCATCTTTAAATCTATTCACGCATCTATTCCTAAATATAGAGGAAACAATCTATCATTGTATCACAAATGGCCACGTAGTATGCAGATGAGTTCTCGGAACACGCTCGCAGCGTGAAAACGACCTACGTCGTACATTTTCGTTGACACACGACGTGACACGCCGAAATGGGCGCGCCGTCCATCTCGACGTGTTTCCAACACTGTTGATTTGTTTGTAGAGTTTATTTTTGTTATCACGCGGTGTTAATTTGACTATTCCTGGAACTTAATTTAACTTTTTTCGTGTCACGCTGTAATAGGAAAATATCTAGATAACACGCACCGCATCAATCGATTCCTACTTAGGTTAGCGTGATTGGAATTTTAATGAAGGTTTAATATTTTGAATCCTGAAATGTCACGTTGGGATGGGACACAACAATATAGCGGGATTATTATAAGTTAATAATGTTTTGCTATAACAGTTATGTTGAAAATGAAGATTATAAGAATAATAACATTTTTAAAATCATAAGAATGTAAAATCATATTATATAGGTTCAAAGTACTAACTAATTTATTTGTCTTATCAACTCTATGAGATAATAGGTATTTGATTTTCTAAGTATAGGAATACGGCGGTATTCCGTTATCGGCTTATGTACAAAACGTCATACAAATAGTCGACTTTTGTGTACACACCGCTTAGTGTTCGGAGAGACTTTAAGATCAAAAGTCTTTCATGTTGCTCCCAAATCATCGTTATTTAATTATATGTCTTCTAAAAAATCCAGAAAAAGGTAAATAGAGAAAATAAAACAAAATTAAGAGATTAACCTACAAAGATTTATTAATACACTCAATCATTAAAAAATATAATTAACTTAGGAGGGGATTGTTAAGGATAAAATGGAGGTCGCGTCTTAATTATTAATTAAATAATTAATATTAATTAGCTCTGATGAATTTCACTTCAAAATCTTGCAGACTTAATGAATGTTTGTGTAGGTATGTTTGGTATAGTATGCGCTGTATTTGTCATTATTATTACGTCAGATTGAGTGAAAAGTTGTGTAGTATCTGTTAATGGGTACTTTAGTAGTAGTCCTATTTCAACGTGTTAAAATATTTAACACTGTAAACTTTGACATTATTATTTTTTAAATGAAACTTATTTACTAAAAGATTAAAAAAATGTGTACCTATTATAATAAATATTTACGAGTTTTTATAGGCACATAGAGAGTATTATCTTATACCATTTTTTTGTAGCCAGAGGTGTAACACTCGCAATGGTTAGCTAGGGCCTGTAGCGTCCTCACCGGTGAGGATCGCGACGCGTTCTTCCCATATTTTTTTTGATAAAAATTATCTTTTTTATTTCCCCTTTCCTGCCAGTCCGAGCTGGCTTTTTTGTTTATTTTTCATCATTGATTTTACACCTAGTAAAAATTTATATAAGTGACCTTTGGTATTTAAAATAATTATTATATCAATTTTATGTATCTTGACTTATCATAAGTGCAACTATGTTCGCCTACGTGAATAAAGTATTTTATTTTATTTATTTAAAAATCCGACCAATTCTGACCTAACAGTGGTAGGAATTCAATTACGCCACCAAGGCAGTATAGACGTTGCAAGTTGCAACCCATTATTATCCTTACTGCCTACCTAACTGTATGTGAGAATGACCCTGAAACGCAACACGTTGGAGTCCCCATGATCGAGTTTTTAAGGATAATAATTCATATAAAAACAAATCGTACCTGATTTGTTTTTATTCAATAACAGCGATAAATCTTTATAAGTCGCCTAGAAATAACGTACAAATATTTCTCTGCGGACTTTATAAAATATTTACAACTTAATACATAAAGTGTGTTCATCAGTCGTGTACCAAAAATGTAAACAAATTTGTTTTTCGTATCTGTTATTTCTACCTTTTTTAAATAACCTTGACTGTATTAAAAGTATACTAACTGATTTCACCGCTTGCTGATAAATGCTACTCGACACGTAAACGTATAAGTCGATCAAATACAAAAGTCACACTCTAACATATGGTTCCAAATATCAACATTAGCTTTTTTTTATTGCATTGAATGACGAGACGAGCATGCCGTTCACCTGATGGTAAGCGATACGATCGCCCATAAACAGAAGCAACACCATCCAGCAACGTGAGTTACAAAGTACTGTGTGGCATTCCACTGCGCTCGTCATCCTGAGACATAAGATGTTAAGCCTCATTATTTCCAGTAGTTACACTGGCTACAATGTCCTTCAAACCGAAACACAACAGTGCATGCACACTGCTGCTTGGCGGTAGAAATAGACATTGCGGTGGTATCCACCCAGACGGACTCTTACATATGAGAGACCTACCACCAGTTTAATAAGACAACTGTCAAATAAAATTTACTTGAAACCTGTGAAACAAACATAATACAGTTTTTACAGAATTATACAATATATCTAATTACAGAATTATCTCACTAATATAAAAGATTGTGAAGATATTCGGACATTTTTAGAAGGAAGATTTGGATAAACTTTGGCTCACATATAGAGAATGTCCAGGATTAATATTATGTAGGCTACTTCTTACCCCATAGAAGTACATGATGAAACTTTTCTTTTGAGATATGTCTGTAGGAGTGTAAAAAGATATTCAGTGAAACGGAATGTAAGGAATGTGTGTGAAAGAGATGGAGTGTGTAAAGAAAGTGAGTGAAAGAGACAGAGTGAAAGTAATGTAAGATGGCGACGGAAGTAGAAAAGACGCAAGAGTGCTAAGATGTATTTTTAAGTAATAATTAAATAAGTATTTTGTTTAGTAAAGAAGTCGGTTAAAAATTAAATTCATATTTAATATTTTGGTGTTTGTTCTTCCCACGGTCCCACATGTCTATCATACATCAGGGCGAGCAACATCTATTTACCTACAAGTGGGCACACGTTTGCTTACACACATACACGCCTTTTATCCCCGTAGGGGTAGGCAGAGACGCAACTAGTGCACTCACTTTTTGCCGTGCGTATTCCGTCCCATAATGTGATAATATGGGACATAATGGGGACTAATGGGAATACCAGGTACAAATTCGAGACTCTGGGCTGATACTGAATTTAAAAATTTAAACGTTTGTTTACATTTCTGTATAAGTTAGTTGAATGCACTATATTTACTTGCAGCCACTCCAGTCGTGAAAGTGGGATTAAAATATATACTTTATTTTTCTAGCTTCTGTTGTTTATGGACTACTTTTTGGATTTCGTAATATGTGCTAAGTTTTGTACAAGATTTGTTGTGTTCTTTTGTCTGTGATTTTGAGTGTTAATATTTTAATAGGGTTTAAAGTCAAATTAGTCACCATCAGATGCAGTGCTTGATGATTAGTAATGTTGATCAGCAAAGTAATGGTGACAATTACTATCATGATAGTTAGGCGCACACACACACACTGACGCCTTTTATCCCCGAAGGGGTAGACAGAGGCGCAACTAGTGCACCCACATTTTGCCGTGCGTATTCCGTCCCATGATGTGATAGGGGACGAGCCGCTTTGCCCGACCCGGGAATCGAACCCAAGACCTCTGTATTGCAGTCGTATCGTAATACAATTACGCCACCAAGACATGATAGTTAAAATAGCTTATTATATAAATAAGAATAATAGGTAAAATATTTATTCTGCACTGCACTCCTATCCCATTTCAATGGATGGTCAGCACAATGACGTCATTCACGGATTCCATAAATAATTTGACTGACTGACTGACTTGATTTGACTGCCTCGGTGGCGCAGTTGTATTGCGTACGCGTTACGAGTACGATTTGCGCGCTGAGGTCCTGGGTTCGAATCCTGGGTCGGGCCAAAAACATTGTGACTGGGTTTTTCCATCTTAAAAAAAATACTCAGTTGCAGCTCGGAGTCAGGAAGTTGGCGGTGTGATACCCCCGTGCCTCGGAAAGCACGTAAAGCCGTTGGTCCTGCGCCTGATCTCTCTCCGGTCATGTCGGATTGCCGTCTCACCGGACTGGGTGTACTTGTGTATTGCGCACACACTTGTGCACTATAATATCTCCTGCGTACCTGGCTAATCTCCGTCGAGATTGGCCGCCGTGGCCGAAATCGGCTAGGAAGGGATTATTGATTATTAAATAATTTGACTATATTTTTATGACGAAAGGCTTAAAAAATACAAAGCGTTGCCGTCCTGGGACTCGAATCTAGAACCTCTTCACTGTCCATTTACGTCAAAGACCTAGAAGGCTGAAACAAAGTCTCCATAAAATTAAAACTCAAATCTTGTAACTACTTTTTACACACCTAAATTAAACCCCAAATTCCCACTAACCGTAAATCGATTCCGCCGTAAAGGATTCGGGAAAAAATCTCAAATATCGCATAGAGAACGTGTTATGGAGCATAACCGTCAATAATTGTCCTATAAAATGCCTATAGTCCCCCATACTCGCATCCGATCGGTCTAAACTGTTATTTGCCGCGTAAAAATTGGTTCACTGGCGTTTTTGTGGACGGTGTTAAAATGGTACGAGGATTTTTAATGAAAATGGCGGTTTTATACAACGACAACAATAAAACGCAGTGTATGTACTGATGGTAATAATGTTGACTCATAATGCAGTTGACTGCCGAGACGAATGTCCGCAGGTTCAAAACCCAAGGGCACGCACCTCTGACTTTTCTAAAAAGTTATGTGTGTATTCTTTGTGAATTATCGCTCGCTTTAACGGTGAAGGAAAACATCGCGAGGAAACCTCTCGCATATCTGAGAAGTTCTCTATAGGAATTTCGAAGGTATGTGAAGTCTGCCAACCCGCACTAGGCCAGCGTGGTGGACTAAGGCCTAAATAAACCCTCTCAGTTGTAGAGGAGGCCCGTGCTCAGCAGTGGGCGGTATATAATGCGGGGCTGGTATGGTATAGTGCTAAAGAAAAGGCAGTAACATAGGCAGGTGGGGCAAGACCTTACCCCCCCCCCCCGATTCAACACAAATCCATACACTTTGCACCAACCTAATAAAAATAAAATTAAGTAAATAGTAGGGTCCGGACCTTTCGATCCAGGGCGTCCAGTTTGGTCTGAGTCCATCTGAGTATGCCAAAAGAGTACATGAGTACAGGCATAACCCAACCGTTGAAAGCGCGAATCTTGTTTCCACCTGACAAAAAACTGTTAAGTACTTTTGTCAGACGGCCGAAGAAACGTTCCCTGACTAATTAAGTATAGTGTACACATATACATTTAGATAATTTCCAAAAAAGTGAACCAATTTTTAGACTATAAGCAAATAGGCTAAGACTTTTCAAAACTATATTTGCAGATGGCATAATAAATAAAGCGTATTTTTCTAAGGTATAACGGTATAAATAGTAAACAAAGGAAAATAAAAAGTATTCAGAATAGCACAATCTCGCCTCTGAAGCCGCGGGCTATGTTACTAATATGAATTTTATATCATACGTGACTGACTCGATAGCGTAGTTGTATTGCGGTACGACTGCAGTGCTGAGGTCTCGGGTTTGTGATATTAGGTTTTTCTGCTCAATATCAGACAGGTCCCGGATTTGTGCCGTATAAGGCGGTAGGCCGGCCCCATATCACATCACAAGGAACACACGATGAAAAGTGGGGCACTAGTTGCACCGCTGCATACCTCTTTGCGGATAAAGGTTGTGAGTCTGTGCATTATGAAACATGCTAGAGGGATGATACCAGTTTCTATACCCGATCAGCAACCACATGAACAATCATGAAGGTGTCAGTCTTCGAAATGTCGGCAGAAAATACTGGTGGTAGGTCTCTCATTATGTAAGAGGCCGTCTGGGTGGGTACTACCGCAATGTCTATTTCTACCGCCAAGCAACAGTGTGCATGCACTGTTGTGTTTCGGTTTGAAGGATATTGTAGCCAGTATAACTACTGGACATAATGAGACTTAACATCTTATGTCTCAGGATGACGAGCGCAGTAGAATGCCACTCAGTATTTTGTCAGTCAAGGTGCTGGATGGTGTTGCTACTATTTATGGGTGGTCGTATAGCTTACCATCAGGCGAACGGCATGCTCGTCTCGTCATTCAAAGCAATAAAAAAAAAAAAAAAAAAAAACCTAGAAAACTACGATATGATCTGAAAATTATTTTATTTCAATTACTCAAAAGAACTCTGAATGTGATCAAGAACCTTATTAAGATTAAGAAAATGCTATAAGTACTACCAATTTACGGATACATACCCTGTCCCTAATAGGCTACATTTGGTTTTATTTTATTTATTTATTTATTCATTGTAGCCAGCGTAATTACTGGGCATTATGAGACTTAACATCTAACATCTTAGGGTGACGAGCGCAGTGGAGAGCCACGCAGTACTTTGTTATTAAAAGTTCTGTATGGTGTTGCTACTGTTATACCATCAGATGAGCGGCTGGCTCATCTCGACATTCAATGGCAATCAAAAAAACTATAAACAACCAGAATCTAATCAACTTAAGGTCTTGAACTGGTTTTACAAAAAAACAAAAAGCTTCTGAAAAGTCATTTGGTAAGACGAAAATATTGTCAGGACAAAAACTGGGGCAAAGTTTGACCATTGTGAAAAAATACGTTTTCAACTAGGGTGGATCGTTGACGCGGTAGGACGTGATTTACGTTCGATTTTATAGCAGTTCAATTTTCGATTTTATATCTTATACAGAAGACTGTTTTGTGGTTTTCACTACGGTTCATAGTGTTAATACATTTAATTTGAAATTAAACAATGAACAAATTCGATGTAGTCACAGCAGCATTGTGACTATAAACCTTAATACAAGGTGGTATGGTATACGGTTGCAATGGCGCATGGAACTTGAATGGTTTTAAAAGATTATGGAGGCCTTGTAGACTAGTTTATCAGTATCAAAAATAGTCTTAAAGTACCTGGAGGTGGCATGTTTGTATCCGCTCAAATAGCGACCATCGTACACAATGTTTAAAGGTTTAAAGCCTATAATGGCCCACGTATGTTGGCGTTCCGGAATCAACCAGTGTATTTCCGGTCTCGAACAAAGCAGCGATTGATGGAGGTTCATCTCTCGTAAATCGATATCCAAGTATCAGGTGTTTCGAAGTCACTTGCAAGCCCCGTTTAAAAAAATATAACAATCGGATGCTACTCATACTATTACTTTGTTAAAATCTATAGTAATATTATAAAGAGGAAAGTTCTTGAGCTTGTAGGTTTGTAGAGTCTAATCTATGAAACTACTGAACCGATATTGAAAATTCTTTCACTAATAATAAGTTTTGTTACTCCTGAGTAGTATAAGCTACTTTTTATCCCAGGGATGGACGTGAACGCGGACGAAGCCGCAAACAAAAGCTAATCGAGAATAAACAAATAGTTTAAAGCTCAACACTATTTCTAGTACCTGCGAGTTTAGATAACTCAAACGTCCAAACAACGATGGCGACACTCGCTTAAACTTTAAACCAACTCGCAACTTCTTACGTGTTTCTAGTTGCAAGAAATAAACCTGGGGTTTCCATTATTTGGGACAATACGTCTTGCTTAATTATGTTGATCATTATAAGCCTTAATGCTATTTTAAAGAAACTTCTTCTTTTAAATTATGGCTTCCACCGATTATCTATCGGTGATTTCGTCGATGTCAACTAATAATGCTTAGCAGATACATAACGATAAATATAAAATCTTAGAAGTAAAAGGTTAATAAAATAGTAAGTTAATAAATAAACTTAATTCGTAATATCGGAGTCTTTGACATTATTATTTGACGTGAAGGACAAAGTTACACAGTAGTTTGAACCACAGATTAATAAACGTTATTAGTAAAGACATTTATTGACGTAAATCCAAAGAGAATTATAATACTACTGAAACTTAAATCAGTTGGGAATCTTTTTGATATGATTAAGTTTCATTTTCTGCTGTGATTTGGTATGCCGGTGTAGGGTGTACATAGTGTTAGGGACTCGGTCCAATGCTCTCTCGGATGATGCTATACTCCCGATTATTGACATTGGCCCAATGGGCCGTAAGATCGGTGACACCAACATAACCGTTCCACTCACCCCCCGGTGGTGGCAGCGATAACGCGTTTTGCCACGCGATAAAAAAAAGAGCTAGGGCGTAAGTTATTCTTATTAGATCATTAGCAGAAGAACCTTTCTTCCAGCCTTCTACTATTCTCAAATTCTTATATTAATCGTTTCAATCGATTACATGAGTATAAGATAAAACAGATAAAGAGGTTTTTTTTCTTAGCAGCGAGACGATAAGGTTACAATACGAACAAACATCAAAATTATCGTATACAAATGAACACGTTTCAGAGCAAGAAACAAAGTTCAGTGTGAGCGGCAAGAGTTGATGTTCTCACAAGTTTAGGTCAGAACCTCGCCTCAGTCACAGCGCGAGCGGTGCAGTAGGGTTAAAACTTAATCAAGGATCTCCAACAGAATACACGATATAAAAATAATTGAATGTTAAGAATTAATTAGACTGATTTAGCAGATTTTAGAGCCAGTTACATAGCCTCTGTACTGTATCACACCATTTTCAAAACTGCCTATGGAATATCAAATAAGTTTTAATAATTCCCTCGCTAATAAAATATTATATGCTAGTGATAATATAACTCCTTATTAGAGCACGGTTTGTTCAGAATTTGTTTGGTCCTGGTAATACCAGAGATCCACCGCGTACAGTCATATGAAAATGTGAACTTCAAAATACAAATGAACGTAATCTTAACAGGCTAACTTCACCACACCAATACAGCCATTTTATCGAATATCTGAAACGTTTATAGAGATCCTACTCAACAAGAACCAGAAGACTAACAATTAACATATCTGTACCACTTCGGCTGTGGCGAAGGATCCGAAGGGACCCCAATCGTGGATTATATTAAGTTGGGTGTGCAGCAAATGTTGTGTCGACCTACACGCTTAGGTAAATCCGACCTATCTTACGGGGACTGACAAATACCACCGGGGAGATTTGAGTTTTTATCCGTGACAATTTAGTGTTCATTCATAAATAATTGAGAACTTGTAACTGAATATACGAAAAATAACCTACATTAGAATTATGTGGATAAAATTGGACAAAACTATTTTCTTTGAGACGAAAGTAGAAAGTTATGTTAAGAGTTACGTGAAGTGTTATGTTGAAAAACTTATCGTTATCTTGGAGACAAATGTTTAGCATGTCCAATAGGGTAAGAGTATTTTACCAAAAACAATTTTAAGTGGTCTGTTTGAATAATCTAGTAATAAGGACACAAAGGAAACTGCCGTGATGGGCTAGACATTAAGCCTGATCATTAAGAATATGAACAACTCTAAAAAGCCATCAACGCTTCTATGATTCTCCTATAATTACCTATTTGTGGTAGTCATCGCCCACCATTCTAGTTCTTCAACTTACACGTCGAACTTTTTAATAAAATATCCTTATATAATCTAAAGACTCGATTTGATACTTTTGTCTTTTCATAGATTTACTCACGTAGAAAAGCAAAACACGCAGTTTCAAAGTGTCCTTGCAAAGATTCGAGGGCTTTGACGATGAGCGGAGATACTTAACGCCTACAACCTACCAACTTGTATATTTCGGTCTTGTGACGTGAAAGAATTAATGAGTGAACGGTGAATGAATGATGCGAAAAGTCTAAAACCTCTGATTGTAGACTCTGAGTGAACATTATTTTATGCAATAAAGATTGGCACTTTCTCTATAAGAAACAAGTCTAAACTTCATCGTAACATTTCATCGTAATTAAAATTTAAACGAATAGCATATTGTATTTCGATGCATGGATTTAGGTCCAATATAATATATAATCCAATATATTATAGAACTATTTTCTCAAAAAACACCATAATATCTAGCTTCGTCGTGTCATCCACGAAGGTAGTAGGTACGAAACCGAGAAAACTCCATAGTTTTTTTTCTCAGAAGTAAAACCCACTAAAATTTCTTCTAACATAGCATGTCAGGCATTTACTTTTTGAACAAAACTAATTTTCTCTACATACTTGAGTAAACTAAGTCATGTAATGCAAGCGCAAAGACATTAAACAGTATAGTTAAAGAACTCTTTGTGCAAGCGGTACTAATTAAATACGCTCGAAATGTACAGCCAAGCCGGTAAGTTTGTTACAATATAATTGTTCAACAACAAGAATTTAATCTGCTTTGTTGCCAACTTTATAGAAATAAAGAGAGTCGTGTATCAAACGCGTTAATCGGATTTAAGTCTTCCATTGTCAGGATTAGCGGGGTGACCATCGATAATGAGAATTTGGGACTTTCCGCTGATAAATAATAAATGGTTTTTACGCCTGCGTTATTGCATGATCACCCAGTTGGGAATGGAACGGTCTCCCGAGATGTATTTGAGCAGATTTGAAACCCAACGCAAACGCGTCTGCCTTTTCGAAGTTACGTGTGTATTGTTTATCAACTTTTGTCGTGAAGGAAAACATCGTAGGGAAACCTAAATGCCTGAGAATTCTCAATAAATATTTCAAGGGTATGTGAACCCGCAATAGGCCAGCGTGGTGGACTAAGGCCTAAACCCTCTCAATAGTAAAGGAGGTCTGTGCTTAGCAGTCAGCAGAATACAACACAGAACTGGTATTTATGCCCTCAGGAAATATTACTCCTTTACCTTCACACTACCCGCCTTATTCATAAACATTGTATAGTTTTGTTAGTTATTCAGTGTTTTGTGTTTCCATGAGTGACATTTTATGTGTGAGCAAAACATTTACAAGCTATGACCGACATACGACGTAACTTCTGTTAATAAGGAATTTTATTTTTACTAAATGATCGGCCATATAATTCAAATTAGCGTACTTACCTTGATTTAGGTACCCTGTGACGAGATATGTTAGAGTTCAAGTTTAGAGGACCTTTAACTGTAGATATTCAGTTCTGTCTGTCGTAGTGGATTTTATTGTACGAATTCACGAACGTACACTAAAACATGTATTTGTCCTATAATTTCTAAAACCATATCCACCGCAAAGAAATCATCGAGGAAAGTTCTTAACTTATTTTTATAGAGAAAAGGAGTTTATCCGCACAAGATGCTTTCTTCTATTGATAAAATGATTGCTTCTAACGTGTTTTATTCGAAGTCCCGCGGACCAGGTTCTTAAAAGATAATATAAATATACAATATACTTATATATAATACTAGACTTCTGCTCGCGGAATCACCCGCGTGAAAAAGATTTTCCGGGATAAAAAGTAGCCTATGTGTTAATCCAGGACATGATCTACCCGTGTGCCAAATTTCATCGAAATCCGTTCAGTAGTTTTTTAATTTATTCGTTACAAACATACAAATCTTTCCTCTTTATAGTATTAGTATAGATTATTATATACAATTTCCGCGCCTATACAATTTTGCCCGGCATTATTTTTGTCTTGAGGCCCTGCATTGTCTTTCAGTTAAAATATTATTATAAGTATTTAAGTAGGAGGTACGGCTTAGGGAGCATGTGAAAGCTCAAGCCGAAATGAAGCTATCAGCATCAGTTACAGCCTTGTAAATTTATCAATAGTTTTATTAAACAAGGGTCACAGTCCAAAGACCAATTGAGTAGGTTTTAAAAATATGACCCACCAAAATAATCCAAATATTATTATATAGGGTGCTTATTAATAATGTTAATTGCTTAACTGCACTGGACATCTTTGAAATACAAGCACATCTTGCATCAAGAGGGTAGGTCGCAGAACAATGCGCACTCCGTACCGAGGGGTTTCAATTAAAAATCCTATACCTCAGCCCTCTCACACGCTCAATGCCCCAATTAAACACGCTATTCTGCAAAGGGTTAATTAAGAAGAAAATTATCTTCTCAAACAGCGCTGATGCGAAGGTAGTTTGCAGAGTTGGAAAACGCTATCTCTTGTAGAATAGACGTCAGTATTTTATTTTTTTTAAATGGCATTTGTATTCACATTTTGCCAATGTCAAGTTTGGTTTGTATATTTTATTATCTGTAGTATGTCGAAGTAAAGCAGTGGTTACCTTACCAAGACTTTATCGAGGAGTTTTGGCGGCAACAGAAAAAACACTTGATTAGCACAATTATTTCAATTCACTTCATTTGAGCTCTTTAATAGAACTATATTGGATAATATACCACCGTAATTATGCAATATAACACTAAGTATCACCAAAATAATGAATTAAAACAAGAGCACCTCACGACACTTCCAAGTTCCCGCCAAAACTCGACGTCAGTATTATATAAGACTTCTAGGTGGGCTTCATATGCGAAAAACTCTACAAATAAATAAATGAAGAACGGTAGGGAACAATATGATTTTTAGAAAAGGTTTTTATGATTGCCATGATTGCCTTACATTTTTAAGTTGTGACCATCAGCTTGTATACAATCATTTGGTCTATATCTGCCACTAAACAATGATGTGCTAGAAGCAAGTCCTGGTTTCAAGGTCATTGGAGCCATCGAGAAAACTAATCTTGTATTGATCAGGTAATTGGGATAATCTTACTGAAATTGGTAAACTCAAACGCTTAAGCTCATGCGATCGCTACCGCTCACATTTTGTCCTGCAAACTGAACGCCCTTTCCTGCTGAAATATGGGCGAAATTTCGTCAGAAATGCGTACTGCCTCCGATTCATATGTAATGAGATACGAAACACGATCCATGGCGTACGACTTACCAACTCTTCGGTTGAAAAAATCTTAATGGGTGAAAGCTGGATTTTGCACCTGGATAGTGACCGTGGTGAAAAAAGCCACAGTGACACGATTGAGCCACTCTCGTACTTGAGTCTGAGTTGCTCTAGTAAGACCGGCCACCTACATGACGTCAACCTTTCTGAGCATCAGTCCCCGAGAAATCAAGTAATAAAAATCTATACGAAAGTGTTGCCCGACCTAGGATAAGAACTCAGGATCTATCGACCCCATATAATTTACTTTATTTTACTGGTGGTAGGTCTCTCATATGTAAGAGTCCGTCTGGGTGGGTACCACCGCAATGTCTATTTCTACCGCCAAGCAGCAGTGTGCATGCACTGTTGTGTTTCGGTTTGAAGGACATTGTAGCCAGTGTAACTACTGGACATAATGAGACTTAACATCTTATGTCTCAGGATGACGAGCGCAGTGGAATGCCGCACAGTACTTTGTAAATCAAGGTGCTGTATGGTGTTACTACTGTTTATGGACGGTCGTATCGCTTAGCATAAGGCGAACGGCAAGCACATCTCGTCATTCAATGGAATAAAAAAACATATACGACGCCTCAAGACCAAGTAGGCAAGCTTGCTAATATAAGGTATCTCGCAGACTCTCTCAACTTATTACCAAAACACTATCCTACTATGGCATTCACTGTTGCTAAAGTTGCAGTAACAACTGTCAGTTTCATTGTAATATATGACTCATCGGCAGCAAAGAGACAGTCTGCGCGGTGCCTTAAGTGAATTATCGCGTGATCTCTAATTATATTCGAACTGCCATTATCTAAACGTTTGCTTTATGCAACGAACTCCGATAAAAGTTTATGGAGTGAGTTTATAAACTTGAGTTGAATGTCGCAGTGCGCGCTAATCATTTCGCGTCAGCATCTACAGACGATAATTTTGTATAGGAGCCACTGAAACAGCGGATTTATACGACAATTTTTAAGCTGTGGAAAAGGAGTAACTTATTTATCATGCTCTTGATATTGTGATAGATGAAATCTATTGCCATATCTAGCAAAATTTCCATTATATTATACCTGTCGGGCATAATTTAAGTAAGTAAGTGGACGATAGCCTAGTTGGAAATGGTACGGTCTGCCGAGACAATGTCCGGAGGTTCAAAACCCAAGGCACACACCTCTTATTTATCGAAGTTACGTTTGTATTGTTTATCAATTATCGTTCGCTTTAACGGTGAAGGAAAACTTCGTGAGGAAACCTACATACCTGAGAATTTTCCGTAAGAAATTCGAGGGTATGTGAAGTCTGCCAACCCGCACTAGGCCAGCGTGGTGGACTAAGGCGTAACCCCTCTCAGTAGTAGAGGAGGCCCGCGCTCAGCAGTGGGCAGTATATAATACAGGGCTGGTAAGGTGGTGGTGGGGCATAATTTGTAATTTTACTTAGCATTCTTCAGACCCATAACACATACATTGTAAAAAAAGGTTTTATACAAAGAATGCATGTGTTTGAGGTACCCTACTCGTACTTACGTCAAAAAAACTACACAGTACTACATTTTTATTACTATTACTCAATTGAATTGCCAGACGAGCTTAATGCTCGCCTTATGTCGTCGCTGCCATAGGATACCCATAATCCAGATTTCCTAATTCTATCCTGTATTTGATCCCAAGACGATCTCGAATCATTGATCACTAAAACAACATTGTTGTATGGGTAAAAATACAAAAAGAACAACATCATGATAGACAATTAGGAAATTCTGAAAAAGTGGAAATTTTTAGAATTTCCTAATTGTATATCATGTCAATTTCGCGTCTCTCGTCTCTCTATTGACCGAAGGAAACAACAGAATAAATTTAACCATAGGCTTACCATGGGCTGATGTACTCATCCAATCAAAATGCTTGAATATTTAGTCAAATATAGCAGATCTATTCAACCTGCAGCCAAAATTTACTACTGTAAACGGTAAATGTACATTCTTTCTGGAATAATATTTTGAAATTCTCACAAGCACTGTCATAATTCAGCCAAGTTACAACATTGAGAATAAATTGCTGGATTTCAAATATTCATTTTAGTAAGTGAATCAAAGTCCAGCGTACGACATTGTTATAGTAAGTGCATCAGAATCTCTGGGCACTTTGTAATTTGATAAACTTGAGAGTGATAAGAATTTATTGTGTAGTATACGTTGCTCGCGGCCTCGCCTGAAATACTTTTCTTAGATGTCGAGTGTATGTTTTTGGGATAAATATAGCCACATAATGTGTAATATCATTTTCTTATTGTTTTTTATTTCATTTTTAGTTCACTTACACGTACACACACACTCACACAGTCGCACAAGCAGGAGTGCACGCACGCTCTTCTATGTATTTGTTTTTGGCTGACGTTGCTCTAGACCCTAGTCTAGATGAAAATCAGCGCCAAGCATTGCTGCTTGGCATATGCTGATCTAGATCCTATTGACACTGTTGCGGTGGGACATATACCACCCACATTGAGTATCTGAGTACTTACGTTAAAATGTATTACTATGGTATTCATTACTCACCACCCAAGTAGTGGCTAATAAATGTTATTTTCTTTCTTTTCTTTCTTTCTTTCTTTTTACGTGTTAATCCAGTATTGACTTGACTTTGACTGCCTCGGTGGAGTAATTGTATTGCGTACGCGTTACGAGTACGATTTGCGCTCGGAGGTCCTGGGTTCGAATCCTGGGTCGGGCCAAAAGATTGTGACTGGGTTTTTACATCTTAAAAATTACTCAGTCACAACTCGGAGTCAGGAAGTTGGCGGTGTGATACCCCCGTGCCTTGGAAAACACGTAAAGCCGTTGGTCCTGCGCCTGATCTCTCTCCGGTCATGTCGGATTGCCGTCTCACCGGACTATGAGAGTGAAGGAATAGTGAGTGCACTTTTGTATTGCGCACACACTTGTTCACTATAATATCTCCTGCGCACTTGACTGATCTCCGTTGAGATTGGCCGCCGTGGCCGAAATCGGCTAGGAAGGGATTGTTATGATTATTATTAATCCAGTATATGGGCCATCTGTGTGCCAAATTTCATTCATATCTCTTCAACGGTACGGATTTTCCGTGTACTTCTAACAAACATCCGAATATCTTGGCAACCTATAGCATTTATAATATTAGTAAGATTTATTTATTTAGAAGTAACATTGGTTAGATTTCATGGAAGACAAACAGATAAAATTCTACAATACAACTACATTTCAAGGCTTTTACATTACTTATAGGTGGTGAAGTGTGGGTGTGTTTCACATTAGCTTACCTAAAATGGGAAAACAGCGTAATGCTATGTAATATGTTATTTATCATCAATTGAAAAACTGTTTTATGGTAAACCCAATAAACACCTTTATTAAATATAACTCACAGCTTAACTTGATTTGCGGAACTTGTGATGAATAAATGCGGCCACGAAACGTGATTATGTAATAAATTATAGCGGAAGGTTTATCTCCCGAGCGACTCGTTACCGCAGTGCTAAAGCGTTTAACGCCGGTTTTATGGCCACGCCGTACGCCCACTCTATAGGGGTTCCATGGTCAGCATTTCACCAAGATGTCTCGATTAATGAGCTCTTCTATATACCTTAAGAGAGCTATTGGGTACATTAATAACCTAGAAAGGGGACATACGGACTCTAAGTTTGGCCAATAAAATGACTGACTTGTTGGGGCATGTTGGTGTACTGTGATTGTGCGGACTGCGGACCATCAAGGGGTATAACGGCCCTGTGCTGGTTAAGATATTTTCGAGTTTACTTAACGTCAGGTTCAGTGAATTCACTTTTCCGCGCCATAATTAAAAAGGCTGTCCTATAATAACAGTGATTTACAAACAATATTTATTTTTGTGAAAAACTTCAATAATAGAAAACAAAAATCGCTTATGTAATAAACTATGCACAGACACAATGAAAAATGTGTTAGTTTTTAAACGAAATTGAATAACATATATAAACCACTAGCAAAACGTAAGCAACGCACCATACATCTTTGCTGTCTAGTATATACGGAATGGTAGGAGCATACGCACAGTAAGTTAGTGTCCAGCAAATAAAATGTTATAAAAAAAGATAGCTTATTATCATAAACGCCTTACAAGAATTACATTTTAAAAGTACTTTTTTAACTCTCGTTCATCCTATACAATAAAATATTTATTCTAACCAAATTGCTTCTCAAAAATGCAAATTTAATACCGACGTACATTTTAATTAAACGCAATAGAATTCAAAATGCTCGCGTGAATTTTAGCGCAAAAAGTTTGCCAATTTCGACGTCAGTGTGTCCCACGGGCGGGCTTAGCGTTGCAGGCGAAAATTTCCCGATAAAATTATCATAATGATGCCTAGCAACGAGTGCCTTGGGAGTGACTATACAACCTCCCCTAGTTCACTTAATATGTGAAATATAATAGGCTGTCGATTTTTTATTCCCTTGAGCGCAGGTAAGGGATAAAAAGTTTATATTGCAAGGGAACGTACGTATACTTGATGCAGATGAAATATTTTTGTAATATATTTTTATAGAGGTAGTGAAGAAGCTGTATTTTGGAGTTTTCAATGAGATCATCATCATCAGCCACACGACCTCCACTGCTAAACATAGGCTTCCTCTAAAGATTTCACGACGGACCTTTCAAAAGCAGCCTGCAACCAGCGTATTTCTGCGTCCTTTATCAAATTCCAATGAGATATTTAATACGATTTTAAACCTGGTATTTTTGAATTTATTTCATAGCCATAAAAAATTACTTAATATTTTGCATTATTACCTCAAAATTACTGGAAGTCTAAAATCCACCTATTTTTGCTATTACATTCCAAGAGCTGTTGACACTTAACCCCTTCACCAAAACTGACAAATCCAAGCAATTCCAATTCAATAGATTTTTTATCTGAGTCTTGAAAGGCGTGTGAGGCATGAAGCCGGAGGTAGAATGATTCCTCTGTCAGTGAGGGCCGGTAATGGCGCGTGCGTCAGCGGCATTAGTTCATTACCTCCGTGGTTACGCCTAGTGACAGAGGGTTAGGGTGAGGGAGGGAGGGAGGGGATAGCGGGCAGAAAGCGCGGTTTTAGAATTGATGAAAGAAAATTTGATGTATTAGCAATTCAGCTGGGACGATTTTTAAGCAATCAACTGTTGATTAGTTTAGACACTTATTGCCATACAAAATAACTTTGTTATCCGAACTTGTCTGACCGAGATGAAAAATACCATTATTTCTGAATGCTATCTACTTGCGGAACTCTTGTATATAATTCAATAAAATCATCATTCGAAAATTACTTGGGACAAATAGACAATTTATTTAATACGCTTGCTAAAAACCACATGAGCTTAGGAACAGCCTTCATAGATATTTCAAATTTATTGTTGTATCATCTATAAAAATTCTTTAAAACATATTAGGTTATATGAGATTTTCTCTTACAATACATTTAACTACCTTACAATATGTAACAAACATAAGCTGGTAAAGATAATTCTTTCTTTCACGCATAGTTAAGCTCCATTCACGGTTGATTGATTGATCGCTCCAGAGCACAAAACTTAACCAAACTGCAAGTAAACCATTAGAAATTCATCTTAATTTCTTTCACCATCTAATATAATTAATTATAACGTATTGTTAATTAACTCCCAGTAGAGTAATGAGGCTTTGGCAAAGTCATTTTATTTTACTTGCTTTTGGTTGTTGCTGTGTGTATTTTCAGGGGATAAAAGCTCTCATATTCGGCACAAATAAGCCTTTTTGTCATCTCAGAATGTCGTCTTATCATCATCATCAGCCACACGTCTACTGCTGAACAAAGGCCTCCCCTAAAGATTTCCAGACGGAACTGTCAAAAGCGGCCTGCATCCAGCGTGTTCCTGCGACCTTTATCAAGTTCTCTGTCCAACTTGCAGGTGGACGGCCGACGCTGCCCTTACCAGTACGTGGCCTCCACTCGAGAATCTTTTTGCCCCATCTGCCGTCAGTTCTTCGAACTATGTGCCCTGCCCACTGCCACTTCAGCTTGCTAATCCGCAGGGCTATGTCAGTGACTTTCGTTCTTCTACGGATGTCCTCATTTCTGATTCGATCGCAATGTCGTCTATCTATGTGGAAAATTTCATTTAAATTAACTAAATGGTGCAAGTGTGATTAGCTAATAAAATTCAAACAAAGGTTATAAGATAAGATTGTTCAGTTATAAAATCCTTGTAAAAAAATCTTCCCTGAAACATGTACATTTAAATAAAGAAAACCTCATATAAATCGGATCAATAGTTTTAGAGAACATCGCGTACATACAAACATACATACATGAGGGTCGAATACAGAAACTCCTTTCTTGAAGTCAGTTAATTAAACCAAAAATCGATTTTCCTGTTCAATGCCAAGTTATTATATGTGGAACTTACAACTAAAGTTTAAAGTCTAAAGACAGTTATCTGCTGTTTCCTTTGTACATCTCCGATACGATCGCACCTACTTGGTAAAATATAAAAAACGGGCATTTTATCTTGAGAAAGTGTACCACCAAATTGGGTGATTGTACATCTAAATATGCATAGGCGGGTTGATAACAACCCGCTATTACCACCAAGCCCAAACCCGAAAAAGTTAATAGAGCCTGTTCGTCTGAGATACCCCGCATTCACCCGGTGTCTACAAAACATCCACTCACTGTGACTGGATGTTTTGTAACCAATCCGGTTTTAACAGTGGATTGATTTATTTTATATATCCTTCCTCGTTAGCGAGATTTGGCAATGATAAACAGTTTAGTTTGTCTTTACGTGTTGTCTTTTATAGCAATTATACCAAGCTTTAACAGCAGTAATTTCGTACGAAAATGTTTATAGCAGAAGGAAACAGCTTTATTATGTACTGTCCCACCGTTGGGCACGTACCTCTACTATTGAGATAGTGAAAGTTACCACACCATGCTGGTGTAGTTCGGGTTGGCAGAAATCATATACGTTCGGAATTATTAGCACTTCATAATAGACAAAAGTATGAACGCGGATTTATCACCTTTTCGGTCACTGTTCGGAGTTGACAAAGCCGGATTTGGTCACTGTTCTGTTTCGGTTTATGGACATTGTAGCTAGTGTAATGACTGGGTATTTTGAGATTTAACATCTTAAGTCTCAAGGTTACAAGCGCTGTGCAACGTCACGTTCAGTTTTATAAATCCATGTCGGGGTGGTGTAGTCTAGCTAATGTTTTTGTGGTAGTTATGATTATGCAGCTTCCTCCTCTCATCATTCAGTTGAATAAGAATTAAAAGTGTTTAATAAACCATCATGAATTCCATCCCCGTCAACCTGAGTATGCGAAACTTTGTCCGCATCGCGCAGGGGCGGCTGTTGACGACAACTTAGACACTCCCGTCAGAGGAAGCCCGCATCCGTCCCTAATGCGCCGAAGATGGCCACCGCGCAGTTTTGGTTGGTATGCCGTGCGTTGTACATAGGTTAGGGACTCGGCCCGGCGGTCGCCCGATGGTTCCATCTCTCCGGGCGGCTCAACGCCGGGTCGTAAGGCACGGTGAACCCTACAGAACCGCTTAGTCGGCCCCCTTGAAGGCTGGGCGGTAGTAATAAATCACTTTCTCTGCGAAAACAAAAAAAAGAAAGCATGGTAGACTAAGGCCTAAATCCTCTCAGTAGTAAAGGAGGCCCGCGCCCAGCAATGGGATGATGTAATACAGGGTATTATTCAACCTTAGGATAGAAAGATAACAAAATTTAATTCATAATTACCGGAGAGAAAACTCCTTTGTATGATAAATGAACATACAATCCCGAATTAAAAGAGAATAAAATAAAAAAAAATCTTTTCATATTTCCAGTAACACGTACACCACATTATGATAATAGTGTGAGTGCATAAAGTGAAAATCAGTGGTCTCGTCGCGCGCATAGTGATTTGCGGAGATATTACGTATCGAAAGCAATAGCGATTCTACAAATCATAAAGAAGGTAATAACACAATAGTAATTCCACTGCGGCGAGATATTCCCTACATTAAATAAAACTCTCAGTAGGTACACCACTGCAAAAATATATTGAATGAAGGTATAATGTAAAACAATAATTTTAGATTATCTTTGACAATAATTTTAAATATTTAAATTCGTTTTTAAGCTTAAGGCTGGCTCAAAAAGTGTAAATCATACCATTTCCTATACCAAATTACAAAGAAAGTCACCAACAAGTCAACAGGTCGAACAATATTCAATCTAACGTAAATCATAAAGAAGGAAATTAAACAATAATCCATAATTAAATCCAAGTGATAATAATGACATAGACAGTCGTTAGAATTATATCAACCATAATGGCGCATCTGCTCATCCTAGAACGCATCTCTCTGTCCCAGTCAAGAAGCTTTGGCTATAAGCTTCTTGGTCCCAGTCAATAAGATCTGTTTTTATTATTTATGCTATCCAGTGGTATACAAAATATGAATAAAAAATATCAATTTGATAACCCACCTTACAAAAAAGGCTTCTGATAGCAATAATCAGAACAAAGATTCAACGATGGCAATCAAATTGCATTACGTAATAAATGTCCAGATATCGGCGGTGTCGAGCATTGGTTCTGATTGCGATCACTTACAGCAAACGAGTCTCCATTCATGCCGCACGCATTATTACCATTCAACAGATTTGTGAAGGGTTTGCTCTCAAACCTTCTGATGGTTCGATATGCAGCACACAGAACGGAGGTGGAAAAGGTTTTTGAAGGACTGATTTTTATTGCTTAAGAAGGCAAACGAGACAGCGGTCCGCCTGATGGTAAGCGGCGCCCGCCATAGGCTTATGCAATGCCAAGTCGCTGCCTATCGTACGCTGAGCACATTTAAAGCCTCGTTTAAAGATGGACAGGTCATAGCGCTCGGGCTACACCGATGCAAGGAGCTCATACCACACTTTGCACATGCGTGGTAAAAATGATAAAAACTGTGTTCAAATTGTCGCACCTCAGAAAGGTTTAATATGATGCAATAGAGAACTATAAGAAGTAATATATATTCTAAGCTAGTCACGTTACTGTTAGGGCTGCCAACTTTGTGAAGTTGTAAACTGGGAGACCTGACTTTTTTCTCCTTTGCCTGTTCTGCGTACCACACATCCTTTTAGAAAACAACATTGTAGAAAAATGTTGTTGGATCTATTAGATAGTTTATCTACTCCTCAGACTATCTTCTGCCGTAAAAAATAAATAATTGAAGACGCGCGACTAAGAGCTTCCCCAGTTTACAATGGGTTCCGACAAGGGCCTGTACCAAAGAACGATAATGATACACCGAAACGCCAGAGAAACCGCAGCACGGACGCACTATAAATTAACTGGCTGGCAGCGGGTGCTAATTTGTGTTTTGTTGCGGTTGTCTTCCAGCTATTTCTATAAATATAAAGTTTGTGAAAATGTTTGGATGTGTATAATTAGATTTGGATCACATTTGGCAGGCAGATAGATCAAATTTTGGATTGAGATAAAGACTTATTTCGGAATGTGGACAGCTACTAGCTGTCAATAGCGAGTTACTTAAGTACGTATGAACTGTGTCAATTGTTTTTTCCTTTCATGTAGAAAGAGAATAATATAATTTTCTGTTAAAACTTATGGAGGATGACTTAAACAACTTTCTTTTTAGGATTCCCAGTTCCAACGGGCTTCTTCAGTAAAACTTTCATGCAGCAATCGCCACGGGCACATGCTAGTTGTTGATAATTGAGTTTTAATCTATGCGTTCAGTTTGATATTACCTGCAATTTTGCTGAATCAGTAAGCCGAATAATAAATGGGCAGTCATCATTACCTAGATAAAGCTGATTAGTTACATAATATTGAATTTTAAAACGAAATTTGACGCATTATTTAGTTAACAATTAAATTGCTTAATCTATATCTGATGGTAAATATCATGCTTTGACATATTTCACTACAATGTTCTTTAAACAAGAACACAACAGTGCATATACACTGGTGGTTGGTAGAAGAAGACATTGCAGTGGTACCTACCCAGAAGGCCTACCGACAGTACCACTTCTCAGATTCTGAGAATAATTTCTTTAATAAGAAGCTATAATATCCCTAAGTATAACAAGCTCGCGAGAAAACATTTCAAATAACCCTCACAAAAGCAAAAAACGAGACCTAACAAGAATTCCCTACAAATTCCGATACCAAAATTGCGTTCACCCCCAATAATATACAAAGATTATCACGCGAATTAACAGATACAATGGTGTTAGTGTACGATAAATAGTCTAGCGCAGTCGTAAAGATCAAACGGTCTTGTTATAGAATTAATGTAACAGTTCACGTTCAGTGCAACTTACACTATCGTGTAGTCATATAAATGGAGGGTGCGAAGTATAAACTGACGGAGGACTACAAAACTCCGCGGAAATGCTGTAACGTTGCTACCCTGCTATGGAATTGACAGTTGCTGAAGTTAGGCATATAGTAGAAAGATTAGTTGAAAAGCCTTTAAACGTCTTCTTGGTCTAGCAGGCATAAGTGCTGTAAAGTGTATGGTTCTGGGTTCAACTCCCATGTCGGATATGAGTGGACACAATTTTCTTCCCCGCATCATCATCCCGCAGAAGGGTTTGATTTCAAACAAGAGACTGGACAGATCCTTAAACATAGCCAAATCCTTTCTGCAACATTCTTTAAAAGCGTGCGCCAGCCTAACTTCGGATATGGGTTGGTGAAAGAAAATGAAAATAATTTATTAAAGACCAAAATGAAACTACGATTTCTCTTGTATTGCCAATATTTCATGGGTTTTGTTCGTCCCATATTCTGTAAAATTTGTTTTAGATAGCAAAAGGTAAGCTTAGATACCATAGTTTATCGCCACCCATAACCAAAGTTTTCAAAACTAAAATATTTATTTTGTTCCAGGATGTGGTGGAGCCTTTTACATGTAAAATTATTTTCTTCTAAAGTCTTCCAACTCGCCACATCCTTCCCCCTACACCACACCCAACCTTCTCACTTTAGCGGCACGGAGTAGAAATTAATTAGAAGAGGTTGGCAAACTTGGTCGTACCGTTGCTTATTGGGCCTCGGGCAAAAATATGGGACAGCAGTAACGACGGCCTGGCTGTTACGTGCCAAGGTATCTCCTGTGTCAAACTTGCGATTATTGTCTAACTTCTATAGGTGTTTGTTTATTTTAAGGCTTAGTTTGCTTTGATGGAGCTTAATTGTTTAATTGGGAATGATTGTGGACTATGTTGATTGGGAATGATGTTTTATTATTATTGATAACGTCGTGTTATTCGAATTCTTGAGTCAAACTTGCAATCACTGTCTAAGTTCTCTGCGTTTTTGTATGAAATACTTAAGTAAGTAGTTTGCTTCGTTGGAGTCTAATTGTATTCAAACAGATGATTGGGGACGATAGTTAATCAGTCGGATTACGTTGTATTAGTGTTAAAATTACCATTGATTGAGAGTTATTAATCTGAATGTGTTTCAGAAGATATTGGTATTTTTGTGTAATTTGCCTCTCTGTTAAAGTTGCTGTTCTAACTGGACATAATGAGACTTACTCAGGATGACGAGCGCAGTGGAATGCCACACAGTACTTTGTTACTCTATGTGCTGGATGGTGTTGCTACTGTTTATGGGTGGTCGTATCGCTTACTGTCAGGCGAACGGCATGCTTGTATCGTCATTCAAAGCAATAAAAAATAACTTCCATGATTATGTGATAGTATATTATATTAATGTTCAAATTATTCGTTTCCTTTGAACTGGTTTAATTGACTTTTAGGATTGAATGATGGAGAATTAAGTTATAAATAATACGCTGTGCTAAAATTGCCATTGATTTTTCTGTGTTTTGATTTTGTGTGGTACAAACTTATTTGAATTGTGAGTTTCATTTTTTTTTATTATAATTTTTTGTTGTAATTAATTATGATAGTGTTTTTGCCTCCTTATTATAAAATTACTTGCTAGGTTAACTACTTCTAGGACCTAGACTCCTTCTACAACTTATAATTATGTATATTTTTAACTACTTAACGGCTGACATTGAATTTAGTAACAAGGACATTTAAGGTCGTAATTTACAAACACAAATTGATTGTGAATTAACTGACCTTACGAGTAATGAGACCTCATTTCCGCAGCATTATGCCGAATCGATAGTTTTGGTCTCAAAGAGGTCAACGCCGGGGGCAAAAACGAGTTCGGAAACTTTGCATTTAATGCGGGTCAGGCTTACAAAGGATTCTATGATGTTGCTATTTATCTCGTTCAAACTGGACTGAGAGGGTTGTTTTTTTGGGAATATTGATCAAGTGAGTTCGAATAAGGAGCGTTTCTTCGAATTAAGGGAGTGGGTTAATGAGCCTTAATGGTAAGATTATCGGGACTGCGATAATGATCTTTGAATGTTTATTCTTGACTATAGTTTAACCATAAACGTCTTTATTTTCTGAACTATAGGTCTCTATAGGTCTTCTAAATTTATGAGATATCTAAAAAGAGTTTATTACATCCTTCAAAGATTACTATGAATAACGAGGTAAAATTACTGTTACTAATAAAATTAGAAATGTTAACTTTAAATATTAATTTATGACGAGATCTATAATGTTTTCTGAGGTAAAAGAAGCTAATATCAGGCAGTATGTCTAAAAAGTAGCCAAAATATGAACCAGTACTAAAAAAATACCCAAATTTATTTCCATCCTATGAAGTAGCAGAAATTAAAAAAACACGATTCTAAAAACAACCTACATTATTAAGCTGGGAAGCAATATGCTCGCAGGTGCTCCTTTAACTACAACTCCTTTGTGTAGACTATGAAGAATAATTAGGCATGCCTGCAAGATTATGGCAACCTGCGATGCAACGTCTCGCCTGTTATTTCATTAAGGCCCTGCGCTAATACTGTCAAGTGGCTGGGAACTACATAATATTTATGTTTTAGCAACTTCTGAAGCTTTTACTTTTATATAATATTTATCGACAACAACGTAACAGCGTCTGCGGGACGCTTTAGACGGAGCGTCGTGATTATCACATTTTACTAAGACTGTATTTACAATCAGATTGCTTTGTACGAATGGCAGCGTATTTCGACTATGAAGCATCTTGAGATTTCTAGACCGGGCAATTAATGTGAGTTCTTCGCTTCAAAAATAAAAACATGAGTTGTTCAGTATTACATTTGGTACCAATTCATGATAATAAGGTCACCACCATCACTACATAAATCCTATGAAACATTGATGCAATATCACGCTTCCACCTAAACTTTCGAACATGACCTATTTATTTACAATTAAGTGCAGTGTACTTTGTATAAGTACACTTACCAACTAATATTGAAGTCCCAACGTCTTTATTTATGGAATAGTGTTTGCAAACAATTCCTATTTTCGCTAATGTCTTAATAAAAGGGAGGACAGAAGGCGAAGTTTCGTCGTTACTCATTGATGGAGGGAAACTAGATAATGGAGGTTTTGTTATATATTTATATTATACTTTGCTACCGGCTTAATCTGAGTGGAATTTGGTAGACAAATATTTAAAAAAGAAGTCTTTGTAATTTTTTGGGATCCAAGGTTATTACGTGTCAACTTTTTCTTATTTAAAAATTTTACCAACCGCAAATACATTAATCTATACTAATATTATAAAGCTGAAGAGTTTGTTTGTTTGAATCTCAGGACCTGCTGGACCGATTTTGAAAATTCTTTCACTAATAGGACACATTACTCCTGAGGCTATTTTTTATCCTGGAAAAACTTTTCCACGCGGGCGGAGCCACGCGCAATGCTAGTACAATTATAAACGCACAATACCATTATATTAATGTGGGTTACATTATGCCAATAATAGGTACCCACAGCCTTCACCAATTATAGAATGTATTGTGTAAACAGGATATTAGCTAATAAAAAGATAAGTAATTTCAAAAATTACCTAGATACTACGAATATGTTTTAAAACTTTAATGTTAAAATGTTTCATTATATCAGTATTGGCTTGGTTCTCCCATTGTGAAGGCGTTACAGACAGATAGAGTTACTTTCGCATTTATAATATTAATATAAATTTGAAAAATATACAGAATTTATCCGTTTATTTCATATTTTACTACTTTTATTATCTTAACCATAGAAAATCCATATCACAAATAAGCTAGCAAATACACGCGTTTTATATCAGCAATAAATACATCTAGTGTCTGAGCAGTTTACCGTTTTATTTTTATCTAACCTGACTCCACAAATCTATAATTTACAATCAATCAAAAACACATAACACCAAGCGAAATAAATTCATTTTATGTGCGGTGCACAAACGAGAGGAATATAGTGTGTGGTTATCAAAAAGCAGTTAGCATCGGCCTGCCAGCTGTAACAATTTGGAATTGCAACGAAATTTACTTTTTTTTACAAGAGTCCGAGCACCTGATAGTTCAAGTGAAATTTTGGCTAATGTATGTTTCATTACTTTTTAACCGACTTCATTACTGGTACGACTTGTGGATTTAGTTGTTCAAGTATTGATCAGCAAGACTGTTCTATATAATGACAGTGCTTTTGACAGTATAGTTCAAATAAAATGTCGGACAGTGAAAGTTTTTTTTGGGCACGACATAACAGCTAAAGAACTATACTGGACTACGCAACCGTGGTATACCTTCTAGTGTATATTAAGACTCATCTCAAGTTCTCTATTTTATCTTTAAGTCACTAACGTACGATTCCCCGAGGGTTGTGAGTGTTCCTGAACGACAATTTTCCAGATGGCTCATTCGCACATTTTCCTTCTGCTATAGACATAAAAGCCAGACCACCAAGTCACCTTGGCAAGTTAACTCAATCTTGAGCATACCAGACCTTTAAAGCTGTAATTTTATGACACCCGGACAATTTTCCATCCAGACATGAAATGTCTTTTACGTAAACTTTATTACCCACATATTGATCAAAATTTCGCTGATAACTAGTTGTTGCTCGCGCTTTTGCCCGCTTGAAAGCCTTTCCCGCTACAAGAGTCAGCAAATTACCTGAATAAAAAGTACGTTATATGTTAATCCAGGACATAGTCTACCCGTGTGCCAAATTTCATTCATATCTGTTCAACGGTTCCTGCGTTTACTTCCAACAAACAGATACATATCCAAGCATTATCACATACTTGCACATTTATAATATTAGTAAGATGACATACCAGCCTTGTATATACTATATATTATCCCACTGCTGGGCACGTGCCTCTAATACTGAGACTGTTTAGGCCTTAACCCGTGCGGTTCGGCGAAATTCACATACCTTCAAAATTGTTAATACGCTGTAATTAATCTAAAAAATAATTACCGAAAATGTTGCATCATAAATCCGCGAAAATATATTAACAAAATGCTGCCGTAAATTCTTTCGCCATACATGACGTCTCAATGGTAAAGTGCCATTAAAAACACATTAGAGCCAAATCTGTGATGGTTTATAGGTCATTAGCCCTCTCATTGTATTGTTAGTTAACCGCTGGACTAACTTTGAATAAGTTACGGATAAATATGGGGGTGTGGCTTGTAAAGGGTTGAGTGAAAATGATGCTTTTATTTAGGGATAAATATTTTTAAATGTCGTCTGCAGGTTAGGGCGGTACGATGGGGCAACGAACGAAATGTATTAGGAGCTGAAGGCATGGTGTATAGATCTCTTTGTTGTATATACATACATACTCAATTACGCGCTTAACCTATAAGGGTAGATAAAGATTATTGAGCGCCACATGCTACGATCTTGACACCTCTTCCACATTCATAGTACTTAAACTTTTTCGCCAATTACTGGTGGTAGGTCTCTCATATGTAAGAGTCCGTCTGGGTGGGTACCACCGCAATGTCTATTTCTACCGCCAAGCAGCAGTGTGCATGCACTGTTGTGTTTCGGTTTGAAGGACATTGTAGCCAGTGTAACTACTGGACATAATGAGACTTAATATCTTATGTCCCAGGATGACGAGCGCAGTGAAATGCGACACAGCACTTTGCAACTCAAGGTGCTGGATGGTTACTGCTGGATGATGCTGTTGCAACTGTTTATGGGTGGTCGTATCGCTTACCATCAGGCGCGTTAAGAGTACTCCTGACCTGCCCTTTTCGAAGTTGATCAGCGAGCTATAAAATGCATATATGTTCTTCTCGAGCGTCCCTTCCAGCCGTACTATCCACATTCGCTCGATAAATACCTTCGTGACCCGTGATAGCATACTTCTTTCAATCTTGGTATCGTGACAGCGTATGTGGGCTGCGTACTGATAGGTTCTTCTTCTTCGAAATCTAGGATAGGTAATTATCCGATAATTCCATCTCTCCAGGCGGCTCAACGCCGGGTCGTAAGGCACGGTGAACCCAACATAACTGATCAATCCCTTAAACGCTGGGCGGTAGTAATAACGCACTTTCTCCGCGAAAAAAAAAAAAAAAAAGAAAGGTAATTACAATTCGCCTGGTTTTGGATAACCTTTCCGAGTACCCAGCAAAACAATTACAAAGTAGTCCGTGATATCATTTTGTTAACATGAGATGTTACAGTTTTAAGAAGTGAGTTTTCATAAAGCCTTAGGTACTTAACTTTTACGGCAAATTACCCAAATTCCCCTAATCAATAAATCATACAAAAAGCCTCTAAACAGTGGGATTTTTTTACCGCCATTTCTGAATAAACGCAAAAGATTAATGTACAATGGCTAGTCATTTTTCACTCCAGTTTGCTCGTCTGTTAGGGCGCGTTCATTCATGTGCGTGCTACGCTTCCGTGTCGGATGTGAACGCGACTTAAGTAAATACTTGGGTTTGTTCTTTAATTTTTTACAAAAAAAATACTGGAATGATTTTGTTACTATATTATTGTTTGAAGATACTTGTAATAATTATGTTTATTGAAAGACAATAGTACAAATATTTTGTTTTTTTTTGTTCTTTGTAAACAAAGGCATTCAACTAGATCAGACAGATACGGTTGTTTAGAATTATTTTTTAAGGATAAAAACATATTCTACATATAAAAATATTCTAAAACCGAATTTCAGAGCCTCTAAATCTAAAATTAATTGCAAACAAATATTGAAGCAATTTATTTCAAGAAAAAAATAAAAATCAGTTTTCATTCAATACAAAAACCGAAATATAATGTTTTTTTAACCTTTCAAAAATGGAAAATAAATTTTAATCCCCAGACAATAGAACCAATTATCCGGCCAGACACCAACGTGAGAAATAAAAGGATTTAAGTAAATTGTTTCTATTAAAAAATAAGTGAATCAAAACTGAGTAGACAAAGATTAAATTAAATAGGCGATAAAATGCAGATGAAGTTATTTACTGTTTAAGTCTCAAGGTGAATTACAACAAATATTATTAGTTGTAATGAGTCAGTCTGTAATATCTTGGGCATTATCCAAGCTTGAAGTGGACGATAGCCTGGTTGGGAATGGAACGGTCTGCCAAAACAATGTCCGCAGGTTCAAAACCCAAGGCATACACCTCTGACTTTCGAAGTTACGTGTATATTGTTTATCAATTTCGCTTTAACGGCGAAGGAAAACATCGTGAGGAAACCTACAAACCTGAGAATTCTCTATAAGAATTTCGAGGGTATGTGAAGTCTACCAACCCGCACGAGGCTAGCGTGGTGCTCAGCAGTGGGCAGTGTATAATACAGGACTGCTAGCATATCCAAGCTTGTATTATGTATATAAGTTTTGCAATATATTTTAGGCAGTTCTTTAGTTCGATTGGTGGTAGGTCTCTCATATGTTAAAGTTCGTTTGGGTGGCTACCACAGCAATGTCTATTTCTACCGCCAAGCAGCAATGTATGCATGCACTATTGTGTTTTGGTTTGAAGGGTATTGTAGCCAGTGTAACTACTGGACATAATGAGACTTAACATCTTATGTCTCAGGATGACAAGCGCAGTGGGATACCACACAATACTTTGTAACACAAGGTGCTGGATGGTGTTAATATTGTTTATGGGTGGTCGTATCGCTTACCATCAGGCGAACGCCATGCTCGCCTCGTCATTTAATGAAAAAAAAAACAGTTCAGACTGCCTCTGTGGCGTAGTTGTATTGCGTGCGCAGTATCGCACAGAGGTCTTGGGTGCACATCCCGGGTCGGACAAAGTGATATTAGGATTTTCTCTGAGTCATCCCGGACTTTGCAATTTAAGCTCGATATGGCGATAGGCTCACCTTCTATCATATCATGAGACGGAATACACATGGCGAAAAAGTGAATGATTGCACTTCTGCCTACGCGTTAGGGGATAAAGGCATGATGTGTGTGTGTTATTGATATTAATATAATTTTCATCTGATATCTGAGAGTAAAGAATGTACCTCGTGTAGGTACTGCTACTTCATGAAGTTCATGAGGAATCATTCTACTTGCAATTGGGCGAGCAAGTAGCTCGTCTTGATATCTAATTATAAATATAGCTTTTTACTTAATTTACTTTTTACTTTATTAGAACTGTTTACAGTGCGCCAAAATTTACTCTCACCATATTGCGAAGGCTTATTGCCGCAATATATTTCATGACACTTCATAGTTCATACATCGTGTCAGTCTCGGCGTTAAGATTCTGCGAGGGGAAAAATTACATATACATACAATGATATACAAATAATTATATTTACTCTCGGGTTGAAACTGACTTGAACAATGCATATCCTACTAATAATATTATAAACGCGAAAGTTTGTAAGTATGGATGTATGGATGTTTGTTACTCTTTCACGCAAAAACTACTGAACGGATTTCGATGAAATTTGGCACATAGGTAGATCATGTCCTGGATTAACACATAGGCTAGGTTTTATCACGGGACTTTTATCCCGGGAAAACTCATTCACGCGGGCAAAAACTAGTGTGAAATAAAAAATATAGCATCAGTTTCTGACTGCCTCGGTGGCGTAGTTGTATTGCGTGTGATGTACGACTATCTTGCTGACGCCTCGGGTTCGAATCCTGGGTCGGACAAAGCGATATTGAGCTTTTCTACTTAATATCAGTCCGGAGTCTGGAGATGTGCCCGGTAAATGGTACTACGTCCCTTGTTACATGGGGCCTAACATATCTGATGAAATGTATGTTACACCTCTGCCACCCCTGAAAAGGGAAGAGGCGTAATGCAATGTAAAATGCTGTTAAATCAAGCCTCTGCGATAGGTGTTCCTCCAAAAGTAGCATCATAACTCAATCAAATAAATATCGAATAGTCAGTATTTGATTCAACCTTAACAATCCTTTTAAATTAATTCTCCACACTTTATTAAAGATTTAAAGCGCTCACATTGTCCCACCGCGTACCGTCGCTTACAAATCACCTGACGCGCCTGACGTCAAGCATTACGTCAATAAAAACACGTGAGCACACACAATCCGGATAATGTTGCCAGATCAATCCATCATGCGAAAATCCTGCGAGATTTATGCGCGGCGACACATGGCCGGCGTGCGCGTCCAACGTGATTTACAGGTTTAATTAAACTATTTTACATATTGTCAATTAAGGTATTACGCGGTGTTAATGGAAAGTTGTATTTATAACGGGGGTTGAACGGGTGTTTAAAGTTCAATGGTAAGGACAAGATTGAATCAGTCTGTGGCTGCTTTGAAGGACAAAATAGGTGTTTTATAAAAGAGATCTCAGTTATTTTTTATTTGTTTGCATATTTTTTTTTATATCAGTTATTGTATTTCCTCGACAAGAGGTTTTTTGGAATCTTTTGAGATAAATGTCTTAAACAGAAAGTAATTCGATAATAATGATCACTTTAAAATATTAGTAGATTATTTTCTATGGATACCATTTCATCAAGTTCTACTAAGAAATTCAGAAGACTTAAATAGGAATAATTTATCTGAATTAAAAATTATATTACTAAAATGCTAGAAAATTATGCAGATTGATGAAGTTACTTTTCCACAAATTCAAGTTTATAACAACACACTAGAAAAGACACCCTACTGCTAATCAACATGGTATCAATCACCAAAATTATTCTGTAAATTTAATAGGATTGTATAAAAAAAATATTACTTTTCTTCTTTTACTTTCGGTAAGCATTGTATGAAAGGTCAGAGGAATATAAATTAAGAAGCCGATTTCAACCACTTAAATTCATATTAAATCAAGCCTTAAATAAATCGCTTTACTTCGAAAATGCATAAAAACCCATCTTTTGTATGCAAATTCCTTAATGAATTCATAGGTGAATGTTTAAATATTATGCATCAATTATTCAGTTCATTTTTGCTATAAATACAATGTCCAAGTTAAATTATTAATGGGAAAATATGTTATCCTTTGTTTAAAATTAAAAGCATTGAAAAAGGTCGTGTGCATTTTCCCATTTAAACGGCAAGTTGATCGATGTAAGCTGATATTGTGTCGACGCACAGGCTGGGAAAATGAAGAACAAATTAATCATGAAACACTACCTAAAAATGATTTTGGTTTCTTGAATATAATAATGGATATTATAATTTCTGTTATAAATAAATTTTACGCTTTTTGTGTTAGTAAAAAATGTACGAGTCACTCAAACAAAATACTCAAATCGCTTCATGCGTGCCTATAAAATTTGAAGAGTTCCCTTGATTCAGCCAAGACCCGATGGGGTCTTGTCACTTGGTACCAATGGGACCATCTGGGAAGTATACCCTTTTAAACCCTAGTAATTAAGTACTTAACATTATGAATTCCAAGCAAATTATCTGAACCGTCTTTGTATATAAGAAATATTATAATAAATACTATGTAAATACATAAAAATATATAATATAGATATTACATAAAGATAGATAATGACTAATAAAATATGTGGTGTGTAATAAATTTCATATGTAATTAATATTAGATAATTATGTTAAGTATACATGTACTAGCCATTGTAGTTCATAAATTATGTTATTTGTAATACAGAAAATGTTACCTATATAAGATTTATTTAAAAAGATACTTTGTGATGTTACTTAAAAGAACTAGTGTAAGACTTTAATTAGTATTATTATCTGTACCTATCCATAAATTTGCATGCAGTAAAAACGGTGAAGCCATGTAATTATTACAATGATTCTTGCAAATAAATAAATTTGAATTTGAAATTTGAATTTGAACAAAAAGGGTATACATCTCGATTCAATTCAAAAGCTCTTTTGAATCATCATGAATCTACCGTGTTATCGCTGTGAAGAAGAAGCGGCGCAAGAAACTCCCTCAGCAGAACACGATGTATCTATTCATCAGTAATCAGAGAACATCCCTAAAAAAAGATTCCGATGAAAGGAGAACCTTCTTCTTTTGAAGTCTGTTAAAATGATTACAATTCATCGTTACTTAAATATTAAAACAGTTAGAAAGTTTTTACGCTTAAGCATATTGAATTTAAAATGACTAGGTACTGGTTATCAGCGAAGATAACTTAGAGCTCAGTCTTAGCCAATCTTTTATAGCCAATTATTTTTGCTTGATAACGTTATAATTCAGCGTCTCTTTACCGCCAGGAGAATGCCGATGATCTTGATGATACTACATAATAAAATACACCCACTGATTCTGGAACATGGGTTGTAAGATCGGGCCTCCATAGCTTATTTTCCACAATTTCTGTAACAGTCACTGTAATATAATATACATAATGCCATTAATAAAATATATTTCTAAATCAAATATTACAGTGTAATTTCCGTATGTTCACTTACCCCTTGATTCTCGTTGAACGTCAATAAAATAAGATAACGCATACTCACGCCTTTTATCCCCGAAGGGGTAGGCAGAGGCGCAACTAGATATAATGTGGGACTCTTCAAGTCGCGAGTGAATCGGTTTCTTCTGGGCAAGCGTGCTTCACCTTAGGCCGCATCATCGCTTTACATCAGGCGGATAGCGGACAAACGTGAGCCCATTAATAATAAAAAAAAAAAAAAAAAAAAACTAATGCACCCACTTTTCGCCATTTTTATTCCGTCCCATGATGTGATAGAGGGCGAGCCTATCGCCATATCGGGCACAAATTCCAGACTCCGGGCTGATACTGAATAGAAAAACCCAATATCACTTTGCCCGACCCGGGGATCGAACCCGAGACCTCAGCATTGCAGTCGTACCGTAATACAACTACGCCACCGAGACAGTCAACTGTAAAATAAGATAACTCTTATAAACCCTCTTAGACGTAGAGTGGGCAGTATATAATACAGGGCTGATTGCATTGCAACTCTTATAACCGTGTGTCATGAACTGTTGAGTCAAAAGGTTTACTTTGCTTTAAATTTCAACGTTTTTTACCATCGATTTCGCCTATTTGTAAAATTAATAGTAGTGTACTAAAACCCAAATCGTTTTATAGATGTTATTAGATTACGATTTGTTTCTTATTCACCTGAGCAAAGTATTTATTTACTGTAATGCAGTAACATTAATTTTAGAGCTAATTAGTCTCTTATCTATACTAATATAATAAAGATGAAAGATTTTTTTGTTTGTAATGGATAAACTCAAAAACTACTGAACCGATTTTGAAAACTCTTTCACTTATAGAAAGCTACATTACTCCTGAGTGCTATAGGCTACTTTTTATCTCGGGAAAATATTTTTATCCCGGAATAACTTTTTCAGGCGCGCGGAGCCGCGAGCAGAAGCGTAGTGTTTCTATAAAGCACACAGGCCAAGTTTTATTTTTAAGATTACCATGATTAGCAGCCAAGTGAAGACTTCCTAAACATAGAATTATTTAGGAAATCATACAATCTAAACCTGCCAGCATAAGTTAATATTTTTAGTGTGCCTTAGTTTTAGCCTATTGAACTATTTCTTTTATATCCAGATCTACGTGAATAAAAAACTTTACACCCCTTTTTAATCAGATCGCGCACGGATTCGTGTGAAATTTGGCAGCATAAAGTTCATATAGAGGAGTGCAGCAAAATAAAATTTATGTATAAATAATTATATTATGTGTTGTGCAAAAAAGTTCTCGAGTGGAGGCCACGTACCGTGGACAAACGACTTGATAAAGGTACTCAGGCGCAGCTCGGAGTCAGGAAATTGGCGGTGTGATACCCCCGTGCCTCGGAAAGCACGTGGAGCCGTTGGTCCTGCGCCTGATCTCTCTCCGGTCATGTTGGATTGCCGTCTCACCGGACTATGAAAGTAAAGGAATAGCGAGTGCACCTGTGTATTGCGCACACACTTGTGCACTATAATATCTCCTGCGCACCTGGCTGATCTCCGTTGAGATAGGCCGCCGTGGCCGAACTCGGCTAGGAGGATTACGTTTTTTAAAGGTCGCAGGGACACGCTGGATGCAGGCCGCTTTTGACATCTAGAAATCTTTAGGTGATGCCTATGTTCAGCAGTGGACTTCATGTCGCTGATGACGATGAATATTATGTGTTACAAATATATTAAATTCGACTGTCGAATTTCTACCACTAGACAACCACTAGTTATAATTAATCTAGGCCTTTATAAGCGACAACACACTACAACGACGCTTTAATAAGCGTAGTTGTGTAGTTGATAAAGTCCTTTAGTTTATTACCAGTTTAGTAAAATAATATAATGCACGGACAATATCTTTAAGCTGACTGCCTTGGTGGCGTAGTTGTATTACGGTATGACTGCAATGTCAAGGTCTCGGGTTCGATCCCCGGGTCGGGCAAAGTGATATTGGGTTTCAGGTTTTACTCTGTATCAGCCCGGAGTCTGGAATTTGTGCCGGATATGGCGATTAACTGGGGGCAAGTCTATCACATCATGGGACGGAATATGCATGGCGAAAAGTGGGTGCACTAGTCCTCTGCCTACCCCTTCGTGGATAAAAGACGTGAGTGTATATATATATGTATGTAATATCTTTAAAAAACGTTACGTATATACAATGCTCTTGTTTGACACGAAATCACGAAAGGGTCGTTTATCATGTACATGACAAAATCGTAAAACATATTTAAATTGATTGTAACTCAAATATATGACCCAAAGCGTGTGCTAATAAACTTTTACGTCTCATTAAACGGGTAATTGGGTCCCTAACAGCCTCGTACGCATCTCCACATCTCATTAGAACACTCATTAGGACGCATTTAAAACATATTTTGATAATAAATATAGTATGAAAGTTATTGTTATTACACGCGAAAACAAATAAATTAAATTTTGACTATGTTTAGTTAGGTTAGGGGCAAACGTTTTCAGAGAGGGGCCTAAAAATTTTTTAATGTGTATCAAGCTGAAGTGAACTATCATTAAAAATGCATATTAATATTTTAAAGCATGCATTTTTTTGGACTTGACGGCCCGGCTTGGTCCTTTTAATCGGTTGTGATGATGATATGATGTTTATAAGCGGATAGCTCAGACAATGATACTTTTAACAGTGAAAAAAGGCGTTCGTCAGGTAATCTGACATTGTGAAAATGTCTGAAAACATTTGTTCGCAAACGCACGAGGCTATAATTTTGTTACAATTTTCAAGGACTAAGCAAGCTATGCAGATTGTGTAGTGACAAAAAATATTTTTTGTGTAATTTAAGTAAGATTGTTTGAAATGTGTCCCACACTGCAAATCATTTATTTCCAGCTGGAAATGGAGCTTTCTCTGAGTGTACATTGAAAACCATTGAGGAAACAGCTTCAAAATGGCTGAATATTTTAAACATAACCCTGGGCTGTACATTTTTTTTAAATACGTACATACACATAATACTCTAAAAGAGTCGTTGTTGGCGAGCCGGATTAAAGCCATTCGCGAGCTGGATTTAGCCTGCAGATCGTACTAGATCGAGCGATGACCACACTGTTAAATAAAACTAAGCAACTATCTTGAAAAAACGCATAGCGGGTCTTTTATTCCGTGAAGAGTTTTTTTTTTATTTTTATATTTTTTTAAAGTGAGAAACATAAAAATCATTATAAAAACGTTTTTTTATTGTATATCTTATAAAATCTATGTATTATTTTTACCAATTTAATAAGCTGATTATTCCGTACCATTCTATGTGTTACGAATAAAAGGGAAGGGGGTGGAAATAAAAAAAATGTTAATGCTCTTATTGAACACCTGCTTGTAATGATACTTAAAAAAAATATAACAATTAAAGACCTACGCTGAGTTTCTTGGTGCTTCTTCTCAGGTCAGTGGGCTTTTCCGAAGCACTGGTAGAATCTTTAGATGATAAAAAAAAATTAAAATGACGTGTAAAGTGCCCTTATAATTACTTATAAATGATTTGAATTTGAATTTAAACGAATGATTTGAAACAACCATTTTACTATCATTCCGTAACGTTTCCTTTGTTCTAAATAAATAAAGAATGTACCGAGGGGGCGGTAACATATGACACCAATTTATCTTCATGTCTACCCCCTACGAATCTAAATCATAAAGATATTTCAAATGCCATACTTTACCTTACTTTTGGCCATGGTAAAGATGTCGGAAGTAACTGATATTTTGCATGATGGAATGATGGGGTTATATTTCTTAATGCATGAAACTTGTATTGCGTTTTTATATAGAAAGAAATGGGGTCATACTGTCTATTTTTTATGATATATTTTCGTATGTTTTTTTTATGGCATTGAATGACGAGACGAGCTTGCTGTTCGCCTCATGGTAAGCGAAACGACCACCCATAAACAGTAGCAACACCATCCAGCATCTTGAGTTACAAAGTACTGTGTGGCATTCCACTGCGCTCGTCATCCTGAGACATAAGATGTTAAGTCTCATTTATATCCAGTAGTTACACCAGCTACAATGTCCTTCAAACCGAAACACAACAGTGCACGCACACTGCTGCTTGGCGGTAGTAATAGACATTACGGTGGTACCCACACAGACGGACTCCTACATATGAGAGACCTACCTACCACCAGTGAATATATTCATAATGTATTCACAACCTTTTCCATTTACATGAGATGATGATTGCTCTACCGTACTAATTATTTTCCTAATGTTTATGATACTAATAGCCTGCAAATGTCGTAACATAATACTGTAATCTCGAACGTTTGGGCATTAAATATCATTTACGTAAGTAATATGGTGATAAATTGTGCGACATTTATCATTCTCTCACTAGCTTCGCGCCATCAGAAATAGTAATGATATCTCTTATTACACTCATGGTCTATGGTACGAAAGGTTCGTGTGGTGTAATTGAAGATCTTCTGCCTTTATCGTTCTAGTTTGTCAAAACACACAGCTTTATAGTGAATTTTCGTGTTATATTTAAACAATTCAACATCAATTTTGTACGTAAGAGCTCAAAGTCGATATTACTTTACCCAAAAGACGCAAATATATTTACGAATACGCCAAATGTTTACGCTTTAGTTTAAACAACAGATGCTCCGACCTTACTCTCTATGAGGGTTCTCCTGGACAAGTGTGTACAGAATGCCCACACAAAATGTTTCCGATGTGGGAATCGAACTCACAAATTTCCAGTCCACAAACACTGCTACTAGACCTGAACGTTTGACGAGCAGACAATATTATTGGTTGTGTTGCTTCATTAACAAAACAACACTATGTCGTTTTTGTGTCAGGCTCCTTAGTCGAGCTATCCTATTTATGTTTTTTTTTTAGGTAGGCGATCCTGCAGTCAACACCGGGGGAAACCTTTTTTTTTTTTTTGTTTTCGCGGAGAAAGTGACTTATTACTACCGCCCAGCCTTCAAGGGGGGCGGGACTGAGCGGTTATGTTGGGTTCACCGTGCCTTACGTCCCGGCGTTGAGCCACCCGGAGAGATGTAACCATCGGGCGACCGCCGGGCCGAGTCCCTAACCTATGTATAACGCACGGCATACCAACCAAAACTCCGCGGTGGCCATCTTCGGCGCATTAGGGACGGCTGCGGGCTTCCTCTGACGGGAGTGTCTAAGTTGTCGTCCGCAGCCGCCTCTGCGCGTTGCCGCCTAGTGCGGCCCGTCTCCTGTTGTGGGGGGGCTCAGGAGCCCCCACGCACCGAAGGACGCCCTCGGCGTCAATGGCAGCGTGAGGCCTACCAGCCACGCTGCCGTCCATCACAGGGATCGCTACGATGTGCTAATAAAACACAAAGATTAAAGACGGACAGCCCCCTGCCGCCCGCCTGCGACCCCCGGTGGCCCCTATTAGTCGCTTTTTACGACAGGCAGGGGATACCGTGGTGGAATTCTCCAAACGCCCCCAATCCACAGGGCGGAAGACGCCGGTCAGTCGTCCACCCGGCGCCTCCTACGTCTTGTCTGGCGGCGGGAGGGATCTCCGCGCCTCCGATCCCTCTCGGCACTCTCCTTCCGCGAGAGGACCACCTCACAGAAGTGTGCCACCGCACGCCAGGACCTCCGGCTGTCGACCATGGAAGCGACCACGGCCGGCAGCGAGAGGTCTCCTCCGACGACTGCTCTGAGAGCGCTGCGCTCCTCATCCCAGGCTGGGCAAAACTCTAACGTATGCTGGGCCGTATCCAGCGGGCAGTTGTCACAGTGGTGACACACGGCCGACACCTCCTTCCGCACTACCCGCCACAAGAACTCACCGAAGCAACCATGCCCGGTGAGCACCTGCGTCAGGCGAAACGATGCCGCACCGTGGCGCCTGTCCAGCCATTCGGCAAAGACAGGACGCACTGCCGCGACGACCCTGAGCCCCGCTGACGGGGCCTCCAGCCTGAGACGCCACTCCTCCACGGCGGCTCGCCGTAGGGAGGCCCTCATGGCCTCCACCTCCTTCAGGGCCGGATGTTGCCCGCGACTGGACGCCTCCTCCCGCCAATGAAAGACATCGGAGAGGGATTTGGCGTCCAGATCCCAGGGCAGAAATCCGGCCAACAAACAAGCCGCCTCGAAAGAAACCGTGCGGTACGCCCTGATCGCCCGCTGCGCCAAAGCTCTCTGCGGAGTGCGCAGGAGGGCGACGCAGGGGCGGCTCAGGGAGTCAGCCCAAACGGGGCTGCCATAGAGGGCCATGGACCGCACGACTCCGTGATATAACCTCCGGCAAGGGATGCCAGGACCTTCCAGGTTGGGCAGCAGGCTGGACAGAGCGCCCGCTGCCCGAGACAGTTTCGTCCCCAATTTCTTGAAATGGGCGCGGAATTTCCATCGGCTATCTAAGACTAAACCTAGATATTTCATGTCTTTGCCGATGGGAATCCGCACCCCCTCAACCACGATGTGGGCACCGGTCGGTGGCCCTCTCCGAGGCCCGTGGAAACAAATGGCCTCAGTTTTCTCGAGGGCCACCTTTAAACCCAACCGTCGAATCCGACTTACTACTTGGCCGGTGCCCACCGCCGCCAAGGTAGCGGCGTCCCGGAACGTCCTGGCGGTTGCTGTGACCAATGACAGATGCTCCGACCTTACTCTCTATGAGGGTTCTCCTGGACAAGTGTGTACAGAATGCCCACACAAAATGTTTCCGATGTGGGAATCGAACTCACAAATTTCCAGTCTACAAACACTGCTTCTAGACCTGAACGTTTGACGAGCAAACAATATTATTGGTTGTCTTGCTTCATTAACAAAACAACACTTTATGCCGTTTTTGTGTCAGGCTTCTTAGTCGAGCTATCCTATTTATGTTTTTTTAGGTAGGCGATCCTGCAGTCAACACCGGGGAAAACCTGCGAATGGGATACTGGAGTCCCTCGGCTTAACGACTGCAGGGGCCTGGGAGGGGAGTGGAGGAGGAATATGGAAGGGAAGGTGGGGGGAAGGGCGGAAGGTTCCCAGGATGGGCGGAAAGAGAGGGTGCCAGGAAATGTTCGCGGGCCCTTTTAGGCCTCAATGTGTTTTTCAACCAAGAGGTATACACACTGAACTGTGTGCCTCGGCCCGCGACCAATGTCCCCCCATGCATGGGCGTGCATTGGGTGTGATGACCCAGCGCACAAGAATTGCCTCGAGGGGCATCCAATTCATGTTAGCAAACCTTTTATAGCGTACACCCACTCATTAAAGATTTTTTCCCTCCTCTTAATAAAAAGCTCCATGAATATGAAGAGCGATTAAATTATTGCGTTAGACATTTTTACATAACAGATCATGGACTAGGAATATTACAAACTAATTTAGCCAACCGCAACCCCGAACAAAAGATACTAAACTCGCTACCTCCCAAAACTTACGCCAAACTCATAATTGTTCAATAAATTTTTGTGAAAATCCTCAATAAGTGTTTCCTCGGCGCGTTGGTTCTAATTAATACCACGGCGGGGTGCGGCGGGGCGCGACGGGATGTAGCGGGGAGAGGAGAAAAGGCTTCGTTACAAAATGTGGCCCCGGTCAGAAGCCAGCTCAGTTTACACGCTTTAGTTGACATACTGGCTTAACGCTCAGTTTATAAATTGTACTTGTGGTATTTCTGCGTTTAGTCTCATTGAATTAACTTTAACGTTTTTGTAAGTCAGTATAAGGAATTTATTAGCTGTTGTGGTGTGTAGTAGGTTCATATATTGCGCCACGTATAAATGCTTGGGATCTTGAATTCTTTCATGCTCTAGAGGGAAGGAAGGACGGAAATCCTGTGATAATTTCATCCATGATGAAGCTCTACCTATTTTTGAGCGGAGATTTTACGGGGATTTCACATACAACATATTTATTTCTCTATACTAATATTATAAAGAGCAAAGATTTGTATGTAAGTATGTTTGTAACGAATAAACTCAGTAACAGCTGAACGGATTTCGATGAAATTTGGCACACTGGTAGATCATGTCCTGAATTAACATAAAGGCTACTTTTGATCCGAGGAAAATATTTTTATCCCGGAAAAACGTTTTCACGCGGGCGAAGCCGCGAGCAGAAGTATATTCTTTATATATTTACATCTTTATTGTACACCAACAGAAATAACAAATATATCATAGTATTACGAAAATAACCTAGGCAGCGGTGATACAATTGGCGGTCTTATCGCTCGAGGCAATCTCTTACACACAACATAAGTGCAAAGTTACACACTTGGACTGTAAGCGATTAGAGAAATTAGTGGTATTCATTGTGGATAGCATTATACCCTTTCTAGCCGATTTCGGCCACGGCGGCCAATCTCAACAGAGATCAGCCAGATACGCAGGAGATATTATAGTGCACAAGTGTGTGCGCAATACACAGGGTGCACTCGCTATTCCTTTACTCTCATAGTCCGGTGAGACGGCAATCCGACATGACCGGAGAGAGATCAGGCGCAGAACCAACGGCTTTACGTGTTTTCCGAGGCACGAGGGTATCACACCGCCAACTTCCTGACTCCGAGCTGCGACTGAGTAATTTTTAAGATGGAAAAACCCAGTCACAATGTTTTTGGCCCGACCCAGGATTCGAACCCAGGACCTCAGCGCGCAAATTGTACTCGTAACGCGTACGCAATACAACTACGCCACCGAGGCAGTCAAGATAGCATTATCAATAGCCCCATAAACATTTTGATAATTTCTTTTATGTCGTTCAACAAAAAACAGACTAAGGTCAAAAGCTATCCTGCCAAGTAACTCCATAGACATGAATCATACAGAATACAAAACCAATAAACAATATGCAAATAGCCGAAAGACAAGGCGTTCAGTACCTGCATAATATCTACGGATGATATGGAAGCAGAGCAAATGCCGCACATCGCCCTCACTGCTACATGCCGGATTACGTCTCGATGGACGTACATTGCTTGTGGTCAGGCTTGTGAGGGATAGGTTATAGTGATAGAGCGACGCGATGGCTTAATAAAATGTACTATTATCAAAACATAGGCATACTCACGCCTTTTATCCCCGAAGGGGTAGGCAGAGGCGCAACTAATGCACCCACTTTTCGCCATTTTTATTCCGTCCCATGATGTGATAGGGGGCGAGCCTATCGCCATATCGGGCACAAATTCCACACTCCGGGCTGATACTGAATAGAAAAACCCAACATCACTTTGCCCGACCCGGGGATCGAACCCGAGACCTCAGCATTGCAGTCGTACCGTAATACAACTACGCCACCGAGGCAGTCAGTTATTATCAAAACAATAGGTAAATATTTTGCTGTGTAATGTTGGGTATGGCTAATTTGTTGTTTGATCTTGGACTTACAGAGTGGAAATATAACAGACTATGCTGATGGTTGGATGCAGTTTTGTGCATCGTGAGATCTTACTGATATTCTCAATGCAAAAACTTGTGATAATGTTTTCATTTAAAATGTAAAATCAAAATCTGTTTAGTATTTGGATATCTCCTATATGAATAGATGACTCATATACTGAAATGCCGTATAGGCTAAATTTGACGGACGGCCTCGGTGGCGTAGTTGTATTACGGTACGACTGCAAGGCTGAGGTCTCGGGTTCGATTCCCGGGTCGGGCAAAATGATATTGGATTTTTCTATTCAATATCAGCCCGGAGTCTGGAATTTGTGCCCGATATGGCGATAGGCTCGCCCCCATCACATCATGGGACGGAATACGATTGGCGAAAAGTGGGTGCACTAGTTGCGCCTCTGCCTACCCCTTCGGGGATAAAAGCCGTGAGCATGCGCGCATGCGCTACATTTTATCAAGGAAAATAATTACGCTTCTTAGTATGAGATACTAATAGATGTAAACTTTTATAATCTATACTTAGACCGGGTTTTTTCAACTGTAGTTATCTTTTTGTCAGGGTCTTGTTAAGCTGGACGCGCACGCAGAGCTTCGAGTGCTCCAGGTGCTGCGGGCGCGTCAACCTTAACAAGACCCAGACAAAAAGATAACTACAGTTGAAAAAACGGGGCCTTAATATTACAAAGTTGAAGAGTTTGTTTGTTTGGTTGAATGCGATAATCTCAGGAACGACTGAACCGATTTTGAAAATTCTTTCACTAATTGGAAGCTACATTACTCCTGAGTGGTATAGGCTACTTTTTATCCCCGATAATCTTTATAACGCGGGTGGAGCCGCGACCATCACCTAGTGACTAATAATTACACTGATTACATTATATTTCAAACCGGAACTTACCAGTACTTGTTCATTGTTGCTTGGCGGCAGAATTACACATTAGATACGTAAGAAAGAAATCGTTTATTGGCCGGGTTGTTTCATTCTAAGCCGGGTAAAGTTAAAACTCTTATTATTCTAGCGAATTGCAAGCGAATTCACAGCGAGACGAACTAATCGTTAACTTTACTTGACCACGAATGAAACAACTCAGGTTTAGAACAACAATCGCTCCGCCCATAACCGTCCACCAGGACACAACTCAATTACGCAGCGGTTTCTAATTACGTCGACGTTTGGTCACATTAGCAGTGTACACTGAGTCACGGACCCAAGATTTAGTACCACAAATACACAATTAATCAAAATTCTTACTTGATTAATGGTTTTAATATCTATTTGCGATTTAATCGATTGAAACCAAATTGGTATGTGTATTGATTAACAGACATGAGATGGGCCACATACACAAACGAATATGTCTGTAAAGGGGTGAGCAGAAGCGTAACTTCTTGGATTATCCGCCAAACTTATTTTCATATTATGATGTGAGAAGACAAGCTATATCTAAACTGATAAAGAGATAAAAGATTTGATATTTTTGCATGTTTGTATTTTGTAATTGATGTGGTAATTTGTGAATTTTCGCTCGCTTTAACGGTGAAGGAAAACATCGTGAGGAAACCTGCATATCTGAGGAGTTCTCTATGGGAATTTCGAAGCTTTGTGAAGTCTACCAACCCGCACTAGGCCTGCATGGTGCACTAAGACCTAACCCCTCTCAGTAGTAGAGGAGGCCCGTGCTCAGCAGTGGGCAGTATATAATACAGAGCTGGTATGGTGGTGGTGGTGGTAGGTAACTCAAAAAATAATTCACTATTTTTGAAAATACTTTCACTATTAGGAAGCTACATTACCCTTGACTACTAGGCTTTTTATTCCAGAAATGAGTATTATTTTGGCGGAACTGCGAGGAAAAGTTATCCATAAAATTTGTCACGAATTCCAATCCCAACTCAAATTCCTTCTTTATTTTTGAAAAATGAGAACTGTAGCAGTGTCGCTTTCGACAACTGGTAACTTTCAAGCACTATGTTTGAGCTCGCAGTTGTTAATTCTTCCTGCAGTTTCCAAGTTAGAGTGTTGATGTACGTTGCGGTATATGCGGGGAGGTTGTCGGATTGTTATAATTACTTTTATTTTATCTCTAATTGGACATCTGATCGCGGCTCCGCCGCGCCCGCGTGAATTTTTTTTCCAGGATAAAAATATTTTCCCGGAATTTATTTATTTACAATAAAGCCCTAAATACCCTGTCAGGGTGTCGGCTATTCTAATAACTAAGTATAAAAAATATAAATCTATTGCTATTGGATTAAAAGTTGGTTATAGCACTCAGGAGTAATGTAGCTTCCTATTAGTGAAAGAATTTTCAAAATCGGTCCCGTATTTTTTGAGTTTATGAATTACAAACAAACAATCAAGTCTTTCCTCCTTATAATATAAGTATGGATGTATTTATATTTTGTACACACGAAACTAAAAATCCATGTGACAACTGACATTGCGATTAGGCAAAGGTCGGAGTCGGACTACATCCATTACAAACAAACAAACAATCAAATATATCAAATCAAATCAACTCTTTATAATATTATAGACTGCTCGCGTCTTCGCCCGCGTCAGAGATTTTAATTTATTTACCGACTTCCAAAAGGAGGAGGTTATTCAAACTATATTTCATCGAAATCCGTTCGATAGTTTGGACTTTATCGCATTCAGACAGACAGACGCGGCAGGGGACTGTGTCTTATTATGTAAGAATATACCTAAATAGCTACGTTTGTTAAACGCTATAATCTCCTACCGATCCTAAAAAAAATCTTTCAGTACCTTCGGGAAAGTTCGTGGAATTAAGCTTTTATAAAAACATTACACCAATACTTTAAAAACCTTTTATCCTAAAGTTAATCTATACTATTACACAAATAACCTATAAAAAAGGTTTTTTCCTTAAAAACGATGCCGCAAAATTACCATGTATAACACACCTTAATGTAAAACGTGTTTTTAATTAGGTAATAAACGTAAAAAATCATTGTTCCGTCCACATTTTACAGAGCAATAATGACTTCCATTAAACTAAATTATATACTAAAACCTTCCCTGAAAAATGTACATACATTTGAATAATTAAAACCCCATCCAAACCGGATAAGTAGTTTTTGAGAAAATCGCGGCCATACAAACTTACATCTATACATATATACATACATGCCTCGTTGGCGTAGTTGTATTACGGTACGACTGCAAAGCTGAGGTCTCGGGTTCGATCCCTGGGTCAGGCAAAGTGATAATGAGTTTTTCTATTCAGTATCAGCCTGGAGTCTGGAATTTGTGTCCGATATGGCGATAGGCTCGCCCCCATCACATCATGGGACGGAATACGCAAGGCGAAAAGTGGGTGCACTAGTTGCGCCTCTGCCTACCATTTCGGAGATAAAGGGCATGAGTGAGTGTGTGTATGCATACATACGGATCGAATAAAGAACTTCCTTTTTTTAAGTCGGTTAAAAAGGCTCTGGATGTAAAAATATGTAGGGTTCAATTCCGAGGGTCCGGGATGAGATTCCTGGTCATGTAATCACAGGTGGTATTTGGACGGGACTATGTCATTACAAAGGTTACGGGTTCTCAAATATTTTGGTTAGAAGACACAGTGATATAACGAACACTGGCTTCGTTCACAGCTAAGCCCGTTCCAAATATAAAAAAGCGTGTTTAAAAAAAACTTTTTTTTTCTTTCATTCTATATGAAACGTAGCCTAACGTACTCATAAATAATGTAGCTTATTGTTAATAAAATAATTTTCAGAATCAAAGAAATAGTCCTGCAGATTAGCAATAAACAATTAAACAGCTTTATAATATTGCTGTAAAATGTCGATTGATGATTTGAGGGTATCGGATATATTATGTACGAGCTTTTGCCCGCGGCTCCACCCGCGTGAATGAGTTTTCCCAGGATAAAAGTCCCGCTTTATATTTTTCCGGGATAACAAGTAGCCTATGTGTTAATCCAGGACATAATCTACTCGTGTGCCAAATTTCATCGAAATCCGTTCAGTAGTGTTTGCGTGAAAGAGTAACAAACATCCATACATCCAGACATCCATACATCCATACTTACAAACTTTCGCGTTTATAATATTAGTAGGATTATCTCCGAGTGGTCAACGTTATATTAAACTTACTTGTACTCCCAACTCCACTTCTATACATTTCTTTCAAGAAATTCCTACACTGCATGTTTCTGAAATAAATTTTTGTTCTAATATAATAATCTAGAATGTGCTATTACAGCTAAAGTACTAGAATCCATGTCGAATAACTTTTTTATGGGGTAGTCACCATCAGACTCAGTGCAATGATATGACTGCCTCGGTGGCGTAGTTGTATTGCGTACGCGTTACGAGTACGATTGGTGCGCTGAGGTCCTGGGTTCGAATCCCGGTTCGGGCCAAAAGCATTGTGACTGGATTTTTCCATCTCAAAAATTTCTCAGTTGCAGCTTGGAGTCAGGAAGTTGGCGGTGTTCGAAAAACACGTAAAGCCGTTGGTCCTGCGCCTGATCTCTCTCCGGTCATGTCGGATTGCCGTCTCACCGGACTATGAATGTGAAGGAATAGCAAGTGCAGCTGTGTATTGCGCACACACTTGTGCACTATAATATCTCCTGGCTGATCTATCTTGATATTAGCTGCCGTGGCCGAAAACAGCTAGGATGGGAATTTTATTTTATTTTATACAAGGACAAAAAGGCCAAAGTTTGAGAAGCACTGCCCCAAGTCGTTAAGTTTATTCAGCGTGTGATGGGCGAGGGGAACAGGTGGTCATGTATCGCCTAATGGCAGGGTTAATTTTAATTTTTGGTTTCACTTAATGTTTGTGCGTTTGTTTCGTGCCACAGAAATAATTTCCTTAACCCTTTAATGTTTACTTTGTTTAGAGAATTCTCGCCATTTTGTCGTCAGGACATATTTTGGCTTCACACGTTCTTATTTCTTTGTCTAGCGATGGTGTAGATTGTAAAGAGTGTTCTATTTGATTGTAATTTAAGGTTATATTGACTGAGGTTTTTTAATAATGAGGAGAAAAATATTGTGCTGGTTTTTTTAAATGTAAACATAAACTCTCCCTGGAGTATCCGATTCTGGACAAACCGGCTTAGAAAAAAACACAGCGTTTCCTGAAATAGGATTCGAAGTCAAGACCTCCAAGTCTTCAACCCATACGTGTATAAGACAGTGTCGTCGAATGCGTAAAAAATAATATTGTCACGATAACTCTGTAGACCAATGCCTTAAAAATTCAAAGACTTAAAAAACCTAGTTCTGACATTCATGTCCCCACTGAACGGTAAACGAAGTCTTTTTGGCAGACGAGCGAGCTCAGAACTTATTTAGCATACACTTTGCATATTCAGCCGATAAACGGGTTCGGAAACGATGCATGTGAGTGTCTAAATATAGGTTCGTTTAATATGCTCGATTTTCGCTATTGTTCATTTGTGAATGTAATTTTCTTTGTGTTTTTGGATGTGATTGTTTCATTTTGTAATGTATTTGATGCCGTCAGCCGAGAGGAGAATAATAAATACGTTAAATATTACACAACCTCAAATTACTGCTATTTGACTCATTAATAAATAAAAAAAAATATCGAATTTGTTTGTATTACTCTCGATACAATGAAAAAGTAGATTGATTTTATGTACTGGTAGAAAATGTCTTCGGCGTCAAATCCGCATTACATATTTTTGAACTTATACTTCTTTTGGCGCGTTAGGGAAAAATGATGAGAGTAAATTTTTACGATGCGCGCGCACACCGTCACGATAAACCGGCACCCTGAAGTTAGCTATAGTCAACATTTTAGTTTTGAATTTTGAACGTAGAATAAGGCGAAAGATATTGAAGTTATACTTCTTTTGGCGCGTTATTTAAAAAGATTTTTATCTTGTTACGCCAAAGAAGTATAACTTCTAACGCGTGTATGTACTACACATTTTTTTTATTTATTGAGTTACAAAGTACTGTGTGGCATTCCACTGCGCTCGTCATCCTGAGAAATAAGATGTACGGTCTCATTATGTCCAGTAGTTACACTGGCTACAATGTCCTTCAACCCGAAACACAACAGTGCATGCACGCTGCTGCTTGGCGGTAGAAATAGACATTGCGGTGGTACCCACCCAGACGGACCTAATAATTACATATGAGAGACCTACCACCAGTAAGAGTAAATACAATTTTGACATTAAGGGCCGATTTCACTGGTTGGTGACAAATGCATTTTTTTTATAGCATTGAATGCCGAGGCGAGCATGCGGTTCGCCTGATGGTAAGCGATACGACCACCCATAAACAGTAGTAACACCATCCAGCACCTTGAGTTACAAAGTACTGTGTGGCATTCCACTGCGCTCGTCATCCTGAGACATAAGATGTTAAGTCACACTGTGTCCTGTAGTTACACTGGCTACAATATTTATCAAATAAATGTATGAGACAACAAAATATAAAAGTGACACTCTAATTTATGCTCCTAGATTAGAGTGTGACTTTTGTGATTGGTCGGATTATACATTTATGTGGCAAATAGCGTCTATAAGTAAGCGGTGAAGTCGGTCCTAAATTAAATTACTTCCATGGTTGTGTAGAGATAGATTAAGCGAGCAACTTGCTCGTCTCTCGTTTAATATAGTAAGAGAAATTGTAGTGAACGATAGCCTAGTTGGAAATAGAACGGTCTGACGAGACGGATGACCACAGGTTCATAACCCAAGGCACACACCTCTGACTTTCGAAGTTATGCGTGCATTGTTAATCAATTATCGTTCACTTTACGGTGAAAGAAAACATCGTGAGAAAACATGCATACCTGAGAATTGCCCAAAAATAATTTCGAGGATAACATAAACTTTACGTTGGCCAATCAGCACTAGGCTAGCGTGGTGGACTAAGGCCTAAACCCTCTCAGTAGTAGAGGAAACCCGTGCTCAGCAGTGAGCAGTATATAATACAGGGCTGGTATGGTAGAACAATTTTTAACCATCCTCAATTTACATTAAGCGGTTGATTACTAGCTCATAACAGATAACCCAGTTCTGGAGGAAAAAAATAAACTCATACAAAAACTACGTGACTTGCGTAAAATATTAATTTTCCTAAGGGAATGGAGAAAGTTTTAATTTAGAAATAGACTATTATGAAGTTTTATAAGTAGTTCATACGTTTATGTAGCTTAGATATTAGAATGTCAATTCAAATTAGAGTGCTTAGGGCGAATTTTTGTTAAATTAATGAGATAAGTAAGATGCTCGCCCGGTTCGATTACTCGTCGCTTGATTATTTACAACATGTTTCTCAAAATTACCTAACAGAACAAACAAAGTAAATTCCAACTACATAAAATAATAACTCTCCTTTATTAAAAACTAATACCTATTGCTCAAGTTTCTGCCCATGTGAAAAAGTTTTTCCGGGATAAAAATATTTTCCCGGGATAAAGAATAGCAAGAGTAATGTAGCTTTCTGCTAGTGAAAGAATTTTCAAAACCGGTTCAGTAGTTCCTGAGATTAGCGCGTTCAACCAAACAAACTAATCAGCTTTATAATTAGTATAGATATCGCGGACATACATACATACATACATACGGGTGGATTATAAAACCTCCTATTTTGACGTCGGTTAAAAATAGGTTCAGATCTTCTTGTTTTTTTCGTGTTAGTTGTAGGAGTAAGTGACGCACTGCTGTACCATTTTTACATAATTAGTGTAAATAAGAGCACCAGTAGAGAGCACAGCCACGGACTTAATTACAGGGAAATTAGAACTTTGTAATTATGTAGGTAATTACCATCAGGCCTTTAAAGGAAATTTTAGGTGCGCACTTTTCTTAGTAATTTTCTATTACATTACTAAATTAACATAACTGGTGGTAGGTCTCTCATATGTAATAGTCCGTCTGGGTGGGTACCACCGCGATGTCAGTTTCTACCGCCGAGCAGCAGAGTGCATCGATGTTGTATTTCGGTTTAAACGACATAGTAGCCAGTGTAACTACTGGACATAATGAGACTTAACATCTTATGTCTCAGGATGACGAGCGCAGTGGAATGCCACACAGTAAGTACTTTGTAAGTCAAGGTGCTGGATGGTGTTGCTACTGTTGATGGGTGGTCTTATCGCTTACCATCAGGTGAATGGCATGCTCGCCTCGTCATTCAATGCCTTAAAAAAAAGTCTAGAGCAAGAAATTAAAATAAATAAATATTAATGGCCTGTCTCTGTGGCGAAGTTCTATTACGCTACGACTTCAATCTTGAGGTCTCGGGTTCGATCCCCGGATCGGGCAAAGTGATATTCGTTTTTCTATTCAGTATCAGCCCGGAGCCTAGAATTTGAGCCTGATATGGCGATAGCCTATCGCATCATGGGATGGAATACGCACGGCGAAAAGTAGGTGGTTGTACATCAACCTTCTGGGGAAAAGGCGTGATGTATGTTTCTTTACTTTAAAAATATGATTGTGCTTTTTTTAAAAAAAAAGTTTCTTTATAGACATATTACGAAATACTTCCAAGAAGTCATTTTGTAAGCTTTTGTAGAGGTTACCACAAGACAGATGCTCAAGCTCCACTTTGATACGAGCTTTAAAGCTTTGGCGACATATTGTGCTTTGGACGATGAAACATGTCGTGTAGGGTATATAGCAAGTAATTTAATATGTCCAGGGATTTGTCCATTTTGTATTATAATATATTGCTTACTCGGTACCTACTTCACTAAGGATTTTAATGTTCCCATTATTGTTACAATGTGAATTACCTAATAATAATATAACTCTTTATTGTATATAACAAAATATAAAATTCTACATCAAAGAAACAAAAGATAATATGTTGGGTCTACAATGGGCGGTCTTATCGCTACAAGCGATCTATTCCAGACAACCTTTGGATGGACAGAAACAGATGTGAGAAATAGACGGCGGTGTACAATAATGAGATAGCTAAGAAATAAAATATAAAAATGCTAATTGTATGAATGAAGTTCCCACAATTAATCTTTCTTTCCATTTGAATTTCTTCTTATCTATTCTATTATGCTGGTGGTAGTATATATTTTGTATTTGCCTGGACAATAAGGTGGACAGACGATTTGATAAAGGTCGCAGGAACACGCTGGATGCAGGCCGCTTTTGACAGGTCCGTCTGGAAATCTTTGGGGGAGGCCTATGTTCAGCAGTGGACGTCATGTGGCTGATGATGATGATCCGCCTAGATAGCGACCACCGCACATAAAGTTTTAAAATCCGCCATTGTGGCCCTCGTAAGTGTGCCGCATTCCGGGATCAGCTTGTATATATCCGGTTCGAACGGGCTGGCATAATTGTGTCGACTGATGAGGAATAATCATCAAGTGGGGTGGGGAAATCGTGCAGTGGGGTCACGCTGTCGTGCTCGTATAAAAAATCATAGTTCTTCTATCTTAAGACCTATTATAGGAAATTCAGTTACTTTGATAGCGTTAATCTCCCACAAACCTTAGATATTATATATCTAATGCCTGGTAATTACGCTATTAAATACTTCGAAAACAACAGTGTGTTTGGAAGCAGAAATAATACAGTGGTATTCAGAAACACTCGCATACACTGGTTTCAAAATCTTTAATAACAAGAGTTTGCATAGGTAATGCTTAGGAGTAGAAATACATCTATACTAATATTATTTGGGATCGCTGGATGCGGGGTTTATTTGGGAGCACCGTCTTGACGCTGGTAGTGACAGAAACACCGCCTACGGGTTGAAGAGTTTTATTAAACGAGGTTAGATATACACACAAACTCACGCCCTTTATCCCCGAAGGGGTAGGCAGAGGCGTAACTGGTGCACCCACTTTTCGCCGTGCGTATTCCGTCCCATGATGTGATAGGGGGCGAGCCTATCGCCATAACAGGCACAAATTCCAGACTCCGGGCTGATACTGAATAGAAAAAACTCAATATCACCGACCTGGGGATAGAACCCGAGACCTCAGCTTTGCAGTCGTACCGTAATACAACTACCCCACCGAGGCAGTCTAGACTCTAGGTTACAAAATCAAAAATACGTTCTATTGGTACATAGTGTGTGTTCCGTACGAAATGTCTCCTATCATAGACTATCAGCGTTGCCAGATGTATTGTCTATAGACACGATAAGCGGCGTTCGGATACGCCACAATTATAAAGAGGAAAGATTTGTATTTTTGTATGTTTGTAACGAATAAAATCAAAAATTACAGGACCGATTTAAAAAATTATTTCACCAATATACAGCTACATTATCATTAAGTAGCATAGGTTAATTTTTATCCCGGGAAAATAATATAAAGCGCGTCTTTTATCCCGGAAAACTTATTCACGCAGGCGGAGCCGCGAGCCAAAGATATACATAATACTGTGATATAACCAAAACAACTCTCATTAAATAACCTACTAGATATAATACAAACATGTATGTTACAGAAACAGTAATATTAATAAAATATGATATATTCAATTCATTTGTATGAAGCCAAATGTTATGGCGACGTTACACTCTATTCAGGGCTTGGATAATGAAATTAACCGCTACTATTAACTAAGGAATTTAGGTCGCCTGTATATTAATTCGAGACAGTTGTAAATTCCTCATACGAGGGTTGTGGAAGTATCATTTTAAGGTTATGGTTGGATTTATGCTTGCAAATATTTGACTTAAATTTTTATAACTATAATCTACCCTTTGAGAATGGACGAAAATTCTGATGACTTTTGATTGTTGAAAAATATTGTATTTTTGATCATTCAAGGATTTATTTTTGAGTCCCAGCAAAACTTGGGTAGCGTTTAAACAACTTTCAACAAGTCGTCATCTTTCTTTAAATTCATTTTTCTTTATAACACACTAGCGCCATCTATGAATCGTGCACCAACGTTCATAAACACCGCAGTGATAAAATAATACAATTAGCAACGATAACCATTTGAGAACAATCTAGATTGCCTTTTTTATTCGGGTGTGCTGCCAAAAGGCACGGCTTTACAGCGTCACGCCGGCTTAAGACTAGTCATTAAGCGCTAACAATTAGGCCCGAGTGCGCGGTTATGGGTGGACTGCTTTGTGTTCAGTTTACAACTGTTGTTTTAATTTATTACCGGTTTTGATGTTTAGTCTAATTGCAGTAGTCCTAAGAATACTTACCTCCTTTTTATGATGCAATAAGTTTTTGAGCAATGTGCGTTTGGTAGGCTATTGTATAAAAATAATAATATATTGCTTACCAATGACGAGACGAGCATGTCACTCGCCTCATGTTAGGCGATACGAGCGCCCAGAAGCAGTAGCAACATTATATAGAACTTTTAATAACAAAATATTGCATGGCACTCCGCTGCGCATCTGAGACATTAAATGTTAAGTCTCATAATGCCCAGTAATTACGCTGGCTACAATGTCCTTCAAACCGGAACACAACAGTGCATGCGCTCTGCTGCTTGGCGGTAGAAAAAGACATTGCTGTGGTACCTACCCAGACGAACCCTCGCATACAAGAGACCTACCACCAGTATGTATGTGGCCATGTCTTCAGCGAACCATTATATTATTAGTGGAGTCTACATACCATTTAGTTCACTGTAGTTATTAGGCATATCAAAATAAGCAGAATTTCATCAAGTAAACTGGTCATTCCAGGAACACGCTGGAAGCAGGCAGCTTTTGACAAGTTCGTCTGTAAATTTCTAGGGGAGGCCTATGTTCAGCAGTGGACGTCGTGTGGCTGATGATGATGATAATGAGATGGTCATCTTGTCGATGGCATAATAAATATTCGGAATGGTTTTTGATTTGGCACAAAATTTAGCTAACATTTGCATGCCGCGAGAGCCAGTGTCCTAACTATGACTTTTAATAACCTCTACAGTTTTGGCTTATATTAAACATTTAGAGTTGTAGATGTAGGGAAGAAGGTCACGGCACTGAAGTGGAACTGGGCGGGCCACGTAGTCCGAATGCATCCGGAACGCAGGGCCAAGCCAACTACGGATTGGACCCCAACAAATGGTCGCAGAAAACGTGGACGACCAATGAAGCGATGGAGAGACGACCTGGACGCATTCCAACCAGACTGGAAAGAGTTAACGGAAGATCGAAGGAATTGGAAGAAAAAAGGGGAGGCCTTTGCTCAGCAGTGGGACACATACGAGGCTTAAAAAAAAACATTAAGTGTATCAAATTTAAAATCTCAACTATGCTCGAAACTTTTATAACTTACATACATAAGCTTCTAAGCCCGTAGAGCTAAACAGAAGCGCAACTAATGCATCTGGGATCGTAGAAGCGCAACTAAAGCACATAAAATTCTTCTCAGTTCGATATTCTGACAAGGGACAAGCTTGAAACAAACAGTCTAGTAGGTACGGGACAATTTACTCGCATTATTTTAAATTTATTATCACACTTAGTTCATCTAAGAACCGAACTCGAACCCTCAGAGTATACAGTCCAAATATGCTGCCACTAGAATAATTAAGTGATCGAGTCATTCCCATCCCATTCAGAAAAACTGTAGACCGAGCCACGCTTTTATTGCATCTTATGAACCTACAAAATGTTGAGATTATTTTATTTGGAATGACAAATAATTATGTAATAAAACTTTGAATACTAACAATAGTATATGTAACTTAATAATTACGTAACCAACGCTATTATCCACTGAGTAATCCTACTATAATCCTACTAATATTATAAACGCGAAAGTTTGTAAGTATGGATGTATGGATGTCTGGATGTATGGATGTTTGTTACTCTTTCACGCAAAAACTACTGAACGGATTTCGATGAAATTTGGCACACGGGTAGATTATATCCTGGATTAGCACATAGGCTACTTTTTACCCCGGGAAAATATAAAGCGGGACTTTTATCGCGGGAAAACTCATTCACGCGGGCGGAGCCGCGGGCAAAAGCTCGTAGTTCATAATTTACTACGGTTTAATGCCTTGAATTTTCCCACCTAATTTATAAATTGCACCAATATGCAACATTAGTAACCTGAAAACAAAAAGCTTAGTTCAGTTCAAACAGCAAAATAAATTAAAATAAACTTCAACAAGCTCGGGTGTTTAAAAGTCACTCGACAGCGGCGCTCCGATTTTAACGCTTAAAATTTAGGCCTAATTATTTATATTAATGAAGCTTTTTCTAGAATGCTCCTTGCTTTTGTACGAATTGCATGTTTTACTGCAGTTGTAAAGGGTTGTTACTAATTGAATAAGAATATGCTTGTCTCAATATTATGTATTATTCTAAGGTTTTTACTGGTGGTAGGTCTCTCATATATAAGAGACCGTCTGGGTGGGTACCACCGCAATGTCTATTTCTACCGCCAAGCAGTGTGCATGCATTGTTGTGTTTCGGTTTGAAGGACATTGTAGCTTTTTTTTTTGGTTTCGCGGAGAAAATGCGTTACCACTACCGCCCGGCCTTCGTGGGGGGCGACCAAGCGGTTATGTTGGGTTCACCGTGCCTTACGACCCGGCGTTGAGCCGCCCAGAGAGATGGAAAACGTCGGGCGACCGCCGGGCCGAGTCCCTAATCTATGTACAACGCACGGCATACCAACTAAAACTCCGCGGTGGCCATCTTCGGCGCATTAGGGACGGCTGCGGGCTTCCTCTGACTAATGTCTAAGTTGTCGTCCGCAACCGCCCCTGCGCGGTGCCGCCTGGTGCGGCCCGTCTCCTGTTGTGGGGGGGGCTCAGAAGCCCCCGCGCACCGAAGGACGCTCTCAGCGTTGTTACATGTATGACCCGATGGTGTGTATGGTGTAGCAGAAGTGGGTGGAATAAAACGGTACACAGACTTTAAATTCATATATTGTACTTACTTACTGACTACACTTGAGGTAAAACACAAAGAACTGGGTTCCGGCTAATAAATTAAGGTCGGAGAGCGGGACGTGAGCCTACTGGAGAGCTGTTCTTTTATCACTTTGTTACTCGTTATTTATTCAAAAAACACCAATTAAATTAAGATAAGGGCGCCACTGACAAATAGGGTGTCAGACCCAAAATAATAAATTTACATACTTTAGTTGTCTAATTTCCCAAAAATAACATTGAGAGTGTGTCCTCGGTCCTCCAATACAGGGTCAGGAATTACAGAGGCTTCCACCAACTAGGGAAGATAGCCTCCTCTCTGGTGATGCAGGCAGTTTTGAGTCTACCCGCGACAGACGAAATGAAGAATGAAAATGTAAGAAAAAGAAAAACAACCCCTGAGGAAAAACCCCCTGGAACAAGGACAGTGTTCCAGATTAGTACATAATACTTTAATATTAACAACAGTTATAGTTGTTGCGCTAAGCTAGTAATAAAAAAACATACCGGGAAGGAATAGACAACCCGCATGGTCGGCAGGCCGGCGAGTGTTCTCCTGTCAACTTCCGCGGAGGATTCCTGATATGTTCGCCCTATAACGAAAAACGTGAATGGATAAAAACGTGTTCTAACGGCACAAACCGGCGAATTGAAATGACAACCACTACTCACGTGAACTAGAACAAAACGCTCCTTGCCGTCATCGGGTCATCGACACGTATAGGACGGCAAAGCGGCTCCAGCTGATCACGGCGAACACTCCGCGGGGTCCTTAACCAAGCCTTCGTAATTTATCGGCACATATTAGCCGACATCGAAATTACGTGCTCACACACTTGGTGCTCCCGCGCAAGAGGTCGAGGGGAGGTCGTTCACCGGTAGGGTTGCAATCCGAACCAGAGATGAACAAAAAATTATATAACCGAAATTAGAATACGACCACTCACAATTCTCCTATTTATGTAGTAAGTAGAATCAATTTTATTACAAATACTGCACACGCAAACGTAATTTTAGTACGTGTGTAGGATTTATTATTGCATAAAAACAAAACGAGCGGTTAGAAAACTGGCAACACTACGCGCACTCGTCTAACACACGATTTGTAGGCCACGATACAAAAAACATACAGCCTTCAATCAGTTAATGTTTTACTAAAATAATTAGGGTATGGGGTTTGAAAATTTTTATGTTACAGCGTCTACGGCAGCGTGAGACCTACCTGCCACGCTGCCGTCCATCACGGGGGTCGCAACAATGTGCTAAAAGAAACACAAAACAAAGACGGACGGCCCCCTGCCGCCCGCCCGCGACCCCCGGTGGCCCCTATAAGTCGCCTCTTACGACAGGCAGGGGATACCGTGGTGGAATTCTCCAAACGCCCCCAATCCACAGGGCGAGAGACGCCGGTCAGTCGTCCACCCGGCGCCTCCTTCGTCTTCTCTGGCGGCGGGAGGGATCTTCGCGCTCCCGATCCCTCTCGGCACTCTCCTTCTGCGAGATGACCACCTCGCAGAAGTGGGCCACCGCACGCCGGGCCTCCCGACTGTCGACCATGGAAGCGACCACGGCCGGCAGCGAGAGGTCTCCTCCGACGACTGCTCTGAGAGCGCTGCGCTCCTCGTCCCAGGCTGGGCAAAACTCCAACGTGTGCTGGGCCGTATCCAGCGAAGGACATTGTAGCTAGTGGAACTACAGGACATAGTGAGCTTATGTCTCAGGATGTCGAGCGCAATGGAATGCCACATAGTACTTTGTAACTCAAGGTGCTGGATGGTGTTGCTACTGTTTATGGGTGGTCGTATCGCTTACCATCAGTCAAACGGCATGCTCGTCTCGTCATTCAATGCCATAAAAAAAGTCTATGAAAGGTTTAGATGGAAAATTTAATTTAAAAAAAGCCAGTAAATAAATCATCGCTACCTACGAATGAATTGTATTGACGACTTTTGAAGAAAAGAATAGAAGGTGAGGGAAATATGGTCCTGTATAATTTTTTTCTGGGTGGAGGATAATAGTAATGTTATGTGTGCATTCTTTGTGAATTATCGCTCGCTTTAACGGTGAAGGAAAACATCGTGAGATGACATGATATGAAACCTGCATAACTGAGAAGTTCTCTATAAGAATTTCGAAGGTATGTGAAGTCTGCCAACCCGCACTAGGTCAGCGTGGTGGACTAAGGCCTTAACCCTCTTAGTTGTAGCGGAGGCCCGTGCTCAGCAGTGGGCCGTATATAATACAGGGATGGTATGGTATGGAAAGATATTACGCAACGAGTGTCAACGTCAGATCGCGACGATTATGTATGAGATGATATTACCCTGTTTTAAATTGCTGCTAATAAGTAAATATATGAACGAATATACGAAAACAATGTTTAATTAAAATTCTTTCCCCAAAATTGGTAACCCGTAGATAATGTAAAATTATCTCACGCTTATATAGGTATAGCTATAAGCTAATGTCCTTATATAAATGGACACCGGTGTCCACCGCGGGCGTTGGAGGATTACGTATATAGTGGTTTCTGAAGGTGGTTAGATTTTTGCTGCTTCGTTTCTGTTCACCCCTTCGAGACCCATTCACCCCGCTTTACAGATAAATTTTGTTTCTAAAACAATTATTGCAACCTCTCGACGTATAAAAAGATATTATTCAACTGCACTATATTTAAGGTAAAACATTCCGATTGCAGCGTAACGTAAGAATACAATACAAATATGAAATGTTTGCATTTTACAACCACGACATGTGTTGCTTTGAGACAAAGCAAGCGGTGCAATCGCTCTGAGAACGATTTTCAATGACGGTGAGGTGCGGTGCAAGGTCTCAAGAGGACGAGATTTTTTTTCTGTATCGTTTGCTGTAAATTACTTTCTTTTATTGTATGAAGAATGTTCGCCTCAAGGTATTGGATCAGAAAACTGTGTGCTTTCTTCAACTTGAGATGTTTAATCGTTATAGTTATTGAATACAATTCCATTAAGCGTGAACTCAGTGCATGCTGTCGCTAAATGTAAACAACTTATGACCTAATAGGTGATGCTCGCGGCTTCGCCCGACTGAAAAGTTTTTCCCGGTACAAAATATCATGAAACGCCAGCGCCATACATTTAAAAACTTTGACGTAAGAAGTCCACTATTTCCCATGGGAGCAAATTACCAGGATAAAAAGTCACCTTTGTCCAGAACATGGTTGACCCGTGTGCCAAATTTCATCTAAATCCGTTTAGTTGTTGCTTCGTTTACTTCTAACAAACATACAAACATCCAAACATTTTGACAAACTTTCGCATTTATAAAACGTAATCCTCCTAGGCAGTTTCGGCCACGGCGGCCAATCTCAACGGAGATCAGCAAGGTACGCAGGAGACATTATAGTGCACAAGTGTGTGCGCAATACACAGGTGCACTCGCTATTCCATCACTCTCATAGTCCAGTGAGACGGCGATCCGACATGACCGGATAGAGATCAGGCGCAGCACCAACGGCTTTACGTGCTTTCCGAAGCACGAGGGTATCACACCGCGAACTTCCTGACTCCGAGCTGCGACTGAGTAATTTTTTTAAGATGGAAAAACCCAGTCATAATGTTTTTGGCTCGACCCGGGATTAGAACCCAGGACCTCAGTGCGCAAATCGTACTCGTAATGTGTACGCAATACAACTACGCCACCGAGGCAGTCAGTGGCATTTATAATATTGGTAAGATTGAAAGGGAATGTTGTGTACGAAAGACAGTCTATATTTTTCTTTTTATTCCCCTCGTTCATCTTGGATTTTTCTCTCAAATATTCAAAGAGAGGAATCATTATCATATCATATCATTATTAGGCTGCAGAATTGCAGCTGCTTACTGCTGGGTATAAATCTCGTTCTCGTATGCCACATCAAACTAGAGTGTCTCTTCTCTTGCCTAACTATCCAAGCTATTTGACAATGCATTTGACTAGTCTGCTGACATATATACAGATCTACCCAGCCTTGAGCACAATTTAGGTTTACAGCTTTAGACTATAAGCTGTAAATGTGCCCTCTGAAAATCTAGGCTTTAAGGATGAAAGGTTGTCAGATAATATTTGAAGCTATACAAATCTCCATGCTCAAAAATTCAATTTTTCAGTTACAAATACAAATTTATAAAAACAATCCATGTATTGTCAGTCCATTTGAATAGAGCAGTCGGAACAAAGCTGTCGACCGGTGACTCGAAACAAGGGAGATTTTACTGCGCGGTTTATCACAGTTTCTGACTTGTGGGGTTACTCCTGACACGTTCGAATCCTAAATCAAATCGAGTTTGATTCGATCTCAAGCGTTTTGGTACTCCCGAAATCTACACTAGCGCACGATCGAGCCGTGCCTCAAATTGGAACTTACTTGGATCAAAAAAATCCGTTAGGATCGAGAAATGCTTACTCTCCACTCGTTCGTACGATCGTGAACCGAGTTGTCAATTCGACTTTATCTGTCAAATTCTACGATTGCTAAATAGGTGCCGTCTACGGCTCAAGTGAAGTTGTTTTGTGTTTTGGTGAGAATTTTTAAAAATATCTGAGCAATTATGGCTAGACTTCAATCATTTTTTAGTGTTCTTAAAGAAGCTAACCGTATTGACAATCGAAGAAGAAGAAATTTGCTTAGGATGGGCCGTTTTACTAATCGGGCAATTAATATGGATTGCGATGAGTTTCGAAGTTTGCATAACTGCCCATCCCCTATTATTATTGCTGAAGACATGGAGATAGGCATTGCAGACAATGTCATACATGCCTCATCATCATTTCGAAATAATGAGCTAGGACGTAGGCAAAATGCACGGCAACGTCTTGTTCAAAGTCTGTGACTTATTGTTTGATTTTTTTAAATTTAGTTGTTTCTTAGTTTGTTATAAAATAATAATATACATGTTAAGACAAAAATCTACTTTTTCCTTTTATCTCATTAAGCCCTGTTACATATTTTTTATGAAATGCAGTCTAATCTCGACCACTGGGTGAAGTCTAGTTCTTATTATATTCATATCATAACCATTATAATCATTCTGATTTACAAATCATATTATGTTCAAACTTTAATTAAGGGCTGATACTGAAAAAAATACATTTTTTTGTTTTTGTTTTCACTTATAATAAAACCATTTTTGAGCCTAGAACTTGCCCGCAACTTTTTTTGGAAACTGATATCAATTTATTTTTATCTTTACACACACACATACTCACGCCTTTTATCTCCGAAGTGGTAGGCAGAGGCGCTACTACTAATGCACCCACTTTTCATCGTGCGTATTCCGTCACATGATGTGACAGGGGGCGAGCCTATCGCCATATCGGGCACAAATTCCAGACTCCAGGCTATAAACAATATCAACACTATCCAGCACTTTGAGTTACAAAGTACTGTGTGGCATTCCACTGCACTCGTCATCCTGAGACATAAGATGTTAAGTCTCATTATGTCCAGTAGTTACGCTGGCTACAATGTCCTTCAAACCGAAACACAACAGTGCACGCACACTGCCGCTTGCCGGTAGAAATAGACATTGCGGTGGTACCCACCCAGACGGACTCTTACATATGAGAGACCAGTAAACTATTACTTTACTTTTTTTAACCATATAAAAATAAAAATAATTCGATATTACTTTCCAAAAAAATATATTTTCTAAGCTTGAAAATGGTTTTATTATAAGCGAAAACAATAAATAATCCAATTAATGCCAGTTTTGACCTCAAACTCCTGTTACAAGATTCTAAATCTTAACCAAAAACTGTATTTTGAGTTTCCCGCTACGACTTATATAGTTGTGACGTGACGCTGACAATGTCAGATATTTTGATAGTTCATAGCATAGACTAAATAGATTTGGGCAACTCAATTTATCTTTGGTTGCTGAATTATTACAAAAAACTCAATAAACAACGTAATAATTTCTTATATTTATATAAATATATATGTAACAACAACTGGAGCATCGTTTTATAAGTAAAATAAATTAAATATAAATTATTGTAATGAAATTCTCCATAGAACATAGCCACATAAATATGACGTGACCTACAGGATACAGCTATAATCTGTGAACAAATACTCGATCGACGAGTTGTTAACGGCCGTATTTGATCAGCTAGTCGATCGACGTCGGGAGTGCGCATTTCAAGATCGAATCGAGATCGAATCGAGTTCGAATCCAGAAACAATCGAACAATCGAATCAGTTTCAGGAGTTACCCCATTGTTTCTTGCTATTGTTCCGTTTACCTGCTCACGTCAAATATTAAAAAAGTTTTTGTAACATTTGAAATAAGGTTTTATTTTAATGTGTGACTTTTTTTTTATTTTCAACATTTTATTAAAATACTTAAGATTCAAATTTGATCAGCAAGTAACATAACTTCTGGACTTATAATGAGACTTAACATCTTATGTCTCAGGATGACAAGCGCAATGGAATGCCACACAGAACTTTGTAAGTCAAGGTGCTGGATGGTGTTGGAACTGACTATGAGTGGTCGTATCGCTTACTATCAGGCGAACGGTATGCTCGTCTCGTCATTCAATGCTATAAAAAAAAGCAAAGACATAATAATAAGAATACCCACCAGCCCCGTATGTACTATACTACTGCTAGTAATAGGCCTTCTTTATTTTTATGAGGCTTTGGTTCCTGCTGGGCTAGTGCGGGTTGGCAGACTTCACATACCAGCGAAATTTGTATGTAGATTTCTTCACAAATTTATCCTTCGTCGTTAAAGCTTGTATTATTTGTATAAACTTTGTAAGTGCTGAACGGGTTTGGATGCAATCTGGCAAACTGATAGGCTATCTCTTGAATTATTTTATGGACGTCTTTTTATACTTAATACTTATGAACGATAAAATGTGGGACATAGTAGGTCATTTTGCGGGTGAAACCGCAAGCGTCACATTCATAAACGAAAATTATCACTTATGCTTTGTGCCGAAGCAATATGCATTCGAATGCCTAAGCGAAAGACGACGTACTTTGACCAGATTTATGGTTTCCTTTGGAAACGTGTGCATCGACGTCCAAATGGCAAACATCATTATGATGTAGGCAGTACAGCGTTTAGTAACTAGTAGGGTAGCGGGTTGTGTACTCGATTGGATATATTATTTTAGGCTAGCTATTATTTTTTGCTGATGGTAGGACAAATTTTATTTCCGCCTGGATAGCGACCACGGTACATACGGTGCTCAAATCCGCCATAGTGGGCTACGTAAGTCTGTCGCGTTCCGGGATCAGCCTGTGTATATCCGGTTCACACGAGCCGGCATAATTGTGTCGAGTGGCAAGTGATAATCATCTCTCGTTTGTCGGCACTCCATCTTTTTTTTTTTTTAGCGGAGAAAGTGACTGGATTCTACTTCACTTACCATTCGCTGCAGTGGGGTCACTTTGCCGAACCAGTATAAAAAACGTGTGTGTGTACTTATGTACACGCGTTAGAAGTTATACTTCTTTGGCGTAACAAGATAAAAATCTTTTTAAATAACGCGCCAAAAGAAGTATAACTTCAATATCTTTCGCCTTATTCTATGTTTAAAATTCAAACCTAAAATGTTGACTATAGCTAACTTCAGGGTGAATTCAAAAATGTTGACTATAGCTAATTCAGGGTGTCGGTTTTTTCGTGACGGCGTGCGCGCGCATCCTAAAAATTTACTCTCATCATTTTTCCCTAACGCGCCAAAAGAAGTATAACTTCAAAAAAAAGTTTCTGGAACTTCTCGTATTCTAAATATAATGTCACAAAATGACGTTGTAAGCGGCGATAGCCAAGTTGAGAGTGGAACGGACTGCCGAGACGAATGTCCGCAGGTTCAAAATCCAAGAGCACACACTTCTGACTTTTCTAAAAAGCCATGTGTATTCTTTGTGAATTATCGCTCGCTTTAACGGTGAAGGTAAACATCGTGAAGAAACCTGCATACCTGAGAAGTTCTCTGAATTTCAAAGATATGTGAAGTCTGCCAACCCGCACTAGGCCAGCGTGGTGGACTAAGGCCTTAATCCTCTCAGTTGTACAGGAGGCCTGTGCTCAGCAGTGGGCCAGTATATAATACAGGGCTAGTATGATATGGTATGGACGTTGTGAATCTGCATTAGGCCGATATAGTGGACTAAGCCATAAACTCTCTCTATAGTAGAGGTTGGCGTTATTCCTAATTTCTCACTGCAGCTTACGATGAGGAGCAGAAGAATAAGTTGCTGCGCCCGTAAAAAAAGAACTATCAGCCACTTTCTATCTATCTCAGTCTATAAAACCAACGATAATTGATAAACAATACACACATAGCTTCGAAAAGTCAAAGGTGTATGAATTTGTCATCAAGAGTAATAAACAAACATTGCGTACTCTTTTGTTACTGAATTGTCAGTATAAGTTCTATTTTATTTTCCGCAGTAAGCTCAATTAGGGCATATAATTAAGGAATTTCAATCTAGATTATAGTTAGTAAAATGTCTGTATTATTTACTTATGATTGATTTTATTTGAAAAAAAAAAATATGAACCCGTGGTCATTTGTCTCGGCAGTCCATTTCATTCCCAACTAGGCTATCATCTACTTAAATAGTCATTAAGTATATTTAATGGCAAAAAAATATCAAATTCAAGTTACTTAATCCTTCTTAACAAACCTTTTCATTACGATTACAAATCTTGATATTTAAAACTCACAAAGATAAATTATTTTCTGCTAATGAAAACGATTCGTTCGAGCGAAATAATGTCGGTTGTAATTGAAAAAAGTCTGGATCTAGATTTTTCGCGTTTGTTCCACTTAATTAGAGTTTTAATTACGGAGCCGTTTCATTTACTTTTGATGTCAGCTTAAACTTTTTGTGCTAAGCTAGACAAAATTAAAACATTTTTATTATTTAAATCACACATCACTCCGTTATGCACGAAGGGGTAGGCAGAGGTGCAAACAGGGCACCAACTTTTCACCATATTGTGTGTTCCAGTATGTTATAAAGCCCGACCTTATCGCCAGACCGGGCACAAATTCTAGACTCCGGGCTGATACTGAGTAGAAAAACCCAATATCAATTTACCCGACTCGGGATTCGAACCCGGAACCTCAGACAGGTAGTCGTATAATAAATAAATACAAAATAGGTACGCAAACATTACCCTACTGCTAATAAAATCTATATTAATCTCACATGCGGTGTCTCATATTACACTTGCTGAAATCCTACAGCATCCCAAACCCGATCAACATGAGAAGATTACTGCATTTATGAGAAGAGGCAGATATTTTAAATCCTGTTAAAATCATAAGCCCTCGGGGTTCAACGACCAGAATCCCATTCCACCACAATAGAAAACACGGTCCAATTGTCCAGCAATAAGTATTAGAAGGCCTCTACTGTTTTTATTGCACACATTAAGTGCTACATCGGTGCGGATCCCGCCGGCAGAATCCGGTATTATCCGGAATAATCCGGTTTTGTCCGGGACGGCTACCGTTTTGGCAAGTGCCTGGTTGCTAGAGCGACGAGGGAATTTTTCGATTCCAATATTCACGTATATTCCGATGGAGGCTGAGTGCAATCCTAAATAGATTTACTGGAAATTTTGCATTTGTGTTTGACGTGACGTTTTGGAATTGCGGTCAGTAATTTGAAAAAGTATTTATTGTTAATATTTAGGTTTTATCCCGATGGATTAAGTGTCCAAAATCTAACGCTGTGGTTTCCAATCGTCGAAGAAGGGTTTCGATTTCATCTCTAGTTGAAGTTAGGAGTGTGGTATCATCTGCGTATCTTAACTTCCATATTTTTCGTTCACCACCGATATTTCTTTGTTCCAACTTTCTTGGACGATTCGCAGTATGTTGAATAAAATATAATGAATACTTAGAAATTTACTAATTATAATCTACATTGACTTGTTTCCACAACACCCACTATAACTGTACAACAATACTACACCAACATTTTATAATCATAGTAAGCAATTATTTTTTCTCCATGCGGGAAACAAACCCGATACCTCACATAAGAAGCTTTACAGACCACTTATACCAGAGCAAAAAATTTCAACCCAGTTTTTCCCGAGGTCCAGACCCGAACTTCAGCCGTCAGATTCGTGTCTGTCGGAACGTCAGACATATTAAGTGGGATCTGATCTGATGGGATTATCATCAGTCGAGCTGTGACAAGGGTTCCGGATGCACCTGGGCCCGCGGGACAGATGTAGGGACAACGGATATGGTAAGGTTATTTTGAGCGTGGTTGTTGAAACAATTTTTATGTGGCAAAAGTAACGTTCGCTTTCAAACACACACACACACACACACACAGAGAGAGAGAGACACACACATACACACACACACACAACAATGCTGAAGTCTTGAGTGCAATCCCCGGGTCAGCCAAAGTGATATTGGGTTTTTAATGAAAAAAGATAACACACACACACACTCACGCCTTGTATCCTCGAAATGGTCGGCAGAGGTGCAACTAGTGGCAACCACCTTTCACCGTGCGTATTCCGTCACATGATGTGATAGGGGGCGAGCCTATCGGCAAATCGGGCACAAATTCCAGACACCGGGCTGATACTAAATAGAAAAACTCATTATCACTTTGCCCGACCCGGGGATCGAAAGCGTGACCTCAGCATTGCAGACGTACCGCAATACAACTACGCCACCGAGGTATTCACAAACGTTACTCATATAAGTACGGAGAAATGGTATGCTAATAAATCTGTTCTCAGCGCTGATGGTACGACAGCCTATGCAGTGCGTAGGCATGGGGCGCTGTGATTGGCTAATATTGAGATACAACTTTACTCCAGTTGGCTGTCAGATAAACAACGCTGAACAAAGCCAAAGAAAACTATGAAATTTCCGATACTGTGCGTCTTCACAGTATTTGTGAATACGCGTGTTAGTCACTACGTGTATATTATGAGTTTCTTATATTTATATGTACCCACGACGTGAAGAAATCGCTTTTAGCGATAAGACCGCCCATTATAGAACCATGTCACACATTTAGCTTTTTTCTAAATGTTATTTCTGTATGTTTATTGGTTATACAATAAAGAGTTCATTATTATAATTATGTTGTGTCTTTCCTGCGGGAAATCACGGCACGAAGGCCGGTTCTTTTGGAAGGCTTGCGTGGGGATATGGATCCAACACGTAGAGGTCCCTTTAAGATACATTACTCTAGTTGGGGTGTGTACACCTTGTTGGTACTCTCTCTATCTGTACTTATGGAGGAAATACAGCCAAAGACAGCGCCCGCTAGGTGCAAGGACTATTGCAGAGAAGATGGGAATTATACCGGGTCTATGGATGGGATCTAGCTGGACTGGTTGTTGGGCTATTGATTGAGACAACAGGACGCCTGCCAAGTAAAATGTCTCAATCATTTGTAATCAAGGCAGACGGTGACTTGCTCCCCCACTAGATGGGCATTCCAAAAAGTGGCGCATGCCTAGGACGCACCATCGGTGTGGGTGGCTAAAGGGTGTCGAGAGGTGTGCACCGATTTCATCATCGCGGGTCGCTGACGCGTTCCGGAGCGGGTTTCCTCGCTATTACGCAGCTTGAACACTTCCACCCTGGAGCTCAGGTTCTTAGATCTAGCGATTTCCACCCCTAGCCGGCCAGTTAAGGCAAGCCAAGGGCCAAGGGGTCTCAGTTAGCCCCCACGAAATCGGGAAATATTTGAAATTTAAAGTAGTGATCTTAATGCCACAGATTAGAAGAGAACCGTAGCCAAAACTAGCATAATGGTAAATAATAAACTGATGATATATAATATTTATAATAAGAAATATTCAGAGGAGAAAAATGATAAAATATATTATTATTACACACAGACGAAATAAAGATCGATTTTATTTTGTAAGGTTTTTGCTGGAATAACCTTCCAGTAAATCTACGTCAATGTATAGTAAATACACTCGACATAAATTTTCATATTCCACGAATCTATTTTGCTTGGGTACTGAATTCGATTTGACATGCTTAAATTAAAATTTCAAATCGGACTTTTGGAATGGCAAAAAATTTAAATAGTTTGTTTCAAAAATTTATAATGCTTTATCTTTTGAAATCAATATGTCGGACAATCAAGCAAGTTAGTGACTAAAACGCAGAAGTACCTATTTAAGCTATCTCCAACGTTCTTAAACAATTAATTCCATTGCCTTTTAGGTAAGGGATGTAAATTCTGAAGAAAAATGCTCGTGTCTTAAGAAATATTACTGTCTTTACAAAACGCAATACCAAATCTATCTACATAGATAGCCTGAAATGGTTATTTAGTACCACTGTTTTTTATTTACCTTGTAGATTAGGTATACAGCATGATTATGTTGTAATCATAGTATTCTCTGAGTGGCTATGCATAGGAATCGAAGATTTTTCTCGTAGAACAAACCTTATAAGTTTAAGTGACGAAAATAAGTAAGAAAACCTTTACATTTTACCACCTTTTTGCATAACAACCGCAAATAATAAAAAGGAAACAGAAAATTGGCCAGTGTCTTATTTCATAAAAAGCAATATGAGCACTTACAGTTTTCAATTTAAACACAGAATACTCGGTAATTTCAATCTTTACAACGAATTTACAACGTCTAGACACATTCGAGTAAACTCTGATATGGAGCACAATTTCATATTTGTTGTCAATCTCAATTTAATAATTTACTACGAGAGTTCATATAAACTTCTCGTGGAGTTTCTGGATATAATAATAAGTACTTATAAACGAGATCACTATTATTTATATAATCATGTATGTATTTACATACATACATACATAGCATCACGCCTTTTTACCTTTTCGGAAGTAGACAGAGGTGTATCACACCCAATTTTCGCCAGTTATATTAGGGCCCATGTAATGGCGGGCGGGCCTATTGCCATTTAACGGGTACATTCTAGACTCGGGGCTGATGCTGAGTAGAAAAACCCAATATCTCTTCGCCCGACCCGGAATCGAACCCGAGACCTACTACGCCACCGAGGCAGCCAGTGTATGTATGTACTATGTATATATTACACAAAACCGAAATGTAAAGCTGGCTTGGTTTAATTTTTGATTTTTTTTAACGCCCTAATCTCTAACTACTGGACTAATTCAGTAAAATCTTTCATTATAAGAAGCTACAAGGTGGACAGACGACATGATAAAGGTCGCAGGAATACGCTGGATGCAGGCCACTATTGACATGTCCATCTGGAATTCTTTAGGGGAGACCTATGCTCAGCAGTGGACTTTATGTGGCTGTCTATGAATCTACACTGTCCTGTGTGTTATAGTATTTATTATACCAGGAATGGATTTTAATGCAGCCGTGACTGCGATTCAAAACTAGTGTACTTGATCACGGTGATCTACTGTAAGGAATCATTCTGGGCAGTCACCTTCTCGTTTCAAACAAGACAAGCCGATATCATTCTTGAGACCTCCAAGGGCTAGAATGATTCGTAGGTGTTAGTATCTAGATAAGCTGTTGCCAGAACCGCAAACGAGCTTGGAACCTTTCAGTCCTGAGATATCCTACTAATATTATAAACGCGAAAGATTGTAAGTATGGATGTATGGATGTCTAGATGTCTGGATGTATGGGTGTTTGTTACTTTTTCACGCAAAAACTACGGAACGGATTTCGATGAAATTTGGCACACGGGTAGATTATGTCCTGGTTTAATACATAGGCTACTTTTTATCCCGGGAAAATATAAAGCGGGACTTTTATCCCGGGAAAACTCATTCACACGGGCGGAGCCGCGGGCAAAAGCTCGTATGTGTATCATAAGCTAAGAAGACAAAGCGTAAAGTAGCTAAATGAAAATATCTAGTAATAGAAAATGTGTATATAATAAAAGTAAATAATTTGAGCGGCGGCGGTTGCATTTAGACGCCTAATTGCGAGGTTCGTTCCTCCTCATCTGTTTAAGGGCAGGACTTATTTTCAGTTGATTTTGCTCACGAAATATAGTTTAGAAAAGTTTTGAATTTTTGGAGCAGCGAAATATCAGACCTTATTTACGACCGTACTAAACAAATAATTTCGATCGATACCGAAAATAAAAATCAATTTAAGTAAAACGGGCGATCGAACTTTAGTTTGATTAAACTTTAGCTTACTGGTGGTGGTCTCTCGTAGGCGAGGGGCCGTTTGGATAGGTAATATCTACCACCGCAATATCTATATCTGCTGCAGCAGTGGTGTGTTCTGGTTTGAAGGACGTTGTAACCAGCGTAATTACTGGGCATCATGAGACTTATCAATTAACGTCACAGGGTGACGAGCGCAGTGGAGCGCCACGCAGTACTTTGCATTAAAAGTTCTGTACGATGTTGCTACTGTTTATAGGCGATCATATAGCTTACTATCAGGCTACCGGAATGCTCGTTTCGTCATTCAGTAGCAGTAAAAAAATTATTAAAATGACCACTGCCGCAATTGATTCGGACACAAGGCTAATTTTTTATGCATAGTAAAAGGATTACCCTAATGTCAGATCGGGCACAAATTCCAGACTCCATGGTCATAACGAAAAACCCAATACAATTTTGGTAGTATCTTTGTTAGATTAAAAAAAAAACTAATAAAATCATTGCAAACACTGCCTTAACAGCAGCGACAGTCGCATATAAACAAGACCTAACAGCGCCGCAGGACGTTAGCCCCTTAATTAAGACTGGGGAATGCAAAACCACCTGAATTACAGCGAACGCCGACCGTAACACATAATTATTGCCGGTGCTGTGCTCGGAAAAACCTTTTCAACGCTGGTGAATAAATGCCGACTTTTCAAATTTATTTCAAAAAGATTTTTGAATGGGTCTTAGAGTTTAGTTACTTATGTTTGAGTAAATGCATGCTTTGATCCTTTGCTCTCATGATTTGTTTATTTAATGGAGTTGATAATAAATTAACATAATGTACCACGACTGGTTCCGCCATGATTATTCCACATTTAATAATAAAACGCAATTATTGGTTGGCAGTCTAATCCTCGTCCTTAGTTCCCTTTTCCGCACCTTCCTCCCTCACTCTTGCATGCTTACCCTATCTGTGTCTCACGCGCACTGCGCCGAACAAGCTGCGCGAGTGCCATACTCACTTCCGACCACGCCGCCGCCGCAGCCGTAGCAATGGCTGTCGTAGCAATTTGGTGCATAACTCGCATAAAACGCACATGTAACGCTAGATTGAACTGCTGAACGCTCGTGCTTGGTGTTGGTGACGTGATTTCGAGTGTAATCAAGCCCTTGTTGCGTGCGCGTCGTGTATCTACAGCGACGCCATCGCCGGGACCGCGTGCGCCACCTGATGCAGAATCGTCAAGGTAAGGCGTGCAATCCTTGATCCTCGAAAATTCCTCATACGGCTGCCAACCCAATTGCTCCGCCGCGAACCAGCCCCTCCGAAGGGGACCTTTACATACAGTCCACGCACGCCAGGGTCATTGCTTTGCCCAACGCACCGGGCCTTAGGACTCGGCCGGGACAGTTTCGACTGTCCCAATAAATTTCCGCTTCCCTTTTTATATTAAAGAGGCTCCTTGAGTATGAAATAATACCACAATTATTATATTACAACTGATACGAAATCAAATTTTATGAAAGTTAAACTCGATCCTGACTGATGACTTAAAAACAATACAATTAACAAAATAAAACCGTCTAAAGGTAACTCTTAATAAATAAAATATTAGGTATAATTAAGGACTATTCTTTATGAATTAAAAAGCTTACACAAAGAAATCGGAATCAAAGCAATGGTTAAGTAAGTTAATGACTGAGGCCGGTTTAAATTAGCCACGCAACTCCAAAGTCCATCAAAGAGCAAAAATTAGTCTTTTGTTTGAAAATGTTGGATTAACTTTCCTCTTCCTTACAATAAATTATTTGAGATAAGGTCTTTTTGAAAATTTGTAATTTAATAGTTTTGGGAACTTTGCTTCTTTGTCGTAGTGGTCGTACTTGACTGCTTGTAGTTGTATTGTTTGTATGACTACCGCTCTGTGGTCCCGGGTTTGAATACCGGGTTGAGCAAAGTGATATTGTTTTTTCTCAGTAACAGCCCGGAACCTGGAATTTGCGCTAAATATGGCGATAGGCTCGCCCCTTATCACATCATGGGATGCACATACACGGGGGAAATTTAGGTTTCTAATTTACATCTCTACCCACCCCTTCGGGAATAAAGGCGCGATGTGTGTTTATTTATTGTCATAGTGGACTTGGGCGGTGAACTTGTGGGTTCGAATCTCAGGTTAATTAAGATTTTGTATGAAGTTTTATAATTAAAATACAGCGACCCTTGTTTGGAGTTTATATCTAATGATGACAACCAATCACATCCGACAATATAAGCTAAAATACGTTACTTATTCTCATTGTCTCTATATTCTCTCTGTCTAACCCCCTGGGTATAAAGGCGTGAAGGTATGTATTTGCCTAAGTATTTTTTGGAGAATTAAGTACAATGCTGACTAACAACGACAGCGCTCAGAGACACTCACAATGTCTCGTTATGTCGTATTGAGTTTGGTTTTCATGCTAAATTGGAGCGGAATGACTGAAAAAATGTCACCGGCATATTTTTACCGTGTTTCATTGTAATATAGTTATGGGCATACAAGACTTGTTAAAATATTTTTTCTATTTCGTAAATTCCAAGATTTTCGCTATTAAAAATGTTATTTATTTATTTATTTATTTATTTGGGAAACAAACAGAAATAAAACAGTATAACTAAAAATAAATGAATAAAAAAATTAAGGTTCATAATCCAAAACAGTTTCCACTTATAGGCAATACAAACATAGACGAAAGTAGACGAAAGTTAATTAACAATATATTTTTTTTTATTAAAATCTAAAAACACCAAACGAAACGAAACGAACTTAATAAAAGGTAAAAAATATATATTTAAAAGACGCAAACATCTAAATTATCTACACTATAAATTAATGCTTTCCTGTAACTTTGTAGTGTTTGATAAAATATATCGATATCGGAGAGTAGAACAAATTTATTATGCTTAACAGTAGCTCTACTAATAAATATGTTAGATCCATAATTAGTTTTAGACGCAGGAGGTTGAAACAAACATGCCTTACGTGCACTAATCCGGGGACATTTTAATCTTATCGATATCTGCCCTTCTTAAAGTCTCTTTCTGTCCTTCGAGGGAAGGCCATCTATATTCCTTGGTCCTACTTGATATTGAGCATGCCTCCATGTAACTCAGCTGCAAGTTTGCTGGCAGCCTTTTGTTACATCATCTAGTATGGATGCAGAGATTTAAAAAATATTCCATGCGGAACTTTAAGCTTAACGAATATTGGCTATGATCACGATCTTCGAGAACTAGCAGAATAAAGGTATAATACACCTTAGGCAGACGCAGATGTTGTCAAATGGTATCCAAGAAACAATACAATAGTTACTATGTCTCCTTTTTTGTCTGCGCTGTGTCTAAAGAGATAAAAAGATTTTTTTCAAAAATAATGCTCTAAACCAGTCTAAAAAATATGTCTTTCAGTTATACCTATGATGAAATAAACAAAAATGAAAGAAAACAATCATACAGTTAGTGAAGTGTTAACATGACGCATGCATGCATGCTCACGCCTTTTATCCCCGAAGGGGTAGGCAGAGGCGCAACTAGTGCACGCACTTTTCGCCAAGCGTATTCCGTCCCATGATGTGATAGGGGGCGAGCCTATCGCCATACCGGGCACAAATTCCAGACTCCGGGCTGATACTGAATAGAAAAATCCAATATCACTTTGCCCGACCTGGGGATCGAACCCGAGACCTCAGCCTTGCAGTCGTACCGTAATACAACTACGCCACCGAGGCAGTCACATGAACGTGTTTCAAATTAATATATCAACTTACAGAGAAACAAAGTCAGAGACTTTGTTCGTTTTGTTTTAGTAAAGGGAAATAGAACACGTAAAGTACCTATCTATTTACTGACTGAGCTTCGTCGAAATGTTCGGTTGAAGTTCCATGACGCCATTGTATTTCCTTTTATAGATTAACTAAGGAAAGTTGGTGCCGAATTTTATCAGAGGAAACATGATATAGAATGAATTAAAATAGTATTACATTAAAAGAGGTGAAGTGTCTAATATTATGATGTCCATATAGAAAACCAAGGATGCGAATTTAAAACTATTTTACTCGTCAATATGATTCCAAGCATTCGCAATCTTTTAATATACATACATACATACATACACACTCACGCCCTTATCCCATAGGGGTAGGCAGAGACTATTGAGCGCCACATGCTACGATCTTGACACATCTCTTGCGCTTCTTCCACATTCATAGTTCTTTTCATACATTTTCGTCGGTTAAGGGTACTCCTGACCTGCCCTTTTCGGAGAAGATCATTTATTTGGTCAGAGAACGTTCTCCTCGGGCGTCCCCTTCCTTCCTTCCTTCCTTTAGTTTTGTTTTTTTAACAAAGCAATAAAAATTCTCCACGCTCCGTACCACATAATCTTTACCTTATCTTCATCTCTTATTAGCTCTCTTTATATTCAGAGCTCTTCTTTAAAAACATTTTCGAGGTAACTAATAGTTTTGTCAATTTGTATCTGTTTGCGAAGGTAAATCAACTGTTAATTGGTCTGTTAAAGCATTAATCTCACGCAATAAGATTAAGGGCTGATAAACGCTATTTGTCACAGAAATGTTTAAGCGGTGTTTCGGTCGGTTTATATATTTATGTGACGAATAGCGTTTATCAGCAAGCAGTGAAATCGGCTCTAATTATTACAAACAATAGCCTGGAATAAATAATTTCATTTAAATTAAGGAACTTCGTTTATTTGTAGCAGATATTCATCTTTATTAATAGTTGCTAATGTATCCACTATAATAACATCTATTATGTGGAAACTTCAGCCCACTATCTAATAAGACTTAAAATATAGAGTCCCGTAATAACTGAACAGACAAATAGACATACAACAATTTAGCCCGAGTTATTTCATGCTTGGTCAAGTAAAGTTAACGGTCTTAATACACTAGACGAGCGTGTAACGCCTTATCGCTGTGACCATACCATACCATACCAACCCTGTATTGTATACTGCCCACTGCTGAGCACGGGCCTCCTCTACAACTGAGAGGGTTTCAGGCCTTAGTCCACCACGCTGACCTAGTGCGGGTTGGCAGACTTTACATACCTTCGAAATGCTTATAGAGAACTTCTCTGATATGCAGGTTTCCTCACGATGTTTTCCTTCACCGTTAAAGCGAGCGATAATTCACAAAGAATACACACCCACCTTTTTTTTAGAAATGTCAGAGGTGCGTGCCCTTTGGTTTTGAACCTGCGGACATTCATCTCGGCAGTCCGTTCCACTCCCAACTAGGCTATCGCCGCTTGAATCCTCGCTGTGACTTCGCTTGCTATTCGCCAGTATGATTAGAGCTTTAACTTTACCTGACCACGGATGAAACAGCGAGACTTTAATAATAAAGTCTCGTTGGTGCCATTTGAATACGGAACCCCAAAAAGTGTATAAACACACGCCTTACTTTCTTAGCTTTATAATTCAAAATCGTCAATTTCGATGATTGATAATAAAACTTTTTATGTAGGCAAAGGAATTATGCTGGAACACGTTGATGGATTGGTATTAAGAATTTAAACATTCATGACTGATAAGTGGATATATCAATCAACATCCAATTTCAATAAGGAGGAACGTTTGTGAGAGAGCTACAAAGGCGCAGAGATCATAATATTGACATATTTACTGGTGGTAGGGCTCCCATATGGAAAAGTCCGTCTGGGTGGGTACCACCGCAATGTCTATTTCTTCCGCCAAGCAGCAGTGTGCATGCACTGTTGTGTTTTGGTTTGAAGGGCTTTGTAGCCAGTGTAACTACTGGACATAATGAGACTTAACATCTTATGTCCCAGGATGACGAGCGCAGTGGAATGCCACACAATACTTTGTAACTAAAGGTGCTGGATGGCGTTGCTACTGTTTATGGGTGGTCGTATCGCGTACCATCAGGCGAGCGGCATACTTGTGTCGTCAATCAATGCAATAACAAAAAAACATCGGAGAGATTAGCCCTACCATGATAACTACTGATGGCGTAGTTCAGGGTCAGGCAAAGTGGTATTGGGTTTTTTTACTCAGTATCAGCCTGGAGTCCGGAATTTGTGTCCGATATTGCGATAGGCTGGCCCTTATCTCATCATGGGACGAATACGCACAGCGAAAAGTGAATGCACTTGTTGCGCCTCTGCCTACCTCTTCAAGGATAAAGCGTGTGAATGTGTATGTATGTACAATGATAAAAATGTGGACATTTTGTTCCACAATTTTAAAGCCGTCCATAAATGACCCATAAGCCTCCGTCCAAAACGACCCATACACATTCACTAATAATTTCCGTCAATCCACTTCCAAACCTTGCAATATCTAAACAGTTCCGATAACTCGGGAATAACAAGTCTATTCGTCCAAATTTCGAATTTATCTCAATTGTCCGACATATCCCGTGTATCGTGTTTAGTCAATGCTCATTCTGCGAAAAGGCTTTAGGCGTTACCGAAGCACTCTACGCAATATGTACGTTCTCTTGAAATTATTAATGCTCATATATCTACGGTCTATTAAGCTGGGTGATTATTTTGAGGTATTTTCAATTGGTCTAGTAATTTGCTGCTGACAAACTACGGTATTTTAGAATTGGTTTTTAGGTCGGATTTTATTTGCAAGTTTTGCGATTTGCAAAATCTGCGTTGCCGAGGCTTTAAATTCGTTCCTGTTTTTCCTATTCCAATATGGGTTTGACGCAATACTTTCAAATATGTTTGCAATGCAATCAGCCCTGTATCTCAGCCCACTGCTGAGCACGGGTCTCCTCTACTACTGAGAGGGTTCAGGCCTTAGTCCACCACGCTGGCCTAGTGCGGGTTGGCAGACTTCACATACCCTCGAAATTCTTATGGAGAATTCTCATGTATATAGGTTTCCTCACGATGTTTTCCTTCGCCGTTAGAACGAACGATAATTGATAAACAATACACACGTTACTTTGAAAAGTCAGAGGTGTGTGCCTTGGGTTTTGAAGCTCCGGGCATTGTCTAGGCAGACCGTTCCATTCCCAACTAGGCTATCGTCCACTTTATTTGTTTATGCAGTTGAATGTCGAGACGAGCATGCCGCTCGCCTGATGGTAAGCAATAAGGCCATACCCTAAACAGTAGCAACACCATATAGAACTTTTAATTACAAAGTACTGCGTGGCACTCCACTGTGCTCGTCACCCTAAGACATAAGATGTTAAGTCTCATACGCCCAGAAATTATGCTAGCATGTCCATCAAGCCGACACGTCAATGAGGAACGCTGCTGCTTGGCGGTTGAAATAGACATAGCGTAGTATCTACCCAGCGCCTCGCATACGAAACCACCAGTAAAGTACCAAATGTTACAAATCGATATGGTTTAGTTTTCCAAACAGACGTAGTGTCAACGTAGTGTTATATTCTCTTTGATTGTGTTCACTGCGAGGTGTAATCATCTGTCGTCACTCTATCTATATATATATCGTCTCTCATCTGGACCTTACTTCACTTACCATCAGATGCAGTAGTCACTTTGTCATGCTGGTATAAAAAAAAACAGGTCCGTGTACCGAATTGAAATAATTCATACATTGCCTCATAACTAACAAGTTTTTCACCTAGTCTGAAGTACAACATACTTGTATTGTTACTTTTTGTTTGCCCTACAACATAGTAATATTTCTCATCTAGGTTTGTATATTTAGGCATATACAAAATTATATCAACTAGGTTTATTTTAGTGATAACATTGTTGGATAAAAAACAATCCACCATCTTTCTGATCTTCACTTACCACTAGACGCCAGACTACAAAGACATTTGTTATATTAGTAAAACTAAATTACCGATCTCTCTTAGTAATGTTACCCTAAAATAACATTGTATAATGAATCTGTCAGTCAGACTTAGGTCATCCAGGTTAGGTCACCTATAGTGCCTGGGCAGAGGGCGACGGAAACCTAAAGGCCTAATCATGTCAAAGGACAATGGCGTCTAATAACTAAGCATAAAATAAATGTAAATTATTAATTTAATTTTTGTATTATCTTTTGAGCAAACAGTGGTAAGCGGTGAATGCTTAGTGGGAGTGAAGCATGTTCTTTCATTGATTCTAAGGCAAGCGAGACTTTCAAAACGTAAAAAAGTTAAAGCAAATTAGACGAATACTTAAATATACCATACCATACTAGCCCTGTATTATATATTGCCCACTGCTGAGCACGAGCCTCCTCTATAACTGAGAGGGTTTAGGCCTTAGTTCACCACGCTGGCCTAGTGCGGGTTTGCAGATTTCGCATACCTTCGAAATTCCTATAGAAAACTTCTCAGATATGCAGGTTTCCTCACGATGTTTTCCTTCACTGTTAAAGCGAACGATAATTGATAAACAATACACACGTAACTTAGAAAAGTCAGAGGTGCGTGCCCTTGGGTTTTTGGAACTGCGGACATTCGTCTCGACAGTCCGTTCCACTCCCAACTAGGCTATCGCCACTTTTTACTTACTTAAATATGCTGATAATTAATAAGCAGTTAAAATTGCTAAGGCTTTCCTGCTATTTCTAACTTTCATCCAGATTTCAATATAAGCATAATATGAAATGAAACTATTAAAATCTAACATAAAATATTTAAATCCCAAAGCGCTGGACATTGATAATAAAAATAAAGCTACAAAGTGAAGTTTCTCATAACGTGCGACGCGCATAACTTGGTGACATTTTTAATATTTCGTTCCTCAGGCGGTGTTGCCATCTTTTGTGCATATCTTCTAAATTACCTGTTTCTATCTCTTTTTTAGGTAAATAATTCACCCGATTAACAGTCTGCATTGTATTGTGCCCGATATGGTGATAGGCTTACCGTATATAATGGAACGGAACACATGGTGAAAAGTGGGTCTTGTAGTTGCACCTCTGCCTACTCCTTTGGAGATAAAAGCGTGAAGTGTGTTTATTTTGTATTCAAACATAAGCAATTCCCTATACTTATTATACAATAAATACCCTTTGGAAGATAAGGGTGTGATGTGTAAATTATTGTTTCTTTTGTTTGTATTAATCCGTAAGCACTTTCAGGTAATCAATAATCTTCGTAACTAAGAAACGAACAAAAATTCACCATTCTCATTGGAGCATTGTTAAAGTGCAACGGTCCCATAATTTTTTATTTCACTCCGTGGAAGAAGCAACTAGTTTAGCTCTGTAGTGAAACAATTTGATTGTTACTACTATAACTCAACTTTCAGTTATATAAAAAAATGCAGACATTCTGCCTCTAAAAACCTTACACTAAAAAGGAAAAAGTCCCAGGGTTTCTTGGAATCAAAGAGCTGGCGACACCAAGTCCGCCGTTAGTGGTTAGCAAAGCTTATTAAAAATTCCTACATCTACGTGGGATGGATTTGTGTACGATAATGTATAGGACGCAACGTTTCCCGCAACTCTGGGGGGATTTCCGAGATAATATCAAATTTATTGTATTTCATTTGTGGGGTAATATGATATTCACTAAAAATGTTCCTGTAATATTAGGAGACATGAAATTAATCACATAGAATATTAAGGATAAATAACATCAATTATTTTCAATGAACTGCCAGCAATTCGCTGCAATAGGACTGTGTTTTCCCTGTCCATCTTTACTGGAGGAATTTCTATAGCGAAACATACGGGCTGAAGGCTTGTTTGACCGGAAGTTTTACCGCCAACTGTTCCGTGTAGGTGTAAATGCATCCGGATTCCGGTTTCCGTCTAAACACATTGGAATTCGCTGTACTCGTTTAACGTAGGAATTGGCCGTCTTAGTTTTTACTGCTACTTGCCTAAGTACGAAGGTAATGCTATGATGATGAGACTTAGGGGGTGCCCTCAGCGTGGTCGTTTAAATGTAAAGGGTTGGAGCGCCTAAAGTGTTCGCCCGAAAGTCCGGTGTGGTCAGAAAAGCCGACTCGCGTCAGGCTACTGACTGTAATGTCATAACAAACAAAAATATGATGAGTGTTGTGGGCCCTGTCATTGGCTAATATTGATATACAACTTTAATTCAGTTGGCTGTCAGTTAAACAAAGCCAAAGGAAACTATAAAATTGCCGACACTACGCGTTCGGGCGGACTGTGCATCCTCATAGTGCTGTTTGTGAATACGGATGTTATATAGGCATTGATGTATACGTATCTATTATATCAATGATTATAAGCATCTTTTTTTCCTTAGGGAAAATACTCTTGGAACCCCGTCGTGCTTATGCAAGGTATACGGGGTATGTCTGATTTTTACCGACTAAAGCCCCATGTTGGTCTCCATCAGCACTTTAGAATTACTCCGGGACCTAGGAAGATGCAAGACCCATGCACCCCTAATATCTTGTTTTAGATCTTCAAAATGCATGAAAATACCTTACCAAAGCGTTGCATTATGTTAGAGTAAATTGATTTGTGACGACACTAGTGTCCGACCTCCCAATTTCCCCCGTTCATCTTGTTGAAAACTTTCTTAACAACGATCTCAAATTTCAAAGGATCTCACGTATTTACATAAATATTGCATGGGACCTTTGAATAGGTATTTAATTCTCATTCAGCTTGCAACGTGGACCTTTTAGTACCAGCGCCAATTTCTATACAAGAAGGAAGTGCCTACCTTATCGGTGTGCTAAAAGGACTATTTTACAATAACAAACGCTTTGAGAACGGCAAAGTCTTAATTTGCTGTGTATAGGAGAACAATGCCGCTGTTGCTTTTCGTTTATAGACCGGTAGCCTTTGGAACTCTTATTTGGAATGAAATAGGGGCTAGTATAAAACATCAAAACCATTGTCAGCAGCAAATTGTAAAATTGTCGTCGTGGAAATAACAAATTTATAGATGCTGTTGTTCAAGTCAAGAGGTTCCCTTAAGGATCTTTGTTACAACACAATAAGGTCTATTTTGTATAGCAGTTGAGTAAGTTGTACAAAAGTGGCTTTGTAAAGATATTGTAAGTGAAAGACGGACACAAACCGTGGAACGCTTATAGGTCGGTGACCAAGATCGGATGCGCTTCGCAGGCAGTTTGCTTAATCAATTTGCATATCGTATCAATTGGGATAAAAGATTCATCATAGGGATGCCTTTCGAAGGGTTTATGTAAACAATATATAAACAAAACATATTTTTTATGGCATTGAATGACGAGACGAGCTTGCCGTTCGCCTGATGGTAAGCGATACGACCGCCCATAAACAGTAGCAACACCATCCAGCACCTTGAGTTACAAAGTACTGTGTGGCATTCCACTGCGCTCGTCATCCTGAGACATAAGATGTTAAGTCTCATTATGTCCAATAGTTACACTGGCTACAATGTCCTTCAAACAGAAATACAACAGTGTATGCACACTGCTGCTTGGCGGTAGAAATAGACATTGCGGTGGTACCCACCCAGACGGACTCTTACACATGAGAGACCTACCAATTTACCTATGTTCTACTAGCAAGAAGGTGAAAATGTAGGGAGATGCTTGGTAGATATAAATGTAATATTTATTCTGTTGCTAAACAGCTTCTTGCAATGCAATGTTGTGTGTTCGAAAGCCATAGTCAAAGTGATTGTTGGACATTATGAACCTTACAACAGTTGACAGCGTCGGACGTCTACCTGCAAGGACAAACGACTTGATAAAGGTCGCAAGAACACGCTAGATGCAGACCGCCTTTGACAGGTCCGCCTGGAAACCTTTAGGGGCGGCGTATGTCCAACAGTGGACTTCACGGTGCCGATGATGTGATTTATATCCAATGTCTGAGGATGGGGCACTGTGCGGAGTGCTTTATTTTTAAAATACCGTTGGTGGGCTACTGACGTTTAGTACCTCACAAGTGACTTTCGTGTCTTGTCTTTCAATATAAAAAAATGCGTCCGTGTATATGAGACACAAATAGATAATTTTATGAACAAAAATCTATCTCAGAAAATCAAGTCTTTAAAATCGAAAACTTACATACATTTTACTGTCTTAGAGCTTATAGAACGACAAATAATCAAAGTCCTCTTAACCCGCGAAATACCAACTCAAAAATTGGTAGCGCGCGTCTTCGTAGATGAAATTATCTATAACTAGTTTTTGCCCGCGGCTCCACCCGCGTGGATGACATTTCCCGGGATGAAAGTCCCGCTTTATGTTTTGCCGGGATAAAAAGTAGCCTACGTGTTAATCCAGAACATAATCTACCCGTGTGACAAATTTCATCGAAATCCGTTCAGTAGTTTTTGCGTGAAAGAGTAACAAACATCCATACATCCAGACATCCATACTTAAAAACTTTCGCGTTTATAATATTAGTAGGATAGGGTGTATTCGTTTCTCATCATTTATAGGCATTTTTATTCACCAAGTTATTTCTAGTTTAAATATTGCTAATAGTTGTAGCAAGAAAAAAAATATATCAGCTTCTTTCTTTATTATATTTGGTGTAAGATTTAATGATTTATAAAACTAATATAGCATATAATATCGCTACGGGACGCCGTCGCCGCTCAAATGAAAGGTGACTGTACTTTGGAATACACGAAGAGATGATTCTGCAAGCTTCTTGGATGTGATGGATTGGATTTTATAATAGACAAACATCCTAAAACATCAACAATAGACCAATTAATATGAGTTTTCCACTATAATAGTAGAGAGAGACATTTTCTTCGACGTTTCTAAATTATAAAAACGTCATAAATCATAAAAATTTAAACAAACCACAAAAACTTTATGAGGGAATGAAAACTAGCGAGTTGTAAGAAAAAAAACACCACTCCAATTTAAACCATTCACATTAAAGAAAATACATTTGAAAATATATTACAAAAGTGACCGTCGAAAATAATGCTCATCTTGGAACGAGGGTAATTTGCATGATAGCCCAACCTAATGCATTCAGCCATTAATATAGATATTCAAACGATGCCATAAACTCTGTATTATATAAGTATATTGCATGCACCATAAGCCTTTGAGTCTCGGTTTATAGTTTACCCTCGGAAATAACCCACATATTTTTATGCTGAGGTTTATTTGGTATTTTGAGGATATACGTATGACGATTTCGCCGGGCCACGTCTTGTTGGCCTATAGACTGGTATATAAATAGTTGGTAGTATAGGCTAGTTTATCAAGTCGTCTGTCCACCTTACAGGTGGACGGCCGACGCTGCCCTTGCCAGTACGTGGTCTCCACTCGAGAACTTTTTTGCCCCATCTGCGGTCAGTTCTTTGAATTATGTGCCCTGCCCGGAACACGCTGGTTGCTGGCTGCTTTTGGCAGGTTCGTGTGGAAATCTTTAGGGGGGCCTATGTTCAGCAGTGGATGTCATGTGGCTGATGATGATGACGATGATAGACTACTTACTTATTGTAGTACTTGTATTCGGTTCCCCGGCTTAGAGACACTTTGTGTAGGATTTTATAAATGACTACGTATTGCTCGCTGCTTCGCCCTCATGTAAAGTCTTTTCCGCTACAAAGACTCTAAAACCCCAGCGCCATCTATTTAAAATTTCAGATGAAAAATGTCCATTACTTTTCATATGAGAAAATTACCGGGATAAAAAGTAGCCTATATGTTAATGCAGGACATGGTCTACCCGTGTGCCAATTTTCATCCAAATCCGTTCAGCTATTTCTACGTTTATTTCTAACAAATATACAAACATCCACACAAACTTTCGCGGTGATTAGTTAATTAATAATTGAGTTAGTAAAAATTTCTCACAATTTGGTATATGTCAATTTTAATCCTTCTGCTTATATCCCGTGAAAAATAAATATTTCATATCTCTCTATTATAACGAAGCAAATTTAATTTAAGACATTCTTATGAAAATACCTGGAATGAGAAGGATAAAATTGCTGACAAGCCGTTGCTCCTTTGTTAAGACGATCTTTTTAAATTAGGTATGCAACACGCTCGCACGAATATCCTCCCGTGGGTACACAAATATAAACCTTAAACCACTATAAACAAGTATGTGAACTTGCTTTTCATCTTTGCATAGACAAATGCAGTCAGTAAAAGAGATGTTATAATCTCATAACTCTTGGGAAACGAAATCTCGTTTCACCGAAGGAACGACTGGCAATATTGGACTCATCGGCTTTACAGTACAATGTTAAGACCGAAAGACCTAACGAACAATCTGCTCATATTATGGTCATTTAGTAATGTAAAAAACTGGCGGGTGCGAGATAGACTAACGTATCACAGCTTTATCTCTATATGAGCTTTTGCCCGCGGCTCCGCCCGCGTGAGTGAGTTTTCCCGGGATGAAAAGTTGTTTATGTGTTAATCCAGGTCCAATCTACCCGTGTGCCAAATTTCATCGAAATCCGTTCAGTAGTTTTTGTGTGAAAGAGTAACAAACATCCAGACATCCATACTTACAAACTTTCGCGTTTATAATATTAGTAGGATTTGTCCTATATTATCTTTCATAACACATTTACGTGAAAATTTTAACGCAATATTACGGCATAAAGCACGTCCAATAGATACGGCGATATCCTAAACACAATAATTATTTTATACAATTTTAATATCATTACATGCCAAAATATATCTGACAGGCAGTCAACACTCAGTAGGCTTAGTTGCGATGCCATTCCATCCAAGTAGGGAACTCTAAGAACTAACCAAAAACAGCTACCCCATAATAGAGAACGTGTAATATCCCCGGTATGTTATGAAAGGATTTATGGGGACCATTCGCGCAGCAAGATGGCGGTTTAATTAAAAATTAACGAAACTATCGCGCGCGGCCATTTGCTCGTTCGACCCTAATATTGCTATTTATGTGCCTCGCTAGCTAAAGAAATCGTGCATTAGGGTCTTTTAGCTTAATTTATGTCAGGGGACCTAGATTAAGGCAATTATTGTTCGACTAGTATGCTTTATGGGAATTACTGTCTCTTATTTAACCTTAGTGGACGAATGTTCTGGATCCCACAAGGGATTGACTTCAAGCAAGCAGCTGGTCGTAAAAAATAAGCCTGGCGTATAAAAATAAACATGTTTGACAAAGTACTTCACTGTTTTTTTCACGGGATATAATGTAACCTATAGCATTCAGGAATAATTTATTTTTTATTGATTTTGAATGACGAGACGAGCATGGCGCTCGCCTGATGGTAAGCGATACGACCGCCCATAAAAAGTAGCAATACCATACAGAACTTAAAGTTCAAAGTACTGGGTGGCACTCCACTGCGCTCGCCACCTTTAGACATAAAGTCTCATAATGCCCAGTAATTACACTGGCTGCAATGTCCTTCAAATGGGAACACAACAGTGTATGAACACTGCTACTTGGGGGTAGAAATAGATATTGCGGTGGTACCAGACGGCCCCTCGCATACGGGTGACCTACCACCCGCAAGGGAGAATGTAGCTACCTAGTAAAGTAATATTCGAAACAGCAATTCAAAAAAATTGTACATTGAAACTCAGAAACATACCTTTACGAAATCAGCATCGATAACATTTAGCATGTAACTGCAAATATGACTAAAGCTGGCGTGATTCATAGAACTATTCGGAAACAATTTCCGATCTTAACTGACACTAGCAAACGGCATATCAGGCTTTGTAACTGGCATGAGCGTTGTAAAGTTTGCCAAACATTGCAACTATTGGCAGATCGCATGCAGGTAATAGACGTTTGTAGTGTTATAAATATAGTGTTTGTTGTTCTTCTTCTTTTAAATTATGGCTTCCACCGATTATCTATCGGTGATTTCGCCAATGTAATAATAATAATAATAATAATAATAATTGTTTATTTGCGCAATAAAACACATGACATTATAGAAAGGTTATTACCCTAGCCCCTGAACTAGCGTTAGCTGTATCTCAGGAACCAGTGTCTTCCCCCAGCAATACACATATCATTGGTATTACAAATAAACGCGCCTTAGGCAATTTCAGCATTATAAATTATAAATACAGAAGATATTAATACTAGAACAAATATAATATATATATATATATATATATATGTATATACAACAAACACAATTTAATAAACTTCCATCAGCTGGTACTTTTATTAGATAAATGTGTGTGTGTGTGTGTGTGTGTGTGTGTGTGTTTGAGTGAGTGTGTGTGTGTGTGTGTGTGTTTGAGTGAGTGTGTGTGTGTGTGTGTGTGTGTGTGTGTGTGTGTGTGAACGTACAGCATATTTATTCATCTCTTACTGGTCACTTAAAGTAGCATGTTTTCAATGTCATCATAGCTGTGTTGGTTAAGCCATTGTAATAGTATTTTTTTGAATCTATTGTTATTGCACTGTTTTACCTTAAATTTCTTATGCAATATGTTGTAAATTTTAATAATAATTGTAATTGTAATAGCAGATACAAAACAATAAATATAAATTCTTATAAGTGAACGATAGCCTAGTTGGGAATGGAACGTTCTGCCGAGAGGTTAGAAGTTTCAAAGTTCAAACCCAAGGCACACACCTTTATCTTTTCGAAGTTACATGTATATTGTTAATCAAATCGTTCGCTTTAACGGTCAAGGAAAATATCGTGAGGAAACCTACATACCTGAGAACTCTCCATAAGAATTTCGAGCTTATCTGAAATCTACCAACCCGCACTAGGACAGCGTGGTGGACTAAGGCCTAACCCCTCTCAGTAGTAGAGGAGGCCCGTGCGCAGCGGGTAGTATATAATACAGGGCTGATTGCATTGCATTGCATTAGAAACAAAAAGTTGTCGCTATGTCGAAAAATAAAAGATATAGCGTTTAGCACCCCGCTTTTTAGGGGTAGGCAGAGGTTTATTACACCCACGTTTCGCCAGCCATGTTAGGTCCCATTTAATAGGGGCGGGCCTTTTGCCATTAACCGGGCACATCCAGACTCCGGGTTGATACTGAGTGGAAAAACCCAATATCACTTTGTCCGACCAAACCCGATCAAACCCGAGACCGTCAGCACTGCAGTATTACCATAACACAAGTCCGCCATCAAAACAGTCTCATTATTTGTAATTAACGTACAAATAATGAAATTATCCAGACCGCTATAACAACGAATATAATTCTAGATACCCTGAGCTTTAAGGGCTTAACAGTTAATTACTTACATCGGAGACGTAACAAAAATTTATAGGCTCATTAATACCTTGCTATGCGTAAACAGAACGTTAGGCGTAAAAAGCATCTTTTTTTCGTTAAACTTTTAATGGAATAACATAGCAGAAAGGGGACGGACTTGGGAAGTAACCATAGGGTACATGGCCAGAGTAAATGTAATTATTGGTAAGTGTGTATTTAATTTATTTTGTACCTTATTGTATGACTGACAGGAGCTAGCTGCATGCACTATGCTAGACATCCTAATTTAGGTTTTTAGAGTCATAAAACCCAAGAAACACATTAACCACAATGTAGCTTAAACAAGAATACAATGGTCCTTCAACACAAATGCTTGGCCAGACTTAACCAGACTTTTCCTTAGAAGAGAACTAGCACTACTTAGTATATTTTTAAAAAATATATCTAAATGTTTGAAATACTGTTTATACAAATTATTGGCTAGAACTAAAATGATAAGAAAAATAAAATTAATCTACGATAAATATTTGCAGCATAAAGCCAACAATTGTGAGCGTGTGGGTGATCTAATGGTATTTACCACCGATAATGAACGCCCACTATACCATGAATCGTGGGCGTCTTGCTGACCTTCGTAAAAACAAATAAAACTACAAAGTTTTCTTTTATCTTTGAGTAAAATGTGGAAAGTTACATATAAAACCTTTGTGGCAAAGTTGTGAAAATAATAAAACGACTCTAAAATAAAATATCCAATAAGAAAAGGATGTAAATTATAAATCTACTCTTTGCGCACTTGTTAAAAAAACACGATTTTCTCACTATGGTTTTAAAGAAATTCTGTATGTCCAAAATAATACATCGTGTTCTTATTTTATTAAAAGAAATCCTTTTATATTCCAAATACGGTCCATCACTAGTGTGCCCACGTGTTGACCCACGTACAGGACAAAGTTTTATCAGGTGTTGAGTTGTGCGAAATTTGTTTGATTACATGAATACGAAACGAGGGTGACCATGAATGTGTAACGCGTCCCGGGCCGCGGATAAATCGAAAGCAAATTGAACGGGACACATTCAGATGGGACCATAGAAAAAGAAGAAAAAATGCAGTGTTTCAGATGTACAGTCAACTTCAAATGTATAAATTAACAGACTTTCCATATTATTTGCTTTCATTTGGGACTGACTGTCTAAATGATGATGAACTAGATCGAATCCAGATTTATGTTTTTCATTATCAGTTTCTACACTTAGATTATTGTTTTGTATCTAGAAATTAGTAACTTCTAGCGTCACAGTATTCAATTAAAACGTGCAAGGGTGTTTACAGGAAACAAACATTGTAGTTATAGTAGCAGTGGCAGAGTATCTAGTCATTTTAATGGTGGTAGGTCTCTCATATGTAAGAGTCCGTCTGGGTGGGTACGACCACAATGACTATTTTTACCGCCAAGCATCAGTGTGCATGCACTGTTGTGTTTCGTTTTGAAGGACATTGTAGCCAGTGTGACTACTGGACATAATGAGACTAACATCTTATGTCACAGGATGAAGAGCGCAGTGGAATGCCACACAGTACTTTGTAACTCAAGGTGCTGAATGGTGTTGCTACTGTTTATGGGTGGTCGTATCGCTTACCATCAGGCGAACGGCATGCTCGTCTAATCGGTCAAAGCAATAAAAAAAATTGTAACTACGGTTCGAATCTGATCAATAGTTTCACTGATCACTCCCTACATTTATTTTTTGGGTCTCCAGTAGATTGTACATTGAGTTTGCGCAGGTGTTGTGCCTATAGATAGTCATATTCTGATGCACAACCAACTCAAAGAAGTACACAGCATTCATTGAAGTACCTTTAAATAATATGCAGACTTAAAAACTTAACCTCTTTAATCATTATAGTATTTGTATAGATATCAGAATACTCCGTATCTTACTGGGCTTAAGAGGATTAGGATTGGAAATAAATTATATAATAATAAGGACCTAATTCTCACCAATGCTTATTATAATCATTATTGTTAATATAATAATACAACGTTAGGCGGCGATAGCCTGGTTTGTAGTGGAACGGACTGGGGAGACGAATGTCCGCAGGTTCAAACCCAAGGACACACACCTCTGACTTTTCTAAAGTTATATGTGTATTCTTTCTGAATTATCGCTTGCTTTAACGGTGAAGGAAAACATTGTGAGGAAATCTTCATACCTGAGAATTCTCTATAAGAATTTCGAAGGAGTGTGAAGTCTGCCAACCCGCACTAGACCAGAGTGGTGGACTAAGGCCTAAACCCTCATAGTCGTAGAGGAGGTACGTACCCAGCAAACAACATAAATAAGATTAAACGCAACGTTAACTCAGAGTTTGTCAGTCTTTGCCATGTGTTTTTACGAAAGCATATTTAATTTTGTTTACTTGCTTATATTTTAAATCGTTATATTAATTTGCGTGGGTTGTGGATTAAGAACAGTTCTATTTTCAAGTTTAAAAATATCTATTTCTTTTTCAATAAAGGTTTGACAGTGTTTTTAGGACTTTCTGACGATAAAATTGTCTATTATAACTCTATTATTAAAAAAGAAACACATAACAAAGATTGTTAGCGAACTCTAACTTTCTTAATACCGTAATCTTTAAAAACATATGTACATATTTGATATAAAATCAAGAAAAATCAACAAAAAATGGCTATCTGTGATCAGTGATATCAGATTCCATGTTCTCGTTTGTTCTACTCCCATAAAGGAACAAGTGATAAAAAAATCCATTCTCTTGCCAACCGACCTTGACGGCTACCCACGTTTAGGTTGTAAATTTATATTTATTTTACGGCGTCTGTAAAGAGAAGCTAATGGTCCAAACCACCGACGGGACACGGACTCGTAAAAAATGAAATTTACACGAGAAATGAAGTGTTTGCAAGAAAGCTATTTCCCTGCGAGAAGTTTCAGTAATGGCTACTTTGATGCATGATGGGATGCAGCTGTTGTTGAACTGGATGCGGCAATTTGTCAATATTTAATACCAGCAAACGTAGTTTAATACCAAAAAGCGGCGATAGCCTAGTTGAGAGTGAACGAGTGCCGACACGAAGGTCCGCAGTTTCAAAACTCAAGAATACGCATCTCTGACTTTTCTAATGTTATGTGTTTATTCTTTTTAATTTTTTTTTTTAACGTTGGAGGTAAACTATCGTGAGGAAACATACCTGAGAATTTTCCATAAGAATTTCGAGGGTATGTGAGGTCTGCCAACCCGCACTAGGGCAGCGTGGTGGACTAAGGCCTAAACCCTCTCAGTAGAAAAGGACGCCCGTGCCCAGCAGTGGAATAGTATACAATACAGGGCTGATTTTATTAGGTGGTGGTTGAGATGCTTAAAACAGGGCTAGGGCCAGCATGTACAGTCAGCAGCATAAGTAGATGAACAAATTCAAAACTTCAAATTGCCTACACACTTTTGTGTTCTTCCTAATCTTTGTTTTCTCTTCACAAAAATAAAATAAAAGAGATTTACTTTACTTCAAACGAAGAAAAAAAATGTTTCAGTTTAACTTAACGCGTATATAGGCGATTTGAAATTTTCATTTTGTACAGATATTTATGCTGCTGACTGTACACGATGCGGTGATCGCTCGGACTTTCCTATCAGATACAACACACAATTCCGAACGCATATGCATTATTCTTTACATAGGCACTTTTCAGAATATGAGTACGTACATAGTAAATGTAAAATATGTCACATACTCTGTCAAAGAAGTTAGAGGCTGGTTCTTTTTCTTAATCCTTTATCGAAGAACAGTTTAAAGACACCGTGAAGACAATCACAATAGGGTAGACTACTTTTTTTAAATACATTTATCAAAAATGTATGGCGTCCAAAATGTAACGAAAAAAGAAGTTTCAAAATCAACGTAATAATAAGTAGTTACGAAGCTTTGAAATTTGGTAAAAGGAGTAGTAGTCAAATAACAGTTATATTAGACTATGACGTCAGCGAGTGCCCCCGGCCATATCGCTGCGTGCGTGCGAAAGACATGTACGATATCTCTTCCACAACCCCACTTTTGCTCACAGGAATATTTGAAATACGAATAACTGCTTTATTTTCCAACCAATTTTGATAATGATTTCACAGAAGACTTTCTTTTTCGTAACATTTTATGTTACATATAAAATAATGTAGAAATTCAAACATAGGATTCTACTCTATTATGTTTATGACACAAATACTACATCCAAGTATTTTCTAGTCACCATGAAGGCATATTAATGTGACACAACCATATCCAAGTATTTCCCTGCTTTATGGCTTGTGTTTTTCTCTCAGAGTCGCGTAGAAAAATTGCAACGAGCATCGTCCGCGTACTCGTTGTAATCTACACCAGCGTTACATTTAATCTTGCACGAGATAAAAGAGCTGTTAACGCGTGGAGAGTAAAACTTAAGAATTAACACTTTGTAACGGGTGCATAACAAAAACACCACAAACCTTCAAGAACTGTAAGCAATTAGTGCGCAATTTATGCTCCTAGAGATACTTTTTAAGCTATACCATATCTGTCTGTGCGCCAATGCTAGAATTGAATTAAGTAAAAGCTAGTTTTGTTAAAACTGACACACGTCACGCCTTTGTCTCCGAAAGAGTAGACAAAGTGCAACCAGTGGGCTTAGAATGTGGCAAAAAAACACGACGCGCCTTCGTTTCGTTTATTGCGATTGGTTGAGACTAACACGTGACTGACGTATTGGTCTCTCGATCAATCACAAACATACAAATTAAAAGAAATCGTCATATGAGTTGCGTTTTTTTGCCACATGCTAAGCCCACAGGGCATACACTCTTCGTCTTGTGTGTCCGTCAAATGATTTGATGGGGGCGAGCCTGTTACCAGATTAGACACAAATTCTTGCTGATATTGAACAGAAAATCCCAATGCCGTCGATCACCAACGAGGTTTTAATCAAATTAAGAATATAATTTGTTAAACTTCACGTTATTGAACCAAAAAGGCGGAATGTCGCATTCCAAGTTTAAATAATGACAGCAGTTAGATTTAAATTATTCCCTATTGCCGTGGCTAATTCACGTCGCAAAAATTACTTGGCAGTCAATCTCCTCTTGCGGCCTCGGTAATGCTGCGAGCGATTTTTAATACATTTTAAAGAGATTCCTTTTTTAAATGTCCAATGTATCGTATGTATGTATCATGACATCATGTAAGCGTAAGACTTTATCAAAATCGTTTCGGGAACAATTTCACTTAATTTTTACTTGATGTCAATCCTCTGAAAGTGATGTTCTGAATTATAAATGATGGTTGATGAAGATATGCCTTATTTTTTTAATATTGCATTTAAATGACGAGACGGTCATGACGCTTGCCTGATGGTAAGCGAAACAACTGCCATTGAATTACAAAGTACTGCGAGGCAATACACTGCGCTCATCACCCTTTTTTTTCGCGTGGAATTCCCTTTAAGATTCCGCATCAGTCCGAGTAACCGAAGCGGGTATGTTGGGGTTTCCGGCATACCGACTGAAACCCCGCGGTAGCCTTCGTCAACGCATTAAAGGCGGCTCCGGGGTACCATAAGGTTTACCTAAGATCGCTACCGGAACAGCCTCTGCGATAAACTGAGAACATAGCCCACCGGTAACTGGGACGCAACTGGCATCCACGAACAGCGGCGAGGTCTGCACACCAGTCCATTCCAATTCAGGGGAGGCATAAAATGTCTAGTCTCAAAACACCCTGTAATTACGAACAGTAGTTTTATGACCAACTGGATATACCATAAGCATGGTAGCAAACTCGCAATTATTAGGGGTCACGTTCCGTGGACTTACTATCCATAACACTCAAGAGAAATCGCCAATAAAACTTAAATTAAAATTCTGGAACGAGAAAAGTTTTAACCATACAAACATGTTTTCCCTAACTACATTTCTGTGTTAAATGTCTGTAAAACAAATGCAAAGTAATCCTTAAACAGATGTGGAGCATGTTTGCCGAGTTTAAAAGTTTGTATTCCTGTTTTGTATCTGTCAATCTTGAGGAAAGTTTGATGGGGAACAGCTGTTGCGAATCACGAATGAACTGCTCCGAAAGATTGTTTTGTTTTCAAATGAATTGTTTGATTTTGTTTTATTTAAACACGATTGCGGTTGACTACAGTCTGTTACGGGGGAACTAGAATTGTGTCTTGTATTAAGGAAATTTTAATTTCAGTTTCAGTTGGTGTTGAACCTACCAGGATATCCCGCGGCCGTCTCGTATGCGCTGTAGAATGCCACCGCGGGTTTTGGTTGGTATGCCGGTGGAGTGTTAAACCACAGTTTCTTATAGTTCCTAATAACTAGATGATCAGTCTTTCGCATACGAGAGTGCAGTTATCTTGATACGAGGGCAATATTTCTGTCGCCTGACTACATTATACCAACACTATTATGTTCGGATTTGATCAGATCATATTGGAAACCCAAATTAATTACTGACCATTATAAAACTTTATAATGAACACGCTGGATGCAGGCTGATTTCGCAGGTCCGTCTGGAGATCTTCAGCAGTCGATTTCGTGTGACTGATGATGGAAAACTTAATATCAAGTATAATTCTCAGTGGCGGGGTAATGTGCGACGCCATGTAGGGCTTTGTAAATCAAAGAGGAAATACTATTGCTACTAATGGACGATCGTGAAGCTTTCCATCTTGCTCGTCCCATCACTCGGCGGTATATAGAACTTCACACGAGATCAAGACTACACTTCTTAATATAGATTTCGGATTTTATCGCGGTTTTTAGTTTTATTATGCTACTCCGTACCACACTTTCAAATCTATTTCAAATCAAATCAATCGTATCAGCGTCCACAACTTAAAGTAGGTCTCCTAAATATGTCTATTTAGTTTATAATAACTCGCCATTCGCTTTGTCCCCTAAGTCAGCTCTACTAAAATCAACAACCCATTTCAAACGCCTTTAAAATATCCTCAAGCGTTGAGTGAAAAACAAGCTATTATTCAGGCTACTGAGCCAACTGAAAATAGAGTATAAAATATTAATTACTCAACAGTTAGTAGTGGTTAATAGGATCGTGTTAAGGAACTTAGTTGGAGAATAAAAAGAAAGAACGAAGAGCGGAATTCGGTTGAATATTTTAAAAAGATAAATACCATGAGACTTTTTGAACTTTAATTTGATCTACGACGTGGTTAAATTACGATTCTTTTAAACTAATTGGCTTGTAATGTTACTGTAGACTGGTCGTTTTATAACACTGATACACGTTAAACGTAATGTATTATCAATGAATTATTATTGTACACTATTTCATAAATAATTTAGTGCTATTTTTATGTAGGTTTGATTCTAAATTTTGAAATTCGGCTTTGGAGTAACTGTTGTGTATAGGTATTGCTTATGAAACGTAGGGCATAGTAGGTTCCGCTACAACAGGTAAGTACCTACTCGTATCGCTCACTATCCAGAATGTTCTAGAAATTCTTATTGTGTTTAAATATTGTTAACTTTAAGGTAAAAGAAGCCTTATTTCTATAGCTGAAGTGTCCTTAGTGTGTCGCAGATTTTAAAAACCATTGGTTTTCGAATTCCTTAACGATATAATTGCAAAAATTAAGCAAAATATTTTAGCGACAATTAGCTCTTAGACTTATAATATAACTTAATAAAAAGGATTACAAACTTAATCAAAATTACTAAGAGATTTCACTGATTTCGTAAGTAATACGTTTTTTAGACTGGGGGTACGCTAAGGTTAATTTCAATGGTCATACAAGAGTAATAATACTGCGATAAATCAAATCTCAAATTCTGCCGCTCTGCCAATTATTGTGTTAATTCGACAACACCTGCGCATTGTTTATTTTATGAATTAATTTTATAAATAATGCTATTACAATTAATCCCAACTCCCAGGATTATATTATCGTTGTGATATTTTTAAAACAACATTTAATGTTTCCTCTGACATTTATATTTGATTTTAAAGTTGCCTTTTTTGTTAAATAGGCGTTACTATTATTATTGAATCGAATGAAAACTAGTATAAAGATTCAATACTCTTTCACCTCTCTCAATAACAAAAATAACAACTCTATTTTTAGACATAATTCGCGAACCAGTAGTACGTTCGAAGACTTAAAACTCAGCAATTTAAGACGCGCGGAAATATGTCAAGTGTTAAATCTGTAACGTATCGAGTACGGGCGGTGCTAATGGGAGGGCTTAGGCCTCAGCCTCTCACGATAGAGGCCTCTCGCGTCGTCAGCCTCTCGTGCCGGCCTCTTGACTGGATGGAGAGGTATTGAACACGATTTAGCGGAGGCTTTGGTGTTTTAAATTTTTATACGCATGTACTTTTAGAATGTCGGTTTTGATATTATTTTTAGCATAGGAACACTTAAAGATGATTCAATTTTTTTTATAAATTATTGGACCTCCTGGTGGCAAGTAATCACTGTAAGTACTTAATACATTACTATAATGGATTGATGGATAGTTGACCTCCGGTAGATTTATATTTTGGACCCATGGTCGTTACAAATGACCTTGACATTTTTAACACTAGTTTTGCTACCTTCAAAAAGCCCCTACTTAAAAACCTGTAACTAATAATTAATATATATTTTTCCCGTAAATTAGATTAATCATTCCGAATTTTGCATAATGTTACCAATTAACTGAAATGTTGTGTATAGTTTTAATAGGGCTTCAGACTCATTTAGCTTTCTAATCTTAATATATATAAATCTCGTGTTACAATGTTTGTCCTCAATGGACTCCTAAACCACTTAACCGATTATAATAAAATTCGCACACCATGTGCAGTTCGATCCAACTTGAGAGATAGGATAGTTTAAATCTCAAATTATAGTCGCAATTTTAATTTATTGCTAATTATTTGTCTGTTATTATTTGACAGTCACAATTATCTTAACTCCAAATGATTCTAACAGATGTCGATACCTTTCGACTGGGTTGAGTAAGTAATCAATAGATGGCGCTGCTATGAATGATTCTAACAGATGTCGATACCTTTCGACTGGGTTGAGTAAGTAATCAATAGATGGCGCTGCTATGGTAAATCTACGAACGTGTCATATAAGCTACATTTTAAGCGGGACTTTTATACCGGGAAAACTCATTCACGCGGGCGGAGCCGCGGGCAAAAGCTAGTGTATTATAGATCCATCATTTGTTTAGTTTGTAGTCTGTAACTGTACCTAATAAATAAAATAAAATAAATCTTTGAACACGTAAGGCCGTCATGATTTTAAAAGTTAGTGCTGTATTTAGCAGCTACTGTTAGAAAATAGCATTTACTGGTGGTAGGTACCACCGCAATGTCTATTTCTACCGCCAAACATTAGTGTGCATGCACTGTTGTGTTCCGGTTTGAAGGACATTGTAGCCCGCGTAAGTACTAGGCAACATGACACTTAACATGTAATGTCTCACGGTGACGAGCGCAGTGGAGTGCCACGCAGTACATTGTAATTAAAAGTTCTGTATGGTGTTGCTACTGTTTATGGGCGCTCATATCGCTTACCATCCGTCGGGGCATGCTCGTCTCGCCACAGAGAAGCAATATAATAACAAAAATAAATATATATTGAAGAAAATTCAAAAAGTACTCTTAAATCTCTATTTACTTCAAAGGTTTTCAAGCACGCTTGATTTTTATTCGTGGACGGTTCATTACTCCATTCATAACTGAATTATTCCTTTTCCGAGTTTATAATATCAAGTGTAGAGATTGGAACAATTTCTTTTTATTTTCCTTTACTTACCTCTCTTAATTACCTCATTCGCGTACCCAAAATAATCCGGAGCACTCACGTTTTTCCTCATAACCATCTTGTATGTAATCCTTCAGATGGTGAGAGCATCTTCCGCATCTACCTTCTCTATCGCTCTTGTGGGGTTAGAAAGAGATGCTCTATTATGTAGGAGGTCGTTATTCTGATATAATGAATATTTGATTTAGGATTCTGTTGCGTCGGATGTCTTGTAAACATTTTGTTAATAGGTGCTTGGCAGTTTGTTTGTACTTTGGGAGGAGGAATTTTGAGTAGACCTTTTAAGTTTGAAGTGTTATTCGAACTCCTTTCATGAGCATTTGAATTCAGAAATCAAACTAGCCGTTCAAAAAGGTTTGCTTTTTTTTTCACTAAAATATTCTAATTTCAAAAATCTCTTTTAATATTTTTTTAACTGTCGTCAAATGTGCAAATAAATCCTTTTATGATAAACTAGCTGCCCCGGAGAATTTTGTATCGTTGTGTTAAGTTATTAAAATTTTATTAACATTCAATGAATTAACAACATAAATTACAAAAATCTAAATTAAAAAGTCATATATTCATACACAGAGACAGAGAGATGTAAACACTATTGAATACGACACGCTACGATAAAGACATATCTCTTTCACCTCTTCCACATTCATAGCTCTCATCATACATTTGGCCGATTATGGGCATCCCCTCCATCCGTACCATTCACATTCGCTCGATAAATACCTTTCGTAACTCGTCTTTTAACCATCCTCTCCACGTGTCCAAATTATCTCAGCATACTTCTTCTAATTTTAGTCACCAGGCGGCCCTCAGACCCATTGATGACACCGTTGACCACAGCTTATTCAACATAGATCACAGGTCTTTTCCAAGTTTACGAAGGCACCGCACAAAAGACTCGTTTGATTATGGAAAAGATTTGATCTTAAATTGTTTTAAATCAACGCATTGTAAATAACAGAAATTTGAGAAAATAATCGTATGTAGAGAATTAATTTAAACGAATTCAAATACAAATACAGTCGAAAAATGAGTAAAAATTTGTGAAAACTCAAAAAAGATGCTAATTAATCGCGTAGAAGCTAAGCGCATCGGTATGCAATGAAAGGTATGTGTGTATTCTTTGTGAATTATCGCTCGCTTTAACGGTGAAGGAAAACATCGTGAGGAAACCTACATACCTGAGAAGTTCTCTGAATTTCAAAGGTATGTGAAGTCTGCCCACCCGCACTAGGCCATCGTGGTGGACTAAGGCCCGTGCTCAGCAGTGGGCAGTATATAATACATGGCTGGTATGGTATGGGATGGTTTATCAATCTAAGGTATAAAATATATCTATAAACCAGTCAGCTTACATGTAAAAAAATAGAGTGCGTTCTTTGGGAACAGTAAACACATAAATTTTGCATGCATGCTCACGCCTTTTATCCCCGAAGGGGTAGGCAGAGGCGCAACTAGTGCACCCACTTTTCGCCAAGCGTATTCCGTCCCATGATGTGATAGGGGGCGAGCCTATCGCCATACCGGGCACAAATTCCAGACTCCGGGCTGATACTGAATAGAAAAATCGAATGTCACTTTGCCCGACCCGGGGATCGAACCCGAGACCTCAGCCTTGCAGTCGTACCGTAATACAACTACGCCACCGAGGCAGACATAAATTTTGCAGATATACAAATTATCCAATCTAATTACATTAAGTATTCCCGGTACAGTAGGCTTTGTTGAAAAACTTTAATTGTAGAGATAAAAGTAATAATGAAAAGGAAAATCAATTCCAAGAAAATCTACTCACAGATACCAAACAAATTCTTTTAGAGAGCCCAAAGAAATAAAAAGTAAAACACTTAAAAGTTACATACATATTTTAAAAATACAATCAATTACCCAAAAAGAAAGGCGTTAAAACTCACTGTAATCACGAACCCGGACTTTGACAAGGAGTTAAAAATCCCGCCAAAACTTTACGCGGAGACGTAAAAATGGCGGCAATTACACGTTACAGCGTGGGAGTCCAGAAATGTCGACGTCACATCAAATATCAGATGATTAACGACCCCCTATTGTTTGGATTGCTTTATTGTTACTTCACAGGCTTGCCTACAATGGTTTACATTATAAAACCGACGGACAACAAAAATTTCGGGGGATTTTTTTAATATCCCCCTAAATCCGGCCGTCTCGTGTCACTTTCGTTGGCAGCAAAATGGGAAAGATATAAGCAAATATTTACGCTCATTTTTCAGTTTGCGGCCACGAAAATGTGTTTGAAATTATTTACGATTATTCGTTTTTAAATCGCTATAAGGTCATATTATTTTTAAAATCTGTGCTATCTAATAATAAAGGTGAAATATGTTAGTTTTGTTGTAAAGGGTACTTACTGATCTGATTATGAAAGGTGTCCACAGCAGAAACCTACACTACTCATCTAAAAAAATCCTGAGAACACTGGTTGACTGCCTCGGTGGCGTAGTTTTATTACGGTATGACTGCAATGCTGAGGTCTCGGGTTCGATTTTCGGGTCGGGCAAAGTGATATTGAGATTTTCTACTTAGTATCAGCCTGGTATTACTTTTATTATTAGTAGAAATGTGTAACAATGATAGACCATATCGTGAGTAAAAATACGTTATTTTTGTCCTAGAATTATACTGCAGGACGCAGCTCCGCCCACTTCAAAAGCCCGTTTTTTTCTTTTATTTTGGCAACAAATATACATACAAATATATTTTACGATTATAAGTAGGGTACTTATTCTAGTATTACCTTAACGTTATAGACCTCTAGTGCCGAATGGAAGTACATTCACAATGTTAAATATGCCATACATCGCTGCCTTAATAGCCCCATACGGTCATGTTGATAAAAGCCATCCAACGTCAGTAATACTCAGATGCTAATACTTAAAAGCACAGAATAATCTGTTTTCGTACGTAATTTATGGTACATCGCTTACCTGTCAGGATTTTAACAGAATCCCCAACAAGCCGAAAATAAATTTAACGATATTTTTTCGGTTTAATTGGAGAAATAAGCTGTTGTAGCAGTGGTCTGGCCATAACTGTTATAGAATTAATGTTTTTCGTAAAAAAAGATTAATGTATAACCTGATCAGGAAAATAAAAAACCTAGCCATGTTGTGGTAAAATATTAGGTTGGGGAAAAAGTTACATCGCATTTTATATGAAAACTCAATACTTCTTTTTTTAAAGTTTATTTCTATTTAATTACAGTATATAGGTGATATTTTGTTCGATGACTTTCTGCCATCTTGTAGGTAGTGCCATAATCCCGTTGCTGTAGAAATTTTAAGTCTTGTCATACGTGATGCACTTTTCATCACCAGATATCAATCTCTTCAAAAACAATTCGGTTTCATTATGTCTCAATAAAGAATCGCAAATGAGTACACGGTTCATTAGCTTTCTTTCAGTGAGCTCGTGTGGCACCCAAATATCAAGCTTATTTTAGTACCTAGCTTCAAACATTCTTTTTTTTTTTTATTGAATGACGAGACGAGCATGCCGTTCGCCTGATGTAAGGTAAGCGATACGACCACCCATAAACAGTAGCAACACCATCCAGCACCTTGACTTACAAAGTACTGAGTGGCACTCGTCATCCTGAGACATAAGATGTTAAGTCTCATTATGTCCGGTAGTTATACTGGCTACAATGTCCTTCAAACCGAAACACAACAGTGCATGCACACTGATGCTTGGCGGTAGAAATAGACATTGCGACCCAGGCGGCCTTTTACATAATGAGAGACCTACCACCAGTGGATTTCACCACAATTTTCTTATACTGACAATGTTAACTTTAAAACGAAAAAGGAAAAGTGTCGCAAAGCACTGACAACTGACTCTGGGGTCGGCAACACACATTTTCCGCATGATGCAAAAACAATTTGATCTGTTTACCTCTTCAGATAAATTTGATGCACCTACCTTGTTTATCTCTGCACCACCCTAAGGTTGACTGGTAGAGAATGCCCACGGCATTAAGTCCGCCTATGTACATTTATTATATATGAAGTGCATAAATAAATAAATTTGGCTTTATTTATGAGGTCGCCTGCCTGCCCTCAGCCTCTCCTGGGATATCCAAACCCGACCAAATGTACAGAAAACCACAGTAAGTCTGGAAACCAAAGGACTGGTAATAATCTATAACACTCAAAAAAGTTACCACCACGTAAGATCTTTAACAAGATTCAAAACAATTAAGTAATATATAACCTATTTAATCCCCGCATAGAACGAAGACAGCCTGTCCATAAAGGAAGACACAGCATCACATTATGCCTCATTATAGTGCCCACAGTAGAGGGTAAACTCTCAACTAGCCGTAACATTCAGGCAAAATATGAAACTAGTACTACCATAGAGCTAGCACGCTATAGCATGTCTATAGAGACATGTATGGAAATATCCTCTGAGAATTTAAGGAAAATAGAATGAAATAGTTTTGGCTTAAAAGGATTATTATCCGTTCTCTTTATTCCAAGGGTATAGTTAAAACATGAGGGCGCTTTATTACTTGAAGATGACAATGCCTATTGCCAATAATTTGCTGGGTAAATAAACCTCGATTCAATTTATAAAAAAAAACATCCAAATTGGATCAGTAGTTTTTGAAACAATCACGAACATACGTACTTACATACGGGTCGAATACAGAACCTCCGTTTTTTTAAGTGTGTTAACCGGTTATTATCGCTTGGCTAGATTCGGCCATGACGTCACCTGTCAATTAAGCGGACATCGTTTTTACGCAGAGGCGCATAAGGTTCTAGTTTAAAAAAATGGCAGCTATCAAACTACCGAATAGTGATTTGTTAATAACCCTAACACTTGCGCAGGGTAGTCGTTATTCCACACTCTAATACGAGTCCAATGTCGTGGTTAGTACTAAGAACTTCAAGAAAATTAGATATCACAAAACTCTATTTATTTGAATTTCACAGCCCGTCATTCCATAAAATGATTCTTTGTTATCATGCCGTGTCTAAACCTTTAACGCTCTACTTCCCCGTACCTAAGCAAAGTTTGCAAACTTGCAGATTTCATGCTCAATTTAGTAAATGAACGACACTGCACGGGCTGGATTTTGGCGTTTCCTTTGCCTATTTCGCATTACAATGCCCAAGTGCTCCACTAGTGGTTGCTAAGTCATATGAATGCATGTATAGCTAGTAACTAACTGTCTTTTATGATGTTTGGATTTACTATTACAATTAAACAAAACCCGTTCAAACGATTTTCGAAATTACTGCGGTTTTAATACACATGTAGAACTATACAAAACCTCGTTGTATGGAGTGGTGTCTATGGTACGAAAATAAATTTAAAAAAACATTATTCGGTAAAATATGTAAACATTCATAATATGTACAAAGTGCGAAAACAATCCAAAGGGGCAGGTAGCGTGCATCCCGTAATATTGCCGAAAAAAATCCTGTTCAGCACAAATGTCAAGTGTAGCTGGGGCTGGTTTTCAACTAAAACCCTTAATATTTTGCAATTTATTTTTGCAATCAGCCCTGTATTATATACTGCCCAGTGCCCACTGCTGAGCACGGGCCTCCTCTACTACTGATAGTGGTTAAGCCTTAGTCCACCACGCTGGCCTAGTGCGGCTTGGCAGACTTCACATACCCTCGAATTTCTTAAGGAGAATTCTCATGTATGTAGGTTTCCTCACGATGATTTCCTTCACCGTTAAAGCGAACGATAATTGATAAACAATACACACGTAACTTCGAAAAGTCAGAGGTGTGTGCCTTGGGTTTTGAACCTCCGGACATTGTCTCGGCAGACCATTCCATTCCCAACTAGGCTATCGTCCACTTTTAATATTTACTACATGCCAATGACTTTGCTAGGACAAAAGTCATGTATTTATACATTATATCCTGTATCAGCCCGGAGTCTGGATTTGTGCCCGATATGGCGATAGGCTCGCCCCCTATCACATCATAGGGCGGAATACGCACGGCGAAAAGTGGGTACAGTAGTTGCGCCGCTGCCTACCCCTTCGAGGATAAAAGGCGTGTGTGCACGTGCGCGTGTGTCTGTATTCAAGTCACGGGAACTGAGCGTATGAATAATTTACAACACACAATTGCACGTAGATTTTATCGGCATATCGTGTTTTTCAGCATTGTTAGTAGAATTGATTTTGCAATATTTTAATTCAGATCTGCATTTATGTGTTCACTAGCTTTTGCTCACGGTTTCGGCCGCGTGAAAGTATTTCCGCGATAAAAGCCCAGGGCCTCAAACTATCTCCATACAAAATTAGTTTTTGATTTTATCGCGTTTTGACAGACTGGAGGACTTTGTTTTATAATATGTAGTAAGTAGTCAGTAGTACATTCGTGTGCGAGAATCCATCTGAACATGTACTTTGTAATATCTATTATTATCGCCAAGCAATAATGTGCAAGCACTGTTGTGTTCTGGTTTGGAGGACATTGTAGCCATTATAATTACTGGGTATTTTGAGACCATTTTTTGTCTCAGGAGGTCGTGAGTACAGTGCCACGTATTACTTTATATTTAAAAACTAGCTGTTGCCCGCGGCTCCGCCCGCGTGAATGAGTTTTCCCGGGATAAAAGTCCCGCTTTATATTTTCCCGGGATAAAAAGTAGCCTAAGTTACTCCTTATTACATCAGCTACCTGCCAATAAAAGTCCCGTCAAAATCGGTCCAGCCATTTCAGAGATTAGCCGGAACAAACAGACAGACAGAAAGACAGACAAAAATTGAAAAAAATGTTATTTTGGTGTATGTATATGTAATATATATATTCATATACATGTAGTAAAAAACGGTTATTTCAATATTACAAACAGACACTCCAATTTTATTTATATGTATAGATTTGGACTGTATTGTCTTTTATGGACAGTCGTTTACGATCATACGAGTAGCTTATTTATGTACTCGTTTATTTCATTTATTTTTGTACTTCATACATATCATAGAAAGGCGGACTAAATGCCAATGCCTCTCTAACATTCGATTGATAGACTTTTTCTCGCGGCTTCGCCCGCGTGATAAAGTTTTTTCTAGGATAAAAGCAGCCTATAGCACTCAGGACTACTGTAGCCTCCTATTAGTGAAAGAATTTTCAAAATCGGTCCAGTAGTTCCTGAGATTAGCGCGTTCAACCAAACAAACAAACTCTTCAGTTTTATAATATTAGTATAGATTATAGATGAACATATTGTAATTCTAAAGTCTCAAGGTACCAACCATAGTACCGTACCGTACAAATAGAAATAGAATTGCTACTATTCAAGCGAACTGCTTCTCGTAATTTGATTCATAATATAAACATACACGAACAAACATAACAGCAGACTTTACATACATATTTGAATGTGTTTCGCGGGTGTATTTGCGTGTTTAAAACTGGTCTAGTACAACAGGGTAACACTTTGAATTTAGATTAACTGTTTGGATTCACAGACATAGGCATTTACTGAATAAATGAACAGGAGCATTCAAAAATACCTAGCGAACATGCCGCTCGCCTGATGGTAAGCGATACGACGGTAAACAGATAATCGTAATAAACAGTCATACAGAACGTTGAATTACAATTGCCGAGTCCATGAGCGGCGGTGGCCGCTTACCATCGGGCGGGCCGCTAGCTCGTCCGCCTATACTGACAATAAAAAAAACTACTGCGAGGCACTCTACCGCGCTCGTCACCCTGAGACATAAGTTGTTAAGTATCATGATGCCCAGTAATTACATGTTTTTATTCGGCTTCGTTCGCGTGAAAATCCAAAAAAAAACAGCCTGTTTAGTAATCCATGACTAATAGGGTAGTTTTTTCTAAATACAATTATGACAAATGTATGCTATCCAAAACCTAATGGAAAAGAATTTTCAAAATTGGGGCAATAGTAAGTAAGTTGTAAAGCTTTGAAATTAGATGGAACGAGTAGCTGTCAAATAACAGCAATACTAGGCTATGACATCACCAAGCGCCGTCGGCCATAACGCTGCGTGCGTGCGAAAGAGATAGCGTGATATCCCCGCCACGCCCCCACTTTTGCTTACAAGAATATTTCAAAATTGAATACCTGCTTTTTTTTCCATCGATTTTGATGCTGATTTCACAGAAGAAAATCTTTATCGTATTATTTTCTGTTAAAATAATATACAAAATCAATCATAGAAAACTACCCTATTGGTCTATGTGTCATTCGGTTTGTAAGTACTTTTAACAAATATCCCAAGTATGAGAATTTATAGTTGGAAATAGAAATATTATTAAGGAACAGGATTTAGTAGGCATAAGTATCGGTGCCTTGCATGTTTTCCAGTACTGACCGTCTCTACTATAAAACATTTGCCTTTCCACCACGCTGGCGATCTCGTCTCGTAATCTTAACATACATAGCATCACGCCTTTCACTTTTCAGGGGTAGTCATGTAACAGGCCCATATTTGGCCATTGCAACTTACAGGGCACATTTCCAGAATCCTGTTTGATACTGAGCAGAAAAACCCAATATCATTTTGCCCGACCCGGGATTCAAATCCGAGACCTCAGTGTGATAGCAGCCGCGTACGCAATACAACTACGCCACTTAGAGAGTCTTTATACAAAGGTTAATATGTATTATGCAGTAATATTAAAAAAAGCTGTTTATGGGCGTTCGTGGCGCTTAGCATCAGGTAAGCTACCCAGCACCGCATATATCGTCATTCAGTAGTATATAACAAAAGGACGGAACCCTAAACCCACCAAGAAACCTATTTAAACAACCACAAGACCGCAAACATTTCATGAAACACCTCCCTTCCGTTTCGCATAAATTACTTTTGCATTTGTTTTTTTAGAGTCGCCTTGAAATATCTCATTTCTGAAAATGTTATTTCTTTGCGAAGTATATTTAAATTTAACTACAAGGAAGCGAGAAATTGCTAGTGCCCTCCTTAGATGATTCGGAATCCACTTACATAGTATAGTTAATTTTGGTGTAATTGAGTAGTTTCCTATGTTCGATTTTGTAAATTATTTTATATGTAACAGAAAATAAGACGAAAAACAAATTCTTCTGTGAAATCACCATCTAAATTGGTTGAAAAATAAAGCAGTTATTCATATTTGGAATATTGTTGTGAGCAAAAGTGGAACGTGGAGGGGATATCGCGCTATCTCTTTCGCACGCACGCAGCGTTATGGCCGGCGTCTCTCGTTGACGTCACAGTGTAATATTACTGTTGTTTGACAACTACCCCTTCCACCAAATTTCGAAGCTTTATTACTAATTATGGCCCCAATTTTGAAAATAACTTTCGTTACATTTTGGATGGCATACATTTTTGATAAGTGTATAAAAAATAGTCAACTATGTTATTGGAATTTGGAGATCATTATGAACCACATTATTTGAATTGGGACTTTTTATACGGTCACAGCAAAGTGTCCCCACTGCACCTAATAGTAAGCGGTCAAGGGGTCCAGATAGAGTGTCAACTGACGAGCGATGATTATCCCTTTTCTTTTATGGCATTGAATGACGAGACGAGCATGCCTTGTCTGATGGTAAGCGATACGACCGCCCATAAACAATAGCAACACCATTCAGCACCTTGACTTACATAGTACTGTGTGGCATTCCACTGCGCTCGTCATCCTGAGACATAAGATGTTAAGTCTCATTATGTCCAGTAGCTACACTGGCTACAATGTCCTTCAAACCGAAACACAACAGTGCATGCACACTGTTGCTTGGCGGTAGAAATAGACATTGCGGTGGTACCCACCCAGACGGCCTCTTACTTAATGAGAGACCTACCACCAGTTAGTTAGGTGGGCTACTATAGTAGGTTTTACACTTTGTGTACACTTTTTGATACAAATATTCTACCAGCAGGTTTAGTCATAGGTCATTTATTCATTTCATTTGACCTGGTGCTAGGTTTGACTTCAAGGGGGACAGCTTTGGTGGTTTTGCAACACGATTTACCTGAGAATGGATTCTTCAAAGCAGTTTGAATTTAGGTTGGCTATCGATTGTTAAAACTAAGCGATATACTTTGCAAACTGCTTGACAGTTGAAATAAATATTGCGGTGGAACCTACCTAACCGGACTATATCGCATACGTGAGATATACCACCTAAAAAAAGAGATTCGCAAAACCTTAATGAATTTTGATTCAATAAAAAAAAACACTACATCAATATTTGTCTCAGAGGCCATAACAAAAATCTACCACCGTGGCCAACATAAACCACACATGCATTTCCCGATCAGGGTAATAAGAGCATGGAACAAGTTCCCACAAGATATGGTCTCTTGTGAAACGGAAAATGTAAACAAGTTTAAAAACCTACCTGACAAATATCTCAGCAACAGAAATCGTGGTTGTAAGTTGCAGTATGCAAGCGTAAAGCAAACTACAAACAAAAAATAAAAAAATATCTAGATATACTTCGCTAAAGGAACAATTTCTATCGCTACTAAATGATATTGATAACCAAGGCACAATATTTAGTGAAATCTACCACCTAGAAAAACGATGCACGAAACCTATATTTAAGTTTGGACCCATGTAAAGAGTAGGTATGCATCGTTAAAGAACTAGTTTCTATCGCTGCTAAACGATATTAATTAATCACCAAGGCACGACATCGTCAAGAATATCTCGATATCTAGATGTCTAGGACGTTCAGCTAATTGGACGAGAGCCGACCTATTAATTGGGACGACGGACGCTGAAAACGTCATTTCAAATAGAACCTTTATTTTCGGTCTGTATTCGTGAAGAAAAGTTTGCTTTAATATTTAACAATTTTAATGTGATCGGGCTAATTTTCGACTAAATAGTGATCGGAAAGCCACAATTTTTATAAATAAAGTACACTAAAGCAGTTGCCACGTGTGCAGTTTCTATAATTCCTAAAACAAATACAACACAAATCACCACACCTTTTAACCAATCTTTCATTTCCTCAAGAAACTAAGTCAAGTAAATAGTAATAGTACAAATGATTGATCATATTCTCTAAGGCCCAAGAAACACCTCACTCCCAATTCCCTCTTCGAAAACTGCAAAACGTCTCCAGCTCCTGTGAAATTGTATTTAGAGACAATACTTATATTTTACCATTAGGTGACTCCACTCTTCACTTTATTTTATTTTCTTCGAAGGTCTAAGTCAAAGTAAAGATAACCATACCTATACCTATATACCTTATCAGGTAACTCACTTACTTATATGCTACACAGTACACAAAATATAGCAGAAATATTCATTGAAAACCAGGGTCAGGAAACCTATTACCAAAATGACCCTCCAAAACATAAAATGAAAACATTAATATGCAAAAAAGGCTTTATCAAAGTACACAAAAGATAACGTTTCAACGAGATTTTTGTGTAAAATAGGGGCTCTTTAAAAAGTGTTTGCAATTTTTATCTTCAGCGGGAGTATGAAATTGGCCGTAGTGAATGCACGCCGTCGTCGCGGCGCGATCTGGATAGAACCGCGTCTACATCGGTCAAGGATGTAGGTATACTGGATGAGACTCATTTTTGGTAATATTTGTATGAATGATATTAAGAATTGTCGAATTGATAGCGCCACGCCTGCCAATAGTGACGGCACTGTTTAGCGGCAACAGCAGATAATGTAGTGGTACATGGGGCCGTAGTCAAGATGCTTTTCTACAATAGATAACGCTTATAGACAATATGGGAATAACATATGAAATGAAATGAAATGAAAACACTTTATTGTACACACCGCATACATCAAAACGAATACAATTATAGTTTAGAGAAAAAAAACAAAAGATAAATAAGTGCGACAATAGGCGGTCTTATCGCTAAAAAGCGATCTCTTCCAGACAACCCGTAATTATAGTGAGAGACTAAATATAGTGGGCTGAAGAAGCGGGTGTATACTGTAAATATCAACAAATAAATAAATATATATACTACATACATATACACACATACACATATATATATAAATATATATATTAATGGACTCTAGAGTTCCGGAGAGTCATTTTGAATAAGACCATTAATAAATAAACAGAGATTAAATAGGTAACTGTTTGGTATTATGAAGAAATTGAAGAAAGATAATGATTTTTAACTTTATTTTTGAAGACGTTTAGTGATCTGAGTACGATAGCATATGTCACGTGAGTGACATATGCTATCGTTATGTCATTTTCATATATAACCTTAGCGTTAACTGAAACATAAAATGATACACAAAATATACACATATACAAATAGGCTTTTATGTCTAATTTAATCATCATCATTATCAGCCACATGACGTCCACTGCTGAACATAGGCCTCCCCTAAAGATTTCCAGACGGACCTGTCAAAAGCGGCCCGCATCCAGCGTGTTCCTGCGACCTTTATCAAGTCGTCTTAATCTTTGATAAAATACATTATTTTATCATATTTATCATAAAAATGAATAGCGTTACTTTATCTACTAAACTATAAACTGTTTGATATGTAAAAGCCTACAGGCTTTGATTAATTATACACCTAGATGGAGTGACGCGCTGCAATGAAACTAAAACAAACAGGCCAACTTTTCTTAAGCTAGTATGCGTGACAGCTGTGTCATACGCTATCGCTGCATGATTCTGCGTATCCTTGTGTGCACGCATAATGATACCAGTTATTACATGGTTTCTAATAAAACGGGGAGAAAATTATATCCATGAAAAACAACAAAAAATAATTCACTCAAACTTATTTAGTGGGCAACAGTTCGCCTCTATTTTTTTCGACGCGTTTGAAACGTTCAGTGCCTATCTAGGTATATAATTAATCAAAGCCTACAGGTTACCTATTCCTGTCACTCTACATCTGAGAAATTAAAGTTTTTAAGCCCACCCCAGGGTGGATGCAAAAAAACACTTGCAATTTTTGGGGACGAAAAAACCGTTGTTTACTTTTAAACTCGATTTAAACTTTGATATCTTTATTTATCACCTGTCCCCTTAATGAGGGTTGGATTTCCACCCCTTAAATGGAAAACTGCGATCTCCCCCTCGAGTTTCCTTAGTAGCTCCAAATGTTGCCTTAATGGGGTTTTTCATTTACAGATGGGCTGTTAACGACTGACGAGACTGAGTTGAGAACGGAAGGTTGCGGGTTGCATTTCCGTAATGGATAATGTCTATTACGATACACGCGAAAATCTTATGGTGGCTTGTTTTGAAGGCGCGTTTTCTTAACGGGTGTATATTATCCAGTTAGATAGGTATAATTCTGGCAAACGAAAACGCATCTTATTTTCCTGGTGATATGGAGTTTAATTTGCTTATCATGTGTTTTTAATTTTGCCGTGAAACAAAAAAGAAATCAAAGCAATCCCATACCAGACCTGTATTATATACTGCCCACTGCTAAGCACGGGCCTCCTCTACTACTGAGAGGGTGTAGGCCTTAGTCTACCACGTTGGCCTATTGCGGGGTGGCAGACTTCACATAACTTCGAAATTCCTATAGAGAACTTCTCAGATATGCAGGTTTCCTCACGATGTTTTCCTTCGCCTTTAAAGCGAGCGATCATTCACAAAGAATACACACATAACTTTTTAGAAAAGTCAGAGGTGCGTGCCCTTGGGTTTTGAACCTGCGGACATTCGTCTCGGCAGTCCGTTCCACTCCCAACTAGGCTATCGCCGCTTACCAAAACAATATAAATATCAAATTATGCAAAATAGTATAGAGGTCCGTGCCTAGCAGTGGAACAGGATACAGGACCGATATTATTTTTAGTTAACCTACCACCAAAAAAATACATGAGACTGTTTAATATCTAACAATAGTCTAACTTACATCAAGATCTTTTAAGAAATTCAAAGCGTAACACAAAAACCGAATGCATCGCTTCAGACAAAAAGGTGCATCTAAAACACCTCAAAGGTTTACCCCAAAAAGTCTCAGCGATATGGGTCACGTCCCTAAAATACGTTGTAAGACATAATGGGTGAACTTTTGGGGCGTCCGTACAAGATAATCAGGAACTGTGCGTGTACTTAAACATTTATGAGGTGTTCGTGATATGGTTCTGATATGGCTTTAAAAATCACAATAGACGTGTAAGAAGTCAATAATAATGTAATGGAGTGTGAATATAGTCATTTTTACATGAAAGGTATTATTACTGGATGTATTGTGTATACTTTGATTAATTATATACCTAGATAGACACTGAACGTTTCAAACGCATCGAAAAAAATAGAGGCCAACAGTTGTCCACTAAATGAGTTCGAGTGAATTATTTTTTGTTGTTTTTCATGGATATAATTTTCTCCCCATTTTAATAGAAACCATGTAATAACTGGTATCATTATGCGTGCACACAAGGATACGCAGAATGATGCAGCGATAGCGTATGACAAAGCTGTCACGCATACTAGCTTAAGAAAAGTTGGCCTGTTTGTTTTAGTTTCATTGCAGCGCGTCACTCTATCTAGGTTTATAATTTATCAAAGAGTGTATATTTAATTTAGATTCTAATCATACTAATGTTTCAAATACAAAAGTTCTTGAATATTGGATGTTTATAAAACGCACCCACTTTTCGCCGTACGTATTCCGTCCATGATGTGATAAGGCGTGAGTGTATATATATGTATGTTCCTATGTATGTATGTTTATAAAACGAAAAACTGCTGAACAGGTTTGAATGGAATTTAGTATACAGTTATATGTTACCAACTGATAGAGAATCGGCTGTTAAAAACACCACATTCGAGTATAGAGACGACGCTCTACGGAGCCAAATCTAGCCAATTCAAATACAACAACAACAATACATTTATTTGCACAAATACCATAACAACAAAGAAATAAAAATGGGAAGAAAATCAAATGTTCATAAAGAAAACGCAGAAACGTACAAATGAAATAATAATAAAAACAATACAAAAGAAGCGCGTGTCTCATGCCGAATGTCATGGTGTGAATGCAAATAAGCGCTTTTCATATTTATTTAAATATCTTTTACAGTACTTGAACTCGTACTTTGTAGTTTAAGTAAAGTAATACATAATTGACGTGGACGATAGCCTAGTTGGGATTGGAACAGTCTGCCGAATGTCCAGCGGTTCAAAACCCAAGGCACACACCTCTGTCTTTTCGAAGTTACGTGTCCATTGTTTATTAATTATCATTCGCTTTAACGGTTCTCCATAAGAATCTCGAGGGTATGTGAAGTCTGCCAATCCGCACTAGGCCAGCGTGGTGGACTAAGGCCTAACCCCTCTCAGAAGTAGAGGAGGCTTGAGCTCAGCCGTGGGCAGTATATAATACAGGGCTGATTGCATTGCAATAACTTATTAAAGGTTTTTATGCTTAAAACTATTTTAAAGATTGGATTTCTAAGTTTTGTTTCTTTCTTCCAAATGCAACAATAAACTACTATTATGTTTCGAGATACAGACCATCGTCATTGCGATAAACGCCGAAGTCTGAAAATCGCTTGTTAAAATCGCTTCTAAAGTTTATTAACCTACAAAGCCCAAACAAAAGATTCTTGGCCCGTGTATTGCGTCACGTTACAAAATCCGCTTACAATGAATCCCCACGTGCGTATTAGCGGAATACTCACCCCATCAATCTTGGAGTACGACCACGGCGTCACAACTCCGACTTAACACTCCGAAATTAATTGAAACTCAGTTGGAGCATTAACTTAAACTTCGCAATGTTTCAATTTCAAACTTAAAACAATCCCTGTTTACGAAAAGATACTTTTCGAATTCCAAACACTTTTATTAATGTTATTTGTATTTCGAATTGAGTTTTGAATTTTTCGGTTGAAATTATTCTTTTTTAGTTTCTGTTTTATCTTTGGCTGATTTATAAATGTCTATTTTTGGTAATAATTTATAAGTATTTGAAGTTATTTGACATTTAACATGACCTGTGGTCTCGACAGTTATTAATTCTTTATTGAATTTAATAGAAACTTCTTATTGATTTTTATTACTCAGCGTGAATAAAACATTTAAAATATTTCGGCGGTGTAAAAACCACTGGAGACTCAAATAAAAGAACCTTCACACTTTCTTTGCATAAAATTAAAACACGCTCTTAATAAAACACAAATCGTAAAAACCAACAATACTGTTCGGAAAGTGTGTCAGTACTGACACGATAAATAATGTCGTGGAAGCTAAAAAACAAAGAGACGGATGATAAAGTGCAAACAAGTTTAACAAATATTTATCTGTACTTATTATTGCTTGCTTTGGCAACAATATATCCGCGGAACTAAGGAGACAAATCCTCTTGGAGTCACGCACTGGCTGGAGAATCGCAGTGTTTCATATTTCTTTTAATTTATATAGTTTGAACAGGCCAATAAAAAACCTGCTTTGGGGGCGTCAATATCGCTTTTTCGATTTAAAATTGTCGTTGCCAGTACAAGTAATTAGTTCTATTTTTAATACAACGTGGCGCGGTTTTTTATTTTTCTGGTTAAGAAATAACAATTCAATATTGTATAACATTTTCATTTATTTATGACAGAGCAAGATGTCATTGCATCATTTAATTAAAAAAAAATATATTGATTTCTAAAATGCGATTTAAGTATGTATAATATCATCCACCGTGAAGGTTTATCGCACTCCTTATCAGTCACAAGTACAAATTACTCATTAGGTCAGTCTTTAGAAACCACAATTATACCATTCGTATAACAATAAAGTCAAAGCATTTTATTTCAAATAGATCAATAAGGTTTCCTGGAAAATATGAAAGTAAAATCGAAACTTACCAAATTAAATATTTCGATAAAAAAACGATAAATTGGTAAACGTCGAAGGTCCCGTCAAAGCGATGTAAATAGGGCGGAATAATTCTGAATATTGAGCTCTACGCGGTTGGCTACAACACGAATTTTTCATGTAAATATTCGGTTGAATTAGCTCGTGCCTTTGACAGTATATTTAAGATTATGAGTAGTTCAGCGTTTTAATTTTGATAAGATTTTTGTATATTTTTTATTTTTTTATCAGTATAGTATTTCATTAATTATATTATTTTCGACTTATAAAACTGTCATTAAGTTACCCAATCTGGAAATCGCACATGTACGACCACACAGCTCACAAAACCAAACCTACAAGCAGTGGATTCCAAACACCTAAAAATTCCAGAAAAAAACTAAAACTTATATCGCAAACGCGCGCTTTTCCAGTACAGTGCGTGAAGTCATAAAACTCAAGACGTTTGGTATAAACACCATCTATCACACGCGACGGGACAATCTGAAGCGGATCGTACAAATTGAATTGCTATAGGTTTTACTTCCTATGACTGAGCGGTGTTAATTGAGAATTTTATTTGTCTGTACTCTTTACAGTTGGAGACCGTACAGTTGGAAATGTATTGTCACTTTTATACAAATATGATGTTTGTATTTGTTCAACAATAATTATAACCATCATTTTTAAAGTTATCGATTTTATTATACTTCTTTATGTAGGTCTACGTTATGTATATCTTCTATCCGACCGACCGGCCGACGCTGCGCTTGCCAGTCGGTATCTCCACTCGAGAACTTTTTTGCCCCATCTGCCGTTAGTTCTTCGAACTATGTGCCCTGCCCACTGCCACTTCAGCTTGCTAATCCGCTGGGCTCTGTCAGTGACTTTCGTTCTTCTACGGATCTCCTCATTTCTGATCCGATCGTGTAGAGAAACACATAACATAGCCCTCTCCATAGCTGGCTGAGTGACCGTGAGCCGTCTTAGGCGGCCCATGGTCAGAGGCCATGTCTCAGTGCCGTATGTCATCACTGGTAACACACATTGATTGAAGACTTTTGTCTTCAGGCACTGAGGTACTTTGGACTTTTTGCTTTTTGCTTTTGCAAACATTAAAAAAACTTGCACTATCATGTACCATAACATAAAACCTAAAGAAGACTTAAAAATTCATACAACACAGAGATAATTTTACAATAAATCTCGTAAGTACATATTTAACTCAAAATAACTTTTTCAGTTAGAAAAAAGTAATCTAGGAGTACACGGGTTAACTTAATAAAACTCGATCACTGCCTCTCATTAAATTATTCAGTTAATTTAACTTTTTAGTGAACCTTCGCGCAGACGTCGTCTTCTTCGGGTGTAGTCAAGGTTACAAGTTTCAACTATTTTTGGATCGACTAAACTATAGCGATAAATCTTAGGTGTTTGTTGCGTAGTTTCAAATTCAAAATATAGATTAACAGCAAAGACATTAAATAGTATAGTTAGTTATAGACCGGACATCAGTTTTTCGTCAAAAAGTTATTACGAATTGGTAATAAGTCGGTGTCTTATCTGACACAGCCATGTTACAAGACGTCTCAGTATGCGCAAATTTTGTAAAGAAAGCAATATTTTGGAGGGAAATATGCCAATTTGCGCATTACGATCATGTCAAAGTATGTTCTAATGCATTTTACATACATACATACATACATTTTACATACATAATGTGTTTTGCTATTTCACGGTAGATTGAGTTACTGACGAACAGGCTGAAAATTTTTGTATGAAATTTTTCCCAATGTCCGTTCTATGTAATCTTAGAACTCTTTGGTTAACAGTAAAAGAAAGTCTTGAACCAATTCTGTTCTTTACTTCGTACTCGCATTACCTTAAGAAACCTAACTGTCTTTAAAACAATAGTTTTCGATGATAAAAACACTATCTAATAGAAATACACTCGTCACATAATAATTTGAACAACAAAAAATATGCTGTTTTGTACAATACCAGTACCTCAAATCTTACACGTAAAGGATATCTTTATATTATTATTTCTTTTTCTTCATTTTTCAAAAGCTCTCGCGGAGGTCGAGAGTTCACCTGGGCCTGAGTGCGGCTCGTTACGTCGCTCGAGGCACTCGCACGGCTCTCTACATTTCCTCCCAAAGATTCCCTCCGGACGCGAGGGTTTGCCACCGATTCCATGGGACCGTTTGAGTGTGCTTATGTTTTGGATATTTTTAGCTAAAATGTAGGTCTTAAGTGTTGGGGTGTCGCTTACGACTGTTCTCATCGTATTTTTTCTTTATTTGTTCGATGGACAAGCGTCAAAGCAATTCGAAGACTACTTCAAAATCGGCATAATAATATAATATGCTTTATAACCTACGCTGGTCGTTAGACTACACGAGCTTATTGATAACGACAGATTGCCTTCATTGTCTATATTACATTTTGTTTAACTTCAACTTTATCTTAATTGTGTTTTTTTTTAAATATTGCAATTTCGTAATTAAGACATATTTTTAAAATTTACTTTACTTTTCACTCATACATTTTGAGTCTGTGTAAAAAACACTCACTTCTGCTACATAGTTGTAATGCAAACTTTTTATAGACATTCAAAATAGACACTTGCAGTAAAATTGTAAGCATAGACGTTCTCCGAGTGAATGCATCTTTATGCATTCATTCGGAGAACGTCTCAAGCTCCATTGAAATAGATTCCAAAGAAAACACGGAAAATGAACTAAACTAATTTAAATGGCTATTATTAAAGATCCTTGTTTAAACACACCTAGAATTCAAATTAACTTAGCTATATTATGTAGATTAATTGTTATTCTTTTTCATGGATGCAGCCTTACAATGGATGCAGCCAGTTCTTACTTAAATAATTGTTCTTGCGCCATTTAAATTCGGAATTCCTCAATTATTTTAAAGAATTATTGTTTAATAAGAATTAAACTCTCGTGCTAAGGTTGTTTTCATTCAAAGAGCTTCTATTTAAAATTCTTCATGTTTTAGTGGTGTTGCTACTTTATATATGTGTGTATGTATAGTCGTAGCGCTTACAATCAGCTTAGCGACATGGCCGTTGTATAAAGGAGATTGGGGAAAGGATGCAGAAAATCAAAAATACTTTATATTTTTTTTATTGGTAGGCACGGGCAATTTCACACTGCATCTGCTGTTAAATGTGTAGCCCAACAAAATGACGACCGGCAAGCGATAAATACATCCCTAGTCAGCACAGTTATGCTTTCCTGCCTAATTGGTTCTTCATGCTCCCCTTGAAGGACCCCAAGCTGGTAGGATAAATATGTATGCTGGAATACTATTTCACAGCTTAATGGTGCGGCAAGAGTTACTGAACCTTTTAAATTCTTATTTCATTAACTTGCAACCTCTCTATAAAAGCGAATTACAATGTGGCGTTCATTGATTTCGTGCAGTGAAGCGCGGCTTCAGAATCGTTGCTCCTTTGTGTAATGCCTTTTTATTTGTCTCTAGTGGATGCTCTGATGAATGGCATTCTTGCTCAGTTCATGCTGAATTCTGGCAATAATTTTCCATTATTTTATGGTAAAAACGCTAAAATTGGCATCTGTACCATTGTTTGTCGCAAACTCATGGCTTTCACTTTCAGATTGAACTATCGATTGACTGACTTTAACAATAAGAGTGTCTATTTATTCATATTGGTTTAGCCGTGGTGTCTTAGAAGTCTCTTTAGATGTTTTGAGATTCATTGAGGTTGTGTTGATTCATCCGTGGTCAAAAAATAAAGTTAAGGGTCTTATTACATTGGACGAGTACGCAGCGCCTTCGCCTCGCTGTGAATTCGCTTGTAATCCTCCAGATATATAAGAGCCTTAACTTTACCTGACCACGGATGAAACTACGACGGATGAATTTAACGCCAAATGTTTGCACCTATTTATCTTCTGCATCTCTCGACAGTCGCCATAATTATCGGCCTATATAACTGGATATATCAAAAACAAGTGGTTTACCTTCTATTAGCTATACTCGATTTACACCAGCTGATTTAACACGATGGAGCGGAGCAAGCCCCTGTGATGTCCTTTCATTACGGTTTCAATCAGTTCGAGTGCAACATATGTCACCATTTCACAACAAACATAGTCATCTATATTATCATCACGCACAACCTGTAGAGCACTGCCTCTTCTCATGGTCTCAAGTCAATCGCGTCCAAGTTCGAACCACTGTGAACTAATATATTCATTGGCTTTATAGATTCCTGTAACGTTAAATTTTCATATGTTTATACCTAAATGTGTTTTATGCATTTCCAGCGCCGAACATTGCAATAAAACAGACATGGACCGTAAAATTCAGTTACACGGCCTCATTAAATCTCGCACTTGTGTCTCTTTACGAGCGTTGTTCATTTAGTTTTATGTACTTTATTTTATTGACTTTATTTGGGTACTTATTGTTTAGCTTGATCATGTGTAGGTATTTCCTCACTTGGAGTATTGTCCTTTGGCATGTTTACTCAAAGTGAATTTTCACGTCGAGAATTTAGAAATGGACGCCAGCAAAATGAACCAGAGATATGATTATTGGTCTATTGTCTGATCATTTCCGTACTATTTTAACAAGATTTTCCGTGTAGTGTTCTTTCATTATAGTATCATTTTGAAAACGACAAATTAGTTTGAGGTTCTTGACCGACATTTTTTTTTCTGAATATATTACGACCCAATGCAGTATTTTACGAATAAAAAAATATTCTGCAAAGTAACTGTTTTTTACTACTTTTGAAGGCAATATAAAACGCATTCAGCAGTAACATTTTATTCGAGTCAGCGGCCCAATAAAATTGACGCAGTGGTAATACTCAAAGAGGGCATGGATCTTCGTTTTATGACCTTTTTAAGGGTTTAAACTACGTGATTTTGTTTAGCATCGTATTGTTTACATTTTGAAGTCGGTTTCTGTGAATTTTAAGTAAGGGTTTGTGAAACGTAGATGGGGGCTGACATCTTCAGGACTTCAACCGTACGTGTCGCACCTTGCGTAACCGACAAAGATCCGATAACTTAACAACTGGAATTGGGTCAGTATACAATTATGATCTCCTTGAAAAATTGAAGCAATGAAATATTCTTATTAATCCGTGTTTTAATGTTCATCGCATTCCTTTTTACACCAAATTATTTATTTGATTGATTTTTTACTTATGTAAATCGTTACAGGGAGGAATCGAGATCGCGCCGGTCATTGAGACTCACGAAAACAAGACGACCAACATGAAGGAAAATAAACGCTATCCTCGCGACTTTAGATTGCGTATACTACAATGCTTTTGCACGACGCGGCACCGAGTTTAGGAAATTTAGGTTTTGAGATTTGATGGAAATTGAACTTTTGGAGTTGTTTTTCTTTTAACCTAACCAACTATTAATCTGTATTATTATCTATACATATAAAAGCGAAAGGTCAGTCACTCACTTTCTCATCACGAAATCTCAGAAACTACAAGTGCTAGGAGTCTCAAATTTTGCATGGGGTTTCCTTTTAGGACGTAGGTGCTCATTAAGACGGGATTTGGCGAAATTCAATCCCTAAGGGGTAAAAAGGGGTGTTAAAATTTGTATAGTATAAAATAATGTGGCCCGCTGCGTACCGAACGGATTTCGATCAAATTTGGTATGGAGATAGTTCGAGGCCCTGAGAAAGTTTAGGCTACTTTTTATTCCGGAAAAAATTATAGCGGGTCTTTTAACCAGGAAAAAGTCTTTCGTGCAAGCGAAGCCGCGGGTAAAAGCTAGTATAATATATGACCTAAAGGAAAAGCAACAAGAGGTGCGTTTTTCGACGGTCGCCAGAATTATATGTTTGTCTTACTTCTTGCTTGGCGCTGATCTCATCATTCTTAACACATGATGTTATTTCCAATGGCTATATTATTCATACACAAGTGCTTAGTAAACGAGTAAAAGCGATGATACCTAATCATCATATCATCATCATACCAGCCCTGTATTATATACTGCCCACTGCTGAGCACGGGCCTCCTCTACAGATCAGAGGGTTTAGGCTTTGGCGGCGAAAGGGCGTCGCCGCAGTAGAGGAACAGATGGTTGCGTTCCTCTATGGAAGGGGAAGATTTCCAATCAGGCAGATGTTGCGCCTGACCGGCCGCGGCCCCTCCGATGGATCCTACTCGGAGGTGGTATATATACCGCGCTTCGCGCGAATATTGCTATCGCAATTCTGGATCGTTCAATGCCATCTGGTGTAGATTTTGGGCGTCATCTGCTAATCATCGATACCCGGTCATCTAGTTGACAATTTACTGAGGTAGTTCCCAGCCATGTTGATAGGTGGCGGTGTTGCTAATTATGCCGCCACATCACTCCCCCCCGGAGACCGGAGGTCGAAAGTTCAGTCGTAAATGCTTGCGCCAGTGCCAGAGAGTTGATGCCCCAGTGAGTCGGGGTGTAGTTGATGCCCCAGTGAGTCGGGGTGTAGTTGATGCCCCAGTGAGTCGGGGTGTTGCCGTTGCCCCAGTGAGTCGGGGTGTTGCAGTTGCCCCAGTGAGTCGGGGTGTTGCTGTTGCCCCAGTGAGTCGGGGTGAAGTGGTCCCAGTGAGTCGGAACCGTGCGCAATTGGCCCTAGTGAGTCAGGGCTGTGCGCGGGTAGTCAGCTCCTTTGAAGCGAAGCTGAGTGTTGCGTCTCTGCGATGACTTCGGTGCGTCACGTGGCTGTACCGCGACAACCGGCGAAAGCTGCCTGAAGAAGATTCGGCTGTAGCGCAGTTGTGCCGTGACGATGGAGCCGAAGACCGTGCAGGAGTGCCGAAGGTACCAGGCTTGCATAGGCAGCATGCGTGTGGTAACCTGAACGGCGAGAACGCTAGGCTGGCTGGGCGAAGTGACGACTGGCTGGCTGGAAAGGAAGTGGCAGATGGCGATGCGATGTGATGCGATGCGATGCGATGCGATGCGCTGCGACGATGATGCAGGTGTGGCTGGATTCCAGGTGTAGGTGCGATGATGTTCAGCGTCGGGGGTCACCACTTTGGCGGCGAAAGGGCGTCGCCGCAGTAGAGGAACAGATGGTTGCGTTCCTCTATGGAAGGGGAAGATTTCCAATCAGGCAGATGTTGCGCCTGACCGGCCGCGGCCCCTCCGATGGATCCTACTCGGAGGTGGTATATATACCGCGCTTCGCGCGAATATTGCTATCGCAATTCTGGATCGTTCAATGCCATCTGGTGTAGATTTTGGGCGTCATCTGCTAATCATCGATACCCGGTCATCTAGTTGACAATTTACTGAGGTAGTTCCCAGCCATGTTGATAGGTGGCGGTGTTGCTAATTATGCCGCCACAAGGCCTTAGTCCACCACGCTGGCCTAGTGCGGGTGGGCAGACTTCACATACCTTAGAAATTCAGAGAACTTCTCAGGTTTGCAGGTTTCCTCACGATGTTTTCCTTCAACGTTAAAGCGGGCGATAATTCACAAAGAATACACACATAACTTTTTAGAAAAGTCAGAGGTGTGTGCCCTTCGGTTTTTGAACCTGCGGACATTCGTCTCGGCAGTCCGTTCCACTCCCAACTAGGCTATCGTCGCTATATAATGATACCTAATATTTGCAGAGAATAAAAAAATACATGAACTAACTGAAAATTCAGTCCAAATCCTCGAAAAACACACCCTATATACATGTACCGCGTGGCGCCAGTTTTTTACGCAAAGAAAATTTACATTTTAATTTTGTTTCGCAGTAAATGTTAGGAAGTTAGAAGCGATGCTGCACAAAAACTTTTGTAACGCAGCGTTCCTGCATAATGAAGGGAAAATATGCCTTTTATGGGGTTATTCAATGTTGTAACGCTGATATTGTTCTAGCGTTTAATAAAAGGAGCAAGACGCGTCGTGGCTCTTCGTTATTTCCTGCGCCAGCGTTTTTTATTTTTCTTCAATGAAATTTAGAACGAAAACTTTGATTGATTTTCCTCATAAGGTTCATCTAAAATCCATTCAAAAAAGGTCCAAATGAAATAACCAGGGTTAAAAATGAAATAACCATAAAGGGTAATCAAAAGTGTAATGTTGTGTTTTAAAACAAGTAACTACGCCTCCCTTGAAATACTTACGCAAGGGGTACGCAGAGGCGCAACTAGTGCACCCACTTTTCGCCGTGCGTATTCCGTCCCATGATGTGATAGGGGGCGAGCCTATCGCTATATCAGGCACAAATTCCCAACTCCGGGCTGATACTGAATAGAAAAATCCAATATCACTTTGCCCGACCCAGGGATCAAACCCGAGAACCCAGCATTGCAGTCGTACCTTAATACAACTACGCCACCGAGGCACCCTTATAATACTATGGGTTGGAAAAAAGCACGGTGAAAAGCGGTTTCAGAGGTTGAACCACTGCTTATGCCTCATGAATAAAGATCTGACTTAAATATGTGGTGCTTTATTAAGGATTAAAAAAGGAAGGAGATGCTAAAAGATGTAGCAAAAAGGAAAAACTATATAAATAAAAGCCAACACCAGCGTAACAAATGGTATTGTCAATTTTGATTGGATTACTTGAGAGATGTGATGCCAAATTCCTAAAGGTGACCACTTATTGACAAGCGACGCGACTGTCCAGTATTTTTTTCATACATTTTTTTACAGAAAACTTCTTTAATGTCCTGCATCCAAAGAGAACTAGGAAATTCCTATCAGTAAGTTCACTCTAGTTTTCTGTGCCACAGTTTTTTTTAAGTATTATAAGATATTATACCAAAAATAATAGAGATCAGTGTTGGTATAAAATCGTCGGTGCAAGTTGTCTCGTCTTTGACGAGTGTCGTGTAGTGTTTCCTTTAATGATGACCTACAGTCAGCGCATTTAAGATTCTTCTGCCAATACCTCTGGATGTTTTTGGTCGGTGCTACTTAAGGTCTTTAGGTTACTGCTGAAGGTCACGTCCGCCTCCCCAAGCGAGCACCAACTATTCCGGTCTTGAGCAACCCGCATCCATCCTAATATATTACAAATTGTCCTGTCCGTATAAAAGGTTTACAAAAATACTTTTTTTATATGGATAAAAGATCAAGTTAGCTTCTTTTGAGTTAAGTCCTTATGTAATAACTATAAAAATTTTCGCTTAGCAGTACTGCATATGGAGGCCTGTGTATAATCGTTACCGCTCCTCGCTTCCTCATACAACATGAACCCCACCCATCCCCACGTTCTTATAAAAGTTGTAAAACTTTTCACAAATATGTTTCATTGGGATAGTTTCGTCTTATTTTCTAGTTGTTTACCTGTCGCTGTTACTTTTTAAACGTAGTTCAAAAAATTTCGTATATGTTTTACTTGTGACTGATTTCCATCTTTATCCGCGGTATAGACATTTTATTTTTCTTCTTATTGACAAGTGTTATGTAAGTGATAAGCCCTGTCGACTTTCATCATTATCAGCTACATGAATTCTACTACTGAACATAGGCCTCTCCAAAAGATTTCCAGGCAGGCCTGTCAAAAGCGGCCTGGATCCAGCGTGTTGTTGCGACCTTTATCAAGTCTGTCCACATTGCAGTTGGATGTCCAAGGCTGCGTGTCGGTACGTGCTCTCCACTGGAGAACTTTTTGTCCCATATGCCGTCAGTTCTGCGAACTATGTGCCCTGCCCACTGCCGCTTTAGCTTTGTAGTCCCTACCAACTTTATAGATTGTATATTATTTTTTTTTTTTTTTTTTTTTATTGCATTGAATGACGAGACGAGCATGCCGTTCGCCTGATGGTAAGCGATACGACCACCCATAAACAGTAGCAACACCATCCAGCACCTTGACTTACAAAGTACTGTGTGGCATTCCACTGCGCTCGTCACCCTGAGACGTAAGATGTTAAGTCCCATTATGTCCAGTAGTTATACTGGCTACAATGTCCTTCAAACCGAAACACAACAGTGCATGCACACTGTTGCTTGGCGGTAGAAATAGACATTGCGGTGGTACCCACCCAGACGGGCTCTTACATAATGATAGACCTACCACCAGTAAATTAAGTACTTTACCGTGATAATACGACGAAACTGAATAATAGGGAGGAATGGTCAGAGACAGTAGCATTAGCAAGTCTTTCCCAGAATTACAAAGCACTGCGTTGCCCTACACTACGCTCGTCATCCAGAGACATAAATGTGAAGTCTCATGCCCAATAATTACACAGAATTGTAGCTTGAAAACGTTATTCTTTCACACTTTGGTGGTAGAAATTGAAAACCACCGAGCTAGTCATTTTTTGAGCCGTGTAAAGCCATTTACGTATTCATGCCGGACTCGCTGGTTTAAACTGACCTACCGACCAAAACCCCGCCATACTAATCTGTCCCTTATGTCGATAAATCGAAGGTCGCATTTGCATGCCACCGCAGTCCCCGCAGAAGTCAGATGTTGAGCAAGGCCTCTTGTAGTCCGAGGAATGAGACCTCTGGAAGACCACACGTGTGTATGGAATACTGCTAACCAGCTTCTTGGGACCGAGATAGTCATAAAAAATATGGCGGTACTTAAACAGACTCCCACGTACGGATACTCTACCAATAAACAATAGTAGTACCTAATTTATACCTTTGAACTGATTTTGAAACGAGCAACGTTAGAGTTTCTTGCCTGTTCTTTTCTGGTGGAAACTGCTTTCCGAACTGGTGGTAGAGTAAAAATCGACTGAATCTAAGTAATGTTTAACATTTTATGAATTCAAATAAATTTTCATTTTAAGTAATAATCAATAAACTTGTATTTTATATTATAGAATGATAGTGAGTGAAATAAAATTCTAATGTCACCTAAGACAACTGGGAAAACTAGATATAATTTCAGTATCGGGCGCAAGGTCGCTCGTCGTGCTTCCGGTTTCACGCAGCCGACTTAAGCCGCTTTAGTTTCAATACACGCTACGCTGCACTTTAAAAGCGGCATAAAATATGGATGTGGTATTATTTTTATCGTGACAAAATGATGTCTGAATTTGATGGTGCGGTGATGCAGGCAAAAGTAACGACCTGCCAAGTGGAATGGTGATGCGGGATGACAGTGCAGATTAGAAGACTAATTTAGTGGGTCCAACCAAACTTTAAACCACAATAATATTGGGATCTTAACTTTAAACCCACACAACCATATTTTTCTCAGCCTAAACAAATTACAGTGGACCTAAAGAACAGCGCAATTATTTATATGGAAATGGGTATGAAAATTAAAGAGAAAACTTCGTGTACTGGTGATCTCTCGTAAACGAGAGGCCAGCTCGGTAGGTACCACACAAATAATGTCTTCCGACTTGTAGGCCATTATAAACCTTAGTATCTAATGTTTTCATATTTTGCCATAGTGTGGGCCACAATTTTACCACGTTCATGCACTCTACACAATCGCGTTCAAAATATACTTGTTATCTTCAATACCGCATCCACAAACTATCTTCGCGCATCCTGTACCCCAGTGACCTCTGTATGTGCCTTCGCAGAATAAATTGGACCGCCTTCCGACAACTCAGTCGATGTTGAACAAATTACAACAGAGTGCATACCTCCACATTGTTCGCAGTTTGTTTTAAAAGATTGACTTTCGAAGCGCTGCGATGTGTTTGAGTTTTCATCACACCAGTCAGTCTGAAGGCGCAACTCTCCCCCCCTTTAAAAATGTATCCTCCTTTTTAACCCCCGACGAAAAAGAGGAGTTTTATAAATATAGCGTGTATCTGTGTGTTTATCTATGGCATCGTAGCTCCCGAACTTATGGACCGATTTTGATGGAGTTTTTTGTCACATCATATGGGTTTCTAATACTTTCTTAAAGCAAAATCTGTCGTCTAAGCCCTTGTCGGCCGATCAGTTCCACTTGTAAGTTCCCCTGCGTGAAATGTAACATAACTTGTTTATTTTTACACCTGGTTTTATCAATGCATGTACTAGGTGTTGCAATATAGAGAACATCACTAAATATTTGTTATGTCTATGGTCTATATTTTGTAATCTGTATAAGGTAGAACTTATTGTTTATATTTTTTTTTCCGGATCTCTCTGGTACTACCGGTCTGTCAAAGATGTGTTCTTAAAAAACATTTTGTGTTAAAGTATATCCATTAATAAATAAATGAGTTCTCTATAAATACACGCATTTATTATCTTAACACTAGGCGTCCTCCGTCGTTATGAAGAGGCTTTAACCGTAAAAAGAGACATGAGAGAGCCAAATTCATCTGAACCACCACACTTCCTGAAGGAATTAATACATTTTTAGATATCCAAATCACCACGCCTTCCTAATAATCCCTCTCACCTATGAGGCGGGCAGCGTTGAAGTGTTTATCTGAAATTGTTGGTGTTTAAAGTGGAAATCACTTCTTTTTAAATGTATCTATGCCATATTGCAAAGGAAAAGACATGAAAATAAAGAAATAACTCTATTTGTCAGTTACAAAGACATTATAGTTAATAGAACTGTTTGGTCAGTTACAAAATAAGTTTTCGTTTCGATTTATCCGAATATTGTATACCTATTTACAAATCATCAAAAAAAAGAGATAAGAAACTTGGAACTAAATATTACAACAAACATTAATAAGAACATTGATGAAAAATTCCAATTAATGGAAATAAAATCTCTAGAATTGGAAGAAAAAATCCAGCAACAACAAAAAACAATTGAATATTTAGAGAGGCAGTTAAAGAAGAAAAATGTTATTTTATTCGGACTAAATGAGACGGAGCGAGATCTAGGAAATTTGCAAGAAATGGTATTGGGAATTATTAACAAAACAATGAAAATAAGCTGTAATAATGGCGAAATCGAAGATTTAAAGCGACTTGGAAAGAAGAAGAGTGGAAAAATTAGACCATTGGTTTTGACGCTCTCAACAGTAGGGCGCAAAATTGAAATCTTAAAGAAAAATAAATCACTCGAAAATATGAATATGTATTTAAAGGAAGACTACACTAAAAATGTCTTGCAAAAACGAAGGGAGCTACAGGAAGAACTAAAGACGAAACGAGAGCAAGGTGAAAGAGTAGTACTTAGAGGTGACAGAATAATAACCCTTAAAGAAAATCAAACCAAAGATAAAAAACAAAACAAAGCAAGAAGAACACAGAAAAGAGACTTATCTGAATCTCCCGAATACTCTACAAAAAACAAAACGGTAGGAAGAGAGACAACAAATAAAATACAACAAATCTCGAAAAAGAATAAAGCTTATGATATATCTAACTATATGTTAAATACACATATAACTAACACACAACCAAATGAAAATGAAACAAATGTTGAATCCCAATAGCTATCTGAACCCCTCTCCCAATGTCCTCCAGGCTGGCTAGTCACCGGAACCATAGTGGAGGATGTAGACGAAAACCCCCCAAACATAAACAAAGATCCAAAACCAAGTCATATATACGTCGCGAGCCTAAACGTAAGAACATTATTATCTGATGCTAGAATCATAGAGTTGAACTACGCTATTAAACACTTAAAATGGGATATAATTGGTATATGTGAAACGAGGAGAGCATACGAAGAATTAAATGAGTACCCAGAATTCATACTATACCACACAAAGGGAAGGAACGGACAATACGGTGTTGGATTTCTAGTGAAACGTTATTTAAAAGAGAGTATTGTTTGTTTCAAATGCTATTCAGAAAGAGTGGCCTCTCTAGAAATAATCCTGCCGAACAAAAATTGTTTATCTATAATTCAAGCCTATGCGCCTACCGAAAAATGTATAGACGAAGAATTAAACAGATTTTACGAAACGCTGGAGGTTGCATTGGAAGTGATGAACACAAAAACATTGATAGTTATGGGCGATTTTAATGCCCAGGTCGGCGAAGCACTTCAAGGTGAAAAATCGATATTTGGAAAATACACTTATGGAAAAAGAACAGCACACGGTCAGAGATTAGTAGAGTTTGCTCTTGAAAGAAACCTTAAATTTGTGAATAGTATTTACAAAATAAGACCAAATAAAAAATGGACTTGGCAATCACCAAACGCCTTATGCCGTACAGAAATTGACTATATTCTAACAAACCCTAAACTGACAATACATAATTTCGACATAATACAGAATCTTAACTTCAACACAGATCACAGAATGATAAGATGTAAAATATACATAGGAAAAGCAAAGACAAGATTTTTTAAGAGACAGAAGATACATAAAAAAGGTCTACCTTTATTAACAAACGAGAATAGAGAATACTGGACAGAGAAGTTTACAACTGCAATTGTAAAATCATCAGATACACAAGTTCAGTACAACAATTTCGAAGAAATTATGAACAACTTGATAAGTCAACTACCAAAAGCAACGAAAAATAGAAAAAACCCATTAAATGACGAGGTAAAAAGTTTACTAGAGAGAAGAAAGCAACTCTATACTGGAAAAAGAACTAAAGAAGCCAAGAAAGCTATCGCACAAATAAGCAAGCAAATTAACATTGAGATCTCAAACAATACCAAAGCTCATAGAAAGATAACCTTTGAGAATTATATAAACAAGGCAGGAGCTATAAAAAAGGCATACAGAGAGCTTAGAACATCATCAAAATGGACAACAAATTTAGCAAACAAAGAAGGAAAAAAATTGTACAAACGTCCTGAAATATTAGAAGAAGCCACTAATTTCTACCGAAAACTCTACTCTACACATAAAATAAATTTAAATTTTGAAGAACATCAGAATTCCCATAATATAAACAATTGCGACACAATACCCGAAATATTAAACTCTGAGATCATTTACTCAATCAGAACACAAAAAAATGACAAAACACCTGGGGAAGATAACATAAGCAATGAATTGCTGAAGTCTATATTGGAACCGTTGCAACAACCTTTAAGAACCATGTTTAATAATATACTTGAAACAAGGAAGACCCCCCAGCAATGGTCAAAATCTATCATCACTCTACTACACAAAAAAGGAGATAGAGATGACTTAAACAACTATAGGCCTATTAGCCTCATGAGTAATATGTATAAAGTCTTCTCGAAAATAATACTAAACCGATTAACGAAGTCTTTAGATGAGAACCAACCACCAGAACAAGCGGGATTCCGTAAAAATTTCTCAACCACTGATCACATTTTCGTTGTTACACAATTAATAGAAAAAACAAAGGAATACGGAAAGACTCTATACATATGTTTTATAGACTATACCAAGGCCTTCGACTCCTTAGAACACCCTGCTATCTGGAAGGCATTAACCAAACAAGGTATTCATGGTGGATATATTGAATTGCTTCAAAACATCTACTGTAAAAGCACAGCCAAAGTGAAATTGGAAAGAGAAGGACTGGAATTTCCTATACAGAAAGGTGTAAGACAGGGCGATCCATTGTCACCTAAGATATTCTCGTCAGTATTAGAGATGGTATTTAGGAATATCGACTGGGAAACCAGAGGATTAAAAATTAATGGAGAGTATTTGAGTCATCTGCGGTTTGCTGACGATATCGCAGTTTTTGCAGAAGAAAGCGTTCAATTAGAGATCATGGTTAACGAGTTGGAAAAAGAGAGCAGAAGGGTTGGTTTGTCACTTAACACGTCTAAGACAAAAATAATAACAAACGGTGATCAGCACATAGTAAGGGTAAACGGAGAAGTCATCGAGTATGTAAACGAGTATGTATACCTGGGTCAATTTCGTTCACAGACTTGACAGAAACCGAAATAAACAGAAGAATTGCAATTACATGGAGAAAATATTGGAGCTTAAAAGAAATTTTAAAAAATAAAGACATTCATATTAATATAAAAAGTAGGTTATATAATATAGTACTCCTTCCCTGTCTAACTTATGGCTGCCAAACATGGGCTTTACGCAAAAAAGACGAAGACAAGCTAGCAATACAACAAAGAAAAATGGAGAGGAGCATGTTAGGCATAAGACTCAGTGATAAGATAAGTAACGAAATAATAAGAACGAAAACGAGAATAATAGACATACGAGAAAGAGTAAGGAACTTGAAATGGCACTGGGCGGGACATGTCTGCAGAATGGAGAAAAATAGGTGGGCAAGAAAAATATTGGAATGGGTACCCAGAGATGGCCAAAGACACAGAGGTAGACCAAAGAAGCGATGGGAAGATGTGTTTAAAGAAAGAAGTGGAGGTGTCTGGAGGACACAAGCCAGAGATAGAGAAAAGTGGAGGCAATTGGGGGAGGCCTACGCCAAGGAGGCGACTTCCACAACAAATAAAAATAAATAAATAATAATAATATATTTTACTGCATGCAAATAATATATATTCTATAATCAATTCTAAATTCTATAGATATGAAATAAAATATTTAATAATTGAAATGTAATAACAATAATTATAATTTAATGTGAAACTAATTTAATGTAATTCTAATGATTGTGGTAGAATAAAGGCTATTTTTATTTTTATTTTATTTTATTTTATTTATTTACAAATCATTGGCTATTAACAAATTATCTGCCCGAAACACTAAGTGTGCCCGCAGCCCATTAGGTCACCTCCGGGTACCTGGCTTCATTCCAGAAATCTTGTAGCAGCTCTCATGCAAGCTTGACCCAATTAAAACCTACATTATTGAATGAAGTGAATTTCTTTTAAGAAAATATATTTACACCGGTTTATAATGGGGTAAATAGCTTCGTAATAATATTGGGGGTCGTTACCTTCCACTTTTGCCCCACTACACATTTAGGCCGACGCTTCTTAACTCCAGAGGCGAGGGGTTACATCACACCGAATGCTTGCCATTTACAAATATTGTAATAATATTTTAAAGATACGGTACGGCCGCTATGTATTGGCTGGTTTGAACTTAGCAGTTAGTCACAGCTCCCGCTCTCTGTCGTCACGCGCTAGTCAGCTTTATCGACATTCGTGACTAACTTGAAGTCGGCCATGACCACGTCACCGTACTGTAAGGTACCTGACCGGTTCGAGGAGGTGAGTAATAGAGGGCTTTGGTAGCAGGCGCGTAATTGTGTGTGGTTTGGCTCCCTGGATAGACGGTAACGTGAGTGCTTAGGCCTGATACTGCCGATGACAGTGCGCGGGGGGTTTTATCTCCCCCACACCAATGAATACGCAGGCGAAATCGCGCAGAGACGGCAGAGCTGTTTAATTAGGCACTTACGTATTGGTAAGGAACCTGAAGCAGTCCCTAATGCGCCGAAGATTATTACCGCGCGGTGGGATTTTGATTAGTATTTCAGTATAGCGTGTATGTGTGGGGGACTCGACCCAGCGGTTGTCCGATGTACAGTCAGCCTCATAAGTAGCTGAATAAATTGAAAACTTTAAGTTGCCTATGCACTTATATGTTCTTGCCAACATTTATTTTTACTTTACAAAAATAAAATATAACCCATTTACTTTACTTCACACAAAGAAAAAATAATGTTTTAGTTAAACCTAACGTGTAAAATCGGTTTGAAGTTTTGAATTTGTTCAGCTACTTTTGTGGCTGACTGTACCATAAGAAAACACTGTTACCAGTCAAAGGAGTATTTGATCGACATCTGTGTACAGTCAGCAGCATAAGTAGCTGAACAAATTCAAAATTTCAAATTGCCTACATACTTTTGTGTTCTTACTAATCTTTTTTTTTCTCTTCGCAAAAATAAAATGAAAAGTATTTACTTCAAACGAAGAAAAAAAGTTTCAGTTTAACTTAACGCGTATATAAGCGATTTGAAATTTTGATTTTGTACAGATATTTATGCTGCTGACTGTACACTAAAATCTTTAAATTAAATTCTGTAACTGCACGGTGTGAGAGGCAGTCTGATGCTGCAAAGCCATTCGACGGCATCTTTATAGCCGTATTATGCAACATTATGCACGCGAAACATATTGTGTGCCTTAAGTAATTTTACCGAGGATTTCTGAGATTTCCGATACAGTATGCGATATTCGTTATTCATATAGCCTTGAAGAGGGTTTTAAACGAAATTGGGAGACAGGTTGCTTCGATTTATAACTAAGGGCCTGTTTTAACAATGGCTGAGTAAACGCTCATCAATGAATGTAATATAGGACTGAATAAAAAAGTCAATAGGGCGACCAAATTAAAAAGTCTACCTCTGAAATAAATAGTAAACAAAAAAGTGCATCCCGCATTACTGTCTTATACGATAACTCGAAGATAATATTTAGCCGTAGCCTGAAGAACCAGTTTAGTAGGCCGGCATAATTATGTCGAATGGCATGAGATAACCATCTACTGCCATTTGATACTCTATCTGGACGGCATCGCGCTTACCATTAGGCCAGGTGCAGTCCCTCTGCCGTGCCCGAATAAAAAAAAATACTTTCCTTGTGAAACATTCGCTGAGTCTAATGCTTATAAAATGTAGGAACAAGAGAACTTAGATCTGTAATATATAATCATCGCAATAAGACTTGATATTAGGTGCCTGCTTTTCGTTCGTACTCTTCGAATATTTAACGCGACTTAATATAAAGGTCACTGTGAGAATAATGCCGGCCTATTTACTATCCAGGCGGATACATGATGTATCTTACCACCAGCAGTCTCTGCATACCTTGTAATTAACAAAGGAACAATGTTCTTTAAATATTTGCACTCTTCAACTTGCTAGCAGACATAAAAAAAAAAAAATTGATAGCACAATACTAATAAATACACCAATGTGTTGCCAAATAGACGAAGATATAGTATCCAGACATACAAGTACAAGCTGTAATTTATTACAATAGTATTTGTAAAAAATGTAAATAACCCTTTTAATATTCCACGAGCAGCTTGTGTACTCCAAAAAGAGCATTAATCCATCATCATAGGCCAATGCCTATTACCTCTATTGTTGATGATTTAAACAGCGTCAACTGTTTGAGGTTATTTTTCCACACAGCTTAAACGCTGTGGTGGGTGAAATGTCCTCTCCACAGTTGGACGCTGAATCGCCTGTGACGCGATTTACGTAACGCAGGCATGCCTAGAACCTACGCCACCTTCTCGACCTAACCGGCAGTACCCACAGGAACGACGAGTCGATACGTGTGGTGCCGGGTCGGTTGCAGGAACTGGCTCGTGCCTTACGGAGATACCGTTCCGGGTTTGTGTCAAGTTTTCCTTCTCTAAGCATTTTTTGTGAGCAGATGAAGTTGCGGGGCTGCCTATTACCTCAGTCGCCTCTTACGACACCTCGGTAAGAAGAGGGGGGGGGAGCTATTCTACTCTGCCGGTACACGCCACGGCCAATTAATCCATACGCATATTAATTATCTTTATTCTAATTCGCACATATATTTTGAAAATATACCTACCTTGATCCTAATTTTATAAATGCTTTAGAAAGTAACTGTAGGTAGGTGACGCTCTCACCACTAAACAGCTGAATCAATTTTGGTAAAATTTGGTACGGAACAAGCTTGAACCCTAAGATGTCTATGTTCTTTTCAGGCTAGTTTTTAAACATATTTTGTAACAAATCAAATCTAGGAAGCTGCAAAAACTATTTAATAGTACTTACATCATAAAAGTACCATATATTATGTATTTATTACATTACATATAGGCTACTGTAATATATTACTGATTGTTAATCGATATTTTACAATCGCAGGTAGTAACTGAGCCATGTGTTTCGCTTAATTATTGCGTACTAAACGTGTAATTACTAGAGCTAACGTAATCAAACTACGTGTGTTAAATTTAATTGCGTGTACATAACAATCGATACCTCATTAACGAAAGCTTTGATTACTAATTTTATAGATTATGTTGATGAATTAAGGAGATAATGAAAGACCATTACGAATAGAAAGATCTCGCAAAATAGCAGTCCATAGTCTCTGCCTACTGCTATCACATACAACTGTTATTATATCATGTAATATTCTATTTCACGTTCCAAATATATCCTGTACCCTTCTAATCCTGAAATGAATGGCCCCAGAAAATTAGTGTTCGACCAGTTTCCAAACCAATTATAAAATAAATCCAAACCGAAACCGTAACCAATGTAATGTTAACACATTAACAGATTCAATTAACTGCCGCGGGCCCATGTGCGACGGCCGGCCATAACGGTCCCGAATGTCCGGCCTAACACGCCGATGTGCCGGCTAATCGAAGGTGTATTTATAGGCCGGTTTCGTGTGTTACCGCCGTACCTTCTGAATTATATCGCATTACTTAACAATGGAGGGATTGTTTGTTCCTGGCTTGCAAAGAAATTGTGTAATAAAACCTTTGATAGGTCTTCATGAGGGTCTGGGTGGGTACTGTATTGTTTATTTCCGGATATGTGAAAATACATATGTGTCAGTTTAAAGGACATTGCAGCCAATATTGATACTGAATGTTACTATATTTATCGTCTATGTTTGTTATTATACTGACGCGACCAAGTGACCCCACTGCAGCTAGTGGCAAGTGGAGAGAGGTCCAGATAGAGTCGACTGACGAGAGAGAAGTATCCCTCGTCAGTCAACTCAATAGGATAGTTTCCTATGTTTGATTTTGTAAATAATTTTATGTGTAACAGAAAAGAATACGAAAAAGAAATTCTTCTATGAAATCAGCATCAAAATTGGTTGAAAAATAGCATCACCCATGCACCCCACGCATTTTTTACAATAAAATACATTTTTTTCTTATATACACTATTCTTAATTCAAATTTATTTTCTATTTTTGAGTTGGATTTTCTATAAAGCGTGTTTTTTAGTTTTTTTAAACTATTATTTATTCTGTATTTTTTTATTTGATCTTACTGCACTTAAGCGCAAGTAAATCTTGATTAGTATCAGTTAGACACTATTCCATACCAAGATAACAAGAATAGGCAACATTAGGTCCTATAAAGTACAAGCTTAGAGAACTACGCTGTACGCCTTCAAGGCCGCGTTCCTTCATATTTCTCCTAAATCGCAAACATCTGGTACTGTTTTAAATGTATTTGGAGTATTGTACAAATACTGTGGGAGAGGTAATTGCCTCGCACTGCCGCTGTAAATACCAAATTTAATTCGGCTCAAACGCCTTGTACGCCTTTAGATTCTATTCTCATATGATTCTGAAACGTATGTTCAACGTTCCGGATTGGGGCCAAAAGAGAAGCGTGGTGGACGAGCAACTTCCGTGATGGTAGGTCTATTATATATTTAAAAAATATTCCAGATTTCGAATTTCTAAATTGCATGCTCTATCTCAGAATAGGAGTCATAAATATCAAGAACTTTGCGTCATAAAGAGTTAAAGTAGGTGTGTCCCCGTGACACATTCGGTTAAATAGAAAATCATTTATTTCACTTTTTTTTTTATTGCATTGAATGACGAGACGAGCATGCCGTTCGCCTGATGGCAAGCGATACGACCATCCATAAACATTAGCAACACCATCCAGCATCATGAGTTACAAAGTACTGTGTGGCATTCCACTGCGCTCGTCATCCTGAGACATAAGATGTTAAGTCTCACTATGTCCTGTAGTTACACTGGCTACAATGTCCTTCAAACCGAAATACAACAGTGCATACACAATGCTGCTTGGCGTTAGAAATAGACATTGCGGTGGTACCCACCCAGACGGCCTCTTACATATGAGAGACCTACCACCGGTAAATATATATATTATCTATTATTGTAATAATTTAATAATAGATAATATAATCAATATAATAATTATTACTAAGATTTAAGTTTACGTGTTACATTGGCTCATCATCATCAGCCACATGAAGTCCACTGCTGAACATATGCCTCTCCTAAAGATATCCAGGGGGACCTGTCAAAAGCGGTCTGCATCTAGCGTGTCCCTGCGACCTTTATCAAGACAAAATAATATAAAATTGAATTAATTTAAAGTAATGTTGCTGCTTAATAAGTGAGAGGGTAAAATATATTCTCTCTGCTTCCCTATTTGGGCGCACTTTAGGAACCTTTAAGAATGGAGTCTATTTCTATCCAAAAGCCAAAACACATATATCCTCTAACATTATACATTATAATGTACTAAGTTATAATTGCATTGACGCCTCGGTAGCGTAGTTGTATGATGGTACGACTGCAATGCTGAGGTTTCTGGTTCGATCCCCGGGCCGGGCAAAGTGATATTGGGTTTTTCTATTCAGTATCAGCCCGGTGTCTGGAATTTTTGCCAGATATGGCAATAGGCTCACTCCCTATCACGTTATGGGACGGAATACGCACGGCGAAAAGTGGGTGATTGTAGGTATGTATCAATAAAACAATAATATGGGATCCTTGGAATTTATACTGAATTCATATATTTTATATACTTACTTAGTAATCAAAGTTGAATTCATATTATAATATTTTTATCTGCCTAATTTCAAACCGCCCGGGACCAAATAATTTTTGAAGGAAAATATATCAAACTAAATTACCTTATTTAAATTTGCGTGAAATGGAATAAAATTTAATGCCATAAACATTCCGTTTAATGGCCCCATATAAAACCAACTTAATTACTCAGCACATAGCGTTCAGAGAATTCACCTGTTTTCATTAATATTAGAACCACTTAAGGATTACCTATATTAAATTTATTTAAATTTATGCAACGGTAAAACTCTTGTTTTATAATGGTGTTATGACGTGACCTCGGTTTCATCGTTTTTTTTGGGAATATTTAATCAAACTACACACACACTTACGCCCGTTATCCCCGAAGGGGTAGGCAGAGGTGCAACTAGTGCATCCACTTTTCGCCGTGCGTATTCCGTCCCATGATGTGATAGGGGGCGAGCCTATCGCCATATCGGGCGCAAATTCCAGAATCCGGGCTGATACTGAGTAGAAAAACCCAATATCACTTTGCCCGACCCGGGGATCGAACCCGAGACCTCAGCATTGCAGTCTCAGGCTTCTATGAAAGTAAATAAATTATTTTGTTTCTCTACTTTTCAAACGGACAGAAAACGATTGGTGCTAACTGTGTAGACTGGATCCCAAAATTACGTGAAATTATTAATGAAAAAGTCATGAAAAACTGCCATTGGGTATGCAGTTTTTCCACGATAGCGCTGTTGCCCTTCGATCGGAAGTTATGCTTAAAACAATCTGATGTGCTACCTTTAAAGTCCCTGATCGGCCACAGTCTGTGAACTTAGTCCTTAGTAATGATGGAGTATGGCTGTTCTATTAAATTTGACGACCATTACGCAATTATGGGTGCAAGAGAGGAGATTTTTGAGAGTCCGAGAAAGTTTCTTTTTTCCAAAGAAATAAGAAATCTAGCAGAGTGGCATACTACATGTGAAGAATTGGATGGAAATTATGCAGAACAATAAAACATTTTTGTCGGAATATTTCTATATTTTGATAGTAATCCCAAGAACTTTTTGATTCATCCTAGTATAATCAATGTTCTTATTATTACGCAGCATTAGTGTCTGTCTATACAGATTTTTTTTTTTTTTTTTTTTTTTTTATTGCATTTAATGACGAGACGAGCATGCCGTTCGCCTGATGGTAAGCGATACGACCACCCATAAACAGTAGCAACACCATCCAGCACCTTGACTAACAAAGTACTGTGTGGCATTCCACTGCGCTCGTCACCCTGAGACATAAGATGTTAAGTCTCATTATGTCCAGTAGTTATACTGGCTACAATGTCCTTCAAACCGAAACACAACAGTGCATGCACACTGTTGCTTGGCGGTAGAAATAGACATTGCGGTGGTACCCACCCAGACGGCCTCTTACATAATGAGAGACCTACCACCACAGATGACCACGAATGACCTACTACCAAGTAAAGTTTACCCTAAATTACGTGAACGCCTGATATTACGGCTTTAAAACTTATGCAATAACAAGACGCATAAGTTCGCAAATGGCTTACAGCTAAGTACATATCATAAAATAAAGCAACAAACATAAATTTCAACTTTACACATAGTGCATGAAAGTTTTTAGTTAGAAAGGACATTGTTCTGTGCCCATACCAGTGCCGGATTAAGCAAGCGCGGGGCCCGTAGCAAATTCCTTCAAAAAGCCCTTGATCTGATATGGGTTCTTAAGTATAGTGATAAAAAATAAATTGCAGTGCTGTCAAAAAAACGAACTGTCAGGAATATCGACAGGTTAATAACACAGAACTAAAACGAACCTCTTTCATAAATGGCTCACATCATGTTTACACATAGAAAGATTAAAACTTACAAAATAAAACATTCATCTATTTCTTATTGGTTGGTACTTGGTAGCTAAAAAAACTCTATTTTAATTGGCGGATTGTTTGTTACGATTCTCAATGGCAATGTCAGGGAATCCCCGGTTAATTTTTCAGTGTTACCAACTTCGACCACAAATAATTTGCATTGGCCGGGTGCCCATTGTACCGACAAGGGATAGGATACCTATCATTAGTTTAAAAAAACACGCGTGAGACTCTCGCGTCTAGAATTTAAACTTCTTTTGTTCTGGAAATAGTTTATTGAATGCATTGCTTTTTATGCATTTGGTAATGATCCTACTATATCAGGATTACGAAATGTTTATGAAAAGTTAAATTGGAGGAAATCTCTCTTGAAGTAATAAAAATTTTTTTTTAGTCATAACTTCTATAACTCAGTATACTTATATTCTAGAAAATAGATTTTTGGTATATGGTTACTAAATTATACTAAAAATAATGTAGACTGTTAACTTTACAAATCAATAGATAATTTTAACAATTTAAATCGAGCCATTTCAATTCTGCTACACATCCACACAAAGTGTCGGGTAAGAGTGCTTGCATATGCGGCAGACTTTTTGTGGAGCTGATTATCAGGCCGACTGAAATTCTTCACGTTTATACAAGCAACTTTTTGTAGAACTTGTGCGTTTACTGTATGATATTATTTAAATTATTTAGGCCAAGGAAATAATCGGGTACCGAGTGTCTTGTTTTGTGACATCAAAAAAATTTTACGTACCACATCTTAACAAGTTTCACTCAAAAAATTACGCTCAGGCAGAGATGAGTGGGTTTAAACATGCGGGGCCCCCTTTCGCGCGGGGCCCGTAGCAATTGCTACTCTTGCTACGTAGTTAATCCGGCACTGGCCCATACATCATTCGCCACAGAACCAACAGCAATGGAAAAATGCTTGTAATATTGAGAATCATTGATAAATTCTTATAACATATTATTTATAAAACGGACAAGCTGGAATATCGCATAATTAAAAAAAAGGCTCAGATTTTGAGGTTGTAATTGATAGTAAACATTGAAAGTTTTTCAAATATGCTTTTATTGGTATTACCTAAATCAAATCAAATCAAATCAAATCTTTATTGTGTGATTTTTGGTACAGTAGCTGGTATTATTGTACATTATTCTTAAGTTCCGCAAAAATCGACCCTATTGGGTGTACACAATTATTTCATGTGGTGACATATTATATAGGAAGTTGTTAGCATACATAATATAACTGTTAGAAGTTACTGAAATAATAACTATTTTAAAAAATGGAGTTAACAATAATGTCACAATATTATTATCAAATTAGTCAAATATAATTATTATTATGTCTTAAAATTGTCAGCAAGGAATTCGTCAATTGTGTAGTAGCACCTAATTGTTAATAAATTATGCAATTGTTTTTTAAATTGTATTAAGTCAAGTTTTTTTAAGTCATTTGGTAGCTTATTATATATTTTTGGAGCCATACAAAGGACGCTTTTATGCAGCAAGGCGGTTTTTGATGGTCTTAAAGAAAGATCATGGCGATAACTTTGTCTTATGCTTGTTAGTCTTTGTACAGATGCTTTCTTAAAGATGTCACTGTTTTTCCTTACGAAAAGTGCGGTCTCGTATATATAAAGACAGGGCAAGGTTAATATTTTCAGTGACTTGAAGTGCGGTTTACAAGTGTCAGTTGTTTTAAGTCCGCATATGCACCTAATACATCTTTTTTGTGCTTTAAAGATCGATTCTTTTTCGCACGAGTTACCCCAGAAAATAACTCCATAGCGCAGAAGAGAGTCAACATACCCATAGTAGGCAGTAACAACAGCGGCTTGGTTGACTATTTTATTAAGTTTGTAGAGAGCAAATGCAAATTTATTCAATTTTTTTATTAGTGTTGACGCATGGTCTTTCCAGGTCAATTTATTATCTATCGTCAAGCCTAGAAATTTAGTACATGTCACTTCTTCAATTTTTTCATTATTAAATATTCAATTAATGTCAGGAAAGATAATTCTTTGTTTAAATGTCATAATTTTAGTTTTGGATATATTTAATATTAAATTGTTTTGGTTCAGCCATTCTACTGATTGGTGCAATGCATTTCTAATATCATCCTCGTAATTTTTATTCTTTTCGTATCTTATAATTAGAGTACTGTCGTCAGCAAAAAGAACCATAGGATAAGATACGTGTTTTGGAAGATCATTAATATAAATTAAAAATAGCAGAGGTCCCAGCACGCTGCCTTGTGGAACACCGTGTGAGATATTACGGACTTGTGAAGTGTATTTGAGTTCTTTTTTGCTATTCTTCGATATTCGTATTATTTCTGTGCATTGTGTCCTATTGCTGAGGTAAGACTTTATAAGGGATAATACGTTTCCTCTAATACCATAATTGTATAGTTTTTGTAACAAAATATTATGATCAACTAAATCGAAGGCTTTAGTCATGTCCATAAAAATAGCACTAGTTTGAATTCTTTCATTCATATCCGGCATTATTAAATTAAGGAAGTCGTAGATAGCCATATTGATGGAACAGTTTTTCCTGAAACCTTTTTGCTCGTTAACTAAAATATTATGTTTGTTGAGGTGAGAATACAAAGAACGATATATAATGTTTTCAAATATTTTGGACATTACAGGAATAAGAGCAATCGGTCTATAATTAGAAATATCGGTTCGGTCATTTTTTTTAAATAATGGTTTGATAACAGTCGGTTTCAATTTATGTGGATAAGTTCCAGAGGAGATACTTAAGTTAACTATGTGACTAATTGGTTCCGATATAAGTTCTGAAACGAACTTTAAAACTTTGGTCGAGATGCCGTCATAACCTACACTAGTTTTGTTTTTTAAATTTTGTATAGTCCTGTATACTTCGTTCGGAATAGTTGGGGCTAGAAACATAGATTGACATAATATGTTATTCGATCCCTTGGAGTATACGGATGATAAGGGTTTCGAAAGTAATTCTACTTGGTCAATGAAGTGATCATTGAATGCGTTTGCTATGTCTAATGGATCTGTTTTTTGAACACTATTGCAATTTACCTCCATTATGTATTCACGTGGTAGACAGAATCTTTTCTCGTTTATGATTTTCCATGTATCTTTACACTTGTTTTTTGAAGTTGTTATCCTGTGGTTATTTTTTGCTTTTTGTGTTAATTTAATAATTTTCTTGAGCCTCGATGAATACATTTACCTATATTCATTGATATATATCGAAACACTAAACATACATCACTAAGTAGGTATCTAATTATTTTTTACTTTAACAAGGCTATTTCAAGGACTGATTTATATAGATTTTCTAATTGTAATAAGGTACCTAATTAAGTATTTACATCTTCTTGGGGTACCACCTACTTATTTTTCAGAATTTATGTATTTACTACATAATATTATGACGGCGCGGCGCGGCACGGCGGAACGTAATGGTACAGCGCCGACAGCGGTGAGACACATCTGTAAATTAGTTTCGATATAGGCTACGTGTATTGATATTTTTTATAATTCAATACTTCGAACATACTTATTATTATGTCTTTTATATTTGTGTAAATCACCATACTGACCTACGTTGATAGACCATTCTGTATAGATTACCCTAAATATTTATTTAAGCTTCGTTTATTAGATTAGATTATTAGATTTTACTCAAACTTGAGATTGATGTATTAATACCGCCCTTAGCATATTATATTTTAACTACACTGTGTAGTCCTTTGCCATTCCTGTATAAAAAAAACGCTTTTTCTCTACACGATGCAATTTTCATTGTATGAAAAGACTCGAGTAAAATATAAAGAATAGTTTTCACCGTCAATAGGTACGAAATAAAAAAAATCTATTCAATCTCACGCGACAAACCTAACGCACGACGCGAGGCAAAAATATTTCCACGGAAAAGAGAAAAGCGTTTTCAAGCTTCCTGACGGGACCTCAATGCGTATTCAACGAGTGTGTATGACAAAACTCGGTAGGAGGACGATGCTCAGAATGCACTTTAATAGTCTTCGGTTATCATGAGATTTTATCGCCTTACTACTTACTAGGCAGAAGTGGTCGACCTGATGTTTAACGGGTACCGCTGCTCGTAGACTTTATCATAGCCAGTCATTATCATCATCATCAGACATATGATGTTGACTGCTGAACATAGGCCTCCCCTAAAAAATTCCAGGTGGACCTGTCAACTGCGGCCTGCATCCAGCGTGTTCCTGCGACCTTTATCAAGTCGTCTGTCCTTGCAGGTGGCAGGCTACCTTGCAGGTGGCCGTCGAAGGCCGTCATAGCAAGTAGCAGACCAAGACGGCATCCTTGTATAGGTTTTAAAAACATTTGAAATTAGTTCGTCCGTGATTGAACATGCCCGGTAAGTAAAGTCACCCTGCCTGTACTGTCCTCCTCTACTAATGGTTTAGGCCCTATTCCCTCACTGGTCTGATACGGCTTGGCAGACTTTAGACACCTTTTTTACGCAGAATTCTTAGGTATGTAGGATTCCTGACGATGTTTTCTTCCCTGTCAAAGCAAGTCATAATAAACTCTAAATACACATGTAACTTTGAAAAATCAGGGTACTTCCATGACACTTTACTAAAAGCCGTATAAATTAACTATACAACCCTAGATGATAAATATTTGGCTAGCCTATAGAATTAACTGAATACAATTACTGCCAAACATATTTCAAAGATCATGTTTTAACTTTGATTAATAATAGTGACAGTACGGTATTTTAAATGTGGTTAATGATAATTGTATTTACGAATAGTTGTGCAAGTCAGCTTAAGTTGAAAACGATCAATATTTTCACGGTAATATATAGCAACACTTCGCACCTTTAGAACGAAAACGACACAATTCAAAAATATCGAAAATTGAGTTATCATCATAAAATGACTTAAAACGAATCATTACAACAATAGTTGAAACACAGCCATATTCAAGCAGGAGCAGAACAAAACTATTATATCATTCCCTTTTTTATTATATTTTTATAAAAAAGGACCAGTTTTAAGACCTTTTATAAAGATTACTCAATTTTTCGATTTTTTTGAATTGTGTTGTTTTCGTTCTAAATGTGCGATTTGTTCAATTCTTGTACAATTTGGTGGGCATAGGCTTCTATTAATGTAAAGGTCTAGCCTTAGTCCACCATTCTGACCTTCTGCAGTTGACAGACTCCGCATGCATATAAGAAGAAATAAATAAGTGCTGGTAATTGACATTTTTGGCAAGTCCATAATATCTTTCTAACTTTTACTAAGCTGAAAAAGGTTTTCCGGGATCAAAGTCCTGATATATATTTTCCCGCCATAAACAGTAGCCTACGGGTCATTCAAGGTTATAATCTATCTCTGTGCCGAATTTCATCCAGATGTATTCAGCCGCTCTGGTGTGAGCTTGTAAAAAACATCCATCCAAACTATCGCATTTATATTAGTAGATAGCATTGCTATATTATTGTCTAAATAAACAGAAACATATCCACCTTTCTAAACAAAATTTGCCTTTAGATTAGCGATCGATTACGTTTTTTAAAATCGCATTCTGAGTTGCGTATTTCTATCATGTGTGCGATATCCTTCTACGCTTTACAACTTCTATGCAGAATTGAAATACGTACTAACTCGTCTACATACAGTCAGATATTGTTATGAACTATGTCATTTCTTTCATTCTTTCAGTTGAACGAACTTTTTGTTTCAGGAATGAATGAATGGTTCTCCTAGTAAGCTGTTCCATAGATTTAATAATATTAGATAAGTATAACTTTTAATTAAAACTGTATTGCCTTGCGCTTGTCAAAGACGTAAGATACGAAATTCATTGACATAGTTAATTTAATATTCGTAATAAAATCTTTTCAATCATCAAATATTTGCAATGCAATGCAATCAGCCCTGTTTTGTATACTGCCCACTGCTGAGCACGGGCCTCCTCTACTACTGAGAGGGTTTAGGCCTTAGTCCACCACGCTGGCCTAGTGCGGGTTGGCAGACTTCACATACCTTCGAAATTCTTATGGAGAATTCTCAGGTATGTAGGTTTCCTCGCGATGTTTTCCTTCGCCGTTAAAGCGAACGAGATAATTGATGAACAATACACACGTAACAACGAAAAGTCAGAGGTGTGCCTTGGGTTTCGCACCTCCGGACATTGTCTCGGCAGACCGTTCCCTTCCCAACTAGGCTATCGTCCACTATCAAATATTTACCACTTTTTTAAACCAAGCTGCATGAGACCATCAAACAAAATAATCCAAAATAAACACCAACTAAAAAACAGTACAGTAATTCTGTAAATAAGTTATTTATAACTTTAATTGTAATTAAGTGTTTCCCCAGGGAGGAACTCCATTAAACAAATTAACACAAGTGTTATCTCGGCTGTAATTAATCTTCGAATCAAAGGGTATTGGGAACTGTTAGATAGATATTTGCCCTAAATATTTAACTTTAGTCTTTGAAATATTATTTAGGAATAGACTTCTGCTCGCAGCTCCGCCCGCGTGAATGAGTTTTTCCGGTATAAAAGTCCTGCTTTATATTTTCCCGGGACAAAAAGTAGCCTATGTTACTCGCTTTATATTGGTGAAAGATTTTTTCAAATCGGTCCAGTAGTTTCGGAGCCTATTCAATGCAAACAAACAATCCAATCCTTCCTCTTTACAATATTAGTATAGATATCCTGTCCTAATAAATGCGAAAGTCTACGTTAGGATGTATGTTGGAAGTAAATCAGGAAACCGCTGGACGGTTTTGTATTGAATTTAATTTACACATAGATCTTATCTTAGACTAACTTTTTATGATATCATCATCATCATCAGCCACATGACGTCCACTGCTGAACATAGGCCTCCCCCAAAGATTTCCAGACGGACCTGTCAAAAGCGGCCCGCATCCAGCGTGTTCCTGCGATCTTTATCAACAATTTGCAATTTTTTATGATATAATAACATAATATTATACTCTTATTACACTTGAAGATTACTTTAGTACTAGCTAAGCTGCAAGTTACACATACATACATACACACTCACGCCCTTATCCCATAGGGGTAGGCAGAGACTATTGAGCGCCACATGCTACGATCTTGACACATCTCTTGCGCTTCTTCCACATTCATAGTTCTTTTCATACATTTTCGTCGGTTAAGGGTACTCCTGACCTGCCCTTTTCGGAGAAGATCATTTATTTGGTCAGAGAACGTTCTCCTCGGGCATCCCCTTCCAGTTCAAGTTCAGTTCAAGTTACACATAGTTTAAAATACACCTTGCTTATCATAAATATAGCCGATACAATCAACATTTAAACGATTTTCCCCCACATTACCCTAGTCTAGATAGAGAGTGCGTCCCAAATCCAGGTTGATATACGTATATCGAAATCCCCCGAGCTGTTTCCATGCACCAAAATGTATTTGAAGTTTTAAAAAGACCGATGCAATCGCTTTGAAGTGGTTTTATAGCGATATCTCAAAGCCGGCATAATTCCGGCATTAAGGGACTATAGACATGAACGCAGCATCGTAAATCTATGCTAGGGACGCAACATTTTAACGAATACTGCCTGTATGTAAGTGGAGTGGCGTTCACATAGATCGTCTGACGATAGATGATCATCTCTCAATCGACACAATCATGCCGGCCAGTGTGAACGTGACACACATACCTGGACCATTATGCCTGGTATTACGTCATGTTTATCATGGTTGCTATCCGAGCGTATTCAAATTTCCTACCACCAGCATATGGCTGACGGTAGGTCTCTCGTATGTGAGGGGCCATCTGGGTAGGTACCACCGAAATGTCTATTTCTTCCGCCAAGCAGCAGTGTGCAAGCACTGTTGTGTTTCGATTTGAAGGACATTGTAGCCAATGTAATTGCTGGGCATTATTAGACAACGTCTTATGTCTCAGGGTGACTAACGCAGTGGAGTGCCACGCAGTACTTTGTTATTCAGAGGTCTGTGCGCGTTGCTACTGTTTATGGGCGGTCGTATCGCTTACCAACAGACGAGCGGCATGCTCGTCTCGTTATTTAAAAGCAATAAAAATAATGAAAAATACATTTTAATATTATGTATCATCAGGTCTTTTGCAGTGACTTCGTCAAATCCTGGACTTTACAAAAACCCTTCCAAACGATCACTGAACCACGTGAGCGAAAATCTCACAAATTAAGTATTAACCGCAATGGAGCGATTTTTTAACATTCCACGCCGAACGCCAGAACGTGCCTGATAAATGCACCAAAGTGATATAAATTGTTCTGGAGTTAATTTAAATCGTAGGAAGAATTGATCGCCAATTTATTTTTGGCCCGCTTGTAATGCCGCTTAATAATTCAGGATTAGGGAAGGTATTTTTGTAGTGTTTTTTTTTCTGCATAAATATTTGGTTGTGAGTACAGTGTGGTCTAAAGACGATGTTGGTCTTGAAGTGATGTTAGCCTCTCCACAATCGGCTAAGTATTTAGGTGTATTGTAAAAATAATATGGACGTAAGCGAGATTTTGGGTCCATATTTGTCAGGGTTATAGGTACCATGATATTAAGTCACTCATCTAGTGTCCCACTAGGCAGAGGGCATCATCTACTAAGGGATTTAGATTTATCATGATAAAAGTTCATTTTATCTTCTATAATCTATGTCATTGCTATATAAAACCCAAATAAAATACAAAGAAAAAACGAAACTCCGTCACGTATGAAAGTTACGGAAGTTCTAAGTTTGAATTAGGCGATGCGTAACTTCGCCAACGCTCTGAATCGTATTTGCTTTTGACGTAAACGCGAGTTACAAATGAACGAGAAACAGCTTGGTTATGTATTTTTGGTGTTTTGGCGGCAAGTGAGCTGATGACAGACATTTCTGCCTTCTACCTACGACGACCTTCAATATTATTAGACTAGGGTTTTGTTTAGGCTGCTCACAAACTGGGTTCCCTGTAATTTGAGTTAGTTATGCCAAAATTACTATATCGTAGGTTTCTTATATGAGGCAGACGGCCTGGATACGCCGACCGCGACTTGTAGTATTAGTAACTATAGGTATATATTTTATTTAGTTAAACGCTGCATTCTTTGCGTAGGCGAGACTTATTTTTCTATACCTTAAAATGACACACTCCATCTAGACACTCAGCAGCGTGTCAAGCCAAGCATAAAAAAATTATACACCAATCTATCTACGTTTATTCTGCTCTACGGCTGCCTCGGTAGCGTAGTTGTATTGCGTGCGCGGTACGATTATGGTGCTAAGGTCACGGGTTCGAATCCTGGATCGGGAAAAGTGATTTTGGGTTTTTAGCTCAATATGAACCAGAATCGGAAATATGCCCGACAAATAGCAATAAACCCGCCCCCTATTAAAAGGGACCTAGCATAGCTGGCGAAATACTGTTGTCACACCTCTGCCTACCTCTAAAAAGAGAGAAAGGCGTAATGTTATGCATGTATGCAGCGTCTATTCGAATGTAAATAGAATTAAAGTATTCAATATGGCCCAATAATAATAAATAATAATAATAAATCTTTATTGCCACAATTACATAAATGTGCTTTTTATTTTGAATCCCATGACCCCCGAACTAGTATTAACTGTATCTCGGGAGTCAGAGTCTTCTCACAAACGTTATTCATAGTTAATTGCCACAAAAAAAGATAAAAAAAAAAAGAAGTAACTACATATTCACTATTAAACAACTACTATTATTACAGAAACTAATGTTATAGAAGCCAGGTAGGAAGTGACTACAAATACATTAGTAGTGGGTATGTGCGTGTGTGTGTGTGTGTGTGTGTGTGTGTGTGTGTGTGTGTGTGTGTGTGTATATATAAATAACTCTCAAAGGTTTAGACTATTATTAATATGCACATGTATCGGTTACTTAAGCATGTTTTCGATATCCAAGTAATCAAATTTTTCTAGCCAAATAAGCAATTCTTTTTTGAAATTATGATTATTCAATTTTTTTAATGCATTTGTTTTGGATTCTTTAATCATTTTGTTGTATATAGTGGGAGCTACTACATCTATAGTATGTCTTTGTGCAAACGTTGTATTAACCCTAATTATGGGACATCGATCTAGGCGTCCGATTGATTCCGGTAAGGTAGGCACAGTTTTTTTATGATACCTTTTTAGCGTCTCAAAAATGTACAATTTTCTTATTGATAATACACCTGCTTTTGAGTATACATCAGATGTTGGATGTCTATAGGGTAAGTGAAGTAAGACTTTAAGTAAAGATCGTTGTGCTCTCTCAAGTACAATAAGAAGTGTTTTTCCAGAATTTCCCCATACACAAATGCAATACCTGAGGAAACATTCACATAATGCTTGATATGTGGAAATTAACAGCTTCCTATCTGCCACATCTCGCATCAATAACACACAATGCCGGAATAATCTGAATCCTTTCTACCGCCAAGCAACAGTGTGCATGCACTGTTGTGTTTCGGTTTGAAGGACATTGTAGCCAGTATAACTACTGGACATAATGAGACTTAACATCTTATGTCTCAGGGTGACGAGCGCAGTGGAATGCCACACAGTACTTTGTTAGTCAAGGTGCTGGATGGTGTTGCTACTGTTTATGGGTGGTCGTATCGCTTACCATCAGGCGAACGGCATGCTCGTCTCGTCATTAAATGCAATAAAAAAAAAAAAAAAAAAAAAAAAAAATCCTTTCAAAGCGATAAAATCCAGCCGTAACAGATACAACCTGATACTGCATGCAGGCTCAAAGGGCCTACAAAAGATTTAGTAAGGTGCAAAACGGTTTGAGGATTGTGCATTCGGTTTTATCGGCTTAGATTCTGCGATGGTGCTGTTGTAGTATCTTTACAATAAATCTGGATAATATTGCCCTTGTATTGTATTATGGACTCACCCCCCTTTTAAGTAGCTGGTGGTAAGTGGGTGTGATACACTTTTATCAATCCCTCTAAAAATAAAAATCAATGAAGTTATGGATATTATATTAAACTATAATGGTTACTTCTGTTTACGCGAATTTCGACATTGAATTAAGACTGCTTAATGTAATTTCGCGGTAGTTTGGCTGCGAAATCTTCGAAAAATCGAGAGTAAAAATTTACGAAATCTTCACGAAAAAATCCTTCAAGTAGTTTTATTTCAATGTTCTATATTTTAAACTTTTATGGGATACCTACTGGGTTCGATACCCCGGTTGGACAATGTGTTTTTTTTTTAAATAAAGTGTGTCGTGTTTCGGGATCGGTGAATATGAATATCCTGATTAAAACAGGCCGGCACAATTGTGTCGACCGGCTAGAGGTAATCTATCGTCAGTCTTTTACCTGAACCTTAATCCACTCACCATTACGTGAAGTAAGGTCACTATGCCATGTCAATTTTTTTTTTGTTCTAGACTTGAATTTCAACCCTACTTTGTTCTATCAATGTGTGACGTCAAAATTACTGAGTTATCTATCGGTAAACTGATTGCCTCGGTGGCGTAGTTGTATGTACGACTGCAATGCTGAGGTCACAGGTTCGATCCCCGAGTTGGGCAAAGTGATATTGGGTTTTTCTATTCAGTATTAGCCTGGAGTCTGGAATTTGTGCCTGATATGGCGATAGGCTCGCCCCCTATCATATCATAGGACGGAATAGACACGGCGAAAAGTGGATGCACTAGTTGCGCCTCTGTCTACCCCTTCGGGGATAAAAGGCGTGAGTGTGTGTGTGCTATCGGTAAACATTTTGTAACGATTGAAAAATCTAAAAACATAGTTCAACCACTAAGCTTACGAGACGCAATTGCAAATCCTGCTCGATACGGTACAAATACGGGGAGCCTTTGAAAGTTCACAATATAGCGCGACGCAATGCAGATATTTTTACGGTGTATGAGACCACGCTTGTATGCACGAATGAAATATCAAAGGATAAAACTTCTTTTACTTACAATAAAACTATTACATACTGCCCATACTTGTTTATCTTCTTCAATCGTCTTTAAACAACTGATTTAAAAAAGTGGTAGAGGTTCTCAATTCTACGCGCACGTGATTATTTCGTAATAACCATAGATCTATCATCTAGTATCGCGATGATACATCCTATTACGTTCAAAATATTAGTGTTCCATTTTCAAACTGTCATACCGGCCAATCAATCATACCTATAAATAAGAGATAGGAGGTTTGGCGGGAACTTGGAAGTGTCATGAGGTGCTCTTGTTTTAATTCATTATTTTGGTGATATTTAGTGTTATATTGCATAATTATGGTGGTATATTATCCAATATAGTTCTATTAAAGAGCTCAAATGAAGTGAATTGAAATAATTGTGCTAATCAAGTGTTTTTTCTGTTGCCGCCAAAACTCCTCGATAAAGTCTTGGTAAGGTAGCCACTGCTTTACTTCGACATACTACAGATAATAAAATATACAAACCAAACTTGACATTGGCAAAATGTGATCACAAATGCCATTATAAAAAAAAAAAAAAAAAAAAAAAGAGATAGGAGTTTTGGCGGGAACTTGGAAGTGTCATGAGGTGCTCTTGTTTTTATTCATTATTTTGGTGATACTTAGTGTTATATTGCATAATTATGGTGGTATATTATCCAATATAGTTCTATTAAAGAGCTCAAATGAAGTGAATTTAAATAATCGTGCTAATCGTGTTTTTTTTGTTGCCGCCAAAACTCCTCGATAAAGTCTTGGTAAGGTAGCCACTGCTTTACTTCGACATACTACAGATAATAAAAAAAGACAACCCAAACTTGACATTGGCAAAATGTGAATACAAGTGCCATAAAGAAAAAAAAAATTTTTTTTTCGAATATATTTTAGATCTCTGTTTCATTTGATAAAATATACACTTACATATCAATAGTTTTTGAGAGAAATAAAATAAATAAAGTAATTTAGAAGTAGAATGTAACAGAAAATTCTTCAATATAGGTACATCACTAAATACACATCTAGCCCAATAGGTATGCACTATATACCTACAAAGATTATAATTTATCGCTATAAACTATCTATTCGAAGCATTCTTATGGCATATCAATTCTATACTTCTACCACAGTTTAATTTTAAACAAAAATGAACTCTACAAATGCTTAATAAAGTGACACCTACCGGAAAATATCGACACTATTTGCATGTTTATATATCTTGAAAGTGTGTTAACTTACAAATTGAAAGTGACCCATTAATACACGTGAAATTCGCTTATAAGGAAATAAATATCGCTTAGAAAAGTGATATTCCCTCAGGTATTTGTAGAGCGTTTTATAGCAGCACGAAGACAGAAAGGCGCGACGTGAATCGTGATGCGACTGCATATCGTAGCGATGGTAATAGGGCTGCTTTTCGTATAAACCAGCAAGAAACCACTTTCAAAAGTACAAAAAAAAAGAAAAATTAAGAAAATTACAATCAACTCATACTTTACTGTGTATAAACATTTCCACTTACATAAAATTTCTTAAGAATTATAAATATCGCCTAATCTGCTCATAAACTAGCTGTCATAATATTACTGCCTAACGTACACTTATAATAAGACACAAACTTTGCTAAATAATTACTAATATCGCCTAAATATAATGATGTATCAAGTAAAGCAAAAACCACAATCCAATTCTAGTCCAAGAAACCGACATCATCTAAACCGACATCCCTACTTTCCCAAACGTAGGCGGTAATGGCGCTGGCAATAATAAATTAACAAGAAGAATAGCAAACGACACTATACTCTGAAATTAATATGAGAAGTTTGATCAAAGGACAAAGTTTCCCAATCAGTGCGAGTCTTTTGTAAGTACGATATTAACGAGCCCGCGACCCACGCTTATTGGGATGCTACATTGAAATTTAATGTATAGTTTAATACGTAATTATTTTCTGGCAATATTGCTTTTCGTGGCGTATATAAGTCACATGTAAGTTATAACTTATATGCCTATGGACTGTTTTATGTACTTGTGTTGTATTATCGGTATAGTAAGCAAAGTGTATGCTCGACCACCTTAAGGTTCGAAATAAGTCGCTTGCGCGTCGTCTGTCAGGCAACATGCAACTTACAAATAAGTAGACAATAAGAGTTATCTGCTGTTTCCTTTGTACATCTCCGAAACGATCGCACCTGCTTGGTATAATATGAAAAATGGGCATTTCATCTTAACAAAATGTACTAGCACCAAGTTGGGCGATTGTACCTACAATAAAACCCTGATTTGTGTGTCAGCGGTTTGTTAATACAATACATCTAACAAACTTAATAGCGTACACAAAATTCGTATTTAAATTATCAAATTAGAATAATACTATCATCATCATCAGCAACATGAAGTAGGCACACTGCTGTACATATGCCTCCCCTAAAGATTTCCAGACGGACCTGTAGAAAGCGGCCTGCATGCAGCGTGTCCCTGCTACCTTTATGAAGATTAATACTATAACACAAACAAATAAAGAAGTGATCAATCTATAATATTCCTAACCCTATTACGTGATCATAACATCTATATGTCGTGGAGTTATAGCCGGCTAATGTGGTGGAAGCAACGCGACCCGTTTTATTGTGGCGCCAATTGTAATCCGCCTAATGACCGGTGAACTATGTTATTTTTTTCTTTCTCACTCAGAGCAGGAAAATTGGGGAACGACACTGAGTACTACAGATTAAGTATTATTGCGTCAAGTCCTGTATATTATTCTTACAAAGGAGTCTATCTATACTAATATATAAAGCTGAAGAGTTTGTTTGTTTGTTTCTTTCTTTGAACGCGCTAATCTCAGGAACTACTGGACCGATTTTGAAAATTATTTCACTAATAGCAAGCTACATTACTCCTAAGTACTATAGGCTACTTTTTATCCCGGAAAACTTTTCCACGCGGGCGAAGCCGCGCGCAATGCTAGTCATTCATAAAATAGTAATCTTAGCTACTAATAGGTATATTCGACTGGTGGTAGGTCTCTCATATGTAGGAGTCCGTCTGGGTGGGTACCACCGCAATGTCTATTTCTACCGCCAAGCTGCAGTGTGCATGCACTGTTGTGTTTCTGTTTGAAGGACATTGTAGCCAGTGTAACTACTGGACATAATATATATATATATATATATTATATATTTCATTGAATGGCGAGACGAGCATGCCGTTCCCCTGATGGTAAGCGATACGACCGGGTGGTTTATGGGTATAAACAGTAGCAACACCATCCAGCACCTTGAGTTACAAAGTACTGTGTGGCATTCCACTGCGCTCGTCATCCTGAGACAAGATGTGTATATATATATATATATATATATATATATATATATGAATTGGAAAGTTTTGTTCCGAATTCCGATATTTTTATATATATAAAATTATTTCAAAAACAAATGTAGACGTTCCTTTTGATCAACATGTGTAATATTATACTGTTTAGCCGTACCTCCTGCGGTTAAGCTCGGTACTATCATAATTTATATATTTTTTAAGTAATGTTGTGTACATCTGTAATTGGTGCATGTATTAGTTTTAATCCTAAGTAAAGTGTATTAGAGTATTGAATATACATGTAATGTTGATGTACCTCTTTAAATAAATAAATAAATTTTTGTTGTTGCCGTGGTGTATAAGATTTAACATGAAATATTATAAAAAAGCAAATATAAAAATCGCTTACTTAAGTAATTTAAATAAAGCCTCAGTCAGACGCACCATTGTATAGATTAATTATAAAGATACCACTAAATAGTTTACATTCTTCCAATTTCCAAGATTAAACAAAGGCAATAAAATTACTTATGATAACATACGACCTAAGCAGTCGTTTTGATAGCCGTTTTGTTTATTTTAACCATAAAACCATCAACTAAAATATAAGGACATATTATATTAAACGTTATGGTTTAATAAACATATAAAAAACACAATTTATCGTTATCTTTTATAAAGTACTGTTTTAAGATTCATAAATAATCTGCGAGTATACGCCCTCTTTTCTCGACACATATTTATGCGATACAGCACTAATGACATATTTTATTGTAAAGTGGCCTTTGAGTATAAACTGGCCAATAAGATGTAAATAAAAAATAAAATATGTACCACAGACGATCATGAGTCATGAATGCATCCAGGACTTTATTACAACGAAAATAGCGGAGTTTTGGCGGGAACTTGGAAGTGTCATGAGGTGCTCTTGTTTTAATTCATTATTTTGGGGATATTTAGTGTTATATTGCATAATTATGGTGGTATATTATCCAATATAGTTCTATTTTAAAGAGCTCAAATGAAGTGAATTGAAATAATTGTGCTAATCAAGTGTTTTTTTTTTTGTTGCCGCCAAAACTCCTCGATAAAGTCTTAGTAAGGTAGCCACTGCTTTACTTCGACAGACTACAGATAATAAAATAGACAAACCAAACTTGACATTGGCAAAATGTGAACACAAATGCCATTATAAAAAAAAAAAAAAAAAAAAAAAAAACGAAAATAGCGCGTTTATAAAGTTTGCCGACATTGACAATTATTTTAAGAAATTATTATGAGATATGATTATGATTACATATCCGCTTTTTATATGGGTGCTGGGCCTCAAAATCTAACCAGGTTCAAACTATAGGGATATTAAAGGAGCAAAATATGGATCTTGTATCCATTAAAAATATATTTATAGACGTCTCCATTTATAACTAACTTTTTCAAAATCGTTCATTTTAAGTGTAGTTTTTAAACAAAATAAAATTACATAAATCTCAAAATTGGAGGTCTTTAAAATTAAACAATTTATTGTATAACGCTAGTTTTCTATTCTTTGAGTTCTATTCAAATATATATAAATTGTCATGGTTAGAATTTTAGGCGCGTTCTTGGACATGTCCTTTAATTTAAACAAATCTTCACATTTTTTTTATAATATTTTGAAATAAGAACACCGAAGTATCATTAATGAGATACATAGAGTTTGTTAATATTTACTAGAATTATAATAGACCATACTGGCAAATTAACAACCATATTTAAATAAAAAATATTTTAACATCCAATCACAATCACACAGCAGTATGCTCGGACACGTATCTATCTTTGACTATAAATTCTCGTGCAGTAACAATACACCTTTAAATTCACGTAAACCATAAAAACTTTATTCATTCCATTTCCATTATTGATATTGAATATGGATGCCTTTGTATGTTATGCTAGACGTAAATAATGTGGTCATTTTTATTATCCTGTTGAGTTTCAGGATCACGTATTTTTCCGATAAAGTGACACTAAACGAAATCTGTACTGATATTTACAAATATATATTTTTTTATAATGACTTCTTATATTTACGCAAATGTTAGACATTGAAATAAAACCACAAATCCTTGCCAAAGAACACCGATTCCTACCTAGGATGATTCGCGAGGCTATTGAAATTAAAAAACATCCAAATTTCAATAGAGAAGATGGTTGGAAGCTTGCACAAGCCAGGGATCCAGTTGAATTGAAATTGATCCAAAACACCAACTGCCAGACCTCAAGCCACTGTGAGCTCTTTCTGCGTAGATCGGACCGTCAATAACAACTAATTTTTAAAAATGTATAATTAAAAAATGAAGATAGATATTGTAACATTAACTTTTCGGACCACCAACACCTCAGTCCGCCCCGTGACCACGAAGTGCTGCAAAGTCTTCGAAACGTCGGGAGAAAATATTAATTAAAAAATCGCGATAAAATCCGCAAAATAGTTTTAATTCAATATATTTTTTTTTTGTTTTTGTTTTTTTAAGCACACTGTTCTCTACAAACAGCATCTCCGACTCTGAAAACACTTCTCATAGTAAGCTACATCCCTGAATGCTTAAAGATATTTATAATCCAAGTGTTTTAGGTGGACCAAACCAAAAGTAAAAGTTAGTGGGTAATACAGTGCAGTACTTGTCAGAACAATCCCTTTTAGCGAACTTTCTTCTAGTGTACCTACATTTGCTTCCCAGTCGATTACAAAATATATCCTATATCCCACCATAGAAGGTCGATTTTCATTCATATTTACACACCCTAATAATAATATAGGAATGTCAGGTAAAGCTATCGGACGCCCGAGTTCTATCCAAATAGATTGAACTGGAAAATATCCAATGCAAATATCCAGTGCGCGGAATTACTTTTCGATGGATGTGGTATCTATGCGTGTTTACTTTGTATAATGGAAATATTTATTTATTTTATACACTTTGTACACGAGGTATACAGGCAAACCATGCCATGGGCATTCTCTCTCAGTCAAGTCGCGTTTTTGGGGATAAAGTCTATTGAGTGTTACGAAGTGAACATCCTTTATTCCTATTTACTTTTAATGGCATATTCATAATTAAGTTTTGCTCGCGGCTTTACTCGTATGAAAGCCGCGAAAGAAAAGTTAGGTTAAGAATTCAACTGTTTCCCCCGCAAGCAAATTACCGGAACAAAAGTGGGTAACCTGAATGAATTATTATATTAAATCCGTCCAGTGGTGTTTGCATTTATTTCTAACAAATATCCGACCATATTTACGAACATTTGCATTTAGATATAATTAGTAACAAGTAAGGTAAGATTATTCTAGTATTGCTGTTGCTGGGCGGTAGACATCACCAAACATCATGACCATTTACTCGTATATTTTTTTTATTGCATTGAATGTAGAGACAAGCATGACGTTCGCCTGATGGTAAGCGATACGACCGCCCATAAACAGAAGCAACACCATCCAGCATCTTGACTTACAAAATACTGTGTGGCATGTGGTCCACTGTGCTCGTCATCCTGAGACATAAGATGTTAAGTCTCATTACGTCCAGTAGTTACACTAGCTACAATGTCCTTCAAAACCGAAACACAACAGTGCATGCACACTGCTGCTTGGCAGTAGAAATAGACATTGTGATGGTACCCTGCCAGATGGACTCTTACATATAAGAGACCTACCACCAGTATGTGATTTGTTTATGGTAATAAAGTAAGTAAAGCCATATAGTCTACTAAGTAGATCAACTTTACGCAATTAGTAACACATTCTTACATTAATTTGGTAAAATCTAAGATGTATACATCATATCTCCTGTAGCGTTTCGTGGTCAATGCATACAGTAATAATTATTAGTATTTTGTTGCTTTAACACCATCCATAAATTAAAAAAAAAAATACTTTCTCTAAATTATTGTTCTGTATATACATACATACATAAACTCACGCCTTTCTCCCATTGAGGTAGGCATACTATGGAGCGCCAAGGGCTACGATCCAAGCATACCTTTTTCGCTTCTTCCACAGTCATCAGTCTCTTCATACATGCTCTTCGGTTACGAGAACTCCTTATTTGGCCCTTCCTTAAGAGGTCGCCAATTTTTCCCATGAAGGTACGTCTAGGACGTCCCCGTCCGACACTACCACTCACTTTCGCGACATAGATTTCTTTCGTTACTCTTCTTTCATCCATCCTTTCAATGTGGCCAAACCACCGAAGCATTCCTTTCTCAATCTTAGTCACTATATCTTCTTTCAATCCACATTTTTCTTTTATCAAACATCGAACATACATCCTAAACATACAAATTCGTTCACTTGTTCCACTCTTGTTTTGTTTATGTTGTGTCGATATATATTTTTTCTTTGTATTGTACAACAGTAAACACCACCTCCACAGCTTCCTACATCTTCAATAATTGTGAAGTGCCGCCCAAGGAGAAGAAAGGGTGAAAATTCAGTCACGCGCGAGCTAAGAGAACTCCGACTCATAAATATTGTAATCGGATGAACGCAAGTGTATTTCGTTCTTTAGTGAAATTTATTTAAATGCGGCTAGTTACGTATTCGAGTTTTTTATTGGCTTCACTGGTGCGGATTTGAGTATGAGCTTTGGTAGAGTATCCTTATAAGTTTTCTTGGAATCCACGACTAATAAGGGTCACAATACTTTTTGCCAGGGCAGCCAATTGATACAAGAGAAGTTGATACAATTTTTTTAATCTACATTCTAAGCCCGTGTTTTATCCGTGGTCAAGTAAAGTTAAAGGTTTTATTACACTAGTCGATCGCGCAGCTTCGCCTTGTTGTGAATTCGCTTGCAATTCGCCAGTGTGATAAAAGCCTTAACTTTACCTGACCACGGATGAAACAAGCCAGCCTAAGTGACACCTAGTTATCTCTCCCTAAATTTTATGCAACCATAATTAGTGAGATTGCGTTCAAACTGTTCATTAACTGATACGCTTAATATCATACAAATTTGTATGTTTTTTCATTCAAGTTATTCTGATATAAAAAAAAAATGAAACAGACTGACGCACAATGCGAATACAGCAAAAAAAGATAAGGGCTTTTGATCAAAAAAAGATAGATTTAAGCCTTAGTTTCTCCCAAGCTAATTCCTGTAACAGTACAGTCGAGAAGGGTTGAGATTAGACAAGCTGGAGTAATAAATCATCTGATGCACCGAACCTACATAATAAGATAAGGGTTTTGGAGGGTTAGATATTCTATTTCTTACCCGACTATCAAAATATTTATAAATAGGTTAGCTTGGCTGGTCTTGATAGAACAATACAATAGTCATAAAACATAAGAAAGTGGATAACCCGGTGGTGAATTGATGTTTTAAATTTGTTTATCTATTTTCGTTGCTGACTCTACGTGATTCCCATGAAACAAAAGTAGATTATTTGTGTTTTAAAAAAAGGTAAAGGTCCCGATTTATTGAGCTTCAAGCAATCTTACTAGCTAATTAAGGCCAATCTCTTGTATAATATCGGACGAATCGTCATCACGTTCATGCTGCAGGAAAAAAGAAGACTTAGGAGCAACCGATTTATTTTTGAAATATAACAGTTAAAATAAAAAAGATACGATATACCATAAACACAAACGTCATAGTTTATACAAAATCTCATTATATATTAATTTGCACGTTTGCTACATAAAGAAAACCCGTCCAAATCGAATCAGTAGTTCTTGATACAACCGCAGACATACCACGGTCGAATATAGAACCTCCTTTTTTGAAGTCGGTTAATAAAAACACTATACCCTAACAGTTGGTATATAAAATCTCATTGTTTTATGTAAATAAGTACATTGTTTAAGACACCGCAGCTGTTTATGTTAATGGCACGCTACATTTCATATTTCTTCAAACAACTGTTCTGCTACGAAATAATTTTGTGAGATTTACGTTTATACTTACTGTATCTATTGCATTATGTAACATTCTTATAGTATAATGCGAAACACGAGTAAATAAGTCGCTTGATACTAAATGGATGTTTATTACAAATAAATATAGGAGCCACTGAACGAATTCGAATTAAGTTTATCCCAAAAAAAAATCATATCTTGGGTTAACATTAGGCTACCTTTAAAAAGTACATAATTTGATTTTTATTCAGGAAAAATTTATTATCACAGACGTAGCATAGAGTTACACCTAGTATTTCGTGTACCCACAAGCATGCACTAAAAATAACTTCAACAAATTGTTATCAACTGAAAAATGGACTTCAAGCTGCAAAATTACGAGCGAAAGGCAATATCTGCGATACACCAAACGTCGTATCTTGTATTCAATACACGAGTGCATATGAAAATAATTTGGCGCCATAAAATTGGCAATTTTTCGGTCGGTGAGGGTCAAAATTTCATTATTCCTAGCAAATAATGCGGGGGTAGTGAGCTCATATATCTCGAGATTCGTGTAATATATATTTTGTGCTTCGTTTATATCGGCCAATCGTGAATTTAAATCGTGAAAAAATTTCTTTCTTAATACTTCGAAAGAAATTACTTTTAGTTACAAAATTATGGTAGAGACATTTTATAGGATACAGACCAGCAAGAATTAAAATGCAATGTATCTTAAACTTTTTAGTGAAATTTCGTCGAAGGGAAACCATCAGAGTTCAATAAAAATGGATCTAGTCAACAAGCTGAACAGACGGCACTGCTAAATTCCGGCAAAATTGGCGTGGGCCTTTGTCCATTACTATTTTTGATAAAACCGATGTAGTTTTTTACAATAGGAATTTTTGTGTTACGTTAATGCTGTTTACTAATACATGTGTATAGCGACCACCTGACTCTTTATTCAGTTATGTTAAAATCTAATAAGAATTTGAAAACATCACCTCCTGACTATCCATTCCATTCGCCTGACTGTTTTCCCAGACATCCTAATCGTCAGTATAGTTGATCGACTTGCTACCCAATCGCTCTCTAGGCAAGCACTGTCCCAGTGCAAACGTGCATTAAGTGAGACTAATGGTACCATATCTTAATAGGAATCTCTCTCATAATGTCCAAGTCATCAACGTTTTCCGAAAATATTCTCTCCGAGGGTCTTGGTTTCGCTGACGCTCCCATTTTTTAATAACTTCACTCGAATTGAATTTCATAATTGGCTCAGTGTAGAATGCAAAATGAGAAAATGTAGGTTTTTTTATGTAATGAAACGGTTTTAAGCCATTTTTTCGTAAGAATTAGCTACCGAAAATGATTTTTCGTTAGTTGTCTTTGTTATGTTAACTATAGTACACTTGTTCTGAGATAGTGTTTATTATTCATCTTTAAAAGCAACCAACTTTAACGCAATACAAAATGACTAATCAATTTCTAAGCTACAGATTACGTCAAAACCATAGATTTCGTATAAAAATTCCCTGTGTGAATAAGATTAACACATAAGTGAGCTGATTTAATGTAAACATTACACCAAGAGCTAACTGCCAGGACACGGAAATGTTTAGATACCATGCCGCTGTCGATAGCAAACCTAGCTTTTCAGTTATGGCTTCTTATTTACGCGAATGTTAGACATTGAAATAAAACTATTTTGCGGAATTTATCGCGGTTTTTTAATTAATATTTTCGCCCGACGCGCGACATTTCGAAGGCTTTGCAGCACTTCGTGGTCACGGGGCAGACTGAGGTGTTGGTAGTCCGAAAAGTTAATGCATACCTGAGAAGTTATCTGAATTTCGAAGGTATGTGAAGTCTGCCAACCCGCACTAGGCCAGTTTGGTGGACTAAGGCCTGAACCCTTTCAGTTGTAGAGGAAGTCCGTGCTCAGCAGTGGGCAGTATATAATACAGGGCTGGTATGGTATGGTGGTATATAATCCAATATAGTTCTATTAAAGAGCTCAAATGAAGTGAATTGAAATAATCGTGCTAATCTAGTATGTTTTTTGTTGCCGCCAAAACTCCTCGATAAAGTCTTGGTAAGGTAGCCACTGCTTTACTGCGACATACTACAGATAATAAAAAAGACAACCCAAACTTGGCATTGGCAAAATGTTCACACAATATAATATAATAATACCCTTTCTAGCCGATTTCGGCCACGGCGGCCAATCTCAACAGAGATCAGCCAGATACGCAGGAGATATTATAGTGCACAAGTGTGCACGGCGGCCAATCTCAACAGAGATCAGCCAGATACGCAGGAGATATTATAGTGCACAAGTGTGTGCGCAATACACAGGGTGCACTCGCTATTCCTTTACTCTCATAGTCCGGTGAGACGGCAATCCGACATGACCGGAGAGAGATCAGGCGCAGGACCAACGGCTTTACGTGCTTTCCGAGGCACGGAGGTATCACACCGCCAACTTCCTGACTCCGAGCTGCGACTGAGTAATTTTTAAGATGGAAAAACCCAGTCACAATGTTTTTGGCCCGACCCAGGATTCGAACCCAGGACCTCAGCGCGCAAATTGTACTCGTAACGCGTACGCAATACAACTACGCCACCGAGGCAGTCATTCAGTCAGTTCACACAATTGCCATAAGAAAAACATAAGTGCCCACGTGGTGAATTCTTCTTTTTTATTTAATTATTAGAAGGAAAAAAACTCATAAAAGCCCCTAGAGTAAGGCGCATCCAACAGTAGCAGTAGTAGTAGGAAATCAGCCTGTATATATCCGGTTCTAACAAGCCGGCATAATTGTGTCGACTGACAAGGGATAATCATCGCTCCTCAGTCGCTCTATCTGGATCTCTCCGCATACCATCACGTGCAGTGCACGTATTATATAAGGAAAAAGGATTACGGAAGGAAGTATGTAATTGAGCCTTCATTTACGGAAGAGAGCATCTTAGAATAGTATCAAGGTGTAAATTATTGTATAATCCACAGATTGGATTCACACGTCATTGCCATCGTAATTACCAATTGTACCGGATTACTGGATTATCTACCGGTTGCTTAACTCACTACATCGCTACTTATCCAGAAAACTTGGTAATCGACCATTATGGGATGGTGGTGTAAGTAATATAACATAGTTATATTGACCATAGAGTGTAGACATCAGTATATAATATATCAATACGTCGACAGCCTCTATGTTATTCTATAAGGAAATCAATAAAAATATCCACAATAAAGATCCAAAAGAAATACACGAATATACATCAAAAGATATTACAGATTCGAATTCTTCGAAAATTAATAAGCTTCTAATCCAAATATTGCACAATAATTCCGATTTTTTAAAAACAATAGCCCTAGAATTACGAGGACTCTATAGTCTATAACCCATAATCAAGCAAAACAACATAAGAGTAGTCCCAATTAGTGAAGTAAATAGTCTATTTTTTTTTTGTTTTCGCGGTGAAAGTGACTAATTACTACCGGCCAGCCTTCAAGGGGGGCGACTGAGCGGTTATGTTGGGTTCACCGTGCCTTACGACCCGTCGTTGAGCCACCCGGAGAGATGGAACCATCAGGCGACCGCCGCGCCGGGCTGAGTCCCTAACCTATTTTATATTCAGTTTTAGTTTTGTTATGAGAGAGCGGAATCTCCTGATACAGGCATTTTTTATGCCTACTAGGAGGCGCCAACCTTACCCTAATGTATTTTTTTTCTATTGTGGAACGAAATAAACATTTTCATTTTCAATATATATTTTTTCTGCTTCTTTTTCTTCTTCTTCTCGTAGTGCCTCTCCAACTAGTGAAGGTTGGCAGTCAGCTCAGCATATCTTCTTTTGTCCTTTGCAAGGCGAAATATGTCTGCAGCGCTTGCAATCCCCGTCCACTCGCGGATGTTCCGCAACCACGATTTTTTTACTGCTAAAGGTATCTAAAATAGACTAACTATTTAGGAGTTAGGACGCTACAACAGTTTCTGCAAATGCATGCGCGCCCCCTGGCGGCCGGGCCCTTACAGGTACTAGGTATGTATAACTTTGTAATCGATTCTAACTTCAGACAAGTGAAATCCGTTATACGGCCCCAACACATAAGGGGATAAGACAGAAGTGCTGTAGGTAAGTTGTAACAGCAAAGCTGACAAGCTACACCCAGTGGACTAGAATCGATTAATATTGTAGACATGAAAATGTACAGCCTGCCATATTATAATAATCAACAATATTTCAGTTACGGCTACTTTTAACTGTTTCATTAATTTCGTTCGGGGTTATTGAGAATTTGAATAATTCCAATGATTTTTCATTGTATAGCGCCACGCGTTCGAATTCACATCGCATCAATCAAGAATTCAAACCAAGATTCAAACGCATCATCTGCGTATTGTCGATAAAACAGTCCCTCATATGACGTTTAATTATTGTAAAACAGCGACATCTTGCGGCCTATATTGAAACAACTAAAAAGTCTACTTTACAAATGTTTCGTACCAACTTTGACAACCATGAATGACATTTGAAATGTCAATTGTTAAGTGTGAAACCTACTTATTATTACTATTTTTGTGATGTTACAAAAAATATTTTAAAATAACATATATAATAATACCTCATAATAAATTAATAGCTACAAAAACACATTTAAAACCAATTAAAGTGTCATTTTATAATACTATTGTAGTGCCATCTTCTGTGAACATTTTGCAACTGCAAAGTAGTTCGGGTTTTACCCGTGGCGCTCACAACCCAAACAATAAATTTCCAACATGGTGGCAATGTGCTACACAGTTTGAAAATGCAGTCCGTGTCATGCCGTGAAAAAAATCATTTTATGCTTGAATTTGGTGGAAAATGTCGGACCCTAAACGTGCTACTCTTATAACAGTGGGTGCTCCAATAAGTGCAAAGAATAATGTGAAAAAAACAGTGAGATTAACTATAAATTTGGATGAAAGCAACGAAAATAAATATCCGGAGCTAAATTACAAGGAACTAGTCATTGCAGAAGAGGTAAGTTATAACAGAAAATCATAGCAATTTACGCAACCATACTGTTTTTCCACCTCTTTGTGATGCTGGGAGGCTGCTAAAAAAAATTTGGACCGCCGACTTGCATAGATAAACAATCGCAGATGGTTTTGTGGGCGTCTGTCGAGATCGGTTTAGGATATTTTTTGCTTACGTTACACGGTTCTGTATTAGGTTTGTGACATGAATTTGCGTCCACGGGCCGTACGAGAAGCCCAGATAGCGGTCGCCATGTTTGCAGCAATCATAGAACGCGATTGTCAGCTTAGGCCATCATTTTAGGAGGCAATGTTTTGATCGCGTATGGTGCCAGGTTTTATGTTATTTATGCGCGAATATCATTATAATTCCTACAGATTTTAATGTGCAATTAACGAATACTGTCAATGACGAAATTGCATTGCATACGGCATCGAAAATAATGTGCTAAAGTCACTCAATGACCTAGGATAACCTACATGTTGTGTCGAACTCCGTTAAAAGCGAATCACACTTTTAGGTTATTTTTGTGCAATTAAAGTTAAATTTAAATGAAATTAATGTTTTTATGTCACTTCGCTGCGAGTACATAAGTTGGACGTTATGTACTGTACCTAATTAAGTACATGCCGCGTATAGATACACACGTACGTTGTCATATCGACGTGCTGCTCTAACTCGTTATTATGTATAGGCGAATTATTTTTGCACTGCTTTTGCGTTATTAGAAAGGATTTTTCGTTATGTACAAGCCTGGAGTCTTATGTTTGGTTATGTACATTGTTTGCAAACTTGAAGCGGCTGTGTTGTCAAGTTGGCATCGTATGTTGGTAGAGTGTCGGTCTTGCGACCTTTGCTTTCAACTTTTTCTTTTTGTCTCAGAATCGATAAATATATAGACGGGTGTCAATGTGTATCGCGATGGTTATGTATTCCGCGTGCACTATTTATTTATACGCTTGTGTGCGTGGGTGTGGATCGTATCTATACGTGTTCCGCCAAGTAGGTGTGTTCTTTTTTTGAATTTTTACGTGGAGCGCGGGTAATAAGTACGATGATAGGATTTAGGTGCATTAAAGGTTATCTTTTATTTATTCCTTGTGCTATTTTGAGTGAGTTGCCCTTTGTTGCTGCGGCGGACAGCTTGCTTTGAATAGGATAATGTAAAGGGTAGTTATCGTTTTGAAATGTAATCACAGATTAGTGTATAATGTAATGCGATGTCACGTTCGCCTTGCGTATGAAATAGTTGATAATGCTGCGCTTTTTTTTTAAATAATGATTTCGGTGGCACCGTTTGCGTCGAGATATTTCCTCTATATTCAATATGGCGCGAAAATGTCTAGCGATTTGAATGTTCGTGGGAGTGTTTAGATGGAATGTAGGTAATTATTTGTTATGTATGTTAATGAGTCATTCTTGTTGACATAATGGAATAGATGAAATAAAATCTAAGTTTAAATTGATTGAAGATGATTTCATTGTTTTTTTAAGAACTCCTTTTTTATAAACTTTTCACTAAAATCATGTGTTATTTATGAATGTGACACTTATTTAATAATTTATTGTCTGCTGTTCTGATTATTTTTTATTAATTTTCATAATTAAATCCCTAAAAGACTTTCAATTAGGGATGGACTAATTAATTATGGACCAATTAACCGACAATTGGATTTATTTCAATGAAGATTTTTTAAAGTTATATCTATGACTTGGTGCGTATCTACCTATGATTAATTTTTATCTTTCAGCGTAAAAAAATATCTGTGAAAGAATTCTATGATGGTTCGAACTTCGAATCGAATTATTCAAAATTATAATGTTTATACCTACTTACCTAGTACCTACTTATTTAGTTCTGTACCTAGATAAGTACTTATCTATTGAGGCCATTTCTCAACGGCCTTCCACTTTCAACTTTGTTTTTGTAACCCTTTTTTATAATGTTGGCCAATACGGTCGGATATTGTAATCGTTATATCCGTCGTATACCAAAATAATAAAGTTTAAAATTCGAAATATGACACATTACATTTTACGCCTTGTTGAACTCTGATAAAGTTGATATTCGTTTGTGACGAAATAGTACATTGTTACAATTATGTCCTCAGTCAATGAACTTTAGGAAATTGCGCGCGTGCTGCTCGTCCTTTTTCGCTCTCGTTCGTTGTTCGCGCGCGAGTGAGACAGCACGAGTGCTTGTGAATGATGTAAGAGCGAGATAAGACGCTCGTGCTTGTGAGTCATTAGAGTGGATCGCTAGTTATTCGTCTTCCTCTCTGATAGTACGATTCGCGATACTATAGATAAGGATAGATGTTTCTCTACATAGCAATGAATCTGTTTTCGTAATAGTGTGATTATTAAGCCACGTCCACACTAATAAGACACCTTTACCTTGCCAGGTATACCTATATCTTTTAGCTTAGTACCTACATAATAATATCAATAGAATATAAAATATCATTCACAATCACGGAAAAAAATCGAATGGTTATTCATCAAACGGCCACAATATTGTGTAAACAATTAAATTATGTTGCTAATTAAATCCATCTCCAAGCTTACGCCTACACTTCTGAAGGGATAGGTAGAGGCGCAACGCTTTATGGAGCACCTTAATACGGAACTGCTCGAGTACTATATCACGTTATTTTGATAAGCTCTAATTTTCACAAATCACCTAAATACATAGTTACATTTTCCACCAGAGCAACAGGCAGCTAAATCTGAATAATGACAAATGAAATGTGAAAAACAATTAGATTTCAAATAGCGTAGGTATCTATCGATATTCCAAACCATTAGAGAGAAAACAACGAAATATGATTTGTGGTCTTAGACACTGCCTATGCTAATGTGTTTTGTGCGCTCCGACAACTCATTTCACAATTTACTGTAACGCACAGTAAACAAAAATATTATGTGCACGCTAAAAACGCGCGTAGTCGCGTTAGCGCATAAAAAATCGCCGCACCATGAGCATAGGCCCTTAGTCTCAAGGTAATTTCTAACAAACAACCTTAGTATGTTTTTTTATTCGTTTTATATTTAGTCTGTTTGTCGATGCTTATCTATGTAACAAATAAATATTTTTTTGGCAAAGCGACGACTTTCCAGAAAGTAATCTAGTCGGGATCCTGTGCAAATATTGTATAACTAAGAGTAAATAATAAATATCAATATCATTATAGTTCTCACAATAACAAAAAAAAATCTTAACGTTTAACAAAATTGTATAAATATTATAAGAGGCCATGAACTCTGTTTTCTACTATTGTGCTGATAAAGATATGCATATTATTATCTTATCAAAATAATAATAGAATTTGGTATCGGCTTTTGCAATAACATAGTGTTCAAGGAAAATTAAATGTACACATTCAAAACTACAAATGTAGGGCACATATAATGCAATAATAAAGTCTTCATAGATCTCCACATCTATGTTCAAGAAACAAAAATTAAAACAGCATTCTACTTCAGTTACTTCCTGTAATATTGTATTACCTGTAATTTTACTTTATACCTTGAACTGATTTTGAAAAGAGGAACACTAGAGTTTTTGCCCATTCTTCTCTGGCGAGAACTGCTTTCCGAACTGGTGGTAGAGCTCATATTGGTTTGAATAAATTATATCATTTCATTTCATATAGTTCAATATAGGACTAAGTTTCTGGTATTTCCATAGTAGTCCATGCAGTTAGCTGGTGTGTTTAAGAATATTATATCTCTATTTTCTATTTTAATATATTCCAGACTGCCTCGGTGGCGTAGTTGTATTACGGTACGATTGCAATGCTGAGGTCTCGGGTTCGATCCCCGGGTCGGGCAAAGTGATATTGGGTTTTTCTACTCAGTATGAACCCGGAGTCTGGAATTTATGCCTGATATGGCGTTAGGCTCGCCTCCTATCACATCATAGGACGGAATACGCACGGCGAAAAGTGGTTGCACTAGTTGCACCTCTGCCTACCCCTTCGAACATAACGGGTGTGAGTGTGTGTGTGTGTGTAATATATTCCAAATCTACCATACAAGTCTTACTGTTGTGGGGCTCCTTTTTCCGCACTTAGCCCGTAGAAAGTCAGGCCGTTGTGCATACCATACAAGTCTTATACCAATGTCTTGACTTTTGGATAGCATGTGCAACCGATAAATGTATTTTTGTAATAGTATTGATTGTAGACACATTTTCTTGTACTTAGCCCATAAAATAAACGAGTTGAGGTAGCCTAGAAAAATTTACATACTTGTGGTCGCTTGAAATCAAATTCTTTCTGGAACATATTACAGGTGTCTAAATAGCTGAAATGTGAACCCAGGATATGGTCTATGTCTATGCTTCAAAACTTCAAAACTTTTACATTTATTATAATTATAAGTATGATTTGTTTTTCATATTAAAATAATTTTACAAATTTAATATATGTACCTACATGTTTATAATTATGATGTCTAATAAATACTAGATAAGGATATTATCATTTGTCAATAGCACTTCATAAGATAAGATATTGCATAAAAAAACAATTAATGTATAATTCATGTCTCTACTATAAGGTCTGGGGGATTCGTTTTGAGATTTTTACAATTAGCATAACATATTAGGAAACGTACCCATACTATGTGACCAATTTTTGACAATTTTGTCAATTTGTCAAGGGTCATGTAGTATGGGTACGTTCCCTTAGGCAACTTAAAATATGCAATAATTGTGAATTCAGTGCAATTTTTTTCCCTTTAGCTTACTCATATTTACTCAACATAACTTATTCATGCAAATGACATACACCCACACACACTCACGCCTTTTTATCCCCGAAGGGGTAGGCAGAGGCGCAACTAAGTGCACCCACTTTTCGCCGTGCCTATTCCGTCCCATGATGTGATAGGGGGCGAGCCTATCACCATATCGGGTACATATTCTACACTCCGGGCGGATACTGAATTCTAGAAAAATTTAATATCACTATGCCCGACCTGGGGATCGAACCCGAGACCTCAGGATTGCAGTCGTACCGTAATACAACTACGCCACCGAGGCAGTCATATGACAGTATAGTAAGAAAGTCGGTAATTCAACGAAAAAACGTCATATTGCATGGGTGTGACGCGTGAGTGACGGGGACAATGCTCTATGAAAACGAAACTAATCGATTATCTGTTTCCAAAGCCAATGTGTAACTTTCACTGCCAAATATTGTATCTCACTCCCACAATCATAGACGTCACCTAGTTTTAAGGATCACTCGGCATTTTTTTTATTTTATCCTAAAATGTTAGTGAATTAAAAATATATTAAATGCGACTTTTTTATACATTTTTTCCGGTTTTTAGAAAAACTATTAGACGTTAATTTGCGAGTGAATTAAAAATATATTAAAAGCCACCTTTTTATACATTTTTCCGGTTTTTAGAAAAACTATTAGACGTTAATTTGCGCAGGATATGATAACCGAATTATAGAAACTCTAATGAAAGTTAAATCATGTCTCTAATATTTACTAAAAAGAATTGTACATAAAATTAATATGAACCTTAACTTATTATGGCACAGGATGACGAGCACTATGCATGTCATGCTTCACTTTGTAAGTCAAGGTTCTGAGTGGGTATTACAAACATCAATATAACATGACACGATCATGGCGTTTACCATTAGATGGGCGACCTATACTTATCGTCATTTAGTATTAGTTGTTTGGAAAAAAACATTTTTTTAGTAAGCGGATGTCCTATCTTATCAGTTAAATATGTATGAGACCAAGTTTAAAAACCACTTAGTTCATATCTGTCCAAAGAAATGACATCATCGAATAATTACTATTAAATTCGAATAATTAATATAGAATTAAGTATACAGATAATATATTTTGAATATCCATATTTTTTTGGTGCACTTTGAACCATTCTTTTTTTATGGCATTGAATGACGAGACGTGCATGCCGTTCGCCTGATGGTAAGCGGTACGACCACCCATAAACAGTAGCAACATCATCCAGCACTTTGAGTTACAAAGTACTGTGTGGCATTCCACTGCGCTCGTCATCCTGAGACATAAGATGTTAAGTCTCATTATGTCCTGTAGTTACACTGGCTACAATGTCCTTCAAACCGAAACACAACAGTGCATGCACACTGCTACTTGGCGGTAGAAATAGACATTGCGGTGGTACCCACCCAGACGGTCTCTTACATATGAGAGACCTACCACCAGTAAATTTTACTGCAAATGTGCAAATAGATGCCATTTCAATAATTCAAGGCCAAGTCTATTCACACATTATAATGTGGTTTTAGATGTGAAATTTTAATGGTAATTTCCATGTTTCAGAGGAAGAAGAGGATAGAAAATGGAAAGAACACAGGGCTGGACCCGTTCTCGGAACATGACAATGATATTATCCAGTGTGCGAGGATATTTGAACAGAAATATGTAAGTATTTGGTTGGTTATGAGTCACTACTGTTTTAAATGTAATTAGTGTGAATACTAAACATAAAACCAACAGCGTATACAACTTAGTATTTTTTTTTATTACCATTTAGCACAGACTATATTTTAAATTAAGAAAAAAAATATGGAAACAGGTTTATACACTATGAAGATGGTATGATGTAAAAAAAACGATTGTTTTCATTAAGTTCTACAAAGAAGCAAATTGCAAAATACCAGTTTGCTATAATAATATGGGGTATCTATTTTTAGTTCAACCTTGTGTTGGTGAAAGGGATTATTGTGATATTTGTACATATTTTTATCATTAACTCGCGCCACGTTAGTGCAGAAACCATGCAAGGTTTAATTAGGTCAACGCCGTGTGTTAGATGTACATTGCACGTTCCTTTGTATGACTGACATAAAACTTTTAAAAATAATGTGTTGATTATAAATACGGTAAGGGTATTTTACGGCTACGTAACAGCGGATGTCAATAGACTATATAAAACGCTACGTTCGATCCCACGATCAAAATTAAAATTAGTCACCTGTAGGCATGTAAAACTACCTTTATTGATAGGTATACCTTAATTTTAATCACACACTATTTAATAAAATCCATTTAACTGATTCAAATTGTGTTTGATAGCATAGTGTACTAAACCGCACAGTTGCAAGTTCGACTGTCAGGTCAACATTTTCCGGTATAACCGGAAAGTTGAACAAGGACATATAATAGTGTGTTATTTTTTTGTATAATTTAAGGGGGGCAAGAGCACGTACGGCAAGAAGGGTCGGTCGAAGATCGACGAGTTTGCGGACATCGGCGCGGGATACGATGAGTCTGATTCATTTATTGACAACACGGAGGGGGTGAGAGCGCGTTTATTTCACTTTTGTTTTTTTTTATGTATAAAATCTTTGATAAATTATAAACCTAGATAGAGTGACGCGCTGCAATGAAACTAAAACAAACAGGCCAACTTTTCTTAAGCTAGTATGCGTGACAGCTTTGTCATACGCTATCGCTGCATCATTATGCGTATCCTTGTGTACGCGCATAATGATACCAGTTATTACATGGTTTCTATTAAAATGGGGAGAAAATTATATCCATGAAAAACAACAAAAAATAATTCACTCGAACTCATTTAGTGGACAACTATTGGCCTCTATATTTTTCGACGCGTGTCACATGTTCGACAGTGTCTATCTAGGTATATAATTAATCAAAGTATAAAATGGCTCTACCCTAAGTTCCTTTACATACCGTTCCCATTCTTTCGTATTTGTGTCAGGCAGTTTATTCCCCATAATATACGAATATAATAAAACATGGAAAACATTGTTTGTGAGATTTTATTGGCTTCCTCTTTTCAAACAAAATAAAAGCTTAAACAATTACTTATGATAATAAAAAATATACATATTTCCCGATTACCCGCGGTTGTAATTTGTGCCCTAGGTAGATAATTTTTACCGTCACCACATCCCATGCGGTTGAGACAATAGTTGTACGACCAGTGGTATTTTTTACTTCATAAAACACCACAATAACTGTCACACAGGTTTGTTAAATATAAAAAGTTGGAAATGAGCTGTTAATCTTCAAACGCCTGAACAGATCTTCATAAATTATAGCTAAGAACCATCTCGATCACATCAGCTTTCAAACAAAAAAAACCGCGTCAAAATAGGTCCATTCGTTTGAGAGCTATTACGCCACAGACAGACATACAGATACACAGAAACTCCCTAAACTTATAACACCCCTCTTTTTCTGTCGGGGGTTAAAAACCATACATATTTAAGAAATAATGTTTTAATTTCCAGTACGACGAGATGATTCCCCCCGATATAGACACGTTCCACGGCGGTTTCTACATCAACTGCGGTTCGCTGGAATTCAAGGACATGCCCAACGTGGATATGGGCACGTCCGACGGCGAGCCTGGCGGGAACAGGCGGAATAAGGTCAGTACGACTGGAGACAAGCCGTCTTGTGGTTTTCCGGTAACCGGAATTTTATTTCCCGGACGGATTCCGGGTAGTAATTTTTTGCATTTTCTACGTAGTGTCATGCTTGGATAGATAAATATTAAATTTAAGTGTCTTTCCGGAATAATATTCACTGTAGTTTTCCGGTATAAATATTTGATGTGTTAATCCAATACATCGTCTATCTGTGTGCCAAATTTCATCCTATTCCGTCCAACAGCTTCTGCATGTACTACTAGTAAAAATTCAAACACCTTCACCAACTTTCATATTCATAATACCAGTTGCAGTTATTAAAATAACTTCTCGTTTGTGTACAGAGGCGTATATCATCAAGCAGCAGCGATGAGGAGTCGTCAGAGAGCTCCTCGGAATCCGAGAGCCAGGACGAGAAGGACCCGAAGGCGATCGCGAACGGCGCCGTCGACTCGCACAATACTGAACACCGGAAAAAGGTACACTAGCCTCTGTAGACACGGGTTTGAGTAATGAAAGTACTAGGAATGTGGTGTTTTATTACATCCCAATTCCTAGTAATAGACAGTAGTTTTTTTTTTACTTTTAGGTATCAGTTGCAATATATAGAAAAGAAAGAATTAGTATAATCAGCTCAAAAGTAAATAAGTTACAAGACTTTGTAATCTCGTGAAAGGGGTGAGGCGTCAAATTACAGGAAAGATATGCTATACACGAACCGTAACTGATGCCACCATTTGCTCCTTTGACTTTATAAAATGAAACTCACCTTGTGGTCTGCTTCCTCGAACAAAGGAATACTGTGGTGTCGATTTCTTGGAATCAAAAAGAACACCAGTGAACAATACCGCGATACGTTGCCTACGTGTCTAAAGTAGAATGCGTTGTGGTTTCCGGTGGATCCGGGACACGAGTGTTTTAAAAAAAAGAAACTTGAAGATTTTTTTTTTTGCAGAAGAACAAAAAGGTCGATAAGATAAAAGCCAAAAAAGTGAGGAGAACCGATTCGTCTGCAGCCACTTCGGGAAAACAAACTTCTGATGGTATGTAATGTTAACAAATTTATTTCAATGATTAAATAATTTTGTGCTCACCAGATGTCCAATAAAGTAAAGGTGCACCATAGACTGTTCTTACCTAGGACTAGTATTGCTCGCGGCTCCGCCCGCGTGAAAAATTTCGAAATAAAAAGTAGCCTGTAACACTCAGGAGTTATGTAGCTTCCTATTAGTGAAAGAATGTTCACAATCGGTTCAGTAGTAGTTCCTGAAATTAGCGACCAAACAAACAAACTAACAAGCTTTATAATATAAGTATAGGTTTTATGTGGTTTTGGACTAAAAAAGTGTTTGAAGTGTCAATTTACCTACTACCCGTTGCTGACAAAATTAATGGCCACTTTTTTAAAAGCTTTTTTTGTCACGTGAGCTTTTTGCTCTTATATTTCCCAATATTACCGCCACGCTTGCCTACAGTAGTGGAAATATTACCCAAGATTTTGGAAAATAAAGCACAGCATGCCACTGTAATAAAATAACATAAGTCGGGGGGCCTTTTCCGTCTACGGGGCGAATCCCTCTTTTTGCAATTACGGGCGTTCTAATCGACGGATAGCTTTGATAGCCGTATAGATAAAAGAGCATAATGTCTCAGTGCGAACAAAATCACTTAGGCGTCATAAGTCTTTACAGGACAAAATAGAATGAGGATTAAAGTTTACTTGCATTTTGAAAGTGAAACGTGAGTGACGTGTAAAGCCATTGTATTGCAGATAAATATAAAATTATACAACTTATAGTGTCAGAAAACTAATATATAAAGTTTAATATCCGTTTAAATGTAGCTCGTCCTTGTTTTGCAAGAAAGTGGTGTAATAGTTAATTATTTAACGTGATAAATGTATGACCTCAAAATTGTCAAGTGCCTTATTTCATCTATTATGGAAGGGGTTAGATCGGCATATGACGATCTAGCCCCATTTCAGGCGTCGTAAACCTTTTTAGGAAATGCAACTAATATCGGCACTTGTTATACTTAAAAAGGACGTTTGGATTCTATAATGGATCACGTATAAAAAAAAAGTGAGAGGGGGAACCACACAGTCTTCAGGGGTTAAAAAATTGGATTGGTGTCTTCTCATTTTGTTGTGCACCGAATAAAATTACGTTTACAACCCCTGCCTTCTTTAATGTGCCGAAATAGTCCCCGAAAAAGTTATTTACGCATAAAACGAGAATTTTATGCTCATTATTGACTGTCTCCCACCGATACATAATCTTATCATCTTATCTTTCAAATAACGAGCGATTTCCGTGTAATCAACCCCTGTGACGGATTTCCCCGTTTTTGAAGGGAAAATCCGTCTAACTGACAAGTTTTTTAAAAAGTTGTCTTAATCAAAATTAAATATCATAAGGGCATATAAAAGATTAATAAATGCTTAAGTATGTTAAACCTTCACATAGATAAAAAGACAACATTTTATTCAAATATGGCCCAACTAGTGTGAGTCATGCAAAAACTTATAAAAAAAAAAAAAAAACTTTATTCATCACGTAGGCGAACATAGTTGCACTTATGATAAGTCAAGATACATTAAATTGATTATATTAATAATTATTATAAATACCAATGGTCACTTATATAACTACCGACATTTTTATTGGGAGTAAATCTATGATAAGAAATAAACAAAAACAAAAAACTTTACCGGAATTAGCCCTCCTGACTTACCTACAGTTTGATGAACATTCATTTTACAGAGACTTATACAGGAAAACTGGCATTTTAACCGAACTTCATGAGATTAGGTGCATTTCGAGTACTTCAGCGATATCATGTTGAAACTCGTCAATTGAAAAACCACAATACATGAATGATTTTAAAAAATACCATCATAGTGATGCGCTTGAATGAGTCATGTCCCGGGATCACCCGGAATGTATTATTAGTCAATGTCTATAGTAATACAGTTGATTGTTATTCAGCAATCACATAACTCCAAGAACATCGTTTTAATATTTTTTTTATTGCATTGAATGACGAGACGAGCATATCGTTTGCCTGATGGTAAGCGATACGACTACCCATAAACATTAGCAACACCATCCAGCACCTTGAGTTACAAAGTACTGTGTGGCATTTCACTGCGGTCGTCATCCTGAGACACAAGATGTTAAGTCTCATTATGTCCAGTAGTTACACTGGCTTCAATGTCCTTCAAACCGAAACACAACAGTGCATGCCCACTGCTGCTTGGCGGTAGAAAATGCTATACCGTCAACTAGGATGAGTTGGAACATGTCCCTATTTTTCTGCTTAGCGTAAATAAGTCTGTAATTGGGCGCAATGAACGGCAATAGACTCGTTTCCTATTACATGGGACCAATGCTAGCGAAATTCCGGTGTCATAACATCTCTGTCTACCCTCGAAAAGGGAAAAAGATTTGATGCTATCTATGTATAAAGTATGGTATGTTCTAATCCAGGATATGAACTATTTGCGTCCAAGTTTCATCTAAATTCATTCAGAAGTGTTTACTACTAACAAACATCGAATAATCTTAAAACAAATTTATACTAGCATTTATATAGCAAGAAATATGTGTATGAAAGAAAGAAAGAAACATTTATTGCCACAGATGAGAGAACATGTCGCACCTTTAGGACGAAAACGACACAATTAAAAAAAACGAAAATTGAGTTATCGTCATAAAATTACTTAAAACGAAATTTTCAATACAACAATAGTTCAAACACTGCCATATTCAAGCGGGAAAAGGACAAAACTATTATATCGGACCCTTTTTTATTATCTATACTAATATATAAAGCTGAAGAGTTTGTTTGTTTGTTTGAACGCGCTAATCTCAGGAACTACTGGACCGATTTTGAAAATTCTTTAATAGGAAGCTACATTACTCCTGAGTGCTATAGGCTACTTTTTATCCCGGAAAAACTTTTCCACGCGGGCGGAGCCGCGCGCAATGCTAGTATTTTCACAAAAAAGGGACCAGTTTTTAATGATTTTATGACAATAACCCAATTTTTTTTTTTTTTTAATTGCGCCGTTTTCGTCCTAAAGGTGCGATGTAACTAATAGGTAATTAATAAAATAAAAAATCAAGGGACAAAAACAATAAAAAATAAATAAAACCCTATCAAATATACCCATTACCACACGCGCACTCATACCGTCTTATTACAAAAAGATAGCTTAGTACTGGGTTTAAACCAAGACTAAAAAGTCTTGGTTTGTTACGGTATTAAAGTTAGTTCTCGGACTAAAATTCATTCTTATTACAAATCCAAGACTAGCCGAGGATTATCTAGTACCGAAGATAGTCCCTGGTTCAATTAGTATCCACAGATTATAAGGAAAAAATTACAGTTTCATTCACTCGGCGATTGATGCACCGTTCCTTTTAACATAAGTTTGTGTGAAGAGAAAGCCAAAATGTTTAATAAAATGTGATTTTGACGATGGTGATGATGCTAAATATTATAATATATAATATCTTGTCATTTAAATATATTTTAAATCTAAATAATTTCAAATGGCGTGAATTTTGTGTTACTGTCGACTTGTTTATTTAGCTAGCGTACAACGGAATGAAGTGTGCGGCGCGCGTATTAGGATATTATTGAAATGTTTACATTTCGGTTTATTTATAATTCTTTTGAATAGCAGTTCAAATAACATAAAGAAACGTTGTTCTTTAATTATAATTATTTAGGTACGGCAACAGCGTCACAAGTGCAATAGTTTTTGTTGTGAAAACATGTACGTAACGTATACGATAGTTATTCCAGTTGAAAATGGAGCAATCAAAGAAAAAAAGGGGTGAAAATTTGACTTTTGAAGTAAAGGTTAGTCCAAATCAATCGTATTATTAATAAACAGTGTAATAACATTACATAATAATAGTGAAACTACATTTATAGCGAAAATCTTCATCACTTAATTAAAAATGATTCACGCGACTACGGGGTCTATTAAACCGCTGGTTTGTTTCCAACACTTCCAAATCCATTAAATCAATGGAATTTATGTCCATTTCTATATTTTTGTTGATATTTGATTGTCTTAAAACATAATTTCGACTTGATGTTCAACGTTTCGAGGTTAGTACTGGAGTTAAACTAGGGCTCAGAGAGGTTTAACTTTAGTACCATAGATAATCCTCGGACTAGCGAAAAACTCTGTTTTGTAATAACGTTTATTTTAATACATAGTTTAAACCTGGTACTAAACACGGTACTAAAGTTAAACTTCGTTTTGGAATAAGGCGGTTAATGTTTTCTTCCTTGGATATGGTATAGATTATTATGTAATAACTAGCTTTTGCCCGCGGCCCCGCCCGCGTGAATGAGTTTTCCCGGGATATGAGTCCCGCTTTATATTTTCCCGGGATAAAAAAATAGCCTACGTGTTAATCCAGAACATGATCTACCCGTGTGCCAAGTTTGATCGAAATCCGTTCAGTAGTTTTTGCGTGAAAGAGTATCAAACATACATACATCCGTACTTACAAACTTGACTTTTATCCCGGGAAAACTCATTCACGCGGGCGGAGCCGCGGATAAAAGCTAGTTTTCTATATGATAATAATGAGGGTTATGATATGTCGTATTACTTTCACATGTCATATTATAGTTTGTTATTATTATTATATTTAGTTAACAATGTGTGCGGTAATGCGCCGTGTTTGAAAGCAGAGTACATTATAGGTGCCGTTTCTGAACCTTTTAATTAAAATATCATTGGGTCCAGATAGAGTGTCGACTGAATCGCCAGTTGACGTACTTATGCCGGCTACGTACGGTACGTATGCTATTTGAAATCGGATATAAAAAAAATTACACACGCACTCACGCCCTTTATCCCCGAAGGGGTAGGCAGAGGTGCAACTAGTGCACCCACTTTTCGCCGTCCGTATTCCGTCCCATGGTGTGATAGGGGGCGAGCCTATCGCCATATCGGGCACAAATTTCAGACTCCAGGCAGATACTGAGCAGAAAAACCCAGTATCACTTTGCCTGACCCTGTGATCGAACCCGAGACCTCAGCATTGCAGTCGTACCGTAATACAACTACGCCACCGAGGCAGTCAAAAAAAAACTTTACTATGTACAATTATGTGTTATCGACAGATAATGGTCACGGTGACGGTGAGAGCGCAGATTCCCGCACATCCCAATCAGACTCGCTCACGTCCAAGCCGGCGCCGAGCTCTGAGAACGCCATCACGTCCGACAGCTCAAGGTAACCATTAATCAGAAACCAACCATAATAACCATTAATAACCATTTTTTGACGCATCTCTGTGCTCCCTGGTATTGCAGATGTTCATGGGCGGCGGTGATCACTTACCATCAGGTGAACCATATGCTCGTTTGCCCCCTATATCATAAAAAAAAAACCAGTATTATGTATTCAAATGGGAGATAATCTTAATGTCATGTGACACTGAATTACACTCCTTATTCATATCAGAAATCATGCGGGCTTAGCATGTGGCAAAAAACACGACACAATATCACCAGGATTCAAGTCTGCTATAAGTTTACTCCACCCCGTATCCTCCAGACCTCGAAAAAGAAATCTTCTGTTCGTGGTAGTGGGCGATCGGTTGATAGGTCGATCAAGCACCTGTTGATTTCCCGTATCTGAATAGGAGCTCCTAGAGCCCTCCGCTTCAGATCGCTCCTCCAGAATACTGTTTCCCAACGGGGGACCATAAGAAGAAACACCCCTGAGGACTGGTTGACGACTCCGTTTCGTTTTATTGGGATTGGTTGAGAGACTAACACGTGACTGACGTATTGGTCTCTCGATCAATCCATCACATACCATACCAGCCCTGTATTATATACTGCCCACTGCTGAGCACGGGCCTCCTCTACAACTGAGAAGGGTTAGGCCTTAGTCTACCACGCTGGCCTAGTGCGGGTTGGCAGACTTCACATACCTTCGAAGTTTTCCTTCACCGTTAAAGCGAACGATAATTCACAAAGAATACACACATAACTTTTTAGAAAAGTCAGAGGTGTGTGCCCTTGGGTTTTGGACCTGCGGAGATTCGTCTCAGCAGTCTGTTCCACTACCAACTAGGCTCGATCAATCACAAACATAAAAATTAAACTACATCGACTTACCGAGTTGCGTTTTTTTGCCACATTCTAAGCCCATTGACGATGCCCAGTCTTCTAATGTCCAGTAAGTAATACGAATGCAATAGAACACAAAGCTGCTTGTCAGCAGAAATAGAAATTGTGGTGGTATTTACTAAGAAGAATTATAGCATACCAGGAACTTCCAGGTACTTAACAATTATAAATCGTTTTGGATTTATCGGACTGGTCCATTTGAGCAGTCATCTTGAAGATATCCATGAGTCACACAATTATGAACAATATCTAATAGTTAATTTGTATTTTATTTCCAGAGATGTAGAGCCTAAAGTGGAAGTTGAATTGCCTGCGCATGTGACGCAGGCAGTCCAGGAGTTAGAGGAAGCCGTCGGGAAGATGCTGCGTGACAACTCTAATATTAACCACAAGGATTTGTTGAATAATGCTGATCATTATATTACTAGGTAAAAAAAATGTACAATGGAAATGGTAATATTATTAATGTGGGATGTGTAAAATGAATAGATCAGACTACATTTTCGTTTTATATGATGATTTAGTTAATATTTTTAAATATGTCTATGGACAATAGATATTTACAATTTGATATGGAGTATTGTTCTCCGATATGCTGTATTAAAGAAATTACCATCTACTGTGTAGTTTATTATAAGTTTGTTTTTGAATATCCTTAGGGTGGAGAGTGCGATATCGTCGAGTACGGGCGCGTGCTCGGAGCGTGTGACGCGCGCCACACGCACCCGCACCGCGCGCGCGCTGCGCGTGTCGCGGCACGCTCTGCTGCACCACCTGCGCACGCGCACCGCGTCCGCGCCCGCGTCCGCCGCCGCGCCCACACCCCCGCCCACATCCGCCGCACAGGCCACCAGTAAGTGTAAACACCACACACTCACACACACACTCTCACGCCTATTATCCCCAAAGGGGTAGGCAGAGGCGCACCTAATGTACCCACTTTTCTACGTGCGTATTCCGTCCCATGATATGATAGGGGGTGAGCCTGTCACCATATCGGGCACAAATTCCAGTCTCCAGGCTGATATGAATAGAAAAACCCAATATCACTTTGGCCAACCTGGGGATCGAACCCGAGACCCCAGCTTTGCAGTCGTACCATAATACAACTACGCCACCGAGGCTAACACTAATCAGTAAGTATTAAAAAATTAAACGCAGCGTGCGACGTACATTTACAAGGTGGACAGACGACCTTGTAAAGATCGCAGGAACACGCTGTAGCCCGCATCTAACAGGTTGGTCTGTAAATCTTTGGGCGAGATCTCTGTTTAGCATTGGACATCCAAAGGCTGAAGAAAAAGAAAAAAATATGAACCAAGTGATCTTCAACAATGAGTAAATTATTACTATGACTTGCCCATGGAAGAAAAGTAGAAAGACTTCCGTCTGAGCTTACTTTTTTACCTGACTACAGTGAAGCAAAAACAAGGGTTGTGATTTTTCGTCATAATACTTATGAACAACAACGCTAACTACCTATTCGATATTTCATGTACTGACAATCGTAACAATTTATATTTATTAACAAAAAAAATACTAGTGGGCTTAGAATGTGGCAAAAAACGCTTAAATCGATGTTGTTTAATTTTGATATTTGTAATTGATCGAGAAACCAATACGTCACTCACGTGTTAATCTCACAATGAATCCCAATAAAACGAAACGGAGTCGTATCGTGTTTTTTTGCCACATTCGAAGCCCATAGACTCACAAATGTATGAATGATGATTATTAAAAAAAACATTACCAGAAAAACATGTCTAAATACATCACTAAAAACTAATATTAATCTTGCAGCATCAGCCACTGCCCTGACAACTGCTCAACCGACCACCACCACTGCCAGTACCACTGCCACCACCACCACGACTACCGCGGGACATAAACGGAAACTGGACGACGAGCGTGAACAAGACTACAGCAAGCTCACTGACGAGCAACGAGAGGCCAAGATTGTGGAAACTTTACAGAGGTGAGTGTATAGTGTCTACGCTATTTTGAGTTGGACTGACTAGACCGGGGCTGATTATTTTGCTTAAAATTATCATTGGCATGAAATGGCGGATTTAATGTTGTTTACTATGGTCAAGAGGTCCTTTTATCCCCAAAGAGGTGGGCAGGTAAAACTAGTTGGGTGCACTTTTTACTATGTGTGTTCAGTCCCATGATGCGTGCCTAAATCCATACGGGCACAAGTTCTAGGCTCTGGGCTGATACTGTCTAACAGGCACAAGTTCCAGACTCCGGGCTAATAATCATAATAGTAATAATCCCTTCCTAGCCGATTTTGGCCAATTTGATTTTTTTTTCTCATTCCAATGACCGGAGAGAGATCAGGCGCAGGACCAATGGCTTTACGTGCTTTCCGAGGCACGGGGGTGGTATCATACCGACTCCGAGCTGCGACTGAGTAATTTTTAAGATGGAAAAACCCAGTCACAGTTTTTGGCCCGGCCCAGGATTCGAACCCAAGACCTCAGCGCGCAAATCGTACTCGTGACGCGTTCGCAATACAACTGCGCCACCGAGGCGGTCAAGTCGAGGCCGGGCTAATACTGACTAGAAAAACCCTAATAACACTTTGTCCAACTCGGCATTTGTACCAGAGACCTCGGAGTGGTAGCCGTACCACGAACGCAATACAACTACGCCACCGAGGCAGTCCCCTACACTTTAGACTTCCTACACATATCTCCTTCCGAATCTTAAGAATGTGATCGGAATAAAATGTTTTTTTTTTTTTTATAGCATAGAATGACGAGACGAGCATGCCGTTCGCCTGATGGTAAGCGATACGACCACCCATAAACAGTAGCAACACCATCCAGCACCTTGACTTACAAAGTACTGTGTGGCATTCCACTGCGCTCGTCATCCTGAGACATAAGATGTTAAGTCTCATTATGTCCAGTAGTTATACTGGCTACAATGTCCTTCAAACCGAAACACGACAGTGCATGCACTGATGCTTGGCGGTAGAAACAGACATTGCGTTGGTACCCACCCAGACGGCCTCTTACATAATGAGAGACCTACCACCAGTATACCAGTATGTTCAATGTTTTCAGGTTAAAAGCACTGATAGAGGAATGCAAGCCGGCAATGATCGCTAAATACAACGCCGAGTGTGAGAGAGTGCACGAAGAGAGGTAATTTATCGTATTTTTATCTTATGCTCTATACTTCAGGAATCACTAAATATTTCATAATGCAACTTGTGTATTGCACTGTTTCTATACAAGGTCATTTCGACATTGCGTTAATAAATGAAACCACATACTCGTCTTTGCCTCTGCTAGCATTATGCCGAAAATCATCCATGAGAAACGAATATTTTCACCAAAAAACTCAATTTTACTTTCCTGATTTTTACATCATTTTGTAGTTTAGTGCGAATATGGCGTGTGCGTGAGTGAATTTCTGACTGAAAGTTTCATGTTGCTGCAGCGACGAATCCCCATAGAGTATTAGTTGTGGCATTAGGGCGTGTTAATTTAAAGTTACTTTTTATTGATATTTATTTTGCTTGAAACTTACTCTTTTTTATTTTACATGTATGGTTAAAATAAATTATTGGAAAGTGTTATTTTCAAGGAGATAAGTATGTGGTTTCATTTAGTAACGCAATGTCAAAATGACCCTGTATAGCCTCGGGCCTCAGACAAAATGCCTTTTTACAAGTATTAACAAAAATGTATGTGAGTGACATATCCTTGACATAAATCTCAGACCCTTGGCCACAAATGATTTGGAGTTAGACAATCTGCATTGTAATGAAAACACCTGATGTGGTGGGTCAGACCGGCTGTTGCTGCGATCCTGAGGAGTGTTTGCCTGATGAGCGAGTCACGCAGCACGCTGAGAGAGTGCTTGTAAAGTGAACACTGAATGTAGAGCAGCTATACTCAACCTGTGGTCAGCTGAGCTTATGCAAAGTGGCCCATTTAATAAAAATAATGCACTTAAAGTAAATCATTTTTTTCCAAGATCATTTGAGCCATATACTAACCCTATAAAAATAAAATTAGTTAATGGTGAATACTTTTTATTGAAATAATTAAAATGTACATTTTTACGTTCTTCGATTTTTAAGTAGGACTTTGAATGTACTTAGTGACAGGTTGGGTATGGCTGCTGTATATAGCGAATGCAGTGTCCACAAGAAACACTTTTCCTGTGTTTTATTTGATTTTGGTATTGCTATAATGGGATGTGTGACTAAGGAAAACATAGCATACAGTTGAAATGTATATTTGCAATTTGAACTCTGTGACTACTACAGAAAGTCGCCCTAACGCCATCGCTTACGGCGAATTGGCCCAACACAGTGGAAGCCACTCGCGTGTCGCATCGACGGGAAAACGTATGTAATCCGTCGCATTTACATTCAAGGACTTGAAGTCGAGCCTTTATATTGGGACGGAAACATCTAGATAGTGCGGTTTAATTTTTTTCTAACCGCCCTCTATTGGCGAATCTTTATGATGTGTCATATCCGCCTAGCGTCCCGCGACGGCTCAATTTCTATTTTTTCTTTTTTTAGGAACATCAAGCTTACAAATACGAACATTGCTTGAATTATGGTACAATAGTCTTGGTTTTATGTGGTCACCAAATGGAATACCAGCATTCGTAAACATTTATGAGCATACTGTTAAACTGACAATTTATATTTAACATAAACGGTTTTTTTTTACATATTGATATTATTTTTTATATACTCTTAAATTAATAAAACGAAAACAACTTTAATTACTTTGGTCTAAAAATTATTTAGACTGAAACATTATACACCGACGGATGAAAGATTAATTGACTTAAGCGTCATTTTTTTGCTTCTTCTATACATATTTGGGGACAGCATATGTTTCTGTGTTTTTGAACGTAACTAGTAAAATTAAAAAAAAATCGCTTAGTCAATTAGCCTTCCGCCAATGATATAAACAAAAAATAAAATATCCCCTGGTGTTTGTAGGAAAAAGCTGCAGTTAGGAGCTGCGAAGGCTGGCGTGGAGCGTCGCATGCCCAAGCGGCGCTTCCCCTGGTGCGGGCGGGCGCGCGCCCTGCTCACGCTGCTGGTGCGGCTGGCGGGCGGTGCGGGGGGCGGGGGCGGGGGCGGTGCCGGCGGGGGGGAGGCGGGCGCGCGGCGGCTGCTGGAGTCGCGCGTGCTGCCGCTGTTCCCCGCTGGCTTCGTGCGCATGCCCACGCTGCTCAGGCAGGCCGAGTGAGTCACATACTATATGAAGGGCACAGCCAAATAATACGGAATTTCACCAATTTTAATAGTTTTTATTTTTTTATAGAATCATATCTTTGTCTATGGTATATTGAATTCCAATCATTAGTTTAAAAAAGTTAACAGATAGCGCCAAAAATGCAGTTTTGTATACGGCCAAAACGAAAAGAACTGGGAATGTCCATAAAAATAATATACTCTCTCTCTCTCTCTCTTGTCACAACAGTGGCGTGCCTACTGTTTTGGACGAGGGCAAGCCAAAGCAGACCTAAAAAAAAAATCGCACCTCCGGTACATATAAAATGTGCAACTATAAGAAAGAAAAGCAATATTTAAAAATAAAAATGAATACCCGTACCGGGATTCGAACCAGGGCCTCAAAACAATGTTCGAACCGTGTACGCAATACAACTACGCCATCGAGTCGATTAGTTACCTTTTCGAAATTAGGTACCTTTATTTAAAAACGATTTTGACCCATCGCGACTTCTAAACGAAGTTCTTGTAAAGATTAACTATTTACATAGATTTTATCAGTATCAAGTAATTTAAAAAAAAGTAAAAACACTACAATCATCATTATTACTGTCGACGCACAAGTTTTGTTTAGAAATTTTCAAATTTCGTCACAGCTACTGTATCTATTTAATTGGACGAGATAATCAGGTTACAATTCGCTGTTTACCGAAATTATAAAATGAAATGAATGCATTTAACATGTTTTTGTGAATTGGAAATTACTTTTGATAACACTAATTAATTATATCATTTTACTAGCCAGATCTATGTACCTACCTATTCCAAACACTTGTTTTGTTCGAGAAAAATATGAAACACCAACAATACAACTTAATACGTAGTCGTATAACGTATTAGAGCATCCAATAAGACAATAAGTTTTGTTGTATACTGATCTAAATACCTTTTATGATTCTTCAGACACATTTCGCGCCATTCGCCAGCTCGTTAAAAGTTGTTTCTTCCATCATAACCTAACAAATTTAACTTATTCTCGCCGATAAAAACTTTCACTCACTTTAAACTATTACAAGAAATATATTCACTCATCTTTATTGTGCTTAAAAGTTTAAAATAACTCAATAACCACTTAATAAACACAAATACTTCACAATGTAGATCGCCGGCACAATCAAAACAAATAACTGATGTTGCCTAGTTGGAATCAAAATTACACCACAAAATTAATGCTAAAATTGTGAGAAAAACTTATCGATAAATAAAATTATAGTACAATACCTTAAATAATTATAATCAGATATGTAATTTTAATTATGTTATCACTAAAATCTTTACATAATTCATGATAAATAAAAATACACATTAAAATAAGCAAATTAATGCAACCATATTAGAGGTAATTCGTTTAATTGGCAACCCTGTATTTTATACAGTATCTATGAATGCATTAAGCCTGGATTATTTTCTAGTACTGATTGCTATAGAAACTTACTATAGCTATACGTATGTGGTATCAGTTTATCCATTAGTGTGAATGAGAAAAATATGGCGGCGAAAAGCCAGGTAAAACCCAACGAGAGAGAGAGTGATAAGTATATTTTGTGCGCATCTAGCTGTTTTGTATTAAATATGAAATGAGTGTACGGCGCGGATGTGGTTGTTTGTGTGTAGGTGTAGTGGTGTGTCTTTAGGTGCGCTCGAGGCGAACCGGTTCAGCCGTAGCGCGGGAATTTTAAAATTTTAAAGAAAATTATTTCGAAGCGTTTTGTTACCGTAAAATGTTGGTTATTGTTTCATATTCGATTTTGAGTACTTAGGTAAATAATTTTAGGGCAAGCCAGGCTTTTCGGCTTCTATGAAAGGACCGCCACTGTGTCACAATAAAAATAATATACTTTTAAACTTTCAAATTGTTTTTTCTCAAAATTCATTAATTAGGACATTCCCTGTTATTTGTCTGTGCCCTTCATATCATATTATCAACTCTTCTGGTATTTTGCGGGGGGTCAGCCATGAGCCAGTTCGCTAAGCTAGTCTAATTTGGCTTCTCTAAGGGAGTAATCCTTGCCAGTGAAACCAATCCATTGTCATGGGGGCTCGATGCAATACACTGACGTATATTACAGAAACGTGGTAAAATTTTCATAATGGAATATTTAAAATAATAAAAAAAAACAGTCTACTATTCAAGTTGTACTTTCCATTGTAATTTTAGTTTTGTTTTCATCCATTATCAAATATTATTTAAAGTTAAAGGAAACTAAATCTACTCAAATAGTATTTTCTCTGTAATTATATCTTTGTTTTGATCTATGATTTGCAATTAATTTATTTATAGTATTTTCATATCTCCAAAAGAAGTTATACAGAGGTAACAATTTTTATTATAATTCATTTTTCCCATTCCAGCCTCAACAAAGAAATCAAAGTATCAGAGATCAAGAGACAGCGGGCACCATCAACGTCGCAGACGGTGGCACCAGTGCCCTACTCCGAACCCATACAGTTCCCAAGCTCCCTCACAGTCACCACCACAGTGATGACGTCACCCAGCAAGGCGGAAACACCAGACGACGTCAAATACAAACAGGACATATTTGCATCAGTACTAAACACATTCAAACTAAACAAGGACTTGATAGTAGAGAAACCAGAGAAAAACGACAAAGACATTTACATTCCCCCCAACATAGGCAGTATAACAATAACACCGGTGATCAACCAAACTAAAGACAAGAAAAATGAGAAGGGACTGATACGAGTGAAGTCGCCGGCAGCGCTCAACGAGATGGTGAAGAAAGATAAACAGAAAAAGGTAGACAAGAATCATGTGAAAGAGAAAAGTGTGGAAACACCCTTACACATTGATACCAGTTACCAGAAAGAAGCACCAAAGCCTGAGGAGATACCGCAAAAACAGATCGAAACTATGCGTGTGGCGGAAAACAATATACCACGACCAGCTTTAATACCCGTACACCATTCACCGACGTTTGCGAAACCTGACAAAAGACCTCCAGAGGTGAAAAAGAAAAAGGATATAGTGATTGTGTCCGACGTGGACCCTTTAAGTGATGCCGCTCCAGAACCATTGGCAATAGACGATAGTAGCAGTGACGTAGAACTAGTTGAGGACAAAAGTGACACCAAAACGGATAGGTGTAAAAGTGAAGTGCCTTTGAAGGACAAACACAAAGTGACAAGTGTTAAAAGTGACGTGAGGGATCTGCGTGAGAAGGCGATCGATGAGTTTGACTCGATCATACGCGGGTTGAAGCAAATGGAGGTTGGTGCAACTGTTTTGTAGAGAATTAATAGTGTAGACTGCCTCGGTGGCGTAGTTGTACTACGGTATGACTGCAATGCTGAGGTCCTGGGTCTGATTCCCGGATCAGGTAAAGTGATATTGGGTTTTTTAAATTCAGTATCAGCCCGAGTCTGGTATTTGTGTCCGATATGGCGATAGGCTCGCCCCCTATCACATCATGGGATGGAATACGCACGGCGAAAATTGGGTGCACTAGTTGCGCCTCTGCCTACCGCTTCGGGGATAAAAGGCGTGAGTGTTTGTGCGTGCGTGTGTGTGTAATAGTGTAGATTTATTTTATTTATGAACATCTGTAACCCCTGATTTAGATACTTGCCAAGTACAGACGAATAGTCATGAATATGGATGCTAAAACAACTTATTTGGGTGTATTTGTTACTCATAATTCAGTCATATTTATTCGCTAAGTTATTCATGAAATTATTTGCCAATAGTCTAAATGAGGCATAAGGATTGTCAGATATGATAATGCCACTCCAAAATAGTCATTAATTACTTTTATAACAAAAAATAAGTTTAACTCAGTTTATATAATCAAATCTTTGCATACTCATTCAAATAGCATGCAAACAGTGTCCCTATGGCGGGACAAATTGGGCAGCAGACTGGACCATCACGGGTCCTACTGAGGACTTTTTTCTAGGTCACCCTCTTTACGTTGGCATCACCTACTAAAAATCGAGGACTTTTTTTGCTCCCGCCCAGAGCGTCACGCCGGCACAAAGAAAAAGGCCTCTCAACGTTCTGCCGTCTCTAACTTTGCGTTGGTTAAGGCCGCCATTACATCCAAACCTAAATTTCTAGAATTGGTGTTGCTCTCTATTTATAAAGTAAATAAGTATCTCAATTTTGTTATATTTATCAGTGACTATGTTAAAAACTGTGTTAGCTATTTTAAAGATTTTTAACAGACATAAAAGATTATTTTCATGTACCAAATTTTTTTATGTAAATTTTTTACAACACAATCATATAAGTGTTTTAAACATGTGAAACTTAAGTCACATTTTTGTGTTATTTGTTACAGCACTCTCAAGAGCCAACAAAGTTCAACAATAATTCATTTGGGAGTGTCATAAGTAATGGTGAATATAAATTTTGTTCCTACTAATAAACGAAACGTAAATTGCTTAAAGCCTTCCTTAATTTGTTTAAAGTATGATTTCTAAAAGTCAAGTATAAAATGTTCAAGCTATTTATCTGTATTGAGTTTTAAAATTGATCATGATTCTTACTTTGAATAAGTTAAGAGGGACCTTTGAATGCATGTTGGTTTTCTAGTATACTGGTGCCTCCATAGTCCATAGCAAACAATTTAGTTTGTATTTGAAATCAATGAATCCGTAGTTTTCCACGTAGGATTCTTTCATGTCCCACATATTCTTGACCTTTACATAAAGGCGCCTCTATCCTAGTAAACTTAGGCTTTGACTGTCAGATAATACTGTGATAAGTAAATACATAATAATATATTCATATGCTAAAGCATATCATAGATGGTAATTAAATATTATTATTTGAATTAAAAGAAAATTCTATTAATTAGTGAATAAGTGGGATATCAGTAGTGCCTTCAACAGCTGAAAACAGATTAGAAAAGTTTTATTTAACCCAAAATACATTTATTAAAAGAGATATCTAGTCAATGGATTTGGTGTGAAACTTTCATCGCGTGAGCTCCACAGATTAGAAAGAATAAAAAAATCTGAATAAATTCCACTATGATGTGTTTCCACATTCATTTTTCATAATTCGCAAACGAGTTATGAGAGTTTCGTATCAAACTATCAACATAAGAGTCGGCTAAACCGTCTAGTAAAAGCCGTGTTAAGAACAGTGTGCTTAGAATGTATAGGAACACGACACGACTCCGTTTCGTTTTATTGGGATTGGTTGAGTGACTGACGCAATGGTGTCTCGATCAATCACAAACATCAACATTAAATGACATCGACTTACAAGTTGCGTTTTTTGGCGACATTCTAAGTCCACTGGTTGGTTTCTGTCGAGCAGCCAAGCACGAGACGTCTTCCGCGCAAGCGTACTCGCGCGCTCTGTTCGACGCGAGGCAGAAAAAAGACAAGTTGTAAGTGATCGCGCTTCATCGCTTCACGCAGCGCTGTGCGCATCGATATAAATGTCTTGGACAACCCTATTCTAAAACACACAATTATTTAGGGTTGCCAACTTTAAAAATGAGGCAAAAAATTATACAATGTCGAAAGCAATATTTTACTTTTTTTTCGCTTTATATTTTTCGCATAAAAAAAAGCTATTTTTATCATCGTCAAATTTAAAGACATAAAAATAATTTCGACGCGGAAAGGCTTACGGCTCCACAAATTTCGCTAAAATATTAGTTAATAGAAATCAAATGAGATTATATTTTTGTTTTTAAAAAAAAAGTTGGCAATCATTGGAAAGGAATTGTTACATCCCTTTTTGCATGTATGTAACCATAAGAAGTGAACATTTATATCCATGCTCCACGGCTTATTTTCGCTTCTTTATTCTCACTATTCCACCATATTGTAAAGGTCCATAACATGCAATTCACTAACAATGGTGCCTTTAATGTATAAAAGCGAAACCAGTGGTGGTATTTGTAAAAAATGAAAAAAACATGTAAAAAAAAAGCTTCTGTCATGCTATTTACTTAAAAAAAAGGTGGGCCAACATATAAAAAATATGATTGTAAAAAAAAGAAAAAAAACGTTATAATTTATTTTTTACAAATCATTTACAAAATTAACAAGCAAAAATAAAATGAGTTTTGGGACTTGGTGTCGGTGATCCAAAAAAAAAATAACGTAATAATCTATCACAAAGCACCTTATAAATAATAGTTACACTGCACAACACAATAGACCGTATTAACGGCTTTGAGAACTAAATGTAGGCGAGGCTATGTTAGATGAAATTTGCAAACCAAAATCGCTCGTGTATTTTTCATTTATCATTCATTTAGGTAAAAGCATTTCATAAAGGTTAGTGTCGATTTAATTAGTTATTTGAGCGTGGAAAGGAGAATCGGAGAAAAAAAGGCTATTGTTAATGGGGTCATGGGGGTATTTTGCTGCATAATGCTTGAAATAATAGTTCAGGTCAAGTTTTTGAAGTAAATTTCGACTTTTTACTCCCAAGTCAAAAACCACTATGAAATTATTTGTTTGAGTTTTTTTTAAACAAAAAAATTATCACGATGTTTAAAACGATGTTATTGAAAATAAAAGTTTTTTTTTTTGTAAAAGAAAAAACAGTAGACTTCAGAATAAAATAGACTCAAAATGAGTCGAAATTTGCTGCTTCTTATATATGTTTAAAATATCGTAGCCTATACCTAGATTATATTATGCGTTTGATTTTCTAAAATCCACTTTCACAGCAGATCCTACATTGTAATGTACCATCGCTTGAGTGTATATAACATAAAGCTTCACCGCCATCCAGTGTTCTATAGTAGATCGACTTGTTTCAGCGTAGAACCAGCTTCTTAGAGGTGTTGGGATGGAGGTAGTGTCGGTGAGTGTTCACTTACCAAAATCAATTATTAAAAAATAGTTTTAATTTAGGACCTTATTCATTAACAGTTTATAAATCTCTTTTAGTTATAGAATGTGTTGTCTTCTTCATTCAAACTCAATTCAAAATTCGTTCGAAGCAGATAAAACATTTGATGACTAAAATACAGTGATGAATGAGGCTAAGGAATCAAAATATATTTATTTTCCATGATAAATTACTTTATAGTCTTGGTTTTTAGGTGTTATACTTGTAAAACCCCAAAAATATGTGTAAATAATCTAGATTGCTCTTATATCAAGTCGATATTCTATAGGAACACCATACACAGCTAACATTTTCAATCAGACAAATTTTTCTTTTTATTATAAATTGTTTGATAATAATGTACTTGTATTTTCCAGATTCTGATACATCTGCAATGAAGATGATAAAATCATAAAAAGGTTGTTTAAAATAACACTGAAGAGTCTATTTATACACCAAGACCTTGAAAACGCCAATGTTTATCGACTACAAGCGACTTTATCGATGTCGATAAATGAACTCGGCGTTTTATAAAACGAGGTTCGATAAATCACAAATAGTTCCTTAGAATGTATAAAATTATAATTCACAACGATCTATCGACATCGATAGAGTTGTTTAACGCTAGCACGTTGTTTTGTCGACTATCGATAGAAGGCTCGATGAGTAGTGTTAGCTTATGTAATAGCTTAAGAGTTTTGTTGGTCGAATCTGTCTATTTACGAATGTCGATGAATGTGACGATATTGTTTGTATCGATGGAGAGAATGTCGATATTTTGTCGATATCTGTAAAAATATCGATATATAACTTCCATGTATTGGGTACAGAGCATAACTGTTAGCAACTTTTATATCGAGCCTTGAGTTGATTGCATGTCATTTTAATAGGTCTACACCTTTCTTTCTATTTAATTATTGTGCTGGATTTCATCGGTAAATAACTTTTAACAGATTAACTTTGACGTTTGACCTACACCCGTATTTACAAACAATACTATACGCACAGGGCACCCGAGTCCCGAACGCGTAGTAACAGCATTTTCATAGTTTTCTTTGACTTGTTCAGCGTTGTTTATCCAACAGCCAACTAAAGTAAAGTGGTTTCTCAGTATTAGCCAATCATATTGCTTCTATGCAAAGACATTAAACAGCATATTTGTAGACCGGACATCAGGACCAAATTTTTCGTCCAAAAGTTATTACCAATTGGTAATAAGTCGCTGTCTTATCTGACATGTCCTTGTAACAAGACGTCTTGGTATGCTTAAATTTTATATGCATTACGACCATGTCAAAGTATGTTCTGATGACTTTTAGATAGGTATTTTGTTATTTCACGGTAGATTGAGTTACTGACGAACAGGCTCAAAATTTTTGTATGACAATTTTCCCAATGCTCTATATAATCATAGAACTCTGCTTCTATGCCTACGCACTGCGAAGGCTGTCATGTCGCAAACACTAAGAAATATACTTATTATCCTAGGATTGCTGCGTACTTACTAAGTAATGTTTGTGGATACGGGCCTTATTCTCATAGTAGCAAAAAATATACCATGGCCAATTATTTAACAATTTTTTTTTGTGTAAATGACGGTCTGGCCACTCTGTCTAACGGCCTTATATAATACTAGAGAGTAATTTCGATGTTTTCGTTTGAGATATTATTTACAGCTTTCTTACAATTTTATTAATGTTGAAGTACCACAGACAATACCGAATTGACAGTTTTGTAACATCTCACACATGGAATTTCAGTGGCGTAGCGTGGCGGCACTTTCAGGAAGGCGGCAAAATGCGTAAAATAAAATCTGTTACAAATTTTTACTTTTGATGACAGCAGGGGGGAGTGCTCCCGTCGACTCTTATTTGTTGAAATGTTTTTTTAGACATGGGGCGGAAAATTATGAATCCGCCCCGGGCGGCAAGAACCGACGCTACGCAACTGTGGAATATACAATATGGCGTACAAGCATTTGTGAAATATCAATCTCACGAACTTGTAGGATCCGTGCAGTGAGTGGCAGGGCAATGCTTTGTTAGAAAAAGTCTTTTTATATCACTGTAAACACAGGCCTGTCAATAAGGCACATGGCCTGAATATTATAAATTATTTGCTAATCTCAACGCAAAAATCCGCCTGTTATATTTGTTAAAAAAGTGCATCAATTTTCGATCAGCATACTAATCGTAGCGTGCACCGCACAATGGACGCTTAAAAGTGGAGGCCACACTGAGGCTGAGTCCTACGTCTCTTTCTAGACATGACATCTCCAATTCAATTAGAAAGAGAAAGATCTCTAGAGTGTAACAACAATTATCTTGTCTTCATAATTCTAATTTCATAAATTTGCTAATCTTTCTGAGAACCCACGGCCCTGTCACTTCCCGGACACTGCTCGGTGTGTCCAAATCATAAAGGTTGCTAAAACCGTCGCCTCTGAACCCGTGCTAGATACTGTAACATTTCATAATGGCGAGTGTTCATTGAAATATCAACTTATTTAATATACATTAGTTACAAATCACGAAAATAAGTGTACAATCGTTTCTTAGTTTCGAAACTCACTATTTCACATTGAAAGTATTACGTACCAACAGCTATGATTATTATGAAAAGTATTGTATTTTAAGGTAAAATAAAGGAATAACTACGGAAAATTCACGCGTATTTGAAATTTACGGTCAGCGCAGACGGATTGATCTGATGACAAATGAAACTCAACCTTATGATATTTTCATATGACTGATAATATAACGAAAAAAACAGCTTGTTTTAGTAAAATCTGCAGTATTGTAAAGAATATAAGATTGATTTTAATTGTTATCGAATGTTTCTTCGACATTTATCAGCGCTGATCATATTTAAATGAACACTCGCTTCTATTGCTAAGTTTGTTAGAGAACAAGCGTATTTTGTATAAACGGTATATTTTTGTTTTGCTCGATGAACGTATAGATGTTATTGCTCCACATTAAACTCGTATAGACGCCTACATATTATAGTATAGCAGTGGAAAATATAATTGTATAGATATTAATGCCGGCATAATTATCGTCGCAATGTGTTTTGTTGGTCGACTTTAAATTCGGTTGTACTTTTGAGTGCAGTGTTTTACTGTGCCACAATAAATAGTATGGTTGGTGTTCCAAGGATCCATTGATCAATTTCCTAGAATATCGGAATGCTTATTTTTTTTAAGTCATGTTATAAATGAGTATTGACAACTAACATATTGTATAATTGAAAAAGGCCTACAAAATCAAATATTTTCAATTCTTTTATTCTGAATCTGAGTGAGGATTGGATTAATTGCACTGCACCATTATATAATTCTTTCTTTTTTCAAAGAATTTACTGTATATTTTAAATTTAGTTTTATACTCGATTCATGTGTTAAATTTATTTATTTCTTCCTATGTTTATTTGAAATCATTTTTTTGTGTGTGTCTTCATTTTAAAAATAATTGAAACTCTCCACCGTAACGTAAGACAGTATATAAATCATAAATCTATTGTTTCAAATTATATACAAATGTGGAGCAGTAATTTATTTTTACATTATATAAATAATCGTATCTCCAAAGGGCTTGTGTACAGAATGAATGAATGAACAATTTTCGAGAATGACAAAAAATATATTTAACGTGAACAATCGATGATTTTGTTTTGTGATCGTGTGGAGAATATTGTTTGTAAATCCGAAATTCCAAATTAAGCCCAATGTAATAATTATGAATAAATATTTATATGAATAGCAGTAGTTTGGTTTCATTTTTATGGTCTGTAAAGTTTTTTTTTTAATGTATGACAGACGAGGATGCCTTTCGCCTGATGGTAAGCGATACGACCACCCATAAACAGTAGCAAAACCATCCATCACCTTAATTTACAAAGTACTGTGTGGCATTCCACTGCGCTCGTCATCCTGAGACAAGATCTCATTATGTCTCATTAGTCATAAGTCTCATTATGTCCAGTAGTTACATTGGCTACAATGTCCTTCAAACCGAAACACAAAAGTGCATGCACACTGCTGCTTGGCGGTAAAAATAGACATTGCGGTGGTACCCACCCAGACGGACTCTTAGATTTGAGAGAGCTACCGCCAGTGAAAAGCTTTCACCATATATTTATCAAATTGGGTACAAGAAAGTTTTTTTTTTTTTGCATTGAATGACGAGATGAGCATGCCGTTCGCTTGATGGTAAGCGATACGACCACCCATAAACAGTAGCAACACCATCCAGCACCTTGAGTTACAAAGTACTGTGTGGCATTCCACTGCGCTCGTCATCCTGAGACATAAGATGTTATGTCTCACTATGTCCTGTAGTTACACTGGCTACAATGTCCTTCAAACCGAAACACAACAGTGCATGCACACTGCTGCTTGGCGGTAGAAATAGACATTGCGGTGGTACCCACCCAGACGGACTCTTACATATGAGAGACCTATCTCCAATAAAAGTAGTAACTTCGACGAACACATCTGACGAGCCGCACCATTATTAAATTCACAAAAAAATCAATAGTATCATGAAACTGCAAGGTACAAAACTGAGAAAGATAAATAAAAATGCCAAGTTATGAATATTTTTTTATTAATTTCACAAAAGTATATTCATTAAAAGCCACAGTCTGAAGGCTTTTAAGCTGTTAAAGCGATGACTTCATATAACATTATTTATCCCATTGTATTTTTATTTCAACAATGAGCTAGAAAACGGGAATTCTCAAGCTATCTAAACTACATAGTAAACGTTTATATTTTATAGAAAATATTGACATTACTTCATCCATAGGTAGTCCAAGCTTGCATAGTCACATCTATTGCGTCTAACAAGGTCACGCACACGAGCGTCTCGACCGCCGCGTTCCGAACGCCGCGAAACGCTCGCGCACGCCCGCCCTCATAATATCAAATTGTATAAATAATGACTTTATTACTTAGCATTAAAGTGACACTATGATTACGTATTACAGAACAGCTCAGTGTATTCATTTTATAAGTGTGAAGCGACACTGATTCTAACACTTAAAATATATATTTCAAAGCTATTTTTGTGAGTTCTAACTTGATAGCCTTACCTAGGTGGATGGGAGTGACCTTCTGGAGTTCAGATACCGAGAATCGTTATTGTAAAATGTCAATTTAAATATTGACAGATGTGAAATCTGACATTGATAGCACATGAACAACCAAAACGTCACTACCGCTCCCAAGTTTATAATTATTTTACTTATATTTTTCGAGTGTTACAGACACAAAAACACTTTAACAGTACAATATTATATCGATTATTCCTTTGAACTTTACCTAGTTGCAAGCGCGATGTCTTGACACTCCACCAACCATAAACACTTGCGAGTGGTAACTAAACCTTGTTTTATAACCAGGAGCATTATTTCCGAATCTTACAAAGATCCTTAATTCTATTTTATAACTATGCCATTTGTTTTCGAGGAAAACAAACGTTGAGATGACAGAGCTAGCTGCCAAGAGCAGCTCTTGAAAGCTGTCAGCCATTTTAGAGCCAGCACGCCCTGCGAAAAACTTTATGTAGAGCGTTTTTTTAACCGCAATCGCAGTAATGTACTCCGAATTAAACGCACTGAATGGCAGTGCGCGCTAGCCCTTTCTGGCGTCTTTAAGGACATATATCTATTCACGAAAAAGAATTTGTATTTAATATATTTTATGTATTAAAATATATAATTAGTGAAAGCTCAACGTGTTCCTTACATTACAGGTATGAAGTTAGCAGGAGGCGTGTCTTATGATTACATTTTGACAAATAATACGAAAAATTCCAAAAATGTGATTTTCATGTAAATCATATACACACCAACGCACACATATAATTTTATAAAGATCTCCGCTTAAAAAGCTATAAATACACATCATAATACTCAATGCGGTGACATACAAAAAATATTTATCTTTTGCAATTGAAATACTAACATCTCTTAAAGCTTAAGCAAAAATAAACTCTTCTATATATAGGGTCCTATATCTCTTAACTATTCTACACGAAAAACGCGATGTTCGGGTATCGGTATCTTACCTAGATTCATACCGTGCTCCACTCTACACTGCCACGTCTAGTCCCACAACTGGAATGGTCCAATTCACACACTTCAACCGCATCCTATATTACCGTTATACAATTATTTACAACCGACCGTACATACTAAGTTACATAACAAATTTTACACAAAAAAAACTTACGATTAACACCAATAACGTGCCGTGTGACGTCACACCTGTTACGCGAACATTTACACAAGCTTAACATACCTACGACTATGGACTAGGAGTTTAAATGGTAACCATTAAGAGACCAGGTGACGTCCAGTTACTGCGTCAAACAAGATAATCCTACACGATAAATGAAACGGGTTAATCTAGAGGACGTTAAATACTAAATTTTACTAATCATCCGCCATTTTCTGTCTGTTTTATGCACAAATAGACAGAAAACGCACGATTTAACATTTACGGTATCTACGAGTTACTACTGTCGTAAGCTTTTTACAAGCGGAATTGAAATCTGTCGAAAATAAAAAATTATGTAAATGGATAAAAGGACTAGGATCCATTACCCAATCTAAGGAATCTATGAACGACAGTTGACGCAAATAATTGTAATGTTTCGCAGTCCAGTTACAGGGCAAGATATTAAAAACTGGTAGTCCTTAAAATGGACATAATTAAAGAGATCAACACAATACATAGAAATAGCTATGTTGTAATTAATGACATTTCAGTTCGTATATGACTTATATTTACGTTTGTATATATTTTCCACGGTAAGCTCTAAGCAGTCTAGCTTTATTATGTGACTAGCATTCCGTTCTAAGTGTCTGAGAATATCTGACGCAGGGAAAACAACTTTACTAAAAATTCTAGTATTTTCAAAAAACGAAACCATTTTTGGTGTATACACTTATTTTGTTAAAAGCGCCATCTATATTTCACGGTACAAAAACAATTAGAAACATGGCAACATTCCCCTGTGCCAGACATCGAAAACTAACGTGAGCACAACTAACAGATATGTATGTAGATGCAGTCAATAGTAAAAACCATTAAAATCCAATTATACCAGCACAAAAAATAATGGTAGAATTACAAATCGAAGCAAAATGTCATTTACGCTTAGGTATAGTGACCTAAAAGAATTTTCCTAGACAGATAAGATAGCTGTAAGCCGCGTCTCTACCCGAGTGAGAAGCTGGGCGGCGGACATCACGGCTGGCCAGCGAGCTCGGCGCTCGGGAGCTCAGAATCATCGCCGTCAGGTAGCGCCGGTGGAGGGTCGTCTGGAATAATGACATATATTATTGTACTATTTGTACCTTTGATTTTGTCTACGTGGACTGAGATTCGAGTGCATAAGGAAACGGAAGTAGGTATATATGTAAAGAGCACACACACACTCACGCCTTTTATCCCCGAAGGGGTAGGTAGAGGCGCAATTAGTACTCCCACTTTTCGCCGTGCGTATTCCGTGCCATGATATGATAGTCTATCGCCATATCGGGCACAAATTCCAGTCTCCGGGATGATACTGAATAGAAAAACCCAATATCACATTGCCCGACCCAGGGATCGAACCCGAGACCTCAGCACTGCAGTCGTACCGTAATACACCTACGCCACCGAGGTAGTCAGGCAGTATAAAGTGCGTGAGGTATAAGATGTCCAAAGTATATAAGGCGGCAGAAACATGTAACGACACCTGAAGTTTATAAGGCACACGACGTATATTTGTAAAATCGGATGTCTTAATAGTTTGATTATTAAAATGCTGTTAGTGTTATGGGAGAGGAAGAACTGAGCCCTCACCAGTAGTCAGCGGCGACTGATCCATGGTTCAGGAGGAGCGGCGGCCGGTGAGCGAGCCCACGAGCGACTTGAGCGCCTGCCCCAGGGAGGCGCGCGCCGCCTCGCCCCCCGCGCCCCCCACGCCCCCCATGCCCCCCGCCAGCCCCCCGCCCGAGCACAGCGCCGCCGCGCCGCCGTGCGCGTCCAGACACTTCTGGTAGCGCAGCTGGAGGATTTAACCATTTTGATCAGGTTCTGGTCATTTCAGACCCTAAAACAGGTTTTAAATTAACAAGAAAACTTGAAGGAGTTATCTTCTGCAAGCAATTTCTACCGTGTAAACAGTCATAGCACGCTGACTTCTGCAAATATTGCAAGCCGCAAGCTGTCTCAGGATGACGAGCGCAGTGGAATGCCACACAGTACTTTGTAACTCAAGGTGCTGGATGATGTTGCTACTGTTTATGGGTGGTCGTATCGCTTACCATCAGGCGAACGGCATGCTCGTCTCGTCATTCAATGCCATAAAAAAGAATACGCTTATGTTAGATGATGAAGTTGCTAGACTTTTTTACAATATGAACTTCTATGGTCTTCTCAGCTGACTAGGTAGGTATCCAAAAAATAATAGAATGCAACATCAATTATAACATTGTCTTCATCCTATAGACCTCCATGCTTGTTAACTCTACACCATAGCAGTCCAGATGCAGCTGTCGTGAGAAGTTTTACCAGTTTGAAATGATGCTTTCTTAGTAAATCAGAGGTTCTCGTTACTAGAACACTACTGGTAGGTACCTTGCAAGCAGCTTCGATAGTAAATCAGAGGTTCTCGCTTCTAGAACAGTACTGGTACCTTGCAAGCAGCTTCGATAGTAAATCAGAGGTTCTCGCTTCTAGAACAGTACTGGTACCTTGCAAGCAGCTTCGATAGTAAATCAGAGGTTCTCGCTACTAGAACACTACTGGTAGGTACCTTGCAAGCAGCCTCGATAGTAAATCAGAGGTTCTCGCTACTAGAACACTACTGGTAGGTACCTTGCAAGCAGCCTCGATAGTAAATCAGAGGTTCTCGCTACTAGAACACTACTGGTAGGTACCTTGCAAGCAGCCTCGATAGTAAATCAGAGGTTCTCGCTACTAGAACACTACTGGTAGGTACCTTGCAAGCAGCCTCGATAGTAAATCAGAGGTTCTCGCTACTAGAACACTACTGGTAGGTACCTTGCAAGCAGCCTCGATAGTAAATCAGAGGTTCTCGCTACTAGAACACTACTGGTAGGTACCTTGCAAGCAGCCTCGATAGTAAATCAGAGGTTCTCGCTACTAGAACACTACTGGTAGGTACCTTGCAAGCAGCCTCGATAGTAAATCAGAGGTTCTCGCTACTAGAACACTACTGGTAGGTACCTTGCAAGCAGCCTCGATAGTAAATCAGAGGTTCTCGTTTCTAGAACACTACTGGTAGGTACCTTGCAAGCAGCTTCGATAGTAAATCAGAGGTTCTCGCTTCTAGAACAGTACTGGTACCTTGCAAGCAGCTTCGATAGTAAATCAGAGGTTCTCGCTACTAGAACACTACTGGTAGGTACCTTGCAAGCAGCCTCGATAGTAAATCAGAGGTTCTCGCTACTAGAACACTACTGGTAGGTACCTTGCAAGCAGCCTCGATAGTAAATCAGAGGTTCTCGTTTCTAGAACACTACTGGTAGGTACCTTGCAAGCAGCTTCGATAGTAAATCAGAGGTTCTCGCTTCTAGAACAGTACTGGTACCTTGCAAGCAGCTTCGATAGTAAATCAGAGGTTCTCGCTACTAGAACACTACTGGTAGGTACCTTGCAAGCAGCCTCGATGGTCTTGCAGAGCGCGCCGGCGGAGGGCTCGGCGTGGAAGGCGTGCGCCACGAACACCTCCTGCGCGGTGTGCACGATGAAGGCGCAGCGCCGCACGTCGCGCCCGATGCCCAGGAACGACAGGTACCGCACGCGGCACTCCACCACCGGGCTAGACTCCTGCACAATGGGGAACAAACATGTCGGGACACACACTTGCGCAGCTACGTAAGTTTACGTATGTAGTTGTGCGGGAACGCTGTGTCACACCATGCCTCCCATATATAAACGACGTGCGCCTTTGTGAATTCAGTACTACTAATTTATTACTATTACCATCTAAGTACGCCGCTGTGTATTAACGTACTGTGAAGCTTTGAAATACAAACTTATACAGTGCCATCTTTGGAGTTTCATTACAACAAGTTAGAGCTCACATTCCCATACAACACAAGCTCTAGACAGTACCTACAGTACACACAAAACTAACTACAGGAAGAATATTATTCGACAAATTCAGTTGACATGGAAGAGATCGCTTTTGATGAAATTCATTTATGGTATGTAGAATTATTAGCAGTATTATCCGCTTCCAAATTTATTTATTTTTTTATTTATTATAAGGTACACAAAATAGGATACCTACAATGAAAATGATATATCAAACAAGAATATACAATAACTGAATAGAGCTAGATTGTATCCCTAACTATTCATAGCATGTTAAACATAAGTAATTCCAATTCCCAAAATTAAGTATTTTTACTTCATGTCATATAAGTCCACAGCGACGATAGCCTAGTTGGGAATGAAACGGTCTACCGAGACAATGTCCGGAGGTTCAAAACCCAAGGCACACACCTCTGACTTTTCGAAGTTACGTGTGTATTGTTTATCAATTATCGTTCGCTTTAACGGTGAAGGAAAACATCGTGAGGAAACCTGCATAACCTGAGAAGTTCACTGAATTTCGAAGGTATGTGAAGTCCACCAATCCGCATTAGGCCAGCGTGGTGGACTAAGGCCTAACCCCTCTCAGTAGTAGAGGAGGCCCGTGCGCAGCAGTGGGCAGTATATAATACTGGGCTGATTGCATTGCATTGCATATAAGTCCACTGCGATAAATCCCTAAATCCGACTGTCCAGTGTGGTTACTCACCCCCTCCTCGGTGACGGTGATCATGGAGGGCGCGACGGCGACGTTGACGGCGCGCCAGGCGGAGGAGGGGCGCGCGGCCGCGAGCCGCTCGAGCGCGTCGTTGAGCACGCGCATGCCGGTGGCGCGCGGCACCTCCGCGCTGCCCAGGTACAGCGCGCGCACTGTCTTGCGCGGCTCCTCCATGGGCGTGGGGAACGCGCAGCCTACATAAATACAATAGGGATGTTATGGAACATGGTATACCGAAACCGGAATCGGAACAGTGGGGTTAGAATGTGACACAAAGACGCAACTCGTAAAACGATGTCGTTTAATTTTGATGTTTGTGATTGATCGAGAGACCAATACGTCAGTCTCTCAACCAATCCCAATAAGACGAAACGGAGACGTGACGTGTTTTTTTGTCACATTCTAAGCCCACTGGAGGTTTTATGAAATGAAATAATTTATTCGAACCCATAAAATGTTATACATTATTTAGATTCCGTCAATATTAACTCTACCACCAGTTCGGAAAGCAGTTCTCACTAGAGGAGAACGGGCAAGAAACTCTGATTCAAGAGACTCTTAAATCTGATTTATCGGAATCAGAATCGGAATCGGAATCAAAACCGGAGTCGGAGGTGGAGGCGAAGTATCACATAGTTATTGTATTGCTATAGTCGCGTGTAACCTAATTCCATATAACGCTTGATTTTTAATAAAATTATCGCGAAGATAATAAATAAATCAGACTACAAATTACAGGTTCAATGAAGGCATTGAATCAAAACTAACAACTGAATGAACGGTGACTGCAAGCGCAAGGCGATTTGCTAGACATGTCAAAACACGGTTTGCTCGCGATCGATCACTGCATTTGATATTCGTTATAACTTCCGATTCAAAATTAACGCAACCGAAATCGGAAGCGTATTGTCAATCGGAAGTTCCGACGTATCGGAATCGGAATCGAAGATTCGTAACATCCCTAGTTTGCAATATATAGGAGGTGGTACTGAAAGTGACTTAGAGTTACTGAAGGTTACTGAAGAATACCGAGAGTGACTGAAAGTTGCTGAAAAATACTGACAATGACTGAAAAGTTATTAAGTGACTGAGTCCTACGGAGAATTACTTAACGTCTTCAAACATACCTGATTGAAAGAGTTACGGAGTTACATCTTGTTTAAAATTTGTCAGGTTTATGACTCTAGATTAACTTAAATTACGGTATTGAACACATGGTACTTAGTTTACCATTTATTTTGTACAGTGTTAAGAACTCATGATTGTTGGCTTCTCTCGTATTATTGTTTTGGTTTGTTTTAGCTGCTGTTGTATAATTGTTGATGTATTTTTTTTTATTTCCTTTTTGCTCTTTGTATCTGAATTAAGTCTGATGTAATACCTACCGTTAGATGTGGTTGCCTGTAACTGGATAGCATGATTTAAGTGTATGTGTGTTTATACTTAGGTTTAAGATCCACTGGCGATCCAATAAAAATAAATAAATAAATAAATAAAATCTGAATGATCTACTGGGAGTGACTATTACTTAGTAAGAGTGACTGTTACTAAGAAAACTCACCAGACAGAGGTCTCGGGCGGCGTGCGGCGGGCAGGTCGGTGGGGCGCGGCGGCGGCTGCAGCGAGCGCTCGATCATGATGCGCTTGCAGATGTCGCGCAAGGCGTTGGCGATCGTGCGCGCGGGCGCCTCGCAGCGGAACACGTGGCACATGTGCTTGCGGGTCGCGCGGTCGCGGGCTACGTACGCGAAGTCCCTGGTACAATACAGTTTAACAAATATAAGCACAATAACATACTCCTGACTATAAAAATATGTTTTGTGATAGGTCTGATAAAAAAGGGATTTCCGTATGCTCAGTAATTAGAAACTATTGCTTGCGGTTTCACGGCCAAAAATCTATCAAAAATGTTTAGTGGGCGTATCGAATTCACGGTTTCTCTTAGTCATTCCTGTTTTCCGTAGGCTATTAGAATCTTGATATTACTAGGACCTGAATGAAATCTGAACTCTAATCACTCATAAATATTGAGAACTGCAAAATATCTATAAGTTACTTGGTATTATCAGGTGCAATTGTTACCGTGCTAGGTTATTAAAAACAGAACATATCAACAAAATTGTTGATAACTGATATCGGTTAAGTCGTACGACTAAACGACAAAGCACCAATCAAATCGAAAAACGGAGCAAACGGTCTCCAATTAAGGCTATATTTCAAATTGATCTAAATTAATGGGAGTACTAAAATTAAAGTAAGGGATAAAATCGTCAATGATCGAGACGAAAATGGAATCATGAATAATGGAGACGATGATGATTGACCTAAACTACTTCTGTACCTTTCACTGGTCCACGAATGCAAGAAAGAAGACAGAAAAATAGACATTTATGAATTCCGTTTAGTAATTGCTGCAAGATTTAACACAGGAGTATGGTTGCTAAGTTACCGTCCGTTGTCTCTGCCGACGCCCCAGACGCGAATGGTGTGGATAGGCTGTGTGTGTAAGGTGTTCAGACTCTCAGGGTCAATCAGCTTGAGAGCGCCGTCGTCGAGGTCCATGAAGAGATCCTTGCCCTTGAAATAAAGAGTATAAACCTCTAGTAAGACCGATGATGGATTAATAACAATACTGAGTCATTTGTTGAATCGCTAGAAATACCAACACATTCTTCAATTAATGTCTCACTAATCATGATCATTGTCTTGTGTAATATGTTAACTTGTTAATCTCCAAAATTTACATTAATTATAAGAATAATAGATGCTATTGAGGTATGCACTTACTATCCAATTGAATGATAGTCCCGAAGAATATTGCGTGGACAATTTAGATATTCCAAAAATATAATGTTTCAAAATCAAAATATGAATCCAGTTACTCACATCGCCCCAACGTCCGACCTGATCAAGCAGGTCATTGCGGCCCAGGCTGAGGTCCACGATGCACTTGTTGACAGCCCTGCTGGAGCGCTCGGGCGTGAGGTCTGACTCGGATATCTCTACCCAACCGAGGGAACGTACGAAGAACCGTACGGCGCGACCGTTGTCGGGTTCAGGACGGGCTGGGAAGCTGCGGCGTCTGTGGGGTATGGGTTTGGGGTGATTAAAAATGTAGACAGATAGAGGCGAATCATGAGCATACCAGTGGCGAAGGGTGAAATTTTTCAAAAGGGAACCCGAGGCAACCTGTTTTTGCCTCAGTTAACGTATCGCACGGTATTCACGGTATAGGTAAATTTTAACGGAAAACTAAAACTTCGACAATGGATTAGTCTTAATTCTAATTCAACAATCTAAATTGTTACAAGAACAGCATAAGTATTAGAAATATAATCACGATATCTAATACCTACATTTGTTTATTAATTTGTTATAACTTTCTAAGTAAATGTAATTTCTACTAACAAAATATATGTTATTCGTCAAACAGACCAGCAGTTAATGTGTTCATAAATACCTCATATTATCTATATAAATAATCAACGTTATTCGTAAAGTTTTACTTGGTATCGGCGTGCCCTTTAAATTCATAAAATATCACTATTATTTACTTCTAACAAACATTTCATGTCTGAAATTAAAAACTAATCAGATTTACAAACAAATAATATACTTACGTGAAAGGAGACGCGACACTAATCACAAACAGTAATTTCCATAACAATGCACTACATTAATTTGTATTTACTAATTAAAAAACAACTTCTAAACAACACATAACTGTCAATAAATAAATTGAATTTGACAATTCACAGACATCGTAAATCGGTATCATAATAAATTATGACGTAAAAGTGACAACAATACATAGTCGGTTAACGTGAAGCCGAGCAGGCTCGGGTTCCCTTTGCCCATATATTTGGCGCGATTCCGACGAACAGAGAGAGATAGCAAGTCATAGAAAGTCTTAGAAAGTGCTGCCACCTATGTCCAATAACATACTACGACATGAACCCGGTGGCCAGCGGGTTACCTTGCGCCCGTGGCTCCACAATTTCATACTGGTAACGGAATTTCTAGGAAAAAAAATACAAGGCGCGCCATCTAACGTTACTTAAACATTGTTTATTAATATAACACATCGATATCGATTATGTTAACAAATAACAGGCAGATGGCCGATAGATGTCATTATTAAGTGATCATTAATGTTAGTTGTAACTATTATTATTGTTCCTAGCTTAGTATTTTCTAAATTTATAATTTACTAACTAATATATTGTGAAGTACCCAAAACTTCAAAGGGAAGCCGGTAGGAATCGGGTTATATGGACGCTTCGCCACTGGAGCATACTCATGTTTAGTTCGACGTTTCACGCGATTGGTTCCTCAGTCGATGCTCAGTGTCTATTAGGCTTGAACGTGCCATGCATCTTCTTACTAAAAACTTTCGTCCAATTTGTATATACGAATTCGCCCCCACCACTGTAACAATACCTTTATGTTGAGAAGCTACTGCCTGATTTATAATCAAGAGTATTTATGAGGAGAGGGCAGCACCTAAGCATAATTTGCATAAACGATGATTTTTATTTGAAAACTTTTTTGACATTTAGACCAGTTCACAATAGTTCTTTTGCTTTCTTAGTACTAAAAACTTTATTTTCTGTAACAACATATTTTACGTCCACTTATTCCATCTGTGTATCATTCAAAGGCAGACTTACTAGTCTGCCTTTGAATGATACACCCTAATGCCAATTAAATATAAAAAGAAAAATAAAAAACATTTCTAAAAACTGACTTGTAGGACATCTCCTCTTTCCGTTTCCTCTCTGCTTCATAATCCACGTGATCCAGAGCCCCGCTCGTGGTACTCCTGGTCACTGAACCAGTCATCACACCCTCATACTTGCCCACCTCAGAGAGGTTGGAGCAGTCACGCACCATGGAGATGCGAGACTCCTTGGCTTCGATTGGTGGCATTTTAGGAATCTCCCTTTGGATTGTGCCGCTCTTTATGTGCCAGTAGTACGGTCCGTCGGAATCTGAAAGGTAGTTTCAGTAAAGATATGGTTGAATTTTTAGCTGGAAACTTGGTAATATTCTGATGAAATTATTTCGCGGTAGGCGTCGGCCTGCGTCGATGTATCACGGATTAGTTATTCCACTATCCATCAGGGACACGTCAGCTTGACTAGCTTCAGTGAACATAATAAGTAAATTTAAATTAATTACATGTATAGTCTTCGTGAACACTTGTGGAAGACAATATGATAGTCATTTAAACACATGTAAATGCAAGATATCCATGAAGTTCAGATTAGTTAATATAATTTTCATAATCTCTCTCTCTCATAAAATCTCTCTCATAACTGCCTCGGTGGCGTAGTTGTATTACGGTATGATTGCAATGCTGAGGTCTTGGGTTCGATTCCCGGGTCGGGCAGTGATATTGGGTTTTTTAAAATTCAGTGTCAGCCCGGAGTTTGGAATTTGTGCCCGATATGGCGATAGGCTCGCCCCCTATCACATCATGGGACGGAATAACGGCGAAAAGTGGGTGCACTAGTTGCGCCTCTGCCTACCCCTTCGGGGATTAAAGGCGTGAGTGTATATGTATATGTATATGTAATTTTCATAATTAAAACAACGGAATTAATTACATTCGAAAGCGGCTTCTACCTCAAGAATTCTTCTCAATAATTCCAAGCTTTACAATTAGAATCCTTACCCTCGTGCTTCTCCCATCCAGGAGGCAGTTGCAGTCCCTTCTTCGGCCTCAACTTAACTGGTATCGCGTAAAGATCATCGTTGGGCCCCTCGGCGGAGTGCGGCACTGGCCCCGCGTGGCTCTTCTCTGTGTCTTCTTGGTCCGCCCTCTCCTTCTCTGGAGGGGGCGATTCTTCCCCCCCATTCTGTTGGGACGGCGTGATGAAGCCGTTTTTTTCACTGTAAATAAATATTGAGATAAAAAGTTATAGTAGAAATATCTGATGGTACGTGGAAAATTATAGGTAATTTTAATCTTGGTAATGTGATAAGAACTGCTGACAATTTAAAAAAATTAAGAATAAATTGTATTACGGAGGTACAGTCAGCAGCATAAGTAGCTGAACAAAATCAAAATTTCAAATCGCCTTTATACGCGTAAGTTAAACTGAAACATTTTGTTCTTCGTTTGAAGTAAAGTATATCTTTTTTATTTTAATGTTGTGAAGAGAGAGAAAAAGATTAGTAAGAACACAAAAGTATGTAGGGAATTTGAAATTTTGAATTTGTTCAGCTACTTATGCTGCTGACTGTACTTACAGTAAACGAAAGGAAAGCGAAATTTCTGGGTTGGTATGTAACCGGAGCCAAAACATTCTACCTAAACTATATATGCAGGTACCTACCTAGGTATAATATGAAGGCTATTATCATTATTCCATAGAAAATAAATATACCTACCCATAAGATTACAGAAAAACTTTATTCTAAAAAATTAAGAAATGAACATGTTAAAACATAGAACGAAGTAACAAACATTCGCACTCATAATAGTTAGTAATCAACCTATCCGTAAAAATCAACAATTACAGAAGAATTGTGGGCCCAATACCTTTGAGAAAAGGAAGAATAATTGATGAAGGTAAGAGAGAAGAATTCTTACTTCGACTAAAAAATATTTTTATATTCCTATTTGCGACGCAATAATGCTATAAACAGAGAAAGTTTTATTACGATAGTATCTCTAAACGTTCTTCAATATAACTAAAAGTAAAAATGACTAACCTAAATAGATGATAGCTTTCTACATGCATTCTAAAGGTTATTATCAACGATATTACGATGCAGCAAGTCACGTCGCTTATTATTCTAGCAAATTACCAAAATCTGCATCCAACTATTTTTGAAGCTTAGTGGAGAATGGTACGGACTGCTGAGAAAGGTGCGGTATTGATCTCAGTTCCTAGAGCACACACTTCTGGCCTTCTAGGTGCATATAATGTATGTTACGTTATATACTGCTATGTGCTGAGGTCTCGGGTTCGATCCCCGGGTCCGGCAAAGTGATATTGGGTTTTTCTATATGCCCGGTACGGCGATAGGCTAGGCCTATCACATCATGGGACGAAATACGCATGGTGAAAAGTGGATGCACTAGTTGCACCTGTGCCTACACCTTCGGGGATAAAAGGCGTGAGTATGTGTGAGTACGTTATATAATACAAAAATAAATATACAAAGGTCAATTTCAACTACTGACAAAGTTCATAATTTTTGTTTATGTCTTTGTTGTTATTCTTCCTACCCAAAACCTTTGCCCACACTACTAGAAAAATGGATATAAATAAAGTGCACTATGGCAACACCATGAAAGAATGCGTGTAAATGTCACGTGACGTCACATCCTGCAACGCGATGGGGAAATTACGGTCTGCACTCATGGGACCTTGGTGCCGAGCGAATTCCGAACGAATTACACGAGAATTTACATTGAAGCAACGATATTTAAAATTGAGATCCGGGTATACTATTGGATATTTATATTATTGCTTATACATGAGTAGGCCACGTGTTAAATTCTTCAGCGCTGATCGCCTTTATATCAACACCAACAGCTCCAAAAGAATGCAAGATACGCTGACGGCCTTAGAAGAAAGAAGTAGGAATAAGCAAGATGGGACGTTGTTATGGCTTCCAAAAATGTCACTCAATATACTAAAAATAGAGAGCTACCACTTCAAATACCTTTTAATACATTGGCACCCTGGTCAAGCCCATTCGTTAGATAAACATCTGTTGCTACCATTTTAATTTAACTTGGTAAAAAGTGCATCGAAACAAAAACTTAACAAAGCCTCGCTATGCGTCACGGACTCCGTGAATCACGCTAAGGTTGGGGACTTAGTGTCGCGGGGCAGGAGCGTGAGGCGGGTGGTGTCTTCGGGGAATACAATGCATGAGTCACAGCCATGTCAGGTCACCACTTTAATTAATTTATGCAAAATATCAGATTTTTACACAGACTTTTTGGCGTTTCAAATTGATGATTAATTGGTTTCTTTTTGGATTAGTGGCAGCGAACTTACGTCTGTGGACTGCGCTAGGTGGTGATCTGATAGATCCTATCACATCAACATATAACCCTACACGGAGACAGAAATAAACTTAGCTTTCAAGTTTCAATATAGGTACCTACATTTTGCTTATACGAAATAGCAAAACCGTGGAGTAAGAATACTGTCTTTTTTCTTCTTAATATCATCAGCTATAAAAAAATCATCCGCATTACAGATCCTTTCATTTTCCTGTTCCTTCTTCCCAACAACATCCTAATCCTCACTAATGAGAGATCGACATTTAATAAAAGGTCAACCTATTTTTCATAATCTTGTTCGCGATAATCAGTTTAATTAAATCCTACATTTCACGGAAAATAATGAAGTCAAACAAGTCCACGTTTTAATTATCAGAAAAGTGCATTCGTTCGTAAGTAGTCCGCTGTAATTAATTGCTCTCCAGCTTGTTTGGATGCCAGCCAACGTCCTGACTGCATTTTATGGTGGGTTATGGCGAAATATTAAGCTTGGCGCAGACGTTGCTCAGAACGTGTCTGTTAATTGAGTTTTGGCAATGCAATTAAAATCCTACTAATATTATAAACGCGAAAGTTTGTAAGTATGGATGTCTGGATGTCTGGATGTATGGATGTTTGTTACTCTTTCACGCAAAAACTACTGAACGGATTTCGATGAAATTTGACACACGGGTAGATCATATCCTGGATTAACATATAGGCTACTTTTTATCCCTGGAAAATATAAAGTGGGACTTTTATCCTGGGAAAACTCATTCACGCGGGCAGAGCCGCGGGCAAAAGCTCTTGTTAACTATTGGAGTGTGCAGGAATACGTAATTTGGAAAGTTTGGCATACCTCAAGTGCAAGATCTTCGTAAGCGAAAATATTCTTTTATAAACTGCAAATTATATTATTATCGATTGTTTTTAATTTGTCTGCCCTTATGATTCGATATTGTAACATCCTTGTACTTAGGTCGATTATATATTCTAATTAGGCTATAATGTTTTTAAATTAAAATTGCTTGAGAACTAACTAAGAGAGGTATAGGAATGCGCTCGTCACTTTTAATCAAAATATATCAGTTTTATAACGCCTGAGAACAGTCTGCAACGGCATGTAAATTCATATTCTACAATGCTTGTATTCTGGGGGCAGAAATACGTCTGCGTTAACCCTAATTTCATAGTTAATACCAGGAAATGTCACTAGCAAATGAATGTTCGACATTTATATTATAGCTGATGTTATTGTGTTTCACGTTTACAAATAACTATAAAAGCTTTTTTAATTCACTTTAATACTTTAAACTACTTCACAGGAATACGTAATTAACAATTTATGTAGTTTTATTACTTTTTAATGTAGGTCGATTATAAATGGTAGAGTTATTAAAACGGCTCGTCTGACAATAAGAAAATTACTAAAGATACCAATATAATTTCCAACTTACACATTATCAAATGCCCTATTATGCTATAGGAATTAATAACTATAATTAGGTTTTGCTAGTGGCTTCGTCTGCCTTAAAACCCTGTCCATTCACGAATTAATAAGTAGCACTGGAAGATAGCTTCTTATTAATTAAAGAATCCTCAAAATTTGTTAAGGAATTTAAGAGATACCCAAAATGACTACCTTTATTATTATTAATTTCCATCCCGCTGTTTCTTATATAATAAGATATGCCCCGCCAAGGCCGACGCACGGACACGCTAACATTACCATCAGCTATTATCCGACACAAAACTATGCTAACACATACAAATGGTGATTTACTGACTTAGGTACTTATATTTCGTATATTTGCTAATGTTAGGAGTGGAATAAATTGATTTTTAAAAAGCGAAAGCAAATATCAAGATGAATAGATTCCAGATTACTTGATCTTTCTTAAGACACATAACGGCAGACGAGCAACAAATAGTTATTAAGACGTGAACTCCATAGTAAACATGCAATACGCTGCCTGCATGAAAATATTGGGAAGGCATTGGGTTTTGTGAACGTGGGGGGAACCCCACGGACTCTCAGTAATCATATGAAATGCGCCAGCAAGCTCTTAATTCACTTTTGTACACAAGGTAAAACCCACAGTGGCCCATGTAGATGTTTCGCGTTCCGGGATCAGCCTTTGGTTCAAACAAGCCGGTGTAATTGTGTCAACTGGTATAATTATCTCTAGTCAGGCGACACTCTATCTGGACTCCACTGCGCTTCTAATCAGGTGCAATTAAAAAAAATGCTGCCGTTGAAGTTACTAAAGTAACTTTTTTTATTGCGTTGAATGACGAGATGAGCATGCCGTTCGCCTGATGGTAAGCGATACGACCACCCATAAACAGTAGCAACACCAACCAGCACCTTGACTTACAAAGTACTATGTGGCATTCCACTTATTATTTATGCATTTATATATATTGGCCATTTTTTCCGGTTTTTACATCATCATCATCAGCCACATGACATCCACTGCTGAACATAGGCCTCCCCTAAAAATTTCTAGACGGACCTGTCAAAAGCAGGCCTGCATCCAGCGTGTCCCAGCGACTTCTTCTTCTTTATCAACTTTACATATAATGTCTAAAATCATAGGCTGCATGGTGCATCTTTTCGATGTATTAGGTGATTTTATATTACTACTTTTCATTAGGATAAATAAAAATAAGTGTAATGTACTTAAATGAATGCGGGACATGTTGTGCATCTTACCTGACGTGCTTATATTGTACAGTCAGCCACATAAGTAACTGAACAAATTCAAAATTTCAAATCGCGTTGAAACTTTTTCGTCAGTATCAACAATTGTTTTTTCTTCACTAAAATAAACTTCACAGGGTTAACTTTATTTTAGATAAAGAAAAAAGAATATTTCGACTAGAGTGAACGTGCAGAAGCGTTTTGAAGCTTTTAATTTGTTCAACTATTTTTGTGGCTGACTGTACTTCACCACACTGTTACCCAGAAAACCACGTGTTACGTACGAATTAGTTGCTATCGGGTACCTTTATTTACCCCGCAAATAATGGCTGATTTTAAGCTAAAAAAACCTAATTAGTTACTTTTCATTAATTGATGTTGCATATTTTGATGTCTTTCATGCATATTTTAAGCATTTTTATGCATATCTTCATGAATACTTCGGTCTTAAGTTGCATATTATAATCCGGTCTCGACAGCGGTACCACAGCCTACTGAATAGTACCTACGCGGTACCATCCCGGTAGAGCCGGACGGACGCTGTTGGCACATGGCTATCGTGTGTCTCTACCACTTTTCTGATTGTTGATTATAAACGTCAAGATTTTCTATATACAGTAGCTACTTTCATGGCTATGCCCATTGCTCATAGCCTTAGGGCATAGATGTTGGGTCTCATAAAGCTCAGTATACTGGCTCCATTTGCAAGCGTAATAGCCGTCATTATTTGCTAATTCACTTCAAATATTTGTTACAACGGACATGTTTCACATAACTAGTCGTAACATTAAACAATGTACAGTCAGCCACAAAAGTAGCTGAACAAATTAATAACTTCAAAACGCTTCTGCACGTTCACTCCAGTCGAAATATTGTTTTTCTTTATCTAAAATAAAGTTAACGCTGTGTAGTTTATTTCAATGAAGAAAAAACAATTGTTGATAATGACGAAAAAGTTTAAACGCGATTTGAAATTATGAATTTGTTCAGCTACTTATGTGGCTGACTGTACCTGTCTACACAATGTTTACTTGAACGAGGTAGCAAACACTAATATCTATTAGATGGAACAATGTATTTATTTATATTGTACACAGATATCAATTTCTGTTGAAAGGCATTTGAAAATAAGGACGGATTTCTTATCACTCAATCATTCAATGCAATTTATGTTCTATATTTCCAGTTTCCACTTGTTAGATAGATATAATTAGATAATAAAGATTTTTTACCAATATCATTGTTAGGTCGTCTTCACTTAAGCAATTTAATAAACTTGCGATGCAATAAATAATAAATTATAAAATAAATTTCTTTCTCCATTCTACTCCTGTATATAATGACTCCTGATAATGTGAACGTGAAGTTTGATTGTGCGGACTTATGCCAAAGGTATTTAAGTTCATGATCAATAAATATCACTAAACAGAGACCAAAATAATCGCTTATTACCGATAAAAAATCTAATATTAGACGTAATTCTTCCTTTTCTAGAGTCTAAATCACCTCACCAACTCAAACTTACCATATCAACGCAATTACCTCACTCACAATCAAGTCTAAAAATATAGTTAAACAATGTCTTGTGACCTGTGAGTGAAATAGTCTTGTTAGATATTGTGCAAGGTGCTCCACGGCCAATGTTGACTAAAATAAACTTAATTGTACCGAGTGTTATTGCACCGGTTTTTAGAGGCCCGTAATGATAGTCAAATATGAAATCATTGTATCTAATACGAGCTTTTGCCCGCGGCTCCGCCCGCGTGAATGAGTTTTCCCAGGATAAAAGTCCTGCTTTGTATTTTCCCGGGATAAAAAGTAGCCTATGTGTTAATCCAGGACATAATCTACCCGTGTGCCAAATTTCATCGAAATCCGTTCAGTAGTTTTTGCGTAAAAGAGTAACAAACCTCCTTATTCAAGTTGTCTAAATTTGGAAATTAAGTGTGACAAATATTATTGATGCTATTAGCATTATATTAGTATCCCGGTCGCGTGAAAAATCAAATAATATTAGATAATACTTCTACGGCCTTAGTTTTTAAAACTATTTTAGTTATCGAATGTTTTGTCTTCTTCCGATGAATTTTGAATTGAGTTTGAAGGAAGAAGACAACACATTATGTAACTACAATAGGTATATAAACTGTTTATGAATAAGGTTGCTAGGAATACTAGGGTTTAGATGAACTATATTTTTCCCTCGAGTAAATCCACTCAAAATGACACTACAAGCAAAAATGCCATACGTATTGTTAGGAAATAGTAACGTTATCAAATAAATATTACACATTTATTATTTTTCTTTATATTACAATGTTTTGTATGGCCCTCTACATTTAATCTATACTAATATTATAAAGCTGAAGAGATCGTTTGTTTGTTTCTTTGTTTGAACGCGCTAATCTCAGGAACTACTGGACCAATTTTGAAAATTCTTTCACTAACAGGAAGCTACATTACTCCTGAGTGCTATAGACTTTTTATCCCGGAAAAACTTTTCCGCGCGGGCGGAGCCGCGCTCAATACTAGTAACAAATATATGTACGGAACTCTACGCGCAGGCTCTACATTTAGTGGATTGCACACAAATCATGTCCACACATTTAACTTGTATTTACACTGTTTAATTTATAAAGTTGACCGTAGGCGTCGGCCTAGTTTCATACTGCAAGCCTTGGCTTTAGAAACCAACGCAAATAAGTACTTATCACAAAGCTCAGAAAACTTACCAACTTACATTTTCTGTAAGATTCTAGATATATAGGAATCTAAGAAATTATTTTTGGACTGCCGCGGTGGTAGTTGCATTGCGTACACGGTATACCACTGTGAGGTTCTGGGTTCGAATCTCTGGTCGAGCAAAGTTATATTGGATAGCTTTTGCGCGCGACTCCGCCCGCGTGGAAAAGTTTTTTGGGATAAAAGTAGCCTATAGCACTCAGGAGTAATGTAGCTTCCTATTAGTGAAAGAATTTTCAAAATCGGTCCAGTAGTTCCTGAGATTAGCGCGTTCAAACAAACAAACAAACTCTTCACCTTTATAATATTAGTATAGATAATTACTTAATATAGTATAGATTTGTTGCTCAGTGTCAGCCCGGACTTTGTAGTTTCGGTTGATATGGTAATAAGCTTTCCCCTATCACATTATGGGACAGAACACACATGGCGAAAATGCCTTAGTTGCCCCACTGCCTACCCCTTAGGGAATAAAGGCGTGGTGTGTGTTTGTTTTTTAGGCCTCTAGGAATATTCGAATATTCTAGAGTAGAATGGAAGCAGTTAAAAGACTACCGTAGAATATGCTAATAACAAAACTTAACCCTTCTTTTTTAGAATGGCATTAATTGTATTAATTCTATTAATTGCAATTAATTGCAATTAATGCAATCAGCCCTGTATTATATACTGCCCACTGCACACGGTCCTCCTGTACTACTGAGAGGGTTTTAGGCCTTAGTCTACCACGCTGGCCTAGTGCGGGTTGGTAGACTTTACATACCTTCGAAATTCTTATGGAGAATTCTCAGGTATGTAGGTTTCCTTACGATGTTTTCCTTCACCGTTAAAGTGAACGATAATTATTGATAAACAATACATACGTAACTTCGAAAGTCAGGGGTGTGTGCCTTGGGTTTTGAACCTCCGGACATTGTCTCGGCAGACCGTTCTATTCCCAACTAGGCTATCGTCCACTTATTCTATTAATTAGTCATCACATTTAGCGGGAATTCTCCTAAATTACATTTTGTATCGAAATTCGTTCAGCCGTTTTAAGCGACAAGTGACAAATAGTTGTAATGTTATGTAAATCATTTACATATAGAAGACCCGTATTATCGTACGTGTCAGTACATACAGTTATTATGTTAATATATTTTATGTCCTTGCATCATTTCCAACGGAGCAAAGAACTATAGTTCAACAATAGTGGTTTAATGTTGTGGGAATTGTCAAATAGGATAAAAAGTGTTCTTTGTTCAAGCAAAGTAGCTGTATTAGGGTGGAGTCTAATTGTTTTAACAACATATAATGTGGCATTTTAACAACGTTCTTTTTTAACTTATTTTTTTTATACAACATGACGAGACGCACAAGAAACTCGTCTGATAGTTTATTAGCTTTTGTTTTTAGTAGGTGTGTTTTAGAAAGTATTTGGGGGGGGGGGCTGCTTATAATAAGGGACATAATAAGAACATCGCCAAGAACTGAATAACAAAGTACTTCCTACATGTTTTTGTTTTCTCTGCGCTCGTCACCCTTAGCTGATTATAATTGACAGTGAGAGTTTTGGCGGGAACTTGGAAGTGTCATGAGGTCCTCTTGTTTTAATTAATTATTTTGGTTAAACTTAGTGTTATATTGCATAATTATGGTGGTATATTATCCAATTTAGTTCTATTAAAGGGCTCCAATGAAGTGAATTGAAATAGCTGTGCTAATCGAGTTTTTTTTTTTTGTTGCCGCCAAAACTCCTCGATAAAGTCTTGGTAAGGTAGCCACTGCTTTACTTCGACATAGTAGTTAGTACTGAGGATAAAAAGAAACAAGTATGCGTCTGAAGGACTTGTATCCATGGACAAGAAGAAATTAACAAAAAAAATATATTATTGACTGTAATTATCCAATATAGTCCAAGCCGGCATACAGTGCTTGGTGGCAGAAATATACATTGAGATAGTACCTGCCCAACCGGACTTACAGACGAAAGACCTACTTATAAACTGGTAATTCATAAACACACTTACCAGCTTGTTTTTAGAGTAATTTAAATGCAAGTACTGACCTCGTTTTGTTTACTGGAGATCTGGCCTCGTCTTCGACTCTGAAACAATATAATCACTTTATAAGTATAACTCAAACTATTAAAGGTTTGCCATAACTTAATTTTTTTTTTTTTTTTATTTATTATTATCATTCAAACATTAATACAAAAGTTACAATAATAGCATCTATCAAACCACTGAGGTTTATATTAGAGCTAAAAAGAGTTTACAGCAGTAACAGTTCATAATTATAGGTACTTAGTATAATATACAGAAACAATTAATTCTTAATCAACAAGGTAGATCAGAATACGTTTAAAATACATTAAATTACTTAATTTATTGATTATTCATAAAAAAAGTTTTTAACTTGATCTTATAATTACATGGTGTAATTTTATCAGTTAAGTCGGTAGGCAAGTTATTAATAAGTCGGGGTACAACATAATTAGCTGTCCTCTCTCCGTACGCATTGTTGGCACTCGGTGTAAAAAACCGGTTTTGAGCGATTGCCCGTGTGTATGCAGGGTGTTTAATCACATTTCTTACAGACGTATTAAAATAATATTGTTTAAGTAAGGTATATTCTATAAGTGAGTAAATATTAATTATTTTGCAATGTTTAAAAAGACCTTTTTCATCATTACTATATTGGAATTTTACATTATTGGAGACTATAGTTTTGAGGATTTTTAATTGGAGTTCATATATGCGACTAAGGTATGTTTTATATGTACGACCATAGCAAAGAAGACCATATTGTATGTGAGTTTCGGCCAATGAGTTGTAAAGCATTAACTTTGTCTTGAAAGGAATGCGCTTGCTAAGTATTTTCATATTAGCCAAGAACTGCCTTAATTTATTGCAAACAAATTCAATATGAAGAGACCAGTTGAATTTACTGTCTATCAATATACCGAGGTACATTTGTCTGTCAACAGTTTCCAAAAACGGACATTTACAATTTATGTTATTTGACGAGTGTAAACAATTATGATCGTGGGCTACTAGATTTTTAAAAGAGACAGATCTGATATATGGTGATTTAATTACTAAAAGCTTCGTTTTATTTGTATTTAGCACTAGACCTGAGTCATGGCACCACCTCGCAAGAGAATTGAGGTCAGATTGCAAATGTCCTATGGCTAATTCTGGGTCTTTATCGGCGATTACTAGACAAGTATCGTCTGCGAATTGGTAGCATGTGCTGTGTTGAATATATTTATTCATGTCATTTACATAAGTTAAGAAGTGCAAGGGACCTAAAACCGAACCTTGAGCGGTTCCCTGAGTTGCTATTTTAAGATCACTGTACGTATTATTAATTTTTACGGTAAAAGTGCGGTTTTTGAGATAATTTTTGCACCATGAGAGCAAGGGTCCTCGTATACCACAACTGTCCAATCTCTCTATTAGTTTACTATGTATTAAGGTATCAAAAGCTCGCGAAAAATCAATAAATAATACCAGTACATGTCGTTTTTTATTCAGGTGGTCGTTAACTTCGTCCGTAATTTTAGACAAGAGATCAGATGTGCCTTTGCCTGTTTGAAAACCAAATTGATTTTGATAAATAACATCTTGACCTTTATAAAATTTGTGAATTTGTTCACATACAAACTTTTCCACAATTTTATCAATTGACGAAAGTAAGGTAATTGGGCGATAGTTGTGAAATTCACTACGTTTACCCTTTTTGAAAATTGGTCTAACACAACCAATTTTCAACTCATCTGGATATAGGCCCGATTTAACGCTACTGTTGATAAAATTAGCTATGGCTACAGAGATTTCCTTTCCGATCATCTTAATGTCAGAGATTTTGATATCGTCGAAACCTGGAGCTTTTCTTGAGTTTAGTTGGCTTATAATTTTTTGTATACAACCACCTGTGGCTTTTTTAAAAAGAATACTCGAATTGAGAGAGTTGGCACACGTATCATAAGCGATTAAATTATTGTTACAATTCGGGATAATGGCCTTTACGGCCTTTTCAAATGTAGTTGCAAACTTTTCAGCAATATCTTTAGTACTTATTCCCTGGGCATCAAATGCCTTGTGTATTGCCTCATCGATGGATAACGTTACTCTTCCAAGCATTTGATTTATTATATTACAATAGATATGGTGAGGGTTAGTTCATTATAAGATTAATAGAAGTTTAAAACAACTAAAAGACACGCTTTATAGAAAATCCAACTAAAAAATAGAAAATAAATTTGAATTAAGAATAGTGTAAATAAGAAAAAAATGAATTTTATTGTAAAAAAAGCCTGTAAACATAACATTTTTTTTTTTAAATCAGATGTTTTCCAGGCGTTTAAAAATAAAACGTTGGATACCCTGAGCGGGTCGTAAACCCGCACCATCGATTCTCTTGCGAACGCGTCGTAAACCGTATAACAGTCGTGTCAAGTTAAATCGCCAGTAATGAACAATTCATATTTTTAAAACAGGCTTTAATTTTACCGCATTCGGGATAAGTCTCTTGGATATAGCACCTTATTTAAAATCTCTTAAGATGCCTTCCATCAATGCCGACCTGCCTAAGAAGTAAGAACTCCTATTGACAAAAATAAAATGTAGGTGTCTCTACCTTTTTAAAAGTGTCTCTTAAACTGGCTGCAAAGATGCTTTTTATTATTTCAATACTTTGCTCTCTTTTCCAAATATACAAAATTTTGAGAATCATGACGAATCTTATCCTTTGATTTTTTATACAGGGTCATTTTTACATTGCATTACTAAACGAAACCACATATTCGTCTTTACCTCTTCGAACATCCTGCCAAAAATCATATATGAATAACGAATATTATTGCCAAAAATCTAGGTTGAAGTTTTCAAATTTTTTGATCATTTCGTAGTTTAGTACAAATATGGTGTGTGCGAAAGTGTATTTCTGAATGAAAATATAATGTTGCCTCTGCGATGAATTATCTTAGAGCAGTAGTAGTGGCATTAGGGCGTGTAAACTTAAAGTTACTTTTTATTGATATTTATTTTGTTCGAAACTTACACTTTTTTATTTTACGTCTATGGCTAAAATAACCTAATGGAAAGCGTTATTTTCGACGAGATAATTATGTGATTTCATTTATTAACGCAATGTCAAAATGACCCTGTATATAATCCGCCTAATGACAAGTTATTTGACGGAAATACCCTTATACGGTTTCTGAGTATCACAAATTTCCTGTAATCATTGTAATTGACGTGTATCCTTCATAATTTACGATTCTTTGTTATAAGGAGACGATTACGTCATATTACGATATAAGAAGATTAATCGTAATAGTCTCTGGTGAAAATTACACATCTATACGAAATATCTATACTAATAGGAAGCTACATTACTCCTGAGTGCTATAGGCTACTTTTTATCCCGGAAAAACTTTGCCACGCGGGCGGAGCCGCGAGCGATACTAGTAACTACATAAGATGTTAAAACCCGTCATAGTGGCCCATGTAAGCGTGCCGCGTTCCGGAAAGAGTCTGCGTATAATGCATATCCGGTCAAACAGGCCGGCATAATTGTGTCGACTGGCGAGAGATAATCATCTCTCGTTACTCCGCCCTTTATCTGGATCTAAAGTATAAAGAAAATAATCGAGCATATTTCAGATTATGAAATGTTTCAGTAGCACTACAATGCGTATTACCTGAAAAACTCCCTAACTTTCTTTCCTTGTCTGCATCGGCATGAATTTTACTGGCATTTTGGGTTTACTATGGCTTTTATAACCCGAACAGGAGGAAGGAATTGTAATAAAATTTTATTTATATAACAGAGTGTGTATATATATAAATATTTTCCTATTTCCGTTCCAATACATAAGTTTCTAGAGAAAAAAACAAATAAAAAATACGTGTGGCACTCGGAGACTGCCGCGGTAAAGCTATTGCATAGCATTTTTATCACAAATTTTGATTGACTAAACACAAATTCGATCTTACGCTTACCACATAAAGTAGATTTTTAAACGCGAGCAAAGCACGTTTAGTCTTGTTATTGATAAATGTCAGTAACCAAAGTAGAATAAATAAACAAAATTTGAAAAAAGAATGTTACGTTCGATTCTTTTGTACTCGTGCCGTGCCAACGCTGGGGAAATAGCTTCTACGCAATGTATTTAAGGTTCATATTAGATTAGTAAGAAATGGTTTTAATGACTTTAATAAATAAAATAAATAAAAATATACTCGTTTCAAGAATTATAGCTTCTACGCATTGTATTTAAGGTTCATATTAGTAAGATAATAGCAAAAAGTGTCGTGACAACTTTTCGTGAGAATTTTTTCCATCTAGCTCCCTTTCACAACGCGCGATAAGGAACTTCGTTCCAAAATATTTAGCAGAAACGAATCATTATTTAAGTATATTAAAACACAAGCAATGTCAAAACCCTTCATAAAATGATTGAGCGTACAACCCAGCATCTAGACAGAGCCGAGCCAGACACTGAATATCACGTGCCGAGCTGAAAATTCCATTACAGCGCTCCAGTCTCCCACAATGGGAACGTGCGTTCCACTTCAATTTCAACTGGGAAATGCACAGCAAGTGACGGGCGGTAGCGATAATTATGTTTTGCCGGTAGATGGCGGTAATGGACAGCGGCAGTTTCATGCTGAGAGGGAATATTTTATTTTTGGTAAATATGTATTCAGATTTTTTGCGTTAATTGTAACTGTATAATGTTTAAAGTAGCTCTGGTGCTTTGTCATTTACGAAATGTGAAAACCCAGTTTGATTTCCACCCTGAAATACAATCGTCTACCAAACGCAATTTCTAAATTATTACTTCACGCTGAGTTTCTTTGGTACCGCTATGATCGAATTCCGCTATGTTATCTAGAAAACTAGTGACAATCCTACAATTTAATAATTAGAATGAATGTGAATGCCTGACATACTTCTAAACTAAAAGACAAGCCGATATCCCCCGCAAATTACCAAGACCCATTTTAAAGTTGTAGAAAAATAAACTGTATGTTATAAACACAAGCTATAAAACCGTTTGACGAGCTGCACCACGGGCCCGTAAAAGGGTCGGCACCCAGTCGGAACACGGTTTATAGCACGCTTTGCCGGCTTATCGCCGCTACAATGTAAAGAGACAGCTGTCTAGACTTGAGAGTTTAGTATTAAATGCAGCAAATCTGTCTATAAAAGTCTTAGTATAGTTTATCAAGGATGAAATGGCAAAGGTAAAAGAAGCGGAAATAATTCTAGCACGTATAAAATCTTATCTCAAGCTATAAATTCCGATGAAGGAAAAATTAGAGTCGTGGTCTTACTTTTCTCTGGTATTGAAAATGCGAAAGTTTATGAATATGTTTAGATATTTGTGTCGCTGTATAGATTAAGATGAAATTTGGCACATGGAAAGAAGTAATTAAAATGTAGGTACTTTAAATACCGAAAAATTACCCAGATTTACCGAAAAACGTCATTTAAGTGAGCAAAACGGCGAAAAACATCTACATGTACAACAAATGAAATCTATCGTTGCTGTAATCAGTGCAATAATTGAATAAAGCCATAATATGTAGGCACTCGTAACGAAGCCTAACTCCGACTGTGCCAAGGTCCTAGACTACAACTGTTGCTAACAAAACGTAACCTAGTTTCGTCTGTTCAATTAATAACAATATAGACGCAACTATTGAATTGAAAGGTTTATCTTGGTGATGTACTTGTGTGTGACCATTGAGGTTTCTAGCGAATATGAAAATTATATAAAAAATTTGGTTTTCAGGAGACATATAAATATGGCAGTGAGTTTGTGGTTTGATTGGGTGTTACTATTCCGGGCTTCTGGTTAAATCAGACTTAGTGATATTTCTGGAGTATCGCTATGGAACATGCTGCGTTAAATTCACTTAAAAAACATTTTTAAACTTGTAATCATGGATATTAATTACAATAATAAAATGTAATCAAAAAAAAATCTGCAAAAGACGCTACTATCTCATCACAGACACCGTATTAACAATGTTCACGCCATTCAAAAAATGGTACGAAAAACATACTTCGTTTCAGTTTAAATAAGTTACGCTTTAATGTGAATCCATTTACCAACCGCCGAGACAGGTGAATGAATAGTATGACAATGGAGTAACATTCCTTTATTTTCCAGCCTTGGGATATAAAATAAGAAAGAGGGCTATCGTCAAAGCTTGGAAATGCTCCTCTTTCTCTCTCACTGTCTATTTAAGAGTATATTCCATAGATAATAGAAGAATAGTATATTCTGCCTCCGACAACTAAGCAAGTCAGATGCGGTTTCGCTTCCCATTTTCAACAGCGCGTTTTTATATACCTACTAGACTTCGCTCGCGGCTCCGCCCGCGTGAATAAGTTTTTCCGAGATAAGAAGTAGCCTATAGCACTCAAGAATAATGAAGCTTCCTATTAGTGAAAGAATTTTCAAAATTGCTCCAGTAGTTTTTGAGTTTATCCATTACAAACAAAAAAACAATCAAATCCTTCTTCTTTATAATATTAGTATAGATAACCGAATGATGAACAAGTTATTCGCCATAGTAAAAACTTAGATATAGATTGTACGAATATTTAATACACAAATCCCTCACATACTCAGTAGGTTAGTGAAAAAAAACCATTCCATATCTTCACCCCTATTTTGTAACAATAACGTAATAAAGATAATTCTTATACCGGTCACGTTTGTCACGCAATAGGTAACTTAATTGAACTCTATGACTACGTGCGTGGGAATAACGACTCTATGATGTCGTTATAGAGGCTCTATAAGATGCAATTTTGCACGTAGGAACCCGAATGCATCGGGAGAATGGAGTCGGTACGTGATCTCAATTTATTTTCAGGGTGTCTAGGGGAGAATTAATAATAAGTCACCTCGAAGATTTTATTGGGTGTCAAAACTCAACTTTTAGAATCAAAATCGTTGTCACGTTAATTTACAATTGTGCTATTAAGTTATTAGAATACAATATTTTATTATAAAGTTATCCATAACAAAGTCTTTCTTTAAATCATTTCGACCAAATATGACGATTTATTTGCATTCCAAAAAAGACAAATGATCTAGGGGCTGGATATACATTCTACAGTGACCAGTTTGAAAAGTGACAACTCACGTTTTAACTGCATAGCTAAATGATTACCATCAGAAAGGGACTAACCATGGAGAAACAAATACACAACGTTACACCCTTAAACTGGGTATATCTTGGCTGATAAAGTCCAAAATACAAATGAATAAACACTGACAATAATTGCATTTTTTAGTTAAGGCCCACGAAAGACTATTTACGTAAAAACTCGGCGTCCAAATAAAAATGCAAAGTTTTTACGTCATTTCGCGCTGAAACCGAGTACAGGATAACTTAGTTTGTGAAATACGAGCATTCGGTTGTTTGTTCTGTTGAGTTATACGCGGCGACAATTTGTAAAGTTTTCGGTCTGCGAGATGAAGGGAAATGCTCATATTTCCAACATATTTTACGTTGGTCGTAATAGAGATTACGCTGAAGTAACTGTTACTATACTTAATAGGAAGAAGGTGACCTGAGCTGGTGGAAATAGGCAAAACACTGTTCCTACAAGTGAAACTTAGCTAAATCAGTTTTTGCACCTGAAAAGGCATTTTAGATTTTTTCGAACTAGTGTTATTTTCTAAATAGCGTCTACAAATAAGCAGCGTTTAATACAATAACTGATCCGATTTAATTTTTTAGCCATCTTTATAATATACAAAATCACCTAAACTTCATTGATCACGTTCTAATAACTTATCCCACAAAAACTACCCGCTGTCGCTCACAACTTGAACCACCCAGCTGCAGCATTATTATCTACGCTGCGAGCGGATGTTGTTGAGCACGGTACGCGGCGGCCGACGCTGCGCGTGGCCATTAAACCGGCGGCGCGGCGAACTCATTTCAACAGCAATTTATAGCCCGTGCTGATGCAGGATTCGTTTATTTACGGTTCCATTGGCAAATCATATTGCACGTCCATTAAATCTCGATGCAAATATTATTGCGTTTTTTACTGCAATTAGTTTGATCGAGTTTGTATTTTTAACAGGATTACATGATAGTGTGAATTGTCGACAATAAGTGGGTCTTACCATTAATAATTATGATAAAAAATTATTATTTAGTTTGTAAGTTCATCTGTAATGGGTATTCTCTGCCGATCTAAACCGATTCTAAAAAAAAATATCAACTACCAGACTGGCCTAAGTTAATATTTATTTTATATGTTAATTAATTTTATTCCGGAATGCGACTCGGGTAGGTAGAGTCACAAGCAAAAGTTTATCACAGCCGTGCTCATAGCCTATGATACAAGAATTTTGATCAAATATTTGGCATTTCCCTCTACGTACTCCAAAAGCAAAATATTAAAGGCACTCACAAAATATTTCTCCTATCAACGCTTCACACACATGCTTTACTCTATAAATTGCTATTTGTAAAGGTTTCCAAGCGTCCAAATAACTTTTCTTAACGTCGTCATAAAATAAACGTAGTCTGATAATATAAATAAAATAGTTTTGATGGTTTTAATCTCAATACAATTAATTCAATCTTAACACAATGTAATTGAAAAAAATAAAATATTATCGTATTCAAAAGATTAGGATAACATACTAATTTGCAACAAATTTATAAAACATATAAAATATAATTTATGACTTTAATTTTCTGCTTATCTCGATAGAAATTATTTGTTCAATTGTTTTTCTCCATTTGTAACTCAACCAAGCATTTTATATCACTTAGGTTGAATAAAAAAAACAAAATAATTTAAAGAACAACTTACATATCTCCGCTGAATCGCGCGCAGGTTCGCAAGTACGGCGTTTGAGACATTATAATAAGAAAGAAGCGGAAAAAGCAATACAATAGTACTGGCAAAATAGATATTATTCTCATTGCCGTCAGGAAATCATTAATCTTTTTACTTTGGCACCCTTTCCAGACATGGGTATAAATAAAAAATATGGCGGCAAAAATAATGTACTTTTTAATTTTCTAACGTAAAGTCCAGTTATAATGCTATGATTTCGTGACTGGCTGTAAATAAAGTGAATAAAAAACTTTATCTAGCCATTAAGAACCAGCGTTCTAAATTCAAAAATACGAACAAAGCACTAAGCGTGGAAAAAAGCGAAAATAAGGAGCGCATGGGTCGGACATAGGACGAGCCACACACGGCAGCGCTGCAAGCGATCGATGCAGGCGACTGCGCACTTGGCAGGTCAGTGCACCCGTCATCTGGCGCCACAAGCGCTGTACGAAGCGCGACCTGTGCTTTATTGCTTGTTTGATTTGGGTTATTGATATTGTGTAACGACAGATTAATATCGGGATATACGACCTCTTTCCTTCTAGTTTTATTGCTTTAGGTCTCAATCGTGTTTGGTATAATGTCGATTATTTTTACTGTCTATAAAGGCAGACAGTGACCTGGTGGTAAGTGGTCACCGATGTTGACCGGCAATACCAGGGGCACGGTCAAGGCGTTGTTGTGCAGTAATTCCTTTATGTTCATAATCAATATGTTTCATAAGTAAAATCTTACATCCTTACACATTATACATGCCTTTTAGCTCTCTAAACCATAAAGTACCTCTGTACTTTATGGGTCGAAGTGATATAGAGCACTCTACATCCCGGGGAAATGCACGGATCCTGTGGGACTTATATGAAAAAAGAATTTCACGCGCGGAACGCCGAATAAAAAATTTGTTATGAAAAAACTAAACCCTAAAAATATACCAGTATTTTTTTTCCATTTAAGCGAGAAAGCTAGTTTTTTTTAACGTTTTGTCTTTTTTTGCGCCACCTATAAAACAGGGATGACAGAATATAAACTCTAAAACTCAACATTTTCTGTAAAGAGACCTCATGACAAAGTGATTGGACAGTCGGCTGAGAAACGAACGATGGCAGATCGATTCCCGATATTACCAAAATTCCATTGTATCCTGATCTATTATTTTTGACATATGGACGGGCTTACACAAATCTTAGGTAAAACTAAACATTTTAATACCAAAATAAATACTTAGGTAATTGCAGACCGCGTTTTAAAATCTAATCTTAAGTAACTCATAAATAATTTATGAAATATACATATATGATATCGAGAAATTATTATAAATCTCAAAGGACAGAGTTTAAGAGCTCTTTAAAGATATTATTGTATATGGCTCTAGATATTATAAATATATTAACGTAATTGTAATAAGTGCCATTGTAAAACTGCCTCGGTGGCGTATTTGTATTACGGTACGACTGCAATGCTGAGGTCTCGGGTTCGATCCCAGGGTCGGGCAAAGTGATATTGAGTTTTTCTATTCAGTATCAGACCGGAGTCTGGAATTTGTGCCCGACACGGCGATAGGCTCGCCCCCTATCACATCATGGGACGGAATAACGGCGAAAAGTGGGTGCACTAGTTGCGCCTCTGCCTACCCCTTCGGGGATAAAAGGCGTGAGTGTGTGTGTGTGCAATTGTAACATGCTGATTATTATTATAAGTTTTTATATTATTTATCTTTTTAAAAACGTACAAAAACATCATAGGATCATTGATATCATAGGATTCTTAAATCCGTTGGATTTACAACGGATTTAAGAATCACATTTCATTCAACATTTACTACCATAATAATATTCGAAAATGGAATGTGTAATTCCATAGGATTACAGCCGTGATTACACGTTGCGCTGTGTTATTAGATACAGACGACATTCAGGATGTTATTAGCCGTCATTGTCGACTATGTATTGTTTTCTGTTTAATAATGAATGTTAGAAGCGTTGGCCTGTTGTGTTCTAGGATTCATTTCCGATACAGGCAACAATTTGTATCAGTTAGAAATAAAAAAGAGGATTGGAATTTGTGTAGGACCAGTAGTAATGAGGTTCTCTGTAATTTCCGATACAATTTGAATAAGTTTTCAATTGGAAGAAATTTGTTGCCCGGGATTGGGACTTTGTCTGATATGGCGAGGCACCTATCATCGAATCGCAGCCTGAGTGTACCAGATACATCTATGTCCAAGTATTCAGAGATAGACAATTGGGCTTATGTAATTATCTATTCAGGATACCACGTGATATTTGTCACATGGAGAGCTAACGGTGAGTTTTTATCATGAGTACAGTCTGCCACATAAGTAGTTGAACAAATTTAAAACTTCACATCGTCTATACACGTCGAGTTTAATTGAAACATTTTTTTCTTTGTGTGAAGTATAGGAAATCACTTATATTTTAAGTTTGTGGAGAAAGGAAATGTTTGTAAGAACACAAAAGTGTATGAGAGATTTGAAGTTTTGAATTTGTCCAGCAACGTATATGGCTGACTGTACAATCTCTATCCACTCTAATACCTTCCTCAGCAGGTACAGAGAAAAATACAGTAATCCAGTACTTAAAATCTCTTAGACTGAATATCTTCAACAATCCCTCTCTAAGCTTTATATCTGATGAGACATTTTCCAGTGCGACATCGCAAATCGATTCCGTGAACAATGCACTTATCTGGATTTCCAATCGGCCGGGGGTAAGATGCAAGTGGAAATCTCTGAAGTACGGCGTTTTCGAAGATTCAGTTTATAAATAAAATGCTTGGGTTTTTAACTGTATGTTGCTGAATTTTCATGTGAAACTGTATAGAATGTATTTATAATATATTCAGTATATAGTTAGCTACTGCTCATAGATTCCTCGTATAAAAAGTAGCCTATGTTCTTTCTTGGTGTATAGTTTAAACCGTACCAAATTTCATCAAAATCGGTTCAGTGGTGTAGAATAATAGAAGAAAAAAGGGAGTTACGTCAGTCTACATTTACAGTAATGATGGAGACCGCATGGTGGACTAAGGCCTAAGCCCTCTCACTAGTAGAGTTCGTGCTCAGCAGTGGAACAGTGTATAATACAGTGCTGCAGTAGCGGCCTTAATGAGACGGTGTAGGACTTTTTACCCGATTTCCGAAGGAGGTTATGTTTTTTGTTTTTACCCCTCAAACCGCGAGTCCCTGCAGGGCTGGTATTATTAAGGTAAGTACAAAAAGGATATTTCCACCAACCTCCTGTTGTCGAGGTAGCTGTCGTAGTCGTCAGGCGTGTTCTTCTCGTCGTGCATGTCGTACAGGTCTGTGTATATCGCTGACTCGAGGCGGGACGGATCCAAGTGGTAGTTGGGGTTCTCATACGAGAGTAGACCATTCTCTGTGGACAAACAGACGTACATGTTAAATTTGTAGGAACGATATTGAGATGCGTTTTATCACCTAAAATTCTAATGCCGGTAGAGATTCAACTAATTCAACATGAGCTAGAGGCCCATAAAGAGTAGAAACAATCTAGGATCTTAAATTACAAAGGTGGCACTCGACTGCACTCGGTATCCTGTGATTTTATTGATAATTTGAAATGAAATGAAATAATTTCTCAATCTCATTGCAGTCGAAACGGATATATTTATCTGTTCTCTGAGTGACTTCACAAAGATAGCGGCCATGATAATTTCATATGTACCTAAAATGTGATGATTCTTCTTCAACAAATTACCCATTTATAATATGCCACACTACTGTATTAGGTTATCCTGTAATAGTAGATGTAAGAGAAATAAATAAATAAATTTATTTCGAATCCATAAAATGTTAAACATTATTAGATTCAGTCAATTGCTCTACCACCAGTTCGGAAAGCAGTTACCTCAAGAGAAAAACAGGCAAGAAACTCTAGTGTTGCTTTTTCAAAATATTTCAGTATTCAGTATCACGAAGGTACAGTTTATAAAAAAATCGTCATTTATTTTGTTTAGAGCAGTTCATACCCCAGTAAGGTTCGCAACATTATCGTTCAAAGTATAACACGGCAGTACTAGCAGATGGTTGCTTGATAGTAGACATAGACAAAACTGTTGTCTTACATACTAAAATGGATTAACCTTTTAGTAAAATAGGATGTTAGCATTAAAAATTTAACTCTTCTTCTGGTGCAGGCGGCGAAAACTGTATTCATAACAAAGGAAACGATTGAGGGTCACAAAGGAACACGTCACACCTGACTTCCCAAAGGGGGAACACTAACCAAGGGACAGAATGCACCCATCCAGCCAACCCTATTTTTATATTGTACCAAAGTTAACCTACTGCAATGCATACAGCATATTCAAGGAAATAATATTGTTTTTAGATAGTGATTGGAACTATCGTTGATTGCTGGAGTGTAGACTTAGCGCTAATTTCACCGCTAGCTGATAAACGTTATTTGGCACATAAATGTATAAGCCGTCCAAAGACAAAACTCACTCTAATCTATGCTCCTGGATAAGAGTGTGACTTCTGTATTTGGTCTGCTTATAGATTTATGTAACAAATAGCGTTTATCAGCAAGCAGTAAAATCAGCACTTAGTATACTACTTCTAGCTACTTTTTAAAACTTCGTTAATCTATGTAATACAAGACTTTTCCAATGAATTCCATATCAAGCTGTTACGTAAATTAAATTATTATCTACAAGTTTTTGCCCGCGGCTCCGCCCGCGTGAGTGAGCTTTCCCGGGATAAAAGTTCCGCTTTATATTTCCCCGGATAAACAGTAGCCTATGTGTTAATCCAGGACATAATCTACCCGTGTGCCAAATTTCATCGAAATCCGTTCAGTAGTTTTTGCGTGAAAAGTATCAAACATCCATACTTCCAGACATCCATTCCTACAAACTTTCGCGTTTATAATATTAGTAGGAATCATTATAGTTTGAGATTATCGCAGAAAAATACTATTAAAACAGACTCTTCTTTTGAAGTGGGGTAAAATACATTTATATATTAGTTTGGTAAATATAAGACATTACGCGTGGCACTTGACCGGCATCGTGTAACTAAAGCTGAAACCTTAAAACAACGCTGACATTTCAGCAAGGTCTGCCAATCTCTGAAACATTATTTATTATACTTCATATAACAAGATTACTTTCATTGGCAATCGTTGTTTGGATGTTTTTTTTTTCGTATTTTGAAATTTGAAAAAGCCACTCACATCATGCCATTATACCCGAAGTGATAGAGCAACAACCATCGCACCCACTTTTCGCCATGTGTGTTCCGTCCCATAATATGATAGGGGCCCATCACTATATCGGGCACAAATTCCAGACTCCGGACTGATACTGAGCAAAAAACCCTACATCAGTTTGCGCGACCCCCGGGTCGTGACCTCATAGTGTATTATAGTATTAAATAAGATTTAATTTAAGTGGACGATAGCCTAGTTGGGAATGGAACGATCTGCCGAGACAATGTCCCGAGGTTCAAAATCCGAGGCACACACCTCTGACTTTTCGAAGTTATGTGTGAATTGTTTATCAATTATCGTTCGCTTTAACGGTGAAGGAAAACATTGTGAGGAAACCTACATACCTGAGAATTCTCTTTAAGAATTTCGAGGGTATGTGAAGTCTGCTAACCCGCACTTGGCCAGCGTGGTGGACTAAGGCCTAACCCCTCTCAGTAGTAGAGGAGGCCCGTGCTCAGCAGTGGGCAGTATATAATATAGGGCTGGTATTATTATATTATTTATTATATTTAATTTAATTATATACTTTTCATATACACCGCATAAAGTCGGCCTAAATACCATGGCATTCAATCTCAGACAATAGGGATCACCCTGTTTACATCAGTAAATACGCCCGGAGAGTGAACAAAAATTTCCTCGAAAAGTTCTTCGTTTCCAACACAAGACCATCTTAGTAGATACGACTATTGTATCGCATTTATCGAATTCCAAACACGATTTTATGTATTCCAGTGAGGGTATGATGGTTCTTACAAAGCAGTTGCCGTTGAGTGAAGCCCTCCGACCCTCTACCCTCACAAATGGTACTGCAGATGTCGTTACAACGTTCTTACACACCTAATGACGGGTGCCGTGAATGGAACGCTCATAGCGATTTGATGGGCGATTTTCAAAATATGATATATTTTTATTGCAAATTAATGGTGAGATGAACATGCCTCGCGTCTAATGGTAAGCGATATGACCGCAAATAAACAGAACAGCTTTAAATTAAGTATTACGTGTTATCCACTGCGCTCGTCATCCTGAGTCATAAGATTCTAAGTTTTACAATGTCCAATAGTTACGCTGGCTACATGTTATGTTTATTGTTATGAATGTGTCATTTGGAAAGATATTTGGATATTTGATAGCCAAGTATGCGTAAATTGGTGAACGGGTCTGATTGAAATTTAGCATATATACTATACTTATACAAGATAAAGGCAATTTTTATGTTGAAAATAGTCTTTTTTTACTTGGAGAACAACTTTTACGGGTTTTTTTTTTTGGCATTGAATGACGAAACGAGCATGCCGTTCACCTGATGGTAAGCGATACGACCACCCATAAACATTAGCAACACCATCCAGCACCTTTAGTTACAAAGTACTGTGTGGCATTCCACTGCGCTCGTCATCCTGAGACATAAGATGTTAAGTCTCACTATGTCCTGTAGTTACACTGGCCACAATATCCTTCAAACTGAAACACAACAGTGCATGCACACTGCTGCTTGGCGGTAGAAATAGACATTGCGATGGTACCCACCCAGACGGACTCTTACATATGAGAGACCTACCACCAGTAAACACGGCGTACAAAGTCGCGAGCAACAGTATTTTATACGTCTTAGAAAGGGTGCAGATAATTTTGTCTAGCGTTTAAATGGGCTAACTTTATCGAGACTCTCACAGAAAATCTTGGTGTAGCATTTAAGCGGCTTCGTATGGTCAGATTGCCGGCGTAATCCCAGTGGGATTTCATCATTCCCACCCGTCTCTCCAGACTAAATGACTCTACATCGTAATTAACAATTTCTAAAAGGATTTATCTTATAGCCTTTGATTAATTATATACCTAGATAGAGTGACGCGCTGCAATGAAACTAAAACAAACAGGCTAACTTTTCTTAAGCCAGTATGCGTGACAGCTTATAGCCTTTACAAGCTATAGACTAGCTAATCATATTCTAATTCCAAAGTTTATGATTACACGGTTTCTAAACTTTGAAACGAATTTCTGCCTTTTTACTATAATTAGAATCTAAGTAATTTCACAAATACAAAATGGCAGTTTGCGTGCAGAATAGTTGGCTCAGTACAGATTTTAAGTTGTTTTTGTACTTTACATTGAGATCTCTTCAGCCTGTACCTTGGGTTAATGTAAAGAGAGGTCCACACGATGTAACAAAATGTAACGGTAACTGCGAGCCCACTTCCGGCGCGTAATGTCCGCCGCGTACCATTGTGCGGGAAGCTCGATTGATAGTGTTTGGTAATATGTTAACGGTAGAAGTGTTTCCTATTTTAGATGATTGTGGGAAATATTGATATGCTCTTAATATAAAAAGTAATAAATATTATGATCTTAAGTCTGAATTTCACAATAGGATACTTCTTGGAATCTGATAACAGTCTATTAGAGGTAATAATACATTAAATAATCATATTAGAGCTAAAAATATGAAAATGCACATCTAAGATACACAAAAACATTCAACCAAGTTATAGACTTACGTAATATAAAAAATCAAGCAGTTATATTTTTAAAATTTAATCTAGAATGTGTCATAATTTCATAAACATAAGAAAATATTGTCGCTTTTAAAAAATGAAACGAAATTATTATTTTCAACTTTTAAGCGAAATAAGCTGTATAAACATGATAAGAATTTTAACGACAAATATTGAGCGCGGATTACCTCTACAGAGAAACACTCACACATCGTTAAAATATCTATATATGGAATTACGGATGCACATACATTCGTCTGGCTTTCAATTGATCGAGAAATTATCGACACATCTTGTTTACGCTAATGCAAGAATGTTCATATTCAGGTTTACCTTTGTTTTCTATTGTGTTTTGTTTGGTCTTTCATACAATATTGATCGTGTATGAATAATACAATATTATTATAGTTAATAGATGATTGATGCATCATACAAGGTCAATTTGATAACATACTTTGTTTATTCCTAATCCAAAATGGCTTATCTTGTATAGATTCTCTGACAACTCATGATACCAAATCAAATAAGAAAAAACATTATAAGCTGCCGTTGTTTCAACCATGGTCAAGCAAATTGAGAGCGAGGCGAAGACAAATTGAACCACAGAACAGAGATAGATTGAACAACCCGCCCTAATATGAGGCTAACATCAACCAATCAACATGCCCATACGTCATAAAATATCAGCAATCCACATTCCACGCACGTCATCAATTAGACTGTTTTAAAGCGTGCCCGCTAGACAAGCCGACCGTGTCGCGTTGTCTCAAGGTCGTGGAAAATCAATATACTCGTACCTTTGTACCGGCTTGACGTAAAGATGCAAAGCTGCTAAGAGAATTTGGACCTTAAAATATTTTGTGTTATTGTGTGACTTTGAAATTCAAAGAAGTATATGGCATGGATACAGGCTGTTTTAGACAGGTCCGTCTGGAAATTTTTGGGGGAGGCCTATGTTGAATGTTCAGCAGTGGACGTAATGTGGCTGATGATGATGATGTGGCACTGCCTTGTTCGATATCTTAGGATGTAAAATGCTATTAATATCCAGTAATAATGGAAAAAAGAACAGCTAGGAATACCTTCTTTTCTAATCTATTAATTACACAGAGAGTTTATTAAAAATTATAACTAGATTTCGACGAGCGATGATTATCTCTCGTCAGTCGACACAATTATGCCGGCCCGTAGAACCGGATATACACAGACTGATCTTGGAACGCGGCACACTTTGCGGGGCACTATAGTGGGTTTTAGCACCTTGCGTACGGTGGTCGATAGCCTAGTTGGGAGTGGAACGGACTGCCGAGACGAATGTCCGCAGCTTCAAAACCCAAGGGCACGCACCTCTGACTTTTCTAAAAAGTTATGTGTGTATTCTTTGTGAATTATCGCTCGCTTTAACGGTGAAGGAAAACATCGTGAGGAAACCTGCATATCTGAGAAGTTCTCTATAGGAATTTCGAAGGTATGTGAAGTCTGCCAACCCACACTAGGCCAGCGTGATGGACTAAGGCCTAAACCCTCTCAGTTGTATAGGAGGCCCGTGCTCAGCAGTGGGCAGTATATAATAAAGGGCTGGTATAGTAGTATATAGTAGTACGGTGGTCGCTATTAGACGGATAAAAAATATATCCACCAGCCAATTTACATTTAAATGTTCCTTCCCTGAGTTACTTGTGAACGTAACAAATCTTGCACTGTACATGTTAAAAGCTTCCGAGATGTCCTGGACCAACGCCAATGCATATTATGAATCCCCAGTGCACTGGCTGATTGTGAAAGTGTTACCACATCTTGGCATCTGTTAAACATCCTCTCAGAGTATGTATTTTATTCGTTTTCGAATTGCGAAGTATTATTTTATTGCATAGTCTGTCTCGGTGGCGTGTTTTATTGCGTGCGCATTATGGCTACTGCTCTGAGGTCTCGGCTTCGAATCCCGGGTCGGGAAACGTGATATTAGGTTTTTTATACTCCGTATCAGCTCGGAGTCGGGAATTTTTGCCCGATATGATGGTAGCATCGCCCCCTATCATATCATGGGACCAGTAATACCACCAAGACGATCATATCTACAGCGTCCTATCATACACACACACTCATATAGAGCCATTCCATCCTACCTACACCTAGAAATCTAATCACGATTAATTATTTTTAATAATTTCCAATTTTGTACATACGATTCTGCGTTAATATATACATACAAAGCATCACGAATTTTCCCTTTTCAGGGGTAGGCAGAGCTGTATCACACCCACATTTCGCCAGCTATGTTAGGTCCTGTAATAGGGGGTGGGCGTATTGTCATTTACCGAACAAATTTCCAAAACCAGGGCTGATACTGAGTAGAAAAACCCAATATCACTTTGCCCTACCCGAGGATCGAAACATAGACCTCAGCACTGCAGTCGTACCGTATTACAACTACGCCACCGAGGCTGTCTACGTCATTAATAACTTAAAAATACACATACTCAAGATTTCTCTTCAAGTAGCGACCAGTTGGTCAAAACGTGAACAAACAGAATCGCAACACACTTGATATGTACTTTCGCAGGTTTTATACTTTTAATTCGTTTACTTAACTCTGCTTCGTCATTATTGATTTAAATGTTGTTAACTGTGAGCCTAACTTGCTTGTAAGAGTTGTATTAGTAAATGATTGTATTCGTAGGAAACAACGTATTTATAATGGGCAAGTTGCTTGCCCGACTAACTAAATTTAACTACATATTACTGCACTAGTCACTCCGATTTAAGTGTCGCGCAGACGCTGACAAGTTGTCCTCCAGAATTTGTTTAAGCTGCATATAACTGTCGCTCGTCACTTCGATTTTAGATCCAAAAACACTATACTTATATGAAACTACTACTGGATATAATGAGACTTAATATCTTATGTCTCAGGGTGACGAGCGCAATGGAATGCCACACAGTACTTTGTAACTCAAGTTGCTGAATGGTGTTGCTACTGTTTATAGGTGGTCGTATTGCTTACCATCAGGCGAACGGCATGCTCGTCTCGTCATTCAACGCAATAAAAAAAGTTACTTTAGTAACTTCATCGGCAGCATTTTTTTTCACTGCACCTGATTTGAAGCGCAGTGGAGTCCACATAAAGCGTCGCCTGACTAGAGATAATTATACCAGTTGACACAATTACACCGGCTTGTTTTAACCAAAGGCTGATCCCGGAACGCGACACCTGGCCCATTGTGGGTTTTACCTTGTGTACGTAGGTCGGTATCCTGGCGAATACTAGATATATTCCATTGATAGATCCACGAGCAACAAAGTGGTTTAAAAGTGTACCTGATGTTTGTTGACAATATAACAGCATCTGCGCGACGCATGAGTGAAGTCTTGTAATGTTTATCAATACCTACAAGGCTACAACATCTTAATTTATCATAGTGCTTGCTGTTTCGCAGATATAGACAAATCACTGGTTTCATCAACAATCGTATGTGGTTTTCGTAACAGTCCGAATTACCGAAATTACACTGCCATTCTATAATCGACCTTATTGAATTTATTTGACATTTGTAGTAATGACTAGAAAGGCATATCATTATCGGCCCTAATGGTACTCTATGGTCAATATGATCAATCGGCTTGACCTCTTACGAAACATACGATTTAGAGACAATTGTAATGAGTTTTTAACCGACTACAAAAAGAAGGTTCTCGATCGGCGTGTTTGTTGAATAAGATTTGTTTTAAAGGAATATAAGTGTTGTTACTTGTTTAACACTGAATTACTGCTTTATGATGTAGACTTACCCACTATAATATAAGATTAGAATAAGCTTTGAGAACACTTAATAATTATACTAGCATTAGGCTATAGATATTTGAGGCAAAAAATAATTATGATAATAAAATTGGAAACTAATTGGGAACTAAACCCAATAGTTACCTTCATCACTGTTTGGCAGAAATAACTAAATAAACATTTTCCTATTTACAGAATCGTTTCAACTAAATGGGCACAAGGACGCACTATGTAAATAAATTGGAAGATGTTATCTGTACATCGGAGTTCATCTATTGTCATTAGGTTTATTTGCTTAACAATTGTAAAATGGAAGTAATAAGTGACACGCAATATTGTCAATTATTTTTATTGTAAAACGAATACTAGGCGTATTTTATAAGCACATACGACGAGCAACTCATCCAAAGTGCCCAATAAACGCGATGCTTTAGAGAATTATGTACTTTCAATACAAATGTACGCAACGAAAACTCAAAAAGCGAACGCGTTTTAAATACATCTGCGTAGGTATTGAGGCAATAACATGTTGAGTAGTTTTATAGTTAAACGTGTAATAAATAAGACGATATTTTATATACATATCGTATATAAAATATACCTTTTAAAATAGGACAATGATTTCAAAATTTATTTAACCAACACAAATATACAAACTACATTATATTACCTCTATTTCGGAAAAACAGTTCAACGCCCTGCGTGTAAACATAAATAATGATAAAAATAGTTTCAGAAATTATGGATATATAATACATAATGTAAAAGCTACTTTTAACGCTTTATTTTCGAATAAAACGAGATGAATTGCAAAATATTATGACTAGGAAGAGGAAACCAATTTCCTAACGTCCAAAAATTATTAATATCGTTACACATTTCATAATGATTTATGTATATCATTTAACAATTACTATTCGATTATTTTCATTTTCAACATAGCAAAATGGACTTCAAAACATAAGTTTCATAGCTCAAAATGGGTTGTAAAACACAAACATAAAACGGTTAGCAGTAGTTTTCTAAAATTAGAGTTGTTATGTGCAAATGAACGGACGAACGGTCTCGATTGTGATGCTAGCATTGAGAACGAATATCGATTTTTTTATTACTGTTTGATACATCTTACTGAATAACCATAAGTTTCTAAAAGGCTGGTCAAAATAATTACTAACACTAACGTTATTATAACAGCTATGAGAATTGACAAAAAAATGTTGGCTTCTGATATTAGGAAATTTTACTATGCTATGATAAATTTCATTTGACATCTTGGTTGTTTTAAAATATTATGATAATATTCAATTACTTAAGTGAAGCTTAGGTATCAAGCATTATAGATACTCAAAATGTTGTTGACGTGACATTCTTGCCTAAACCTAGGTGGTGGACTAAGGCCTAAACCCTGTCAGTTGTAGAGGAGGCCTGGTATTTTGGTGGTATTTTGAGACTCAGTGAACAAATTTGATAGCTTTTTATTCGATTAAAGGAATTTGAATGCTCATTAGTTAATTTTTCGTTTATCAGCCTTTCAGAAACAAAAAGATACAATAGGGAACTCCTCAAAATCAAATAGAACTTCGATTATTTTTTTTGGGTTGACTTCAGTAAATCTTCAAAATGCTACCATACTAAGAATATAGTTAAATAGTATTCTAAACTGGGAATCGGGATTGATAGACTAATGGGCAACATCATTAAATGATCTCAATCGATCGCGGTTATGGATCAATTAAAATAAAGTTTGATGTCAAAGCTTACATTTAATAATTTAGATTGACTTATTCTGGTACAATACGGAGATAGCGCTCAATAATCTCGACTCTAAATGCACTAAGCAAAGAAAATAAGTTTGAATACTCACTGCCTCGTTTATGTAGACCCATGATGTCTGGTGTCTCTTACATCACCCGCTTCTGACGACACTGATCAATATTCCACAACACGACAGAACAGATAAATCCTTTTATTTACGTACAAATTGTAACACACACAGAATTTAAAATTGCAATATGTAAATTGCACGCAATATTTAAAGCCTGTTTGGAGAATACTAAATAAATTGGATTGCAAAGATTGTTTGCTGAATGGCGTTTTTATGGAAATTCCTCAACCGGGCAATAAAATTACTGATTTCTCCCACCTTTCACTAGTTTAGGAGACGTCTAAAGGACAACGTGCGTGGGAGTTGCTACTTAACCAATTTTGATATGGTCTTCGCACCGCCTTTAGTTATCCTCAAAGTTAGGAAAAGGTAAAGGTTAAGGGTGGAATGAAATCAGCCCGCCCGTAAACATGGGAGGATTTTTTTATTTATTTTGGATTGAATTTAATATGTATTCCTTGGTTCCGTCAGATAAAAAAGATTAAATTTAAAACCCAAATTATAAAATGTCATATAAACTAGTTCGAGAAACATGGTATTTATTATGTAATACATTATTTAACTTAAACAAAACAATGAACAACAATGCGAACATTAAAACTAATGCGTCGTTTTACGCAATGCAGTCTAACAAATTATAGTCTATTTTAGCCTAAATTTACGAGACGAGCGAATCACTATTAAGCGCCGCGAATCACAAGTAGTTTATTTTAACATAAGCAATATGATTGCTTTCAATAAAATACTGAATAAAACCTTAGAAGTACGTATTCAATTAGATCAGAATGTATTTCGTATTGCATAATAATTAAATTACAATTGCATTGCGCTCGTACAACTGACTGTCTATTTTGAACGTTTCTGTTCACGAAATCAAGACGTTCACGTCGAACGTCCACTGTAAAGCAGCAGCATAAGTATCTGAAAAAATAAAAATTTCAAATCGCCTATATGTATACGCGTCAAATTAAACTAAAACATTTTTATTCTTCGTTTGAAGTAAAGTAAATCTCTTTTGTTTTACTTATTTTTGTGAAGAGAAATAAAAGATTAGTAAGAACACAAAAGTATGTAGGCAATTTGAAATTTGAATTTGTTCAGCTACTTATGCTGCTGACTACACCAAATAAAATGTAGAAGTACGAGCAACACTTATTTTATTATTAAGGTCGGGTTGTTTACTCCGTGGTCAGGTAAATATCACACAATAAATATAAATATCGCTCTTATCACACTGGCGAATTGCAAGCGAATTCACAGCGAGGCGAAGGAGCTGCGCTCTCGTCCAGTGTAATAAGACCGTAACTTTACTTGATTACGGATGAAATATCACGAGTTTTGTGTCATCCGGTTTTATCGTAGTGTGTACTCTCTCTTATCGAGGAGTGACGAGTAGCGAGTACTTGCATAAAGAAAGTGGACACGATGTAACAGTTTTCAATTTTCACACGTTCCCACAATCTTCACTTTCAACGGCGTCTGTTACATTTAATTGTACACTAATTAGTAAAAGCAACAAAAAATCTTCCTTATTTCTAGTAGTTGAAAGAAAGAAAGGAACGTTTATTGCCACATAATTATAAATATTCAACAACATCGTATACAAAAAAACCACTATATATACTTAAAAGAAAATGTAAATATACATGTATAAGTGAGTTGCACACCCATACCGTGGTAAGTAGTAGGATGTATAGACAATTGGCTGTAACTGATTGGCGTTTGCTTATTTTGTGGAAAGCAATTTTAAGATACCTAAAAATCTAAATTTAATTTATGTCCTTTTTGTCACTGTTACTGTACGATAAAGAGTGAGGTCCGTCAGATTTTTTTTGCCACCTAGGGACCAGATTGTGATGTAATGTAGAGACTCAGCGGGAGTAATTGACACAACACAATATTTAAATCTGTAGCCCGTCTAATTTGATAAAATTAAAAATACCAATTAAATCTATACTAATATTATAAAGAGGAAAGATTTGTATGTAAGTATGTTTGTAACTCTTTCACGCAAAAACTACTGGATGGATTTCGATGAAATTTGGCACACGGGTAGATCGTGTCCTGGATTAACACATAGGCTACTTTTTATCCCGGTAAAATATAAAGCGGGACTTTAATCCCGGAAAAACTTTTTAACGCGGGCGAAGCCGGAACTGAAGTCTAGTCACTGATAACATCAAACTAGCCCGCTCTACTCCTAGCGACATCTGGTGGGCTTAAAACCATTTGCCCTCATTAACAATGGACCCACGTATAAGCATTATCTCACGCACCATCAGATGGCCCATTTGCCCCTCTAAAATGCATGAGCCACTCCCATTTAAATAATAGTGAAATTAAATAAAACTACAAGTTAAATATTTACATTTAAAACACATTTAAATTAATTTCAAATGGCGTTAAAGTAATTAATATTAGTTATTACATCATTAATGTGATATGTGTTGTGCGAAAGTGGTATATATTGTTTTTATTTTTTCTTTTTTAATATTAAACGGTCACAGCTATTCTATTTTTTAATTTGTATCTGGAACGCCGCGCTGTTAGAATACTTGTAATTTAAACGTAGTATTATTATCTTAATAAGTGAAAGTATTTTTTAAATATGAAATTTAATCATAACTCTCTTCTGTATCGTTGTCGGCTAATAACTGGTAATAAACTGGCAATTTTTAATTCATAAAATTGCTTATAAGTTAAGCATAAAAAAAGATATTGCTTTTGCATTTCAAATAAACAGTGAAAACATTTAATGAGTAATCATGATTCGAATAATAATTCGTCGTGGTTCGTGTCAGTTTTCCAAGAAACTATTAAAATACCAGCTTCTTATTTCACCAACCCTTATCGTACTCTATGTGGGGTTGGCGCAAGAAAGGATTTTGCAAAGTTTTTACTACAACCTATATTACATAACCACAACTGGGAAATCTAAATTAAGGCAAATAGAATTGAAAAGCCCACACCAAATTCCACACTGGGATTCTAACCCAGAACCATCCGATCTACAGCTCTTCTACCGCTAGACCTAAACGACATGTTTGACTACGTTATTACAAAAACTACGAAGATATTAGCTTATTACTTGACTAGTAGCCAGTAGTCACGCGTTATATACGCTTATCACGGGCTGGTTCACACGAGTCAAATTAAAAGTAAACAGTTAAGATTCACAATTTCTTTTGTAAGTGATATTTTGATAGGGTATACTATGTTTTCAAAATATTTGGGATGTTTTGCCGTGTTTTAGGTATGAAAATATATAGAGCACTTCCTAAAATAGCAGAAAGTTTTTTTTTAATCAACTAAATCAGTACGAGTATCACTTGACCAAAAATAGTAATTGTACCAGATTTTTTTACAAACTTCAAAGTATAGTATAGCATAGAATTATTGTCATGGGACTGTGGATATGTCTCTGAATGCCCATTATAATTGAATTGTAACTCTTCTTATATTGAAAGATATTCCACACACACTGCTTGGCTAAAATAGACAAAATAAATGCATCTATTGTCGCTTACAAAAGATCTAACATAAGCAAACCTTTAAATATTTTTAACACGTATTGTGTAAGAGCGAATTAATTTACATTTCACGGTCACAGCGCACCTAAACGATGATGAAAAGATGGCACAGTGACATTTCGACAGGTTCCTTCGTTAGATATGCACAGACGGGCGCACGTACTCAGGCAAACGGGAGGGGGCCGTGACCCCCATGCAGGCGTATGTTGTTAATCCTTTAATTTTTTGTTGGTTAGAAACCTATGAGGTAAAGTTTAAACAATGTTTATGATGTTGATAAGGTAATAGCTATCACGAATAAACAATAGCGATATTTGTATTTTCGTGGTTTTATATAAGAAAGATTTTTATATTGCCTTAGTAGGCAATCGAGCAAGCGGGGATATAATTTACTTTTGACTGGTCCGTCTGGAAATCTTTAGGGGAGCCGGGAGGACTATGTTCAGCAGTAGATATCATGTAGCTGCTGATGATTATTATAATTTACTAGTAAATAAAGACTATTTTATTACATTCATTAACCCTATTATACAAATTTATATCAAGCACTGATCTTAAAACAATACGAAAGCACTAAATAATGTAAATAGACTTATTACCAGCATAAACGCTACCACTTTTAAATAAATAACCCTCCAAAACAAATAACCAAGTACGGACCTGAGTTAATTTGACGATCATTAGTACACAGTGAGTAGAACAGGTTTGACACGGAACGACCGACACAACGATTTGTATATACATAACAGCATATATATATAATATACCTACGATGCAACTGATGTATCGTGTTTATTTTGGTTACAGCTTTCGAAATCGAGTAACGTTTATTAATATAACTTAATGATATTATTATGAATAATTTCTAGACCAAGGCTAGATTCTAGTAATAGTATATGTGTTTTTTTATTCGAGCATGGGAAATTGTCTCCACTGCATCTGATGGTAAGTGAATTAGGGTTCAAATAGAGTGTTAAATGACGAGAATCCCTCGCCAGTCGACGTAATTATGCCGGCCTGTTTAAAATTTATTACATACATACACTCACGCCTTTTATCGCCAAAGGGGTAGGCAGAGGCGCAACTAGTGCACCCACTTTTCGCCGTGTTTATTCCGTCCCATGATGTGATAGGGGGCGAGCCTATCGCCATATCGAGCACAAATTCCAGACTCCGGGCTGATACTGAATATAAAAATCCAATATCACTTTGCCCGACCCGGGGATTGAACCCGAGACCTCAGCATTGCAGTCGTACTAATACAACTACGCCACCGAGGCAGTCGAAATCAGTTAAAATTAATTAAGAGTGATAATAGCATTTTCTGCTTAGTGTCAGCTCGGGATCGCCCCCTATTACAAGGGACCTAACATAGCTTATAGAGTAAGCCTTCTGCTCGCGGCTCCGCCCGCGTAAAAAGTAGCCTATAGCACTCAGGAGGAATGTAGCTTCCTATTAGTGAAAGAATTTTCAAAATCGGGCCAGTAGTTTTTGAGTTTATCCATTACAAACAAACAAACAAATAATCAAATTTTTCCTCTTTATAATATTAGTATAGACACACCGCCAATTTTAAATAATTTCTGATAACTCACACAAAACATAACCTATGGAATTATAGCTATGAATGATTTAGGTGTATTTATTACTATCGCAGGAACACGTTGGATGCAGGCCGCCTCTGAAAGGTCGGTCTGAAAATCTTTAGGGGAGGTCTATGTTCAGCAGTGGGCTACATGTGGCTGATGATGATGATTATAAAGAAACATTCTACTGGTGGTAGGTCTCTCATATGTAAGAGGCCGTCTGGGTGGGTACCACCGCAATGTCTATTTCTACCGCCAAGTAGCAGTGTGCATGCACTATTGTGTTTCGGTTTGAAGGCCATTGTAGCCAATGTAACTACTGGACATAATGAGACTTAGCATCTTATGTCTCAGGATGACGAGCGCAGTGTAATACCACACAGTACTTTGTAACTGAAGGTGCTGGATGGTGTTGCTACTGTTTATGGGTGGTCGTATCGCTTACCATCAGGCGAACGGCATGCTCGTCTTGTCATTCAATGCAATAAAAAAAAACATGTTATTACGAAAAATATGATATAATTGCAGATGCTACTCTAGATCTTAGCCAGACATTGTTTATAGTCGGCCTTGAGTGACTTACCATCTTGTAGATGCGTCATCAGGTTATGTTAGTCATGTTTTGTAACTGGATTTTAAAGTCGTTTTTATGAGCTAATATTTTGATTTTTATGACCATCACAAGCCAATATTTTCGTTAGTTACTTATTGCTTCCATGCTGTCTTGCTACCAAGAAACACTACACTATGAAACTCACAATTGTTTCAGCAACTTCAGTACCTGTTAGTGACATAGTGCTGTAGGCCTTCTCGGATCGTGTCCGCGCCTGCGCAACGCCTTATGGTCTTAAACGCCATAGCCCAAACTAGGATACCATTTGCCCAATAGCCGAATAAATGTGCTAGTAAAAATCTACGAATGTAAAGTCATATATTAACAAACACACACACTTGACTTTTATCCCCGAAGGGGTAGGCAGAGGTGCAACTAATGCACCCACTTTTCGCCGTGTGTATTCCGTCCTTACGATAGGGGGCGAGCATATCGCCATATCGGGCACAAAGTCCAGACTGCGGGCTCATACTGTGTAGAAAAACCCAATATCACTTTGCCTGACTCGGGGATCAAACCTGGGACATCAGCAAAGCAGTCGTACCGTAATACAACTACGCCACCGAGGCAGTAAATATATGAATGTAATGAATAAATTGCAATATGTTAACAGACGGATGGTCGATCGGATTTCTCTTGTTCGTACGTAATTACACGTGTAATTCCGTTCAATTGCCGCGTAATGCTTTTATATAATTATGCGAATATTGTTTCGGTCCTGGTTTCATTAAAATACAAAGAATCAGATGTAATTCTGTATAATGTTTGTATTAAGCCAGATGATTAAATATGTTCATTTTTGACAGTCTTGAACCTTGGAGAGCAATTTATAACTTGTCACGTATATAAAGGTAAAAAAAAATGTTATAATTGCAATTATTTTCATATTTTACGTTTTACGTTATCTTATGACTCTGTCATTTTTGTGCAAATTTACAGTCTCCTCTATGATACACATCAAAATAACTTCAGATTCAATTCGCAAAGTGGCCCATCAAAAATATGCATCGAAAATTAAATTATTAAATGTAATTTTATAAAAGTAGCCTGGCAAATGATGCCTTTATAAATATTGTAACAAAATTCATCCAAAATAGACCGTCTGCGTCATAAAAAGGCTAACGATCCAAACAGTTTAACAATAATTTATGACGAAAAGACATCACAATAGACTGCCAAAAAGTTTTAGCTAAATGGCTATCATATTATGTAGAATATATTACAAAAAACTGCACGGTATAACAAGTGAAGACATAGGGAATGGATTACGAGATCAAAGGTCATACGGTTCAATTCACGCCATCACTGCTCTTTAGAAGTTACTTGTGTTCATTATTAACTCACGCTTGGTAAGTTCAACTATAGCGAAAAGAAAAATATTCACCCCTATCCTTCTATTTATTTAATTTCGTTGCGGCTTTAAGACTAATTAGTGCTCCCAAAGACTCGAGTTCTCCACTCGGTGTCATAAAATGCGTGACACTTCCGATCCTGGCTTACAAATGTTGCAGTAGTGTGAGCCATAGTCTAATAATGCTTGCTTAAAAAGTAAATGAAAACTTCGTGATGAAGCCTTCGTATCTGAGAGTTCTTTATGCGAATTTGGTTTCAGTGAGAAGCATGTCAACCCACTTAAGACAAGCAGACGAATGACCTGGGGCCGTAGCCAAGACGGTTTTCTATAAGCACTAACGCCAATAGAATAGAAACAAATTTATGCGAATGATATCTTATCGACAAGTCTATCTCAACGATACGTCATCCCCATACATTTTTTAAATTCTATTGGCGTTAACGCTTGTATAAAGCATCTTGGTTGCGGCCGCTGAGCCTTCTTATTAATAAAAGACACCCTTCATCATCTGCCCGTTGCAGTCCACTGCTAGACATAGGCCTCTCCCAAGGTACACCACAGAGCCCAGTGTGCTGCTTTATGCATCCAGTCGCTGCTGGTCCACTTATGCCAGTCGTCCCGCCATCTGTCCGTCCCACGCTACGTTTGCCAAGACGCGGTCTCCAATCCAGTTAGTTAGGAAAGTTAATAGGTTGAAGTGGCAATGGGCTGGCCACATATGTCGTAGAACAGATAACCGCTGGAGTAAGCGTGTTCTGGATTGAAGAGTCCCTTGCCAGAACTTGTACAAAAAAACAAATAAATACAGGGCTGATATAATAATATTTGGAGAAAAAGTTATTTAAAACTTTGACGTAACACACTCTAGACAATCTCAACTACGAAATACAAGATTCCTTTTAATACCAAAAATACACCAGACATTGCCAAATAAAACTACACAAAAAAGAGTCCAGTAAAGTTATAAAGACGTCTGCGATCCATATGTTACAATATTCGTTAGTATTTTATGATAGCTTTTGTGTTGCATGCTCGATATTTGTACACTAACTTTAGTTTTCGCTTTCGCTTGTGTGTATTTATAGGGAATTACTGTGTTACAAGATGAAAAAAAACAAGACCAATGATATAAATGTCATCACATCAGGATTAGAGGAATCTCATTAGGAATAAAGAAGAATGATCGTAGATGGATTAAAATTGTGATATCATTGACCAGTGTTACTATTATTCAGATTAAAGATGGCTATGTATGGACGGATGTAAAAAACGGCGACAGCTTACTTGGTTCCGAAGTTATACAGACAAATTTAACTTATAACTTTTTCGGGGGTTAAACAGAATGTTATGTCATTTTCCCCCATGACGTGAAGGGTCACTGGTAGCAAAAAACATGCCACCCTTTATGAATCGCATACTAATCCTACCACCACCCACATCACGGAAAACCGCCTACGAATTTATTAATTCCACAAACTAAGAACCTTCTAGACTAATTTACAAAGAGGTCACCCCATATGTAACTTTACCCGGCAATTATGACGACTTTGCCCAAATGCGTCAGTGATTTGGGCGTATGCCAGACAATCATATTCTTGCTTTTCTATGCAAATAAAGTGGGTTGTGTTAGCTAAGTAAACTTTGAAAGTAAATTATGTTTTTTATTAACTCAAGCAGCTAAAGTATAGCCAGTAAAAAAATCACGCGTTTATCTCCGAAACGGTAGTCAGAAGTGCAACTAGGGTACCCATTTTTCGCTTTGTGTGTTCCATCCTATGATATGATAGGGGGCGGGCCTATCGCCACATCGGGCGCGATTTCCAGAAAAGTCGAAGTCTCTCAAGGGAAATCCCCAACACTGTCCGTAAACAGTGTGCTTAGAATGTGACAAGAAACACGTAACAACTCCGTTTCGTTGTATTGGGCTTGTTTGATACTAACACGTGACTGACGAATTGGTCTCTCGATCAATCACAAACATCAAAATTAAACGACATCGACTTACGAGGTGCGTTTTTGGAACGAAGTTCCTTATTGCGCGTTGTGAAAGGGGGCTGGACGGAAAGTTGTCACGACACTTTTTGCTATTATCTTACTAATATGAACCTTAAGTACAATGCGTAGAAGCTATAATTCTTGAAACGAGTATATTTGTATTTATTTTATTTATTAAAGTCATTAAAACCATTTCTTACTAATCTAAAATGAAACTTAAATACATTGCGTAGAAGCTATTGCCCAGCTAAGCCCAGCGTTGGCACGGCACCAGTACAAAAGAATCGAACGTAATATTTTTTTTTCAAATTTTGTTTATTTATTCTACTTTGGTTACTGACATTTATCAATAACAAGACTAAACGTGCTTTGCTCGCGTTTAAAAATCTACTTTATGTGGTAAGCGTAAGATCGAATTTGTGTTTAGTCAATCAAAATTTGTGATAAAAATGCTATGCAATAGCTTTACCGCGGTAGTCTCCGAGTGCCACACGTATTTATTTGTTTTTTTTCTCTAGAAACTTATGTATTGGAACGGAAATAGGAAAATATTTATATATTTATGTATTTATATATATACACACTCTCTTATATAAATAAAATTTTATTACAATTCCTTCACTAATTAATCGAAAGGAACTTCTTTCCATCCGGGTGTCCCTTGACACCTCTCATTGCTTTTTTTTTGCCACATTATAAGCACACAGGTATTTTTACTAAATCCTTTACGATAGTGCATTGCGTTCATCACCCTTACTAGATGCTAGGCGACTGTTTCACTTCTGAATATTTTTTTAATATAAGCCGACCAAATACAAAAGTCATTATGTCGACCATGCTCCCAAATAAATGATAGTGAGTACTATCGATATTAGTTTTCAATACGTTAACTGGAGAATAACATTCACTTTAACATTGTAAAGTAGGCCTTAGTACTATAAACCTTAAGCTCATGTTTGTAAAGCCACCGGTGTCGTACCGGTACCTCTATGTACTAATACGACAGAAAAAACAAGGCTGCAATAAACAGTTGGGTTTCCATATTTAAAAATATAATTAATGCAGTACATATAAACGCCTTTTATCCCCGAAGGGGTAGGCAGAGGCACAACCAGTGCACCCACATTTTCGCCATGCATGTTCCGTCCCATGATGTGATAGGGGGCGAGCCTATCGCCATATCAAGCACAAATTCCAGACACCAGGCTAATACAGAGTAGAAAAACCCAATATCACTTTGCCCGACCCGGGGATCGAACCTGAGACTTTGACATTGCAGTCGTAGCGTAATACAACTACGCCACCAATGCTGTCAATTTGATTAATGCAGTAACGATTAATATTAATGCTATACTTAATATTTATAAACATTCTAATTACAAAATATCATCCAAGGTACAGCTTGTTACAAATTGCTACAAATTCGTTCACCGGTGGTAGGTGGTCTCATATGTAAGAGTCCGTCTGGGTGGGTACCACCGCAATGTCTATTTCTACCGCCAAGCAGCATTGTGCATGCACTGTTGTGTTCCGGTTTGAAGGACATTGTAGCCAGTATAACTACTGGACATAATGAGACTTAACAGCTTATGTCTCAGGATGACGAGCGCAGTGGAATGCCACACAGTACTTTGTAAGTCAACGTGCTGGATGGTGTTGCTACTGTTCATGGGTGGTCGTATCGCTTACCATCAGGCGAACGGCAGGCTCGTCTCGTCATTCGATGCAATAAAAAAAAAAAAAAAAAAAAAAGGCCACAAAAGTAGCTGAACGAATTCAAAATTTCAAATCGCCTTTAAACTTTTGTATCCATATCAAAAATCATTTAAAAGAAACTTCACTGGGTTCAGTTTATTTTAGATAAAGAAAAAAAATATTTTCATTGAAGTTAAGGTGTAAAAGCGTTTTGAAGTTTTTAATTTGTTCAGCTATTTTTTAAGCTGACTGTACGTGTATCAAGTATCAATTAATTATACTACGTGGTTGATCTCTTGTAAGCAATATTCCCACCATATTCCCGTTTAAACGATATTGTAGTCAGTATAATTTTACACTATGAGATCGTTTATTACCTAATATTTCATGGTGGCGAGCACAATGCAGTGTTGTAAAGTTTGCTTATTCAAAGTCAAGGGTGTTACTACAGTAGAAACCGTATATAGCGAAATCGCTTATAACGACTCATCGATAAAGATTAAATGGCAAGACCCCGGCAAATACATGTATATTGTATAGAAAAGAATATCGTTTATAACGACTATCGCATATATTATCGTCCAGTTTAGGTGCCCCTTCAATGTCGTTATAACCGGTTTTAACTATAGTTACTGTTGGATTATCATCAAACCCCTGACTTTTATAGTCGGACTCCAAAAAAAAGTTCATCTAGTTTGTTTATAATCATTCCTCATTCACTGTACATTTGATCAATATTAAACACTGCAAATAGCGCGTGTGGATGGCTGACGTCACAGCTCGACATTTCAGGTTATAATACAAAACAAACAAATACACATACAAAACCAATTAGTGTCACGTGAGAATATAATAACCGACGAGGGAATTACGCTATACAATATACATTAAATGCAAAAACCTCGCGTTTATTGGATTTTTTTATGTGTCACTTAGGATTTTTAGAAAAAAATTATATCGACCGTGAAATGCTCGGTTGGGTTTGTTTTTAACTAAATGAGACGTGTAAGTTGGTATCGTAAGCGATACGACCATAAATTATAGCAACACCATCTAAAACTAGATTACAAAGCACACACATTTTGCTGCATTCAACATCTTGATACATAAAACGTATATATCTTCAGAACACAACAGTGTTTGCGTGCTTGGCGGGAGAAATAGACATTGCGATACCTACTTAGACGGACGCTGGTATACGAGAGATCTGCCACCTAAACTTCTTCAGCCATTGGGAGTCCACTGCTGAACATAGGCCTCCCCTAAAAATTTCCAGTCCAACTTGTTAGAAGTGACCTGTATCCAGCAGGTTTCTGCGACCATTACGAGGTTTTCGTATACGTAGGTTAGTAGACTACCTCTAACCTTAATATTTTTCCCTAATGGAGTGAACCATTGTACCTAATAAATAAAATGCATTCCGAATAATGCCTCGGTGGCGTAGATGTATTACGGTACGACTGCAATCCAGAGGTCTCGGGTTCGATCCCGGGTCGGGCATAGTGATATTGGATTTTTCTATTCAGTATCAGCCCGGAGTCTGGAATTTGTGCTCGATATGGCGATAGGCTCACCCCCTATCACATCATGGGACGGAATACACACGGCGAAAAGTGGGTGCACTAGTTGCACCTCTGGTAACCCCTTCGGGGATAAAAGGCGAATTTGTGTACGAATAATATAATATCGACCGAAGCATTGCGTGTCTTGATAGTCTCATAGTCTTGCTGGTTGTATTTTCTAACTCTACTTGATTTTTAATTGACTTGTTTACAATATTATGGTTGGAAACACCGTCGGTATGCCTACACCAGTTCTACCTATTCCATCAAAGATTCATGAAGATCGTAACAATTAATTATAAACCTCTCATAATTAATAGTTCCTCATTATAAAGAATTCACTTGTATTATTGTGTTAAAGGTCACAGCTAAATACATTGACATTTGTTAATTCCGATAGTTGATTTTGTAATCGGTGAGCGGACAACCCGTTTCGTTATTTTTGTTTTAAAAAACAAAAGGATATTCTTGTTGCCAAGTATAAAGTGAACGCTCACTTTTTCGTTCTGTAGTTGTCGATTTACCAAGTCGGGATTCATTTTATTTTTCTACAACCTTATGTCCGTGGTGACGTCTACGTAAAATCTTTTGTGCAGAATAAAATACTTGAGAATGTATTACCGAGATTAAAATATCCCATGTTCTAATCCAGGATGAGCTCTGTGTCAAAAATGTCATCCAAATTTATTCAATGGTATTTTTTATTTTCTAATAAACATTCAAACACATTATTTAACTATCGAAATATACAAAAATATTACGGCTAGTAATTTACAGCAAAATTATCAGGCGCGACACTGTTTAATTTATCTCTACGATTTTTTTATATGGCATTGAATGACGAGACGAACATGCCGTTCGCATGATGGTAAGCGATACGACCATAAACAGTAGCAACACCATCCAGCATCTTGAGTTACAAAGTACTGTGTGGCATTCCACTGCGCTCGTCATCCTAAGACATAAGATGTTAAGTCTCATTATGTCCCGTAGTTACACTGGCTACAATATTCTTTAAACTGAAACAAAACAGTGCATGCACACTGCTGTTTGGCGGTAGAAATAGACATTGCGGTGGTACCCACCCAGACGGACTCTTACATATGAGACCTACAACCGATTAACCTTAGACAATTTGGTAGAGCCTAGAGCAACAACTTTTTACAAATTATTACATGGCTTTTGCATTAGTACAGTCAGCCACATAAGTAGCTGTACAAATTCAAAATTTCAGATCGCTTATACGCGTTAAGTTTAATTGAAACTTGATTTTTTCTTTGTTTGAAGTAAAGTCAACCACTTTTAATTTATTATTGTGAAGAAAAAATAAAATTTGGTAAGAACGAAAAAGTGTATAAGCATTTTGAAGTTTCGAATTTGTTCAGCTACTTATGTGGCTGACTGTACGTAAAAGCTATGAAATATCGCAATACCATTTACATTAATTATACTATCCTTAAAATACAATTGTGATTGGATGGTACTGTTTGGAGCGAGATGTTCTCTCTCCAAACAGTACTTATAAAACTTATAAAAATCAGTTCTGAGCTGGTATTTTATAATTAGTATGTATTTATTCCAAACGGTCACACAATAACCTTTAAAAATTTTAAAGTAATTAAATTTAATAGCCCAATTTTCATTAGTAGCCACAATACAAAAATATTATATAATCAGAATTTTAGACCAGTTTATGTAATTTTAAAGACTTTATTTTTTATCGTTTGTGTATAAAATATGTTCTGGCACAAAAGGTCATGGGTGGTCACTAAAGAATCATTATATTCATTCTTTATTATTAGCATTTTAAGGCTATTCATACCATAAAGCCTTATCGAGGCATCATAATATAAAGAATGATTTAGATGGCACATGAACTGGAAGCTACACCTCTCAATCTCATAGAAACCTCAAGATTACCAATGAACCCTGAAGTTACTAACAAAACCTGACTACACGAGTGGCCACACCAATTTGTAAGAACGAGTCTGTATTGCGGAGTTTATTCGAGAATATTCCAGTATTAAAATACCAACTATATTTTTTCCGTGAAAAATATGTTTTAAAACAGAACATGATCCATCAATGCGCCAAATTCCATCCAAATACAGCGATTTCTGCCTCCACTTCTAATCCAAACCTGTTCAAGTGCTTTTGCATTAATATTAGAACACCCCCATGATTTCAAAGCGTATGCTATAAAAGATAACAAAAGACTTGAATCAAGCGTTCAATCCCCTTTAAGGAAGCGTGGTGCCAAATTGGGCGTCTGCGACTATAAATATTCAATGGGGTGTTTTCGTGTTATCGGGAGTAGGTCGACGACCTAGGTTGTTACTTGTGTCCTATTTCGTTGTACAATACTGTGTCATACACTCCAGTGTGTCTCACTCAACTTCACCGTAAATGATCCATCATTTACGGTGAAGTTTTAATAAGACTTTGAGTTGGTTGTATTAACAATTACTAAGTTGATTGTACGTCTATAATTTAGTTTATTGAGTAGATTTTTCGTATAAGGGAGCCTGTGTCGTTAGTTTGCTTTGTCTATATAATTACCGCTTAGTTATGTGCAAACGTTACTTTCCTGTTTGAGATATAAGCTAGGCGAATGTGGATGCACTAGTTGCGCCTCTACCTTAACATTTGTTAATAAACTAAGAACTATAATGTATGTTATATGTAGGCATCAATGCCATGAACAAACGCAATTGTAAAATGGCAACTAATGTAAACTGCTATGACGGATTAAAGAAACGTTATAGATTTTTTTTAAAATGCAATTCAATGCAATCAGCCCTGTATTTTATACTGCCCACTGCTGAGCACGGGCCTTCGCTACTACTGAGAGGGGTTAGGCTTTAGACCACCACGCTGGCCTAGTGCGGGTTGGCAGATTTCACATACCCCGAGATTCTTATGGAGAATTCTCAGGTGTGTAGGTTTCCTTACGATGTTTTTCTTCACAGTTAAAGCGATCGATAATTGATAAACAATACACACGTAACTCGAAAAGTCAGAGGTGTGTGCCTTGGGTTTTGAACCTCCGGACATTGTCTCGGCAGACCATACAATTCCCAACTAGGCTATCGTCCACTTCTTTTATTTTAAAATGCATTACCTTAAAACACTGGGTATTTTATACATAAATCATAACAAAGGTCCAGTATCTTCCAACATGTTGTAGATATTTTTCAGACGTAAAGTCGTAATCCGCCGCCCTGAACTGAATTGTAAGGAATTTGGCGCTCAGAGACACTAAGTCCTTAACATATAGATTATATTTTATCCTAAAAATGCACATCAAGTCTTCTATTACAAAACAAGTATTTAATAAAACGTGATGAAGCACATGGCGTAATGTCCCGTAAGGGGCCAACGCACCCCGTATTGGGGTCACCGGCGCCCGATCAATCAAAAACACCCCATTTCAGTTTCAGGCCATTTTCATGCAATCAATCACTCCCTTTAAACATACTTGTTTGTTTTAGCTGCAATTAGAGTACTTGAGGGGATTAGTGGTTGCGTGTGGATTAGAAATGATTTTTTTTTAAGTATTATGGGTGAAAACCGTATGAAAATCCATTCAGTGGCTTTTGAGTTTATCATATTTAGATAGACAGACGCGGTAAGGGGACTTTATTTTATAATAAGTAGAGATACTAATTTTGATAATGTTTTACTTTTATGGGGTACAATTTGATGCTGTGTTTTTCCTTGTTTTTTTTTTTATTGCCTTATTAGGCAAACGAGCATGCGGTCCGCCTGATGGTAAGCAGCATCCGCCGCCCATGGACTAAAGCAATGCCAGAGGCACAGCCAAGCCGTTGCCTACCGGGAGGAGAGCACTCTTTTTTGTGGACCAGCTGTCTCCTCTTTGCCTAGAAATAGCATTAAATTCTTCCACTTTCGTGTTACTGGTTGTTACCTGTAACACGGAACGCACCTGCTTTCTTACATCTGCACCAGCCCTCAGCTTGGTAAAGAATGCCTATAGGAACCCACCAAATACATAATATTTTTACATACATAATACATCATATTATGTATGTAAAAATAAATAAATTAGTAGTAGAATATCACTAAATAGTTTTAACGTTCTAAAAAAATTCGTTGAAACTTAGTAGTCAAGAATTGGACTTGTTAAGTAGGTACTATGTTGTCTATGCCGCCAAGCAATATAGAACTACTGTTGTGTTGAATAGAATACATGTATATAGCCAGTGTAATTAATAATTAAGCATCAGGGAAATAAATTATGCCTGCCTCGGTGGCGTAGATGTATTACGGTATGACTGCAATGCTGAGGTCTTGGGTTCAATTCCCGGGTCGGGCAAAGTGATATTGGATAGTGATATATTTTAAATTCAGTATCAGCCCGGAGTCTGGAATTTGTAATAAGCTCGCCCCCTATCACATAATACGGAATACGCACGGCGAAAAGTGGGTGCACTAGTTGCACCTCTGCCTACCCCTTCGGGCATAACGGGCGTGAGTGTGTGTGTGATAATTTTGTAACAGTAATACACGCGTGTGTAAAAAACAAACAACGAATAAAAAATCAGTGGTCGATAAACATATTTTACGATCGGGGTTTATCCGCCTCATTTGTTAATCAAGGCAATACGCATAGAGGCGCAACTAGTGCACCCACTTTTCGCCAAGCGTATTCCGTCCCATGATGTGATAGGGGGCGAGCCTATCGCCATACCGGGCACAAATTCCAGACTCCGGGCTGATACTGAATAGAAAAATCCAATATCACTTTGCCCGACCCGGGGATCGAACCCGAGACCTCAGCCTTGCAGTCGTACCGTAATACAACTACGCCACCGAGGCAGTCAGGCAGCCAATAAAAAATCAGTGGTCGATAAACATATTTTACGATCGGGGTTTATCCGTCACATTTGTTAATCAAGGCAATAAACAGGATAAACTCCTTTCTACTCGCGACCGTCACTTACTTTTTTATTGCTTTTCATTTTTTCCTGCTACGGCTAAGTGCACTGGGTTACAAGACATACACCGTTGACTATTGTCTAGTCTAAAAAGTCCAAATAAGTATATAATTATGACGACATTTGTCAGAATTATGCTAACACAATACATTATTATGCTTCTTCAACTAATATAAATGCAACTTCGTGAAAATGTTTGGAAGAAAAACCACTGAACTGATTTAGATGAAATTCTGACAGATATATTGATAGTTTTTTTATCCAAGGAAAGGACTTCTCGGCGATCGAAGCTGCAAGCAAAAACTAGTTAATAATGAGTAATAACAACTATTAGCAAATACCTTTGATTAATTATATACCTAGATTAATTATATACGTTGAAAAAAATAGAGGCGAACTGTTCCCCACTAAATGAGTTCGAGTGAATTATTTATTGTTGTTTTTCATGGATATAATTTTCTCCCCGTTTTAATAGAAACCACGTAATAACTGGTATTATTATGCGCGTACACAAGGATACCCAGAATGATGCAGCGATAGCGTATGACACAGCTGTCACGCATACTAGATTAATAAAAGTTGGCCTGTTTGTTTTAGTTTCATTGCAGCGCGTCGCTCTATCTAGGTATATAATTAATCAAAGGCAAATACTATTTCTTGCCCGTTCTTCTGTAGGAGGAACTGCTTTCCGAACTGATTGAATCTCAATAATGTTTAAAATTTTATGAACTCGAATCGAATAAATTATTTAATTTCATATTATTACGATTTTACTTCGACAATGAACCCTGGCTTCTCTTTTTGGTACATGACGTCTTTGTTCTAGAATTTTCTGTGGTATTCGGTACGTTAAAAATATCCTAGACATAACTTCAATTAAATTCAGTACTCAAGTATTCTCGGCGAATGGATGAGAGTTGGATATAATTAAAAAAGTTGCCAAGTGCAGTTCTCCAGATGGTGGCCACTTGAAAAACTCAGTTTTGCCTTCGTTTAATTTGGATGGTTAAGTTTGGGTTTGTTTTAAACTAAGGATACAATTTATTCATTAGCTAGTGTTCGTAGCTTCACCCGCGTGTGTGTTTCCCGGGATAAAAGTACCCTATGTCCTCAAATTATCTCCGTACCAAATTTCATCGAAATGCGTTTTGTACTTTTAGATTTTATCGCGTTCAGACAAACAGACGATGACTTATTTTATAATATGTAGTGAAGCTACAGGCCGAAGACCGGGTAAAATGGCGCTTATTGGAGGAGGCCTATGTCCAGCAGTGGACTAAAATATGGGCTGATAATGATGATGATGTAGTGAAGCATAAGAAGCTTTGTTTCAAGGATAGTTTCGTAGGTTGTTTTAGTTATGATCAATACCAGTATGTCAAAAGTATTATGAACATTAGGTCTTTATATTCAAGAGTATATTATTGCATTACGTTGCCTCTTTCTGTACAGTAGCAGTTCGCATTGTGTTGATATGAAGGGCGTTGTAGCACGCGTTATTATCGGTCATTATAAGAACTAACATATAATTTAAACAATGTATCAAATTAAGTTCACGATAGCCTAGTTCAAATACCAAGCACACGTCTCTAATTTTTCAAAGTTATGTGTTTATCAATTATCGTTGGCTTTGACGATGAAAAATAACCAACTGAGAATTCTCCAAAAAGAATTTTCGAAGGTATATGAAGTGTGCCAACCTGCACTACGCAGCAGTGAGCAGCATGTAATATAGGACTGGACTATCAGACAAGATCATTGTAGTGCCATGAAGTACATTGTAATTGAAATTATAGCGTTGATATTGTTTATTGACAGACTCAAACCTGCTGAGTGATTTGCTCATTTGATATATTTATTTAACAATAAATGGTTGGGACAACTAAGGATTACAGGAGCTACCAAACGCCGTTTTAATTGTGTCTACACCATTGATGTGTGGGTTTTTATATACATCAATAGTCTACAGAACAAGTATACAGGAAGATACTTGTACTTTCAGATGTTTTTGTTGTTGGCCGCGACCTCGTCTGTGTAAAATCAATTAAAATTCGCCGTTCTCCTTCGGTGTAATTAGAACGGGTATGTTTTAATTGCTTCGTTATAATACAAACAATGCCTTATGCAGCGATCGTTATGGATAAGTAATGTATGCAAAATATGATAATATTAAAGTTATTATATTTTTATTTAAATCTTGTGATCCCTCGTTTATGATTAAAGTAATATTTTAAATTATTTAACAAAAAAATTATATAGAATATTTTTAGTGCCTACCTTTCATATTAAGTCCATCCTTGATATATTAAGTAATCGTTATTAAACCTAGTTAATTACTATTTAATTACTGTACAATGCGCATTGCGTGTTATGATATGCAGAAATACTGTGATCAATCATGTTTTCCAACGTACAAAATAAGACTTACGTAAACCGAAAAATCCAGACATTAACTCACGTTTAAAAATATTACTGTAATCGCAAATCGTTTCTAAACATTCTGACGGAACCAAGGAATCGAACACAAAAAAACGAACCCAGATAAAAAATCGCGTAAAACGGAACGTCACAATGTCAATAATGTCACTGTTCAAAATTCGAATGCACGATGTATTTGGTAACCGGTTGGCGCGATCGACTATGGATGCGGCGCGATGCAGACTGCCGTGCTAGGCGGAGGGGCGACGTCAGGCATGAGACGGACGAAGGGGGGGCGCCCGCCCTACTGTAAGGCCTTGTACATACAATTTTCTATTGGTCATTAACATGCTAACTATAAAACCAATAATATTAATACGCCTCTCAAAATGTGCTTCAATTTTTTATTGTAAATGGTGGTTGTTCACGGTAAAAAATTGTAACCACAAACAAAAAAAACAATAAAATTGATGCAGTTACCAGATTCGTATAAGACATGCAACATTCTAGAAAATGTTGGTTGAATCATTCTGGTCTTTGCCCTTCGCCACGTAAAACCATTCGATATATTTCTTATTACAATAACATCATATAAATTGACTTAAAAGTCTGATTAAAATAATACAGATTTCACAAATAAAAATATAAGATTCACTAAATATATTTAAAATAGATAAATAATTAATGAAGTTTTATACCATACAAGCTGGCCCCGCGAACTTCGTATCGCTTCAGAATCAATTAATGTTGTGTCAACTTATTTGATTTTTATTAACATTAAATGAATTATCAAAATGAATTAAGCTCAACATATTATGTACATATATCAAAATAAAAAAATCATATATTCATACACAGAGACAGAGAGATGCAGAGTCTATTGAGCACGACATGCCACGATAATGACATGCCTCTTTCACCTCTTTCACATCATAGTTCTAAAAAAAAAGAAAAAATAATACTTTACTCATCACGTAGGCGAACATAGTTGCACTTATGATAAGTCAAGATACTTTAAATTGATTATATTAATAATTATTATTAATACTAATGCTCACTTATATAACTACCGACATTTTTATTGGGAGTAAATCTATGATGAGAAATAAACAAAAACAAAAAAGCCAGTTCGGGCTGGCAGGAAAGGGGATATAAAAACAGAGATCATTTTATTAAAATAATGGGAGGAACGCGTCGCGATCCTCACCGGTGAGGACACTACAGGCCCTAGCCTAGCTAACCTACCAGCCTTTCACTAGCTACCTAAGCGATGACGACCCGAAGAAGAAAGAAAGAAACTCCGGGCTTACTTTTTTTGTCATCAATTGTTCATTGTTCCTTTCACTTTTTTTTTTCAATGTAGAGAATTTTCTAGTATAAGATAAACACAATATTATTATGGTTTATGATTTCAAATTTTGAATTTGGAATCCCGTCTTCACGGCGAAGTTATTTCAAACGGATAACAAACAGGATTAGAATTCCTTGCAAATTCAATCTTTTCACGCTCAACTGACTTCAAATAGGAAACGTCTGGATTAAAACAAATAAAATATGCGCCAATAAATACGTTATAAATTTTGGGAATTTGAATTTCTTATTTTCATTTGGGAATTTAATTATTTTTTTGTGTAAGGCTATTACGTATTTTATTATTTTGTGCTCAATAGGAAAGACCAGCACAGGTACGCATGGTATAAGTTTGCCATTGTGGCTCGTTCCGGGGCATAGCGTTCTGGGCTCATCCAGTTTAAGACCGGATAAACTGGGTGACCGTCGACAGACGCGTCACTCATTGTTCGATATTTTATTAATTACATTTCAATCTCTAGGCTTGCCATCACCTCCATAAAATCATTGTCATAGCAATTATGAATCATGTCTTTTATTACTGACAAGCTTATCAAAGGCATTATATATACGTCGTTTCATTCTTCACATATAATTTATTTACCAAGTAGTCCCTTCATTCTACAGGCAACATCGCACGATTTTTAGAGTTTTTTTTTTTTTTTTTGTATACCCACACTTTTCTTCTTCCGTCTTGTCGTTATGGAATAGCTCATTCCTTTTTTCGTGCGAGGCAACGAGCGCACGCGCCTATTAAAATATGCCGAAACGAAGTGCACAAGAAAAATTAGAAAGATACAAGCACAAGATTAAGAAATTAGAAGAAAAAAACAAGGAGAAACATCGGCGTCGAATACGACGACCGTTAGATTCTTCATCCGAGGACGAAAACTTTGCAGGTTAGTTGAACATTATATTAAGTGTTCCAAGTGTTTTAATATACAATTAATCAGCTTATCGCTGTCCACTGCTGAACGTAGGCCTCCCCAACTGAGCGCCAAGCGTGAATAAGCAAATTTATTATTCTAACAAAACTATATCGGGTTGACTGCGAGTCAATTCCGATAACATAATTAGCTGCGAGCTAATTATGGGTCGTGTTTCACGACAACTTTCGTAGTAAATGGGTGTAACCTTAAATAGGTATGCACACTAACTACAATTTATTGTCCGCAAGACAATCCTAACGCAAAACCTGTTTCATATTCACCCGCTCAATAATCGCCATATTATGCATTATAGATACGAGAGGCGTTGCGCCTCATGGGTCACAAAATTGTCCATCAACTCTGCCATATGAGGAGGGCCAGGCAGTGGCTACCCCCAACTCGCAAGATATACCGGACTTCGTAGAGGAGGTAGTCGCTCCATCGGCGGAGACAGCTTCAGAGGCCAATTTGGACCCAGAGCTACTATCCGCGTTGGGGTCATCTACGTCTGGTACTCCGGACTTCGGGGAAGATATCCACGAAAATTTAGCAGGTTTGTGGACCCCCTTACTGAAAAAAGGGTTAAGTAAAGAGGATAAAGATAAGCTTTTGAAAGAACACCTTATACCCTCAAATTGCAAATTATTGCAAGCTCCAAAATTGAACGCGGAGATTTCCGCCGCGGTATCAGATGTAGCTAGAGGGCGCGACAAAAAATTGGTCAGTTTTCAACAGCAGTTGGGAAACGGTACCGCGGCAATAAACAAAGCAATGGATACTTTGCTTAAATCAGATAATAAACTTCTTGCCTTAAAACACTTAAGTGACGGTTGTCGTTTATTTTCCGATTTGCACTACTGCCTAACCAAAGACAGAATAAAATTAATTACTCCAAGTCTGGAGAAGAATTTTCTTCACGTCATTCAAGATTCAGAACGCGATGATACGTTATACGGTAACTCATTGTCTGAAAAAATTAAAGCTAGCAAGGCTATTGAAAAACAAGGGTCACAAATAGGGGTCGCAATACCGAACTACTTTTTCAATACCGGTATTTTCGGTACTGACGTCAGATGAATCCCGGTATACCGGTATTTTCGGTATTTCCGGTATTTGAAGAAATTGTAGGTACTATACATTTAAATTAGTAATTAAATAGCTATAAGCTTGTTCAAAACGTATTCCGGAGACAATGGATGGTTACATTGGTTCCCGGTAACCCTTGCCGAGGTTTACACGCTGGAGTTGTGCGGTCCATGGCCTTAAAAGGTTGTCCCGTCTGGGCCGAGTCCCTAACTGCTCGATGCGACGCTCTTCTGCGTAAGACGCAGCGTTTCGTAGCGCAGCAACTCATCTGTGGTTATCACACGGTCTCCCACAAGGCGGTCTATGTCTTTGCCGGTACCTACTCTGCCATGAGAATTGGATGCCAAACATCTCTCGTCAGCATTCTTTTGTCGTGAGGAGGCATCCCGTCTCAGGTGGAGACTGGCCCCGAGGGAGATGACAGCCCAATTAGTGTCCATCGGCAGTGCCGGCGTGGAGGAGTGGCATACCAGGCTGTAGAGCACGAGTGCTGGCTTAAGGACTGTCGCAATAGTGCGACCTGTCTTCTTAAGTTGGCTTGACTGGCGCCACGGTACACCGACATTCTGTCTGACACAGATGCTGACGGTCCACGGCGGCTCGTTCCTGTGGTGGATCGGAAAGGAAGAGTCCTCCGTATGCTATCATTGTGGTAATGGTCGCGAGGTCAAACACACTTTCAAGAAGTGCCCAGACTGGAGTCTACAACGCAGCGCTCTTAGAACAGCTGCACCTTGGCGTGTTCAACCCGGCCGCGCGCGTATTGGCGGGAACTATAACGCCCAGCTAAGCATGGCAGTTTCTATGTGGCGTCTCTCATTAATTGTCATAGTAATTGGCACGCCAAGACAATGCGATGTGAATGCCACTTCCAGCTCCGCTCTTTGTATGGCGAAGCCTTTAGAAAAGTCTATGATAGAATGATAAGGGGAGAACTGTGGTCAGCTTCGCTTATTTTTGAGATGACCAGTAACCTGTATCGAAGACTAGCTTCTGGATAATTGGTTGTTATTTAGGGACTAAGGACAAGAAAATCACCACAGCACCTCAACTTTGGTGTGTTTAAAAAGGACCAAAGTATGACAGAGTGCAATATCATGATAGGTAATGAGTTACAGTGAGTAAGAGATTTTGTATATTTGGGATGTATTTTCAACACAACTGTTGGTATATAATATGAAATGATTGCCAAGTGAGTGCAGGTGAATGGGGCATTTTATGGACAATCGGAAGGTGTCCAAAAATGCACAAGTGACTTACAGAGTTATTGTCGACTCTTATATATTTTTTTATGGCATTGAATGACGAGACGAGCATGCCGTTCCCCTGATGGTAAGCGATACGACCGCCCATAAACAGTAGTAACACCATACAGCACCTTGAGTTACAACGTACTGTGTGGCATTCCACTGCGCTCGTCATCCTCAGACATAAGATGTTAAGTCTCATTATGTCCAGTAGTTACACTGGTTACAATGTCTTCAAACCGAAACACAACAGTGCATGCACACTGCTGCTTGGCGGTAGAAATAGACATTCCGGTAGTACCCATCCAGACGGACTCTTACATATTATGAGAGACCTACCACCAGTAAATATATGTAGGAGAAGGAGCATAAAAGTTAAAGCACTGAAAATGAGAGCGTTAAGAAGCATGTGTGGGTGCCTACATGAATGATAGAGTATGGAATAGGTAAAGTAGTGATGGATCTGTGTGGAGTCAAAGGGAATATAATGACTAAAGATAAAAAAAAGTATGTTGTCGTAGTCTGACCATTTGGAGAGGATGGATTATGGTAGGCAAACGAATAAGATAGTTTTTATATAAGGCTAGTATGGATGGTGAGTGGTGACCCTAAAGTGGCGATAATGCATGAAGAGATTAATAAATATAGATGAAACAAAGAAGTGTGCCAGAATCGTGCAAAGTAGCAATCCTTAGTCTCTGCCTAACGCATTCAGAGGCAATATTATTTATGAATAATATGTATTCGTAATTTAATTTAACAAATTTCGAAAATACCGAAAATCCCGGTTGTTGTAAAATCAATACCGGTATTTATAAGTCATTTATTTGGTCCGGTATCCCGGTATTTTCGGGATCCGGGATCCCGGTTTGCGACCCCTAGTCACAAATAAGAAAAACAATAGTAAATCGGAAAACTAATATTCCTCAAGCGCCAGCGACGCATTCTGCTCCCCAGGGAAACTGGTCAGGACCTCCTCGCTACTCGTCAAACAGGGGGGGGGGGCGGGGAGGTCAGAGAAGACAACCAGTGACGTCACGACGGTCGTATCCAACGCAGTCTCAAACGCAAACGAAGAGCTCTTACGCAGCGAAAACCCGTGCGTCGCAACAAAAATAAATAAGGTACATGCAGGCAGAATTAAATTCTTCCTTAGTTGTTGGTTTCACATAACTAAAAACGCTGTCGTATTATCATGGATTGAACAGGGTTATAAAATTCCATTTTTTGCTCGAGTGACTCAGCCTATAATGCCGGTTTCAAAATTTTCTCACAATGAAGCTCGAGATATGCAGGTAGCGATTAATAAATTATTAGAATTAGGGGCAGTGTCACACTGCACCCCAACTCAAGACCAATATATATCGAAAATATTTTTAGCCCCAAAAGCTAACGGAGGCAAGCGATTTATTCTAAATTTAAAATCACTAAATAAATTCATCACTAGTACACATTTTAAAATGGAAGATTATAGAACAGCTGCTAAATTGATTCCCCATGGCGGGTTCTTAGCAACAATTGATCTAAAAGAGGCATACTTATTAATCCCTATTTTAAAATCCGACCAAAAATACCTACGATTTAATTTTCAGGCCCCTAATTCTAAGAATTCGTGTACATATCAGTTTACTGCCATGCCATACGGTCTGTCAGTGGCACCAAGAGTGTTTACAAAAATCATGAAAGAAGTTGTAGCTTACCTCCGCAAACAGGGTCACAAATCAGTTATATACCTAGACGACATATTATGTATAGGTAATGATTATGATGAATGCATTACTAACGTACGGGAAACCGTGAAGCTTTTAGAATGTTTAGGTTTCGTAATTAATTACGATAAAAGTTCTCTAAGACCCTCCCAAAAATGTAAATTTTTAGGATTCGAGTATAATACACATGATATGTCTCTGTCGTTACCCATCGGTAAACGTGAAGGCATTAACCAGATGCTTAAAAAGTTTTCAGGGTTGCCAAAGTGTACGATTCGTGAGTTTGCTCAATTAATAGGAGTTTTGGTAGCAGCTTGCCCAGCCATTCGATATGGTTTTCTCTACACAAAATTGTTAGAACGTCAAAAATTTCTGGCATTACAACAACATAATAATAATTACGAACATAAAATAAATATTCCTAAAATAGTACTGGATGACCTCGATTGGTGGAGTAATCATATATTTACAGCTAGGTGCCCGATTAGAAATCAAAGTTATAAAAAAGAAATATATTCGGATGCCTCTAGAACGGGTTGGGGAGCCGTTTGTAATAATGCAAAAGTCCATGGCAGATGGAAAACTATGGAAATGCAACACCATATAAATTACTTGGAACTTTTGGCCGTATTCCTAGGTTTAAAAAGCTTTGCTGGTAATGACGCCAACTGTATAATACTGTTAAGGGTAGATAATACCACAGCAATTAGTTACATAAATCGCTTAGGTGGCATTCAGTTCCCACATCTAAACGAATTGACAAGATGCATTTGGCAATGGTGTGAGAAGCGCAAAATTTGGTTATTCGCATCATATGTAAACACGAAAGAAAACGTTGCTGATGAAGAATCTAGAAAGATTAACCCTGATACAGAATGGACGTTATCAGATCACGCCTACCAAATTATTAACCGACACTTTGGTTGCCCCGATATTGATCTTTTTGCTTCTCGCGACAATGCCAAATGCGACTTGTTTGTTTCTTGGAAACAAGAACCAGACGCATACGCTGTGGATGCCTTCACTTTAAATTGGCAGTTTAAATATTTTTACGCATTCCCACCGTTTTCGCTAATTTTAAAATGCCTACGCAAAATAATTGAAGATGGTGCCACGGGAATTATGGTTTTTCCCCTTTGGCCTTCGCAGCCATGGTACCCTTTATTGCAAAGCCTACTTGATTCCGATATACTTTACCTGAACCCTAATAAATTCCTCCTCCAATCTCATTTCAGAGAGCATCACCCCCTGCACACCAAGCTTACCCTGGGTGTCGCGAGGCTTTGCGGACGGCATTCACACGTCGTGGAACCCCACTCGACTCATTAAATCTCATGATGGCTTCGCTTGCTGAGAACACCATCAAACAGTATAATATTACATTAAAACTGTGGTGGCAGTTTTGTTCTTTACGAGGTATCGACATTTTTAGTGGATCAAAAACATCAGTTCTCTCTTTTCTAACAGAACAATTCAACAAAGGCTGCTCGTATGGCTCCCTCAACAGTCACCGCTCCGCTTTGTCTTTGATTCTGAGCTTTAATGTAGGTACTGATGACTGTGTAAAACGATTATTAAAAGGAGCCTATAAACTGAAACCTAATAAACCAAAGTATTCTTTTACTTGGGACCCACAATTGGTGCTTAATCATGTGGCCAATTGGTACCCTAACCTAGAATTAAATTTAGAGAAAATCACCAAAAAATTGGTAATCTTATTAGCACTTTGTACAGCCCATAGAGTACAAACGTTTTCACTAATTAAATTAGAAAATATTTCAATCGATTCGAGTGGGGTTAAGATAGCCATAATAGATATTATTAAGACTTCTGCTGCCGGACGAGATCAGCCTGTATTGTTCTTACCATTTTTCAAGGATAATTTAAATATTTGCCCTGCTTCAGTTCTCAAAGATTATGTTTTTGTTACAAAAAATATGAGAACAGCGAATGTGGGAAACCTTTTATTAACCTATAGGAAACCGCACAAAGTTGCCACATCTCAATCCATCAGCAGATGGATTAAGCAGGCATTGTCAGAAAGCGGTGTGGACGTGAAAACGTTCACCGCACATAGTACGCGACATGCTGCTACGTCAGCCGCCCGTAGCAGTGGCCTGAGTGTGGACATTATTAGGAAAACAGCTGGTTGGACCAGCACATCCTCAACTTTTGCTCGTTTTTATGATCGCCCAATTATAAATAACGATGATTTCGCAAACGCAGTTCTGTTCTCGTAATTAACTGATTGTATTAAAATAAATTATTGATTATTTTTATGTGAAGCGATTGGTTGTGATTACTTACATTTAACTTTACTTTATACAAATTAAACAATGTACCTGAACAAAACTTATTTCTCTGAATATCTACTTGGTAAATAAATTATATCTGAAGAATGAAACGACGTATATATAATAGATGATCAAACGAACTTACCTGTACGTGAAGTTCGATCATTATTATATGAGTCGTTTCATTCGAAGATATAAGAACCCTCTCCACCCAGAACAAAAAACACAATATGTGATAAACTGTGTTTTTGACCCTAAAAGTTTTGTTCATAAAAATCTATCTCTAAAAGAAATGAGCTATTCCATAACGACAAGACGGAAGAAGAAAAGTGTGGGTATACAAAAAAAAAAAAAAAAAAAAACTAAAAATCGTGCGATGTTGCCTGTAGAATGAAGGGACTACTTGGTAAATAAATTATATCTTCGAATGAAACGACTCATATAATAATGATCGAACTTCACGTACAGGTAAGTTCGTTTGATCATCTATTATGCTTCATTAAAGCATAAAAATACTGTCAATCGATTTATCTCTCTACATGTGATCGAAAATAACCGGTGCAATTTATATATCGACGGTAGAAAGCGGAAATGTCGTATCTCGGAAAATGGCCAAAATGACTTATTACTATATTATTGATCAGAAAAAAAAGCCGCATCGAATGGTCCGGGTCTCGTCTTCTTACGACGAAAAAAAATTAAGATACGTCATCGATTTTTTTCTAGTTTTTGTACAGTTTATACAAAAATTTGCTGTAAATAGAGAAAAAAACGTTACTTTTGAAAATAAAAGATATACAACAATACGCCCAGTGTAAATGATTATTACAACATTATTTTTCAATTATGGAGATTGATTTTCGGAGATACAGCATTTCTGTCGGCCCAAAATTTTACGTTGCCAGAGATGTGCGTATAATTATTGAAAAGTTACTACATTTCAAACATTGAATCGGATAGCGAAAATCACACTTACGTCATAGGAACAGAGTATTGTTTTTTTGTACAGTGATTAATACTTTGTCAATACGTCACTCTAGCCAGACCCGCTCCCGTCACTTCGCTCCTACCCCAGCGTGTACCTTACCTACGCATTCCGAACCAGTTTCTCGACTTCCAAAGCACTTCTTGAGCGACCGCTGCATCGCTCTCTTGCTAAACCCATAGTTTTGACGTAGCGGGTGATCAGGGTGTACCGCACAGTTTCTTTCGAGGCGGCTTGCTTGGTGATCGGTTTCTTGCTTTGGGATCTGGTCGCCCTCTTCGATGCTTTTCATTGGTGGGAGGAGGCACCCGGACATGGGCAGCATCCGGCCCTGAAGAACGTGGAGACCATGAAGGCTTCCCTACGTCGAGCTGACGTGGAGGAGTGGCGTATCAGGTGGGAGGCCCTGACAGCGGGGTTCAGGGTTATCGCGGTAGTGCGCCCGGTTTACTGCGTGGCTGGACAGGCGCCATGGCCCGGCTACGTTTTACTTGATACAGATACTTACCGGATATAGCTGCTTCGGTGAGTAACTGTGTGGAATAATAGGCGCAGAGGTTTCGGCTGTTTGTCATCATTGTGACAACTGCCCGCTGCATACGGATCAGCACACATTGGAGTTTTGGTCAGTCTGGGACGAGGAGCGCAGCGCCCTCAGAGCAGTCGTCGGAGGAGACCTCTCACTGCCGGCCGTGGCCGGTTCCATGGTCGGCAGCCAGAGGTCATGGCGTGTGATGGCCCACTTCTGCGAGGTGGTCCTCTAGCAGAAGGAGAGTGCCGAGAGGGATCAGGAGCGCGAAGATACCTCCTGCCACCAGAGGAGACGTAGAAGACGCTAGGTGGAGGACTGACCGGCATCTCCCACCGTATGGATTGGGGGCGTTTGGAGAAGTCCACCACGGTACGGTAAGGTGCCTGTCGTAAAAGACGACTAATAGGGGCCACCGGGGGTTGCGGGCGGGCGGCATGGGGTACTATACCATACCATATCAGCCCTGTATTATATAAAGTCAGAAGTGGGTTTGGTCAGAACCCTTCGGTTTGGAACCTGCGGACATTTGTCTCGACAGTCCGTTCCACTCCCAACTAGGCTCTCGCCGCTTCAAGCAGGGTAGTTCGTCTTTAATGTTGTATTATCTTTTAGTACAATGTTGTGATCTCAGTGATGGAAGATAGCGTGGAAAGTAGGTCTCACGCTGCCCTTGACGCCGATTTTTTCCAACTCCTCCCTATGTTTCTATTTGATTGATTTCATTGCGGGTTAAAGACAGATTAGTGTTCCCTGAGATTCGCCGAGCTTCACCGCTCGGTATCATAAAATGCGTGCCACTGCTGATCCTGGCTTACAAGAGTTGCAGTGGCGGGCGTGAGGGCGGGATGTTCACTGCCATTGATGCCGAAAGCGTAGTTCGATGCATGGGGGATTCTGAGCCCCCCCCCCCCCCCCCTCCCCCCCAACAACAGGAGACGAATATAGTTAGAGTTGAATAGAAAAATTACTGTTTATTTTGTTTATTTATTTGTTTTTTATGTCCTTACATTCTTAAAAAGAAAATAAAAGCGTTTAGTAAAAGATACAGCATTTTATTTTTATAACTTTTATGATACTGCTTGTATGTAAGACGTGGTTTTTTTCATAAACTAGTTCGATTAAATCATATACAGCAAAATAAACATGATTCGCATGGTTTTTATTTGAGATACAGCAGATCCGTCGCATCGAAATCTTTATGTATCTTAGTTGGTCATACATTTCACCTCACAGATAAAACATTTCTGCTGCTCGACATTAAAACATCGACTGCTGTAACTAGTACAAAATCAATGAAGTAGTAACTTTAGGATATTTCGGTTAACCGTGGAAAGTAAGATTTAGATTTTTGGAAATATGTTCCAAATCTCAACTTTCTATCTTCATAAATTTACGAGTTATGAATTTTTTAAATCGTTTTTTGGCTCTGGTGTAAAGTTGGATATTTCGAGATACGACAAAATCGCTTTTTACCGTCGATATATTACCCTGTCTACCCCTGAAAAGAGAACAGGCGTGATGGTACACGCACTGGTCCCGTGCAGTGCAGTACCAGTATAAAAACTGGGCTGATACACGCGGCCCGGATTACCAGCGCCTGATGGGCGGTGGAGCGGCAACCGTTACCCAATACAATGAGTTGCATCATGCTTCCAAGTTCTACTGTGTTACTAATGACAATTGGGTAGAAAGTATTACTACTTATGTATAAGTTTTTTTTATCGCTTCTTAATAATGTGACGAGCATGCCGCTCACCTGATGTTAAGCTATTCGACCACTTATAAATAGTAGCAACACCATAGATAACTTTTAATTACAAAGTACTGCGTGGCACTCTACTGCGCTCGTCATCCTGAGACATAAGATGTTAAGTCTCATAATGCGCAGTAATTACGCTGGCTACAATGTCCTTTAAATCGGAATACAACAGTGTGCTTGGCGGTAGAAATAGACATTGCACTGGTAACTACCAAGACGACCCCTCGCATATGAGAGACCTACCAGCTACCATCAGTAAAGTAAGTGTAATCAAAGTTACTAATGTTATTGGACTTTGTTGGAATATAATAAGTTCAAAGTGAAAAAGAAATTTCATATATTGATATTTTCCGAGAAAGGACATTCTACTTTAAAAAAAAATGACTCAATTCGAAAAAGCTAAAACATGTACTTGAACATAGCCTCGCCACGTGTCGATCTAATGATTCAACTCGACCTCGAGTTTCACCTCTGTTAACCCTTCAGTTGAATGTCATAAAGATATATTGACGCACATTCGTAATGACAAATCAATAGTACAAAAATCGATCAAACTAGACATGTAATTTTAATAGCGTGCAATTTGACGAATACAAAATTAATAGATCATAGGGTTGTCTAAGGGTCGACAACTCGGAACTTGTAGAGGGTTTTAACTCGAAAATATGACAACGGGTATTTCTTATTCTTTTCTAATAGGGCCACACTAACGTGCTTTATTAAGACGAGAGTTTTGGCGGAAACTTGGAAGTGTCATGAGGTACTCTTGTTTTAATTCATTATTTTGGTGATACTTATGTTATATTGCATAATTATGGTGGTATATTATCCAATATAGTTCTATTAAAGGGCTCATATGAGGTGAATCGAAATAACTGTGCTAATCAAGTGTTTTTTTTTTGTTTGCCGCGAAAACTCCTCGATAAAGTCTTGGTAAGGTAGCCACTGCTTTACTACGATGTACTACTAAGGATAAAAAACAACAAAGTATACGTCTGAAGTACTTATATCCATGGACAAGAATAAATTAAGAAAAAGAAAAGAAATATTAATACGAGCACAGTTGTACGACTTGATAAAGGTCGCAGGGACACGCTGGATGCAGGTCACTTTTGACAGCTCCGTCTGGAAATCTTTAGGGGAGGCCTAAAGATTTGAATAGAGGTTCAGCAGTGGACTTCATGTGGCTGATGGTGATGATTATAAACAAATATTTTGCATCGTTATTGCAACTGAAACCGAACTCCGGACCAGGGAGATTAAAATACTTCTTTAGCGGTCGGTCTCCCGACCCGAGGACGCTTGGGTCAAAATATTACTAGATACCTACTTAAACGACAAACAAACTCTTATTTTTTTTCACTTTTAGAGGTTTTTTGTGTGGGGGGTTATTGAAATTTTAATTTAATTTTCATTACGCAAAACATTTATCCAAGAATAGATAATTTGGTGATCTTTGTTAACAGGTTTATAGTAGATTCTTTTAGAACATTATAGAACTTAACTAACAGATAATTGAATATAGTTTAAATCATTAGGTTTTACTGTAGAATTCTACGTAAAGCCATGTCCCAAACTAATGGGTTTACTCTGTAGATCTTGCCAAATCTGGGTAGATCTATGGGAGTTAATTGCTGAACTAAGGACATGAAGCTTTGATGTTTTGCTATTTAAGGTAAATGCATGTTTAAATTTCGCGAAGTAGCATTATTTTACAGAGTTACGGAAAATTTAAGGCGATTTTCTTATATAATTTATCGCGACAAACAAATATTTCATGACATGCATTGTGTTTGAGGCATCATTATCATCATCATAGACATCTAATGAGATATTAACACGTTCGAGGACACAACGTGATTATACGTCATAATTTGAGATTTTGGTATGGCACAACGTACGATGACGTTCAAATGAAAAATATTATTTACAACAGAACGTTCATTTCCGATGAACTTTCAAGTTAAAATCCTATTGGATGTACCTTGTGTCACAACATGTAAAATACCCGACACTTCACTGTCACGTGAGCAAGTTTTAAACCATTTCAAATAAGTGCTGTTGATAGTGTGCGGTAACGATACGCACACCCGCACAACGTGTTTATACGTCCCCCGCGCCTTCCGCGCTCCTACATTCAGTGCGGCTGTGTCACCGTAGGGGTGCGTTTGCGTTCCTGTGACAATTTCATAGGGTATCGTAATTTTTGCCGACATAAAACATCCATCGTAAGTATTTGGTTTATGTTATTATGTATTTTATTGTTACTTGGATGTAAACTATATTATTGTTACTGTGAATTAATAATTTTATTGTATGAAATTGATGTCTAATGCGTTATTTTACTCGATTTAGATGGATAAGCTCAAAACAAGACTTTGAGGATTTTTGATGATTCCCACAACTTTACCGAGGCGGATCCTTACCAGGATGATGATGGAATCTTTGGTCCGGATAAAGCTTTTGTCTCACAAGGAAATAAATCAGTTCTTATTCTTTTAATTGCCGACAGAAATCGACAAAAACTACTACTAAGTTTTAATCAAATTTGGTTGGCACTTCGACTCAGAAACCCGAAACCAATGTTAGTTTTGAATCTAGTAGCGATGAAGACGATACACAATCGGCTAGGAGTGATTGCTCACGAAGCACTGTGAACACACCATCACGTTTTCAAGAGGAGGGTGCAGGCTATGACTCGAATTCCTCTGAAGTTATTTTTCCCCTAGGCAAACGTTTGAAGTTGGTTAAATCTCCAATTATGACCGTACCTACTGTGATTCAAATTCCAATTAAATAATTCAAGAAAGACGTAGGTCCTCGGAACCTGATATTATTGAATTATGCTCTCAATATGTGGTATTAAATTTTTAATGCCACATGCATGAAATTCGACTAATCTGGTACAAACATCATCTCATGAGACGACTCAGGATAAACTACCTTCACATAACGTCTCCCAAAACGGGACATTGGGTTTGACAACTTTATCAATAACTAGCTTTTGCGCGCGGCTCCGCCCGCGTGGAAAAGTTTTTCCGGGATAAAAAGTAGCCTATAGCACTCAGGAGTAATGTAGCTTCCTATTAGTGAAAGAATTTTCAAAATGGGTCCAGTAGTTTCTGAGATTAGCGCGTTCAAACAAACAAACAAACAGACTCTTCAGCTTTATAATATTAGTATAGATTTCTAAGTAAAAAAAATTATGAAAAATACGATAATGCAGGTGAATTGAGATCCCATGACAAACTACCGCCTATATTCGACAAGTCTCAAAATGAGACGTTGACTTTAGAAAATTTAACACCAATTACACAATTACAAAATTACGCACAATGACGTTGTGATGCTACTACTTGACATCAACATATTATGATGTGCCAGATCGTATATACACGTTGGACGTTATTATACTTTGTGTCCGTACACGTCTCGTCAATTTTACTAATAATGACAGAACGCATGCAGACGATGACGTGATAAAACGATTCTGTCATGATGTCTTTATAATATATAATATCATGGGACTCTACGTACTCATACGTCATATAACTTTGTATGGACATTTAATGTGTCAATCTAGTAAACCGACTCAAGTGGTAGCGTCCGCGAACGTGTTAAGTCTGATAATACAATGAAATTCTACTACAATGTCATTCAAACCGGAACACAACAGTCCTGGCATAATGCTCTTTGATGGAAGAACTAAATTTTGCAGTGGTACCTATCCAGATTGCATAGAGACCTATCAACTTAGAACCTACATCATTCAGAATAATCAAGTCATTTCGTAGGAGATCCCAACTTTGTTCATAAACCCGATGTTTGCGTGACCTAGAAAGAAATTTCTGGAAGAGATAGTTGCATCCAGAATCGGTGTTTGGCAACAAAACCGAATATTAAGTTGGAAAAAGTGAGTCACTGTCTACGTCAATACATGCCAGTTTTGGCGAGATTTTCAATACTGGTAAAGAGGCTTGTTTGTCAGAATTTTGTGGAATGTTCTTTATACTTATGGCAATTAGATGACTAAGTCCTAACACCCTTCCATAAACCCTATTAATTTACCTTAAGGTGAACTGTAGATTTATGATTCTTTAGACATTCCGGATATTTAAGGCCAGAGATCACTTAACATCACCATCGTCATAAACGAAGTCCTGTCTTAAAGGGATAATAAGTAACTGTAATTATAGTTCTCTCCATTCTGCAGGCTTATATCCTTCCCGTCATGGCACAGTGTACAGACGAACTCACCTCCTTGTCTGGCTTGTTAATTTGTGGGATAATTTCTTTTAAGTCTAGGTGCGCACGGGCGGTCAAACGAAACGCGCGGTGAAATTGACGCCACGATGTATCATACGTTTAGTGACTGCACGCCACAAATTCCAGACTTCGGGCCGATACTGAGTAGAAAACCCCAATATCACTTTGCCCGACCCGGGGATCGAACTACGACCTCAGCGCAGCAGCCGTACCGTAATACAACTATGCCACCGAGACAGTTTTTATATTATATTTATTTGGTTCCTAAATACTTCATAGTATTCAATTAAATAGCAAAATGTAATTTTCATCCTACAAATGCCATTTTCACCGTTCACGTTCAACTGTTACGAGCTTAAGCTAGTTTGACTTTGAAACTTTAGAGCTTCGAGAAGGCTGTGCATAAGATTAGACAAAACTATCGAAGAACTACTTCGTGCTAAGAATTAAAAAGCTTTGAGCTCTGGCTACACATGGCCATGCGAAGCCTTAACTGGACAGTATTATCTAATATCTTGTTACAAAAAAAATATTACTCTATTTATGTACCTGATTGACTTTGATTGGATTTTATTTTAATTTTTTATAAAAACATGACCACGTCAGCGATCACCTACCCGCTGGTCTGACCAAATAATGGCCATAACTGGACTTCGTAATGCCACTGCCCTTAGGAAAGCCGAAGATAGGGGGGCATGGAGACGGCTCGTCATCGACTCTGTGGCGGCATAATTAGCAACACCGCCACCCATCAACATGGCTGGGAACTACCTCAGTAAATTGTCAACTAGATGACCGGGTATCGATGATTAGCAGATGACGCCCAAAAATCTACAACAGATGGCATTGAACGATCCAGAATTGCGATAGCAATATTCGCGCGAAGCGCGGTATATATACCACCTCCGAGTAGGATCCATCGGAGGGGCCGCGGCCGGTCAAGCGCAACATCTGCTTGACTGGGAATCTTCCCCTTCCATAGAGGAACGCAACCATCTGTTCCTCTACTGCGGCGACGCCCTTTCGCCGCTAAAACTCCATCAAAATATTTCAGGACGGACACGACCTTCAGTGATGAAGAAAACGATTAAGAAGAGATAAAAAATGACACACCAGCACCATATGCATTAGCAAAATTACAGGAAATGACAATATCATTTACATTTCTGATGCGCATGCCTGTTGAAGGTATGTACAGCATTCACAAAACACGTGTAAGTTATTTGGATTTACGGGAATGCTAGTCATCTGGTGATAAATGCCTTAACACTCTGTAAAATTCTGTTCCAATCAGGCCGGCATAATTGTATCGGCTAGTGAGTCATAAACCTCTCGTCAACATCCATCTGGACAAAAAAAAATCATAGATTTCTGGCAATCTCGAAGTGGCAAAGTTTCATTAGACAACAGTATATTTAAACTACGTTGCAGTCTGTAGTGGTTTAAATATAAACTCGAAATGAACATTGCTTTCCCACCCCTAACAAAAACCTTGTTAATAATTCAGTTCCATTCCGCCCCTTGAAGACGTTTTCCACGACTGTTATATGATGTACCATGTAGGCCTCGGTGTTTACGATTGTCTACAGAGAAATAACGCCATAAATGTGCTGTCTCTCAGAAAACTAGCGTGTAGTGGCTTTTCCGTTGAAGTTCTGTTGTCGAGGTTGATGTCCTATACATCACTTTCTCATTACGATCATCTCTATTCAGTCTTTTTTTTTATTATTGCATTGAATGACGATACAAGCATGCCGTTCACCTGATGGTAAGCGATACGACCACCCATGAACAGTAGCAACACTATCCAGCACCTCGACTTACAAAGTACCTACTGTGTGGCATTCCACTGCACTCGTCATCCTGAGACACAAGATGTTAAGTCTCATTATGTCCAGTAGTTACACTGGCTACAATGTCCTTCAAACCGAAACACAACAGTGCATGCACACTGCTGCTTGGCATTAGAAATAGACATTGCGGTGGTACCCACCCAGATGGACTCTTAGATATGAGAGACCTACCACCAGTAAAGTCACAATCACTTTGTCTCAAAGACAGACAGACCATCGTTCCTAATTATAAGGCTTTCAAACTAGAATACGATAAGGTGAAGGTAATATTGCTTGGCAGTAGACATAAACAAAATGATTGATTGAAACAAAATGATAGATCAGTCATGTAGCGATATGCCGTGCAGTTTTAAGTACAATTTTCTAACTAAGTATTTAATTGTAATACAATTGCAATTAGCTACAACTAGCTTGTATGCTCACACGCAGTTGCAGCGCCATTATGGCCGGCAAGCGCCAATAAAAAATTCACACACACACTCACGCCTTTTATCCCCGAAGGGGTAGGCAGAGTCGCAACGAATGCACCCACTTTTCCCCGTGTGCCATGCCACATCCGTGCCATGATGTGATGGGGGCGAGCCTATCGCCATGTCGGGCACGAATTCCAGACTCCGGGTTGATACTGAACAGAAAAACCCAATATCACTTTGCCCGACCCGGGGATCGAACCCGAGACCTCGGCATACCATTCGTACCTTAATACCAAGTTACGCCACCGAGGCAGCCAAAGTAAAAAAATCACAATGAATAAAATTAACTTACTCAAAAATCGTATTCCCAAAACGGATCTGAACAAGGCGATTAGAGCACGCAGCCTGCACATCACAAGGCCATCGCAACAATTACAACTTATCACAATTTACAACAAAAAATGAACGTGACTTCAAAACGGCACGATTTACTCGCATGAATGAAACGTTCATTGCAAACCGTCAACGGAATATCACCCTTACGAACTCTGTGTAAATCAGATACGGGATTATGTTCATAAAACATGAACGAATAAAGTCTATATTCACATCGAGTTTCCATAACTTAGAACCTTTTTGAATTTGGAATTGTTGGAAAATCCTCAAAGTAATGAGTCATCGCCTAAGCGGGCTGAGCGGTAAGGGGCGGGGTCCAATGGCGCCATTAAACGTCGCGTATTACCCGCTAATCACGTGTGGACGGTAAATTAATTTTATTGAGGTTTTGCGTTGGTATTTTCGGGTGTCGGTGGTGGCTAATTAACATTGTTTGTTTACGTGGCCCATATTTATCAAAATGTGTTGATTTCGAATGTTCTGGAATTTAAATGCGTCATTCTCGGGTACAAAAATACCGCGAATAGGAAATTATGGTAAAGATTTGAATGAATTGTACAGTTAATAAATATAATTAACTGATATGACGATTATTTTGAAGTTATTAGATAGGCGCTAGGTGGCTGCTTTTATCCGAAGTTTTGTTTATTTGTATCATCAAGCCCTAAGCAAGCACAGTTTAACTTGAAGAACTCGTAGCCAGTGAATCACTTGGCATTATGGCATTCTGGCCAGATGGCGGGACGACTTGCACAAGAGGGCCGGTAGCGACTGGAAGCATATAGCAGCAGACCGAGTTCTTTGGCGTATCTTGGGAGAGGCCTATGTCCAGCAGTGGACTGCAACAGGCTGATGATGATGATGGGGTTTAACATCTACCAAAGAAATAAACGTAGTGCGATGAAGTATGTACTCTTGAATTGCTGTTTCTATTGTCTATCCAGTGGTTACATCAGTCAATTTGCTTGTCAGTTGTATAAAAGGCATATGTACCACAGAACTAAAACACCCAAAACAAACTGCTTTAGCCTCATTCTCTGAACGATCAATGCTTTTTAATTTCATTCCATAAGCCGCTTACAGTGGCTTATTACTCAGTCCAAACATTGTAAATTGCGATTTTCATATACAAAATGATGACCGAGTTTTTATTCTGTTAGATTATTCTTAATCTTGTATGGTCCTAATTTTGGATATAATCCATAATCTCTTTGAAATAAATGTTTTTATTGTTTAAATATGGCCTTATTTTTTTAGCGGTGGGGTTAAATGGGCTATGGGACGGGAGATCTCAGGTTCAGTTTTCAGATTGGGCAACACTTTTGGGTTCTTATGACACTATATTTTGTGTATATTATTTTTGTTTCTCGAGCCATCCACGGGACTGAGAAAGGGTAGGATGGTTTTGAATAATGAAATTATATCACCAGTTCTTGTGTGTATGGACAATATACCTTAGAGAGAAAAAATATATTACAGATTATATTTTCCCGGGATAAAAAGTAGCCTAAGTTACTCCTTATTACATCAGCTACCTGCCAATAAAAGTCCCGTCAAAATCGGTCCAGCCATTTCAGACATTAGCCGGAACAAACAGACAGACAGACAAAAATTGTAAAAATTCATAAACATGTAGTAAAAAACGGTTATTTCAATATTACAAACAGACACTCCAATTTTATTTATATGTATAGATGTATAGATTTAGCCTTTTAACCGACTTGTAAAAAAGGAGGAGGTTCTTAATTCGACATGTTAGATACGTGTCGTGTGTGTGTGTATTTATCATATTTCGTATATTTTACTTCTTATTAATATTATAAACGCGAAAGTTTGTTAGAAGTAAACGCAGAAACAACTAAACGGATTTGGATGAAATTTGGCACACGGGTAGATCATGTCCTGGATTAACATATGGGGTATTATTTATTATGGAAGTTTGCACCCATGCGAAATATTGGATATTTTTAACCTGATTCTTTAAGTAGATGGCGCTGGCGTCGTACTGTTTTAGGGACTTTTTGTAGCGGTAAAGGCTTTTCAAGCGGGCGATGCCGCGAGAAACACCTAGTTATACATAAAATCCTTTCTTGCAAATTAATTATAAATACACTCGACAATTACAGTCCTGAGTAACAAATAAACTTATATACTAGTGTGAGGTCAGAACTACTAAGCTCACTAAGGGCCGATTTAACCACTTACTGATAAATGCTATTTGACCCATAAATGTATAAGCCGACCAAACACAATAATAATATTCTACTTAATTTAGAATCACAGATTCCTGTCATAGAAACGAACGAAAGAACGGTTTTGGGTCCCACAGTATCTTAATTTCAATCAGATATAAATGCATCACGCACGCTATTGTAAAGACGCGGGAATCAAACCCGCGACATTTCAAAGTACGTAATCGCCTACAACGCCTAGAGACCGACAAATCTTATCACCAATTGTTTTGACAAATGTTAATTAATTTCTAACGGTAACAATAAACATAACTGATAAGCTATAACGATTTATAGTAGATTATCTATATATAAATGAAACTAATGTTTGTCTCTGATTTAGAAAAAACTATAAGCTCATGTTAAGGTCATTCCAAAGTTGTCAATACTCACGCACGTTTCTGATCTGTCTAACGTTTATATCATTGTAAGAGCCTATTTCAAAAAGGCTAGACCGTTCCAAACACGACGATCACCAGGTACTTCTCAGAGAGTAATCCAAAGTCCCGAAAGAACTCTTACATGGCAATAGGCCCCCGATAGGACCCTAACATAGCAGGTGAAATGTGTATTACATCTCTGAAAAGGGAAAAAGGCGTGATGCTAGTATGTAAGAACTCTTACGCGAGTAGAGCTGCACGCAAAGCTTGTATAACAAAAGTGCTAGTATCACTGACGGTTGCGAAAAGCAACTCTATTGTGTCTTAGAATGTAGAGCGTTGCGTAAGTGACGCAGAGGTCGTGACTTTGTAGGTTCATTGGATAGTGCCTTTATACCATTCGGAGTCTACCAAATGACAGTCTAGTATAATGAATCCAGGTATAAGGGGTAAGCAGAGCTGCATGTTGTATCCACTATCTCAAATACTAACAGCCGATTTCAATATAGCTTTACATTCATTAACTTCCAATCAATGTCAAGAACTGTCATTGAAAGCATGTCAGAAAAACTATTTTTATTGGTCCTCGTCTCATTGATCGTTGCAATCGCTGTTTGATGTCAGAACGGGATAGTCTATAGTCATGTAAGTCACCAATTTCCTGCTTGTTATTGTTCTGAGCCAATTCCAATCCAGCTCAAATCAAATGTGTTTTTGTATGGAGTAATGATGACTGCCTTGGTGTAGTTGTATTGCGGGGGCGGTACGGCCACCACGATGAGGTCCTGGGTTTAAATCTCCGATCGGGTAAACTGATATTGAGTTTTTCTATTCAAATTCAGCCCGGTGTCTGAAATTTGTACCCGATGTGGCGATAAGCTCCCCCCTATCAAATCATGGGCCGGAAGACACATCGCGAAAAGTGGATGGTTGCACCTCTGCCTACCCCTTCGGGGATAAAGGCATGATCTGTTTGTTTTTGTTTTGTAAGTAATTTTAATAGCTCGTTCTAGAAATCAATCTGTAAGGTGGATGGACGATTTGATAAAAGTCGCAAGGACACGCTGGATGCAGGCCGCTTTCAACAGGTACGTCTGGAAATCTTTAGGGGAGGCTTATGTTCAGCAGTGGACATCATGTGGCTGATGATAATGATGTTCTAAAAATCGAATCCAGAACTTCACTAGTTTAAGTACGCATGCATAACACCGATTAAATAAGCAAATAATGTAATTAAGTTTCCTATTTCAAACAATAATTTAGTCAGGATTAGATTTGTGTTCAATTTAACTGTGATGCGTCCCCTATCGCATAGGGGATAGTCGCGGGGGAAATGTCTCCGTCGACCCCACGGGGTTGCATGCGTGACGATAATTTGTAAAACTATAGACGAGATTGGAACAATTGTCTTTTAAATATTCCAATGTATTTTATTTTAAGCTAAAAAATATTTTTAAACGATTTATGTTATAAAATATATTGTTGCCTACATAATAACTGTAGTCCAATGCCATTCGATTCTCTGTTTAGACTGCCCCGTGCTTACCATCAGGTGCGGTGCAGTCACTATGCCGAGCTTTTATAAAAAAAAAAAAACTTTACATCTGTGAAATAGTGCACCCTGCACGTTATTTACACTAATATTATAGAAAAGATTTGTATTTTCGTATGTTTGTAACGAATAAACTCAAAAACTAGACCGATTTCAAAAATCCTATCACCAATATAAAGCTACATTATCAGCGAGTAATATAGGCTACTTTTCATCCCGGGAAAATATAAAATGGGGCTTTTATCCCGGAAAAACTCGTTCACACAGGCGGATCCGCGAGTTGGTCTTCATTAATAAAATCACAAAGAACATTTCAAATGGAATTTATGCTTAATTTCCCGTAAATAGTAGCATCAATATCAAAGTACTACAAGCAGTATTACCCAGAAGAACTCCTATCAAGTAACTTACCCAGTTATCCAAACAAATACCCACGTACGAAAGCCTGAATTTTAATCCCATATTACCATGTACTTGCCGTCAAAACCTTTCTAACAGTTCCAAAGCAAAGTCGCGGAATATTCATTACGGTATGCACCAAGGTTGCGTCATAGGGAGTGGGGAGGCGCGATGGGGGAAGGGGTGGTACGGCGCCAAGATGTCTGCCGATAGGGCTGACCCCGCGGCAGTTAGGGCTGCTATCGTATTGTATAGAACAGGGTTGCCACTCTCCAATTTTGTAGTTTGAATTTCAGTGAAACATCCTATGAAGAATATTTGATTTAGTGTATTGTTAAGTCTATGATGAAATATGGAGAATATGAATAACGATATATGAGTCAACAATTTAGTTTAGAATCCATACTAGAATAGAAAAAGAGTGCCTGGATAGGCTCGTCTTCTATGTCGTCATGGGATGAAAATACCGAGGGCTAAAAGTGGCTATCAGTAGCATCCACGCCTACCCTTTTGGATATATAAGCGTGACAGAAAGCTATATTGTATTTATTTATGCTATTTTTCCATAATTTGTGTCTTCTTGTATTTGCTACATTTCATTAAAATTATGACATTTCATACGTGTTACGTAGTTTTCGGTCTGTACAAGTATGTAAAATGACCTTAGCAAGAGGTTTGCAACTAACATTAGTGTCTTTTAGTAATATGACGTAGCTCTATAATCTAGCCACGACGATCGTACTGTAAGCGGTGACTGAAAGAGGTCATTGACGTTTACGTGTGACCCCAAAGGCGTACAATGTGGTTGTATGTTCCCTTGCAGGGGCGTGCAGAGAGTAACCACTATATACTTTGTTTTTAAATAATTTTATTTCTTACTATCTTATCTTACTTCTTACTCTTAGGGCCAATTTCACCACATGCTGATAAAGTCTCTGATAGCTTATTCGAAACTTACCCGGCACATAAACTACAACTATAATTTCACAGGTCTCATATAGAAACATCTGACTGCCTCGGTGGCGTAGTTGTATTGCGTACGCGTTACGAGTACGATTTGCGCGCTGAGGTCCTGGGTTCGAATCCCGGGTCGGGCCAAAAACATTGTGACTGGGTTTTTCCATCTTAAAAATTACTCAGTCGCAGCTAGGAGTCAGGAAGTTGGCAGTGCGATACCCCCGTGCCTCGGAAAGCACCTAAAGCCGTTGGTCCTCCGCCTGATCTCTCTCCGGTCATGTCGGATTGCCGTCTCACCGGACTATGAGAGTGAAGGAACAGTGAGTGCACTTGTGTATTGCGCACACACCTGTGCACTATAATATCTCCTGCGCACTTGGCTGATCTCCGTTGAGATTGGCCGCCGTGGCCGAAATCGGCTAGGAAGGGATTATAGAAACATCTGTCAGTCTGTCTAGTAATATATCAGATCAGATATATCTGTCAAATAGTGTTATATATCAGATAGTTACCTGTAATTTTATCAGCAACCAGTGAAATTGGCCTTTATACTTACTACTATACTAATAATATAATTCCTAATGTTGTGAACAGGTTTGGATGTTTGCTCCTAACAAACACAGAAACCGCTAAATGAATCTGAATGAAATTTGGCACACGGGTAGACCATATCCTGGATCAGCGCTTCGCAAACCATGGGTCGCGACCCACGAGTGGGTCGCAAACGAATATTGGGTGGGCCCTGATAAATAGAACAATATATCAACAGACCTACACAACAGCAGGATGGCCAATGATGGACGAGAAAAGTAACTTAAATTCTCGAAAAAGGTATTAAACAGAACCTCCTTTTTTGAAGTCGGTTAATAATTATTTCATGACAGCCGAGAGGTGTGTCCAGAATTTAGAAGTTTTTATTAGGTGGGCCACGGCCCATTCAACTTTGGGAACCACTGTCCTGGATTAATATATATGCTACTTTTTATACTCGTAAGTTATTTTTTTAAATAGATGGCGTCGTACAAATGGCGCTATTGATCGCTACAGAGACTTACGGCCTTTTGTAGCGGAAAAGGCTTTTCACTAACACCTACTATCGCTAAAGATCCTGCATTTGTCCAGGGACCAGGAAACCAATCAAAGTATGTCGGCATTACCGGTCAACTGTCACAGCAGCGTAATGACTGTGGTAGCTATTTTCGACACATGAAAGGCAGCTCCGAAGTTTGGCGATACCATTGCTCTCATAGAACGTATTATAAAATAATATGAAACTGTTTTCTATGATTACCTCGAATTTCTACCGAAACCGTACCGTAAACCTCACGTCTGAGAGTAAAAAAAATATTAAAGATAATCACGGTTTAAAAATAGAGAAATGTGTCATTTTATAGCTCGAAGTAATTTATTGCTGAAGTTATTTTAACTGTACTTTAAAAAACGTGACTCGATCTCAATAACGATATTAATTTCTAAATTGTATACTCAGTCATAAACTGTTTTACATCGTCAGATCGTAACAAAACTGAAGATCGTAAACACAATCATATTTCCCGTTTCGATGTCACGTAACTCGTAAGCAAAGAGTTCTTAACTAACTTTACTGTTGAATGTCTTTGCTTTTAAGTAACCTATATTGAAGCGTCGCGATGTACACATTATTTAATATCTTTGCACGCACTGTTGTGTTTCGGTTTGAAGGATATTGTAGCCAGTATAACTACTGGACATAATGAGACGTAACATCTTATGTCTCAGGATGACGAGCGCAGTGGAATGCCACACAGTACTTTGTAAGTCAAGGTGCTGGATGGTGTTGCTTCTGTTTATGGGTGGTCGTATCGCTTACCATCAGGCGAACGGCATGCTCGTCTCTTCATTCAATGCAATAAAAAAAAAAAAAAAAATATATATATATATATATACCTAACTATGTCGCATCGTGCGCGGGAAAGTATTTTCCCGAAATAAGAGTACCACCAGGCTGAAAAGTAGCCTATTAAAAATAACTACCCTGTATTATATACTGCCCACTGCTGACCCCAGGCGCGGTCTTAACCTAGCGCGGGTTGGCGACTTCACATACCTTCCAAATTCTTATGGAGAATTCTCAGTAAGTTTCTTCACAATGTTTTTCTTTACCGTTAAAGCGAATGATAATTGAGAAACTTAATACACAAGTATATTTGAAAAGTCAGAGGTTTGTGCTTTGGGTTCTGAACTAGCGAACATTGTCGCGGCCGACGGTTCCATTCCCAACTTGGTTTTCATGCACTTTTATTTATATTTAGCCTATTACATGTTTGTTAATTTAGAATTTGGTTCATCTGTGTGCTTTACATCCAAAATAATTCATCGGCATCTGTGCATCTAACAGCGAAACCTTGTTTGTTTTGCCATTCCTAATAATTGCTTTGACTAAAAGATCCTTAAAACAGATAATAGTGTACCCCGCTGCTCACTGCATTTGAGACTTAACATCTTATGTCTCAGAGTGACGAGTGCAGTGGAGTGCCACGCGGTACTTTGTACTTCAGAGGTCTATGCAGCGTGGCTACTGTTTATGGGCGGTCGTATCGCTTACCATTAGGCGAGCGGCATGCTCGTCTCGTCATTTAACTAGAGAAATAAAAAAAAGCTATTCAGACGTATGACATACGTAAACACGATTTAACCCTGCGTATCTGTCCGTTGAGAGCTCATCGATCTCTCGTAACCCGTGCGTTGACTCTAGCTTGACGCGCGGTCTTTTGCACCCTCACTTGTACGACTTCATTTTTCTTTATAGCTTGTGATGGGTGAATGGGCGTTTGCATTTTAAATGAGCTTATTTGTAGAGCAGATTTCTATACTCGTTAGGTCATGGTTTGATACCTAGATGAAATAATGCAAATATAATGTTTTGAATAATAAATCTGTTTTGATTAATGTTAAACACGCGAGTCTCCATTTTGGGACAGATAACTGGGTAGTTATACCTCTGCTTACCTCATCGCTGACGGGCAAATTTATATTCTGCTACAAAATGCAAAATCTAGAAATTTTCAAATTCCAACGATTTTCGGGTGTCTGAGAGCGAAAACTTTATTTGGTTTATTTTTAAAATTGCAGCATTTCAGGGAATTTGTTTATACTTTATTTGGCCATAAGCTTGCCTACTAATAGCCATTATGCGAAACACCTACATACTGCACCCATTACCTGCAATTCTAGGATATGTGACGCTTGCTGACATGCGTCATAAATCCTAAATACTTAAGGTCGAACCGGCGTGACCTTTCAGCCTGACGCTACGTCATGACTCACTCCAAATTAAATCTAAATCAACACGGTAATACTTTAATGCTTTACTTTGAAATAATGTCGAACATTTTAAAATTAATAACTAAGGTGGAAAGGTAACGGTTCACCGGATGGTAAGCAGTCACCGTCGATCGTAGATATTTTTTTTTTACGTAGGCGCTCCTGCAGTCAACACCGAGGGAAACGTGCGAATGGGATACTGGAGTCCCCCGGCTTGACGACTGCAGGGGCCTGGGAAGGAAGTGGATGAGGAAGATGGGAGGAAAAAGTGGGGGGATGGAGAAGGGTTTTCAGGATGGGTGGAAAGGAAAAGGGTGCCAGGAAATATTCGCGGGCCCTTTTCGGCCTCAATGTGTTATCCAACCAAGAGGTATACACACTGAACTGTGTGCCTCGGCCCGCGACCAATGTCCCCCCGCGCATGGGCGTGCATCGGGTGTGAAGACCCAGCGCACAAGAATTGCCTCGGGGGGCGATCGTAGATATTAGCTTAGCAGGGGTAAAACAAAGCCGTCGCGTACTCAAAGGTAACTCCTTTTGAGCCTTACTATTTTATTTTATTGCATTGAGTGACGAGACGAGCATGCCGTTCGCCTGATGGTAAGCGATACGACCGCCCATAAATAGTAGCAACACCATCCAGCACCTTGAGTTACAAAGTACTGTGTGGCATTCCACTGCGCTCGTCGTCCTGAGACATAGGATGTTAAGTCTCATTATGTCCAGTAGTTACACTGGCTACAATTTTCTTCAAACCGAAACACAACAGTGCATGCACACTGCTGCTTGGCGATAGAAATAGACATTGCGGTGGTACCCACCCAGACGGACTCTTACATGTGAGAGTTCTACCACCAGGTATATTTATAGAAGGTTATGTCATAGCGCTTGAAATATAGGGCAGATTTTTCCGAGATTTCTATCATCTAATGCCTAAGCATGGAATTACGTTTCTCATAACGTTCTATAGTTGTACGTAAATTTCCTTATATCTAACCTGATGCAGTTACCGTGTGAGTGTCAGGCTTATAATTGGGTATTTAGAGAAGGTAGTGTGTGCGTCAAGTTCGCAAAACAAAGAGGCGACACACCGTCCAAAAGTGTTTTAGCACGCTATACAGCAGTGGCGAAGGGTGAAATTTTTCAAAAGGGAACCCGAGGCAACCTGTTTTTGCCTCAGTTAACGTATCGCACGGTATTCACGGTATAGGTAAATTTTAACGGAAAACTAAAACTTCGACAATGGATTAGTCTTAATTCTAATTCAACAATCTAAATTGTTACAAGAACAGCATAAGTATTAGAAATATAATCACGATATCTAATACCTACATTTGTTTATTAATTTGTTATAACTTTCTAAGTAAATGTAATTTCTACTAACAAAATATATGTTATTCGTCAAACAGACCAGCAGTTAATGTGTTCATAAATACCTCATATTATCTATATAAATAATCAACGTTATTCGTAAAGTTTTACTTGGTATCGGCGTGCCCTTTAAATTCATAAAATATCACTATTATTTACTTCTAACAAACATTTCATGTCTGAAATTAAAAACTAATCAGATTTACAAACAAATAATATACTTACGTGAAAGGAGACGCGACACTAATCACAAACAGTAATTTCCATAACAATGCACTACATTAATTTGTATTTACTAATTAAAAAACAACTTCTAAACAACACATAACTGTCAATAAATAAATTGAATTTGACAATTCACAGACATCGTAAATCGGTATCATAATAAATTATGACGTAAAAGTGACAACAATACATAGTCGGTTAACGTGAAGCCGAGCAGGCTCGGGTTCCCTTTGCCCATATATTTGGCGCGATTCCGACGAACAGAGAGAGATAGCAAGTCATAGAAAGTCTTAGAAAGTGCTGCCACCTATGTCCAATAACATACTACGACATGAACCCGGTGGCCAGCGGGTTACCTTGCGCCCGTGGCTCCACAATTTCATACTGGTAACGGAATTTCTAGGAAAAAAAATACAAGGCGCGCCATCTAACGTTACTTAAACATTGTTTATTAATATAACACATCGATATCGATTATGTTAACAAATAACAGGCAGATGGCCGATAGATGTCATTATTAAGTGATCATTAATGTTAGTTGTAACTATTATTATTGTTCCTAGCTTAGTATTTTCTAAATTTATAATTTACTAACTAATATATTGTGAAGTACCCAAAACTTCAAAGGGAAGCCGGTAGGAATCGGGTTATATGGACGCTTCGCCACTGCTATACAGCTGTAGAGTAGTCACTCTAGCGAGATGGAAAAATTACATTATTATGTTAAAAGTCTTCGAATTTCGTCCGTCGAATTAATAAAATAAATAAATTCCTTCCAAGCAAATTTCGGTCACAGCGGCCAATCTCAACGGAAATCAGCCAGGTACGCAGGAGATATTATAGTGCACAAGTGTGCTCGCTCATAGTCCGGTGAAACGGCAATCCGACATGACCGGAGAGAGATCAGGCGGAGGACCAACGGCTTTACGTGCTTTCCGAGGCACGGGGGTATCGCACTGCCAACTTCCTGACTCCGAGCTGCGACTGAGTAATTTTTAAGATGGAAAAACCCAGTTACAATGTTTTTGGTCCGACCCGGGATTCGACCCAGGACTTCAGCGCAAAAATCGTACTCATAACGCGTACACCAATACAACTATGCCACCGAGGCAGTCAACAAGAACTTTCACTATGCCAAATCTCAGTCCTCCATGTGCACTATGTGGTAAAAAGGGGTACAAAGGTTTAATATATAGACTGACCTATGAAGCTGGATTCATCATCGACTCGATGCATGTGGTGCATGACTAAGGCGAGCAGCGGCGGGCGCGCGGCGGGTAGCGGAGGCGCCAGCCCGCGCAGGGACACCGGCGCGGCGCTCAAGATCGCGCCGCAGAGCATCAGCGACGCCGCATACCGGCCGACCACTCCCTCTGCAAACACATGAGGTTCATTAACAGCTCACATAGGCATTAGTACTGGTGGAGGGATATTTGTCCACTCAGATAGCGACCACCGTACGTAAGGTGTAAAATTCATAATGCGGTGCTAAGCGCAAAAGCGGTATGTCAACGAACACTAGTTTTGAGAAAATTGAAGTTTTGTAAATATAGTTTTCTTTTCACTCTTTACGATTTGAAGTAAAAGAGAGTTTGAGATAGGGACCTTTTTCTTGAGGTTCATGTTTTCAAAAATATACCGCTATTTGGCTATACTGTTCATTGGATGTGCATTTTTTAAGCTATCTTACCATAAAAATCAATTTTACGATATTTTTTGAGATACCGCTTTTGAAATTAGTACGGCAGGATAGTGGTCCAAAGTTTGTTGCTTTCCGAGATCAGCCTGTGTAGATACAGTTCCAAACAGGCCAGCATAATTATAATTAAAAAAAAATTTAAAACAGTTATATCATGAACAGTTCACACTAGAAATTCGTTTTTTTTTTACATTCACCTAAAGGTATAAACGAAATAACTACAAGTCTTAATAGTAGCTTTCAATTAGAATAATTATATCAACGAACAGATTCTCAATTAGTTTTTTAATTACTAAGACTTTTCTCTTAGCACAAACTTTTTCACTTTGAATTTATTTTACGTGACAGTTTTGCAAAGCACATCAGTTGTAAGTACATTTTATACGAGAAGTAATTGGATTAACACCGCTATGAACTAACGAAGGCATGCAGACAAAATGTTGAAATTTATTTAAGTATAGAAATCTACACTAGGAAAGTTACTTTCATATTTATCTATGAAAGTATTAAAACAATTCAAATATCTCTCAATAATTGGAAAGAGAAACACTCCCTGATTGACATAGATTGTATTTCATTGATTATTATATTCTATACTAATATTATAAAGCTGAAGACTTTTTTTGTTCGTTTGTTTGAACGCGCTAATCTCAGGAACTACTGGACCGATTTTGAAAATTCTTTCACTAATAGGAAGCTACATTACTCCTGAGTGCTATAGGTTACTTTTTATGCCGGAAAAACTTTTCCACGCGGGCGGAGCCGCGCGCAATGCTGGTTTATATATATAACCTTCTGACAGGTCCGTCTGGAAATCTTTAGGGGAGGCCTATGTTCAGCAATGGACATCATGGAGCTGATGATGATGGTGATGACCGAAACCCTTCCTTTTTCAGAGGTAGGCAAAGGTTTATCATACCTTCATTTCGACCCTATTGTCCTTTACCGGGCACGAATATAACTAGTATAATAAAAAGCAAGATGACACACTTAGATTAATTATATCCACAAATGGCACAAGACATGTGTTGTTATATAGAGCTTTCTACAAACAAAAGGCATACGATATGTCCTACTAGTAAACTAAATAAAAGGCTCACATCTCAGACATCCACAAATTTCTGCAGATGAAGTGACAAGGAGCACCAGACGGATCGATAGCTAACCGAGGACGTACTTTCGTATTCACAAACACTCCTCGTCACTTCATTTCTGATATGAATTGATTTTCACAATTCAAATTGTAACTTTGGCAGTTCTTTGATTTTTAAAGCTGTTGAGGAAACGTGAGTCGGCTTTTTATACTCTACACCTGATGGTATTTGAAATGGGGTTCAGACAGAATGTTGTGACGAGTCCTTCGCCAGTCAATAGCCAGTCGACACAATTATGCCGGCCTGCTCAAACAGGATATATACAGGCTGATCCCGGAACGTGACATACGTCGGCCACTATGGTTTTACATCTCGTACGGTGGTCGCTTTCCGCGCGAATAAAGTTATCCTACCACACACACACACACACACTCACGCCTTTTATCCCCGAAGGGGTAGGCAGAGGCGCAACTAGTGCACCCACTTTTCGCTGTGCGTAGTCCGTCCCATGATGTGATAGGGGGCGAGCCTATCGCCATATCGGGCACAAATTCCAGACTCTGGGCTGATACTGAATTTTAAAAACCCAATATCACATTGCCCGACCCGGGAATCGAACCCAAGACCTCAGCATTGCAGTCATACCGTAATACAACTACGCCACCGAGATAGTTATCCTACCACCAGCAGGTTAAGTCTCTACCGCAAATAAATACCTACAATACCCTTTGAGTGTGTTAAATGCTCTAAGACAATACCAGATGGTAGGTATAAAACTTTGGTACAGGACTTAAATAAGCCTACGAATATCTTACTTACCAAACGGAATGTGTCAGTAATTTGACACTTCATCACGACTTTTATGAAGATCGTAGCAAAACTTCATTATAGTATCATTACATAAAAAACCAATTCACTGTTAAATGTTTTTATGTACTTTATTGTCTATCTAGATGTACGTAGTGTTTAGACTAGCCTAAAATCTTTAAATCCTTTCCAATAAGTCAATAGTTCTACATCTCAGTGTGCTAGAACTCATATGTATTATTTTACAATATTCATGTCGACGCGCCCTTCGCCCTATGAGGAGGGAATACTAACCCGTCGTGTCTCGGAGGGAGGCGCAATTTGTGACATAAATTGTCCCCCTTTTGGCTTATAAGGAAATGCAACGTTCTTCATGGAGTTCTTTATTTGTTTTGTTCGAAATATGTTTGCTCGAAATGGTTTATGAATTAGGCCTTTTACTTTTTCGTGTCATAAATATAAGGGATGTAATTTCGAAAGGAGTTTATTTCTAGAGTAGGTGATGCTCGCGGCTCCGCCCGTGTGAAAAAGGTTTTCCCGGATATAAGTATTTTCCCGGGATAAAAAGTAACCTGACTGCCTCGGTGGCGTAGTTGCATTACGGTACGACTGCAATGCTGAGGTCTCGGGTTCAATCCCCGTTTCGGGCAAAGTGATATTGGATTTTTCTATTCAGTATCACCTCGGAGTCTGGAATTTGTGCCCGATATGGCGATAGGCTCGCCCCCTATCACATCATGGGACGGAATACGCACGGCGATAAGTGGGTGCATTTAATTGCGCCTCTGCCTACCCCTTCGGGGATAAAAGGCGTGAGTGTGTGTATGTGTAAAAAGTAACCTATAGCACTCAGAAGTAATGTAGCTTCCTATTAGTGAAAGAATTTTCAAAATCGGTTCAGTATTCCTGAGATTAGCGCGTTCAACCAAATAAACTCTAGCTTTATAATATTAGTATAAATTAGGCATTACTCGCGACTTTGGCCGCGTGGAAGTCCTTTTCTGATTCCTCTTTATGAAATAATATAAAATATTAATCCAGACTTTGGTCTTTCTGTTATAAAATCTAAACAAAACGGACTCTAGCATTATAAAAATCTTTAATAAAAAAAACACGAATAAATATTTTTTATATCATTCCGTGCTAATTCCAACCTAAGCCCGTTCTGTAGTAATTGCATCCACTTTGTTCCAAGGGAAGCGTCTCGAGTCTTAAGACGGAAACTGGTGAGTCGTGACCTTAAATCGATTCTGAGATTACTTTAAAGGCCAGGAGTTAAGTGTACCAATAGTACTAAGGTTAATTAGTTTTATCTTGTATCTAGTTTTATTAAAACAACTTTATCTTACACTATTAAGGAAAAATGGGCCATTTAGGATGTAGTATCTCGGTATGATATTCACGTTCTGATATTTAGCCGGTATTTCACTGGTGGTAGGTCTCTCATATGTAAGAGTCCGTCTGGGTGGGTACCACCGCAATGTCTATTTCTACCGTCAAGTAGCAGTGAGCATGAACTGTTGTGTTTCGGTTTGAAGGATATTGTAGCCAGTGTAACTACAGGGCATAATGAGACTTATCATCTTATGTCTCAGGATGACGAGCGCAGTGGAATGCCACACAGTACTTTGTAACTCAAGGTGCTGGATGGTATTGCTACTGTTTAAGGGTGGTCGTATCGCTTACCATCAGGCGAACGGCATGCTCGTCTCGTTATTCAATGCAATAAAAAAAAAACCTTCCAGTGAGATATTATTTTACTGACAGCATGAGACGTCATCATATATTTGAACTACAATGGCCTTTTTTAAGGAAGGATAGTGCAACTACCCATATTGCCCAGACTCGGGGGCGATGAGGCGGTTCTAATTCTATTGGGCAATAGTCTTAAGAGTTACTAGTCTTGACCCTTAAGCTACCGAGAAATAGTAACCGATCTTAAGAGTAACGACCCAGTGGACTCTTAAGCTGTAAAATATTCGAGCGATAACTGAGCATAGTCCCTACTCCCTCTGCAATTTTAAACGACATACCAACCAAAGCCTGCGATCTTTACCTCCAGGTTCCTGTGTCCTATTTCTAATTGACCAATGCACACCCTGAACGGTGCCACCTAGCGAACGGCTACCAAACCGCCCGTGCTCAAAAGACTCCCACTCTTCAAGGGTATTATAACCCCTAACCACTCACCCTGCCGTCCTTCCCGTAGACAAAGTCGAATAACAGCAGGTTAAGAGTAGCCAGGTTTATTAGAAGTCGCCGAGATTTCATTCAAAATTGGAATAGGTAGAATTTTGATAAACAATGGCGTTATCACAATTTTCGATCTGTTTCGCAACGCTGTGAATGGTAACCTAGAAAGCAGATTCTAGACACCCATTGTTTTTGTTAAATAACAAAAGATTGGCTCATCGCGAGCGCGAACCTCTAATTAGCATTAACTATTGTGTTTGCACTTTCCTTGATGAGAATATGAGGGTAGGTATAAAAAGTAGGAAAAATTGCAATCCCACATTAGCACTCACGATATTTCCAGGGTAATCACGTACGGAAATCCAGTGCGGGTATTCCTATGATAATCTGTGCCAGTTTTGAAATATACAGTAATATTATAAAGACTATTTTGTAACTTTTTTTTTTACACTAGCACGACAAAGTGTCTTCACTGAACCTGGTGTTAAATGAAGTGAAGCGCAAAGAAAATGTCCACCGGCAAGAGATAAAAACATCCCCAGACGGGCGACATAGTTATGCTGACCTGCTTGCTTGCATCTTCAAGCTCCGCTTGAAAAACCCCAATAGGAAGGAACACGTGTCACGTGTCGACTATGCCACAACTTAATCATACGGCTAAAATATGAGTTGTCGGACGTTTTGGTGCGAACCAGGATGGAAAACCACGAAGCTGTGGTTTCGTTAATTTCCGTTTCCATTTGTTGGAAGCTATGGAACTTGTGAATTAATTCTAAAAATACTTTCAGTTATAACAAGCTATGAACTCCTTGAGTAATATTTATGTTTTATATTGATTTTACGTCATATTACCCAGGGAAAGACTCACTCGGGCGAAACCGCGAGAAAAGTATGTCCTTAATGGAAATATTTCCTTCAAATCGGAATAAATACCCTAACAGGGTATTTAGTGCTCTATTATTAATAAATAAAATAATTATCTGCACAAAAACCATACAAAAGACATTTAAAAACCTCTCAGTAGTTATGTTTAATTCCTTCCCTAAGCGTGAGAGCTCAAGTACGCGTACTCGTGAGATAACTGCTTTTATTAAAATTCTTGAGCTTCTAAGGCAGTTGCATTCGCTTTGTATAGCGCTGTCTGTACTTAGCTATGTTCCTTGATGAAATATTTTCATTTTGCTCTATTTTGCTAACTTCTATGTAGTGTATTTTAATTACGTAATTACCCAAGTATTATTTAATTTAATAGGATAGTGTAGTCTAAATTATCTACCAAATTGTCTTACGACTCTTGATGGTCGCCAGAATTATGCCCGCCATGTTGGGTTTTGCTCTAGCTGACCCCGGATTGCAGCTCGTCGAAACGAGCCACAATGATTTTCTTCAAGTGTCCCATCAGCCCCAAATGAATGTATTCGGTTGACAGGAAGACGTTCCTTATTTACATAATTAATTACTGTGTAATGCATGTCTTTATGAGCGTATATAAACATTAATTAGTAGCTAATTGTACAGTCGCTATTCAATCTCAGATACATATTTCTAGTATTCTCCAACCAGCAAAACCTAACCTAACTAGTTCGATTAATCTACATCAATGAAAAAGTAACCTACGTCATCCCTATCTTATGTTCTTAGATATCGCCTACTTAGTACTTACATTTAAATCTAGACCGAAAACAAGGCAATTTATGAACATTATATGAGTTACATAGCTTATCCACCATTAGTATTTAGTGTTATTCGTTCTAGATGTATGTTAAAGCTTCTAGATTAATGAAAATTGTGTAAGGAAATATAATATTGTATGTAGTAACGGTTTTTGTACATACATACATACATACATATATATCATCACGCCTTTTTCCCATTTCAGGGGTAGGCAGAGGTGTAATACACCCACTTTTCACCAGCTATGTTAGGTCCCATGCAATAGGGTGTCCCCTAGACTGGTCAGTCTATTGCCATTTACCAGGCATATATCCAGACTTCGAGCTGATAATGAGTAAAAAACCCATTAACGCTTTGCTCGACCCTGAATTCGAACCCGAGACCTCAACGCGATAATCGTACCGCGCACGCAATACGTACACCACAGAGACAGTCAGTTTTTGTAAGAGGGAAATACGTCCAGTCAAAAGATAGTGCGCTATTTGCATTTCTACCTACCTCTTGTCCTTTCAAAACTTTTTAAAGAGCCTTTAACTGCGAAATACATCTTTGCCAGTCAATTTAACTTCATAAAGCAGTCTTCGAACAAAGTGCTATAGAAGCGTCTAACTGCCTCACCGTAAATGCTCCAATTTGGGTAATGACCCCATCAATAATCATTTAGCTCTTATTCAAATTTATAGACCGCCTGTCAAAATTCGCGCGACATTTTGCATTATAAGGAACTTTTAGCTTACAATATTGAGTTTGATATTATATTTATTCAAGTTTAGCTACAAGTTTATTGTAAAAGTAAAGAACTCAGATATAACCCTTTTTATTTTCTACTTAATAAAATCCATAACACTATAATTAAATGATAAAGCACAGCTTAAAAATCTGTGTATGTAACATAGACCTATTATAAAATATACATTCAAAAATCGATGATCTGTGAAGTCCAGACGTGTTACTCAAGCGTGATTTATTTATCTTGAGTAGTAAAAATTTTTTTTTGGAAATACCCCAGAACAGTGGTTCTCAAAGTTGACTAGACCGTGACCCACCTAACAAAATCGTCCAAATCCCGGAAATCTCTTGGCTGTGAAGAAGAAAACAGGGCATAACTTCATGAATGACTGAATGAAAGAAGAGATGTGTTGACTGTTGTTTGAGAAATTCTGGACTAGCATTAACCTCATGGGACTAACGAAAATTATATGATGTGGGAAAACACGCAAAATCGATACATTGATAAAGAATTCTTTCAGCATTTGAATGACGTGCTCTACAAGTTTTATACACTACATTATTTAGGTATTATAAGTTAATCTCACATTTTTCGTGCTGAATACCTTCTCAATCTAGGTCGACATATATTTAACAAATATAACAGTCACACACATACCCTAACACCGCGTCGCTAAGATACTAAAATCTAAACTAATATAAAGAGAAAAGACTTGCTTTTTTGCATGAATGGATAAACTCAAAAACTTAACCGACCTTTTTTTCTTTAATAAGAAGTGACATTAACCCTAAGTTCTGTAGGCTACTTTTTATCCCGGGAATGTGGGTACAAGGTGGACAGACGACCTTGTAAAGGTCGCACGATCTTGCTGGATGCAGGTCGCTTCTGACAGGTTGGTCTGGAAATCTTTGAGGGAGGCCTATGTTCAGCAGTGAACTTCTAAAGGTTGAAGAAGAAGAATGGGGGTACGCGGGCGAAGCCGAAGCAAACGCTTGTACCTAAGATAAGAGTTTACTAGATGAGATGTCTCTCTTGTACGACAGTCCATCTGTAGGCACCAGAAAAGAAGGGGTAGGAAGCAAGGAAGAAGTAGGAAGTCGGTTACTGACGTCATGCAGCACTGTGCAAGCTCTGTTGGCGTCTATTTAAAGACATTGTTGGCAGTATACCTACTGCAGTCCGGTCGACATGTTTTTGGGATCACTTCACTTACCAGTAGATGCAGTGAGACTATTTTGCCGTGCTCTCGATAAAAAAACATGACTTGGCATTATCGAAAGTCGCATAGATCGTAGTGTAGTCTATGGAGTCACTTTTTATTCAGTTTGAATTACAATATGGTGTAATAATGATTTGGTTACTTGTGACGCTGACCATCAGCCGAACAGCTTTCACGTCTCCTCATTCAGCAATAATAAATGCTGCTGCCAGAATAATGTATTGTTAGTTACCTAATAATAAAGTAGTTGTAAAACGAATAAAAAGTGTAAAAACTTTTTAAACATTACGTGATTTTTATTTTAACAGGAACTGTTTAGATCCCACTTCGTTCATGCAAACATTGGATCAAACTCGCCCTTTCTAACTCCGCTGTCATTAAAACATTAAACCCAGGTAACAAACTAGTTGTGGTCTCGGGCCCGGTCGGGAACCGCGCATAACTCTCCGTGACGGATTCGGGTTGTGTCGAACTTGTGGCTCTTTATGGTTTACAGAATTACGAGTTTCAGAGTTGAGCATTTTGTTTGAGTCTATATGATGTAAATATTGGGCTAAAGTTTACCTGCTGCAGGAAATCGTGTTATTATTTAAAGGAGATGTTCGTTTTTTGTATGGGTGCTGGGCCTCAAAATCTAACCAGGCTCAAACTTTTGGGATATTAAAGGGGCAAAATATGGATCTTGGATCCATTAAAAATATTTTTAGACCCCTCCATTTATAACTAACTATTTTAAAATCGTTCATATTAAGTGCAATTTTAAGCAAAATAAAATTAGATAAATCTCGAAATCGGAGGTCTTTAAAATTAAATTATTTATTTTAAAAGCCTAGTTTTTGGGAGTACTATCCAAATATACTTGTACAAATAAAGTATCTTGGTTAGAATTTTAAACCCGTTTTTGGACATGTCCTTTAATAATAACACTATCCTTTTATTTAAATTTGAAGAGTTTGTAGAGGGTTTTTACGGGCGTAGTAAAGTAAAGGGAAATGCACATGTTAAGTGGAGAGGTTCAGATAGAGTCGACTGAGGAGATCTATGATTATTCACTAGTCTACAGTCTACACTATTATGCCTGCCGGTATGAACTCGGATATATAAGTAACTCGAAATATATAAGTGGGCGGGTTTATACCTTCTGTACGGTGGTCACTATCCGTGTGTATACAATGTATATCCTACCAACAACTTTACAATGACAATGCAATCAGCCCTGTATTATATACTGCCCTAGCTGAGCACGGGCCTCCTCTACTACTGAGTGGAGTTAGGCCTTAGTCCACCACGCTGGCCTAGTGCGGGTTGGCAGACTGCACATACCCTCAAAATTCTTATGGAGAATTTTCAGGTATGTAGGTTTCCTCACAATGTTTTCCTTCACCGTTAAAGCGAACGATAATTGATAAACAATACACACGTAACTTCGAAAAGTCAGAGGTGTGTGCCTTGGGTTTTGAACCTGCGGGCATCGTCTCGGCAGACCGTTCTATTCCCAACTAGGCTATCGTCCACTATAATGACAATAAATACGACGAATAAAACTTATTACAACAAGCTACGTAAAATGTATGGAAGAAATTTCTGATGTTATAAAATCCATTTTATACCAAAAGAGTAAAATTTGTGATCCAAGAATACATTGTACATTTTTGTAAAGAATGACATTATATATTACTGTATATTATATACACGATGGTATATATGTCAATGATATTCCAAAAACATAAAATGATATTAGCAATCGCAATCTGAAGACTCGAAAGTAACCCAATTGGGATAGTTTTATACGCATACGCATACTCACGCCTTTTATCCCCGAAGGGGTAGGCAGAGGCGTAACTAATGCACCCACTTTTCGCCATTTTTATTCCGTCCCATGATGTGATAGGGGGCGAGCCTATCGCCATATCGGGCACAAATTCCAGACTCCGGGCTGATACTGAATAGAAAAACCCAATATCACTTTGCCCGACCCGGGGATCGAACCCGAGACCTCAGCATTGCAGTCGTACCGTAATACAACTACGCCACCGAGGCAGTCACCGAGGTAGTTTTATACAATACACTTAAATGACAAATACTAGCTCATAGCTGTGTTTATTGTTGATGTTGGTTTAAATACGTCAACTCTTTCACATAATACGTAATATTGTCAAGAATGTGTATTTTTTTTTCTCATTACTAACAGGAAACCATAGAACACTTTGATTTAAAGATGCAATATCGAAGCCATTCCTGCTTCAATAACTATTCTTTAGTCTAAAAAATAATTTAGGCAATAAATAGACACAAAATAATCTAGGAAACTTAATCTGTTGAAGATGAAGAAAAGCGTATTATTAGATGAATGCTTATGGAGCACCATGGGTTCAGTCCACGTACCTACGCACCGTATTTCTGGAGCGTTAACTAATAGAAAAAAAAACATTTCTACCTAACCTAATACTAAGTACAGGAAAAATTACAGAATGACTTATATTGTAATGGCCAAGGAAGCGAAAAATGGCAAAGAAACATGGCTGCAACAGTTAACAACATGCAATCATAGATGGCGTTTGAAAACATCTTAGAACGTTAAGTACGAGACTCAACTCCTTAGAATGTGGCAAAAAAACATATATCGTAAGTATCGTTTAATTTTGATGTTTGTGATTGATCTAGAGAACAATACGTCAGTCACGTGTTAGCCTCTCAGCCAATCCCAATAAAACGAAACGGAGCCGTGTTTTATTGCCTAATTTTTAGCACAATGACAATTTTGAAAATGCAATGTAGCGTGTTCGAAATTTGAAAATGCTTCAAGCATATACAATAAAGTGAGATTATTTCTACATCAAGATGCAAAATCTTGAATGGAATCTTGATGTTTGTAATCCGCGTGAATCACCCTCGTATTTGTCTCATATCTGGGTTGTAGGACCAAAAGTTAGTCTTAGTTTTTGATATCCATGGGCCATAACACATGACTTGTATAGCGTCAGGATAATTACGTCAGAAGTGTATATCATAGATTCATAGAGAACTCATGCTTGCACATATCGATTTTTCTGTGCTATAACTTGTAGTTCAAACAATACTAGGTATGTATCATAGAGGATGTCATGTTGCAATAATATAAATGGCATAGTTAACCACCGAACTATTACAATTATGCATGTAAATGATCCAATTGAACTGCGCATTTAATCATGTAAGTACATGTATTATGTATCTAATTAGTATTACTCTTGAATCATGTATCCATAATTAGATGAGACATAATTATTCATAATGAAACGTAAATAAAATATATAAGGAAACGAAAGGAAGAATCCTCACTTACCTTTTTAGACCTTACACAATCTTCAACACGGAGAAAATATTACGTAACACAAACCGACACGATAAGTCCTGTTACATTTAATTACGTATTTTATCGGATCACTTCATTTATTTACGTCAATTGTTCATAATACGCTTTATTTGTTGTTTTAAATGTAACTTTCTCGTGGTAAAATAAATGAATATAAAATGGAGTCGTAGCGCGTTGGTGTTCGGTTAGTGGAGGGTTAATTTGCGCATGCGTGGAACTACCCTACGTCCACCCTTCTATTTGGGTGCGTTTTGAAATTCCGATACGAAAAGAGTATAAAAATATTATTTCTATTTTAATATCAACTATTAATTCACCCTGAAAATAATATCCACAATTGACTCGTATAAATTGTATCAATACGTACCTACCTAATTAAAAATGGGTAGTCTGATATTTTATAATATACCTACTTACCATACCTATATAGGTATACGCCTAACTGCCTCGGTGGCAAAGTTGTATTGCATACGCGTTACGAGTACGATTTGCGCGCTGAGGTCCTGGGTTCGAATACTGGGTCGGGCCAAAAACATTGTGACTGGGTTTTTCCATCTTAAAAATTACTCAGTCGCAGCTAGGAGTCAGGAAGTTGGCGGTGTGATACCCCCGTGCCTCGGAAAGCACGTAAAGTCGTTGGTCCTGCGCCTGATCTCTCTCCGGTCATGTCGGATTGCCGTCTCACCGGACTATGAGAGTGAAGGAACAGTGAGTGCACTTGTGTATTGCGCACACACTTGTGCACTATAATATCTCCTGCGCACCTGGCTGATCTCCGTTGAGATTGGCTGCTGTGGCCGAAATCGGCTAGGAAGGGACAATTGGTACACGATACGTAACACCCATAAACATCTATACTTTCAGAAGGATCATGTTTTCGCTGCTAGTCTTAATGGAAAGTATTAAGGATTAGGAACGAGGAAGGCATATGAATTTCTAGATGAACCATTCATGTGAATAAGATTCACATTTGTATGTGCAATTTTTTACAAAGGCAACTCTATGAAACATGATGTCAGTGACGGATTAACACATTTGCCGCCAGTTAGCTATTCAAATTTTGCCGCCCCTTCTGACCTCTGCATTTCGATACCCTTCACGGACAAAAGAAGATGAAAGAAAATATTTTAGAACAAAAACACGTAAAACAATATTCTTTGTTTTTAAAATAATCTACATCTTATGAAAAATAAGAACTGATTGCATTCATTCTAAACCTGACCAGTAAATTTTCTAAACTAATAACATTTATTCTAAACCAGTTTAGTAAATTTTCTGAGCTTCGTCGCCAAGATGACGTCATCGATTCCAATATAGCATCGTAGACCGTAGTATGTAAATAAATATTTAACTAATTACAATATAATACGTGAGCCTTGCCTTGCGTGTTTAAGAATTAACATTCCGATGGTGCGATCCATAACTATTGGACAGGCACTCATGTTTTTTTTTTTTTTTTTTTTTTTAGGTAGGCTATCCTGCAGACAACACCGGGGGAAACCTGCGAATGGGATACTGGAGTGCCCCGGCTTGACGACTGCAGGGGCCTGGGAAGGAAGTGGAAGAGGAAGATGGGAGGAAAAGTGGGGGGATGGAGACAGGTTCTCAGGATGGGTGGAAAAGAAAAGGGTGCCAGGAAATGTTCGCTAGCCCTATTAGGCCTCAATGTGTTATCCAACCAAGAGGTAGGTATACACACTGAACTGTGTGCCTCGGCCCGCGACCAATGTCCCCCCGCGCATGGGCGTGCATCGGGTGTGAAGACTCAGCGCACAAGAATTGCCTCGGGGGGCCATGTTTATGGATTAGTAGTGGTAATTAGATGGTTATCCTACTACCCCACTAATAGGGTTGAATGTTTGTTAGTAAATCACGCAGCGCTGAATAGGTTTAGATACATTTTGGCATACAGCGCAAGTCCTGCACATGGCCTGTCCTGCGGGCCCGTAAGGTAATTTTTATGCGTTTGGTCCTCGCCGGCGTAGTTGTATATCGTGTGCAGAACGATGACACTCTGAGGTTCTGTATTCGATTCCCGGGACAGGCAAAGCTGTAATGTGTGTAACTTGGTTCTCACACCAAATGTACGCCCATATAATATGGGGCGATATATTGGACTGGCTTGGTGGCGTAGTTGTATTACGGTAGTTTACGGTACGACTGTAATGCTGAGGTCTTGGGTTCGATCCCCGGGTCGGGCAGTGATATTGGAATTTTCTATTCAGTATCAGCCCGGAGTCTGGAATTTGTACCTGATATGGCGATAGGCTCGCCTCCTATCACATCATAGGACGGAATACGCACGGCGAAAAGTGGGTGCATTCGTTGCGCCTTAGCCTACCCCTTCGGGGATGTGAGTGTAGGTATATATGTATGTATATATTTCGTGGGCTGAGGAACTCGTTTCAGTGTGTAAACCTCTTAGCAGCATTAACACAGTGAGGCCTAAAGAGGCTTGTAAGCATTTCACCACCCTTTTCCCCACCTCCCACCCATGGATATATGTGAGCTAGGTATAGATTATTTTTAGTTACGGAAAGTTTCGTACGGGATCCTACTTGTAGACTTGACATGCCACTCCGTAGAAGAAGTCCTACAGGAATCAGAAAATGATGGAATAGGATGATTAATATGCACAAATTTTGGCGCCATGCCCCCCTAATATGAAAAAAGTGCCATGTGATTAAAAACAAATAAACAAGAAGTTAAACATATTACTGAAACATACAAAACCAGACTATTGCAGCATCCAAATGCACTTGCAAAGCACCTAATGAAGAAACCAACTCTGCCTCGGCGCTTGAAAAGAAAGATACCTCAAGATCTATAATAAAAAAAATGAGAGGTGTCAAGGGACACCCGGATGGAACGAAGTTCCTTTCGATTAATTAGTGAAGGAATTGTAATAAAATTTGATTTATATAACAGAGTGTGTATATATATAAATATATAAATATTTTCCTATTTCCGTTCCAATACATAAGTTTCTAGAGAAAAAAAACAAATAAATACGTGTGGCACTCGGAGACTGCCGCGGTAAAGCTATTGCATAGCATTTTTATCACAAATTTTGATTGACTAAACACAAATTCAATTTTACGCTTACCACATAAAGTAGATTTTTAAACGCGAGCAAAGCATGTTTAGTCTTGTTATTGATAAATGTCAGTAACCAAAGTAGAATAAATCAACAAAATTTGAAAAAAGAATGTTACGTTCGATTCTTTTGTACTCGTGTCGTGCCAACGCTGGGGAAATAGCTTCTACGCAATGTATTTAAGGTTCATATTAGATTAGTAAGAAATGGTTTTAATGACTTTAATAAATAAAAATATACTCGTTTCAAGAATTATAGCTTCTACGCATTGTATTTAAGGTTCATATTAGTAAGATAATAGCAAAAAGTGTCGTGACAACTTTCCGTCCAGCCCCCTTTCACAACGCGCGATAAGGAACTTCGTTCCAATTATATACTAAAATCTTTTCTGATAAATATACATTTGAATAACGAAAACCCCATCCAAATCGGATCAGTAGTTTTTAAGATAATCGCGGTCATACAAACTTACATACAAACATATTACATACATGGTCAAATACAGAACCTCCTTTTTTGAAGTCGGTTAATTAAAATAATCATAGATGGATCATTAAAATAGCAAATGTGTCAGTGGACATGCTCCGTACACGCTAAATTCATATGTACCCACCAGCGATCATATAGCCTCTAGTCGCTGGTACCCACCGATTGCTGAATGTCACCTATTTGGATGTTTGTAATGTCACCTATATCACGGTAATTATATATCTGTGTACTGTGCCTATACGACAGATTGCAAGATAACATAAAACAAAATATCTCAAAATCGGAGGCCTTTAAAATTAAACGATTAATTGTAATATGCTAGTTTTTAGGAGTTCTATCCAAATATATATAAACTGTCTTGGTTAGAATTTTGGCCCGTTTTTGGACATGTCCTTTACTTTGATAAAAAAAGCACAAATAAAATAAATAAAGTTTTAAACCAAAGGTATTTTATTTTAAGAAAGTATTTTGTATTTAGTATTTTAAATATAAAATGAAAAACTATTTTGTATTTAAATACATTTTATAATCTATTTTGCACATCTCTGGATACACCTGTATATAATTTCTAAGTTTCGTTTTTTCTCAGTAATCATGTATATTTCGTTTCCAAACGATTAAAAACTTTCCCAACGCTACGCCCGTGAACTGAAGGATACAACATTGGAAAGGCGTCGCGTTGGTTTAAAAGTCAAGATTTAATGCTTTATTTCAATATATTTTTACAATATTAATTCAAGGTTGATACATAAATATTATACACATTGTTATAATTTATGGAAAACATGGTAAATATTTGCAATTATATAGTTGAATTTTGTACTTTTTGGGTAGACGTTCTCATAAAGTTATCGCGTCGCGAAAAAATTTAATTTTCATACCGGCCAGATAGGATTATCAGAACTACCTATAGGTATCTTTTCACTATTAGGAAATCTATATGTCAATTAGTAGAAAATAACCAGGTGCTATATTGGATACCTATATCAATAAAAGCATATTTAAAGTCAAATGATAGGCCTTTAAATCTACCCTGAAAATTTAAAAGCTTTTAATGTTTACAATCAATTATAACCTCAAAATCCGATCCTCTTTTTGGATTAATGCGATATCGAAACAGATATGTTCAAATAATGTGTTATGTGAACTTATTAATGATTATAAATATTACAAGCATTTTTCCATTGGTGTTTAGTTCTGGGCCGAATGATGTATGGCCACAGAACAAAGTCCTTGTTTGTCGTATGCGAAAGTACGTGTGATAGTGTACGAATTTCTTTTGCTTCTGTAGTTCAGACTTCAGTTGTGTACGAATTTCTGTCATATGCCTGCGTGAAGCATATTTTAAAAATAAACACACATAAGGCGTGCCTTTATCCCCAAAGATAGGTGGGGAGGCAGAGGTGCAATCTGGGCACCACAAATATTTTTTCTTATCTTTTCACCATAAAGAATATTTTATTCTGAACCCACTGGTTAACAACACAAGATGTAGTCTTCATCGGTCAAATTACACATAATTTCACTCAGGGTGACGGGCACAATGCAGTACTTTATAATTTGAAGTTTGTACCGTATTGCCACTAATTATGGACAGTCGCGATTACCCTCAGACAAGCAGTTTGCTCGTCTCATTTCATTTTAAAAACATAATGGTTATTTAAATAAAACACGACAAAAACTATGGGAATAAAATTTCTATTTCACAATATCATAATGTTCAATATGGATTAGTGTCCTTTTAATAAAATATAACTATACGCTATAGCCATTGCAATAACACGCAAAATACAATTGTCTTACCAACGATACATAAAATCAATATTTTATATAATTTTAACATAACATACATCTGCTATGTTTATTCTAAGCTAGTTACATGTCTATTATATAGTATATCTAAGTCCCACGTGTACACCAAGTATATCTTCGATATCCTGAAAAAATTAAAACATATTAATTTCAGTTATAATCAAATTTATGAATTTTGTATCTGAAAGTGTTAAAATAGTAAGGAGTTTTTGTGGTGACTGTTAGAAAAGTAATATAAACCTTTGATTTTCAATATGGAACATTAAATTACTTTAAAATATGAAATTCACTGTGTTCATTTCTTCCTATTACAACCACGGCAAAATTGCTACGTAGTACCTGATAAGAACAGACTATTGAGTGATGCAGACATAGCATAGTTCATATGTTGTACCCTCCTTCAATTTACATAAAAAATCAAAGCAAAATGAATCACAGATAACATAAATGAGATCACAATCTAATCTGCAGATGGCCTTTTGTCAATCAATTGTGTCAAACTAGTTAGATAATCGGTATTTATACCTTGTATCTAGCACCATCTTTATTTGGTCATGCCCTGTTTTGCTCGCCTCTCCCATTCGGCCCGCATCTGCAGGATCCCTTTGAACTGCGGTGACGCGTCGGCCTCGCCTTCAGCACCATCTTTCTCTTTCGCACTCTCTTCCTTCTCCCTATTCCTGTCCTTTTCTATCACAGCACTGTCACATCTCTCCTTGTCCATCGACAAACGGAATTTGTCTTCGTTCCTCTGCCAAGGTCTTTTGGTCAAAGTGTCGGCTTTATATGCCATCGCTTCACTTTTTGCAATATTTTTTAAATCCTCCCTATCATTGGATGAATCGGGGAATGTCCTGTTTCTAAGTCTTTTTTCTGGAGTGGAGTCGGAGACCTCTTTTTTGTATTTATGTACTTCGCTTCTGTACACAGGGGCACTATCTCGTTTAGAGGTAACACTGTTTATGCTGACGCTTCTCTGATAATGCGGCGCTCCGAACTGACTCACTCGTGCTGCTATGTTGACTAACCTTTTCTCTTCTTCTTTAACTATGTCTTCGTTTTCTTTATCACTATCACGAGACTTTATGGAAGCGTTAAATTCATTCTTGAGTATTTTTGACTTGGCGCTGTCGCTCATCTCTTCTTTAGTCTTGGCAATCTCGTGAGCGATGCTGTCGGCTTCAGAATCTTTAATTTTGAGTGATCTACGAGCGAAAACTTTCATTAATTCAGGTTCATCATCATTTTTCTTCTCGATTCGCAACTCTTTTGACAGTATCACAGGTTTCTTGCGATAGACAACGCCTTCCTCCTGCTTATCGTTCCTATTGTCGTTACTATCTATGCTTTGTATTGAACTCTTGCTTCCGAAGCTAGAATGGGACTTTTGGTCTATGGATATGTTATCATAAATTTTTTCTGTGCTTCCTTCTGTGCTCAAGGAGTTTGTCCGTGTCTTCTCTGATTTGTCGGGCAATTCAACACTCCCGGCTTTTCTTTTAAAAAATGCTTTTGGTGTGGAAGGACTCTGCGGAATGAATGATGGGACTGCAGATTTCCTACTTACTACAGGAGAAGCTTTGTCATCTGCTGGAGTATTATCAACTACGTTTTCAATTTGTTTGTTCACAAAAGAGTCCTTTCTCACAGGAATGTTTTGTGTTTTAATTTCTGGAATTGGATAACTTTCTTGCTCCTTTTCAATTTGCGGACTATCGTTTTTCTTTGGCGTTACGTTTGCAGTCAGTACGATATTTGTAGTGGGTTTTGTGTCAACTTTATTCAGTTGAATATTTAGAAACTCTGGCACACCAAGCTTGGCTCCAGACTTTGGTGCTTTCTCATCAATCTTATTCACTTTTGCAGCATCTACAGTTTTGACAGGAGTTTGTTCTTTATTGATATGAGTGACAGATATAAATGATTCTGATTCTGGCTTCTGAACCTCTTTTTGAGTTTTGTCACTGTGACTCAAAGCACTCACTACAGAAATAGTTTTACGTCGGCCATCGACTGGTTTCTCTGGGCTACTTTTAATGCTATCTAATGAACTAGATTTGAGTATTGGGGGAATCATAGGCTTAGGCGAGCTAATAATATCATCGATCTTAGCTTCTATCTGCGAAATATCACTGTCTCGTTTGCTGTCCATGGTTATTTGAATGCTATTGGTGAACAGCTTTCTGTCATCATTGACATCTGTCTTCAGACTGTCCATGTAACTGCTGTCAGTGCTCGGTAGACTGTCATAGTTGGCCTCAGCACTGCTTTGCAGTATGTAATTTCTGGCCGAAATTCTCTTAGATAAATCCTGCCTTTCGCTTACATTCCTTCTATAATTTACTTCCCAGCTTTCAAGCAGTGGCTCGGATATGCCGACTATAGCCGGCAAACTTGGCATCTGATTCTCCTGAGAGCTTATCGACGTGTTTTCGGACGCGTAGCGGAAGCTATGCGACTTCCCAATGCTGCTCCTGGTTTCAACATACTCGTCTCCGAGAGACCTGAGCGCTGAAGTCACATAAGATTCCTCGGTTTTCGACGCGTGACGGATAGTTTCCTGATTACATTCTACTCTTCGTTCGGAGAATTCCGAAACATGTTCCGACGATCTGTGTTTAATGTTCTCCGAGCTTTGGTGTCTGGGCTTAGGCGGTGAGGAAGACATCATGCCACTATTAAAGTACGGCAAATTTTTGGGCACGCTGTTATTAAACATAAAGTCTGAAGGAGTGTTTTTGATGCGCATCGCTCTAATCGGGGGCTCTTCTTCTGAGATCACTAAAGAGGGCGACATCATCTCCTCTTGAGCTCTGTTCGCCACCTCGTTGTTAATAAATGCTTTTGACGAGAGAGGATCGACCAATCTCTGAACGGAAGTCGGTCGTTTCGATTTCTCGTGGTGAAGATTGAAAGATTCCTTTTTCTCGTTAATTATTTCTCTGGACGAGGTGCGTTTGTTCCACTCGCTTATCTCGGAGAACTCTTCTCGCCTGCTGATGCGGTTTTTCATCCCCAAGTTTAATATTTTGTCGGTTTCGTCGGCCAATTTGAGATCAGTGATATTGTACTCGACGCCGGGTACTTTGGCCGCGCTGTAAATGTCCTTGTATGCAGCATCCTGGACGTACGCGCCTTTATTGTCCATGCGTTTGTGCATCTGATTGGCGAACACCTTCTGTCCGGCAGATTTGTGGGTTCGCTCAGCCGGCACCGGCTTGTACCCTTGCCCTTCGAATACTCTTTCCGAGTCCACGCTCTTATATTGTGCTGTTGGTTTGTCAGTTTTAGACTTCTTCACTTCCACTTGATTATCTCCGTCGACTTGGTCCTTCTTTGATTTCTTCCCACTCTTCCTCAATAGTAATCTACTGAAAAATGACTCTTCTTTTTTCGAAGACCGTATGTTTTCGTTTTCGGTTTTCTTCTCCGACTTGGATTTCTTCTCTAGGCAAGATTCTTCAGCGTATTTCTTATCGCTGCGGCACTGCAGCATCCTCTCCTCTGAATGATAGGTGTGGATTTCGGTCTTTGGGGAGCTATCCCGTAGAGCTGTCCCCTGAGAGCTGGACTGACTCCGTTTGATTGAGGATCGAGGAGTGTTGGCTTCGACGACGGTCAGCTTGGCCGGAGACTGTCCGACCAGCTGGCTGAGGGCTAGCCCTGGAGGCAGCGACGAGGACTTGAGCTTGGCATCGCTTGGCGTCTCCATGACTCTCTGCAGTTCTTTGTTCACTTGCTGATGCTGATCCTTCACGATCATATGATGCTTCGTAGTGGTCGATGAAGAGAATGATTCTGGAATGAATAATGAACGAATGTTAGAAAAGATAATTTAGTCAAATATTTTTGACACTTTATATAAAATTCAACAAGTTAGAAACTTTGACGAACTAAAGATAGATCAAAAGTAGATGGGAATAATGCTCACCAGTAACAACTTCTGAGGTTTTGTGGGTGACTTCAGGAGTAGTGCTTCGTATCATTTCTTCGTTCAGTTCGGGCGTTATCGGCAAGGCTGATGCGGCAATCTGAAATTTTATTTAAATCTTTTATTGAATAACAGCAATGGCTCTTTATTTGTATCATTTACTGAGATTCAAATATTTGTCGGAAATGAGAATGATGAAACGATATTATACAGATTACAGAATTTCATCTGTTTTAAAGATATTATGGGAATTAAGCAGACGGCTCACGATGACATACGTGATTACTACCGTCCGTAGTGCCAATAGTTAGTGCAATGTAGTCACTGTCAGTATAACGCAATAGCAAAGCTGTTTATGGGAAATGTCCGCATACGCTTAGTCAATTGAGTTGTCCAGTCTTATTCGATTGAATAAAAACGTTTGCTTTAACTCTCTCTATAATAGAATATCTTAGTAAAGGATCAAGGTATAGGCAGTATAATGTAATAGTATACTGACAGGGTTGTTTTTCTTTCGCCTGGGCGCGCCGTGCGTGCGTCGCGGCCGCACCGCCATCTTGTGTTTGGCGGCGGAGTGCGACAGTGGCGCCACGCCGCTCGGCGGCTCCGTCGTGTCTGTAATTACAAAATAGGGATTATTTTCGGTTACTGAGTGTAAGTTGTAATCACGAGGGTAAAAATGAGATGACCTTAAACCTAACGTCGCCCCATATTGCTCACTTATGGACAATAAATTATAATACACTTACCTAATAATATAGGTCGACCCAAAACATTTTTTTATCCTAGAACGGGACAGCGATTATAATGAATGATTAATTAAGGTATTTATTGATCACGTCAGATCACCAAGTAGATGGGATAGTAAGGGATATTTCCTTAATCGTGATGTCATGATTTTTCCTTTAATTAATAAGTATGTGCCTGCCTCGGTGGCGTAGTTGTATTACGGTACGACTGCAAGGCTGAGGTCTCGGGTTCGATCCCCGGGTCGGGCACAGTGATATTGGATTTTTCTATTCAGTATCAGCCCGGAGTCTGGAATTTGTGCCCGGTATGGCGATAGGCTCGCCCCCTATCACATCATGGGACGGAATACGCTTGGCGAAAAGTGGGTGCACTAGTTGCGCCTCTGCCTACCCCTTCGGGGATAAAAGGCGTGAGCATGAGCATTAATAAGTATAACTTATTTTAGTTATAAAATTTTCTCTGTTACTAACTTTTTTTAACATAAGTAGGTATAGTACTCAGATGTATTACTTATTAGTGAATGTTGTGTATTTCTACAAGTTGCATACACAACAGAGCTATTTACACGCTTTATATTAGCTTCACTTGTATGTTTGTATATTTGTATGTTTGTAACTCTCCGACTCCGACTCCTTTGGGCGCGAAATTGACCCACTTTAAGCGGTCAGATTTTATTCAAAGTTTGTAGGTTTGTCGAGGACCGATAACAATACACTAATTTGATAAGATTATGCCATTATTCAATTTGCAAAATGAGATTTTTGTCAATTTATATATTTTTTATTTTTAGTGACATCTGTTGGACCACAGTAGAATTACAACTAAACTGGCTACTCTTATCCGTAAAAAATCCTACTTGTCACAAGATGGCGCTTTCGTTTATTTAGTGACATCTGTGGGACAATAGTAGAACAGAACTAAAAAATAGAAAATAAATAATAGTTTAAAACAACTAAAAAACACGCTTTGTAGAATATACAACTAAAAAATAGAAAATAAATTTGAATTAAGAATAGTGTAAATAAAAAAAAAATGTATTTTATTGTAAAAAAAAGCGTGCGGTGCATGGTGACAATAGTTATAAATATTTTATTGACAGATAATATGAGTAGAAGTATTATATATCATTTTGATATCTTAAAAAACACCCCACGCTTTTTTTACAATAAAATATTTTTTTTTCTTATTTACACTATTCTTAATTCAAACTTATTTTCTATTTTTTAGTTGTATATTCTACAAAGCGTGTTTTTAGTTGTTTTTTAAAATGTACTCTAGAATTAAGGATATGTGGTGTTTTTTTTTTATTTTCAAATAAAATACGCGGTACTGACTGTAGAAGTCGAACTGATCGCTCCTGGCGGAGTGTTCGTGCGAGTGGTGGTGTCCGCTGCTGCTGTCCTCGTCCATCTCCGAGGAGCCCACGCTGAGCAGCGAGCCGTCGCTGCATGACGACTGCGATATACCCGCCAGTTGCCGCTGGAGACAAATGAGACCACGTTAGAAGACAATTCTTTTTTTTGAGATGGGTTGGAGATTCTAAGATTAAGAAGAAAGTGTAGGGGTTATTTCTCTAAATTAAACAAGTTTTTTGATTAGCTATTGCAGATATTTAATAATGGGCTTGGATAGCTATATTAGACATTAATATAATCAATACTATGCAGACATAGCTACGGAAGAAGGCAATTTTTGATTCAGCATGTACAAGTATCTGTTTAATGCCTGATTGTTTCAAGCTTTTGTAAACATTATAACAAAAAAAAAATATAGCGTATTATTGTCATGTATTTTAAGTAAACCATGACGCAATAGTACGTAAACTTTTAGAAATGGCAACAACCCGCTCTAATACATAGCATCGTAAATTATAGACCTCTGCAGCATGAGAACTGAACGCAAAATAACGAAAACAAAAGTAATGACTCGTCATTCCCCGTTTTTACACGGTTATGTAAAGGCAAAATCCATGTTTTCCGAACGAATGCATAATTTCTCTAACAGATTATGATCGGTGGAATAAATCACCGGCCGGATGTTTAGGGCTCATTACGGACGCGGTGGCAGCACGTTGCGATTTTATTGAGACTGTCCTTTTTGAATTCGATGTCATTGTGTTTTATTCCATGTGCATTATTTTATCAGTTACAGCAAGTATTTTGAATGCCTCTTTTTGTGTCAAAACAAGAATTGTAATTAGAAATTAGGCTCCAATTAATGTGTGTAGGATCAAGGATGTATTGGGAACTAGTTTTCGCTTTGCGGCACCGTAATGACAATAACGTCATACTGGATCTTACTCGTGTATCTGTCCTTTGACTTTCATAATTTTTATTAATTTTTAATTTCAATACAAAAAAATCAGGAAATCAAAATATTTTACCTACCTACCATAAAACCTACCTAAGACATTATATTTTGACATCATCGAGCCGCTGAAGCCTCGTTTTCAATAAAACAAAATGGTCACCGTTTGTATGTAAATGTACAAACTCTTGTATTTGCTTTGGTGTCGCGTGTTTCGTCCGTGATAAAATTATGTGACACCTCTCGGAAACAAACTTTTGTGGATTTATTGTTTATTTCCTTGTAATTTTTTTAAAACACTGCGTTTTTTTTCTATTACGTACCTAATTAATGTTTGTTTTACAATGTGTTTCTTTAGACTGTTATACGATCTATAATTATATAACCTTCCTAACTTCAGTAATGTTAACATACAAAGTGTTGTTAACAGTATATAAGAACGTACGAAGTATTTTAATTAATATTGGATAACATTTTTTACTGCTTTTAATATATCCAGAGCAAATAAAATTGCTTTAGTACGATAGAAGCCGCGACGGTATTATAAAAAACCGAAACACCATTTGGTCCTTCGAGCCGCACGAACCTTAAGTTAGCGCTATCAAATTTATCCGGATCTGAAAAAAGATCTCTGATCAATTAAACTCACAGCCGTATCACAAACTTAACATTTATTTGGTTCTTCGAGCCGGACAGACCTTGATGTTGGCGCTGATGTGCCTCCTCCGGGGAGGTCTCTTCACCGCCACCTCCTCACTCGCGTTGGTCATGTACAGCATCATATTGATCACTTAATAATCTACACTGAGTCCATGTTGCATCAATTTTGGTTCATCCACTTTTATCACTTACACTAGCATTATTGTTAGCACTTATTATTGTCCTTAATTATATTTACAGTTTTGGATTCTGGCAAATTAAAAAAAACATAATCAAGATCTCAGTAACTTAATGTCATATAAATTTCATTAAGGGTCTTCTTATCCCCTCACCAATAAACTTAATTAATTAGAGTTTAACTTATTACTGTACTGTTACTTTCAGTTTTATATCGAATAATTCAAAACTCAAGAATATTACAATGATTTGGCTGATTAATCATTGATTGCATATTTTAACTGGTAATCTTAATATATATAAATCTCGTGTCACAATGTTTGTCCTCAATGGACTCCTAAACCACTTAACCGATTATAATAAAATTCGCACACCATGTGCAGTTCGATCCAACTTGAGAGATAGGATAGTTTAAATCTCAAATTATAGTCGCAATTTTAATTTATTGCTAATTATTTGTCTGTTATTATTTGACAGTCACAATTATCTTAACTCCAAATGATTCTAACAGATGTCGATACCTTTCGACTGGGTTGAGTAAGTAATCAATAGATGGCGCTGCTATGGTAAATCTACGAACGTGTCATATAAGCTACGGGTAGATTATGTATACTTTTTATACCGGGAAAATATAAAGCGGGACTTTTATACCGGGAAAACTCATTCACGCGGGCGGAGCCGCGGGCAAAAGCTAGTTAATTTATAAATTATAGGTAAATGCTTTAAATTAATTACTTTTCCATTTTGATTGATGTAATGAAGCAATTGAATATAGCAATCATTTAAAACGAACCAATGAAGCAATAATGAAATAATTTTCAAACTCCTAACATTTCACATATTAAGTACGAGTATGGTTCACAGGCCAAGATACTAGTATAGTCCAAGCGTTGTAATGGCCCTACGACCCGGGATTGTCAGGAGAAACCGCTCCATTATCACAAATGAGTATTTAATTGTTCTTGAATGAACACTGCGTTTTGCGGAAATTGCGAAAACTGTTGATCTCTTCCTGATATTGGTTTTGTAGAGATATCTTAGTTTTGAAAGCGGGGAAAGCCGGAAGAAATCGGTTTTCCCATGGATATTCAGGGAACGAAGAAATAAAGGTAAACAAATATCACACACACACACACACACATACACAACCGCAAAATATAGATGCTCTCTAACTCGCGCTTAACAAATTATAATATTAATTGGTTTCAAGACACACATTTTCTATAATTTCAATAAAGATTTTTCATTCATTTTAATTTTTTCATCTAATACATATTACATTACACACTTTACTTCGATTCTGTATATTTTTCAAAGAAAATTTTATATTATGCTCAAATTAGTTTTGATATAATTTATAGGGACACAAAAATATATGTATATTATATAATAGTTAGTTTTTTTAAATAATGTCTATTCGCACACGTCAGTTACACTGAACACAATAAAGATAAATTGTTTGATTTTTTTTTTTATTTCTTCCTACAATTAATTTGATATAGTCACCGTTACAGCCTTCACAAAACTAAAAAAAATCCTTAATAAACATTAATATTAAACTTTGTGAAAGCAAAAGTGAATACCGCGACGTCGCTCGCTTTAATGTCACTGCCAATCGATATCTTATCGCGCTCGACATAATATTATAAGTCCGTGCTTTTCACTAACGTAACATTGATTGACAATGGTAGTAGATCGATTGGTTTCTATAAAAGAAATCTATTTCATAAATGAAAGTGTTGATTATAATAACACAATGTTTCTGACCGATTAGTAAGCCTGTGGTTGAGGTTGTTGTTTTCTGAACAAAAGACGACGCGAATATTTGTGTATCACATACATTGATATATAAAAAACCATAGTATTTTTTAAATAGGAAACAAACCCACGAACCTTCTCAACCTTCTTAACTGACAGGAGAAATGTAACTTTCTTTTACTAAAAGTACTTTAGGCCTGATTTTACCTCTTGCTGATAAATGCTACTGGTCACATAATTGTATATGGGCCAATTTCACCAATTTCTTATTTAATCGGACATTAAAATTAACGCGAATGTTAAAGTATCGCACGTCCCATGAAAGAACGCTAGTTAAGGAAGATAATACCCTGTTAGGGCACGGTGGGACACTCAAAAACCTTAACAGTCGGTTAAGACAGTTAACAGGCTGTTAAAGTAACTAACAGAGCAAGGTGTAGTTAGACCTAAGCCTACCAAATACAATAGTCACACTCTAATCTATGTTCTGAAATAAGTGATTATAAAATAATGGCGGGACGACTTGCACAAGAGGGCCGATAGCGACTGGATGCATAAAGCAGCAGACCGGGCTCTGTGGCGTATCTTGGGAGAGGCCTATGTCCAGCAGTGGCCTGCAACGGGCTGATGATAATGATGATGATGACGAAAATGATTACAATCTACATTACCTGTTTAATACAACTGTCAAATTAAATTTACTTGAAATCCTTAGAATCTGTTCGATAACTCTAGATTACTCCACCATACCATACCAGCCCTGTATTATATACTGCCCACTGCTGAGCACGGGCCTCCTCTACTACTGAGAGGGTTTAGGCCTTAGTCCACCACGCTGGCCTAGTGCGGGTTGGCCTAGATTACTCACTGTAAACAAATTCACAAAACTTTATCACTTTACATCATTGCTCTATTTGATTTTACGTATCACGCGTGTGACAAATTTGTTTTCACCGCATAGCAAGAAATATGACATAATCGACCCAATCATTTGCCAGATAATATCAAGTCATTAAATTACCTAGAAATGGCATTATAAAAATAGACTATATTAAAATGATTAATGATTTTACACATTACAAACATTATTTTTATGGAAATTTCGTGGAATTGCTATTGAAATACTAGCTTTGAGGTACGGTTACAATTGCGGCCATGATCAAATGCAGCATAAGGGCAGACGCACGAGATATAATTTTGCGATTGTTTTTTAGCCGTGTAATGTAAACCTTAGGTTAACGATGTATTCGTTCTAATAACTAAATCAAAATAGATACAAGAAGTAAAATTGGCTAATTCCAAATTTACCTATACTATAACTTTGTAATTGTTACTGAGTGTCGATTTAACCACATGCTAATAAAGTACCTGATAGACTGATCGGAACTTCGATCGGATCCACCATAAAATAAAACTTTTAGTTTCACAGGTCTCGAATAGAAATATCGATTTATTTGTTTGGTAGCTTTATACGACAGATAGTTATCTAGATTTTATAGAAACTGGTGAAACTGGCCCATAGACTGGCAAATCTATTGCGTTGCCTACGTGCATTTCAAGTGTTATAAATGTTAACTATTATCAACTTTAGTAAGTTTTATATCCACGATAACACTCTCGCGCCATTTTGTGATTATCGTGACAACTGACAGCACAATCGTTGCTTTCGAGATTTTTCTTTTGATATAGGAACTGCTTCTTGGACACGTGACTGTAAAAACTGCGACGAAACTCATACGAAACTCAATGAAAGTATGCGACAAAATTATCTTAACGAATCGTGTCGTGATTATTTGGAAATTGTTCACACGAGAATATTTGGTAGAAATGTTTCTTGGGTATTTAATGTAAAAAGGAAAAGTACGTTTTTTGTTTTATGGCATTGAATGACGAGACGAGCATGCCGTTCGCCTGATGGTAAGCGATACGACCACCCAGAAACAGTAGCAACACCATCCAGCACCTTAAGTTACAAAGTAGGTACTGTGTGGCAATCCCCTGCGCTCTTCATCCTGAGACATAATATGTTAAGTCTCGTGATGTCTAGTAGTTACACTGGCCACAATGTCCTTCAAACCGAAACACAACAGTGCATGCACACTGCTGCTTGATGGTAAAAATAGACATTGCGGTGGTACCCACCCAGACGGACTCTTACATATGAGAGAGCTACCACCAGTAAAATTGTACAAATAATCGAGTTGGATAGGCAAGATAATGGATTCGAACTAAGGTAGAGCAATCTTACTCACACCGTATGTAGCAGCGGATAATAATACAAAATGTACATACTTCCTTCCTCACTAGGACGTGCACCAAATACATTTAATAGGGTATTTAACAGTTTCAACTTTCAACAGTTTTCATAAACTTATAACTTCTTGATTTTAACAGATATTGATCGGGCTTTTTATATGAGATTTGAAATACCGTAATTTTTTTGTTAAACAATATAAAAAATACGAATAAAATACCCTATGAAAAGTGTCAAAATTTATTTGGTTTATTCTTAATTCATAATAAATGTCACTTTCAGATTATGGGAGGATTATTAAAGGTAAAACTAAGAAAATATCTTTAGCAGTCATCCTGGGGTAAATTTTTATCATATTCTTTTTTGAAAGTCATGTAGGTATTTTATTGGCATAATATTTTAATACATCGTGTTACAGTTTTACGCGCCGCCAGTGTACAGCGAGCGAAAGTCGGGGTAGCTTGCAAAATAAACGGAGTGACGCAATGGCCGTGCCCGCATATCACCTGTCGGGAGCAACACGCGTTTTTGCACGCGGTTTTCATTGTGCCAACGTTAACACGCCATAAATATGTAGGCATCGGAGAAAGTTATTAAAAAAACATAGCAATTGTTAATAGCTATTAATAATCATGTTGCTGTTTATTATTTTCGTGTTGTGATTGTAGTGAAACTATTTAGTATGAAATGTTCTATATTGTAAAATAAGTTCAACAACATCGAAGTCCAAAAAAATCACCTACCAGTTTGTAACTATATATTAATTTAACGTCGCGTCGTAGATATCTTAGTTAATTATGATATTTTGTTACATTACATGATATATTGAAATTTTTCGTCATAAAAAATCGCCGTTATTCACTTATATTAGATGGATAGCCAATTTCGAATTTTTTGATGTCTGTAATTTTTTTTAAAATTGATAGTAGAATGACAGCTGAAAATCAAAAATGTTCAATTTGGCTTAAATAATACTGAGTTATTAATAATTATTTTGTGCTATCAGTCTTACAGTTTATATGTAATATTTCACACAATAAAGTCACTATTTTTATACATACTAAAACTATGGTAGTTTGGTGTGCTTCACGGCCTACTTGCCGGCATATGTCACCACCGGACACCAGATACCATCTACATTTCCGAACAATAAACACAAAGCATCCGCCGGTTATCTAAAAATAATGTATACATTTGATTCCATTTTGTAATAGCTATAGGTAAAACGCAATTTCATATGAAGACTAAAAAGAGCCAGGGGTTCACTTGTATCGAACCTATTAACACAATATCAGAGTGAATTCTGTAGAAAGGTAAACTTCAAAAATATGTAAGTCCGTCGGGGTGGGTACCACCGCAATGTCTATATCTACCGTCCAACTACTGGACATAATGAGACTCAACATCTTATGTCTCAGGATGACGAGCGCAGTGGAATGCCTCACAGCACTTTGTAACTCAAAGTGCTGGATGGTGTTGCTACTGTTTATGGGTGGTCGTCTCGCTTACTATCAGGCCATCGGCATGCTCGTCTCGTAATTCAATGCAATACAAAAAAATATACTTTAAAAAATGCAGTTTTCTCGCGTCGCATTTAACTACTTTTAAGTTTACGTAAACTTTATCTTAATGCATCAGTAACGCACGATTCAGAAAATAAATGAAACTGTGGTAAGCACTATCTAGTGCTTAATCTAACTCAGGCTTTGCTAGGTGACAGGTCTTTCGAAAGTCTGGCTAGGTACCAACACTTTGTAATTTTTTACCGCCGTTCATTGTGCAAACACTAGCGTGCGGTATTGGAGGACATTGTAGTCTGTAGTCTGCTGTAGACTATGAATCAAAATACAGAATAATAGGTACTACGTATCTAAGGCCTAAACCTATACAACGTTAAGGAGGCCCGTGCCGAGGGACAGTATATAAGACAAGCCTGGTATTATTAAACTAAATACACACACACACTCACACCTTTTATCCCCCAAGGGGTAGGCAGTGGCGCAACTAATGCACCCACATTTCGCCGTGCGTATTCCGTCCCATGATGTGATAGGTGGCGAGCCTATCGCCATATCAGGCACAAATTGCAGACTTCGGGCTGATACTGAATAGAAAAATCCAATATCACTTTGCCCGACCCGGGGATCGAACCCGAGACCCCAGCATTGCAGTCATACCGTAATACAACTACGCCACCGAGGCAGTCAGTAAACTAAATATGTAGTGCAGTATAAGTATGATAGAGAAAACAATTCACAAAGAAATCTCAGAGGAATTACAAAAACACATAATGCAATATTGTGAATTCTAGTTGTTCGATAAACAATCTTATTATTTACGTCATAATCTTTCATATCCGACTGATAGGGACGCGATGGTACGAACTCCATTTAGCCTCGATATCAATACGTGTTAGTATTACAATGAGGGTTTTCGTCCTAATTTGATTAGATTTTTAATAATCGTCTCATTGATATAGTAATTGCATATTTGGGCTGTGTTTTAAGTTCCGATTCCCTGGTCGAAAAATTAAATTTGTGTAAGTTTTTTGTTTGAATAAATATACCTGCGATCATTGATGTATTAAAAAACCTGAGATAGTCGAAATTTTGCCTATTTATACATTGCTTATTGTTTTTTTTTTATATGGGTAGTGAAATAAATTACTTAAATGGAATAAGTGCCCTTGGCAATAAGACTTACCACCTATCACAACATGGGACGATTTTGGCTGGTGGTAGGACTCTCATATGTAAGAGTCCGTCTGGGTGGGTACCACTGCAATGTCTATTTCTACCCCCAAGCTGCAGTGTGCACGCACTGTTGTATTTTGGTTTGAAGGACATTGTAGCCAGTGTAACTACTAGACATAATGAGACTGTCTCAGGATGACGAGAGCGCAGTGGAATGCCAACCCGAACCTACTTTGTAAGTCAAGGTGCTGGATGGTGTTGCTACTATATAAGGGTGGTCTTATCGCTTACCATCAGGCGAACGGCATGCTCGTCCCGTCATTCAATACAATAAAAAAAAAGCTCGGCGAAATATGGATCGTTTGGCGTTACCTAACCATCAGGAATACATGAGCTTAATACTTGTATCAGTCCTTTACTACTAGATAAATAAGCTGACTAACTTTTCCTCACATGATCATCGTAGACATCGGCCGACACGCCCCTACCGATCACAGGAAACTCATTACTGCGCAGTCGGTTAAAGCGGTCGGCAGATGATGAATTGATTGCAGCCTCCCGACGGACCCCCTTCCGCGTTCTCACATCCGCTCAGTTAACTATACAGTTACAAGTCCAGTGTCTATCACGTTTGATATGACCGAGGGTGCGATCGGTCTCGTGGTGAAATTACGCTGCCGAACTTAAGAGATGTGGTTCGGTTACCAGATGGAGCAAAACTTAAACTTTCGTTATTGAGAAAACTATTATACTTAACGATTTTTTCCGTGATGAATTTGTTTAATTTTTTAATCGCGACGTTTCAAAAAATTTACAGCCTTCTTGGCCGTGACTAACAGTCACAAAAACCGTTAAGTTAAGTTAGGTTATATTTCAATGTCGAACATTTAATTTTGCGTGAACATAAGAAATCATGATAAATTCGTTTTTTGGAAAACAAAATCGGTTTGAAAATCTTAACTGTGCCTAGGGCCGGAATTTATGCCCTATTTATGGGACGAATATAAGCCTTGAGAAATGTGGCGCTTTTTAACCGACTTCAAAAAAGGAGGTTCTGTATTCGACCCATATGTACGTATGTATATATGTATGTAAGTTTGTATGGCCGCGATTTTCTCGAAAACTACTGATCCGATTTGGATGGGGTTTTCGTTATTCAAATGCATATTTTTCAGGGAAGGTTTTAGTATATAATTTACTAGGATCTGATGAGGATATTCGGAGATAGACAATGGAACTCTTCAATAACTAAGAGCAGATGACCCGCGAATGCTGCAATCGTATAACTGTGATGTATTGTTTACACCATTCCATAGTTAAGTAACAAAAAAACAATAAATAAAATCATTTTAAAAAGAACAAATATACGAAAACAATGTTCAATTTAAATTAGGCACCGACTCCAAATATACGTATATAAAGTTAAATATTTTTTTGGTTTGTAGTGGTTTTGAAGTCGGTTTTATTTTTTTGTAAAAAAGTTTTTATTTATTGTACGGTCACGGCGAAGTGACCCCGCTGCACTTGATGCACCTGATGAAGACATAACCTCGACTGATGAGAGACGGTTATCCCTAAATAGTCGACATAGTAATGCCGGCCTATTTGAGTCTCTATCTCACGTAAAGAATAGAGACGTGAGCATATACATGTATACAAAATAATTATCGCTGCACCGATATAATTTTTAGCATATTTGCAATCAAAATCACGTAGTCACATATCATTGTATTTATCTAAATCTGTCGACTCATAACCATTAAACATATAAATCCATTAAAACAAATTTCGTATAAAAGTCAAACATTAAAGATATTTTTTATGGCTCCTGTATGTCTACCGCTACATATGCTCACCGATAGATAGCTTATCGATATAGTTGTTTATCTATAAACACTTTGGATAACATAATAGATAAGCGGACGAGTGCTTTCGCGCTTTTCATAAAGCGATATATTTATTACCTAGCTATCATGGGACTATTGTTTTCCCTTTTATGCCACGTGTTATTTGTAGCAATTTTTTTTATGGCATTGAATGACGAGACGAGCATGCCGTTCGCCTGATGGTAAGCGATACGACCACCCATAAACAGTAGCAACACCATCGAGCACCTTGAGTTACAAAGTACTGTGTGGTATTCCACTGCGCTTGTCATCCTAAGACATAAGATGTTAAGTCTCACTATGTCCAGTAGTTACACTGGCTACAATAACCTTCAAACCGAAACACAACAGTGCATGCATACTGCTGCTTGGCGGTAGAAATAGACATTGCGGTGGTACCCACCCAGACGGACTCTTACATATGAGAGACCTACCACCAGTAAAAGTAGTAAGTAGTAGCTTTGTGTCTAATGTGATATCCAGAGTTGATAAGAATCAATATAATAGGTACAGTCAGTCACATAAATAACTGCACATTAAAAACATTCAAAACAATCGCCTTTCCACTTTAGTGCCGTAACCATTTTCTTTTCTCTTCACAATAATAAAATAAAAGGGATATCCTTAACGCATGCTCATGCATGCTCACGCCTTTTATCCCCGAAGGGGTAGGCAGAGGCGCAACTAGTGCACCCACTTTTCGCCAAGCGTATTCCGTCCCATGATGTGATAGGTGGCGAGCCTATCGCCATACCGGGCACAAATTCCAGACTCCGGGCTTATACTGAATAGAAAAAAAACCAATATCACTTTGCCCGACCCGGGGATCGAACCCGAGACCTCAGCCTTGCAGTCGTACCGTAATACAACTACGCCACCGAGGCAATATCCAATCCAATATCCGTCATATCCTTAACTACACATAAAAAAAAAGTTTCAATTAAACTTAACGCGTAGAAGCGATTTGAATTTGTTCAGGTACTTGTGGCCGACAGTTCATAATATTTAACACTAGTTATCCTGAGTGCTGACTACAAATTAACACGAAAATATTCCAACTACTATCTGTCTGTTCTAATTTTGTTACGAGTTAGACAGATCAATGCACCCAAAGACTCGTCGAGCTTCGCCGCGCATTTTCATAAAATGCAGGCCATTGATTCTGGCTTACAACAGTTGCAAAGACGGGTGTGAGGAAATTCCAACCTATTTCTCACTACCAAAAAGTACATGATACAAAAAATGTTAGATCAATGGAGGAAAAATACAAAGTCGTCCTTAAACCTATATAGGTAAAATCGAAATTCGCTACTACAAAAAAAAAATACCCGAGATGACACAACTGTTATATATAAACACAAGACAATTGAACCGTGGAAAGTTAGAAAACGTAATAACCGTCCAACATAACTAGACCCATGGGTGTCAACAACTTGCTGTAGTTAGAGACATGTAGAGTTCTGTGTAAACTGGACGTCGATTGGAGAAAATATTGCGAAAAAAATATATAACGTTGCAAAAACTGCATGAGAATGCTCGAATTTGTAATGGTTGAAAATGAAACTGGTATTTTCTGTGGAAACATGATTATCGTAGATCTAATTGTAGTTTAGTTTACAGCTCGAATATATCGAGTGTAAAGTGTATTTCACAAGTTAGTTTCAGAAATGTACAGTCAGCAGCATAAGTAGATGAACAAATTCAAAATTTCAAATTGCCTACATACTTTTCTGTTCTTACTAATCTTGTTTGTCTCTTCACAAAAATAAAATAAAAGGTATTTACTTTACTTCAAACGAAGAAAAATATATTTCACTTTAACTTAATGCGTATATAGGCGATTTGAAATTTTGATTTTTTACAGATATTTATGCTGCTGACTGTACAAATACCAACCCACATCCTATAAATATAAATGCAAAAGTCTGTCAAGATGTTTGTATGTATGTTAAAATTAAACGCATGAATCACTTAACGGATTTGAAAGAAAAAGTCCTGGAATAACACGTAGGCTTTTTATCCCATTTTTATCCCTGAAAAGTACACAGTGCGATACTTATCTCCGGAAAGGCCTCAGGAAGGCGAAGTCTCAAGCAACGCATGTTTTAATAGTATCTTGTAACTCTGCCTCTTATAAAACTATACCTATGCTGCTATTCTAAACAGTCGTCACAACGTTAAACCATGACATTACATGACTGGTTAAGAAATTACTCCATTTACTTTCACATCATTGTTATATGATAGTGTTTTTGATGTTGATACTGGGTTTTTCAGTCTGTAATTACGATAAATGGCAATAGGGTTGCCTCCTATCAAAAACAGACCTAACACGAACTGTGGGTTAACACATCTCTCTACACCTGATGAAAAAGTCATAATGTTATATGTATGAGTAGATGATTGTAAACATTTCTTGAACAAGTTACATCCAGTTTTATAATAACTATACAAATAAAACTCCGCAGTAACATTAGTATTCCATTGTTATTGCGCAAGCGCATGCCGACCGGACGTACTTCCGACGTTAGTATTGTACCTCGTTACCGATTAATACCGATTTTAATCGTAAATAGAAAGTGTCGATTTATTTGTTTTGGTTTTATGTTGAAAATGTGGGTAGTTTAGGTAATGTAAAGTGCATTGATTTGAGTATTTGCAAAGTCGATGCGAACTTGAAACCACGGCGATGACGAGAGTGCACATTGATTAAAAAAATCTTTTAAAATACGTTAATTTATCTGCGGAAACCTTGCCAAAAAAACTCACAAATGTTCGCCAATTAAGTGCCCTCATCGCGATTTTGATTCGAATTTCTTATCGTCCAGCCAGTTTTATGACTCCCAAAGACAAGGTACTTGTACTTATACCCACCTATTCCTTATAGACAATTCCGACATGATAAACTCTTAATTTATTTAATGTATTAAACAGCTCAATAGAAGGAAAAAGTCTATTAGTAACGCTAACCCACGCACCCGAGTTGCAAAAGCCGACTCGTTTGCACAATCGCTAAGCTGGCAACACTAATCGATCAACACAAAGGCGTTACGGTAATTAATCTAATTCCACGTTACCAAATACTTATTTTTGTAGTATTTAAACGATATTTACTGGGTCAAGGGTGTTTGAAATCGATTTCATAGATTTGAAATTCGAAAAACACACGTTCGAAATTTAAATGTGCAGTTTGCAATAAAACTAATATAAAAGGAAGTCGGTTAAAAATCGATTCAATAGGAGCGACGCGACGCTAGAGTGGAAAATATAATGGATATATACATACATAGGGTGTTAAAATCATTACCCTTCCTTGCTTTGGCGTAGTCGGGTAATTACCGGATTTTCTCTACGAGTGCCAATCTTTGTTGCTTATTTTATTTAAAGAATATCTAAATTTATCGGTAAAAACACAATTTCTATGAAATCGATTCTGTAAATGTTATTATACTCATTTATAAGGCAATAAATGGCGTCAGCCGATCCATAAAACGATAAACTTTTACGTATTGTTTAATAGTTATGGCACAAAATTAAATTCGACATTTATGTAACTGATTACGGGTATATTACACCATAAGTTTTACCTTTTCTATTGCGTCTAAGCTAACATTTAGAAAACAATTTTTAAAAGTTATTAAACTTAGTCCTAGGTTTTTTTTGTGATGATGATTTACACCAAATTCTCTTGTATCTAAACTAATTCTTAATACATCAGCTTGCAGGTCTATTTCTATAATTCTGGCTTAGGTTCGACAAATCACGGATTAGACTCCCGCTGCGAGACTTTGACCCACAAGTAATTCCGGGTCACGGTCTTGTGGGTCCAAACTCCAACCATTGGTATCAATGTCAGTGTTAATGCAAAAGAGAGTATTGTGCGTTATTACAAATAAAAGATGCAACCGCCTTGTTCAGGTTAAAAAATTCTAATACACACAGGATCCTAGCTTCTATTCCAGTTTTGGGAAGTCAAATTTCAAATTCTATAAATGAGGTTCTTGGAATTGCTTTTTTATCCTGGCGTGGCAAAATGACTACACTGGACGCGATAGTGAGTTCAATTATAATGTCTATCAACGACATTGCATCCTCGGCGGTTGTCATTATTATGACGGTCTTGCTGGATGAATACGGACTAATAGTAACGCGATTCCTCACAACGAGACGCACTGGGAGGTTCCCACCATGACGATTACAATGGTAAGCTGAGTATAGATAATGTCATCTACGATGACGCACCCCATTACTTTCCCTAATCGCTAACTATGATGAAGATGACTCGCGACTGACGGTTGGATCAGACACCATACCCTACGACAACCCGCTCATAAGTGATGGAGCGGATCTTCGTGGATTACCTATACATAATATCACTTCTTCAAAAAGCGGCGATAGCCTAGTTGGGAGTGGAACGGACTGCCGAGACGAATGTCCGCAGGTTCCAAACCCAGGGGCACGCACCTCTGACTTTTCTCAATATTATGTGTGTGTTCTTTGTGAATTATCGCTCGCTTTAACAGTGAAAGAAAACATCGTGAGTAAACCTGCATATCTGAGAAGTTCTCTACAGGAATTTCGAAGGTATGTGAAGTCTGCGCACCCGCACTAGGACAGCGTGGTGGACTAAGGCCTAAACCCTCTCAGTTGTAGAGGAGGCCCGTGCTCACCAGTGGGCAGTATATAATATAGAGCCGGTATGGTATGGTAATATCTCTTCTACAAACGATTCTACAACATAAAAGAAAATTACCGAACGAAATTCGAGCACATTTATTGCGTCTCTGCCTACGTTATATAGAAACACGCCTTTTCACCTTTTTAATGGCAGGCATAGGTGTAACACACCCAGATTTCACCAGCTATCAGGTCCCATGTAAAAGGGGGCGAACTAACCCATATCTAGGCATAACCGTGTTAGAGATTGAAGTTATTAAAATATTTTGCCAAAATAGCGTTATATCGTGCATCAAGAATTAATAGAATCTATTCAGGGACACGCTAGTCTAGTCGATTCTAAGATAGAAAGTCTCAATTTGGTGTAACCAACGGTTCAACTTTAACGGTTAGTTGGCAAACTATCAAGTTTAATAACGGTTTTCTGATAGTCGGCGTATTATTGAATTGATAGGTCATAGGGAATCCTTTCAATGAGGCAATTAACGAACAGGTATAGTGTGTACTTAGGCTTTAAAATGGGTAAAACTTTGGTTTCGATTTTCAAGTCAGTTACGCCAAAGATTCAGTAAGACTTCGATTCATAAACACGTCAACCCTATTAATGAAATTGTCTTGTAATACATTAATGTCTCTAAAATTTGTGGCTAATAAATGTCTCTTTCTTTCAGAATTTCAATATACTATTATACTATCATGGCACATTTTTACTATAGACATAATAGGGTAGTTTCGTATGTTTTAATTTGTACATTATATGATATGTAACAGAAAATAATACAAAAAAGAAATTCTTCTGTGAAATCAGCATCAAAAATGGTTAAAAAATAAAGGACTTATTCAAATTTAATATATTGTTGTGAGCAAAAGTGGGGGCTTGGTGGGGATATCGCGCTATCTCTTTCGTACGCAGGCAGCGTTACAGCCTGTAACGCCCGGTGACGTCACAGTCTGATATTACTGGTATTTGACAACTGCCCCTTCCACAACTCCTTCCAAAACTTACTTATTATTGCGTCGATTTTAAAAATTATTTTTCTTTTACATATAGGTGAGGTACATTTTTGATAAATGTATTGAAAAATAAGAAGTCGACTACCCTATTGTCTATCTTGACTATTATCAACTAATCGATGCTATTCTCTAGATAGAGTGAGGTATTGAGTGTTAACACTTAATCACGTATAATCATATCGATTGTTACCATTATCAGTATGGTACGCACGCGCTATCTCGACGCCTTGCACTAAGTACAGTTAGCCTCAATTGTATGTACATGCGGGTGACAAAATGCATGCATTACAAAGTACTTCATATGGAACGTCTTATCAACGTATACATTTATTTGAGGCTGACTGTACCCAAATCTGATACATGAACATGATATACAGATACATACACATTTGGTAAAGTCTATTTTAAGGTGTCGAAATGAAAATTTATTGAACAAAGGTGTTTCCTCGGTATTGATTAAGAATGACAAAAAGAATGTAAAGAAAAAAAATGACTTAAGGGCTCATACGCATAAACACGATACGGCGTCGCGTCGTGGGATGGCGCGACGTCGTGTCGTGTTTATGTGTATGAGCCCTAAGTCATGGACACAGCTCAGGTTTCTAAAGGCGAGAATATAATAAACGTGTATGCATAATTTCATCTCAATCGGTTGAAGGTAGTTAACTGCTTAAAAATTCAATCGCAAGATTTGACTTGAAAATACATTTATACATACATACATTGTAAGTGAAATAAAAAAAAATCCAACAACGTTGAATATATTATATAACTTAAAACCCGCCATAGTGGCATGCGTAAGTGTGTCGTGTCCTGGAATCAGCACTGTGTATTTGCGGTTACAGGCCGGCATAATTTTATCAGCTGGCGAGGGATAACCATCGCTCGTCAGTCGACTACTATCTGGACCCCTCTGAGCTTACCATCAGGTGCAGTGGAGTCACTTTACCGGCCACGTTAAAAAAAAGTTTTCGAAAATGTAAAGATTCTGCGGCATCGCGTTCACTGCCAGTTTTAGTTTAATTTGTATCACATCACCTTTAAAGTGTGGATAGACTAAACGCGTGCTATCACGTAAGAGTTCCTCGTTTCCATGAGATGTCGAGGTGTATGATCATGTTTCGCTATAATTATCCTTCGAATACCAGAGTACAATGCGTCGTAAAATCCAACGGAGCTTGACTTTACATCCGAATGCATTCCTTAAGACAATTTGTACTCGCGGCTCACGCACATTGACATCTCAACTTATCGACGAATCTCTATGCGACATTAATACTTCCATTTACATTGGTAATTACCCTCCGGCCAGTAAAGCAAGACCCGCGCGCGGTATCGAAGCGAGTGATGTTGGAGAGCGTGTTATATTTGTGAGTTTACACGGCATCTACCCATGTTTCAGTTAGTTTTTTCGATATCTAATAATTTACATTCGCGAATTAGTCGACGGAAATTCGTGTATCAATGGACTTTCTATCTAAAATTTTAGTGTCGTGTTCTTACATTTTATGATTAAAACTTTTATGTCAACCATTTTTCCAGTCATTAGCCACTGTGTGCTACGAATAATGAAAATCCGGAGTTTCCTTAACACCATATAGAGATAAAAAAGTAACATACACTGGGTATTTTTATGTATTTAAATTTTCAGCCTTGTAGCAAACCCCAGCTAACTATTCAAACGACTTGTCATGGACGTTGTCGGCGTTTCGATAGTTCGAAAATAATTACAATTCGTTGCAAAAAAGTAATCTCAAATTGTCTGTGTCAAGTGCCACGTAGGGCTTTGTAGTACAAACCTCTAACTATCAGGCAAGATTGTGTAGGTGAGTAGCTTACTACCAAACGACTAGCTTGCTCGTTTCACTATCAGCTATAAATGAAAAACTGTGCTATTCTAATTCCACCACCTCACCATGTTGGATAAACGAGGAATATTTGTAACCCATAGTGAAAACTACTTCAACTCGTGGCAGATTTTTATCAATGCCCAACGGTACATAACTGGTCATACTGTCTGCTTCAAAAATGAAATTCAAAAGCGTGTCACCGCAATTTTCGAAATACAGCGGCTATCTAGACCTGACGATCACACCTAGTTTCTATCAGCAAGAACGGGCAATTCAGCACCAGTTGTCTTGTAACAGAAGTAACTTTACTATTTTATTTGAGATTAGAGCTACGATCTTCTTGAATCGAGTTGATATGAATAAAACAACTAAAGTGCGCAGTAAATGCGACGTTTGGACTAGAGATAATCCTGCCCTCACACCACTGCCTCCTGTATACCAGGATCGACAGCTATTAATGACACTGAGATAGAGCTCGGCGAATCGACTTTTCATGCGTTTTTTTGTTTGAAAGCTGATGTGATCGAAAAATTCTTAGCCATAATTTATGAAGCCCTGTTCAGGAGTTTAAAGATCATCAGCTCATTTCCGACTTTCACAAGCCCGATTGATTTAACATATGGGATTTCTTTGTGGTATTTCCAAGACATGGCAGTATTGAGTCGATGCAGCATCTGCGGGATATCCAAACCCTCAGCAATTTACAATAGATGACAATATTATCTGGACGACGCCCGTTTGTCATGTTGCTTAGGACGGACTTACCCGTCACACCGCGGTGTAAATTACCGTCTTAGCCCAACGGTACCCTGCGGCTTCTCGGCGATCTATGAAACCGAATATGACAGGAAAATTATTTGTACTCGTTTTGTGGTTAGATAGGAACTTAACACTTCTTTGATCAACGTCCGTGCTGCAATGGGTAAAGTAGGTAGGGAGCTTCGTAGGAGGGGTTCCGTTCCAAATTAGAATTGATACGTATAAATAGATGAGACTTATAAAATCCTAGAATGTGATCCATTGGTGTTTACTAAAACGTATTTAGGTTATAGGCAAATTTGTCAATCGCCTTAACTTGTATGATTTGTCAGACAAATAATTTTGATATTTTAACAAATTATCAAAAAAATTACATTTCAAAATTACTTGTCACTTTTTATAAAATCACAGCTTGAGATATCTCCAAGTTCAAAATCTATGTGTTATCTATAATTATTTTGGATCTGATTTTTAACGTACACTACGTTAAAAATCAGACGACTTAGTACCTACCACAAATTATTTTATTTTTTAAACAAGTCGTTTATATTATTAATTTAACCATTAATGTAAGGATTCAAATCGATTTTAATATATCGTTAATAACAAAAATACTTATTAGTGCTCGAGATTACAAAATAGATAAGAACTATCTATACTCAAATGACCATGAATTCTCTCCTAGATTATAGTTTTACAGTCAAGCTAGGAAATAAGCCAATAGAAAAGTACCTGAACCGGGAACCGAACTTGTCTGTCACACTTCCGCTTTAGTTTCTAAATAGATTGTTAAATATCATAAAGTATACGATATTTCCTATGAGACGCTCATTGTATTTTAATTAACCAAAAATATTAATAGATAAATCTATTATGTGAATGTAAATTGCTTCATTAATCAATTTAAACATCCTTTATATTGACATTAAGCCATTGTGATACTGCATTTATCTATACTGTGATCTATACACACTTCCTTTTTAAATTAAAGAAACACAAATAAAATTAAATAGTAGTAGAAAAATAAATACTTCACTAATCCAATAAAATAAATATTCTACGTTCACTCAAACACTTTTCTGTACACTCAACACTTTAAACGTTATTACAATATCGATATTTTAAATATTATCATTACAATTATTAGAATTTATTTAGAGATAAAAATTATATTATTTCACACTTATAAGTACTATTCTAAATTTAAAATATTTTATTTTTATTTCATAACATTATTTTATGGCCAATACTTTTTACACTAGTCACAGTTTTCAATAAAACACATTTTTTGTGTATTGGTTTGACACTAAACGTTTTTAAAAAACTTTTTGATGTTTCTATGTTTTTACGTATAGTCTATGCTTTTCAGCGGTAACGCGCGCGCTTAGAGCTAAGGTCGCCGTGTGACTGTCGGTCTGGGCGTTAATATCAGATAGTGAAGCCATAAATGGCAATGTCTGACGTGTGGAAACGCTTCGTCTGCCCATATGTGTTTCTTTGAATGGTATGGGTGGTGTTGGTGTATTGTTTTTCATACATTACTATAAATGTAAGGCAGCGTGGGAATAAGAAACAGTTATTTTTTACAACACAAAGAAAATACTAGTCTTTTGAATGTAGATTCATATAAAATGAAATCCCTTGCAAGGTCACAATTCCAATAATAAAAAAGGCTGATTAAAATCGCTTTTGACCCTGACATTTATTGAGTAGTGGACCACGTAAAGCACGTAAAGCCGTTGGTCCTGCGCCTGATATCTCTCCGGTCATGTTGGATTGCCGTCTCACCGGACTATCAGAGTGAAGGAATAGTGAGTGCACTTGTGTATTGCGCACACACTTGTGCACTATAATATCTCCTGCGCACCAGGCTGATCTCCGTTGAGATTGGCCGCCGTGGCCGAAATCGGCTAGGAAGGGATTATTATTATTTTAGTGGACCACAATAGCAGTCCTATAAAAATGTATCTAAAAGAAATTGCCACTAATTAATTACTAAATGGCTATTCTGTGACGCCCGTGGTGTTTCAACTATAATTAATTCTGTCACGATAATAATATAACAATTCCTCTGAAAGTTGTCGTTTGTCAATAAAGAGAAAGCTTTACCTGTGTAAATTTAGTAGGATATTTCACAGGACCAACATTTTGCCTTCTCCTTCTTTATTTCTGTATTACTCTTACGTGCGTATATTTATGTGATGTTTACTGGCGGCGATAGCCTAGTTGGGAGTGGAACGGACTGCCGAAACGAATGTCCGCAGGTTCAAAACCCAAACGCACACACCTCTGACTTGTCTAAAATAAAATAAAAAAATAAAATAAAATCATTTATTGATCAAGTAGGCTTATAAAAAAGCACTTATGATAAGTCATGACAAGGTAGAGACAATAACAAAGGTACATATACCAATTAAATAATTTAAAGTACCTAGATTAAATAATGAACAACCAGCACGGGCTGATAGGTACAGAGGACACGGACATTGGGGACGGGAATAGGGCTAGGTAAGGAGAAGTGGAGCTGATATAAAAGAAAGGGAAGGAGTATCTTTACATTACGAGGAAAGGAAACGCCACGGTCCTCGCCGGCGAGGATAAAAAGGTCCTAGCCTAGCTAACCTACCAGCCTTTCACTAGCTACCTAAGCGATGACGACCCGAAGAAGAAAGGCAGAAAGAAACTCCGGGCTTAATTTTTTCGTCATCAATTGTCATGATTTTTTTCATTGTTTTTCAAATGTATATTTGACAGTATTATTATTACACAGGTTAATGTATGCATGGATGTAGCCCTAAGATATAAATAAAATACTATTTGGAAGCAACCAAATAAAAATATATTGGCGTTCATGATGCATTAACCCACGTTTACAAATCATTAATAGTAATAGATACCTATAGATCGGTCGTCACTATAATTAAACAATGTCAAAATGTCTAAAAAAATTGAACTTAAATGTCAGAAAAAAAAAGTAAAAATATAATATTATGGACATAGCCATATAAATGTCATATTATAATATATTTTTTTTCATAGGCGTTCAATGTGAATGCTCAGTGCCTTGGTGCTGTGCCGGCAGGACTGATTCCAAATATCCTTATCATTTAAATAGTCTGTCACTTTATAGTAGCCTCTAGAAATCAATACACGTTTAACGTAAGGCTTAAATTGGATTTCAGGCAGATTTATTACTTCAGAAGGAAGCTTATTATAGAATTTAATGCAGTTGCCCATAAACGAATTACTTGTTTTACTCAGTCTAAACTTTGGAACTGCAAGTTTGTTTTTGTTCCTTGTATTTATACAATGTATGTCACTGATTTTTATAAAGCTATCTAGATTTTTGCGGACATACATAATGTTTTGGAATATGTATTCAGCTGGCAAGGTTAGTATATTAATATCTTTAAAAAGGTCTCGAAGAGAATCGCGAGATTGCAAATCATAAATAGCGCGAACAGCTCTTTTCTGTAATATGAAAATAGTCTGCAGATCAGCTGCAGAACCCCATAGCAAAACACAGTACGACATAATACTATGAAAGTAAGCAAAATACACTAACCTGGCCGTCGCCACGTCTGTCAGTTGCCTAATCTTTCTAATGGCGAATACAGCGGAGCTTAATTTACCAGCTATTCTATGTATATGCGAACTCCACTGTAGCTTAGCATCAACTGTTATTCCAAGGAAGACAGTAGAAGGAACAAGATCTAAGACATTTCTATCTAATACAATATTAGAAACTTGTTCAGTATTGTTCAGTAGGGAGAATTTAATACATGTCTAAAAAGTTATGTGTGTATTATTTGTGAATTATCGCTCGCTTTAACGGTGAAGGAAAACATCGTGAGGAAACCTGCATAACTGAGAAGTTCTCTGAATTTCGAAGGTATGTGAAGTCTGCCAACCCGCATTAGGCCAGCGTGGTGGACTAAGGCCTTCATAATCCTTACTTAATGTTACTGCGAAACTGTTCGTCCTTTCGATCGACTTAATCCCAATCGGTCAGGTGTATTGCACATATCGCCTATCAGCTATGGTCATGAAATAAAAAGGAAATTAGATATTATTAACAATTGAATTGCATTTCAGTTTGAATTGGACGGTATATCTGAAAATATTTTTATTATATTATTTGTGTATTATGACTGTTGCGTATGTTCACGGATTGAAACTGGTCACATTGAACAGGCAGCAATCTCAGAATGTCCTAGGATCGATTTTTAGGTTGTGAAACCAAAATTTGTGTTGTTTCGATTTCAAAAACACAACTGACTTGCTTTATTGGGATATGTGCCCAATGTGGCGACAATCCTAACTCCTGTCAACTTATGGGATAAATACACTCGGAAATAAGTACATTAGTTAAACCTCTAGCCCCTCAGTATAAAGGCTAGACACATGAAAATATAGCTAACTAGCTTTTGCTGGCGACTCCGCCCGTAAAAATGTTTTCCGTGATAAAAGTCCCGCTATATTTTCCCGGGATAAAAAGTTGCCTCTGCTAGGGTTTTAAACTATTTCCTTACCAAATTTTATCAAATTCGTTTCAGTGGTTCAGACGTGAAAGCATAACCAACAGACAGAGTTACTTTTGCATTTATAAGTATGGATATATGAAACTGGACACAAAATGTGTGGGAGCGAGTACATAAGTATGTATAATTGATTTAACCTCGACGGGGTTTCGTCTGACGTCATTGGTCATTTACGCGGCTATCGATCGGTTACTTCTACTGTTTTGCTATAATTACCATGATTGTAGGCTACTTTCTTTGTAATTTCACCAAAAACTCGCAAATTTTATATCTTTTTGGTACTTTTTTCCCTCCTTAACCCTTGAATGCTAAGATATCCAAGTGCACCAGCATTTTGCCGCTTATATCCATAGCGTGATGTGATAGAGGGCAAGGCAATTGCCATATCAGACCATTCCAAACCCGTGCATGTTATAAATTTGCGAAAATGTTTGGAAGTTTGTTAGAAGTGACTCCAAAACACCTGAACGGATTTTGATGAAATCAGTCACACAAATAGACCATGCCCTGGTATAACATATAGCCTACTTTTCATCCCGAAAATCATATTAGAATTATTAGGACAAAGGTCTTGGTCTTGTGAGCAACACATAGCCATAAAATGATTAAGTACACACGTATAAAACGCACACGATAAACCCATGTTAAATGATCCGTTACAACGGTGCTGAACAATGGAGCGTTGCTGCTGTGCTGGCGCTGGATGCGACATAGGGCTGCCAGGGAATATAAGCTACTTATGAAGACATTGAGGAAATGTTTTCTCCTTAGTTTAGTAGCAGCATATATAAATGCCAAAATCACTTTGATCAAGTACTAATAATACCTGAATTACACACACACTCACGCCTTTTATCCCCGAAGGGGTAGGCAGAGGCGCAACTAGTGCACCCACTTTTCGCCGAGCGTATTCCGTCCCATGATGTGATAGGGGGCGAGCCTATCGCCATATCGGGCACAAATTCCAGACTCCGGGTTGATGCTGAATTTAAAACCCAATATCACTTTGCCCGACCCGGGAATCGAACCCAAGACCTCAGCATTGCAGTCATACCGTAATACAACTACGCCATCGAGGCAGTCTTCAATACCTAAATTAAAAGCTATTTATTAGGAACGGGCGCTTTCTACGTCAGAGAAGATTAAATCCTTAGTCTATGACGCTGGCCTAAAACAGCTTGGCAGACTTCACACACCTTTGAACTTCTTAGGTGTGTAGTTTCGCAATGATTTCTGATCAAGTTATTTCTTTTTACTTTTCTATTAAATGTCAACCATAGCTTTGCATGGCATATGTCATGTATCCCTAATTAGTGGTGTACACGGGTAAATGGCAGTGAAATTGCATAGTTTTTACTGTTCTGCGATAACGGCTTGTAATGTTCACGCGTCGGCATATTTATGCTTGTCAATAATGAATAGCGTTAGCTAACTGTGATTGAATGTGGTAAAATAGTTGCTATTGGTATAGTGACTCATATTGCAAAAAACCTGTAGGGTTTCTTTATTGAGATTAGTAATCTCTGGATATAATTTATTTTGGCGTTTTATAGGCAAAAAAATAATAGTTCTTTTATTTTTCGTAGCCGCGAGAAATACTTAATATTTATTATATTATAAAGAAATATTAGTCACACGCAAATAAATGCTTATTTTGTTATAAAAAAACATTTTTGGGGCGTGCTTCCTGTAATCCACGAATTTGCTAATTAGTTAGCTGATAAAGAGCGTCGCATCCTACTTCTAGGAAATTAGGATGATATTTACGTATGGCACAAATATGATCCTCCCAATTTTTATACCGAAAATAATATGTGATTGTTCGAACAAGCCGGCATAATTGTGACTGCCGAGGGATAATTTACCACGTCAGTTGATGCTGTATCTGAATACTATTCCACTTACAATCAAATACAAAAATAATCTTCTTAGTTTAATGTTTTGTTCCGCTTTGCTTTGGGGGGAAATTGGCCAATAATATTTCCAACTTCTCCCCACCTTTCACTGCAGGAAAGTCTAATATTAATAGCCGTTAGTGACTCGCTAAGCTTCACTGCTCGATGTCATAAAATACGTGCTCTTTATTCTTATATGAGCTTAAGGCGCAAGTCTCAAGACAGAGCCGCGAACTCAGGATATATATGTGATTTTTTTATTCACAAAATTACGTTGACCCATCTAGTATCTCATTGCAAATTCGTCTTTATTTTGCATATTTATATAGCCGATATTTAAAAGATTTAATGTGATATATCGCATCTAGTATTTAGTGATCTGTGTTGGTGCTAGGTGTCGAGAACGGTGAAAGTGCATGAGTTCTTGCGTCGGCAAACTGTATCGACAGACTGGTTTTGTAACGTGGCGCCACTTGTGAACGATTACATGTTAGATATGTAACCTCTAATTATCTATGGCTAAGATCTATAATGAATATCGAGTTGAAATTAAGGCCCAGATTCACTGGTTTCAAATAAATTTTGTTTGACAGTTATCGTATTAAAAAAATTATGTAGACAGTACTCATTTTATTACCATTTATTTGGGAGCATAGATTAAAGTGTGACTTGTGTATTTGGTCGGCTTATACATTTATGTGACGAGTAGCGTTTATCAACAAGCGATGAAATCGTCCCTTAGTGACATTAAACTAAGTACATATAAGTACGAACTATTCATTTTCCAAAATCAGTTAAACTCTGTTTTAAGAACGTGTTCTAATTCAAAGAACAAAACGATAGAACTGTTTAACCGCATAAAACAAAATTCTTAAATAAATTTCTTTAATTAAAAAATATTTTGGATACCACATTACTGATAGCCTAGTACGTCGTTTAAGAAAAGCGTATCGCTCGAATCGTTTTCTGGTAGCAATTAATTCTCAATAAATACCAACAGTGAAATAAACAACGATACGAAATCGGTATGATTTCGTTTATATCGGAGATTTTTAGCGAATGAGATAATTGTAAGATTGCTTTACAGAATGACACTATCATAAATCGGCGGTGATTCACGCCACGCTCTATATACCACGCTTCGAGATAGACAAAACTGCGCGGCACAACTAGTGAGGACTTTTAAACCGCTAAAATTTCCCTTGTCAGTTTTTTGTTGTTAATGACTGTCGGCACTTTCATCTTCAATCTGTCAATTGTTTTAACCAATTTAAAAAGAGTACTGTTTCTTGTCACTTGTTCTGTTCTTAATACGAGAAGTATTTTTATGTTTTGTATACTGATATTAAGTACTTCACACCTGACATAGTACATTATGCCGTTTAGTATTGTTATGTTTATTTTGCATATACATATTATAATGTATTTGTATTATTGATTTGCAAATTAGAATAGAAGTAAAACATAACTGAAATCATATTTTTGTAAAAATAATGTCGATTATCTATCATTTAAGTATATTATATAGGTACATACTAACTACTAAGGCTACTCTATGGCTCTCCTAAAAGGCGAAGCATATCGTCGGGGATAGTGCAAAACCGAGTAACTAACATTGGAAAATACCGCGGCACTATCCCCGACGATATGAGAAAACCTGCGAGTGGAATCGTCCTTAACGATTTTGAAGGTAAATGAAATGTGTTTAGGTTTCTGTAAACCATTATCTGACTACAACAGAGAGTCAATCTAAATTATTAAAATAATAAAAAAAATAAAAATACTTGGCACTTATGATAAGTCAAGATGTACATAAAAATACTTCATTATCAGTCCAATTAAGTCGCATATATGACTATAGAGATTTGATATTGGGCATAAAATAGATGAAAAGAGCACAAAGTAACCAAAGATGCTAGCTCGGGCAGGCAGGAAAGAGACAATTTTTGTAAACATAATTTTAATAAAAATAACGGGAAGATAGCGTCGCGATCCTCACCGGTGAGGAAAATACAGGCTCTAGCCTAGCTAACCTACCAGCCTTTCACTAGCTTCCTAACCGATGACTACCCGAAGAAGAAAGGCAGAAAGAAACTCCGCGCTTACTTTTTTGTCATCATTTGTCCATTGAATCTTTTGTATATATTTATTTCCAAGTTTTTTCCAAAACAGGACGGCTGTTTTAATATTTTACAAACAGTTGAAAATTGTCATATTGCGAATATTTATCAGATATTCAAATTACGTAAATACGTATAGCTTATCTTGACAATCAAGATATCCTAAGATTAAGTCGGATTTGCCGAAATCGTGGGATATTATGTAAAATGAGATTACGAACACAAATTATTGGGTTGCCGTTCTCCGCAGATTATTCATAATGGGATATTCGGAAAATCGCTGCGGCATAAATGGCTAAACTACACTTAATTCCTATTAAGTATTGAAGTAAATCTTATTAGAAACATTTACAAAATGGAACATAAAAATTTATTACAGCGCCATCGCTATGTGTTTAGTTTGTAACTGTTGTTTAAGCACAGTATAATGTGACTGAATAATGTTGGTTAGTTTAGATAGATGGCGCTATATACAATTATTGCTAATGCTTATTGTGTTCAGTACGTAGACTGAGAAAGCTAGTTCAATATTATGTTTTTACCCGACTACGACGAAGCAAGGTAAGGTTTTAACACCCTATGTATGTATGTATGTATGTGTGTGTCTGTATGTATCTATTTTAATAGATAATAATTAGTAATGAAAATTGTTTAATAACAAATAAATCTTGTTTGCCGTCGGATATTTAATGATTACGATTAGAACCACCGCGTACCAAGAGTGCACTCCAAGTGCTAACGCCATTGAGATACGTAGTTTGTGCGTACATATTGTAAATTACTTTTACCAGTATTTCATTGTTTTATTAAAGAAAAAGTACTCATAACCGTATTCCTATTGAGTATATTTTTGAACTTCAGTCGCTACTAGGGTTGCCAGGCGTCCGGATAAAGCCGGACATAGTTAGGCTTTTTGAATGCATGTCCGGCCAAACTACGGCTTGCCCGGCTTTTACTAGGCTTTTTACATTTGACCAGTGACTTTAGAGAGGCTGTAAAATGCGTAAAATTAAACGGCCATGGAAATACACTTGAGAGCTAAAAAATCGTATTTATACTAAGACACGAAATCCATAATAATTTAGGGCGTCTGGCCTTTTTACCCAAATGTCCGGCCAAACTGGCTGGTCTGTCCGGCTATTAGATTTGACGACCTGGCAACCCTAGTCGCTACAATACCGATCCTATATAAAGAAAAATTGAAATAGATTTTAGCACAAAAACCTTTACTCATAATTAACATGTGCCCTTCCGCAGGAAAATATTGACGCACAGGTGTACCTTAGGCCGTAGACAGTTTTCAGTTTTCAACTATCAAAATTGTGACTATTCGAACCAGTTCAAAAAACTTACCGCCACATTATTATATCATATATAAACAGTCCATCCATCTCTCTGTATTCTTACCTTATCACCCTTATCAGTGGGTGGCGATGCAGGAGGGCTCTGCGGCAAGCCCAGGTCCTCGTCATCATCGCTGCCGTCCCCGCGGCCGCGCCGTCTCACCGCCGCCACTAGCTCTGCCTGTCGACAAAAATATACAAGGGTAGTTTAGTATCTGTTGAGGAAAAATTATAATAGAATCGGGCATAAATGCCAGACTCCGGGTTGACACTGAGTGGAAAAACCCAATATCACTTTCCCCGACCCGGGATTGAAATCCCGGACCTCAGGCCGGTAGTCATACCGCGCACGCAATACAAATACGCCACTGAAGCATTCTAAGTAGTATTGTGATAATAATTCTTCATCATAATCATCAGTCACATGACGTCCACTGCTGAACATAGGCCTCACCTGAAGATAATAATTAATAACTAAGTACAAAATATAAAATTCGTGGCATTTTACTCCAAAACATTTTAGGTGTGAGTTTATGGGACGAACTCACACTCTACTGAGAGCGAAAGTCCTGCAGGTTTCAATGAACGTATGCGCGATTTCAAGATGATATAAAATTTTAGTTCTACTTGGTAGAAACATCATTAAGGATTTTATCTGATTTACAGGCTATAATATTATCTAATATTTTATGAAAGCTGTGTTGATACGCAGAAAAAATAAAACAGCAACATTAGAACTTTCAATTGCAAAGTACCTACTGAACAACCCTCCACCATACTTAGTACCCTGGTGGGTGCTGAGTGGTACATCATCCCACATACACAACATCTCATTATTCTAAAACTCTTGACATACAAGTCCAGACCGCACAATATATCTAAAACCCATCAAATAACTGGGTAACTGTCCCACAAAAGCTGATAAGCTATCGGGTGCGCACGCGCAGCATCCTCCCGCGATATCAATACATTTCACAGAAGCAAATGTGCGGGCAAGTGTGCCATACGGGATGAGTCATTGTTTATGCTACTGAATGAGAAGAGCTAGCTACTCGTCCAGCGGAATGAAATATATTTATGAGATTTGGATGTCGGAAGTAAATGTCTGCAGGCGGATTGGTATGACTTTACCACACAGATAGGCCAAAACAGCCAACTCGCAGATCAACATATAAGTTTACTTTGATGTCGGTAAAGGGTACAGGATTTATGGAGGACTTTCGCGCAAGCGAAGCCGCGAACAAAAGCTAACAACGCCGTTCGGAAAATAAATGCGCAGCTTGACTTAATTCACCCTGTAACATTAACATCCTTAAGGCTCATAGCGCCTAGGAATTACACAGAATGTCAAGGCAATTTATGTATACCAAGTCAACAATGTTTCCGAACTGCATATAAAAGATATACAACCTAGAAGGTATAAGAAAATAATCCCTACATAAATGCTCAACAATACAGCAAAATATTATAGTTAATTCGAATGATTAATGAGAAAGGGTATAAGAATGTAAAATGTGCAGATAAATGTACGCAGTACCTACGATATGCGAGTGACTCATTGAAGACTATCAGACCATAGTGCAGTCCTTTGATTAATAAAATGGTACAATATGCGAACTTTTATAAAGAAGTGTATGGAAGTGCTATATTCCCAGTGAGCCATTGTTTGGAGACTATCAGACTGTTCAGACGACTGATTAGCGAAATGGGACGAATTTTAAATATAATTTCGCCACATCAAGATTTGTTATCCCTAGTGAGTCATTGTGGGAAGACTATCACTCCATAGTTCGTCAAACTCATTAACGAAATGGGACAAAATGAGAGTAGGTATCACACATTTCGACGAAAGAGTATTTATTCCTATTGAGTCATTGTTTAAATCTTATCGGGTTATAGTTCAGTCGAGTGACTCGTATAGAGCAAGTGCGTAAAAGACATTTTAATATGCAAGTTATGTAGAGAGTGCAATAGTGAGTCATAGGACAGACTCTTTATCAAATAGTGTCAGTAGCAATCAATAAAAAATAATGTTGAAGTTAGGGTAGGTTAGTTAGTAGTCCCATTGTGAAGGATATTCGCACTACGAATGCGAAATTCCATATTAAATACGGGACAAATACTTTCTTTATAATAAACCAACACAACCTTTACTTTTTTATAAACGTAATGTAATAATATTTTTATTTTACACCCCGCGGCTATCAAAATGTCTTCTCATTAAACTGAGATCATATTGTCCCATAATGGATATACGAAGTTTTGGGAACACGGCAAAATTAATGGCTGAAAAGCGGAAGATTACGGAAGATCGTGTAAAAGTTGGAGGGTAATACATTTTATAGAACCAAGACATGTATTCTAAATACATAAGTACATAAATAATTTATTTTTATGGGATTTGTTGGGCAATTTAATAAGCTAAGCTATGGGTGGAGTAGAGCGCTCATCACGTCTCAAAAAAGTATAATACAGACGAGTCTACGCTATTCCGAATGAGTCATTAATGAAACGGTTTATCGGCTGATAATAAGGCAATTAATTAACTAAGAAAAGTGAAAAAGTTTTTCTTCATACGACCAAGATTCTATTATGAGTGAAGCAATGCAAGTGCTATTTTTATAGAGCCAAGTTAATAAGCCAAGTAATACTAAAACTACATATAAATGTAAAAGACTTCCTTTAATAATATAATTAATATGTTAATAAAAAAGAAATTAGGGCCGATTGACTTTTACTCTAAATATTTTTTCTACCCGTCTAAAGTTCTAATCTCCACTCCGTCTAAAGTTTCTTGCTCGATGTGACGGAGTTATCGTTCACTTAAACACTCTTTGCAGAACGCAGATTCAAATTATTAACATAATAAATAATATTAAACACAAACCCATAATTGAAAGAGTTTTCCTTCTGTAATCCAACAGAACCTCCGCTTCCAAGAGCGACTCATCTTTGGCACTTAGTTTAACATCACAGAATTCACTTATACTAATTTATCACACTGTTAACATATTTCGTATGAAAAGTTGCTCGGAGAATGAGTTATACTCCAGACTTTGACGACGTGTAACTTCAAACTTCAAATTCACGTAATTAAATTGGCTATTGCATATAACAAACTATATTACGCTTTATATATAGGCATTATTATTTTTATTTTTTTTTATAATGGCATTTGTGTTCACAGGCATTATTTACCTTGTTTAAATACAGTTATTACAAATTCAATTTTATAGGAAAATGTAAAAATGTATTTTATGTCATACCGAAATGTCAAACAATATAGGGAGCGTGCACGAACTATAGGGGGCAGCACAAAATCGACACAAGAGCCACAGGTGGATAAAAAAAGAAACTAGAACTAGGACAATAAGTTGTTGATATATTCTTTTAATATGACAAAAATGATAAAATATGTGTTCCGGCCGAATGTTATTTAAACCCAGCGTGTCCAGAATATGCTTTTTTTAGATGGGAGCTAGTTATTTAAGCAAAATTAGGAGGTTATGTTCCCTTAATTACAGATTATTTTGTATTGAATATTATCTTCAAAATATATTTATTTTTATAAATTACGTAACGAAACATTTCTAAATGCTTTTGGAACTTATAATTATGTATGTTTTATACAGCTTTTATTATTTTTATCGATTTTCACATAACCATGGAATGTAAGTACTTAGGTACTATTCTTGGGAACATTATATAATTTAACACCATTTGATTTGTTTATTTTTATGTTTTGGAGCATCCAGATACACAGCGATACATTATCAACAAATTAAATGTTATTTTTCATCCTTTTAATGAATATTGTACGTCAACGCCAACTATCGAAGGGCTGAAAATGAATCAGATTGCGCCACTAGATGGCAGTGCTTACGACGTGCACGTTCCCTATATTAATTAATTACTACCAGTACTCGCCCACTAGTCAAAATTCGAGCGCAATTCATAAATTTTATTATTCTGGACTCTATGAACTTTAGATATGGTAAATCTCACACTCTTCCGTGCGCGCAATGTGCTAAAGGGGTACAATCGTATTTTCACGTATTTAATATATAGGTTCCTAAATTTTGTCGAAAAAATGGTATAGATAATAGGCATACGCTCCAATATCAAAAGCGATGGAATTTTTATACAAATTACTGACGGGTAAAGCCGCCTAGACGGTAGCAAATAGCAACACCACCCAGAACTTCAAAGCTCTACATATCATTCTATACAGCATCTAGGTCTAGGTAGCGACATTAATAATACCAGCCGTGTATCATATACTGTCCCACTGCTGGGCACGGGTCTCCTCTACTACTGAGAGGGTTTACGCCTTATTCCATCACGCCGGAGTAGTGCGGACAGAATTCACATATTTTGTTTTTTTTTTTCATATTACTCTGTTAATTACTGACTATAATTTCCTTCAAAGTAGTACCTACTTTGCGTGGAATAGATAATCATGCAGCGGTAGTTGGTACGTATAGAGACGGACTCTCCCGTGAGACCTCACCAAATCAGAATGACCCAGGATTTTTCTGTTTCATTAATATAGTATTTAGTACTGGCCTCGTTATGACAAGGTTCTGCGGTTGCGGTGTATAACTCGATCCACACATGAGGAAAATTACTGTTTTTGCAATTGTACCGTTTTAGCATAAGTTTCCCGGTAATTTGCTGTGTTATTTGAACTGGATCATTCGATTCAACGCTGTTGTTTATTACACGCTTTATATTAGCTTCAGTTGTATGTACGTATGTTTGTAACCGACTCCATTGGGCGCGATTTATTTTTGGTGACATCTGTCGGACCATAGTAGAATTACATCATGTGCAATAAAGCAAATTTGCAGTTCAAATGATAAAAAAAAAAATGTATGGCCTTCCTCTAACACTGCGAGGGTTTAGGCGGTCCTGTGAGGGCTGGCAGAATACATAATTAAACGATCGTTCACTTACAAAACACCCAAATACATAATTCCTATAATAAAGGAAAAAAATGACATAATCACATTCTCGCGTTCAAAACCGGATAAATTTATTATAAACAAGTTGTGAGTCATGGAATAAGATTTGTATGTTTCGCAAGGAATGTAGACATGGGGTCGTGTTGTTTCCTCCCCGCCCACGTAAACACAGGGTTTGGATAAAAAATAATAAACTTTATCGCAATAGTAAACAAATATTGATCTTTAGCGCGTTTTTGTTGTAGCAGCAGCTCACTAAGGGTGTTAGGTTTTTACCTCTATTCTCAAATCAGGCAACAAAAAATTTTCATGAGGTTTTCGTTTACAGCCTAAGATGCTCGGGTTTGGAAATTGAAAATATGGTCACTGGCTTTACTCCAATCATATCATGGTGTACCTAACTAAAAATATCCCGAAGGGTCTGCTTATTCCTTCGGGAATGGAAGGCGTGAGTATATTTTGATCAGTAATCAAGCCAATCAGTTCATTGTCTCTGACTCTATTTGAATTAAATAGAAATGATAATTAAGACACGATTAATGATCTTGATAAAGAGGTGAACGAAAGAAACAGACGGCGTCGCGTCACAAAGTAGTTTATTTTTCAAACACGAGTCAGTTTGCCGATGAGTCATAAAGCTCGCGTCTCGCACATTAAAGTTTCCTGCTTCAACATGCTAATGCACGGACTTACATTGTAACTTGTATATACAAGCGTCTATACAAGATAGTCGCATATCTTTAGACAACTTAGTATCTATAACTGTGATTTCGATGCAAATTGCTTATTCATAGTTATTGAAAGCGATAGTCTTGTGTTTGTATTTTTTATGCTAAAATGAAACGATCGAAACAGTGGATTGTGTCATTACCCTCAGACAAGGGATGTTAAGCGCCTGTTTCACGATGTCTTGAATAACCACTATTCGTCTTATACAATATAAGGCTTCCAAATACCAAATTCAAAAGTCAAACTCTCAAATAAATTGTAAACAAAAGAGTTCATTCAGCATTAACCGTATCATACATCATGGCGGATAACATTTACTTGAACATTGTGAACAAGCCTAAACCTCATAAATCCTAGTAAGTACTTTCGGTTTTATACTTAACACTTAATGACGAGACGAGCAACCCGTCCGGTGATAAACGTTACAACCACCTCAAAAAAGCAATCATATTTTTACTGTTTTACTTCTTATATAATCCTATTTCATAAGTTACTTAATGTATCCTTCGACCTCGCATGCAGAATTAATATGTTTAGAATTTAGATTAATCGTAATATAGCGCTGTTCATAATCCCAAGCCGTAAGACGCGGAAGGTAGACGCCGCGCCGTCGCGTCGGGTAGCTGCAACTGACCACTAGGACACTTGCAAGCTGCATATCTATACTAATATATAAAGCTGAAGAGTTTATTTGTTTGTTTGAACGCGCTAATCTCAGGAACTACTGGACCGATTTTGAAAATTATTTCCCTAATAGGAAGCTACATTACTCCTGAGTGCTATAGGCTACTTTGTATCCCGGAAAAACTTTTCCACGCGGGCGGAGCCGCGCGCAAATGCTAGTACTCTATATTTATCAGGATGAGTTCTATAGCATACTATGGAGCCACATCTAATTGCGAGGTTGGTTTGCTGGGAAAGGCTAACATTCATCCGAACCAAATTCAAATCAACTGCTGTAAGACCGTGGAATGCTAAAATCATTTGCCAAAGACTTGAATGTTTGGTTGAAAAAGAAACTCGAATTGCCCAAGATTTGAATTTGTAATGGATCAAATTATAACTACACTAGCATTTGCGCGCGGCTCCGCCCGCGTGGAAAAGTTTTTCCGGGATAAAAAGTAGCCTATAGCACTCAGGAGTAATGTAGCTTCCTATCAGTGAAAGAATTTTCAAAATCGGTCCAGTAGTTCCTGAGATTAGCGCGTTCAAACAAACTCTTCAGCTTTATATAGTAGTATAGATTAGTTGCACTTTTGCCTACCACGTCGGAGATAAAATGCGGAAGCTTGTATAACATAAACATAGTGTGTTATTTATTTAATATCATAATAAGAGAAAGAAAAACTACATATTTAAATATTTTATTTTAATGACTGCCTCGGCGGCGCAGTTTTATTACGGTACGACTGCAATGCTGAGGTTTCAGGTTCTATTCCCGGGTTGGGCAAAGTGATATTGTGTTTTTCTAATCAGTATCAGCCCGGAGTCTGGAATTTGTGCCCGATATGGCGATAGGCTCGCCTCCTATCACATAATGGGACGGAATACGCACGGCGAAAAGCGGATGCTCTAGTTGTGCCTCGGCCTACCCCTTCTGGGATAAAAGGCGTGAGTGTATTTATTTCAATCATTAATAAGTATCAACAACCGACACTTACAGTTTAAATCTGGCGACGAGACACACCAATTGTGTTGAACCAGACTTACCCTCTCTATCATATAATATAGAGCCGAAAGATAAGGTACGTATTAATGTTCAACTACTTATGGCGGTTAGAAGACAATAAATACATAATTATTATCTTCTTTTTCTTCAGCCTTTAGAAATCCACTGCTGAACATAGGCCTCCCCCAAAGATTTCCAGACCATCCTGTCAGAAGCGGCCTGCAACCAGCGGGTTCCTGCGACCTTTACAATGTCGTCTGTCACCTTTACAGCAATCTATCTTAAATCCGGAGACCAAATAAAACCACACTCTCTTATCCCTTATCCTTCCTTCAAGATTAGCAGCGCAAACGATTCAGGAGTTATTGGGCGATTGCCAACCCATTTAAAAAAAATATCGATACGATACAGCATATATAAGCGGTATTACAAGATTTCTAAAGTTACCTGCCTACATTACCTCCCACAATAGGAAACAAATAAGGAAAAACAATTGCGTGTGACAGAAATAGTTTCATGATGCCATTTGGTAAGTGTTTAATAAACTAGTACGGTATTTGTATCTAAATTTTTTACCTACTAATACGTTTTTATAGAGGGGTAAACGAGCAAATGGGTAGCCTGATGATAAGTTGTCACCACTAAAAAGATCCACATAATGTTGGATTTGTCAATAGGCCGTAAAGGTCGGTGCCTAGGGGCGGTTGAAATAAGGCCAACTTCCTAAAAAATTAATGCAGAAGATTTTGCTTACAATACTATACCACCCCTGTATTATATACTGCCCACTGCTGAGCACGGGCCTCCTCTACAACTGAGAGGGGTTAGGCCTTAGTCCACCACGCTGGTTTAGTGCGGATTGGCAGACTTCACATACCTTCAAAATTCTTATAGAGCACTTCTCAGGTATGCAGGTTTCCTCACGATGCTTTTCCTTCACCGCTAAAGCGAGCGATAATTCTCAAAGAATACATACATAGCTTTTTAGAACCTGCGGACATTCGTCTCGGCAGTCCGTTCCTCTCACAACTAAGGTATCGCCGCTTAGATTTTGCTGAGCTGAAGACTTTTACTCCCACAAAAAATGCGAAGCGGCACAAACTGAGTGGCCTATACTTAAGTAAAGTATAAATTCAGTGCTGATCCACAACACCAAAGGAGTTATCGTTGCGTCGCCGGCCTTTGAAAGAGGAACGAACTCTTTTCTTGAAGACCACTAAATCTAATAGTAATTCCGTTTATAGATTGTAGCCAGTATAACTACTGGACATAATGAGACTTAACATCTTATGTCTCAGGATGACGAGCGCAGTGGAATACCACACAGTACTTTGTAAGACAAGTTGCTGGATGGTGTTGCTACTGTTTATGGGTGGTCGTATCGCTTACCATCAGGCGAACGGCATGCTCGTCTCGTCATTCTACGCTATAAAAAAAAAAAAAAATTCAGACTCCCTGGTATAAACCGTCCAGGTCCTACCGAATAAAACCCTGCCATGCTAGTCTAACTTATGTGAAAGGTCGCGGGGTGCGCATGTGCATGCCAACGCAACCCTGGCAAGAGACGCCCTTGAGTAGAGCCTCTCAAAGGCCGAGGAATGAGACCTTGGACGAATTGCAAATAAAAGTGCATTTATTTGCATGCCTTGCAGACTTTACTATCGACTAGCGTAATAAAGACTTATAACTTGTAAGTTTGATGTAAGAGGTAATATCTGAATGATTTTTGTTATCAACATCATTATTTAACCCGTCTTTAACCCACCCTAATGTGATAGAGGTTAAACAACACATTGAAATCAGGACAGATGGAAGAATTCTCTACGATGTGTCACATTGTCATATACATCGGAATGGATTGTAAGTTTTATGTACCAATTAGAGTTAGATAAATTTTGATATCATGACTGAACGTATCAGACACGAAATCCGCGAGTTAACTTAGTCAAACTGCTCGTTAAGTGCGTAAAAGAAAAAGTACAACTTTGAATTGATTAATAAATTAGTCATGCCAGGGCGCTCGCACGCAGTACCGCTTGTATTTTAAATCCATTTTAATGATATATCATAGAGAATAAAAGCTAACGGAATAAAGATCACCGCTATCATTCTGGAATGTAATCAATTTGTAAAGGTCCATATAGTCTCAGCAGCGAAAGCCTAACGGGAATGAGCTGCTGAGATGACGCTTCCAATTACGCATCATCTTCGGGCACGCACTATTGTTAAGTTACGTGTATATTGCTCAAATTAACTTTGAAGGCGATGTTAGAATAAGAGTATAATTACTTAATTATGGAAAAAAAACAAGTATTATACTTTACCAGAAATACTTTTGTAGCAAGTATCCATGCGAATTTCCATATGTTTCGAACGGCTTTTGTGAAAGAACGCGCCATTTTACACTACGATTACAAACTTTACAATTTGTAATGTGTGTTGGCGATTTTGAAAATGGAATGTGGTTTTAAAAACCGAATTAAGACATTTTTTTGACAATGTCTTGTGTTAATGTATAGTTAGTTATAAACTAATGATGTTTTTCATAGTATCAAACAAAAATCTACCTTGTAAACTATAGTAATCAATCAATACTTTAAAATATTCTAACCTGCAAAAAATACAACTGTTATTTATTTATTTATGCGTGATTTGAACCGTTTCATCTACCAAATAGTACTAGGTTTTGAAATATGACTAATGCATAACAACTACAGTATTGTTAGTCATGAATTATAAACAATAAAACCACAAACCATTGCGTTTTTGCTTTATGTAAAAAAGGGTTACGTTTTAAGTATTGCTACTTTTAGAGGCATACTACCGATCCTAATTTGACAATTTCAAATAAAAACAAATCTTGTTTCTGAGTCACTTTAGCGTACGCAATGGCAACGAAAATAAAACCTAATTCAGCTAATCCGTATCATTAGAATATGCTTTGCTCGAGAACAGCTAGATTTAATTTTATGAATGCCCAATTTCATATTTTTCATTTCATTTGTCACGGGTTATCCTTACGTAATCACTTCACAAACCACCCAATCACAAACACGTAATTTACCGCCACATTTAAAACAACCAATCAGATTGTCACGATTCGAAATTAACCAATCACAAATTCAAAATCGCACAGATTAAAAAAGAAATGCAGGCGCATCGGCAACCGTGCGTCGAATGGCGCCCAAAACGTGGGTGTTTAATTGTTAACACGTAGAGAATTTTGGAAAGTCGAGTCAACAAGCGAAACGCCGCGCTCTCAGAGCACTGGGTGTATTGTTATTTAATCATTTTAATGTAACCAAGGCAGGGAGCCTAACAATAACATTGCAATTCATTTTTTATAGCTATCTGGCCAGCATAATATCTAATAATGGGTGTGCTATGCTTTAACGAATCGAATGATAGATTTAGTTGTTAGTGTCTAAATGTACACGACACAACATACAAGTTACGATTTCCTTTAAAACTGTGGAATCATTTCGGTCAAGGTCATTCATTTTCTTCCATCTGCCCTTAAATAACATTCTAATGCAGGATGGCAATATCATGAAATCAGCGTAACAAAAACTCATTTAGCAGAGCATTTTGCCTTTACAGAGAACCTGCCTAACATCAACACTGGATGATTTAGTCCCAGACAAATCGTGTTAGAAAAACAATATTGATGTGAGAATCGAACTCAAGGCCCTCCGGATTCCGGACCAATCTATAAATATATATCACTTAACCAACAACGATGACTTCAAGGTCATTCAGTTTGTACAAATTAGTCCGTTATATGTTAACAACGCAACGCAATGCAAGTTGACGATAGCCTAGTTGGGAATGGAACGGTCTGCCGAGACAATTCCGGAGGTTCAAAACCCAAGGCACACACCTCTGACTTTTCGAAGTTACGTGTGTATTGTTTATCAATTATCGTTCGCTTTAACGATGAAGGAAAACATCGTGTGGAAACCTAAATACCTAAGAATTCTCCATAAGAATCTCGAGGGTATGTGAAGTCTGCCAACCCGCACAAGGCCAGCGTGGTGGACTAAGCCTTAACCCTCTCAGTAGTAATGGAGGCTACGTGCTCAGCAATGGGCAGTATATAATACAGGGCTGATATGGTTAATTTATTTTATTTTATTGTATTGAATGACGAGACGAGCATCCCGTTCGCCTGATGGTAAGCGATACGACCACCCATATACAGTAGCAACACCATGCAGCACCTTGAGTTACAAAGTACTGTTTGGCATTCCACTACGCTCGTCATCCTGTGATATAAGATGTTAATTCTCATTATGTCCAGTAGTTACACTGGCTACAATGTCCTTCAAACCGAAACACAACAGTGCATGCATACTGCTGCTTGGCGGTAGAAATAGACATTGCGGTGGTACCTACCCAGATGGGCTCTTACATATGTATGAGAGACCAACCACCAGTATGGTACGTTACAGCGGCTCTACTGTGTAGAATATTGGCAGCCATATTGTTTCTCAACATGTAATCTCAAATTGCATTTTACTCGGGTGAGCACTAGGCTCTCAAATGGGCCTAAGCTGTTAACCCAGGCGGGTTTGACGTCATCACACGTCTCGTACTCCAAATTGAGCACTCAGACTTCAATTAATTTCAATACTTGGCTTTACCCCAGTTAAGTATAAGAGCTGCTTCCTCCGCTTAGGGCTTTTAGTTCTTTTACAGTTGTATGACGAGACGGTAATAGTTATAATATTCATTAGGGGTTTTTTATAATGAGAAGACGAGGTACGCATCACGAAAGCCCATAAACATTAGCAACTCAAACAACTTTGAATTACAGTGTGCGTGCCATTGAACTTTACTCGTCATCCTGAGACATAATAAGTTATTCTCATAATTCTACGTAAAAGCGTGAATACCTATAATTTGTTACGTCCAACTTAGATGAACCTTACGTCATCGCATCGTATATTTCGTATAAGTGCAATAGGGTAGTTTCCTATGTTTGATTTTGTTAATTATTTCATATGAAAATAATACGAAAAAGAAATTGTTCTGTGAAATCAGCATCAAAATTGGTTGAAAAATAAAGCAGTTATTCATATTTGAAATATTGTTGTGAGCAAAAGTGGGGACGTGGAGGGGATATCGCGCTATCTCTTTCGCACGCACGCAGCGTTATGGTCGGCGACTCTCGGCGACGTCACAGTGTAATATAACTGTTATTTGACAACTACCCCTTCCACCAAATTTCAAAGCTTTATAACTTACAAATTATAGCCCCAATTTTGAAAATTATTTTTCCGTTAGATTTTGGATGGCATACATTTTTGATAAATGTATTAAAAAAAAGTAGTCAGCTACCCTATTAGCAAATGTCATGCACAGTTTCGGTTTGCCGGCTGCTTTCAGAAGCGATATGCCGAGCCACTATGACAGGTTGTTCACCATACATTTACAGTTTTTGCTATCCAGTCAAAAATATAGCCAACAATGTAACTTGGCAAAAACGATTTTGTTGTACCTAGCATGATAGAGTATTAAACAGGGGCGTAGCTACCGCTGCATCAATGGTACGGGGCCCCGGACTTTAGAGGCTCCTTTAGCCCATACATACGTTAAACTTAAGCGGGCACCCAACTGTTTGCACTGGCCTAAAGAACCCCCAACCAACTTTAAGATAGCGCCCTTCTATGGCAAGCTCCGCAAATGGCATTAAACCCTGTCAGTAGTAGAAGACCAGCAGTAGTCCAAATAATATAGGGCTGAGGTTTTATGAATATAATATGTTAATTAATTCAGATTTACTTACATACGTACACGTAATGAAGTTTCAGAGCAGGATAAGTTCTTGCAATTATTACAAATATGTTTGGATACAATAAAGGAAAATAGACTTATTTACGTGGAATATTCCTAATACCTATGTAGGTTTTCCTTTCAATATGTTTTATAACTATAAGTACGAAATGCACATAAATATACACCGCAAAAGGTTAATGAGTCGCTGTCTGAGTGCCATAGAGAAACACGTAATACACGCCATTACCCACAGAACAGAGAGGCGACACTGGTTTTCTTAGTAAATTGATGCTATTGTCTCTCCATCTTATATCTATCCTCCATGCCATTACCTATAATTCTGACGACCACAACAGTTCACGTCAAAGGACATGTCCAAAAACGTGCCTAAAATACTAACCAAGACAGTTTAAATATATTTCGATAGAACTGCTAAGTCTAGCCTTTTACAATAAATCGTTTAATTTAAAGACCTCCGATTTTGAGATTTATGTAATTTTATTTTGCTTTAAAACGACACTAAGCAAGAATGTTTTTAAAAAAGTTAGATTTAATGGAGGGGTCTAAATTTCTTTTTCGTTGATCCAAGATCCATATTTTGCCCCTTTAATGTCCCTAAAGTTTGAGCCTGGTTAGATTTTGAGGCCCAGCACCCACACAAAAAGCGGACATCTCATTTTTGAATTACTTCTTACCTTACTAGCTTAATATTATAAATTGCAACAGAATTTGTTAGAAGAAAACGCGGGAACCTCTAAATGAATTTTAAAGAAATTTGGAAAATGGTCCAAGAACTTGATTAACATATTATAGTTTACTTTTTTATCTCAGAAAAGTTCATTAAGTGATTTTTAGACCAGAAGAGGTCTTTCGCTCGGGCAAAGCCGCATGCAACACCGAGTAGATTAAAGTATCAATAAGTACTGAACTAATGATGCGTGCACAAACATTAGACAAAATTTCTAAAAACTGTTGTTTTGGCTTCTGTTACTCTAATAAAGATCCCCATATTAATTTGTTCAATATCTATAATGTAGAGACATCGGCCTGTTTCAATTTTATTATATTATGTTTAGATACCTACCTCGAATCTAACCCGCGGCGTTTTATAACCTCTTAACCTTTATGCTTAATCAATGTCTGAATATTTATTATAATATACTGTGTATTATTATAAGCATTAGGTCATAAATAATTCTAATACTTGGACATAATGTAGCCTATATTACTCCCAATAGATCTCTACCTAAAGTCAAAGATACCTACGACTGAAACTGAACCAAATGAACTTCGGAAAACATTTCGAAATCATAAAACAATTTAAAGTTATTTATTTGTATAAATAAAAAAATGCTAAAAGGAAGTCTGGAGGCCCTCCCAGCTCACGGCTAGATCATAATCGAATCGAAATCATTTTCATTATTTTATAAATATTCATAATATTGAGTAACTTTGCATAATTTACGTCTAGAAGGATTAATATCCTTTAGCGATGTGCATTAAATTAAGCACACGCCTTATTTATAAAAAAAATACTGGTGGTATAATATTTCTTTCAGCCAGATAAGTGACAACTTCTCGTCAATCTGTACTCTGTCTAGGCGCCACACCTACCATCAGGTGCAGGTGTGTAATTTTCCGATGCTCGTATAAAAAAAATCTTGAAACAAAATTCCAACCCCAAAGTGGAAGGAAAATACTCTCTACCAACCAATAGACTTATAGTACGTTGAAAAAGGAAAATAAGGCAGTTATTAAAACTTTACACTTAAAAAAGAACCTCACACGTCTTAAGGTAAGTGTCACCGTCACCGTGTGACCGTCATTAACAACTAATTTTTAAAAATGTATAATTAAAAAATGAAGGTAGATATTGTAACATTAACTTTTCGGACCACCAACACCTCAGTCCGCCCCGTGACCACGAAGTGCTGCAAAGCCTTCGAAACGTCGGGAGAAAATAATAATTAAAAAACCGCGATAAAATCCGCAAAATAGTTTTATTTCAATGTCTAACATTCGCGTAAATATAAGAAGTCATTATCATTCTGTAATCAAATCTTAAATCATAAGGATCGCCTAAAACAGTAATATTAACCTTTTTCTAGTGTTGCGATTATTCATTAAAAGCGCAGAAATATAATACAAATTGCTGTGCGTTAATGCGTATCACATCTCAAAGGACAGACATGTCAATTGATACGAACATGTTTGATCCGCTCTATTTCATCTCCACAGAGGATAGGCAGTCAACCTGTACCCAGCGTACAGCCACACGGAATAACCTATTCTGGATGTATAATCGTATGATCTTTGCTTTATGAAAATTAACACTTGCATTGGTTAATTAAAACAGGTTCCTAATTCGGTATGAACAAGCCCACGTATTAAAAATATAAGGAATTTTTATTTACAAACCAAATATACCGGTTGTTATTGAAAAGATTGTAATTGTATAATTTATCAACGTCCCACGCTTAGCCCAACTAGTGTCACATCTAAACTGTCCATTACATCGTAAAGTTTGGAATATTCCATGTTTTACTTAACGACATGCAGCACTGATTTGGTCCCAGCAATGATAACAAAACAAGCTAAGCGTGGGACGTTATAAATCGGCTATTAGAAACACATAATAGAGCTTTTCCATAAAACCGTTATTTTCCTATTTAGAACACACTATTCTTTATTTAAACTAGTTCTTACAAATATTCGTCTATGACTCAAAACAAACCATCGACGCATGTACGTATTTTAAAAACATTCTTTGCGTTCAAAAACTCGATTCAATGTCAGAGTCCGTTATTGATCAGACGTGGAATGAGTCAGAGGCAATAAGACCGATCCCACTAGTGCCTATGCCTTATTTGAAATAGTGCCAATAAGTTAATTAATTACAGCCGAACGTGTTATAACGCATCCTTTATTAATTCAAAGATAACTTGATGCCAATAGCTTAAAAACCTTGACCCGGTTCCGAGCAACTTTTCGCCGGTCAGACGAGCACAGTTTCCGAATGCACAACAAAAAAAACAACACTGGCCACTTTAAAACACAAATCACGAAGGGTTCGTTCTAATTTCGAATGTGGAACGAGTTAACACTAGCGTCCGAATCCACGCCGGGAGGCAGACTGCGTTCGCGCGTGATTCATCCCGTGTGTAAAGGAAAAATAATAATAAAAAGCGCGAGTTTTGAAGACCGCCTCACACGATCGCAAAACGCGTCGCACTAAAAACGTTTGTGAGCACGAGAGCATAACCGGCCGACGACTAGCAACGGTTAGGAGCGGCGATCGCTAGATCATGTTATTGAATTTCGCTACGGAGCTGTGGTGGCGTGTACCGAGAGCGACTTGCGCGGACTTTTGTGCCAGTACTGATGCACTACTAACCTTTCAACTGGCTGCAAGTGACTGATTTAGGACATCTTGTTTTCTATTTCCATAATTTTATGTAAATTATACAAATGGCGAATGCAAGTATATTTAATAGTCATATATTCCAATCTAATTACAACTTATGACTCATCAATGCTACTGAAATGAAATATTGTATAAATAAGTTTTAAATGCCATGATTGTAAAATGCAGACATTAGTGAAATATTATATCCGTAAGCCGGCATAATTTTATTAATATTAGGTAGGTAGCTATTTCTTTGATGAAATCATTACCGTCTTGGTATTTTTATTTAATGTTTATGTAACTCTAGCTTTTGCGTCAGGTCGGCCCTTGTAAAAGACCTTTCCTGTGCAGTGTGCACTTTTCAGGAAACGCAACAGCAAAACTATTATTATTAGTTCCCGTCACACACCTATTTGCCAAATCGTACTGAAACACTGGGCTATATCTCTAATAGAGATTCCCTACACAGACTTCCAAAAAATATACAAAATGCTTAAAAGCCCAATAAAAATTTCGAATCATGTAAACAACATTCAGGAAAGGACAAACTGAGCTGATCTGAATGTGCACCAATATTACTGTTTATTAATATACAACACACAACAAAACAGCGCAACACAGTACAAAGGTGTTGCGGATTAAATTCAGTTTACTTAAATAATAAATGTAATCTATACTACAATTATTAAGAGGAAAGATTTGTATTTTTGTATGTTTGTAACGAATGAAAAACGAAAACTCAAAAACTACTGGACCGATTTTAAAAATTATTTCACTAATATAAAGCTACATTATCATCGAGTAACATAGGTTACCTTTTATCTAGTCTAGTCTCTTATAAAACACTTTTTCTACACCCGTGTGAATGAGTTTTTCCAGGATAAAAAGTAGCGTATGTTACTTGCTGATAACGTAGCTTTGGATTGGTGAAAAAAAAATTACAATCCGTCCAGTAGTTTTTAAATTTAATCGTTACAAACATACAAATCTTTCCTCTTTTTAAAAGTTACTAGCTTAAGATAAAATTTCGTAAAATCTCAGGGTGATGAACGCAGCAGCCTTACAACATAGCGCTTTGTAATTTCGAATGCTTCTGTTCATGGGTTGCTTGTCTATGGCCTGCTCAGATTTAGTTGCATAAAAAATATGTTAATACAATTAGTTCATTTCTGAAGTCCATTATAGCAGAATAAATTATAGCTCATATTTCTTATCTACTGTGTAATCTATTGCCTTATTTGTGATTTGCCCTTGCGCTCCCTTATCCGTAACAATTTACCACCTGTTAGTAACAAAGAATCAGGCCTTATATGCGGCATTTTTTATAGTCACTATAGCTATAACTATGGATTATTTGGCAAAGTGTCAGCTTCGTCTGTGCATCGTGGGATTCTACGTTTTATTCCAACTTCAGACGATTTTTTTTTGTGAGTTATTCGATTAATAAAAACCAAACACAGTTGTGCAGTTGCCTGCTGTTGGCTTTATCGACTTTCACTTTAAGTACATGAAATTTACTGGTGTGTTTGAACGAAAGTAGAGAAATCCTAGATTCGACTAGTTTATTCTAAAAACCCTCAACCAAGATTCAAACGTCACACCCTCATTACTTGGACACCCCTCTTTCTCTAGTGAAGTATTCTCAACCAGAATTTAAACATCGTACTGAACATTACCAACTGATCCTCATAACTCAGGGGTCATGAAACCAGCGGTCGAGTACAATGTAGCAATCAGAGGCTATTTTTGCTCGGGATTCAGCTTCGTGCGTATTAGATACGTCATCGGTAATGCAGGTCATTTGGTGCGTGATTACAGATATAATAGGCTTCTAAAGTTGATATCGGACGTCATTGCCTGAAGTAACATATACAGTATCTCCTAAAATAGTATTCTTATAATAAAATGTGAAAGTTTGTCAAGATTTATAAAAATTGGATAAAATACAGAACGACTGAGTACCGGATTAACATATAATTATAAGTCACTTATCCCCGAAGGGGTAGGCAGAGGTGCAACCAGGGATCCCACTTTTCGCCATGTGTGTTCCGTCCCTTGATGTGATTGGGGCGAGCCTATCGCCATACAATGCAATCAGCCCTGTATTATAGATATACTGCCCACTGCTGAGCACGGGCCTCCTCTACTACTGAGAGGGGTTAGGCCTTAGTCCACCATGCTGGCCTAGTGCTGGTCGGCGGACTTCACATACCTTCGAAATTCAGTGAACTTCTCAGGTTATGCAGGTTTCCTCACGATGTTTTCCTTCACCGTTAAAGCGAACGATAATTGATAACAATACACACGTAACTTCGAAAAGTCAGAGGTGTGTGCCTTGAGTTTTGAACCTCCGGATATTGTCTCGGCAGACCGTTCCATTCCCAACTATGCTATCGCCATATCGGGTACAAACTTCGGGTTGACATTGAGTATACAAACCCAATGAGTAATCACTATCCCGGAAAACTAAAGACTTGAAAAGAAGGACTGACAAATAAAAGTACTTTTGCGTGTGCTGAATCTTTATCAAAGCTATTATGCTGTTAAATCATTAATTTCGTCGTTTAACTCAAATATGAAGATATTTAAGATTTCTGGGCGTCTATAAGATAAGTTTTATAGACGCCCAGAAATCTCAGAGAAAATCACCGTAAACTTGCAGTTTTGTTGTTGCGTATCGAAAGGTCATTGAGATTTGACATATTATGGACCGATTTCACCGCTTGCTGAATGCTGATAAACGCTATTTGTCACATAAATGTATAAGCCGACCAAATACAAAAGTCACACTCTTATGGTTGCTCCTAGATTAGAGTGTCATGTTTGTGTGGAACCGGTGAAACTGTCCCTAAGAGGGCATTAAATGTTGGGGACTTGATATATGTTCTAGTCCGTAGGACTCTAAAACTTGCAGTGGTTGAGTCAAACAGTGTCGGTAGTACCCCTGGCTCAACAAGACCGCATTGAAGTGACATCTTGCTGTTCCATGGATGCCCAGGAACCTATAGGTTCTAATTTATTGTGATTGTTTTTTTTTTATTGCATTGAATGACGAGACGAGCATACCGTTTGCCTGATGGTAAGCGATACGACCACCCATAAACAGTAGCAACACCATCCAGCACCTTAACTTATAAAGTACTGTGTGGCATTCTACGTCGCTCGTCATCCTGAGACATAAGATGTTAAGTCACATTATGTCCAGTAGTTACACTGGCTACAATGTCCTTCAAACCGAAACACAACAGTGCATGCACACTGCTGCTTGGCGGTAAATATAGACATTGCGGTGGTACCCACCCAGACGTACTCTTACATATGAGAGACCTACCACCAGTTGGTACATACAGAATCAGCAGTGCGTATCTACTCTGTGTCTGCAGCGCATTTACGATGCGTCTAGTAGGTGTTTATGGTGAAGAAAACTTAAATCACTAACTTATTCGCTTGCCGATTTTTTCAGAAATTTACCCCATTTGGTCCCTATTTGGTACCAAATAGGTAACATAATCTAGATATTGCCTATTATGATGACTATGAACACTTGCAAGTCATGCTTACGTATATCTCAGTTGTGCAACAAAAGATGACTGTCACTTCGCACAACTTTCTATTTAACTGACGATTTGAGATGTGATTAACCTTTAAATGGTTACGTTTAAAAAAGTGACTAGAGTTTTATAAAATTCTGAACAAGGAACTAGACATTTCTGTTGCTGGAACACAGTTGGGAATGTCCAAATAGGCCGGCATAATAAGGTAGTTGATTTTTTTTTTATATATTCATCAAAAATGAACGCCATCCAAAACCTAATGGTAAACAAATTTCGTAATTGGCGCAATAATAAGTTATTAAGCTTTGAAATTTGGTAGAAGGGGTAGTTGTCAAATAACAAAATTATCAGACTGTGACGTCACAGAGTGTCACCGGCCATAACGCTGCTTGCGTGCGAAAGAGATAGCGCGATATCTCCATCACGCCAACTCTTTTGCTCACAACAATATTTCAAATATGAATAACTGCATTATTTTTCAACCAATTTTGATGCTGATTTCAAAGATCTATTTATTTTTCGTATCATTACCTGTTCCATATAAATTAATGTACAAAATAGAACATAGGAAGCTACCCTTTTTTTTTTGTTATTCGGGCACGACAAAGTGACTGCACCTCCCCTGGTGGTAAGCGCGATACCGTCCAGATAGAGTATCAAATGGCAGTAGATGGTTATCTCATGCCATTCGATACAATCCGGCCTACTAAGCTGCTTCTTCACGCTACGGCGGAAGGACCCAGGATTATAGGAAGGAGGGAACACGTGCGCCGGTAAACTATTCCAAAGCCTGATGGTGCGACAAAGAAAAGATTTAGCGAACCTATTGGTTCGAACCGAGATGGTTTTAACCATCAAGCTGTGGCTTCGCATGCCAGCACGCGTGGTTCTGCTGAGGAAAGGAGAGGAGGGGATCAGATTAAACAATTCCTCAGAGCATTCGCCATGATACAGACTGTAGAACACGCTTAGAGAAGCGACATCCCTCCGCAACTGTAGCGACTCCAAGTTGCTCGTCACGTCTGCATCATTCACAATGCGGATGGCCCGCCGCTGCAATCCATAGAAAATGATAATTTTGTATTCGGTCGACTAATCGAATTTGACAAGTATAATCTGCTCATACAGGCACTAAGTCTTTCCATTCACACTGCTTGTCTTGGCTGTGACGTCAAACCAAGTACTTATGACGCCAGACAAGTGTACGTAATCCCGTACTACAACTGTAAGGAGATTTAAACCGATTACCGTATCAGTGTAGTGCCAACGACACGCTTTCAGCTCACGAGCGAAACACTTTGATCTTCTACCTTAGCTGTAGGCAGGAGTTTAAGTTAATTTGGTGTTTTGATCATGAGAGACAGCATCAGATGAGCCGACATTCTGTCTTTTAAAAATGTGCCTAATAGATTTATTTTTGAAGATTTGGGAGCTGGAATATGAAAGTACCGTAGTTATATGCTAATAATTATTGATGATGATTTAGCCTTATTGGCACATACTAGTCATTGTTCTAATGAAAGGATTTGAGAATAATTTCAAACTGATAATATTATGCGGCTAAATTCTACTGTCGCTTATTTGTTAGGTGCACCACGGACAGATTTTAGGTTGGAAAGCATTGCAGTCTTAAAAAGTATTTTTATTACTTTTATTCATTTTCGATTTGTTGTGTTGACACGAACATGTAAATTTAAAAAGAAACGCCTGAGTCAAATAGTTCTTAAATAGATTTTTATCAAGCGCCTACTAAAAATAATTATATGACATACTGAATAATTGCTATTATTTTTGATCAGGCGCTCAACATTCAAAGGACCGGCTCCTTCCAGTAATGTTTTTCAAAAGTTTTAATTATCCAAGGATCTCGATAATAAAGGCACATACCCGATGCGAGGTGGCGACGTGAGCCAGTGTGTGGGCCGGCGTAGGTCGCTCGTCGCTGGACTCGTCGCCGGATCTCTCGCCGGTGAACACAGAGTCGTGCGATACGGACAGCCCGCTGCCGTACGCACCCTCCCTGGGGACAATGAATTTAAATGTTATATGATAAGATATCGCTTAGCCCAGTAGCATTCAGATGGACATATATTAACGATCGTAAATTTATACCAAAGCGATTCCGCATTACAGTCTTGATAGATCAAGTAAGCCAGTTACCCCTTTGATCAAAATATCTTTACTGTGATTACTTGAAGCATTTGTATGCCGGGGAAAATGTATCCGTTTATTCTAGTTTTATCTGGACTGTAGTTGCATTATAGAAGTACTGTATTCCCTTAATAACCAAGCTGTGTAGCTTGCTTACTAGCTGCTGTGTACTTTGTATAAACAAAATAATGTAAGTACTTATAACATTATATTATGAGTTAATTTTTTTTTTCATTTCGACTCACTTCCTTCTAGCATGGCGGTCGACATCCAGCAGCTCGCTGGTGGAGCTGCTCTTAGGGTCTGGTGAGGCGTCGGTCCGAGTCCCGCTGCCGCGCCTCTTGAACATGCGCCGGAGTCCGCGCAGGAACCGGCCCGTGCGACCCTCGCCTGGAAGATAAGGAATCACATCAGTTCTGATAAGTCTTTGGGAGATATTTCAGATATGAGAGGAGCATTCTTAATAGCTGCATTGTACGAACGCTGTTGTGGTCCGGTTTGATAATAATAATTTCTATACCTGGACTAGGAAATCTACGTTCCAGGAATTTCCCGAGACTGAACCCATCTGAGGGGATTGACGACAGAACGGTGGCAGGTTATTGGATCTCCCAAAGGGAGTTATTCGTCAGTCAGGAGACCGTTCTTAAAAACTAAGCTAAATCAATTTAGCAATACGCTTAAATTCATGATCCCTGAATTGTATTGACATAAGGGTAGGCAGAAAGATATTATAATTTATAAGCTGTAATGTGAGGTTTAGATTAGCAAGAAAACTTAGAGAAGTTGAGTCTATAAGGAATTTTTGCTATATAATAATATTACAATCACAAGTTGAATTCTGCACATTTTAAAGCTTGCAGCAAGTCGTGTGCATACTAAGTACACTTTTTTTATAAATATTTTCGCTAGTGTAAACGCATCTGGAAGTCCTTGCGCAATGTATTGCCGCGAGAACTTGCTCGTCTAAACTTAGTTATAATCACCATGGTTGTGTGTGTCGGTGTGCGGCGGTCGGTAGGGCGGCTCGAGCGAGCCCTCGCGCACACACGACATGAGCCCCGCGCCGCCGCCGCCGCCCGACATCCGCCTGCACGCTGGAACACAAACAAAACTAAATTAGAAAACTTCATCCAAATCGGTTCAGCCGTTTGGGAGTGACAATGCCCCAGATATATACGTCTTGTAGATTTATAGCACCCTTCTGTTCGCATCAGGGGTTTGTTCTTTTATTAATTTATTTGAACTTTTACAAAAGAATAGGAATTTACAATATGAACAATATGTTGGGTCTGTTAATTGCATACTAGCTTTTGTTCGTGGCTTTGGTTCCCACCCACAAGGGGCATTTGTTCCATAATGCACACTTTTGCTTGGCGGTAGAAGATTTGCAGTAATAGCTACCCAGATTGACGCATACGAGACCTGCCACTAGCAAAATAGATCTTTGGGATTACCCATCGATACCTGTATCCAACCGAAGTTAAATCTAATGTCTCAGGATGACGAGCGCAGTGGAATGCCACACAGTACTTTGTAACTCAAGGTGCTGGATTATGTTGCTACTGTTTATGGGTGGTCGTATCGCATACCAGGCGAACGGCATGCTCGTCGCGTCATCTGTAAATATCTATTCTATCTGTATATACAACCACAATCATGCAAATAAAATTTAATTTCATTCAAAGAAAAAATACCCCTACAATTTAATTACCGTAAAAGAAAGGCACGCACAGCAATAAATCCATTAACGTCTCCAGGGAACTTTACACCTAATTTGAGCAATCCATTCTGCTGACATAATGAATGTGTATAGCTTCTTTATTGTGATATTTGTTTTAATAACGCCGGGTTTGTCCTCAAGGGCTTTGGAAGTAAAAAGAATTTATAACTGTTTGACCTCAACAAAGTGATTATTCAGTTTTGAAACTTAAACGATATTAAAAGGTCGTAGATTGGATGTGGAACCGTAACGTTTCCGGAGTTATGTGTGTATCATTGATGTATTAAAAAACCCATACATCAATGGTGTGTATTCATTAATTACTTCAATGTCGAACTTCTTTGACTGCCTCGGTGGCGTAGTTGTATTGCGTACGCGTTACGAGTACGATTTACGCGCTGAGGTCCTGGGTTCGAATCCCGGGTCGAGCCGAAAATATTTTGACTGGGTTTTTCCATCTTAAAAAAATTACTCAGGCGCTGCTCGGAGTCAGGAAGTCGGCGGTGTGATAACCCCGTGCCTCGGAAAGCACGTAAAGCCGTTGGTCCTGCACCTGATCTCTTTCCGGTCATGTCGGATTGCCGTCTCACCGGACTATGAGAGTGAAGGAATAACGAGTGCACCTGTGTATTGCGCACACAGTTGTGCACTATAATATCTCCTGCGTACCTTGCTGATCTCCGTTGAGATTGGCCGCCGTGGCCGAAACTGGCTAGGAGGATTACAATGTCGAGAAATATACATATATATATTTAGGCGCTTGATTTTCTGAGAATTTCTATGTAAAATATGTAGTATGCTAATGGTAGGATGTATTGTATATCCGCACCGATAGCTACCATCATGCACGTTAAAACCCGCCATAGTGGCCCAAGTAAGTGTGCCGCGCCGAATTCTGAGGTCGCTAAAAAAATTAACAGTCGTTCAATAGTGATCCGTCTTAATTTATTAAAATCTAAATCAGGATATTTTTTTAATAAATTTTGTATTTACATTGTAACAACTTTTCAATTTATTAATACCTAAATTAAGATTTTTTTTTATTAAATTTTGTATTTATATTGTAACATTACGATGGGGTTGTCATGTCCGCCATGGATAAATAGCCCGAAATAAGAAACCTTGATAAAAAAAAAGAAAAAAGTATGCCGCGTTCCGGGATCAGCCTGTGTATATTCGGTTCAAACAGACCGGCATAATTGTGTCAACTGGCGAGGTATAATCATCTCTCGTTAGTCCGCACTCTTTCTGGACCCCTCTTGACTTACCGTCAGGTGCAGTTGAGTCACTCTGCCGTACTGGTATAAATTATGAGCTTGCATTGGACCACGTTACAAATGACGGACCCAACCTCTCTCCTAATAAACATAAGACCCATTATACATCTAATCTAGCAACAATTCAATCAGTATTCTTTGATCTAAGTTTAATCCTTTCCTTTCTAATCCTAAATATCCATCAATCCACATATAACACAATCAATATCAATATCATGGTCAACCTACAGAAAACCGATGTAAAATGCTTTGTTAGCGTGTCCTACGGTCAGTGACATTGAACGAGGAACGACAAATTCCTTTTCCATAAACCTCTTATTTCCTTAAAGGTCAGTAACGCGTTCAGTCCCTGGCGTTGTAAGCGTTTATAGTGTGTGACAAAACGTTTAACTTATCTATACTTCTATACCAATATTATAAAGAGGAAAGATTTATTTTTCAGTTTGTTTGTAATGGATAAACTCAAAAACTACTCGACTGATTTTAAAAACCCTTTCATCAATATAAAGCTACATTATCAGCGAGTAATATAGGCAATAGTAATATAAGCGGCGATAGCCTAGTTGGGAGTGGAATAGACTGCCGAGACGAATGTCCGCAGGTTCAAAACCCAAGGGCACACACCTCTGACTTTTCAAAAAACAAAAAAAAAGTTATGTGTGTATTCTTTGTGAATTATCGCTCGCTTTAACGGTGAAGGAAAACATCGTTAGGAAACCTGCATACCTGAGAAGTTCTCTGAATTTCGAAGGTAGGTATGTGAAGTCTGCCAACCCGCACTAGGCCAGCGTGGTGGACTAAGGCCTTAACCCTGTCAGTTGTAAAGGAGGCCCGTGCTTAGCAGTGGGCAATAAATAATACAGGACTGGTATGGTATGGTAATATAGGCTACTTTTTATGCCGGGAAAATATAAAGCTGTACTTTTATCCCGGAAAAACTCATCATCATTGGCCTATTACATCTATTGTAGATGATTTAAACAGCGTCAACTGTTGGAGGTTATTTTTCCACCTAGCTTAAAAGCTGTGGTGGGAGAAGTGTCCTCTTCACAGTTGGACGCTGAATCGCCTGGGACGCGATTTAGGTAACGCAGGCATACCCAGTACCTACGCCACCCTCTCGACCTAACCGGCAGTACCCACAGAAACGACGAGTCGATACGTGTCGAATCTCTAAGTACCTGGGTACTTGTATAGACAATCATTGCGCTTACCACCAGGCGCCTCAATCTCATCATTTAGCTATTCAAGCAACCTACCCAAAACAGCTCACTAAATTGTTCTAAGGCACCCCAACCCCACAAAACTCAATGAAATCCCACAAGGAAACCCCACGCTTTCATAAAAGAGCTTCATAGTACAAGGTCGGCTCGTGTTTACCCGCAGCGAAGGTCAAGGACAGTTGCCCGATCGATACGGAGGCTGCAGAGCGAGATGGAGGTACGAGAGAGAGACGGGACGCTCCCATCTGCGGACTTCCTGACAGTTTCGACTGATGTTGATGTTTTGTAAACTGATGTGAGAATGAATTGTGAATAGGCGTTATCTTCGCTTCAGTTACTTATCCCTCTGAGCGAGTTTTATTATATACCAATAGAGCTGGTATAAAATGTTGTATTAATAACTTATTTTCGGATGATTGGTTTTATTGAACTGATTATTGGGATTTAGTACCTATGATACAATGAATTCATTTGGTTATAAGTATATCCCTATAATATTGTTTCCTATTGTTTCCTCGTGCAAATGAACATATCCAAGCTCAAAATGGTCAACGAGAGATGCACCGTCTCTCGCGGATCGATATTTTACCCCACTGTATTAACCATCACGTTCCATCAATTTACCAAGCCTATAGAAAAATAATATACACAAAATCCATCTTCCATATTCCAAGCTTGTGACCAAGCATGAAATTGCATTAAATTATCCGTTGGAAGTAAATAAAACTTAATTGCCGATTCCCGGTAGTAAACATTTCTCAGCATAATAAAATTCCTGTAGCGCGATTTAATCTCGCAATTTTTACAACTCAATGACGAGATGAAAGAGCAATCGTAGGCCACAAGATCGTAAACTGGTGATAGGTTATATTTTGTCTCAATATACCCATCATCATACAAGTAAGTTATAAGTTATAAGTGTCATGCATGCCTCTTATCTGTATGATTGCATTGTACCTCGTTTGATTGAATGTTATCTTGTAAAGAATAGTTATGTAATTTATACTGTTGGTGTGCTAAATAAAGTAAAAATAAATAAAAATAAATAAAAACTAGTAAAACCCACCATAGTGTCCCAAGTGTGTCGCGTTCCGGGTTCAACCTGTGTAAATCCGGTTTAACGGTTTTCGGTTTTCGCTTTAACGGTGAAGGAAAACATCGTGAGGAAACCTGCATACCTGAGAAGTTCTCTGAAATTCGAAGGTATGTGAAGTCCGCCAACCCGCACTAGGCCAGCGTGGTGGACTAAGGCCTGACCCCTCTCTGGAGTAAAGGAGGCCCGTGCTCAGCAGCGGGCAGTATATAATACAGGGCTTATTGCATTGCATTGCAAATCCGGTTTCGAACAGGCCGACATAAAGTATCTATTGGCGAGGGGTACCCGTCTCTCGTCAGATGACACTTTGTTTGGGCGCCACTTCACTTACAATCAGGTGCACCTGACAGAGAAGTGGAGTGGAATCACTTCGATGCTCGTGTAAAAAAAATATTAACAGGATTTTTTATAAACAGCGCTCGACACTCTCAGACGACGACACATAATGACCAGAAATTAATAATTATACTAGCTAGAATAGGAACACAATAGTATTTGCATTATGCATATTGCATTCTGCTATTTGGGCAGGCAGAGACAAAAATTGGTTAGATACCTACAAGCTACTACCTACCAAGACAAAATGATGTTTTATGCATATGAGATCCACAACTAAATAGCGGTGTTACTTTCTCACTTCTAAATCATCTTCAAACCCAATCTTATTTCTTTTTCTATGTATAAATATTCCACTACATGTTGTATTTTTTCTACATCGCTCATTCTATTTCCTCGGCACGATGACTCGTATTTTTCCTACGAATATATACCGTAAAACTATTTCATCATTCACTCGAGCGTGTTATTTACCCCGGGAACCTTCAATCACTATACTTAACCGTCCGTACCACATACATTTTCGTGTAATGATTAATATCTTTCAGAATATAGTTTATATCCCATTTTCGAGCACAATTTGCCTGTGATTAGATCCCAGCGATGACGTCAGCAGGTCAATGTAAAGCTTAGTCTAATATGCAACGTGGATAAAAGTGTGTTGCACTGTTGCGCATATTAAGAACATAAAGTAGAAGGAAAGGTAATGTATTTGGGCACAATAAAGTGATCGATGAAGCGGCGATAGCTTAGTTGGGAGTGGAACGGACTGCCGAGACGAATGTCCGCAGGTTCAAAACCTCTGACTTTTCTCTAAAAAAGTTATGTGTGTAATCTTTGTGAATTATCGCTTTAACGGTGAAGGAAAACATCGTGAGGAAACCTGCATACCTGAGAAGTTATCTGAATTTCAAAGGTATGTGAAGTCCGCCTACCCGCACTAGGCCAGCGTGGTGAACTAAGGCCTTAATTAAACCTCTCAGTAGTAGAGGAGGACCGTGCTCAGCAGTGGGCAGTATATAATATAGGGCTGGTATTATTATTATTATATATACAATACAATGTAGACAAACATAATGTCGACCTGCGAGAAACGTTTATGAGAATAACTAAAATTATATTCCAGGGGCAGGGCTGTGTCCTAGACTAAATTTAGTTGTTTTAAAAATTTATAGTGGTAGGCTGCATCCAAATGCTATGGGTAGGCACCAAGAATGTTGGCAAATTAATCTATGGTATTTTGTATTTATTTTACTAAAAACCTACGTCGTCGATTTTCAGCTTTGTCTTTTATGTAACAACCACACGTAGCCCTTTCAAGTGATTATCAGAAATATAAAATTTAAATATATATTTGTGCAATTTATTGTTTTCTGTAACCTTATTTCCCATAAAGAACTTATGGGAAATAAGGTTTTACTTTCCCAATTATGCAGGCCGACATAAATGTGCCGACCGACCAGGGATGTTTATCTCTTGCCGGTCGACATTATTTTGGGCTTCACTTCATTTACCATCAGGTGCAGTGAAGCCACTTTTTCGAGCTATCGATAAAAAAAAAAAACCCTCCCCCTCCTCCTCCTCTATATACGATTTTAGAATGTTACATATTTTAGGATTAGCAGTCAGTCGGTTTGTTATATTGGATGTTCGCAGGCTGAACTCTGATCGCGGTTCGCGACGTGTGGGAACGAGCAATATGTTATTACAGTTTCAACAATGTGATAATTTCACATCATATTACAGCAAAAGATTCATGCCCTCATAAAAGCAAACGTAATTTAAGGGACAGTATCGATTTTCCTTTAATAACTTTTTTACGACGCAATAAACTCCGTAAAATTATATGGGAAGAGGCCTCGGACAAAATAATGGCAGTTTTATTTTTAAAATATTTAATTCATACCCGCAAATGTATTTTGGGTTGGATTCGGTCCAAACCTCTGGCACGGACTCGTATATTTAGAGGGTTGTGATTTCTATGTTTATAGTTTTGGAGTGGAAAGTCTGTAGTTCTTAGACTGCGTCCATCCAGTAAGGCTGTAATTTTTAGGTGATTAAGGAGGCCCGCGACATCACTCGTATATCAAAATCATTTCGACTTCATTAAACTCATCATTAATTAGCTTTTGCTTGTGGCTTCCCGCTGTATATGTTCCCGGGTTAAAAAGTAGCCTATGGCCTTCCCAGGGTCTCAAACTATCCTTAAATTTCATCGAAATCCGTTCAGTAGTTGAGTTTATCGCGTTCCGACAGACGAGTTGCGGAATTTCATTTTTGCATATTATGTCCGTGTACTCACATTTTCATGCTAAGATTAAAATATATTTCGTCCAAAAAACGAGACAACATTCCAAATAATTTGATCAAAATAAACCTGTTTTTGCATCGGCCATGATGAGACTAGAATATCGTGTCATGACCTCATGCTGCATTTCCGAGTAACTAGTTTTTGTAACACATCGCCTAGAAGGTCGGTGTTTATTGCTCATCGCTTAAGAACAGTGTATTTCTGTTGGAACCCTATCTATATACGATATTAATGGGTCAGCTGGATTGCAGTAGTAACAGTCTCACAGAAACTTACTGGTGGTAGATCTCTAGTATGTGAAGGGCCGTCTCGGTAGGTGCCATTGCAATTTCTATGTATACCGCCAAGCAGCAGTGTGCATGCACTGTTGTGTTCCGGTTTAAAGGACATTATAGCCAGCGTAATTACTGGGCATTATGAGATTTGACATCTAATGTCTCAGGGTGACGAGCGCAGTGGAGTGTCACGCAGTACTTTGTACTCAAAAGTTCTGTATGGTGTTGCTACTGTTTATTGGCGGTCGTATCGCTTACCATCAGACGAGCTGCATGCTCGACTCATCATTCAGAAGCAATAAAAAAAAAGAAACTCAATGTAAAGTGGAAGGTTGGTGTTATACGATATGAGATATCCGGAGACCTAAAACACTCACTGCGTAATTCCTGATCAGTGCCGTAATTAGGGTGGTGACAGCATTGCCCAGGAACAAGGCGTAGAAAAGACCAGACCAGTACTAAGTTTTGGGACATGCATTCCAGCAGCTGCACATACTCATAACAGGATAGTTAACGCACTGTCCCTGATTTGCTTTGATACCAGGAACGCGACGGTTCCGGAGTGACGGATTTTTATATACGGCGTTGATCACTTAATCCAAAATGTCTCATTTGCTCCTTTTCCAGCATATGCTTTGAAAATAATCCATGTAATGATTTTATTTCTAAACCCACTCATCTCGTCTGTATCCCTTAATAGATAGACGGGATGGTATCAGCACAGCGCCAGTTTGCCTGGCTTATTTCCGACACGTGATAAGGGACGAGCCTGTCGCCCTATCCTACGTATGCAGCCGAATCTTACTAATATTATAAATGCGTAAGTTCTCACTAACATTTATATTAACGTGAAAGTTTGGAAGATATTTGGATGTTTGTTAGAAGTAAGCGCTGTAATGCTGAATGGATTAGGTTGAGACACAAACAGGCAAACTGCGTCCTGGATTATGTCTAAGCTTTTTTTTTTTTTTTTATTGCATTTAATGACGAGACGAGCATGCCGTTCGCCTGATGGTAAGCGATACGACCACCCATAAACAGTAGCAACACCATCCAGCACCTTGACTAACAAAGTACTGTGTGGCATTCCACTGCGCTCGTCACCCTGAGACATAAGATGTTAAGTCTCATTATGTCCAGTAGTTATACTGGCTACAATGTCCTTCAAACCGAAACACAACAGTGCATGCACACTGTTGCTTGGCGGTAGAAATAGACATTGCGGTGGTACCCACCCAGACGGCCTCTTACATAATGAGAGACCTACCACCAGTAAACTACTACTACTATTCTACTACTACTTTGATTCCGGAAAAGTGCACATTAATACTTTATTTTGGGAACGGTCTTTCATCTAGTAGAGCCGTTAACTACACATAGGGCCCGTTCACGACTTCTGAGTAAATACTCCTCGTCACATAAATGTATAAACCGACCAAATACAAAATTCATACTATAATTTATGCTCACAAATAAATGGTTATTAAATGGATACTATCTACATAAGCTGCTTAATCCTTCAACGCCCGCGGTGGTCACCGGTGTCCATTTCGATAAGGAAATTAGCTTATAATAGATCTATACTAATATATAAAGCTGAAGAGTTTGTTTGTTTGAACGCGCTAATCTCAGGAACTACTGGACCGATTTTGAAAATTCTTTCACTAATACGAAGCTACATTACCCCTGAGTGCTATAGGCTACTTTTTATCCCGGAAAAACTTTTCCACGCGGGCGGAGCCGCGCGCAATGCTAGTAACTATATATAAGCGGGCGTTGACGGGTTAATATGAGTGTCAAATATTTACATGAGCATTGTCAAATAGGCCTCTGGTATTATTACTAGTTATTGTGTATTTTACACAAATAGAGCTTACCTAGGTCTTGTTACCATGTCACAATAAAAAATGTAGCATTTGGTGTTAATTATACCAAATCTCCGACACATTACGCACATTAACTAACGAGACTCGGATAATAAAAATCATATTAACATTTAACACGAGAGCACCCGTGACAACGTGGGAAACAGCGAAACACGGTGCCGTGACACAGGGCCGTTGGAATTCATGCGAAAGCCGTGCCATTAAGTTGGGAGAATGTAGGCTATTTATGAGTTATAGGGGTGAATATTGCGTGGGGCGAGAAATGGGAATGCCATTTATATTATAATCGTAAAAGTTTGTGAAGATGTTTAACTTGTTGGCCACGCGTCATACGATTGCATGGATATGGCACACAAATGGACTATGCCCTGGAGGCCTGGTCATAGTGTACTTTTGATTGATTTTTATAGTTTTAAAACCAACAATCTTTATTTAATAGCAAAGAGAAAAATGTATGTATAAGTTCTAGCAATCGAGAATCAAACCAGGTAATCGCAATATTTGGATAAGCAGAGAAGACGCCCCTAATGAAATTGAATGAAAGTTTACTCACTCGTTCACTTAGTTCTAACAGATCTTATTTGAGATAACCCTAGAACCACTTAGGAACTACTTATAAACTCTAATCTGATTATCTTTAGACGGAGTTCGTAGTTTTGCTCATTATCTATTTTTATAGCAAGTCTATGCCTACAAACTTACAGTATTTTATGCATAATGTCGGCCGTCAAAACAGACTAACTAAACTCCAGCAGTTCAGTGTGGACAGTATATAACAAGTTGAAAGAATTATCAACAACAGCAACAACGAAAAATAAGATCATGACATTATAAAGATGGAAGTAGAGAAGCAACTTATGCTATTCTCTGAGCGAGCTACTTCAGTCCCTATCTTCACATATTTTTTGTTTTGTCATGAAGGATGGCCCACTTGATGGTAAGTGGTCATCATACCCATCAACATCGGCAATGCCAGGTGCACAGTCAAGCCTCTGCCTACCTAAAACGTTTCTCTAAACTTTTGAAGGGCATGTTAAGACACAATTCTAATCAATTATAATTTCGTATTGCCTGTTTTTCCGACCAAAAATCACCAATTCTAACCTCATTATCACACAGGGTCTCATACTATTTCTTGTGACTTGCAACAAAAAAACGTTATAATGCCACTTATGTACAGTCAGCAGCATAAATATCTGTGCAAAATCAAAATTTCAAATCATTAAGTTAAACTGAAATATTTTTTATTCGTTTGAAGTAAAGTAAATACCTTTTATTTTATTTTTGTGAAGATAAAAACAAGATTAGTAAGAACACAAAAATATGTAGGCAATTTGAAATTTGGAATTTGTTCATCTACTTATGCTGCTGACTGTACAATACGGGCACTCAGAGCCTGGGAAGCGGGTCGGGCGAGGCTCTGTCCGCTTGCGACATCCATTGTGACGCTTGTGCAACTTTACGTGCCCACACCGATTATTTCGGTGTTTCGCAATCGTGTTATTAGTATTTGTATTTAAATTAGTGTAAATGTTACGTAAATTAAACTGGTCATAACATATTTTCCTAATCCAAACTTATTTATTTTAAAGCCAGCGTTTCCATGATTCTGGTATTATGTTTAGGGGCTGTGGAGTTCTCTAACCATCGGGCGACTGACATGCTTGCTTTCCCGTCTATGCTATAAAAAAGGCTTGGGGAAAAATTGAACTTGTTTGTGGTGCATGTCTCCGATAGCCAACTGATTCGTTTGTTTATAACCCAGTACCTCTACGATTACTTCTAGTATCTAGTGATCATCGTTGTTTATTCTGTTTGAAGTAGATATTATTTTATTAACATTTTATTAGTTTTCCCATTGCTGGTTTATATACAAAAACAAATGTGGGTACTGTATTAATTCGTTTAGGCCATGTGCCTGGAGCCCCGAGAGACTCCGAGAGGTATGTTGCAATGTGACAGGTAATCCCTATTTATTGCCACTTACGCGGCTGCTTGCAAAATTTTAATAAGTTCGCGTAATTGCCTGGAGCTAGCAAGTCCCTTGTATTTTAACAATCTGTTTCAATAAATTTTCGTATTATTACTAACTTCTGCAAGTTCCACCAAAACATGTTTCCGCTATGTTCCACGTGGACATTTGAATCAGAATTCAGAATAATTACTGGCTATCATCTAATACCTTAGTGATGTACTTACAGACTGCAGTGTCATGCAATACTTTACTCTTTAAAATTATAAATGATTTTGCTACTGGTTTTGTTCGATAACAGCCTTATAATTTCGGTGAAATCCAGAAAAGATTATAAAGGTTCTCAGAAATCAGTCAGACGTTGTTGTTCGGGTATTTGCTAGGCAAAGGAAAAATAATTTCTAAGTGGGTATGCCGAATATTACATTTTTGCGATCTTAGTTTTGAACGGAAACTTCTCTATAGATAAGTCAAAAGCGTATAATTTGTACTTTATCTTAATACCTATATATAAATCTCGTGTCACAATGTTTGTCCTCAATGGACTCCTAAACCACTTAACCGATTATAATAAAATTCGCACACCATGTGCAGTTCGATCCAACTTGAGAGATAGGATAGTTTAAATCTCAAATTATAGTCGCAATTTTAATTTATTGCTAATTATTTGTCTGTTATTATTTGACAGTCACAATTATCTGTTAACTCCAAATGATTCTAACAGATGTCGATACCTTTCGACTGGGTTGAGTAAGTAATCAATAGATGGCGCTGCTATGGTAAATCTACGAACGTGTCATATAAGCTACATTTTAAGCGGGACTTTTATACCGGGAAAACTCATTCACGCGGGCGGTGCCGCGGGCAAAAGCTAGTATTTCTATATTTATCAATGGCTCCAAAAACTTTACAAGATACATCTTTAAACACAAATTTCAAATATAAAGAAAAAAATAAATAAAAACCAGGAAAACACACACACAAACGCCTTTTATCCCCGACAGGGTAGACAGAGGCGCAACTAGTGCACCCAGTTTTCGCCGTGCGTTTTCAGTCCCATGATGTGATAGGGGGGCGAGCCTATCACCATATCGGGCACAAATTCCAGACACCGGGCTGATACTGATTAGAAAAACCCAATATCATTTTCCCGACCCGGGAGTCGAACCCGAGACCTCAGCATTGCAGTCGTACCGTAATACAATAGGCCACACAAAAAATACAGCGTGACAAAAATTAAATGAAAGATCTATCGTGCAGGAGGAGCCGCAACACCTATACTATAAACCCTGATTTCGTAGTGGTATTTATTCAGATGTTCCTCCACTCGGTATTGCCGGGTCGGACGACCTCGCAGTCTTACGTATTGCCGATATTTGCACAACTGGGGTTTCATCCATTGGTAAAATTGGGTCGTCGATATATTTTTATGAGAAGTTTACTTGCTACAGGAAATGATGCAATTGGCTCGATATTTATTGTAAGAATGGATTGTATTTCAAGACTTACTTCAATGGTAGTTTCTGATTCCGTAAAGTAAAGAAATCCTGGATCAATTGACTATTACAGTAGATAATTAAAGCAGTCTGTATAGTTCGAGGACTCAGCTGCAGGTCTAGACTCTATAACAGCCGTCGGGAACAGGCGGACCTTCGACCGCCGCAGGTCGATCCTTGGACCGCCGAATATTTTTAAATAAAATTACCTACCTACCTATTCAATTTAAATTAAATTTTTATTTAACTAGCTCTATATTCATTTAGTATTATGAGTTTTTTTTTGCCCTCTATACAAATTTTCAACAGGATCCGGACCCCGTTACAAATTACTTGCCGACCCCTGCTCTAGAGAGTTGAGACCGGAGCTGATATCCCTGCTGCTGATTGTTTTGTAACCCAAAACTTATACTATGTTTTATGTCGAAATGTTATAGACCCGATAGACTCTTGTAATTTTTTAAATCTATGACAAGATTTGAATCAAAGGGTTCGAGCAACACTCAATGTGTCTTACAAATATTTATTTGTTTTCTTTATGTCAAGATTTTAATGTTTTATACCTCTCTCCACCTGCCGGCCATTATTTAAATTTCAGGCAGAATATCTCGAACCGAACGAATTCGATCTCGTTACTGCCCCACTAATCTGTAATCGATTTAAATTTCAAATCGATGTTAAAGTATCGCTTTGCTTTCGCTCGAGAAATTTGAATTAATCAACTTTTGTGTAACAGCCGATGATTTTACATTCTTGCGGGCTCGCTTTGCATTATAATTTCTCTGCGATTTTATGCTCCCCTCGGTCCTTAACTTACTTTTTATAATGGCATGACAAATTAATTTTACTCGCAGTATACGACTAATGACTTCTTATATTTACGCGAATGTTAGACATTGAAATAAAACTATTTTGCGGATTTTATCGCGGTTTTTTAATTAATATTTTCTCCCGACGTTTCGAAGGCTTTGCAGCACTTCGTGGTCACGGGGCGGACTGAGGTGTTGGTGGTCCGAAAAGTTAATGTTACAATATCTACCTTAATTTTTTTTTTTTACCTTCATTCAGTATACGACTGTTAGGATTTATCAACATTAATGCTATCTTTTATTTATGTTTGAGTGTGAAATAATCGTCTGTCTACATATTTTTAGTGGCACAAATAATAATTACCTATTAATTATGTGAAATTTCCGCGGTGAAAATTCCTACATGCGAGAGGTCAGTGGCCTACATATTCAAGTAAGTATAGTTGTTAAAGCAATTGTACTCACCTCGCTAGACTCTGGGGTTTGTTTTAACGCCGGTTGCCATGGTGACCGGTGGCGCCACCACCTGAAAAAGGGGGAATTATTACAAACGTGTTTTATTGTTGTTTCAATTGTGTAGAAAGGTGATTTTTTTTCAAAATGTGACCTAAATAGCCCTTTACATAAAAGTTATTATTCAGTGTTTAGAAAGTGTTTTATCAACTTACCCTACGAATTTGGGAGTAATATATACACTTAACCGCAATGTCTATACTGGTGGTAGGTCTCTCATATGTAAGAGTCCGTCTGGGTGGGTACCACCGCAATGTCTATTTCTACCGCCAAGCAGCAGTGTGCATGCACTGTTGTGTTTCGGTTTGAAGGACATTGTAGCCAGTGTAACTACAGGACATAATGGAACTTAACATCTTATGTCTCTAGGTGACGAGCGCAGTGGAATGCCACACAGTACTTTGTAACTCAAGGTGCTGGATGGTGTTGCTACTGTTTATGGGTGGTCGTATCGCTTACCATCAGGCGAACGGCATGCTCGTCTCGTCATTCAATGCCATAAAAAAAAAAATAACAAAGGTACTAATGTTTTTGTCTAAAATATGACTATTTGTGTTGTGGCAACTCTTACGACTTTTTTGTAATATGGGTACGGCAAATTGACTTGAAATGACCTCACTGCACCTGATGGTAAGCGGAGAGAGGTCCAGACGAGCAATGTCAGTCGACACAATTATGCCGGCCTGTTTGAACCGGATACATAGGCTGATCCCGGAACGCAGCATACTTACGAGTTACGGGGCAATAAAACAATATACAATGTTTATTTTAGCGATGTTTTTATTGCATTTGATTGACGAGAGAGCATGTCGCTCGCCTGATAGTAACAATACGACCGCCTATAATCAGTAGCCCCACCATACAGAACTTTTAATTACATGTCAACAATCTCAACGGAGATCAGCCCGGTACGCAGGAGATATTATAGTGAACAAGTGTGTGCGCAATACACAGGTGCACTCGCTATTCCTTCACTCTCATAGTCCGGTGAGACGGCAATCCGACATGACCGGAGAGTGATCAGGCGCAGGACCTACCGCTTTACACAGTATTTTGCTTGAATTACAAAATACTGCGTGGCACGCTACTGCGCTCATCACTCAATGAAATACGATGAAGTCATAAAGTCCAGTAATAACGCTGGCTACAATGTCCTTCAAACTGGAACACAACAGTGAAAGCGCACTGCTGCTTGGAGGTAGAAATAGACCTACCCGAACGGCCCCTACGAGTCGCAAATATCGCTAGGATTCATGTGGTTTGACCATAGACTAACATCTTTGATTTCACAAATGATTTCAAAGAACCCTTTCAAGAAACACACACACACACTCACACACAAGTGTATTTCCATGGCCGTTTTGTTTTACGCATTTTACAGGCTCCCTAAAAGTCACTGGTCAAATGTAAAACGCCTAGCAAAAGCCGGCTTTTCGGACGGCTTGTCTGGACAAGCCGTAGTTTGGCCGGACACGCATTCAAAAAGCCTAACTACACACACACTTACCCCGAGGGGATAGGCAGAGGCGCAACTAGTGCACCTACTTTTCGCCGTGCGTATTCCGTCTCACATCATGAGATAGGGGCGAGTCTATCGCCATATCGGGCACACATTCCAGACTCCGGCTGATACCGAGAAGAAAAACCCAATATCACTTTGCCCAACCTGGGGATCGAACCCAAGACCTCAGCATTGCAGTCGTACCGGAATTACGTCACCGAGGCAGTCTTCACACTTGATTTTTTTATGGTATTGAATGACGAGACGAGCATGCCGTTCGCCTGATAGTAAGCGATACGGCCGCCCATAAACAGTAGTAACACCATACAGCACCTTGAGTTACAAAGTACTGTGTGACATTCCACTACGATCGTCATCCTGAGACATAAGATGTTAAGTCTCATTATGTCCAGTAGTTACACTGGCTATAATGTCCTTCAAACCGAAACACAACAGTGTATGCACACTGCTGCTTGGCGGTAGAAATGGACATTGCGGTGGTACCCACCCAGACGGACTCTTACATATGAGAGACCTACCACTAGTAAAATAGCGCAACAATACCTATTCTCTCAATCAAACAACCAGAACTAAAAATATCGAAGCAATTTCTCACGAAGCATTAGATAACAGCGGCGCGTACTCCTAGACCAGTTTTTAACCAAAGCCATTGAACTGCTACTACCATGTTATCATGTACCAGCACTCTCACTCTTATACCAAGAGCATAATGTTCATTTTCGCGTGTAGTACCGTAGGTATAGTGGTAATGTTTAATAATGTTGCCTCACCTTCTTGAAGTTCAAGGATCGTTTCGCGTTTCCCGTAGTGAGTTTTTGCAAGTAACTATTGTTTAAAGGTGTCGCTTGTTCCGTTGTTGTGAGAAATGTGTGTGAAATATGCTTAGAAATATGATTTTGTATCGATGGATGGTTTGTAAACAACGTGTAACTCTTTCCCAAAGATAATTTTAGGGTATGTGATAGCACAAGCTCGCGCTTTGATACGTGGAGAGGTAAGCAGAAATAAATATATACATGTGCAAAATATTTTCCCACAAATTCCAATTCAAATTCACACTCGCTCAAATTTATGCGGACTGGGAATCGAACCGAGGTCTTAACGCTTCATGACCTTAGTACGCTAGCACTAGACTAGAAACGCCGAGTAAATATTTAATGAAATGATTACATTAAACTAGAATTTGCTTTGCGGCTTCACCCGCATGAATGAGTTTTTTCGGGATAAAAATAGTCTATATCCGTCAGAGGGTCAAACTATCTCCATACCAATTCATCGAATCAATAAAATCCGTTCGGTAGTTTTGAGTTTATCGCGTTCAGACAGAAGATTAACTGTCTCTCAAACTAAGCAAAAGCTTGTATCTTGAGAGATACAATTCAGGTCACAGCCTGTGTGGAATAATCGCTTAAGATTTAAATAAGTAAATCTATTAGATAAAATGAACAATGTACAGTCAGCAGCATAAGTAGATGAACAAATTCAAAACTTCAAATTGCCTAAACACTTTTGTGATCTTACTAATCTTTTTTCTTTTCACAAAAATAAAATAAAAGAGATTTACTTTAATTCAAACGAAGAAAAAAAATGTTTCAGTTTAACTTAACGCGTATATAGGCAATTATGAAATTTTGATTTTGTACAGATATTTATGCTGCTTACTGTACATAGTATATAAAGTTAGAGGAATGCCCAGTAGGAGTGTTTGCGCGTGTATGTATAAGTGCGTGCGTGCGTATGTATGTATGTGTGTGTGTGTGGGAGCGTGAGTGTCTGTTTGTTTTTTGTTCAAAATTAACTCGATAGTAAATTACTAAATTAAGAACTCCTCCGTAGTATTGTAATCGAGACCTAATAACCATTTTTTAATTTGATTTTGCAATCATACTTATTTGTCATGTAAATGTTTAAAATTTTGTTAATTTTATTGTACAACCTAGAACTAATAAAAGGGTATTGATTATGAGGAAACATAAACATACCTACAACGTGCTCCTTGGGTTTGTGATCTCATGAAACTTTGTACCTCAATATTAGACGTACCTCCTAGATTATTCATAATTAACCTTTAAACATCTCGGCAATAAAGTACAGTTTTAATTGAAAAAGTAAAGAGCTACCGCTGCAGCAAATTGATTAACTTAACACCCGTTATAAAAGTGTATTGACTTTTGCTCGAGGTTCCCGGTTCGATACCGACTCGAATGCGCATATTTATACAATAGAGGTATTAGATTAGTTTCGGGCAATAAATGTGAATTGAGAAATGCTTTTAGAAGTCTTCAAAATATTCGTTAAACATTTTGTGTAGAGGACCTTTCGTCTTTTTGATTATTATATACGCATACTCACGCCTTTTATCCCCGAAGGGGTAGGGAGAGGCGCAACTAATGCACCCACTTTTCGCCATTTTTATTCCGTCCCATGATGTGATAGGGGGCGAGCCTATCGCCATATCGGGCACAAATTCCAGACTCCGGGCTGATACTGAATGGAAAAATCAAATATCACTTTGACCGACCCGGGAATCGAACCCGAGACCTCAGCCTTGCAGTCGTACCGTAATACAACTACGCCACCGAGGCAGTCACATTTTAATACATGTAACAATAATTGTAAAAAAAAATATATACACGTCGACTTGAAACCCTCCTCCGTTTTTTTTTCGTCGGTTAAAAATATAAACTGAATGATGTGTCTACACTCTACATCATAATAATCATGTAAAGAAAGAAAGAAAAGAAGAAAGAAACTTATTACTTGTACTTAGATTTGGTTTTTACAACTCTACTCTCTATTTGTGTTTTATAAATGCAAGTGTATAATTGATAGTAGTCCTAATAAATCAATATAAAAGACTTTTTATACACTTGTAATAATTTATTTCCATACTTTTTGCAACACTAGGTTTCACTACAAACTAATAGATACAATTACGTATTTACCTTTGATTAATTATATACCTAGATAGACACTGCACGTTTCAAACGCGTCGAAAAAAATAGAGGCCAACTGTTCCCCGCTAAATGAGTTCGAATGAATTCTTTTTTGTTGTTTTTATAGAAACCATGTAATAACTGGTATCATTATGCGCGCACACAAGGATACGCAGAATGATGCAGCGATAGCGTATGACAGCTGTCACGCATACTAACTTAAGAAAAGTCGGCCTGTTTGTTTTAGTTTCATTGGAGCGCGTCACTCTATCTAGGTATATAATTAATCAAAGGTATTTACAATAAATAAGGAATAAATTATAGACCGTAGTGCCGAAAATAAGAAAATACAAGAAGAATACACAACTATTTGCGAAAACTATAAAGAAGTGCAACATTATTTCATAGTATTATAACTGAATTACGATTAAAAACTAATTTGACAGGAAGTACCCATCTAGAATATTAAAACAAAAACAATGCCAAGAACAAAAGGATTTTCATTTTAAAACTCATATTTCAATATGAGTGGCTACATGACCATCTCCCCGATTAGGGTTACCATTACGAAAGAAATGGTAAAACATAGACTTTCCACTTCTGAAGATTCTTATTTTTATTGATATTACTAGCTGACCCGGCAAACGTTGTTTTGCCATATAAATTCTTTTAAGAGATTATTTTAGTAGAAAAATATGAATAAATTATTGTGAGTACGTGAGGATGTAGTGTATGAGTGGAAGAAGCATGGAGCGCTGTAATTGAATAATTATTAATATAATGGGAAGACATGATTACAGTCCTCCAAATTGATAACAAATATTATTGAAAAGTACACTGAAGTAGTAAAATGATTATTGTAAACGTCACTACTACGATCGATGCACAAACAATAACAACTACCGAAAACAGTAAAGGGAGTGAGAGAGGGCTTATTGTGTAAGAGAGACAGGTGACCGGCGTTTCGGTCTCATCCCTACTCCAAACTGTTTACTGAATGAGAAGTGACACCGGCAGACGCCTAGCGGGAATAACTGTTAAGAGATAATTGATCAGTTATCGACCGGGGCTAAAAGATATTAAATTACTAATACCTATCGCTATTAAAAAATAGGGGATGATGGAAGAAGGTAGAATATTTAGGGTTGTATGTATTTTAAATGCCGAATCATAAAATTCTGACCGCCTTTTTTTTGGTTGGATCACCCTTATCACTTAGGGGGATGAAAAATAGATAACAACCTATTCTCAGACCTACCAATTGTGAATATAAAATGTCATCAAAATCAGTTCAGCCGTTTCGGAGGAGTATGGTAACAAACACTGTGACACGAAATTTTTATATATATAGGTAATAATTATAATTCCTAATAAAATAAGGTGAATATAATATCATTTAGAAATTAACGATGATCCAGTAATGTTTAATTTACCTATGGTATTTATTAGTAAAACAGCAGAATCACGGCCACAGACTAAGGCAGAGACAAGAATTTTTATTTCTTTTCAACATATTTACAGTTACTAAGTATAACAACAATAGATGGCGCTACATATTATTTTGTTACATTTAACAGTATTATTATTTTAAATCTGACTTGCTCCTTAGGTATTATGTATCAAATAAGGCATAAACCTTATAGTCGCTTTAAACATTGATTCGCAATGAGAGCCTCATGAATAAGAGGTGTTTCAAAATTATATGAAAAATATGACGTTAAAAAAAATCTATTTTTTTTGTACATAGATACATAGAATCACGCCTTTTTCCCTTTTCATGGGTAGGCAGAGGTGTATCACACCCACATTTCGTCAGCTATGTTAAATCCCATGTAATAGGGGGCGTGCCTATTGCCAATTACCGGGCTCATTTCCAGACTCCGGATTGATACCGAGTAGAAAAACCCAATATCACTTTGCCCGACCCAGAAATCGAACCCGAGACCTCGGCACTGCAATCTACCATAATACAACTACGCCACCGAGGCATTTTTTTTGTATTGTTTTCCATGACCCAAAAAGTCCGGACCAAACTCCCGTTGTCTTCACGTATGGTCACCCTACTGTATACCCGCGATGAAAATGAAACGGTCTCGTCTCGAGAGGGAAGGAAGCCGATCCGAAATACATTACCGACGAACCTTCGGGACAAATTTTTCACACGACTACGCTGAAGTCATACGGAAATGTTTGGGATTATACGCTTTTAGGGTATTTTCTAGATATTTCTGTAATACCACGTAGATAGGACAAAGCATTACTGAAAAAGATACTGAATTCAAATTACACAGGCGTCAACTGTTTATTTATTTATATGGAACGGCTTATAAAGCCACTTACACATGATCATATTATTAGAGTATGATTCCAATCTGTTGTCCTCTCTTTGGATTTAAAGATGAACTACATTTTACTTGCAGCTAAATCTAGTTAATCTTCGGAAAAATAGTGCTCCCGAACTAAAAATTCAAAAAGAGCGTTACCAGGGTGTAAGTGCCTTACACGATTTGTGCATATCTATATCCCAAACTAATTTATCCATTTAAACGTTACGGGACTTGGTATAATAGGCAAACAACTTCAGCACAGCGCCGCGTGGTGGGAGATTTTATTAGTAAGATTTCGTCACATAAGACCCAAACAATATTTTATAACATATAAAGCATGAAAAACCGCGTATGAAACATAACTCAATCGCGTTGAAGGCACGTGACGTCGCGTCAGTTCGCCGATGTAATTTCCGACCCTTTCAAGTTCCGACGCGCGGTAAAGGTTACTGTTGACATTGTTAATTAGAAAGGTTGCAAATGTATTAATAAACAGCTTAGGATTAAGTGTGCGTTAGTGGATTTCAATACGATGAATTCTCGGGGGGGTTGGTGCAGTTCGTTCTATTCTTTAGCTGGCTCGCAAAAGGCGCGCGCTATTCAGTTCCTTATGTATGTCGCAGGGTTGCTTTTGATGATGTCAAGATAACATGACGCTGCTCAGCATGCAAACATGCATTCGAGGGTTTTCGTCAGATTTGTACACACTCAAATACACTTCCACGCTGATATCATACAAAAACATCGTTATAAGCTTGTATTAACTATTACTGCCTCGGTGGCGTAGTTGTATTACGGTACGACTGCAAGGCTGAGGTCTCGGGTTCGATTCCCGGGTCGGGCAAAGTGATATTGGATTTTTCTATTCAGTATCAGCCCGGAGTCTGGAATTTGTGCCCGATATGGCGATAGGCTCGCCCCCTATCACATCATGGGACGGAATACGCTTGGCGAAAAGTGGGTGCACTAGTTGCCCCTCTGCCTACCCCTTCGGGGATAAAAGGCGTGAGCATGCGTGCGTATGCGCATGCGTATTAACTATTATTAACTATTATGATAATTGGATCTTTCAATATGCCGGACTCGAACTTATCGTCCTCATTTCTGTACATACTTAAAGCACTGAGAAAGTGCTTAGAACATCCATAACATACTGCTAACACCATTCCAACTAATATAAATAAACACAAGAATATTTTTATAACACACTTTTTTAAGTTTTAAACAAATCCCGCAATAAATCCGCAAATAAATCATCCTTCGGGAGCTCATAATACTAGGGTTTCATAAACAGAGCGATGCATTCCGGCCGCAAATAGCCCTCCGTGCCGGTCCCTCCGTCTCGAACACGATCCGAGTAAACACACGCGCCCACGTGTTATCCCTCTTCAATACGGATTGGATTGTATTTAGTTAAATGTTTCATTTTATTATTATTTTTTTATTTATTTGATGCACTTCATATACAATCAATGTACATGGGCGGACTTAATGCCGTAGGCATTCTCTACCAGTCAACCTTAGGGTGGTACAGAGATAAACAAGGTAGGTGCATCAAAGTTATCTGAACTTTTAGTTCTTGTGTTTTTTGTTTCAAGTCTAGTGTTTCACTATGTGGATAGTAGATACTAGTGTTCGTAACGACTGCTTTTTAGTTTTTAGTTCCTCATTTCATTTCAGTTACTGGTTCAGCTTTCTTCTCCACGTTAAATAATAGGAGAGCTTAATCACTGTTCAATAATATTAGGCTGATGGAATGCTGATTCCAATATAATAAACCAAAGACCTAGCATCTAAAGATGGTCGCCAGATTAATGGCGGCTTGTTTCTGAAAGTAAAGTTATTCTTAGGTAGTTTTACAATCAATGGTTGTCATACAGTCACCCTTCTCAAGGCCAAATGTCGAGGACAAAGCTTTGGGCCAAGCTTATCCCATAGAATGTTTAACCTCGTCGTATTCAAGCCAATCGCATGCTCAATCTCATTCAGGTGATAGGTAATGTCAAGTTACTATATCTCAAGTTACTTCTAACATTTGCAAGTCAGATAACCAATACAAGTTATGATAGCTAAAGTCTTGTGTTACAGACGATTAAACTTATGGTATTGCGTATTGCTCGACTAAAGAGCATCATGTCCCTGGGTATTGTTTCAGTACTATTTTGAGTTACAAAATAGGAACATCATGAAGCCAGATCAGATTACCGCATTGTCTATATCTGCTGTAATGCAGCAGTATACTCGTGTTATATTTCGGTTTCTAGGACATTTTAGCCAATAAAATTACTAGGCCTTAGGAGACTTGACATTCAATGCCTCAAGATGACGAGAGAATTTCAGTCCGAAAGCTTTTCAATTTGAAGCTTTGGAGGTGTTGCTACTATTGATGGGCACCCATGACGCTTAGATACCAACAGGAAATCGGATTTCAATTATCTGATAAAATATTTTCATAGGGTAAAATACAAGGTAAACAAATTCAGAATGCTACTTGTACGAATAATTTTATTCACAAAAGTGGCAAGTGTACTTAAATTTTGATAAATTTTTGATGAATGACGGCCCTAAGTAATTACACGCAATTTTGTATTCGCAAGAAACCAATGCCTAACACCAATCTCATAAGCCGGTACGAATCAAATTTAGATAAGCTTTATGTATATTGAAATAAAGTCAATTTCCCGTTCACAAATCACGGATCATATCTAACGTTTCACGTCATGCCTCGCTGAGCAAGTCGTGTTTATATTTCGTACGAAAAAATTGCAAATATTCGTGCCGAAACATATGCTCAGTGTGAGTAAACTTCTTGGAAATGTTTTCTTTTGATAGTCATTGCTTGGTTTTATTTTATCCTTTACTTCGTAATACTGAAATTCAATAAAAAAATCAGCCTTAAAATATATTTTTTACAATATAATGTTGTACAACACGTAAGGTATTTTTTTGTAATATGGTAACCAAAAAAAACTGTGAAACTAGTTCCGGAAACCGGAAAATTTATCATACGGGCGACGCGTGCAAAAGATATTATAATCATATTTTTTTAGCGCCCTTTACCATTCAGTAAATTATAAATCTGTTAAGACATAACTACTTCGTTTAAGGAGGTGATCACCACTAAAATTCATTAAGACCGGCCGAGTTACCGGGACAAATTGGAATACATGAATAACTAACGCGGTAGGCAACAGACCGTTCCACTAAGCTGGTTTAATATTCATAACTAGGGTTTACGGACTATCGCCTTTGGTCTAGTGTGAAGTGAGGTTCTGGGACGATTCCCGGTCGGGAAAATATATTTGATATAAACTTAAGTGAATTTACCGGATTTGCGATTTATGATCGTGTTACGTGGGACGGAGCTAAAACGACGAACTGTTAACTTTCTAAGTCTCTAACTACCTTCTCAGGGTTAAAGGCATGACATTGGTTACTTATCTATTTATTTATTTTTAAGGAACAAACAAACAGTTACAAATTGAGATTTGTAGAACTAAGTATAAGATATTTACAAAAATACAAATGCGCAACTCACAACGTTGTTCACGGATTATATATTATATTATATATACTCAAAATAACGAGTGAAGACAGTATGACAAGAATAAGCTAAAAAGAAATTGTCTATAAAATATCGCGATTTAATCAACTACAAGATGGAAGCAATAATTATCTGTGTCAACGTTTTTCGATATTGCCCAGTGGACATAGCATATCCCGCAGAGTAGATACATCTGTTTCGTACATAATACCTACAGTCACACATAAAACACCTTTCATTAAAAGATCATTACCATCAAATAAGTGCACAAAAAACTTTACTAAACTCTGATTAAGAGACCTACTTTCCAGTCGATACGCCAAAATCTCATTAAGCGCCAAAGACAAAGAGTGCACGTTTACAATAGGGTGGACAAAAAATAGAATTCCCAGAGCGCGTCCCAAATACTTTCCCATTATAGAAATAGCTGTATTACGATCTGAGGAAATATTGTCGATAATCGTTTATATACTACTAGGTGTAAACGAATTCGGTAGATTGAAAAACTTTTTCAGAGATAAAAAATATATTTAATTCAGAATATGATCTGTGTTTCAAATTTTATCCAAACGCGTTCAGGGATTTCTAACATCCGACATTATTAAAATTTGCTCTCAAAATTCTGTTAGTAAATGAATGTTACTTTTACAAATATTATAAGTCTCTGGGGGGTAAAGAAACGGCTGGACCAGAGAGTGGTTCTACTGGTGGTAGGTCTCTCATATGTAAGAGGCCGTCTGGGTGGGTACCACCACAATGTCTATTTCTACCGCCAAGCAGCAGTGTGCATGCACTGTTGTGTTTCGGTTTGAAGGACATTGTAGCCAGTGTAACTACTGGACATAATGAGACTTAACATCTTATGTCTCAGGATGACGAGCGCAGTGGGATGCCACACAGTACTTTGTATCTCAAGTTGCTGGATGGTGTTGCTACTGTTTATGGGTGGTCGTATCGCTTACCATCAGGCGAATGGCATGCTCGTCTCGTCATTCAATTAAATAAAAAAAGAGTAATTGTTTATTAAAACATTTCTGCATTTAATTACAAGGGAATAATTATGACTTCTAGAGATGCGCATCTCGAATGTTTCTATTCAACATTGTAATGAATGTAAAAGTTTTCATTACATAAACATTTAATTTCACTGGAGAATAAATGTATGAACAAATTATTAAAATCGCAAATGTACAGTTTCAATGTTTTTTTAATAATATGCTAACAGAGTAAAAGTCTGTAATTTTTAAAACAATAGCTCTTTTTATTAAAACTTACTTATACTTATTATATCAATCCTATTTTATTGTATTGTGTACTTAAAAGCTTCCGCATTGAAAATATTATTCAAATTATTAAAGTTAATAGGTATAATTTACTTTTATAGTATTCAATAAAGCGTTATCTATCAATAAGTATAGCGACTTACATACTGCAATAGTTACGGAATACTATTAGCCGTTTACACTGTAAGTATCGAAAAAAATGACAAGTACTAAAACAAAGATGTTGCGTCAGTAAACTCTGAGACGTCATTTTACAACCAAACACCATACAATATAGTCAAAAGAGGTTATAATTATGTTCTGCCGCGCGGTGAGCGAACTGTAGCGTTTCACTCGGTCATCACCCAACCCATTATCTCGCTCACCCGCCGTGACAGTCGCGATCGTTTCGAGAAACACTGGTACCTTTTTGTGTTCATAAATTATCTTAACACGTTGCGTTATTAGATGTTTACGATCGTAAAATTAATTGAAATTATTGTTGGTAAATTGCATTTTTTGTGTGTCGCTTGATTACTCGGCACTGGCGCTTACGTGTATAGTAAGTTTTTATCAGAGTTTGTATGGATAGTTACAGCGTTGTCTATGTTTGCTACCAGTGTGCAGTCACTGTTGCATAAAAGAACATTATGAATAACGCAACTACTGCACATACTGAGATTTAATATAATGTCTCAGAATAACTAGTGCATAATTTAAAAAAAGTCTATCCTAGATCAACACAAGATTTCTTCGATAATCTCATAATACCATCGCTAATATAACCTTATTTACTATTCAAAATTGCATATTTCACATTCAAAACACTTCACTACGCAAACACATTGTCGATTAAAAGCTAAAGCCTTCTCTACATAATTGAAACGTACGGAGGCGGGCGGTTAGAAACTTTTATCGCAGTATCTTCACCTATAATATTCAAATCCATGCACCGTACCGTGAATATTGCTTCGGCGGCAGTAGGGTTCCCGTGCTAAAACATGCAGTTTCCGGACTTTTTGAAAATAGAATTTAATCCTTCCTTACATAGTATAAAACAAAGTCGCCCGTCGTCTCTGTACGCGATTAACTCAAAAACTACCGAACGGATTTCGACGAAATTAGGTATGGAGATAGTTTGAGACCCTGGGAAGGTTTTAGGCTACTTTTTATCTCTGGAAAATATATAGCGAGGGTTTTATCTCGGAAAAACTATTTCACGCGGGCGAAGCCCGCGAGCAGAAGCTAGTTATACATAAGAAACAAGATAAAACTACGTGCAGTTTCCGAAATTTCAAAAATAGAATAACTGTTTAATAATGGCACAAATTAAATGCGACGCTTTAAATAAAATCATAATGCGTCAATCTTGTTATAGCCACTGCACTGGTATTATAAACTTGTTTGTAAAAATTTAAGAGTACGGTCTTATATAATCTTTTGTCATATTTCCTTCACTAATAAACATTTTCTGTACCGTGAATATTCCTAGTGCAATAAGAGGGTTACCGCGATAAAAGATCTAACCAAAGTATAACTATCTAAATATTTATACTGTTTCATACAGCTCCCGGAATAAACAATTAAAAATGGCGTAGTAATTTAAATAAGCTCTCATCTAAATGCCACTGATTGTGTAAGAAGTTTGTTTGTAAAATGTTCTTACACGGGTGAGCTGCGGCTTGCAAATTGCAATCAATAAAAATACAGGCATCTAAAAGAACATATAATTCGCAATATTAACAATGAAAGAAAAAGAAGATGCTGTACTTATAATACAATGGAGTAAACTTTTTAACACATACGTGTTCCGGATAGGTATAGTTATCCGGGAAATTCCGGATGCATAGGGATCACACAAGGAAGCTACGGAAAATGATCGGATACGGTCTAACCATTCTTTTGGGAATGAACAACGCGTCGAGAGCCATTTTGTGATTTAACAGGTTCTACATTTTTGAAAACGTTTGTACCTTTGATTTAATATGGATGATTTTAGTACGACGCTCTGAGACCCCGGGGTCGAATCCCTGGTCGGGCATTCATATTGGACTTTTCTACTCAGTGTCAGCCCGGAGTCTAACATATCGACGGTTCGCGGGCTAGTTGACTTAAGCGACATTTTTTGCGACATTGAGTTTTATGCATATTTGGAATCAGCACATTTTCCTTCGTTTTATGGACATCATATTTTCAAGTGTAGATATCACGCCCACATTTCACCAGCATTTTTAAGTTTCATGAAATGGCAGAGTTCAACAGCGAATATCGAAATAAAACAAGTTTTTGGCTTTTATCGTGGTTTTTTAGGTTTTTATTTTATTCACCTTTCGAAAACTTTCCATACGCTAACATTCGCGTAAACATAAGAAATCAATGGTATAATTTTTTTTTAAGTAGAAGAAATCAATAGTATTTATTTTTTTATAGACAGATAGTCGTATTACATATTCTCCACGCATAGATATCGTATCAAGAAGGAATTACAGGAATGCCACATTAAAGACCTTTAACCGTGAAGAATACACTCAGACTGACGTCTTCGGCTGACGTCATGCTAAGCTCTCAGATTTATAGCAAGATGCATTGATAATTGAAACTAATTGAATCAGGGACTCTAGATTGTAGAATGGAGTGCGGTTGTTTTTATTAAAACGCTCGCTTGATGGTAAGCTTTTAACCAACTACAAAAACGAGATTCTATATTCGACCCGTACGTATGTTTTTATGTCCGCGTTATTTTCTCACAAACTACTGATCCGATTTGGATCGGGTTTTTCATAATAATTTATTAACCAGAATAACAAATTACTCTTTCATAATAGGTACTATGATCCTGTAGGTTGCATCAATTAAAACTAAAATATTGCTTTTCATAATCTGCAATAAAATTTATTACAATTCCAAATCTTAGTATTTCCAGTCTTAAATTGTGCAAACAATTATGAACTTGTCAAAACAGATTCAACAGGTTGTTGACTAACGACTGACTCAATCTGAGCCGGTCGTTAGTTAAATTTTAATTAACAATCGCCTTTGGATTCTGTAAATGGCAGTAAGTTTGAACTATGGCTTGTAGAACATGACAATTTTAATTAAATTCAAAAACAAATGAATTAGGGCAAAATGTATTTATATGATACCAGATTTTGATCGAGGCTTCCTCCGCGAGTCTTTTTCTCTATAACGTTTTTACCGAACTTTTCCTTTATAAGGCCATGGTCTACCTGTCTGCCAAAATTTATTTTAAGTCTGAGAACTAAGGCAAAACTTCAGCTACGTGCAAATTGTAACCATAACATCTAATTCTGGATTACATATCCAACTTCTTCCTACTACCATAAACATCGCAGATTCGCGTCAAATTATTCCCAGACGGTCACAGATGATAGCCGTGTCACGCGACTTTCCCCGCTTGTGAATGTCACGGCTGAGCGGTTACAAGGCCAACGGTCGTCCGCGAGTTTCATCTAATTATGTATTTCGATATACTTTTTTGTATTTAATGTCTGAAAGATTACTACGTTCAAAAATTCCAAAGCATACATTTATATCTGAAATTAGTTATAAATTTTCTAAATTATCCCTAGTAAGTCGAGGGGTAATCAGTAGGTAGGCAAAGGGTTCGCATATTTTTTTTGTAATTTGACACAGACACAGATTCCAATACAGAGCATTTTACTTCTTCGAAAAAATCTCATAAATGTCCTACCTAGAAATCGACCCTTCTACCCTTTCGAGCTCAGTCCTCACAGTCTCTAGATAATGCAATATGTAATTTATCTAGAAAGTAGATAGTATTAAGAACCGCTGTCAACAAGCACTACCCAATGTCTACCAGTCTATTGGGCTTATTGTAACAATAGTGTATTTATTAACCCTTGAGGAAACAAAGGCTCTACTAAGCTGCACACTGTAGATAACATTTAACTATGTCGCTAAACCCTTCTTTGTTCTGTCACAATGGCTTTCCTGAACCTTCGGTCACATGGGTACAAGTGTTTTGTCCGTTTTTAATTAATAATACGAGGAAGTTGCGTAAAAATAAGCGCTGTGCATATACAGTAGCAATTACATCAAAAACTATGTTACTACTGCTGAGCACGACGCTAATTATTATCCTGAGACAATACCATTATGTTTTACATTGCCATTGTTAAAGAATAATACATTTATGAATGGATAAGCCCTTTGTCCAACGCGAGATTTGAAAGGCCGCTATAATCTTGGCAATGGCAAAAGAACACAACATCTCTTGTTATTCGATATTACAGTACTCTATTGATCTTATTCATAAACAATTTATAAAACTATTTTAGTTATAGAATGTTTTGTCTTCTTCCTTCAAACTCAAATCAAAATTCGTTCGAAGAAGACAAAACATACGTAAGATGACAAAATAAACTCCACCATACTAAGTATAAATAGGAAATTAACTGTTTACACAACGTTCTTATCATATGCTAATGTCAAGGAAATGGTAAAACGCATTACGATAACGTGCCATATGAACGGACCTTTATAACTTATCTTCTGAGTCACAACTGACAACGTTTGAGTTGTGTGCAGTGTGGGTTCCGAGAACAACTAATTGTTTTACTCGGCGTAATATTAAGGAGCACCATTCACGGGAACACGGATGCGACTAAACATTGAAATGGAGGAAGAATAAAATACTAAATGATGGTTTAATTTTCAGAGGATATTGATAGAACGTATAATCAGAAAAATATTTTTATTAAATAGTCTGGTATATATTTTTTAATATCTCCTCAATACAAAAAATAATTATTATAAAGAAGTCTTATTCATTTTTATTTCACCATCATTGTGGCTTTAAATGCGATGCAAAACATCATCAAATGACCGTCTTACTCATACTTATTCTTACTTTCCTTTTAATATAAAAGATTCATTTCTTAACTTTTATTTTATTCTTTATTCCCTAACATTCGTATAAAGCTAACTCTATCACTGGTAGCCCAAGATAGAGGCTATACATAGTTTGGGCACCCCTGGAACTATTGGTATTTAAGATCTCATAGTTTAATATTAATTTATTTTGTCTCCGTAACTCTATTTAATCGATAAAAGATTTCAATTTATAGACAACTAACTTTATCAGCTCTCAATTTAACCCATTCACTAAGATTATATTCATGCACTCACTCAATGGCAGGCCATTCACGTTACCAACACAGTCCAATATAAAGCCTGCAATGAAATTATGTAACTATGTAAATAATTAGCATGAACGTCACGATATGCCTTCAAATTATTAATTACGATACTTTCATTTCTTATGTTTGAAGAAAATAGTTGTGTAACTCTCTCATATTTTTAAAAGTACATTAGTTTTATTAACATACTAGACTTGTGCTCGCGGCTTCACCCGCGTGAAAAAGTTTTTCGGGATAAAAATATTTTCCCGGGATAAAAAGTAGCCTATGTGTTAATCCAGGACATGATCTACCCGTGTGCCAAATTTCATCGAAATCCGTTCAGTAGTTTTTGAGTTTTTTCGTTGCAAACATAATTACGTACAAATCATTCCTCTTTATAATATTAGTATAGATTAGTATATTAGTATAGATTACATTCTCCAAAAATACAGAACAATAATCAAGAGTATATCACTTAACACTGGGATTTATAGATTTATTTTACTTCTTAGTTTATAATTAATATCATTGTATGTCAGTTGTGTCTGTGACAAATAAAATACTTTTCTTTCTTTCTTTCTTCTTTCTATTTATCCTCATATTATGGACCAAGTAAATTATTATTATTTTTAACTGTAGACTTTTACAAACAAAATTAGATTTATTAAAAATATTTAGGCTAAAAGACAATCCTACATTTTCTTCAGGATGTCAAATGGAAGTTTCAACGATGATATTCAGATCTTTGCAAAAGCAGGGTTTCAAAAGATTATACTAATAAAAAAATGCGGAGTGCAACTAATTAGAACGGCGTTGACATACATTTCTTTGAAATTGAAGAAATGCTGTGATATTTTAATTAAAGACGTAATTTGATTTAGCATGCGTACGCTAATGAGAAATGTTTTTTTCCCTTTTAAACTAAAGGCTTATAAGGTACACGAGTAGTATGTAGAAGGAAAAATATGTGAACTTTTGATTACTTCTTACTAATATTATAAATGCGAAACTTACTGAAAAGGTTTAGATGATGTTTGTATGTTTGTTAATAGTAAACGCAGAAACTACTAAACGAATATGGATGTTTGGTACACAGATAGATCATGTCCTGTATTAACACATAGACTTTTTCTCCCGGTAATTTGCTCCCATGGGAATTATAGATATTTTTTATCTGATTCTTTAAGTTATTGGCGTCGTACTGTGTTTTAGAGACTTTTGTAGCGGGAGACTTTGCACGCGGGCAAAGCCGCGTACAACGCCTAGTAACCAATAATCGTTAAGGAAAACTAAAAACATCACAGCTTCTTAATATCCGGTTGAGTATACGAAAACGCGCATCGATCGTGATGTGAATGCAACGCCTTACGAGCGCACATGACTCACCCGAGCTATTGATCATCGACCACCGGGCGAGTATCGATTCTAACTTCTTAAGACTGTAATCGAATATTATATTTACACCTGCCTGGCTTGACTGCCTCGGTAGCGTAGTTGTATTACGGTACGACTGCAATGCTGAGGTATCGGGTTCGATCAGCGGGTCGGGCAAAGTGATATTGGATTTTTCTGCTCAGTTTCAGGCCAGAGTCTGGAATTAGTGCCCAATATGGCGGTAGGCTCGGCCCCTTTCACATCATGGGACGGAATACGCACGGCGAAAAGTGGGTGTATTAGTTGCGCCTCTGCCTACCCCTTCGGGGAATAAAAGATATAATACAATACATAATTTACTTGAATTGTTGTTTCTGGCATTGACGCTCAAGTGGTAACTCTACTCTTAAGACTTAGGAGATTCGCTTTTCCACCTAATTATTTTTAAAGTTAAACTGTTTATCATCTCTACAATTATTAAACTGTCGTACGACACGCATCGATCTTGCTATGAATGGGGAGCTTGTGCGCACGTGACTCAGTGCTGAGCTATTGATCATACACCGGGTGCCATATCGATTAACTACTCACGACTTAGTTTTACTGTTTACTCCAAACTCTGGAATTCGTACCTGATATAAAATCTAGGGTAATATAAATTATTTATTTCGAGAATATTAAAGATAAAATAAGATAGAGTTTCCATTCTGAGATCTAAATAAAGATACATACATACTCACTCACGCCTTTTATCGCCGAAGGGGTAGGCAGAGGCGCAACTGGTGCACCCACTTTTCGCCGTGCAAATTCCGTCACATGATGTTATAGGGGGGCGAGCCTATCGCCATATCGGGCACAAATTCCAGACTCTGGGCTGATACTGAATAGGAAAACCCATTATCGCTTTGCCCAGCCCGGGGATCTAACCCGAGACCTCGGCATTGCAGTCGACAGTCGTACCGTAATACAACTACGCCACCGAGGCAGTCCTAAAAATAATAAAAAGGGCAGAAAAAATTATGGGATTAAAATTTTTCGTCGAATTAGGGTTGTGCTTGTTGCTTCTTGAGCCGTTCCCTCGGCTGATAAAAAAACATAATAATACTATGTTACTTTTACCCTACACTTTGTTTTACTTAGTGAACACACGACACAAGACATCGATATTACATTGAATGCGACGCCTTACGAGTGCATATGACTCAGAGCTTTTTTGTAGGGGGTGACGAGCTATTCATCCTCAAATAGGGCTGCCTATCGATTGTTTACTACTCGAGTAATGGTTACTCCCAACCCTACTCTTGAAACCTTGTTTGATTGTAATTTACCTTTGTTTTTGTCAATTTGTTGTATGACGCAATATGTACAACAAGTCCATATTGCGTCATGCCAGGTTCCAGTAAGCTTAATGCACACACAATATAACGACTTTATAAGAAACTAGCTTTTGCCCGCGGGTCAGCCTGTATGAAAATGCTTTTACGGGATAAAAGTCCCGCTTTATATTTTCCCGGGATACATAGCCTATATATCCCGGGAAGAGCAAAAAGAAACGAAGCGGCGATATCCTACTTGGGAGTGGAACGGACTGCCGAGACGAATGTCCGCAGGTTCAAAACCCAAGGGCACACACTCTGACTTTTCTAAAAAAAAAGTTATGTGTGTATTCTTTGTGAATTATCGCTCGCTTTAACGGTGAAGGAAAACATCGTGAGGAAACCTGCATACCTGGAAGTTCTCTGAGTTTCGAAGGTATGTGAAGTCTGCCAACCCGCACTAGGCCAGCGTGGTGGACTAAGGCCTTAACCCTCTCAGTTGTAGAGGAGGCCCGTGCTCAGCAGTGGGCAGTATATAATACAGGGCTGGTATGGTACGATATATAGCCTATAGCACTCAGGAGTAATATAGCTTCCTATTAGTGAAATAATTTTCAAAATCGGTCCAGTAGTTCTAGAGATTAGTTTGTAGGTTTGTAAGGGACAAACCTACAAACAAACAAACTTTTCATCTTTATAATATTAGTATGGATATAAATATACATGTAACGATATTTTAGATATGACTACTATGTATGGATAAATCGTTTAACACTTTCACCTAACCTTAAAAATAGGTTATTTGTACTAAATCTCCTTGATGTAGGGTAACAATGAGGTTCTTGGTTTGATTTCTATGTCGCGCAATTAATGTGGACCTTTCCAACACGAACTGCCCAAGACTGTGACCTTCAGAGGGAGATTGACCTCATATAGGTGAACTTTGGATTATAAAGAACTGCCTGGCACTGAAGTGCACGTTTTACTACACCAGAGATTCGTTTCATAATGCCAATTAATTACACTGGCATATATCCTTCAAACCACAATCCTCGTTAACCCCTTTCCGTCAATACATTGTACATTTCCGTCTAACTCGCATCATTAAAAAATATAGCTATATCCCTAAACCTACATATCTTCAGTTAGCTATGCAACCTCAACGAGCAAAAACGAGCTAGGTTAGGTCAGGCAGTGACACCTTTCCACTGATTGACGTGAGAAAGATGCGGCACACATACCTTCCTAATTAGATCTGCTGAGACAACCGGTCGGATGTAAAAACTCGTCCAGCGCCCGGATTCTGAATGGACGTTGATTAAGCTGGTTTTGTTGGCTTGCATAATTATTTTATTAATAAGGATAGATGTTTAGTCTAAGATTTACTGCCTCGGTGGCGTAGTTGCATTACTGTACGAGTGCTATTCTGAGGTTTCGGGTTCGATCCCCGGGTCGGGCAGTGATATTGGATTTTTCGATTCAGTATCAGCCCAGAGTCTGAAATTTGTGCCCGATGTGGCGAAAGGCTCGCCCCCTATCACATCATGGGGGGCCCGAATACGCACGGCGAAAGGTGGGTGCATTAGTGCGCCTCTGCCTACCCCTTCGGAGATAAAAGGCGTGAACGTGTATGTATAAGATTTATTAATGGGGATTGGAAATAAACGAGAAGGGAATAAGTGATAATTTCTGACTACAATGCCAGGAGGATTATTTTATTTTACCAAAGCTTATGACAGGGACTAAACTGCGTCTGAATATAAATAATTGCAGTCCAAATATGTCAACCACCAAAACTTTGCGGTGATTATCCTTCATCAAGACAATTTAAAAAAGCGACTAGCGGTAGGCAACGTCTTGATTTTTCCTCTGGCATAACCGATATCTATGTGCGAAGGTGACCCACTTACCACCAAGTTGACAGTTGGCTCATTCATTCTGCTACATACGAAACCAATAAGAAAATAATCTTTACCGAAAGCTAATTTACCGACAAACAATGCCAACCTAAATAAATTTTAAAAGCGATTCTATCAAGCATAAGTGACATCTTGACAATGTATTCTTATTACAACTCTTTTATCTATCTACTTTTTTATCCGTGAATCATATTCAGCGACTCCATTTGTGTGGGCAACGCGCCAAACTTCACTTTCCGCGCAAAATTGCACACGTGATTGCAAACGTGAGTCATTATTTGAAGGGTCTTTTAGAAATAATGGGAGCTCTGGATTTGGAAGAGGTTTTAAAGAAAATGCTCTATATGAAGATGTTATAGTATGACCCATTTCGGACTAGCATAATTCTTGCGGTCGCGATCGGTTTTGTGGCAGCAAATTTGATCTTTGAACTATGATGTTCTGGTTTGATTCCCAAGTCAAATTACGTACATTCATATTAGTTTTAACTCAGTATTGGAATATGATATGGATAGTCTCGGCCCTATGTGACATATGTCAGGAATGTGGGTGCACCAGTAGCGCCTCTCCCTAACCCTTTAGATAAAACCTTGAGCAAATGCATGTTTTCCTGGTAACCTTTGAGGACGCAACGTTCATTGTTATTGTATAATATAAGACCGCATTTATGTATTTTCATTATAATATTCATCATCCAGCATGTAATATAATCGCTACAAAACATTCAAGCTCGCGTTGGTTTTTGCGTGTTTTTTTCGTAAAACCAGTATTCACTTGATCTCGTTTTGATCTAGTTGGGTCTATTATTAGCATATTATTGACAGTTCATTGGACCTTTCGAGAACCGTGGACACGATATTTTTGCTCAACAGACGCAATTGCCTTCGGGTCTTAATGACCGATTTAAGAGTACCTAGTTAAGTAAAGATCACAAAAATGAGACCGAGTCTGCAATACTACTGACATTTTAAATTGCTATAAAGGCAATAAAGATAAAACACATCCTTACTTATTATTTAAAAACAAAGTCCCCCCTTTGCGTCTTAACGCAATAAGCTCAAAAACTATAGAACGGATTTCGATAGAATTTGGCATGGAGATAATTTCAGATCCTGGGAAGAAATATAGCGGGACTCTTATTCTGGAAAAACTCTCCCACGCAGGCGAAACCGCGAGCAAAGCTAGTAACCTATAAAAATCGCCGGCGAACCAAGCCAATGAAGAACGATTGACTATATCTCTACCAGGAATAGACGAAGTAGTCCTAGAGAACGATCAGTAGCGAGAACTGCAAATAAGAAGGACAATGTGCTATTAGGATTTCGAGCTTCAATACATATTATGTAGAATGCATATTGTTCATCGATTATAGTTCGCTTCAACGGCTATGACAAACACCGTGAGGAAACCTATATATCTACAAATTCTTCATAAAAATGATGCGACACGCAGTAGTTCAGGAGACGAGTTGGACCCTCTCAGTATTAGATGAGGCCCGTATCCTGCATATATAATACAGGGCTGTTGTCATTATTATCATAAGTATAGCTGTGTATTCTCTCCATCCGTCTCCTAAGTATATTACACACTAACATACATTACACAAGTATAAGGCATTACATTGTGTTACAACTGAAACATTACGTTGCCCAATTGTGTGGAGACAATGGTGCCGCGTCGGCAGTGTTGGGAAATTGTATTTTATTGCCAATCTCTGTACATTATAAATGTTATTACACGGTATTTATAAAATGATGAACCGAGTTACTCGTCCGATGACGCCACTACTGTTCACAAAGAAGTGACAAATCCAAGGCTGGGCGGTAGTAATAAGTCACTTTCTCCGCGAAAAAAAAAAAAGGTCTTTAAATTGAACCACAGCATAACATTGTGCTCGTTACCCTAAGACATGGATGCAGTGAATTTGGCGTCTTTCAAACTGGAACTTGCTGACGGCTTCGAATCAGTTATAAAGAATCTCTCGTAAACATTATAGCATTTCTATGGGACGTTAGATTGATAGCATTTACTAGAGTTGCCTTGGCAGTAACATTTGGAAGTATAATAGCCGGCAAACAACTTGAGCACAAAAACGTGAGAGGGGAGTTCTGGTGAATTTGATTTGTTCGCAAGTAAAGCTACTCTTAAGTACAAAAAAATCCCTCACCACGCGGTATACTCATTCTAAATAATCCATAGCTATCATTATCTCGGCACATTTACGAGGTAGCAGCTGCAAGCAACAATTGGAAAAACTATATTGTTTTTGTTTTAAATATGGGCGATAATCATTTACAATCAATTGTCCCACTAGCTCATTTACTAGCTATAAAAAAAATCCTTCGACAGTTCGGAGCTTAAACATAACTTAATTTTGCCGAAATGAGACAATCGCTGTAAAGCCTCGTACAATGAGTGAAACGTAATCCAATATAACAATCTAGTTAGTGTAATACCAGATTATGTGTTTAGCGTTATTTCGTACACACGACAACAATGGCGGCTGTTTTATTGTTATAAATAGCTAGCTTTAGCCCGTGGTTGCGACCGCACGATTATTTTTTTATTGCCTAAATAGGAAAACGAGCATGCGGTCCGCATCATGGTGCCCGTCGCCCATGGACTTTAAACAATGGAAGGGTCACAGCCAATCCGATGCCTACCGGGAAATAAAAATCATGTCCTAGTCTTAAATGTAGTCTTTTTTGAAAATAAAAATGCGTAGGTTTTCGCAATATTTTTTTTTATGATATAGGGAGGTAAAACTAGCATACGATCCAACTTATGGTAAGTGATCACCGCCGCCCATGAACATCTGCAATACCAGGGGGCATAGAGATGCGTTGCCGGCCTTTTAGGTGGGAATACGCTCTTTTGTGGAAGGTCGCCAGGTCGTATCTGTCCAGAAATGCTGCTGGCGGCATTCCATAGTTCCACGTGGTAAAAAATTACAGCAGAAACGTACTGTGGTGGATTGCCAACCTCCGAGGCGATGTGGATGGAATTTGGAGTTTTGCCGCGTTGTACGGTGATGGAACTTAGCAGCAGGAATAAGTCCGAACAATTCTTCAGAGCACTCCCCGTGGTAAATGCAATAGAGAATGCAGAGCGATGCTACATCTCTACGCAAAGCCAAAGGATCAAGCCGATCGGAAAGAATACGGTCTTCGACGATACGAGCTGCCCGACGTTGAATGTAGTATGAAGTCGTATCTCTGTTTTTAATCTGAATGTACTAATTATAGTTATTAGTCTATACTAATAATTTACGGGCACAATTCCTATATTCATACCTTTGCCAAAGAAAAAAAACCTGTACCCCTTGCACTATTTGCGCCTCTCCCTTGGGAACATTATTCAAACTATGAACATTAATCAAATTTACAATATGCACACATATTGCAAGTTAATCTATAACCTTGACTGCTATCGTCTCCATCACATCCAGTATTTGCATATCTGTTTGTCCATCGTATTGACACGTATTAACATACTGATAGTCAGTTTGTTTGTTTTGTTATTTAGTTATATTTGTGTGGCAAAGTAGCACCTCCATTCATACAAATAGGAATAATATAAGGTAGTTCATATTGACGATATATCATTTATTTCTAGGCAAAATTGATTTTTGTGCAGAAATGATGCGTCGACTTAGTCGGATTAGTACCACTGTTATCATTTTACGCCGGTTTTTGATTTCCTCTTTCTACAGAGTGGTAATTTTAAGTATTGGTGACTACACATTCCATGGGAGGTATTGATAAATCAATCTCACGTTTGAATAAAATCTCACCATCATCATCAGCCACATGACGTCCACTGGTGAACATAGGGCATAGTAAAATCTCAAGTAGACATTTAATGTATTTAACTATTTAATAAACCAAGCTTAAGCTGTCCTTTAAGAGCTTGTTCTCAGCTGAGTAAGCGCTGCTACACAAACAAAACTTAGCTGTCAAAATTCGTTACATACTGTAACTTAAGATGTCATTTGAGTTGATGTTAATATGGCTTTATTAAAAAGCAACTATCTTAAGATGCTGACCTTAATTTAACAGCGTCTCAACTGATATCGCACTTCAGAGCGAAATTGAGTAGCATCTATTAATACAGTCCCATATGTCTAGTGAGCTACCTTTTGGAACTTTGCTGTATAGTTCCAGCCCCCAGGCGTGAGAACCCAGTGCAATAATTACATCATCAAACAGTGATTACCAGTGTATCAGTATCGTACAACGTTAATTACAATGTAATCATGTAGGGCGCGTCAGTCGTTCCGTAATTTGCGATTACCGCGCTCAACTCTTCCTGGTTACATTCCGCTGGATATACTATATTTTAATAAAGATTGATTCTGAGAAAATCTTGTGTTTGATTTGTTTCGGAATAAGTAAGGGTCATTGGCTGGGTGTACGCATATTCACGCCTTTTATTCCCGGAGGGTAGTCAGAGGCGCAACTAGCGCACTCAATTTTCGCCGTGCGTATTCCGTCCCATGATGCGATAGGGTGCGAGCCTATCGCCATATCGGGCACAAATTCCAGACTCCGAGCTGATACTGATTAAAAAAATCACTTTGCCCGACCCGGGGATCGAACCCGAGACCTCAGCATTGCAGTCGTACCGAATACATCTACGCCACCGAGGCAGTCAGTGGCTGGGTGTAAACTATCATAATCACGAGTCAACGAGACAAACAAAAATTTAAATTACATACAGTTATATTATAAAAAGATTTTTCGGGCACCATAATCGCTTGTGCGACAAAGCCCTTACTTAATAAAAAAAAAAAAAAGATTTTTCAACAAATTTTAGTTTAATTGTCACTAGTATAAGAGTTGAACTATTAATTAACTTTCTAAGTAATCACGAAACGCTCATAAGATTATCACAATAAAAAAAGTAAAAGCTGAATGTCTGTAACGGTCAAGGCAAGTGGGAAACCTTATACACGAAATATTATTAATACTAAACCATTAATTAGAAACACATATAGTACTCAAATGAGATTATTTACTTAGGATTTTCATGCGATCGCTCAAGCAACTATGAAGTATCAAATTATAGATATGATATATGAACAAAACACAAAAAGATGAAATAAATACATTACTAGTATACAATCGACTCTTAATCGATTAAAAATCGATGATAAATAATTTCAAGTTTCGTAATAATCAACTAACAATACTTTAAATCGTTTACTTTCGATTGTTTGCTATAATCAGTTACAATTTACTGGTGGTAGGTCTCTCATATGTGTACCTAAGAGTCCGTCTGGGTGGGTACCACTGCAATGTCTATTTCTAACGCGAAGCAGCAGTGTGCATGCACTGTTGTGTTTCGGTTTGAAGGACATTGAAGCCAGTGTAACTACTGGACATAATGAGACTTAACATCTTAGGTCTCAAGATGACGAGCGCAGTGGAATGCTTCACAGTACTCTGTAAGTCAAGGTGCTGGATGGTGTTGCTACTGTTTATGAGTGGTCGTATCGCTTACCATAAGGCGAACGGCATGCTCGTCTCGTCATTCAATGCAATAAAAAAAAAATTAAATATACAATCAAGCAACATCAAACAGCATTAATGTAATTGAAAAGAATTTTGGACTATATCAGAAACCCTTAACACACAAGTGACACGTAAATACAAACAATGGAAACAAACCTCAAAATCAAAACAATGGCTCAAAGTTATATTAATAGGATTATGAGAAGTGACGTCACTATCTGAACTGCCAGCAGAAGCCTGACGTTTAAAGAGCTTATAATTTAAGGCGGGGTTCTGAAAACAGCGGATTATAAGAGCGATAAATAAAAAAATACTAATGAATGAAAACTAATAAAAAGGATCGTGTATTGAAGCTATTCTTTTAGGTATGTACATGAAGGTACCAAAAATCTATAAATGTTCGGTATGGCCCCTATTAAATGCATGCATACCAGCCCTGTATTATATACTGCCCACTGCTGAGCACGGGCCTCCTCTACAACTGAGAGGGTTAAGGCCTTAGTCCACCACGCTGGCCTAGTGCGGGTTGGCAGACTTCACATACCTTCGAAATTCAGAGAACTTCTCAGGTATGCAGGTTTCCTCACGATGTTTTCCTTTACCGTTAAAGCGAGCGATAATTCACAAAGAATACATACATAACTTTTCAGAAAGGTCAGAAGTGTGTGAATTGGGTTTTGAACCTCCGGACATTGTCTCGGCAGACCGTTCCATTTCCAACTAGGCTACCGCCGCTATTACATGGGACAAAAAAACTCGGCAAATTTTGGTGCCATAATGGACATCTCACTCTTTTCAGTATAACTATTAACAACATAACCCGAGCTTACGTATACGTAACAGAAGTCGCAAAAAATATCTTTGTCATTAAGCTAAACAGCCACGATCATTCAACTTTAGTCCAAAAAGACAACAGTCAAAATTTTAATCATTATAATTCTATGGTTACTGCCAGTTTCATAGCCCGTGAAGAAGAGTCGACGTCCGATCTCATAATTACTTCCGAAAGATTTTCGCCGTTGATAAAAATCAGCGGTAAGTGCTGACCCGGCGCCTTTCACCATCCGCCACCTACCAGCCGTCACTTTGTCTTAACGCTTGTTAAACTCAATTATGCTTTGACTAGAGATTTGACCTAGCTTCACCTCGGTTTTTAAAATGGGCACTTATTTTCGTGTAGTCTGAAATTTACCTACCAAATTATGCTATAAAAATACTTTCCTAATATCCACTCCATTCCTAATTATCATTTCCATGTCTTTAGTTACTTTATTACTGTTATCTAAGTGAATGGACCATTTATAGAATATATGCGATCTAAAATTATTCAAATCTCTAGGGAAACTCATACAAAACGCATCTGAACGTGGAATTAATTAGTATGTCACCAAAGTTTCTTTGAGAACGTATGTGGGGCGCAAATTAGCAGGGTCTCAGGGACCATTAGCACGTGCCTCGAGGCTTCAAGGGGTCCTTCGCAAACTTTCCGCTTCCTCGAAACGTTTTAATGTAGCATACATTTTAGACCGACATAAATACGACATGGCCAAACACAGTTATTACAGAGGAATGGCGTATTTTTGTGGATTATTTTTCCGACCCAAATATCGACCAATAGAATTGCACCATTCGACGTCACGTGGTACAACCTACATGGTATTATACTGACAATTTTTTTTGAATATTTTCTCTGGTCGTTACTATACATTATGAAACAATTTTTTTTGAATATTTTCTCTGGTCGTTACTATACATTATGAAATTCTTATTTGTTGACTGTTCATTTCATCTCATGGTGCAATTCTATTGGCCGACATTTGGGACGGAAAAATAATCCCCCGAATACCACACGAGCTTCAAAATTATCTGGCATTTCCCTCAAGGTTCCCTGCAAACAAATAAAGTCGTTTTTCAGGAAAAATCACTCGCGCTTCGCGCTCGTGATTTTTTAACCTGAAAACTCCTTCATTTGTTTGCAACGAACCTATCGGAAAATACCCGATAATTTTGAAGCTCTTGTGGTATTATATGTGATTATATTTACGTCAATATTCTCAAATTTGGTACAAGCGTAATTTTTAGAGCTATATGAACACTTTTTTAAAAGAGCTGACGCGCTTTAAATGCTCCTACGCGCAGAAAATATATTCTTTTTAATTATTCCACGACTCTCTGAAACATTTTAACTCTTTATAGACATCAAAACAACTTAATTATGTGCAAAACTCATAAACCTATTGTTAGATCAATGCGACACAATGACTACCAAATAACACTGCTTTAATGGTTCTTCTTTCACTTTATTTACTGAATAATCACATTAACTCAATCCTTTGACCTGCAGAGTGTTCGTCTTCACTCTTCGTTCACGAATGTTCCCAATCTTGCTTCAACCTCCCTTTTTATACACAATTCAGTAGAGGGGAGACTCTTAACAGGAAGTCCTTTACTTAATGATTAAATAAAATGTAACAGAATACAGATAAAATGCAATTCATATAAATTTATGTAAACTAGAAATTAATTTGAATAAATATTAATTAAGTGACAATTATAACAACTTTATAAACTTTCTAAGATTTAAATCTCTTACTAATAACAAAAATTATAAGCGGGTAATTGTCTAATCAAAATACTTGCTTTATTTTTAATTTAATCAACTCTTATTTTATATTATACTTGTTATACAAGTGATTAACATCTTACTTATAACAGATCGTCCATCCTGACCAAATTTGCTTCCACGCAAATTATTCTACATGTGAATTAGCGCTCAGAATTGTTCACCTGTAAATAATTAAATATTAATAAATAATTATGTTAATATAATGAATCATAATATATGATCGAGTGATGCATGATAACATCTTATGAATTGACTATGACAACAATCATGCTCATCAGAAATAAAGGCCCATAATTATATAACTGTCCTTTTTATCATCGTCTGGACTGACGGCCCATTATTATAGTAGTACAATTGTCCCTTTTTTATTGCCAGGTCTGACGGCCCATATTTATCCCAATTATATAACTGTCCTTTTTATCATCGTCTGGACTGACGGCCCATATTTATCCCAATTATATAACTGTCCTTTTTATCATCGTCTGGACTGACGGCCCATATTTATCCCAATTATATAACTGTCCTTTTTATCATCGTCTGGACTGACGGCCCATTATTATAATCATATAATTGTCAGTTATATCATCGTCCAGAAGAAATGCCCATAAAATTTGGTGCTATATTATACTATTTAGTTTATATGACAACTAACTCATTATTAAATGTACCTCTGATATTATCCTTCCAGTAAATCTATAAGTTCTTCGGTACTATCTACTTGCGACTCACTGGTATCGCTATTACTTCCATTATCTTCTGCAAAACGTCTTAAAGCATCTGATGCTACCGTTGCTTGATATTTCTTATATCCTTTTAAACCCTTAATTGACCCTATCAAATAACGATCGTTTCCCAGTACCTTTTTAATTTTATATGGTCCACTGTATTTTTCTTTTAGTTTTCGAATGGATTCTTTATTTTTTTCCTGTGCTCCTTTCCATAAAACATAATCCCCAATTTTGTATTCCGTTGGTTTTCTTCGCTTTTCGTCAAACCGTTTCTTCATATAAGCAGATGCTTTCTCCATATTTCGGGTGGCTTTTTCTTTAATTTGAGATGCTGTAGATTCATCATCATAACGATTTGATGACATGCCTTGAAATTTGGATCGCTTAGCGTGAAACATGAGTCGGTAAGCAGCAAAACCGGTAGATGAATTCACAGTATTATTTATTCCCCATATTACTTTATCTAAACATATCACCCAATCTCGTTCATCAGTTGTGCTTTTGTTAATGGCTTCCAATATGGTTCTATTAAATCTCTCCACTTGACCATTAGATCGGGGAGATGCAATAGCATTAATAATATGTTTAATTTGATTTGTGGAACAAAAGTGTTTGAATCTTTTGCTCGTGAAAGCTGTTCCGCTGTCAGATATTAACCTTCTTGGGTAGCCAAAATAACAGAAAATTTCACGCAACTTTTCCTCTGCTTCCACAGATTTTGTAGTTTTAGTGGGTTGAGCCCAAACAAATTTAGTATAAGAGTCTACCATAACAAAGAGATATGAAAAGCCTTTGCTGCTTTTACAAAATGGTCCTAAGTGGTCAATATGTAAGGTGTCCATTGGTTCAGCGATTTTCTGTATAGGGTGTAAAGTTCCTTCTGGTTTACCGTATTGTCCTCGTTTATATAAACAGTCTATACAAGCATTGACGTATTTTTTTTATAAACCTAGTCATGCGTGGAAACCAACAGTTGTCTTTTACTATTTCGTCACATCTTTTTAATCCTGGATGTCCGATATCGTCATGATATTTTCGCATAATATTCCATCTTGCAGCTTTTGGTATAACTAGCCTCAATTGGTCGTTGATGACTCTTCTGTATAATTTATTATCTTGCAACACATAATTATTTGCTATATCAGGGTCGGTTACATTATTTTCTAATTTGTGTTTTATTGCCCCAATGCTACTATCACGGTTTTGCAAACAAACAACCCAATCTAATATATCAAGTACAAGTACTTCAATTATATTTACAGGAGTTCTGCTAAGAGCATCTACATGTTTGTGAGAAAGTCCAGGTTTATGTTCAATATCCATATTGTATTCCTGGATACTTAGCCACCATCTGGCTACCCTTGGCAGTAGATCCTTTTTCTCAAAGGTCTGACGCACTGCTACGCAATCGGTAACCACTTTGAATTTAATCCCGGCTAAGTAAATCCTGAATCTTTTTAGGGAGTCAACAACAGCCAATGTCTCAAGTTCGAAGGAATGGTATAAAGCTTCTTCTTTAGTAGTTTTCCGGCTGTAATAAGCCACAGGTCTTAGAACGCCGTTACACTTCTGCAATAATATTCCAGCTATTCCTTTGCTTGAAGCATCTGTATGTACTTCTGTTTCAGCTTTGGGATTATATAGGGCTAGTAACGGTCTATCGGTAAGAATTCGCTTTAGCAGATCGAATGTAGCTTGTTGCTGTGGTCCCCACTCCCAAGGACAATCCTTTTTGAGTAGTTGATAAAGGTTATGAGATAAAATAGCATAATTTTTCACAAATTTCCGGAAATAACTGGAGAGGCCTAAAAACATTCTTAACTCATGTATGTTACATGGTTCTTTGTATTTAGTTACTGCTTCAATTTTCTTTTGTCCTGGTCTTATTCCTTTCTCACTAATTTCGTATCCCAAATATTCTATTTCCGATTGCAAAAATGTACATTTCTCAATATTTAGAGTTATTTTAGCATTCCTTATTATTTCCAAAACTATTTTGAGAATTGCTAAACCTTGTTCTTCGGTTACACTGGGAATTAATAGGTCGTCTATATAAGGCAATACCGTTTCAAATCTTAAAGCTCCCAATATTTTATCCATGAGACGTTGAAAAACACAGGGGGAATTTGCCAGACCAAAGGGCATACGAATGAATTCATAATGTCCTTCTGGGGTGACAAAACCAGTTTTAGGTATAGAATCTTGATGTAGCGGTATTTGATAAAACCCTTGGGAAAGGTCCAGGCTACTAAAAAATCGTTTACCTGATAATTTTTCTACTTGCTCCTCGATTACTGGTAATGGATACTTGTCCTTCACAGTCATGCTGTTTAATTTTCTGTAATCGACACAAAGTCGATAGTCGCCCCCTTTCTTTTTAACCAGTATGATCGGACTTGCATAAGCTGATGAGGACTCTCGTATTATATTATTCTTTAACAAATCGTCGATTTTCTCTCTAACTATGGACTTTTCAGGCATTGATAATCTATATGGCCTATAGCAAACGGGTTTGTCTGAATTAAGCTCTATGAACATACTTATCTTATCAGTGCAACCCAATTCACTAGTGTTTGCGGAAAAACAATCGCTATATTCGGATAAAAGCTTATGCAATTTGAACTTGATTGTTTGATCATGAACCCCACAGCGAATCTTATTGATGTCTATTGATAATATATCGATTCCTGATTGGTAATTTCTTGGAATGGAACTAGGCTTGAATTCTATGCACTTCGATCCCCTTACTAACAACTGTCCTCCTAATAACATTAGTGGATGTATTGATGTGTTAGATATCTCAACTGAACTTTTACAACCTCCACTTATCAAACACGAGGGTATGGTGTAATCGGTGTTATTAAAAAATCTTCTGCAAGAATCTACATAAACGAATTCATCTTCTGCTGCTTCACAAGACACACTCACCATCATAACATGACCAGGAGGTATAATTGTGTGTTTAGTGCACGTAAGAAAAATTTTCGTTTCCTGCTCAAACACACCCACATTCAATAATTCAGGTATGGATGTATCTATTTTCTTAATCTTGATTGTAGTGCCATTTATGATGAATTCAATATTTGGGTCGTTGATTATAGGCTGACCCAGTATAAAATCCATGGCTGTCATATGCCAATCTGTTATTATGCATCTAGTGTCAAAATCGATATCCTCAATAGTAAGCGTCACGCAAATGTATCCTTTCGCTGGAATAGAAGTTCCACCAAATCCCGCAATAAACATGTTGCAATCATATATTGGGACGTTGATTTTTGACGCGAACTCACGGTTAACCACGTTAATTTTTGCCCCAGAATCAAAATAAGCACGGGCCTCTATGTTATTTACTACAATAGTTTTAAAATAAATGTCATTTACCTCAGTCAATAAGTTTACAGTCTCTTGCTTTTCGTTCAACGTTGTTGTTGGCGGCGCTGTTGCTGTTGATGAAGTTCCAGGTTTATACCAGCATCTTTCCGGGAGATGTCCTTGTTTACCGCAATGTTCACAGGATGGTTTACTATTATAGGAATTTTTAGGACATCTTCTTACTGTGTGACCAGTTTCTTGACACAGAAAACACAGAATAGGTTTCCGGACTTCCTTCGACTCGGCTTGCTGATTTATAGTTGGTTTAAAGTTTCCTTGACGACTCGTTGGAGGGATTTTTAGCTTTACTTCCTCCATGATGGACAGAAATTTGGAGTATAATTCGCTGGGGCTGCTGTAATTGCCTGCACGAGCCGATGGTCGCATATGCATCGGTAATCCATCTATTAAGCATGCTACGGCTTTTTCACCAAAGATTTCTAGACGTGTTAATAGGGCATTTTTGTTATAAAAATATTGGGTCATACTTTCCATCGGAGTTTTCCGTTTAGATAGCATTTCTCTAAGAGACTCCACAAAATCAATATTCCTAGGAAATGCTTCGAGTAGTTGTTCTTTCCATTCTTCCCATGTCATATCATAATTTTGTAATGAAGAATGCCAAACTTTAGCCATACCAGTTAATCGCGACTGCATAAAGTGAGATTTTATTGGATCCGTCCAATTATGAATGGAAGCCAGTTGTTCTATTTTATTGATCCATTGGGAGACATAGGCTTCATTTTCAGGATCAAATAATGGTATAATATCGGCTTTGGCGGTAATGATGTTTTCCATAATAAAAGGTGTAGCCTTTCGTGATTTACATTTTAGTTCTTCATGAGAGCTTTCTGAAGAACTACTTTCCGGTGATGTATCTTGCTGCCTCCATGGACGCCATCTTTTACGGTGCGGCTTATCGGTGGATTTGTCTCGTCGGATGGACTTTGTTCGAGCGCGCTTAGGCATCCCACTTCTGAGATTGTTAGATCAATGCGACACAATGACTACCAAATAACACTGCTTTAATGGTTCTTCTTTCACTTTATTTACTGAATAATCACATTAACTCAATCCTTTGACCTGCAGAGTGTTCGTCTTCACTCTTCGTTCACGAATGTTCCCAATCTTGCTTCAACCTCCCTTTTTATACACAATTCAGTAGAGGGGAGACTCTTAACAGGAAGTCCTTTACTTAATGATTAAATAAAATGTAACAGAATACAGATAAAATGCAATTCATATAAATTTATGTAAACTAGAAATTAATTTGAATAAATATTAATTAAGTGACAATTATAACAACTTTATAAACTTTCTAAGATTTAAATCTCTTACTAATAACAAAAATTATAAGCGGGTAATTGTCTAATCAAAATACTTGCTTTATTTTTAATTTAATCAACTCTTATTTTATATTATACTTGTTATACAAGTGATTAACATCTTACTTATAACACTATATTCATCATGTTACAGCGCTAGAAAAATTTCCCATCGTTTAAACTCCTTCATACAAATTTCAACCCTTCCTCGCTGTTTTAAGGCTGCACTTCGTAAGCCAGGTTATAAAAGGCTCGAGTGGGTTCGGCTCGAACCGGGTTAAGACTCTTAGCCACAGGTGGGTAAGATTGCCTTATGGCCTTTTCACATTTGCCGCTAGTTACGGCGCCGTCGAGAGGCGAAAATGCGCACCAATTGTGAAGGGGTTCGCGCATGTAATGAGGAAGTTGCGATTCTCTATTTATATTTACAACGGCAAAGTTGGGTTAAGATATGGAATTACTAGAAGGGTAGGAGATATTTGGTCCCTTTTTTGTTTACAGATGGAAAGTGTTTACCACCATCGCCAAACGGGGTCGATTGAGCGTTTATATTGAGGTATCTTTCGTACATTTTCAGACAGTTTTATAATAATTCTAAGGGTTTTTTCACAATGTTATCAGCCAGTAGGTACCTACTAATAATTAGAAAGCTAGTATAGATTCGAAATAGTACTGATTTTTTTTTATTCAATTCCACTGCGTGACTTTTCTACTTAGTCCTATATTCGTCGGCCATTTACTCAGAAGTCGTGCATTCTATACCATATGTAGCATGGTGCCGAAGTTCCCTGCCCTGCAAAGCCTGGGATGAGCTCACTGTCGCGGCATGCACTTGCGTCACTGCAGACGCGTTGTGCTGCATCTAATTGTAATGCGCTTTTTGCATTCCACATTTGCATGATGGTGTTACGTCAATCGACATGTGCCTGTGAAAGTGACGGATTGAAATGAAATTAATATAATCTAGTTATTCATCGGCTAGGTTACTACTTTTAAAGATAGTATCGTGAGAAGTGTGGGTTATTATGTAAAAGAAAGCAAAATATTTGCGACCATTTCTTTAACTACTGTAAAGTAACTTGGAAGAGAGCTGAGCTTCTATCTGTGGTGGCTCGTGATTGGTTTTTTTATGATATAGGGGACAAACGAGCATACGGTTCACCTGATGGTAAGTGAACACCGCCGCCCATAAACATCTGCAATACCAGGGGGCACAGAGATGCGTTGCCGGCCTTTTAGGTAGGGAATACGCTCTTTTTTTGAAGGTCGCCAGGTCGTATCTGTCTATCTATCTGGCTTATTGTATTTATCTCTTATTTTTGATTATTCTTATAGTTAGCTGTGAGCCACCCAAATAAACTAAAATAAAATAAGAGCACGGAGCGCTTGCGCATCTTAGGTAAGCAGATTACGCCATACAAACCACTGTTGCAATTAAAACTATAATATTGCACGTTTTCCATACATTCCAATAAATGAAAGCAGTTTAGATTCGTATCCTCTAGATATCTCTATAATTGCGTCAAATCAACCGCGCAACATCCGACGTGTCTTGCATACTATGATCAAGCTATGCATAACGCCCGTATTTCTTTTATTCAAGGCCTTGTCCAATGCAAATATTTCAGCATAGGCCGTTTACAGTCTTCCTGTCATAACAAAAATATCACATCAGTCTATCAGGATTTTATTCCACAAACTTATTGGCAAATCGTTTAATTTAGAACTTTAATTCCCATTAGCATTAAGTTTGAATCCAAATTTTTCCTCTACTACTGTTTTGATAATTTTGAGTACTAAATAAGTCACTAGTCCAAACATGCATTATGCCTTATCACCTCAAGGTGACTGCATAGAGCGGGATAGAGGATATTAGCTACTGTGAGTGAAAGAGACAGCTGTTAAGATGTAAATATTTGTAGACTAATTATATTATCAGTTGTTTACTGTCGAGTTAGATTTATCGTAGTCAGAAGGAAGTTGAGTGATGTAATTTTTGTCTAAATTAGTTTGACCTTTTTCATCATCTTTCATCGGTGTCTGTGATTGAGTAGTGATGACCTAGGCTCGATTACCTAGAGCAGTCAACAAATTGGAGGAGAGACGGATTCATAATTGTGGCGAACTATAAGTCCTCAACCAGTCGCTATCATTGTTTCATCAGGCATACCACGCAAGGCCTTAGAGAACCTCTCTTGCTGTTCACTTTATGCACTGCAGCAGAATCATAATATTTTTTGTGGACTACACTTATCAATGCAGTGAAATCTATTGCTAGGATAAAAATGAATGCTTAAAAACTTACTGAACCATAATTGATTAATTCCAGTCAGTATGACATGTGCATAATATTAATAGTGTACGACTAGCGCTAATTGTCTTCAATGGCGTAGCCTCTAACCCTTTGACAAATTGACGCGTGTTCTTTGTTCTCAGAAATTTATAATCTAGTGCCGTTAGAGATTTAGAACGGTTTTTTTTTTAAATGAGCTCGACAAAGTACCTTATTTATTTGATGGTAAGCAGAGTGGTATTCAGATAGAGCATCGACTGACGAGCAATGATTATCTCTCGCCAGTCGACACAATTATGCCGGTCTGTTTGAACCAGACATACACAGGCTGATCCTGGAACGCGACAACCTTGTATGAGCCACTATAGCAGGTAGCTGATATAAGAGTTGTTACTGGGAAAGTGTAAGAGGAGAACTATGAATGTAGAAGGGGCGATAGAGGTGTAGTGTAGTGTAGCACGTAGCACACAATAGTCTCTGCCTATCCCTATAGCTGCGTGAGTGTGCATATGTCATTCATTATCTTTCTTTTCATAAAATTTTCAGTCCTCAATGGGCTGTGATTGCGGAGTACACGTACCCTCAAATTATCCTTACAAAATATATTCTGATGAAATAACAGCACTGTCATGTGTAGGCCATCATTGTAATTTATGAGCGGAAAAGGGTTGAAACCCACGGATATTTGTATGAGACAAAAATTTTCCTGAACACACAATATTTTTGAATTAAAAAGGACATACATAGCTCATGTGTGTATCCTGGAAATGGTACAAGCCCAGTTATCGGATCGTTTCCCCAAAGGCAATTCATGTGCGCTCAGTCTTCACACTGAATGCACACCTATGTATAGTCAACACTTGTCGCGGGCCGAGGTACACAGTGCAGTATGTATACCTCTTGGTTGCATCAACACATTGAAGCCTAAACGGGCTGAGAATTTCCCCACTCATTTCCTCTCCTCCCATCCTGGGAACCTTTGTTTCCCAACCTTCCTAACTTTCCAACTCCATTCCCGGTCCGTTGTTATCTTTAAGCCGGGGTACCTTGGAAACCGACATCAGGAACCAAGGTGATACTGCAGCGATCTAACCCAAAAAAAGAACGACTTATGATTAAATAATAAAAAAATGAATTTCCATCTATAGTTTGGGTAAATAAATGTCCTCACTAGGTACCGCACAACTAAGAGAAACTCCAAATAAAATGTCGACATCACAACATAAGGCATTTTGAAATATGGAGTTATTTGCGTCAATAAAAATAGAACAGTCTACAAACATAACTGTGAACATGCTTAATCACGTGTATAATGGATGCACGGACAGACAAAGCAGCACTCATCGGTCATTAGTACGAAATGTCGCTTGCGAAACCCACATTAGGGTCACGGTTTTATTCTGGAATGTGTTATACAAAAAGTTCACCAGGTCCTCTCATAGGCGAGAATCTATCTGGTATCAATCACATCATAGTTCTGCCACTAAGCAATATTTGACTTTTGACAGGTCCGTCTGGAAATGTTTCAAGGGCCTATATGTTCAGCAGTGGACATCATATGGCTGATCAATGATAACGATGAAGCAATGTTTAAGCCCAGTCGTGTTTTCATTTTAAGGACATCGTTACGGCCGATGTCACCGAGTGTCATCGGCTGTAACGCTGCGTGCGTGAGAGGGATAGCGCGATACCCCATCGCGCCCCTTTTGTCCACAACCATACTTCAAATATGAATAACTGCTTTATTTTTCAACTAGTTTTCTTTAATTTAATAGAAGAATTTCTTTTTCGTATTTTCTTATGTTACAGATAAAACAATGTACAAAATCAAACATAGGAAAACCCAATTCGGAAAACATTTAATTTCCTTCCTTTCCTAACCCTACAGATCGTATCAAGGTCTCCAGGAACCTGAGGCTAATAACGAACTTAATTTACCGGACCCGTACGTGTTCTGGTGTATTTCGTTTAGTATTCCGCTCGGCCGTGCTAGTTTCGCGATAAACGCCAATATGTGCCTTGATTGATATTTCATCGTTGCATGGTGAGGTTTAAGGCGGTTTGGTACACGTGTCGGATATCTTTATACACGTGAGTTGCTCGGTATTTTTATTTGTTGCTACAGGGATAGCAGCGTCTCTATAGCCCCATAGGTGAAATACATGTTATTTACATTTAAGTTTATCACCTCAATGGACGTGATTTTAAATACATTTTAGTATGAAGCCGATTATGCAAGTTGTTGAATTGTTGTGACTGATTAGTGATATGAAATGGTAGATGCGACTTCAAAGGCAAACAAATGGTAACTGTTTTAATTCAGTTTTAGTCTGTTTTTTTTTTTAACTTACAATTTTGAAGTGAAATTAATCCGTTTGTTGAATACCCAGACATTTTCATACCTACTCAAACCAGACAAAGTACAGCGTAATCCTACATTAAAATTCTATAACATAACACATTTTCAGTTTAAATCGCTCATATCATATCCTCCACACCATCTCAATGTTCCGAACAGTTTCCCGGTGATATACAGCTGCGAAACTCCTGGATTAGTAAATGATTAAATATTGCTTTTACATTACGCTGTGTATGGTTAGTTTGAAATTATGCATTTTATCCTGACATGGCAAAATTAATTCTAGACCTGATAAATTAATTAATACTAAGTGGTAAGTTTCTTCTATACTAGAGTTCAATTATATAGGTATCACTGCAATATCTATTTTTGCCGCCAAGCATTGGACATGCCCTACGGTATTCCGGTTTGGAAGACATTGTATCGAGTAAAATTACTGCATCATGAGATTACATTGCATTAAAGGAAATCAACTATAAATCCCTTTAAGCCTTGCCTTACGGCTTTCTTGGATCTAAAATAGTCTATAATAAATCTTGACTAAGATCCACTTGTTATGATGATACTTAGGATTCCAATCCTCGAGTGCACTCAACTTGCTTCTACTTAAAATTGCCTTAGCACACAAACTGCATTCATATGCCAGTTGGTATGGTTATGGAAAAAGGCATACCTAGATGTAATGACAATCATAGTCAATATCAGCAGGTGCAATGAAAGCAATTAGCATGAGAGTAAAAAATATGTCAAAACAAAAACTGAATGAGGATTTGAACAGCCTACCTTATGGTGAGCTCCTCAGCTCATCAGTAGTTGCGGCAATGTTTTTCAACTATAAAGAAATACATGAATCACCACACGATATGCAGTTAAATCAATTTCTATTCTACAATTGCAGCCACGCAATAAAATCAATAAGGTCGTCAACCTCATATCAAGAACCGTAAATCGCTCACCACCAATGGCAGCAATAAAACCATAATTAGTGCCGTCCCTTGAAGCATGGAGGTTGAATGACCGGGATATATCGGGATAGTACTCGGTTCAGGGAACGAAATCTTATCCGCGGGTGACATGCGGGATCGGTGTCTGAGACACTGATAGTGAAATTTGATCTAGACTGAACCTGTTACGGCAGTGTATGAACAATGGGGTGCCGGTGAGGTTTTGTTTTTTCAGATCCACGCCTAATTGATTATGCACCTGGTTTTATTTTATTAAGAAAACTTAAAATAAATAAGAACTTATAAATTATATTTATTAAACACGTTGTGGTGTTACGTGAAGTACAAAATTTCGACCAGTGAGATATGAATGCATCTCTTGAACAGCACAATTATAACGACCTCATTGCTCCTTCCCAGTGTGTTTAACGGTCCTAAAATGTATCTATTTGATAGTTTTAACATTGAGTGTGATAGGAAACGGCGTCATCACTTGACAATTATCTGAAAAGCATAATGAAAACCAAATTCGAATAAATCAACATGAAATAGAGTAATTGAAAACAAACGGAAAGCGAAGGAACTTATTAGTACATGAGATCCCCGAACAGAAGGATGAAACTTAATAGGACATTAGTTTATTTCACAATTTGAGCACATTATGAACACTATTCTTATCCAACTATATTTACAAATAGCCTCGTTGCTATACTATATCATAAGATATCACACTTCACTTGTCTTTAAAGTGAACGCCGCGCTGCTGGTTCGAAATAAACGTCCGTAAATAGCCCTAGTTTGGACGCGACTACCCGAGTTAATGGATCAACGACAGACATGATAGATTATATTAATTTTAGAATAAGCAAGGTTGTCAAATATATCATCAGGTGGAAAGATGTTATAATTCGTAAAGGAGTTATATTACACATCTTTTGGTCGCGGCTTCGCTCGTGTGTAAGAGTTTTCCTGAGATAAAAAGTAGCTTCAAACTTTCCCAGGGTCTCAAACTATCTCCATACCAAATTTCATCGAAATCAGTTCAGCAGTTTTTGAGTTTATCGCATACAGAGGCGGTGACTTTGCTTTATACTATGTAAGAAAGGATTCCTCTTGAAAAATGTTTAATTTGTAGTAGATAAATGTGTAAATTGAAGACACAAATCTAACGATATATTTACCCTTTAAAATATACCTATATTTTAACTTGCAACTGTTTTCCCATCTTATGTTAACTAATTAGAAAATCTGAAACATAACAATGGTTACGTTAATCAGAGATGAATATTTAGTTTAGACATTATAATTTTCTAACAATAAACTTGTCTTGTTGAATCTCATTTCGAAGTTAATGTTTAATCCTACGAAACACAAATAAAACAATAGGAATGGCTCAACTCTGAAACTAATAAAGGATACCTACTCAATCCTTCGCACAAAAGACTTTATTAACTTCTATTGTTCGTTTCTTGTTTTATCTCAAGTAGAATGAAAGCTTCTGGATTTTCACTTAGGTATTGACCAATCTAGTCGATTATGATATAGTTTTTGCTTCCGGTTCCGCCCATCTGCGTTTTCAGTGATCAAAATACGTCACTAATTAATATATGATTATTTCGGGATAATTATGCTTACGATTTTTGAACTGGTAAATATACTTTAATATTGATCTACTTTAACTATTATAGTATAGTTAGTTATTAAATTCCAAACAATTTGGTATCGCTATGACTAGCCTTTGCTACCCATTATTGAAGAGCCCTCACGTCTAACATTTAGTCCACATAATAGTAACAATGTAAATGGCAGGCCATCGATCACATAATGTCATCGTGACATTCCTGTAACCTCGCCGTCGTGTGACGTACGCTAAGTAGTATTTTTTAATAGACTCTTGCATACAAACATTCCGTAAAAGAATGAAAGTCGCCGACATAGCTCAGTGGATTAGCTAGCTAAATTAGCAGTGGGCACTGGGCAGAAAAGACCTCGCGTGAAGACCACGCACCGGCAAGCGCAGTTATAAACGTCCTCCTACAAGGTGTACAGACGACCTCAGAAAGGTCGCAGGAACTCTTAACAGGTTGGTCTGGAAATCTTTGAGGGAAAAAAGATACATTGCAGCTTTGTCTACTTCTATCGAAAAGATTGTTTTTCATACTACTAGCCTGGTGGCAAGCGACATGATAATCTATAAACAGTAGCAACTTCACCGAAACTGATTTACAAAGAATGCGTGCAGCGACCATATAGCCTCATTGCGTGTCGTCATACTGCGCTCGTCAAATTGACACATGTTAAATTTCATCTCTTCCTTCCACTAGGCGTTATCTTACTCCAACGAAATTCACTTTTAAGACAAGCCAATGTGGTGTCAGCAGTGGACTTTTCAAGCATGTTGTTGAAAAAATTTGGCTCAGCTTATAAGACCAGCTGCCAATTCCAGAGGATCGGATCCTGGGAAGTTCATGTTAGCAAAACCCACACGGATAATGATAGTGTCCAATAATTATCTAACCCGACCACAGTGCTTTGGCTTTAGAGTTGAGAGGACACATTCATCCTCTACTGAATGGGACACAACCCGAGCTTTGTCCGAAAACATCCTTGAACACGTGAACCATCGGAGCGTTAAATTGTTACGTTTTATCGGTCCAATAAACCCAACTAACCTAGATAGGCGTTAATCGAATAAACTGTTTACCATTCAACGTGCACTCGTCATATGCTTTGATATAAAATGTGTTTTTAGGTCGGAAAAAGGTCAGCCGATACTGCATTATGGAGTTTAGTTTGATTTTCAGTGTTTGTGTCGGGTTTGACAAATCTATCGTAGATTTGTGAATAGATTAGTTTGTGAAATTAATCAATTGAATTTCATCCTATTTTTAACCGACTTCCAAAAGGAGGAGGTTATCAATTCGTGTGTTTGTTTTTTTTTATGTATGTACACTGATTTCTTATATAATAAGTTCAATAGTTTGTGAAGATGTTTTGTTGAAAGTAAATGCAGTATCAGCTGCGTGGATTTGGATGTAAATATTTACACAGATAAACTAAGCCCTGGTTGATAAAAAAGCTACTTTTTCTCCCGAAAAAGGGCACAATTTAGACTTCAATCCCCGAGCAAAGGCTTTTCATACGGAGCCATGAACCTCAATAACAATAAAACAACTACGGATAGCTTACAATAGTGCAACGGGTGAGCACTAAATAGTTGATCGTAATGCGATTGGTCACAAGTTCAATTTCGGACTATGGCATCTTGTAGCTCAATCTCCACGCCAGCTGTCAATTTACTTTCATTGAAATATAATTCTAGTTTCTAAGGCTCACTCCACACCAACCTGACGTTCCGCTTTCAGCTCAGTGAAATCATATCGTCTGGAAGTATAGTTTCTAACAGTATGCTAGTTTTTGTTAGTAGCCAATCAAATACAAATAAGTTTACGGTTTCCACGTAGCCTTATATGGTCGTTGTAGAAAAGGGCGTGTGTAATTTTAAGGATTATTATATCTTGTCTGTAATTAAACTAGTCAGTTTTTGTGGTTAAAACGCAATAATAACGCCTATTATAAAGCAAGTAATGTTTCGTATTTGCAGCAGTGGCGAAGGGTGAAATTTTTCAAAAGGGAACCCGAGGCAACCTATTTTTGCCTCAGTTAACATATCGCACGGTATTCACGGTATAGGTCAATTTAACGGAAAAATAAAACTTCGACAGTGGATTAGTCTAAATTGTTACAAGAACAACATAAGTATTAGAAATATAATCACGATATCTAATACCTACATTTGTTTATTAATTTGTTATAACTTTCTTAGTAAATGTAATTTCTACTAACAAAATATATGTTATTCGTCAAACAGACCAGCAGTTAACGTGTTCATAAATACCTCATATTATCGATATAAATAATCAACGTTATTCGTAAAGTTTTACTTGGTATCGACGTGCCCTTTAAATTCAGAAAATATCATAATTATTTACTTCTAACAAACATTTCATGTCTGAAATTAAAAACTAATCAGATTTACAAACAAATAATATACTTACGTGAAAGGAGACGTTACACTAATCACAAACAGTAATTTCCATAACAATGCACTACATTAATTTGTATTTACTAATTAAAAAACAACTTCTAAACAAAAAACAACACATAACTGTCAATAAATAAATTGAATTTGACAATTCACAGACATCGTAAATCGGTATCATAATAAATTATGACGTAAAAAGTGACAACAATACATAGTCGGTTAACGTGAAGCCGAGCGGGCTCGGGTTCCCTTTGCCCATATCTTTGGCGCGATTCCGACGCACACAGAGAGATAGCAAGTCATAGAAAGTCTTAGAAAGTGCTGCCACCTATGTCCAATAACATACTACGACATGAACCCGGTGGCCAGCGGGTTACCTCGCGCCCGTGGCTCCACAATTTCATATTGGTAACGGAATTTCTAGGAAAAAAAATACTAGGCGCGCCATCTAACGTTACTTAAACATTGTTTATTAATATAACACATCGATATCGATCATGTTAACAAACAACAGGCAGATGGCCGATAGATGTCATTATTAAGTGATCATTAATGTTAGTTATAACGATTATTATTGTTCCTAGCTTAGTATTTTCTAAATTTATAATTTACTTATCAAATATATTGTGAAGTACCCAAAACCTAAAAGGGAAGCCGGTAGGAATCGGGTTATATGGACGCTTCGCCACTGATTTGCAGCATTATTAGTATTGGCCCTTCTATGCATTATCGTAGTCTATAATAACCGTTAATATAAAAAGTTTGGGAATAATTTTTATCTTTTCACTCAAATATTGGTTTTTATAAATCAAATACTTGTACCTATTTATGCGAACTATTATGTAGGTCTGTATTAAAATAGAAAATACCTCTAGAGAATGTATCACCTTGATATAGTTTTTGTGTGTGGATGATGCCTTAATTTCTAAAACTGCTCACACAATTACCTGAAATCAAAGAAAATAATTTATTAAAAGTGTCGATAACTTGTAATTACTAGATTTTTTTAAATAAATGTGGTAGACTGGCAATGGCCGCGGAAAGAAAGCATGTATGGCAATTGGCATGGGTTCTATTGGACTTAAAGTCATTAAGTATCTATAAAAGTATACAGTATAAGTATAAAGTGGACTGAGGAATGCGGACTATGTCACATTAAAGGCAAAAAATAAGTAATTCCAAATATATCAATATCGGTTCCAAAAAAGTTATACGTGAACATCATGATCAAACTTTATTCTGATGGGTGCATTCCTGCGATCGATTTCGACATATGGATCAAAATTTTCGCCCTTAAACTACAACAAACATTACTACATTTTTCGAGACAAACATTAAATATAAAAACAAGACTAAAACACCACAGGGTCAGTCCGAAAATAACATCAAAATATCTGACTCTATTTCTGTCTTTATGTCATAATTGCCCGCGGCTCCGCCCGCGTTAAAAAGTTTTTCCGGGATAAAAGTCCCGCTTAATATTTTCCGGGGATAAAAAGTAGCCTATTTGTTAATCCAGGACATAATCTTCCCGTGTGCCAAATTTCATCGAAATCCGGTCAGTAGTTTTTACGTGAAAAAGTAACAAACATCCATACATCCATACATTCTTACAAACTTTCGCGTTTATAATATTACTAGTTTTTGCCCGCGGCTCCGCCCGCGTGAATGAGTTTTCCCGGGATAAAAGTCCCGCTTTATATTTCCCGGGATAAAAAGTAGCCTATGTGTTAATCCAGGACATAATCTACCCGTGTGCCAAATTTCATCGAAATCCGTTCAGTATTTTTTGCGTGAAAGAGTAACAAACATCCATAGATCCAGACATCCATACTTACAAACTTTCGCGTTTATAATATTAGTAGGATATTAGTAGGATTAGTAGGATGTCAGACAAACACATCTATTAATAACAATCATATTCCATACAAGGGTTCTGTCATTGTGAAGGCGCGACCTGAATCAGTTATTAGTTGTCTATTACAGGGCGGGTCTAGGAATATAATAAGGGGATAAAATAGATTAAGGCCTAATTTCATCATGCTCTGTTAGTTACTTTAACAGCCTGTTTACAGTCTTAAGGGACTGTTAAGGTTTTTGAGTGTCCCACCATGCCCTAACAGGTGACTATCTTCCTTCCTTAACTAGGCGTTCTTTCGTGGGACGCGCGATATTTTAACATTTGCGTTAATTTTAATGCCCGATTAACTAACGCCCGTTAAATAAAAAATTTGTGAAATTGGACCTGAAATTGGAATGCTATATTACTATGATATAATTTTATATGGGATGTCCTGTTGAGATCACTGTTTGTAAAGATGTTCCGAAGCCTGTTACTCCTAATAGGGTAGTTGACTACTCTTTTTTAATACATTTATCAAAAATGTATGCCATTCAAAATCTAACGGCAAAATAATTTTCAAAATTGGGGCAATAATGAGTAAGTTATAAAGCTTTGAAATTTGGCAGAAGGGGTAGTTGTCAAATAACAGTAATATTACACTGTGACGTCATCGAGAGTCGCCGGCTATATCGCTGCGTGCGTGCGAAAGAGATAGCGCGATATCCCCTCCACATCCCCACTTTTGCTCACAACAATATTTCAAATATGTATAACTACTATATTTTTCAACCAATTTTGATACTGATTTCACAGATGAATTTCTTGTTCGTATTATTTTCTGTTACATATAAAATAATTTACAAAATCAAACATAGGAAACTACCCTATTTAGATACTTGCCGAGTACAGACGAATAGTCACAAATACGAGAGTGTAAACAGCTTTTTCGGGTGTATTCGTTACTCATAATGCAGTCATATTGAGTAGCCAAGTTATTCGCCAATAGTCTAAATGAGGCATTAGACGTAAACGCAAACACCGATATACGTATTTTGACGAAATTTGGCACACAAATAGACTATATTCTAGAATTCCTATATTCAATTATAGGCTATTTTTAATGGGGGGGGGGGGGGGGGTCATAAACTCCCTGACTCCTTAAATCCGTTCCTGGCGCATATAACGTCACGTTCCGGGTTAGGTCACTGGATTACCGTGTATAATTATCAGTAACGACTCTTCGTATCGGTTTGTTTACATGCAAAGTTCACTTCAATGCCACATCTGCATAACATGGACATTTAGTGTATGTTATTATGGACAAGAACGCCTAATAAAGTTGTTGAGAATCTCTTTTATTAATCTTTTTTGAATATTAGCATTCCCTCGCAAAAATGTAGTATATTTTAAGTCTACCATCTCGCTTTATACCAAAATGGGACGTAAGATCTAATCCATTAGTAGAATAGACTCGTGCTGCTCGAGTTTGCTAGTATAATTTAATATAAGACTAATATATTTTATTTTCCGCCCGGAGTCTTGAATATGGCGATTGGCCTATAAAGTAAATGCCCTGATTGCACTTCTGCCTACCCCTTCGGGTATAAAACCGTGGTGTGTGTTTGTTGCTTTGTTTATAAAATGGTTTTAAGCATATAAATAGTTTAATTACTTTAAAACAAATTGACTAAATGTTCTTCAAAGTACAGTTGTCTAAATCGACGTGATTATACATCCTCAGTTGCCAAAATTACACCTTTACTCTTTCTTTAACGAGTCACTCTCCAGAAAATCAGACATTCCAGACATCCGGAGCCATCAGACATTCTGAACAAGCGTCACAATAGGCGCAACAAGTCAACACAAGGTAGCGCCGCGCCAGACAATGTCACGGCCGTTTGTCTTCAGTTGTTGTTGAAAACCCTTGGAAAAAATTTTCAATTAAGACGAGTTACGACGATAGCCTAGTTGGGAATGGAACGGTCTGCCGAGACAATGTCCGCAGGTTCAAACCCAAGGCACACACCTCTGACTTTTCTTAGTTACGTGTGTTTATCAATTATCGTTCGCTTCAACGGTGAAGGAAAACATCGTGAGGAAACCTACATACTTGAGAATTCTTCATAAGAATTTCGAGGGTATGTGAAGTCTGCCAACCCGCACTAGGCCAGCGTGGTAGACTAAGGCCTAACCCCTCTCAGTAGTAGAGGAGGCCAGTGCTCAGCAGTGGGCAGTATATAATACAGGGCTGATTGCATTGCATTGCATTGCAAGACGACTTGAGTGATGGCTAAAAAATGTATTTTGGCGTAGTATCCGGGAAATCATTTACAGTAAATGTAATGTAACAAGATCGAGTGAAAAGTTTAAGGCTTGTAATTTATTAATACCAATTAGATAAGAATAATGCGTACTATTTATTATTGTGATTATACATAGTATGGTAGTAATTTAGTGTAGACAGCATTCTTGTCTGTAAAGTTGATAACGTCGTATTGATCCTCATATCGACAAACCGAAAGGAAAAATTTGGAGAACGTTATTGTACAATTTAGCGATGGGTGTAAAATATTTCCATAATATGATCGTAAAACCATGTGGCAATACATCTCTGGCTACCTTTTAGTGGGTGTAAGACAAATAAAAAAGTCGTAAACGAAGATCTCCTAAATATTTAATTAAGATCGTCATGACAAGACATCATATTAAAGAGGTGACAATACATCACCAACAATTTTAATATGGCTCGAGGAACGCCTGTAATAAATTGTACATTTATGCAAATGAAATTTCTCAGTTGAGTAGATAAATACGCTGAAACGTGCGACCTTCAGCGGAACGTTTCAGTATCACGGCCGGCTCGTTATTACTCGCTCTTCATCTTTCTTATTTACATTATTATAAATAAGTCTGTTAGTTCGTGACTACAATAATACAAAAAGTATTTAGTATCACAATAAAATACATTTCTTTCTTTCTTTTATTCTTTTAATGAGATGGTCAAGTCGCTTAGATAAAGAGTATTTTTTACAAATAACCACTTCACTCAGAACTTTAGCAATGGATTACCAATTCCGCAATAATTACAAAAAGGACACAGTGTTATTCACTATGAGATTTGAACCTCCTATTTCCCTGTAATAACACTGGATATAGTGTGTATTGTTTATCAATTATCGTTCGCTTTAACGGTGAAGGAAAACATTGTCAGGAAACCTACATACCCGAGAATGCTCTATAAGAATTTAGAGTATATGTGAAGTCTGCCAACCCGCACTAGGCCAGCGTGGTGGCTAAGGCCAAAACCCTCTCAGTAGTAGAGGAGGCCCGTGCTCACCAGTGGGCAGTATATAATACACGGCTGATTGCATTGCAACACTGGATATAATGTTTTTTTAAACCGAAACCGTACTCTGCTGTTTATCAAGAATAGAAATGTGGTAGTACACAACTATCTAGATGGACTCTCCTATACCAGAGACCTTCTTCTTCTTCAGCCTTTAGAAATCCACTGCTGAACACAGGCCTCCCCCAAAGATTTCCAGACCAACCTGTCAGAAGAGTCCTGCATCCAGCGGGTTCCTGCGACCTTTACAAGGTCGTCTGTCCGCCTTGTAAAAATGACTAGAAACCTACAACCTAGAAAATCATTATTTAAAATGCGGACGAAGGTGTCGGCAAAAGTTTATAATATTTTTATTTATTACTAGCTTTTGTCCGCTGCTCCGCCCGCATTAAAAATTTTTTTTCGGGATAAAAGCCCCGCTTTATATTTTCCCGGGATAAAAAGGAGCCTGTGTGATAATCCAGGACATGATTTACCCGTGTGCCAAATTTCATCCAAGTCCGTTTCAGTACTTTTTGCGTGAAAGAGTAAGAAACATACATCCATACATTCTTACAAACTTTCGCGTTTATAAAATTAGTAGGACTGTATATTATAAAGGAACGATGAACAGCTGCCGTATCTCATAGGATAAAATGATTAAGCTTATGATAAACTATCTTTGGCAACTATTTAATAATTCAGGAAAAGCCCAGCATCGTCTAGATTAATTTAAGTCAGACAATTCGTTTTGTTTTTATTAATATTTATATTCTTAATAACAGGACAAAAACATTAAAGAATATTTGCCTGCGGAGTATGAATAAGGAGGGAGGAAGAACGGCGACACGTGGTCATCCAACGACAGCTTATTACTTTTATGTTATATGATCATGTAACTAACATTACTACAATACTTGTCAGCTTCAAATTTTGGGTCTTTAGCATCAGAAACTATATTTTCAGTCTCATAACACACGAAGCCAAAGTAATTTTTGAGGACATGTCTAAAAAAATGTATCATACACTTATAATCTGAAAACAAGTATAATTTGAAACATTTTATGCTCTCACCGTAGTTAACATCTTCAACGGTACAAATGTCTCAACTCAAGCTGTTATTATTTTGGTCACGTATCCCTGTCGGCGCGCGTGCCAAAGGTTCACTATACCTGGTAGTGTATGTGTGTGGTAAGGACATGACTGAACATGTTATACATGCAGTTGTAAGAATTTCTTTATCCTCTGTTACCCTGGTACCAAGGTACGACACTTTATTTTATAAACAACGAGATCGAGTAAAAGACCAGGTTGGACTACAGATGATTATTGACCTCCACTGTTTGTGAATAATCATATTGCTGGAGATATTCTGACTAGTTTTACGAATTTTAAAGGACCTTCAATAATAGAGCCTATTCTTCATATAAATGCTGGCGATGCACTGTGCATCATTAATTTTCTCGTTTTGTGCACTACCATATAGCCCACTAATTTTAATAATTATTTCAGAATTAAATTACAACCTAAACCCACCCTCTCGCTCTAATGATGACGAAGTATGTTTGCAGTGTAAATATCAGAAAATAACGAGCTTTCCCATTCAAAAACAAACAAAAGTTGGCCAGAATATTCCGCACCTTTACAACGAAAACGACACAATTAAAAAAATATGAAAATTGAGTTATCGTCATAACATGACTAAAACTGGTATATTTTTTATTAAAATATAATAATAAGGGACCGATATAACAGTTTTGTCATGTTCCCGCTCGAATATGGCTGTGTTTGAACTATTGTTTTATTGAGAACTTAGTTTTAAGTCATTTTATGACGATAACTCAAATTTCGATCATTTTGAATTGTGTTGCGCGCCCCTATCATGGGAGCTCCGAGCTAGCTTTGCAAACCGTAAGCCTAATCGAAAGGCGTGCGTTATGTAAACTAAAATCAGTAAAGTTTAGTGAATGTATAACTAACAGAATGTCAACATTCCTGCAACACGTTTCACATCTAAAATACCAGAGTATCGGCAAGTACGGTATAATTATACAATGTAATTACGTGCCGCGTGCGTGTTTTACTAATACGTGCTCGTGACAACGATACCAACGTTTTGGACGTGCTATCACGTCTGCATTCTTCATACTGTTATTATAACACCTTTACATTTAAACCATAACTGTAGTCTATAGGGTCAATTTTCCAAGTGGGCGAGGAGGGCGAAATCCGAAACTATGATGAATAGCGAAAAAAGCTCAAAGGAGTCTCGGGGCCGATTTTGATAAAAACTCAAACTGAATATTTGCATTTTTGAAAAGTCAATATTCCTAACCAAGAATCGGACCTGTTGAGTTTGACAAAAAAAATAAAGACACTGTATCTTTACACCATTTGATAGTGTCGTTAATAAGGATCAAATTCTGGGAAGTAAGGACATACGGCAAACTATAGGAATGAGCTCAGAGGAGAAAGCTTGCCTTCAAGATTCATCACTTTATACGTTTTTGTAGCCAAGCAGCCGTACACTTTTTCTGGTTTCAAGAACTGCGTCCAAAAATACTTTACTAGAATCTTGAAGATTTAAAATATTCCAAGAGAAAACGCTTCCATAACTAAATCCCATAAGCGTGAAATGTTATTACAATACGTAAACATGATAGTAAATGGAGAACGCTTAGAGACGTCGCTACATTAAGGGTACACGTCGTAAAGTTTACTACTGTTGTAAATACGTTCATAAGATGTAATCAACTAGCTTTATCTATTATACTTTCATTTAGATTTATTATTCACCTGAATGAGGAGTAAGTTGAACTAAATATTACAAGCAGCGCGACTGTTTATTCTTGTGAGTAAATTTTTGCTCTAAAAGTATTCAGCAGTTAAGACCTGGAAATTCTAAGATACTTGCAATGCAATGCAATCAGCCCTGTAATATATATTGCCCACTGCTGAGCACGGGCCTCCTCTACTACTGAGAGCGGTTAGGCCTTACTCCACCACGCTGGCCTAGTGCGGGTTGGCAGACTTCGTATATCTTTGAAATTCTTATAGAGAACTTCTTAGGTATGCAGGTTTCCTCACGATGTTTTCCTTCACCGTTAAAGGGAACGATAATTGATAAACAATACACACGTAATTAAGATACTTACCCTGCTTTAATTCCTTTATTATTATCCAAGGATCATATAGCATGTAGGGTTGAAAACATGAAAAAAACCATAGAGCCAAACTTCCTCACGTCTTATAAAACAAAGTCCTCCGGCGCGTCTGTCTGTCCGAACGCGATAAACTCAAAAGCTACCGAACGAATTTGAATGTAATTTGGTATGGAGATAGTTTGAGACCCTGTAAAGGACATAGGCTAATGTTTATCTCGGCGAGCGAAAGCTGGCAATTTATAAATTGCATCACCAAACGCCGTCTCTTAATGACAATGATATGCTAAAATAATAACCATTACACATAAACTGGGACGTATTGTTAAACCATAAAATCATCATTACAACAATAATTGATTGTAAATATGTACAACATTACAGCTCACACTCAGCCTAGGTATCGCAATAGAGCTAGATAGATCCGTTTCATCAACTGTGTGGTAACTATGACCACATATCCACCACGGTTGGAGTGGTAACTGGTAAGAGGATTGAAAACTGTGATCAAAGATATCTGTTATTAGAATACACGGTTACGTAGATTGATGGGTACTTTTTAACTTTAAATACTGCTTGCTATGGGAATTGAATTTTGAATTTTACGGTTAACAGTACAAGTTATTCACTAAACTAAAACTGTTATACAAATGTTACAGATAAACGTATAATTTTTTTATCAACTTGCGAATGTACCTCAGGTAAAAAGACAGGCTTATAATGATAAATTATCCCAAAGATCTACTATCCTATAAAATCTGTCACTCACTAATAGACAGATGCATTGAGCATTACCCCTGAGGTCTTTTAGTTTGGGAACAATTGTTTACGCAGAAAGAGCCGCCTGCAAAAGGTAGTTAAAATTAATCTAAGAAGAAATCCGTCGATTGCGTCACACCATTGTTATAGTTTATATTGTGTGTTAAATATTTTTTATTTATTTATTTATTTATTTATAGCCTTTTTATTCCGTTTTTTTTTTTTTTTTTTACATGCTTTTTTTTTTTACATTATCAAATAATTAGTAATATAATATATTATAATTGGTAGTATTAAGACAATTGACATAAAATTAATTATAATTAACGTTAAAAATAATAATCAAAACGTGAATACTTAATCGGAGCTCTTGTGAGCAAAGGCCTCCCCCAACCTATCCCATATTTTCCTATTTAAGGCTGTTCGCCACCAGAATTTTTCAAATTTTACCAGCTCGTCTCTCCACCTAGCTTTCGGTCTTCCTCTGCTGCGGACGTTATATCTTGGTACCCATTCGGTGAGCAGTTTTGCCCATCTTTCATTATTCATACGACTGATGTGGCCAGCCCATGACCACTTTAACTTCCTGGCTCTCACCACGACATCGTCCACTCCAGTCATCTTTCTCAAATCTATATTACTTATCCGATCTTTTCTTGTTACCTTCACCATCGACCTCTCCATTGCCCTTTGACATACTCTTAGTTTGTGTTCTAGTGTTTTTGTAAAGGTCCATGACTGGGCTCCATATATTAGGGTAGGTATTATTGCTGTGTTAAATACTTCTGTTTTCACCTTTTGTGATAGTTCGCTTTTCATTATAAATTTGAGGGACCAAAATTTTTTCCAGGCTTTGCATATTCTTTGTTGTAGTTCTTTTTCTTGCTTGTTTTTGAATGACATTAGTTGGCCTAAATATATGTAGTCTTCTGTGTACTGTATATTTTCGCCGTCTATTATGATGGGTATTTCTTTACCATTTGTCATTATTCTACATTTTTCTTTATTCATGTGTAGTCCAGCTGGTTTGCACGTGTTCTTAAAGTCAATAATCATATTTTCCAAATCTGTCGGGGTTTTTGCAATAATAATAACATCGTCAGCAAATCTCAGGTTATTCAATATCTTCCCATTTATTTTTATTCCTTTTTCTTGCCATGATAACGTCCGAAAAGCAGATTCTAAGATTGCATTAAATAAAATTGGTGAGATTGGATCTCCTTGTTTTACTCCTTTTTGTAAGGAAAATGATTCTCCTCTTTTATCAGTCTTAATTATATGAAATGAAATGAAATGAAATAATTTATTCGAACCCATAAAATGTTATACATTATTTAGATTCCGTCAATATTAACTCTACCACCAGTTCGGAAAGCAGTTCTCACTAGAGAAGAACGGGCAAGAAACTCTAGTGTTGCTCTTTTCAAAATCAGTTCAAGGTATAAAATACAATGCATTATATAGAGAAAAAAAAAATACAATTCAGTATTTGTTAAGTTTTGTTTAGAGCAGTTCATTTATATACTCGCAAAATAGGTAATAAATTTTTAAATTCCAACACTAGTGCATAACTATCTCAGGAATCATGTAATAATTTGATCTGAAATGTTCAAGATGTCGCTATTAATCTAAGTTCAAGATATACCCCTAATACTTAGATATAGTAAGCGAAAAGGGCAGACCAGTCCACACAAGCAGCACTCGTTCACGAGTATGACGCATGTGCCAGCCATCGGCCTCCTCAACCATATTACAGGGAAGTGGCCGACCCGGCACACGACGCCGCCGCAGGCACAGACAGTTAAGGAGTATGTCATACCCAAGCCGCTCACAGATGGAAACAAAGAAACTTTATTGAAACGAAAAACATGATTCCAAAGAAAATCATATGAAAAAATTTAATCCCAGGCTTTTTTATCCTCTATGTATTCTGAAATCTTGTAATAAGCTTTATTACATAACTTTCGCTTAATAGTTGTTTGGAATTTACCAATGTTTAAACACTTAATTTCAGTGGGAACTTTGTTATAAAAATGTATACAGTAACCCTTAAAAGATTTGCTGATTTTTTGGAGCCTTGTTTTATGATTAACTAGATTATTTTTGCTTCTAGTATTTAAGCCATGGATATCGCAAACTTTTGGAAAGTTTTCTATATTCTTATGTACGTACATTAAATTAGCGAATATAAATTGTGATGCTATTGTCATTATATTTGTTTCTTTGAATTTTTCTCTTAGAGAACATCTAGAGTTTAGGGAGTAGATAGATCTTATAGCTCGTTTTTGAAGAACAAATATAGTATTAATGTCAGCAGCACCACCCCACAGCAAAATTCCATAACTCATCAAACTATGAAAGTAAGCAAAATAGACCAATTTTGCTGTTTCAATGTCAGTTAATTGGCGTATCCTGCTCACTGCAAAAACTGCGGCGCTCAGCTTTTTAGCTAGCACAGATATATGAGGACCCCACTGAAGTTTAGAGTCCAATGTGATACCCAAGAATTTGGTTGTATCCACAAGGCTCAACTCGTCACTATTTATGAAAATGTTAGCGTTAACTTTTTTGACATTAGGTGTGACGAATTTTATACATTTAGTTTTTTCACTATTTAATAATAAATTGTTAACGCTGAACCAATGCACTATTTTTGAGAGAGTATTGCTTACATCGTCAAGAATTGCTTGATGTCGACTTATTTTAAATAATAAGGAAGTATCATCTGCAAACAACACTACTTCACAATTGTCCCTTATGAAATAAGGTAAGTCATTTATATAAATTAGAAAAAGAAAAGGTCCAAGAATTGAGCCTTGTGGTACTCCCAAGGTAACAATAGAGCCAGGAGATCGTTTTCCATTGACATCAACACTTTGTACCCTATTGCTTAAGTATGATTTAAATAAATCAAGGGCAATGCCATTAACCCCATAGTGGCTCAATTTCCTGATAAGAATATCATGGTGAACACAATCAAAAGCTTTCGATAGATCACAGAACACTCCTAAAGCATCCTGTGCATCCTCCCAAGCAGCAAATATATTATGTATAAGCTCAACACCAGCATCTGTGGTGGAGCGACCCCTAGTGAATCCAAATTGTTTACCATGAAGTAGATTATGTTTAGCAAAAAAAAATTGAATTTGTTTAAGTATAAGTTTTTCAAAAATTTTACTTATAGAAGGTAGGACAGAGATCGGTCTATAATTAGTGGGGTCGTCCGTACTACCAGATTTAAAAAGAGGTATAATTTTACTTAATTTCATTTTATCAGGAAATATCCCACTCATAATACATGTATTAAAAATTATAGCTAACTGGGGAGCTAGTACAGATATTACCGGTTTTAATATTTTTGTAGAGATTCCCCATAAATCACATGTATTTTTAATGTTAATTAATTTAAATGTTTTTATTATATCTAAACTACTAACACAGTGGAACAAGAATGAATCTCCACATCCAGATACATTTTCTTTTAATAATTTGTTGGCAATAGTGGGAGAGGAGTTTAATTTTTTGGTTATAGAAACTGGTATATCAGTAAAGAAATTTTCAAAAGCCCTAGCTATGTCTAAGTCGGAATTAATAATTTGGTTTTTAATATTGAGGCTGAACTCCCTTTCACGAGGTTTAGCCCTACCAGTTTCTTTGCTAATTACACTCCAAGTCATTTTTATTTTATTTTTGGAGTTTTTTATCTTATTACTTAAGTATAAGGCTTTAGCTTTGTGACAAACTTGTCTAAATATTTTTGAGTAACTTTTAACATATTTGACAAAACTTTCATTGTGATTATAGGTTTTTTCATAATATAGATTATATAATTTCTGCCTACTTCTGTGGATACCTATAGTGGCCCAGCTATTGAAAGTACTTTTGTTGCCTGTTAAAGCCGATCTAGGTGTGAAGACTGATCTAAATTCCTTACAAAATGTGTTGAAAACAGTATTATATAACAAGTTTGGGTCAGTTCCCTGTAGAGGTACATCAAATTTTTCTGTTAATTTTTGTCTTAATTTCTCTAACCTGGCCTTTGTTACTGGGACAACTGTAGTTTTCTTATTGGCTATATTCTGAACCATATTGCTAAAGCTGACTAATTGACCACAGTGGTCTGAGCCAAGTTTATTGATAATGCACTTCTTAATTGGCAGTATATCAGTAAAAATATTGTCTATACATGTAGCACTTGTATTGGTTATTCTAGTGGGCTCTGAAAATTGGTTTACTAAGTCAAATGATGAAAAAAGACTTTTTAATTTTACTGCCAATGTGGAGTTTTCTAATAAATTAATATTAAAGTCTCCGCAAACCAGCAATCTCTTATTAGACTTACTTGATTTCCTCAATGCATCTTCAAGTATTATATCGAAACTATCATAAAGTGCAGAGGGTGGCCTGTATACACTGACAACAATGAACTGCTCCAACTCAATACAGGAAATTTCAGCAGTTTGCTCAACAGAGAGACTCACTATGTCCTTACGTTCTTTAAATTTCATTTTTTTATTTACTAGTATAAGTGAGCCACCATGTATAGCATTTTGTCTACAAAAATGACTACCAATAACATGATTGTTGAAATTAAACATGAGCTGCTCATTTCTTAGCCAGTGTTCCGTGATACAAAGTATATCAATGTTCTCACAACTCATGAACAATTCTATTTGCAATTCTTTACCTAACATACCTTGGCTATTTTGGTGAACTAGATTTAAAATATAATTATCTTGCACCTTATAAGTCTTATCCTGACTAGCAGGTAGAGTGGAATTTAAGTTTATCAATTGATTTGTATATTGTTCATTTAACACAGAAATGTCATTAATTGAATTTGAATTGATATCGATTTCATTTATGCAAGAGCTTATAGCTTTACTGTCCCTATAAATGATTTTTAGTATGTTTATATATTTTTTACTTAAACCTTGTATTTCTAGCGCTTTAAATAAGTAGTCGTGATCCACTGAATCAAAGGCTTTGGAGAAGTCTATAAATGCGAGGTATATTGTGTAATTATATTCATTGCATTTTTCTATTAGCTGATTTAATGAATGTATGTGATCAATTGTACTGTATTGAGGCCTAAACCCAGCTTGTTCTATCGGTTGTTGATCATTTAATGTATACATTATTCTTTCCCGCATTATTGACATAAATAGTTTGTACATACATGATGATAAAGTTATTGGTCGATAGTTGTTTAAATCATCCTTCCTACCTTTCTTGTGTAGAACTATAATATTGGAAGTATGCCATTGATTGGGTATTTCTTCACGTTCAATAATTTTGTTAAACAAACACTGAATATACAAGAACAAATTATCATTTGCATATTTTATTATTTCGTTACTTAGCCCGTCAGGTCCTGAACTCTTTTCAGTTTTTAGTTTCTTGGCTGCTGCTCTGACTTCATCTAAAAGTATGTAATTTTCTGGATGGGCTGTTTCATCTTGGTGATAGTGTGAGTTCTTCGAATGTTCGTTTTTATATAGATTGCTAAAGTAGTCTGTTGCTGCTTTAGTGATGTTTGTCCTCTTCGTAATTTTTTTGCTTTTATATTCTAAGTGTGGTATCAAGGCTTTTCCAACCGATATGCTGTATGCCGCTTTTTTGACAGCGCAGTGTTAAATATATGGGTTACAAATTTAATTGGGGTTGTGCGAAACTAACTTCTAGGTCGATTGAGAAGTCATATAATGTTATGAAGTTAGTGCGACACACTCTATTGTTAATTCTAAGACGATTGTTTAAAATTTCTATTTATGTTAAAGTTGATTCATTGAAACAAGTGTTTTACGCGCATACTCACGCCTTTTATCCCCGGAGGGGTAGGTAGAGGCGCAACTAGTGCACTTACTTTTCGCCGTGCGTATTACGTCCCATGATAGGGGGCGAGCCTATCGCCATATCGGGCACAAATTCGAGACTCCGAGCTGATACTGATTAGAAAAATCCAATATCACTTTGCCCGACCTGGGGATCGAACCCGAGACCTCAGCATTGCAGTCGTACCGTAATACAACTACGCCACCGAGGCAGTCATTAATCAGTGTTTTTGTGAACTGAAACATTTCTGCACAATACGTTCCAATAGGGAATATGCAAGTGATTTAAATTAACTTGATTATTTTATCCTCGATACTTTGTGGTCCTGATGTTACTCCTAAACCATTATTTTCTTGTTTAGTTTGTATTTAATGGCATAAAACTTTTTTCAAAAAGCGTAAATTATGCGCGGGAAATATAAATTCACGAAACGCATCACCATTGGTCGAAACGTAAAGTGACGTCACAGAGCACGTTATGGGATTTATATTCATACTTTGCTAGTCGTATTTGAGAGAAAAATTGTTTTAATTTATATTCCTGTAGTGTTTTCTTTTACCTAGTACGATTTTGATACATAATGATACTAGGGATTATTAAGAACAGTGACAGAAAGTGGTTTTGTCAAAGCACAACCGGATCATCTACCAAAATAAGTATATAATTTTATGATGACAACATATTTTGCATCAAATCATGATTTTACGTCAACCTCGGTCAAAGGAGTAAAAGTGGAAAAGTAATTATTGTAATATATAATATTTTTTTATCTATTAAATCGGTTATGATGCATATGTGCACACAGCAATACTTACCTAAACATAACTTTAAATGTTGTTAACATACACCTAACTTTATTACATTTTAATCGATTTTAATGAATGTTGTGTGTGTGAAGTGTTAAAGTATTTGATGGAGAAATAGATACCTACCTAACGAAATAGATGACATATCAAATATTTTTTGTGTGTTATGCTCTACTGAGTTTTCTTCCAACTTTTATTTTTACTTCTGACCAATTCACACCATTTTAACTGTCAAAATATAATATACTTATATTAAAATGATCTGCACAACAGCGTAAACGCGATATTGAAGATACTTTATCGCTTCTCATAAAATAACACCATTGTTTACATATTTTCGTATCTCTTAGAACAGAAAAAAACACTTTATCTGGTGTACTTCTAATTCTTTTTTGGCACATTGGTACCATGCAATATCTATAAAATGGTTTTTCAGCTTCTTCCATAACTTAACAGCGATTTAAACTGAAATACCTTCAGTCATAACTCTCTATGCATACAGTAAATAACACTGAACGTGCTCTGTGACGTCATCCGAAGCGCGCGAAAAATGGGGGCGTTTAAACACGTCAAATTCAATCGATATTTTATATATTATTTTAAAAAATAATTAGTACACTTTCAACAATATTTATATTTTTTACTTTATTATAACGAAGTAAAGACTGGATTAAACAAATAAAAAAAACGTATGCATATTCCCTATTGGGGAGATTTATTTCCGAACCAAATACACGCCACGTCTGACCTAGTGTCAAATCCAGATTCCAGAACTTCGGAGTCTCACATTAAAAGTGAATCCTTTTTAGTTCCTACCTACTTTTTGAATGAAACCACAATGCAAAATGTGAATGCTTTTAGAACTATCGGTTTAAGACTTTTCAAGATGTGCGTATTAACAGCCACTAAGTCGTTTTTTTTTAAGAAGTTTAAAAAACAAAATTGGCCGAAGACAAAAAACATTTCTTCATATTATGCTCGAAAGTATTTCTCAATGTATACTACCGATATAACTTCAGAAATTAACAAACATTAATAGACATAAAACTCATATAAAATAATTGTGGATTTCACGCCACCAATTAAATGCCGTTAGCAGCATCCGTAAATCTCGAAACGAATTGGTGTTATGACATCTAAATTGTGAGCACAGAGTAATATGGAAGCAAAATTTACATAAGGCTTAGAAATCAACTGACAATCTGCATTTCAAGCAGGTATAGTAAAATTTGTCTTGTTTGTCGCATATCAAACAAAAATATTAGACCAGTCAAACACCAGAACTTTTAATTGAAACTGCATGACACTGCACTGCGATTGACATACACTGAAGTAGATGTTAATGTTAAAAGAGCATAAAATATTATTCTCATTTTCTTAAAGATAATTCAACGCGAACAATCTGTTATTTCAAAAGAAAGTGTCGACTGAAAACGATTATGTTAAGAGTGTTTTATAAAGAATAAGTAATGTTTAATAGCTTTTATATGGATCCTAAAAATGATTGGTTAACTGTATGTAATGGCTGACTGAGCTGTATTAGCAAAATTCCTAGATTCGTGATTGCATTTTGAAAGATGACAGTAGAAGCTTTGTAATTGGATTGCTGCATTATTGCTACTTTTAATACATCCGAATGGATTTGTGAAATGATATCGCGTGATTTGCTAACTAGTTTGATATTGGGCAATTCTTATTACATTCACTGTTTCATCTTTAGTAGCGATACAATAATCAGAGAATTAATCACTATCCAAAAACAAATGTAGTGACATTATGATGATCCTATACATCGTAATCCTGATTTCCATCTTTAAAACAGAATAATACTAGAAGCATTACTTATATTCCTCTAGAAAATGATGGCCAAAAACGTTCAAAAATCTTTATTTATCATCTAAATACACAGAAGAGAAAAATGTCACCAAACAGATAATGGAAGGCGCAAACATCAGATATAAGTCCAAATTAAAAAACCAAAAAATTAATTACCTGAGATCAATCTGTGTTAAGGCTTATTAGCCATTTCGTTTGAAGAATCAAGAAAGACCAGGAAGTTCAATACCTCATAAAGAATCATCACCGAGCCTATATGGCGTATAAAGATATCTATTATGTCACGATCTGAGTGAAAGTTAACATTATGAATACGATTATCATAATGTGGTTTTAACTTAACGACGCACGCATCGGAAAGGTTATGTGATTCATCTTTCGTTGCTTTATTTATTTATTTATCTAAATAAGAACATTAACAGTACATACCTCAACAGTCTAATACACTTTACTTAGGCTTAATAACTAATACATGCACCAATTGAAGATGTACACATTACTTAAGAAAATTATATATTTAACTTAACCGCATCTAACACAGTAGACAAAATAAATATGATAAATTGCGATTAAAAGGAACTTCTACATTTGGTTTTGAAATTATTGAGGGAATAAAAAAAATGACATCATCAGCTTATCTTTCATTGACTGCCTCGGTGGCGTAGTTGTATTGCGTACGCGTTACGAGTACAATTTGCGCGCTGAGGTCCTGGGTTCGAATCCTGGGTCGGGCCAAAAACATTGTGACTGGGTTTTTCCATCTTAAAAAATTACTCAGTCGCAGCTCGGAGTCAGGAAGTTGGCGGTGTGATACCCCCGTGCCTCGGAAAGCACGTAAAGCCGTTCAATAAAGGTGGTTGATTCTTAGACAACTCAAAAAATTTAGAGTGATGGATCTTTTTTTTATTCGAGCACGGCAAAGTCACTCCACTGCACCTGATGATAAGCTGAGTAGGGTCCTGATAGTTTCGACTGACCAGCGATGACTATCCTTTGCCAGTCGACATAATTATACCGGCCTGTTTGAACCGGATATACACAGGCTGATCCCAGAACGCGGCACACTCAGCACCTTGTGTACGGTGGTCGCTATCCGGACGGTTTGTATATACTATCACTAGCCATAACCATCTTTGAATTACTAAATAGTTTGTGCGAAGGGCAGGCTGTGTAGGCGGCACTGCAATATCTTAATACTCCGCCGAACATCATGGCCTACTAGTTTCTGCAAAGACGCTGTAAAGGAGCCACCTATTTATTTATTTCTTCTTTGTTTCAGAAAAGGTAATTTAGATCATACAAACATTTCGAAGTTAGATACCTCCAAACTACTAGATGGTAGGTTCAGGCGAGAGTGAGGCTGGCAGGTACCATTGCAATGCCTATATTCCGCCAAGCAGCATTGTAGTGAAAAGTGATTAAATAAAATTGAATGTTCTACCAAGTTAAGGGAGTTCAAACGGAAGTAACTGCGCGATAACAGTAATTGTTAACTAATTGCTTGGCAGTGATTACTAGGGCGGTGTTAATTGGTATTTTTAGCGATTTCTAATGTTCTGTTTTATCATCACTTCCGTCGTGAAGCTGGCCGTAAGTTTATCAAATATGTGCCAAAGTAAATGGGAAACAAGAAATTCTACTTTTTAAATTTTCTTCATCTTTTATTAAATGGTTCTCGTATGTGAAAATCCTGAATATATACCAAAGCATTGATTATAATTTTTGCCACCATCACCAGGATGCAAGCACTTCTGTTCCGGTTTGGACATAGCCAGATTTACTAGGCTTAATGAACAATGCACAATTTTACTTTTCAATTTTAAACACTTCTTCAAACCCTAATAAAACACTGGTGGTAGGTCTCTCATATATAAGAGTCCGTCTGGGTGGGTACCACTGCAATGTCTATTTCTACCGCCAAGCAGCAGTGTGTATGCACTGTTGTGTTTCGGTTTGAAGGACATTGTAGCCAGTGTAACTACAGGACATAGTGAGACTTAACATCTTATGTCTCAGGATGACGAGCGCAATGGAATGCCACACAGTACTTTGTAACTCAAGGTGCTGGATGGTGGTGCTACTGTTTGTGGGTGGTCGTATCGCTTACCATCAGGCGAACGGCATCAACGTCTCGTCATTCAATGCCATAGAAAAAAAATATTTTAAAGCAAAATGATGTACCTGATGACAGCACAAAATAACATCAATGAATAAGTAGCTTCCGATAATCTCCAGAATAATGCCGGCCTCACTTTCCTAACGCAAGCGCAACGGTTGCTAAACAAAAGCCAGCGTGATGCCAATTAAAACTGCTCGCGTTTCAAGCGCCGACCAAGCCGAACTTTTATTAGTTTAATAAACTATTTATACCTGGTGATGGAACTATACTCTTTGGAGGTGCCCTATGTTCAGTAAAATTCCGAAGGCTAAAGAAGAAGATGGAACTATGTTCGTGATAACTTTGGTATCAGATATCCTGGTAATAAAATACTAGTTACGAGATATTGTTCTAGTAATAAATTCAAGATTTTGGATGTAATTCGAAAAAATATTTTAAAAAATTGCATTATTAGTGGTGACTACATAGTACATACCATTAGATGACTTGCTCGTTTCTTTGACCAACATTTTACCGCAACAAAATTTAAAATAAATCCCTCCTCATTAAAATGACACACTTGTACTCCAGAGACATCCAAACATATTTCTCCGGAGACCGCAAAGATTCCTTAAAAATCCCAGCTCAAAACAAGCGCGTTTCCCTTCTATCTTTTAATGTATAAAAATACCTGAATATTAAACAGAGCATAAATTTTGTGTGAATAAAATACGAAATGGCTTGTTTTGCAGTCTTATAAAACTACACCATGTACTAAATTTAAGCGTGCACCGAGTGTCAAAAAAATTACACTGTGTAGTAAATTAAAATAAAACGACTATGTTGTTGAAAAGCAGCGACAGCCTATTTGGGAATGGAACGGACTTCCGACACGAATGTCCGCAGGTTCAAAACCCAAGGGCACATACCTCTGACTTTTCTAAAAAGTTATGTGTGTATTCTTTGTAAATTATCACTCGCTTTAACGGTGAAGAAAAACATAACGAGGAAACCTGCACAGCTGAGAAGTTCTCTATGAGAATTTCGAAGGTATGTGAAGTCTGCCAACCCGCACTAGGCCAGCGTGGTGGACTAAGGCCTAAACCCTCTCAGTAGTAGAGGAGGCCCGTGCTCGGCAGTGGTAGAATCCTTTAGATGATAAAATATTGTAAAAAAAATGACGTGTAAAAGTGCCCTTAGGGGCCTAATTACTGAATAAACGATTTGAATTTGAATTTGACTTTGAATTTGAATTTGGGTACTATATACAAAATACAAGGCTGGTATTGTAGACATGTGTATAAATGTTTTATAATATTGGCTCTACAGCGGATATAACTAAACGTTTTTAAAGGTATCATGTATCGTCTAAAGTAGTTCAAGATAACCATGAATGATAATAAACTCATCGACCCAAATACTATCTCAGTGCAAATCCTGGTGGTAGAAGAATGTGAGTAAGGTCTTCTGTGAAAAAAATGCCATTACAACAAACTATTGCTTAACACCGCCTTATAGAACAAATTGTATTATCGTCCTAATCGATACGAAGTTTTTAAATGAAAACGAAAAGGTCAAATGGAACTTTTCGGTTTTATTTTATATAAAATCTTGCTATAAGTACCTCAGTTGTAGTCCCATTACATACAAATACCCGTCTTTAAACGATGAAAAGTGAATCAGAGCGAAAAATTCATATTAATGGTTTATATTATTGGAGTGAAATAAGTACTGTATAATGCCGTGAAATATATAAATTAGAGCGTGGAAGCGAGGGATTAGGAAATTAATTTTGATAAGGTTTGGAGTTTGGTATAAATGTTTCGAATCCCATCTAATATTACAAGCCTGTAGGACAACCAGTCACGGTCACTCAGCGAGCTACGGAGAGGGCTATGCTAGTTGTTTCTCTACGCGATCGAATCAGAAATGAGGAGATCCGTAGAAGAACGAATGTCACTGACATAGCCCAGCTAATTAGCAAGCTGAAGTGGCCGTGAGCAGGGCACGTAGTTCGAAGAATTGACAGCAGATGGGGCAAAAAGGTTCTCGAGTGGAAGCCACGTACTAGCAAGAGCAGCGTCGGCCGTCCACCTGCAAGGTGGACAGACGACTTGATAAAGGTCGCAGGAACACGCTGGATGCGGGCCGCTTTAGACAGATCCGTCTGGAAATCTTTAGGGGAGGCCTATGTTCAGCAGTGGACGTCGTGTGGCTGATGATGATGATGATGATGAGGACAACCAGTAAACCTAATACCACCCACGGGCCATGACTACAATCCCGTCCCGTTTTAAGTAACATAGTGTTAGAAAATAAATTGTATTCTAGAGGTTTTAATGTTTGTAATGGCCTTTGTGTTTGGTTACATTTAAAAAGTAAAAAATGTTCATGATACTGCTTGTAGTCGGTTTTGTTCTCTCCGTGAAATACAATGTAACGAACGTACTCCTTTTGCTCTACTAATTAAAGATAGAGATCTTACTCAAACCTAGTTTATTTGAAACCCGTAGTCCAATACATTGAATAGCTAGTATAAGACCCTGGGCCCTGAGGCCTCTTTAGGGGAGGCCTATGTTCAGCAGTGGACTACATGTCTGATGGTGATGACCTGATTAAATATTAGTAGTATCGTAAACTATTATTCAATCTATGCAATTATAAATACAGTTTATGAAGGTGATTAATAGAAGCCGCAAAAACCGCTAAACGGATTTGAGTGTTTCGCACATACATTCCTGGATTAACATTTATATAATACGCTAAGTTTAAGCCCGGATAACTGTTCAATGGGAGTTCTATTCCTGAGCTGATAATCTAGTACCTATTAGATAAATTAACCTTGATTAACCTGATACCTGTAAAGGACGCAGTAATCCGCTGGATGCAGGCCGCTTCTGACAGGTTGGTCTGGAAATCTTTGGGGGAGGCCTATATTCAGCAGTGGACTTCTAAAGGCTGAAGAAGAAGAAGAATCTGATACTAATGATCTCTAATGTTTACGCGAATGTAAGACATTGAAAAAAACTATTTTTCGGACTTTATGACTAATTAGAAAGAAAGATATAATTTATTATAATCCCTTTCCCGTCCTCAAACTCCTCATGCTGCGTTCCTAAACCAGCTCCGCCATAAGTACCACGTGACTAGGTTAAAGTTACAAACGATATTATTATATGACATAATTACTACATAGTATTATGAAACATTATTTGTAATAAGCGCCTATTTTGCAATTTATTTTTATCCAGTCACGAATCTGTTGCATGTTCAGTAAATAAATGATGAGTAAACATTTTTGTAACTTGTCATGTTTAGTAATTATGTACAGTGGGTACGGCTTTCCAATTGAAATACTGTGAACACAAGCCAGCTTAGCGGCAGAATTAGACACTACCTAGTGAAATATAAGACGAAAACCTTTCTTTCATTACTCCAGACAAGATCCACGCTAGTGTCACCATAATCTCGTCTGTCATAAAGCAGGCAAGCTAATAAAAACTGTAAAATTCAGCCTCTAATTTTAGAAACGTATTACGTATTGTCATAAAATCTAAAATACAAGAAACTGAAGTTCTTTCGAAACATGAAACATTATTAAAATTTCGCTCAAAGTGACCATTGAAGATGGCATTTGGCAAACGGCCTTATATTTCTTAATTTAACTTAGTAGTAGAAAACTGGCATAAAATACCCGATTGTCTTTAACTCTGACAGTTCGATCTAAAATGATAATGGGATGACGCAATGCGACCTCTTGCCTCTTTCCACATTAAATAGTTATGTGATTAAATAATATCATTTGCATAGAAATGTTCGATAAAGGAATATTTTATGTTTTTTTATAAAATTAAACGACGCGTAAAGCCTGATGGTATTTGGTAACCGCGATAATCTATAAACCAACTAACCAGGTAGTGATATCTTTTAGCGTTTCATATGGTAAGTGCGATATCTGCAAAGCAAAGCTCTCTTCCTTCTCTATATCCTTCCTATAAGGCAGGCAGCCCAAGCGTTCCTGTATTGCGTGTGTTTATAGGTGGTAGATATCCCATACTATCAGATGGTTCCTTTGCTTATTTGCCGCCCTTCCCACTAATATATACATTAGAAACACAGACTGCCTCGGTGGCGTAGTTGTATTACGGTACGACTGCAATGCTGAGGTCTCGGGTTCGATCCCCGGGTCGAGCAAAGTGATATTGGATTTTTCTAATCAGTATCAGCTCGGAGTCTGGAATTTGTGCCCGATATGTAGATAGGCTCGCCCCCTATCACATCATGGGACGGAATACGCACGGCGAAAAGTGGGTGCACTAGTTGCGCCCCTGCCTAACCCTCCGGGGATAAAAGGCGTGAGTATGCGTAGAAACACATCTGCTAGAAGGCAGAACTTTGAATCACAAATTTTGCATGGCACTGACACTAATGGTACAGTGATATACTACCCTATACACCTTACTTTAGTGGGCAGTCGCGACGATCCATCGAGCGAGCGACTAGTTCATTCCATGTTCGTTCGTTTCATGTTCAATATTGTTAATATCACATTCCATAGTATTAAATAACCCCTGTCGAGAAACGGAGGTGCTCGTAAAGTTCAGAGTTTACGGAGGGACCACGCCCTCGATTTATCAGAACCCTCGATACGTGCTGTCCAACACTGGCGTCAAAACTGCAAACAAACGCGTCAAGATCAAGGGATTGAAGTGAATGGGGTGACGCGTGTGTTCATAATTGGGTACTTGAGTGCTATTCTCGATATAAAAATGTCGAAAGAATTCATGATACAATACATTGGCTTAGGCTAGCGGCAAAATAGGTTATAAGTGGTGAAACCGGTGTTATTTCCAGTTTACTGATCTGAGGATTCGAAAAAACTTGTTGCATGAGATGAAGATGTGTACCGCATATGACCAAAGTTCCCATGACATTATAGAAATTAACACTTTGGAGCACTTGCATCGCTACCTATCTACAAATATCCAAGCGTGAACTTATTCCCAGAACAATAGGAATTCCTGACTAACTAGTTACATAAAACCTTAAAGGTACATTGAGGAGAAGCCGGTAACCTTAAGATCAAGCTCTTCAAGTAACAAGTAACTAGGCCAAGATAAACTCCGGGAGGAAGGATACCCTCTTATCTTGAAGACGGCATTGAAATAAGTTGATGTTTTATTTGTACTTGGAAGTAGAGCAATTACTTGTTGACATGCTGTTTAGTTTTTTTATAGTATTGAGGGTTTTTAATTAATTTCCCATTTCACGTGGAGATACTTTTTTTTCTTTGTTCTCGTAGGTGTATCTAGTCCCTCAAAATAGCGACAGGGTTCGTACACATAGGCCTTCTCCAAAGTTTTCCAGGCAGACCTATTCGAACTGGCTATTACACTTATAAAGCAAAATAGACATTTAAAATTTAAATGAAATAGGGGAGGCTTATGTTCAGCAGTGAACTTTATGTGACTGATGATGATGATGAAATGTAATCCTCCTAGCCAGTTTCGGCCACGGCGGCCGATCTCAACGGAGATGAGCCAGGTACGCAGGAGATATTATAGTGCACAAGTGTGTGCGCAATACACACAGGTGCACTCGCTATTCCTTCACGCTCACTCATAGTCCGGTGAGACGGCAATCCGACATGATCGGAGAGAGATCAGGCGCAGGACCAACGGGCTTTACGTGATTTCGGAGGCACGGGGGTAGTATCACACCGCCAACTTCCTGACTCCGAGTTGCGACTGAGTAATTTTTAAGATGGAAAAACCCAGTCACAATATTTTTGGCTCGACCCGGGATTCGAACCCAGGACTTCAGCGCGCAAACCGTACTCGTAACGCGTACGCAATATAACTACGCCACCGAGGCAGTCAATGTCAATGATGAAATAATAAAATATTAAGTATCTTCAGCAAATCATAAATATCGAACTGAAGAAAATAACTTGATTTATGATCGGTTCCTGCCTCAAAACCAGAATTGAAGTATTTTATTAAGATACAGATTTATACCTCTGGATTCACAATATATTTTCATATAAAACTGCCAGGTAATCGAAGCAAGGCAACACTAATAAAGCCGTTGAGTCACGGTGCTATTGTGAAGACGGGCTTTGTGGCAGGACTGATCCTTTCATACAGATGGCATTGTTACGTTCTGTTGATATATTTTGGGACAGTTTTCTGAAAGTCTCGACTTATTGAATTATTGGGTCGTTGATTAAATTCTGATTACGAAACGCGACTTGATATTGTAAGATTACAGATTTATAATACTTAGGGCCTTACTAATAAATGTAGGTATTATGTCATAGAATGTCTGCGGGTTCAAAACCCAAGGGCACGCACCTTTGACTTTTTTAAAAACTTATGTGTGTATTCTTTGAATTATCGCTCGCTTTCACGGTGAAGGAAAAACATCGTGAGGAAACCTGCATACCTAAGAAGTTCTCTATAAGAATTTCGAAGGTATGTGAGTCTGTCAACCCGCACTAGGTCAGCGTGGTGGACTAAGGCCTAAACCCTCTCAGTTGTAGAGGAGGCCCGTGCTCAGCAGTGACCAGTATATAATACAAGGTTGGTATGGTGGCGGATGTCATAGAATATTTTGTCTCGCTTCCTCAGACGTTAAATGTTATTCAACATGGAAAGAGAAAGCAGATAACCATTACAGACGTATCACGTATTACAGACAATTTGTTATTAAGGCGGTAATAAAATATTTTTTTTTCGTTTTGTAAGAATATCACTCCAACAAAACAATATTTTAAAACCCAATTTTAATTTACAACATGATCCCTATTACTTCACTTTAATTTGCAACTTTTTCAGTCTCTCAGCATCATGGTTCAATGTAGATTCTAGAGTTTTAAAAGACAGTCCCACAAACCTCGTTTTAAAACTAAAAGAGAGCATTCTTTCCATCTTGTGCACAAGGCACTGACCTCTGCGAGAGGCCGCAAAATAATTTACAAAACTGCCCCAATGCGGGTCAGCAGACCCTTTTAACTGATGTTAGATTAATGTTAGTTCAAATCACTTGGTGCCGTGCAGCCTGGATCAAATGGTTGAAGTTATTTTATGGTTGAAGGTCGAGAAATTACCAATAGTCTGCCTAAATCTATGGCACAAGACATTAGAAATCATAATATCTAGCCCAAGCCCGTCTTTTTTTTTATCTATGGCTTGACGAAGTGGCTTCACTGCACCTGATGGTAAATGAAGTGAAGCCCAAAATAATGTCGACCAGCAAGAGATAAACATCCCTGGTCGGTCGTCTTTTCTTTCGCGAAGTAAAAACGCGTTGACCAAACGTCATCAAACTTGTACTTATGAATCTAGGACATAGCTAATAGCTCAGACAAAAATCCACGTAATTTTTCTGCCACTAGTTTAACATAATTATAACTTGGATAAGCGCATCCAGTAATATACAATTAATCTTCTGCACACTACGGACAAGCAGATTTACCAACTCGTCACTAGAATGCAGCTACATGATTTACAACCCTATCATGATACAAAACATTCCATAATCATTTGTCACAAGAAACTGTGGTATTGTAGGAATCTCTCTAATATGGATTCCGTCGCTCGTGGCGCGTGAAGAGTGAGGGTCTGTCAGTAGCAATTACTCGAAATCAACTATCGCCGGCTAAACAGCGCTCGCTGGACCGTGCACGAATCAATGACCAGCTTTACTATGGATTCTCGATTGTACAACTCGATTAATACTCGATTTAGACTTTTGAGCTTTTTAATTATGATTACTGTAATATTTCAGAGCTATCTTTAACTTAATTGGGACTTGATGTAATCTTGAACACAAGATAGAAATGATATTACTATGACTAATTCACATATCTTGTCAACTTATTCGATTACTTTCTATTTTAATCTTTTTATTATAGGTCTCACTATAAAATATAAAAAAAATATATTAATGTACATACATACATAAAACCGCGCACTATATTAATAGAGGGTACCCTCTTAGTAGTAGAGGAGGCCCGTGCTCAGCAGTGGGCAGTATATAATATAGGGCTGGTATTATTATTATTATATATATTAATAACTCACATCAGAAAAAAATACAAGTTCGATGGCGTAGTTTCATTTACACATACAAATCGATATGACACATGATATATTACATATAAGAATTCAATGGTAGGGTCCGGCATGATGTAAAGCCTGTTACTAAAACTACCTACTGACTGATGACGCGTTACTAAGGTATAAGAAGTCGACAGTTCACAATTATTCTTTATTTTCGAGTTCTGTTGACAGTTGACATTGAGCTCGTTATCAATCTGTTCATAATTACTACTAGGTATGAGTATCTGAGAATCTTTAGGGGAGGCCTATGTTCAGCAGTGAACGTCATGTGGCTGATGACGATGATGATGGGTATAGTTTCCGATGCATTACATCAAAACATTACACATCCTAGTTCACGTTAGTTTAGCAATTTTTTTGAATGACACTAAGTTTTAGAACCACTTAAGAAAAAACCTACATAGTATACTTCACGAAATCAAAACTAGGAACACAGTCACAGCCTTCGCGCCACCAAACCTTCTACCACAAAACAACCTAGGAAAAAAGTTAGTTAACCCAAAGCATTCGTTTTCGAGATCCCGTGGTAAGGGAGCTAGCGTGATGGAACGCGACTCGCCTACAACGCCTTGACGACTCATTTACAACTGGAACGACGCAGTTTCGTTACAGATCATATTAGAGAGGGATGGTGGACATTCACTATTACTTATTTATATCGCTATCCCTTTCCCACGAAGAAATGATTCTTGAAGTAATCGCTATGTTGTTGACGAATGAGAATTTAATGTTCATATATGTATATCAATGTTGATGTTTGGGAAATGGTTGATCGCAATTTATGATTCAGTTTGATCATTACGGCATGAGATTAAACGGGTGGCAACGCCCAAAATGTCCGAGTAACTTAACATAATATCATAGCTCCGGACTCCAGTTCCTAGTGGAAGTCATGAAAAATATAGAAATAAATTCATATAGTAAGAAGCGATTTTTGGGTCTACTGGGCGTCCACTAGTTTCTAGTCGTAAAATTTAGTTCAGGTGACAAACGGTCCTGAACCCTGAGCCCACTCTAGTCTTGTGACATGGATATCAGGAATTACGCGAAACAGAGAAAACCATCAAATAAATTATAACCTGACTGATATGCCTACATATACAGGTGTAACATGATAGACTGTCCAATTGAAGCATTTTTTCAAAATACACAATTAAGGCAACACACATGGAAGTTAAGCGCACATTAAGGTCCACTATCGACCTGCTTCGGTTGGACAGTCTATCGTGATTCGTGTTACACCCTGTATACTTGTAGTTTAAACAATACACAACATTACTTTACCACCATTAATTATTCATACAGTTGTAATGTTTTTCTTATACCATTTGATTAATTATATACCTAGATAGAGTGACGCGCTGCAATGAAACTAAAACAAACAGGCCAACTTTTCTTAAGCTAGTATCCGTGACAGCTGTGTGATACGCTATCGCTGCATCATTCTGCGTATCCTTGTGTGCGCGCATAATGATACCAGTTATAACATGGTTTCTATTAAAACGGGGAGATAATTATATCCATGAAAAACAACAAAAAATAATTCACTCGAACTCATTTAGCAGGGAACAGTTCGCCTCTATTTTTTTCGACGCGTTTGAAACGTTCAGTGTATATCTAGGTTTTATAATTAATCAAAGTTTATACCATAAATAGTAAACGCACACACGCTCACGCCTTTTATCCCCGAAGAGATAGGCAGAGAGAGGCGCAACTAATGCACCCACTTTTCACCTTGCGTATTCCGTCCCATGATGTGATAGGGGGCGAGCCTATCGCCATATCGGGCACAAATTCCAGAGTTCGGGCTAATACTGACTTTAAAAACCCATATCACTTTGCCCGACGCGGGGATCCTACTCGAGACCCCAACATTGCAGTCGTACCGAAAACAACTACGCCACCGAGGCAGGAACCAAAAATAATACTACTAATATTAATAACGCGAAAGTTTGTAAGTATGGATGTTTTTTTTTTTTTTTTTTTTTTTTATTGCATTGAATGACGAGACGAGCATGCCGTTCGCCTGATGGTAAGCGATACGACCACCCATAAACAGTAGCAACACCATCCAGCACCTTGACTGACAAAGTACTGAGTGGCATTCCACTGCGCTCGTCATCCTGAGACATAAGATGTTAAGTCTCTTTATGTCCAGTAGTTATACTGGCTACAATGTCCTTCAAACCGAAACACAACAGTGCATGCACACTGTTGCTTGGCGGTAGAAATAGACATTGCGGTGATACCCACCCAGACGGCCTCTTACATAATGAGAGACCTACCACCAGTATGTCTGGATGTATGGATGTTTGTTACTCTTTCACGCAAAAACTACTGAACGGATTTTGATGAAATTTGGCACACGGGTAGATTATGTCCTGGATTAACAATTTTTATCGCGGGAAAATATAAAGCGGGATTTTTATCCCGGGAAAACTCATTTACGCGGGCGGAGCCGCGAGCAAACGCTAGTATCTAATAATGATTCACTTAGTTGTAAAAAATCTCGTAATATACGCATAATTTATACATATCATTAATCGTATGGCTTATTAGCCATAGTGTTTCAAAAACCTTTTGTTCTTCGCTTCCTCGATTTACATTGTTTCAAAAACTATTACAACAGAGACATAATAAAGAATGGAGCTCTAAATACACCATACAATTGCATACGTAGGTCAATGTTAATAAATGTAATACTTATAATAGTTATTTATAAGTTAAGTTTTTGTAATAGTTGTTTTTTTAGTTTTTTATAGTTTTTTGTAGTGTATTTTATGAGATGTGTTTTTGTTTTCCGTGTGCAATATTGCACCAATAATAAACTTCTTTCTTTCTTTCTTTACTTGTGGCAAAAACTTACGGCCAAAAGAGGTGTCTTTGATGTTAATAAAATCGACATAATAATCACGATCTAGTTAGAAAACAGGTAATTTGCGGTTTACTTCGTTCGTATAGTTTATAGTTTTCGTTGACAATTTCATAATTAAACTAGTTCATCAGTGAACTAAAACTAGTTTGTGCCATCAACGAAACGATTTGTCCAAATTATGCAAGATATCTGAAACCTCGTCCTACCAGCATTATCTTTTATTCTAAGCCCAGCTAAATCTATCCAACTTCAAGATGGTCCTAGAATAAAGTCATCCTGACACTAGACAGCTCTATTTCAGATCCGCGTCGCAAAACTTCACCTAGTGAATAATAGAAGGCATCGGGAAATTGTTCAGTAACTTATATAGAGAAGTTATTACAATACAACTGTTCCACAGTCTGCGCAGAATTTATTGATATAATTTACTCACGTCATTTGAGTTATGTTCTTTTTCTTTTTACGAGTATTTTGTTTGATAGTGAAACTGAAACACTTTCCAAAGTTCTTTTTTTATTTAAGATATAGGGGCAAACGTGCATACGAGCATCTTATCAACAATAGATAGACATTATTTTTTTTTAAAGCATAGAATGACGAGACGAGCATGCCGTTCGCCTGATGGTAAGCAATACGACCACCCATAAACAGTAGCAACACCATCCAGCACCTTGACTTACAAAGTACTGTGTGGCATTTCACTGCGCTCGTCATCCTGAGACATAATTTCATGATGTTGACATGATATGGGGTGATAGAATTTAATTTGAACAATTTTGCTACAGGATATCGATATGGTAGAATGTTTACAGCAGAATATAAACAAATGTACGTGATCACTAATATTTATGAACACCGGCATTGCCAGAGAATATATTTTTCCTTAAAAAACCAATAACATTTAACATTGGTTTTATGTAAGGGAGTGTTAATGGACCTGTAGTCAAAACTAGGTAGTGTTTCTGCCAAATATAAAGACAAAATATTAATTTCAGGATTTTTTGTCCAGAGGCCAAATTTCATCATAAACTATAATTTCCTTCTTCTTTCCTATAATAATATTAAGCGACATGTCAATACCAAATACAATGATAAACATAACAAAAAGCGAGACTTCAGTAAATGAATCCTTTTTGTTGAACCAGCCACCCGAAGGTCCCTTGTTAGGAGTTCAGAGAACTTTTGTCAGATTTATGATTTGTTTAGGGGTCTTGTTTTTGATGATAAACAGACCTTTCGTACCCATCTCAATTATTATTAGTGGAAGTTTAGGTACATTATAGCATTAGGTGGGTAGTCTTCAGTTTTTTTTTATACGTAATTCGTGAGTACAGAATATAAGATGATTTTCACTATTAAGCACAAGCACAAGTAGTTGAGAGACATTCCATATCTTAACAGTCGCCACAATTTTGTCGGCCTTATTGCTTCTTTACAAAAAGAAGATACAGTCTAATCTTTATTATTCAGACATTTCATGCGCTATACACAGTCATTATCATCATCAGCCAAATGAAGTCCACTGCTGAACATAGGCCTCCCCTAAAGATTTCCAGACATTCCAGCTATAAAAGAAAAAAAAAAGCATATCCTAGTTCAAAGATTTTACACCACGAATGCAAAATATTTTTTCAAAATGACCACACATTGCGCCGACAGGGCAGTGTACGCATACAAAAGCCTTGATTGCCCAGACGCGGGCCACCATGTAAATGCAGATCTGTATCGTTCAAAATAACTACGTTTGTTATATGGAACAGTCTCACGCACAAACGCGAAACACGCCATTCAGTAGTGATGTGACTTGTGTCGATATCGACAGTCTTATCACATTTTCTCTTCTAAGCTAGGAATCTAACATTCATGTTGAGTCTCCATTTCCTTCTCCACTTTCGGAAACCTGATACCTATATCTTTATTATTTATCTACTTATCGATATATTTTTTATCACAGTGAAACGAATCCTGTCTATACAACATTTTTAGTAAAAGTATGACGCACACAACATTCAGTATATTATTATCCTTATTAACAATTTTTATTTATCAAAACTGATTATAATCTTGTTTTTTATTTGTAAACTTATCAACACAAAGGTAGATGATACAATAATTATATGAAGGGACTTCCTTTTCTCTAATTGACTCAACACCACATCTATTCATTAACTAATTACTCTCGACACTGTATAATTTATATCTCGTAAACGTTTCAAACGGTATGATTGTTCTTAGAAACGCTACTTCTATACGTATTAAGTAATTCATTTTAAAGCATTAGTATTATTAGTTTGAAATGGATGTTTGCGTATTAGGTTCGTAAAAAATCTTTTCACATTCTGACATACTGTTTTTTTTACTTCGATGCGAATTTTTATCGATAAGTTATCTTTCTTCACTATCCCAACTCAGTCTTGAATCAATAAACATTATCTCGAACGCGTTTTTACATGTGGACGCTTTCTAATACTCCATTTGAATTTAATTTGTGTCAAAACACAGTGAATCGATAAATTTATCATTTAAACAATAGATATCGAACTATCATTGTGTTACAAATGGCCGAAAAAGAAAACATAATTTTAATGCAGACAGCATTATGTGAAAATGCATATCAAAAATTAGAAACTTCCTTTTTAGCTTAATTTCGGGTGGGAAATCGAAGATTAGAAAAGCTGCTGCATTTATTATATTTTATTTACCTGATAGATAAGCATAGCCATGCAGTTCTTTGCAATCTATATCAAAAGAATCAATCTATTTGTCAAAACTAGCTACAATGTCGAATTTCTCATCATATTATGTATCTACAATGACTAACCAGTGTAAAATACCTCCTAGTCTTTACTATACCTCGGTAGTCGCTAGCAATTTATACCTCATACACTACGTGAATGGAGTTTTGGCGGGAACTTGGAAGTATCATGAGGTGCTCTTGTTTTAATTTATTATTTTGGTGATACTTAGTTTTATATTGCATAATTATGGTGGTATATTGTCCAATATAGTTCTATTAAAGAACTCAAATGAAGTGAATTGAAATAATCGTGCTAATCAAGTGTTTTTTTTGTTGCCGCCAAAACTCCTCGATAAAGTCTTGGTAAGGTAGCCACTGCTTTACTTCGACATACTACAGATAATAAAAAAAGACAACCCAAACTTGACATTGGCAAAATGTGAACACAAGAGCCATTAAGAGTTTTGGCGGGAACTTGGAAGTGTCATGAGGTGCTCTTGTTTTAATTCATTATTTTGGTGATACTTAGTGTTATATTGCATAATTATGGTGGTATATTATCCAATATAGTTCTATTAAAGAGCTCAAATGAAGTGAATTGAAATAATTGTGCTAATCAAGTGTTTTTTTGTTGCCGCCAAAACTCCTCGATAAAGTCTTGGTAAGGTAGCCACTGCTTTACTTTGATATACTACAGACTACAGATAATAAAATAGACAAATCAAACTTGACATTGGCAAAATGTGAACACAAATGCCATTATAAAAAAAAAAAAAAAAAAAGAGCCATTAAAAAAAAAAAAACTACGTGAATTGGAATAACAACGGCACACTCGTAATAATTACACAAAACACTAATATTGCGCGGTCTGAAGTTCATGAATCGTGGCCATTGTTTAAAACGGCCAGCTGTACTCGACGCGCAACATCTGTTATAACTTATACGAAACATAACTAGGGTTTTCTTGCATTTTGATTTGTGGAGTTCAGACTGGAATATTGCATAAATAAAATGAAACTAGTTGATTGAAAAATCCTCAGTAATATGTTGCTTCCTTGGTCCAGTCGGAACGTACTAAATTGGGAAACCTTGTGTTTGTTTCTCTGAGAAAGAATTTGAATTTTTCTTATACGATTTGCTCAGAATTCAATCGCCCAGATGAAGTGGTCGTAGTAAAACCAACCCAAATGATATGGACATATGCTTGAAAATATGTTGCGTCGACTCCGCATTGGAGTAGAATAAGAGCAGATAGAAGAAGTAGCAGATAATTTTTTAATATTTTAAATAATTTATTTTTTTTAGTTTAAATGGTCTATGTATAAGAACGATTGCAGAAAAGGATTTATAACAGAAGTGGCCGGACGAAAGCATACCACAAGCAAAAAATACTGAAAATGTTACGGTAAATATGAAGCAGTGTTGACAGTAAACAAACCATACTCCATAATGACAGCTCCATTTGGATTCAAAACGCATAACCGCGCGAGAACACTTTCACCGAAATTAGTTGATGTATGTTCTGGGACACTTTCTTATTGAGGGTTAAATGTTTTGAGGCTACAATATTTGATTGGTGTTTCTTTTTTGTTTTATCATAAATAAATTATGGTAAAAAATATATGTTTAACCAAATAGGATCAGCATTTTTTTTATTTAGATACTATTATGTTATCAAATTAATGGTTGTTTGTAATTAATTTATAAGTAATCAAAAACGAATTATTATAATTATAATCGATGCTTACTCTTTTCTTAAGACACCTAATAATTTATTTTACCAAAACCTAGTTCAGTTTCAGGCTGTTGGGGATAAAAAAACTCGTTGCCAAAGAGTAAACTGTCATTCCATGGACGCAACTAAGTACGCAACTTTTCTCTCTAGTTACCGCTAATTAATTTCAAATGTTCATTTAAAACATGAAAACAGATAAGCCATACAATTAAACTCTCAATATAAGTCATACATGAACGATATCACATTACAAGTCATAGACAACCCGCATCCTGTTAGCGAAGTAAACAAGACTCAAGAAGCTATTCTTGTATGGTTACTCAACAAAGGACGTGGCTCATGTTATAATGTAAGTTGTGTGCAGCTGATTGTATAAAAACGGAATATTTTTGACTAAATGAAGAGATAAGGTCGTTCTGTAATCGTTTAAGTCTCTAGTAGTGCACAATTTATAGTTTCGTTTATTTATCTTTTGTTTTTTTGTTTGTTTCTGCGCTGGTTTGCCGTCCGTACGTTACCTTAGGTGACCACTGAAAAACAGTGCTGTGTTTTTGACTCAAATCATAACACAGCTTATGCTGAGTTGGTCACCTAATTGTCGCGGCGTGGACTTGGGGTTGAAGTATTTTATATTTAAGTGTTTACTGTTATTATTTTGTGTTTTCAATTCTTTGCTCACTGCTGCAACAATAAATGTTTTTCTTTCTTTCTTCTTTCTTTCTTTCTAGTACTGGGCTGCGCTGGTCAACCCAGAATATAAGTTGCATGCGACATGATGCCCAGTTCTTGATATAAATAATGTTTAAAGAAATTTATTCTCAAAAAAGACTACAGTCACTTACATAAGAATACAATTTTCATAAAAGTGGACACGATATTGAGCATTGTTCGCACTATGATGCAGTTCTAACACATTCACCATATTGGTACTAACTTGATGAAAACATCAGTATTTTTATAAAACATATAGAGCAAGTTTTACTTTGAATGTGTTGAAAGAATTTACATTTTTTTTTATATTTGACGGTATTTGGTTATAAGTTTGTACACCTTCATAAGTAAACTATTTTTCCATAATTTGTTCTTGTTTTGGGTAGAACTAAAAAACTTGCACGGCGCGAACTTCGCTGGGATATTTGCTTTAGACGTGTAAAGGATAAGTTAGTATGGAGAGAGTCGCTTAATATTTTTATAACAAGAATACAAATGTTGTAAAAAAAAAGTTATATTATTTTAACATCTACCCACTTGACATTGGCAAAATCACCGATGACACGGTGGAGCCATTTTTAAAAGAAGAAGAAGCAAATGTTGTAAATATATAATTGTTTTACGCTCATTAATTTTGTTTCGCTGTAAATTTTGGTAGTACCTAGGTGTTAAGGGATTATTGTTATATAATTTTATTTTGGACAATCTGAAGATCAGCTAATTTTGTTTTGGTGGCGTTGCCCCAGATTTCGATTAAATACAGTAGATGTGGGAACGGAATTGTACAGAACATAAATAATAATATATACTATCCACCCTGTATTATACAGGGGCAATTTGACATTGCGTTACTAAATGAAACCACATACTTATCTCTTTGAAAATAATACTTTCCATTAAGTTATTTTAACCACTGATGTAAAATAAAAAAGTGTAAGTTTTTGATATTTATTTTGTTTCGAACAAAATAAATTTCAATAAAAATTAAAAAGTAACTAAGTTTATGCGCCCTAATGCCACTACCACTACTACTCTTAAAAGATTCGCCGCAGCGGCAACATTAATACATTTTCATTCAGAAAAACACTCACGCACACGTCATATTTGCACTAAACTACAAAATGATAAAAAAAACTGGAAAGTAGAATTGAGATTTTTGGTGAAAGTATTCGTTTTTCATAGATCATTTTTGGCATAATGTTAGTAGAAGGCAAAGAGATGTATGTGGTTTCATTTATTAACGCAATGTCAAAATAATCCTGTATACTGTTAGGCAAAGGCCTCCTCTACTACTGAGAGGATTTAGGCTTTAGTCTACCACGCTGACCTATATGTTGGCAGAATTCACATACCTTCTATATTTTAATGTTTTCCTTCACCATTAAAGCGAACGATAATTAATTGATTAATAAATAATACACACGCAACTTCGAAGTGTCACGAGTTGTGTGCCTTAGATTTTGAACCATCGCCTCGGCAATTGGTTCCATTATCAACTAGGCTATCGTTCTTCTGCGCAGTAATGCCCAGTAATTTCATTAACTAAAATGTTTTTATATTACTAACGCTGTTGGTTGGTGACATAAATAGAAAAAACGGATGGTAGGTATGTAGACTCATGCTGACAAGAGACCTAAATTACCAACGGGGCTTATTTCATAGGATCTTTATACTGGTTTGCAAGTCACGCACACAGACGGATTTGAAGATTTGAGCTTTCACTATTACACAATAGAATACAATGGGATATAAGCGGATTCAGTCATCACAACATTCAAAACAGGTCCGGTATTAAAATAAGTTTTAACGAGCAAATGTTCATAGAAGTGGCAGAGGTCTGTGTTGCCAAGGATATTGTATACTAGACTTCTGCTTGCGGCTCCGCCCGCGTGAAAAATTTTTCCGGGATAAAAATATTTTCCCGGGATAAGAAGTAGCCTATAGCACTCAGGAGTAATGTAGCTTCCTATTAGTGAAAGAATTTTCAAAATCGGTCGAGTAGTTTTTGAGTTTATCCATTACAAACAAACAATCAAATCTTTCCTCTTTATTATTAGTATAGATTACTAGATCAAACGACTGTTTCCGTGGCATAGATATAGTGCGTGCGCGATACTACACCGTTTGGGTTATTCTTCTCTACATCAGCCCGCAGTCTAAAAATGCCCGATATGGTCTATGGATATATAACATTATGGGATGAAACACACAGGCGAAAATCGGGTGCCCTGATTGCACCTCTGCCTACCCCTTCGAATATAAAGGCATCACGTGTATTTGTTTGACTACTAGATCAGAATGTTTTAGTAAATGAAACAATGATAACAATTCAGGTCGAACTAAGCAAAGCGCGCAAGCACAGTTCTTGCTGTTTGGAGGACATTTTAGCCAGTATAATTTTTGGGACTTATATGGGACTAGCGTTTAATGCTTCCTGACGAGCTTAATGCATTGCCACCCTGATGGACCAGTAAACCGATTCACTGGCCCAATGAAATCATATTGTATTAGGTGTTTAACAGTAGTGCAAATTAATAATAATTAGGTGTTTAGCAGTAAGTAACAAGTTTCCTGATGGTAGATGATTATTTCTCTCCACATCGACAACATCAGACTGGCTTTTAAGAATATGATTCCAATCTTAATATGAGTCGATCAGTAACCACAAGCGAAAGCCGATTCCACAAGGACATTACACGCGGAAGAATACTTGTAAATCGTAATAATGCGTGGGTGTACATCTTATTGACATTTTATAACACGTTTTAGTTTCGTCACTGCTCTCCGCGATTTAAATGTGATATGCTTCAAAGCATGTATTACATATTCAAGTATTATGAAGGGGTAAAGTTTATAAGGTTTATTATAAGGGATAACTTGTAAATAAAAATAAAAAACTTTACTAATAGAATGCTACACTAACATTAAGTTTAAACTGTTTTTTTTGGGTAAATTTCGTACTGCACGCGCGCGGAGCGTGAGAAAAAGTTGTAAAATACTTAAAATATTATGTTACTAAAAATATTCCCATAGTAAGGACCGTTAAAACAATGCCAACAAACACAATATGTGGAACACTTGACTTGAAAATGTAAGGGTTGGTAAACACTTACCCGGTCACGCAGGTGGCCAGTGTAAACATGCCTTATTTGTTCTTGTGTGCCCCCATAACTTAAAAACCTTCTGTAGAGAATTTCAAATATTTTGAATTTCGAATGTAGTGAATAGTGATGGCGGACAAACACCAAGCTGGCTTAATGATGGGAAAGAGTAGAATGGACGGACGTAAATAGGGGAGGGAAGTGCAGTAGTGAGAATTGTTATATGATTTTGTCCATCACAATTCTACTTGATATAATGACATTAAAAAAAGGAACGTTTCTGTGAAAACAGGGTCCATTAATGGAAAAATATGTCGAAATAACAATAGAAATATGAGTGGGGGTGAAGTTGGGAATTTTATCACTGTCTCTTTCACACGCTCTCACAATAGCTGTGACTTTACGGATTTAGGCAGGTATAAAAATCGTTTATTTGTCACTGGAATGTTATAATTAAGTATTTTAGAGACAATAAAATTATTTACTCTATCTATATAGCTATATATCTATACTCTAGCTTTATAGGGTAATACTTATTAGTTACATTCTACAATACTTTCAGGAAACAAAACCCATAAACCACGGGTAAACCCGAGCATATGTCCATTTATCTAATAATAGAATGTTCAATTAACGTTAAACGATAACGTACGCCAATAAAATAATTAAGAATCGTCCCCACATTGCTAGCAACATCTGGCCCTCGTGGAGTGTATTGCAAAGAATACCTACCTACTAACTATTACGAACTGCGCAGTATTGTGTTGAAAAGAGAACGTAAGAGTTCCAGACTGTGCTCCATTGTCTATAAAGATTAGCCATATGGGCGTACCCGAGAAGAGTGAAGATCCCCTGGGTTGAAACCTGGGTACCTACACCCATGATTAGCAAATATTTTGTAACCTGTGAAGTCCTGGATATTATCCTCAGCACGACAATACAATTTCCGTTCTACATTATTTCGATGCGAAACCAAGTTACTGAAGTATCTATGGGACGTGTCCAATGTGACGATGCCCGCGCGTACTGCGTAGTTTTCTGAGTACATTGAGATGTAAAAAAACCTGCTGAGTAGTAATAAAATGAGCTTCACGATCAATCGTGATGCAAGCGTCAAAATAAATACGATTTATTACATGACATGATTACATGACTGCCTCGGTGGCGTAGTTGTATTACGGTACGACTGCAATGCAATGGTCGCGGGCTCGATCACCGGGTCGGGTAAAGTGATATTGGGTTTTTCTACTCAGTATCAGCCCGGGGTCTGGAATTTGTGCCCGTTGCGATAGGCTCGTCCCCTATCACATCATGGGACGGAATACCCACGGCGAAAAGTGCCTGCACCAGTTGCACCTCTGCCTACCCCTTCCGGGATAACGGGCGCCAGAGTGTGTGTGTATGATTTGATGTAAACGAGTATGGATTCCGTTCGAAAATAAGTAAATTTTTATCAATGCTGCATCATCAAAAATAATGAAGCATCACTTTTGTTATCTTCAAGAATATACTAAACCAAAACTAGGTATTCCATGTTAGTTTTAAGTTCCGACTTGCTAATATGCAGGATGAGGAGGATGAAGAGTTCAATTCATTGGCAAAAAGTATTTTGATGATTTGTTACTCTTTATAAATGAAAGAAATAGAAACGTAAAGTAATAAACTGGGTAGACATCTAGTAAAATGTACTTCCATGTTCCAAATAACTGACGGTAATACCATGAACACGCATTTTGAACATGTGGCAGGCATGTGCGCTACGGAAAATGAAAATAACGTACCTACATAAATATAAGACACTTAGCTAATCTTAGGATTATTTCTAATTAGATAAAGTGGTGTCATTGTTTTTTAGGAAATCTTTTTAGGATTCAATGGTCAAGGACAGGTTACTCGATTTAGCGTCTGATCCCTTGATGTAGGTATTCCATGAAGCAGGAAATAAATTTATTGCTACGTTCTGCTGGTTCACTGAAGAAAATACTCAATTCTAAATCTTAACCTTCTTTACTTATAGTTAATAATTTGATCACACAGTACTTATCCTTGTGTGATTATCTTTATTATCAATTATCACTGGTTCTATTAAAGCGGTCCAGGCACTTGACCATTTAGCGATGATTTTAGCCATCAGTTTTATACACACACATACACGCAACTAATGCACACACTTTTCGCCGTGCGTATTCCGTCCCATGATGAGATAGGGGCGAGCCTATCGCCATATCGGGCACAAATTCCAGACTCCGGGCTGATACTGAATAGAAAAATCCAATATCACTTTGCCCGACCCGGGGATCGAACCCGAGACCTCAGCATTGCAGTCGTACCGTCATACAACTACGCCACTGAGGCAGTCTCATCAGTTCTATGGTGAGCAAAATTAACTTGTAATAATGTTGGATTAGTGGAAATTACTATGAAACACTCAAATATAGGTGCCCATGCCTCCTACGCCTAATTACTAAGCAATTTTATCCATTAGGAACGGCTCGCGTGAATCTTAACTATTTTGGAAAGATGTCTTACCTAGACATCTCATCATAAGTACTTATGTTTGATAACTCCGTTTGTAAATAAGTTATGTAAATACCTACTTTGAATTAGTACGCCAATTATATATTTCATCGATAAAAAAAGATTAGAATGAGATACAATACCTACCTAGCTTACGATACTTTCATTAACTCGCTGTAAAATAATTTACAAACTTAAGTATTGATTGTTAGTTCTTTTAAATTCTTGGTACATTACTGCCACATTTTATCAACAATTTTACTCTTACAAGTGTTAAAATACCCGACTGATCTACATAGCCGACACTCGACATTAAATCGATGGAAAGCGTCCACAGCAACGATCTAGATAACGCGAGAGAAATCAAAACAATTTAGTAGCCAATAGCAGTTCGGAAACCTGACATATATTTTCATACTCCGTTGTCGGCGTAGGAGAACCGGCTTGACAGGGAACGGCGAGTCAACAGGTAGGGTACAGGGCACTGACCTACAGTCGCCGGTGCATGCTATGAATGACTGTTCCACGTTCTGATGGCGGAATCACCAACACAACCACCGCGTGATCGGTGGCTCGATTTACAGACGAAACCATAAACCGCAAGGCTGAAGCCCGCAGGACTGACTTCCTTTGCTTTACACAGTTACGTAAAAAAACTTGGAACATGGCCGTTGGATTTAAACGGAAAGTTTTATATTGTGCATGCGTTATTAAATAACATGAACATTATCTGGTAAGTCAGCAAATACCTAATTTGTATGCGATGTAAACAATGTCATTGAATGGTGTGTCTGTGTGTACAGTGTAACTCACGTTTGCGAGTCCGTGCAAATGGGTAAGTACTAAATCGCATAACGGCACATCCATAGTGAAAGAAATACTATTTTGAATGCAACGATTAAAAAACATCTCGTTGTAAACATAACTGTAATTTGAAGAGTAACTAAGTAGGTAATTGATGCCGCTCACCGTCTCGCAAACTGCAGGCGAAACGCGTCGCTCCGAGCCAGTTGCAAGCGCCGTGTCCTTATGAACCTAACAAAGGTCTACTTTCACCGACCGACGCCAGACCCAAGATTCAACTTATGCCATATACGGCCCTCTCGAAGATCGCGATCTCTGCTTACGCGCTTTTTTATCCAACAAAACAGTAACGTTCAATGGAAACGGTAAAACGGTCGCAAACCAACAAATTCACTTCACAAACACATCAACTTTACGCACTTTTGTATCACCTCACTGACTTTTTTACTGTAAAAGAGTCTCCGGGGGCGCGTACTGAAAAGTTGTGAAACTTTTCGAATGTTTAGTTTCGAACGACACGAAACGTCCGTGATGAGGCGATGCCGCCGCGCGAGTGTGGCGCGGCCAAACGCGAACTTCTCGCTCGGCTAGAAGCGGAGCGCGTGCGATGACACTATCGCTTAGCATGGGGAATGACAGGGACGGCTGAGAGAACCGTTTACGAGCCCCCCTAGACCCCGCACGTATTTTTTTTAAGGGGAAGTTAAAACACCTGCCTCTAGTTTTGCATTACGTACATCAAAATGCAATAAACGATTTTACCACGAGGCAAAAAATATTGACGGGAAATTCCTCTGCACGCTGTTTCCTGAGCAAATCACGGATATGCGAAGTGCATCGCGGTCATCATATGCATAATTCTTTATCTACGATACGAGCTAATCATGCCTGATTGCGCGGACGACATTCCTGCAAAATTAAGCGTGCAATTAGAAATAAACATATGCAAGGAAATAACGTTCTTATCTCGCATTGGTAAACCCTTGACTTTAAAGGTTATCATAAACTACATAATACATATAACAGTTTGATTAAAAATAACATTTTTATGTGTATTTTTTAAATAGGTTTAAAATTCTTTGTCAATATCACTTGCTACCATTTACCGTGCACAATCACTAAACACGGACTGATCTGGACATAAAAAGTAAAATACCAGGATTGAATTTGAGACTGCAGCACGTAGGTACGAAACGCAATACAACTGCACCACCGAGGCTGTTATAACGTTGCGTAACAAATAAAATAACCAATTCAGAAACATTTATGTATTTTAAAACACCTTTCAGTCATATGACTCAATACGACAATTAGAAAGTAAAAACTTCACATTGATCGTACAATAATGATATTTAAAATTTTGTAGATATTGCATTTATTACATTTACGTATTATCGAAATATCCGTATATTATTTCTAAAAATGACGAGAATCTACACTATCTTTCTAAAGAACTGTCTCAGAAAATAATGTATGTAGTAGCACAAAAACATGCTAAAAAATAGCCTGTTGTTGAAAGTAATAATTCATTAAATAAGTATATGCGCACATCAACCATATTAAACAAGGTATATAATTAATCAAAGTACACAAGCATGCTCTTGGCATGTATATTTTACATTTAGGAAATTTATTAAAAAATACGTAGAAACTTTCCTTTTAAGTTTGATGGTCCGTACCTATGATTTACATAGGTGAATGTCAAATGATGTCTATAAATACAATGGATTTAGTAAGTTATTATTATTTTCACAATTCTATTTCCTTATTTACATGATTAGATTAGCTAAGTAATTCAACCTTTACATCGAATATAATCTAGGTTTACCGCCTTCAACTACTGCCCTAAAAAGAAAAAACATTGTAGATTTGTCGATTCGCAAGGCTCATAGGTTTTATCTATTTAAAATATATAACGATATCCTAACACATTATCTGTAATTCGTTTTTCTTACGGAGAGGGAAAGAGGCCATAGCGTCGTTCAATCTTAAATTAATGAATGAACAAGATCTCTAAAACTTAGTAGTTTAAAAACGTTTTGAAATTAAGACATGTATTTAAAATTTTACGCCAGGTAAAGGAAAACGAATTATATCTAATCCAGTACACATATTCTATTCTATCCAGAAATGCATTTTCCAGTCTTTATTTAAATTAAAAGATGAGGGCTTGTGCACATGTAAGACCCATTATTACAAAAAGTGTCTATGGAGTGTTGAAAGTACATTGAGATTACAGCAATAACATACAATCTAAACTATAAAACTGAGTGATGCAAAGATTATAACATTTCCTATTGCATTTAGATTCCGCTACAAAGATATTTCAAATGCCCATTCGTCTGTAAATGTTAGTGTTAAAACTATTGCTACACGAATATTTATACATTTAGCTAACTTTTGTAAATTGTTATTAAAACATGTAAGTACTTAATTTGTCAATTGCTTTTGAATACCTAAATACAAATAGTTTGAAAAAATTGGACTTAAGTAATAACATAAATAGCGATTTTAATGTAGGTATTTATAACATATCAATCTGAAAAATCACGTATAAAAAATACACACTACACAATATTATACATCTTTGGTTCAGAATGACGAGCGCAGTGGATTGCCTTGCAGTACTTCGAAATTCAAAGTTCTGTATGGTATTGCTACTGTTTATGGGCGGATGTATCGCTTACCATCAGACGAGCGCCATGCTCGTCTCATTCAAATGCAATAAAAAAATCTTGACTGAAAACAATAAATTATATTTAATATCTATGTTTAACCTATAATACAGGGTTTTTGAGCAGTACAAGTTAATAACGACTGTATCGGATGAATAGAGATTGATAGATGAAGATGAGGTACAGAAATATTGCTACATCGATCGGATCTCCGACGAAATCCAGCAATGAAGTAACAACACAGTAGTCCATTTCCGTGATCAATTTGTTACTGATTGACTTCATTCTGACAGAAACGCAAAATATTATAACATGAAACTTAAAATAAAGAACAAGATGTGTTCACTTGGATTTTCCATTTCAATGGACAGTGTTGAAATGTTTTTTTTTTATATCAAAATTTGGCATTGGTCATACTGTGATTTGTAACGCCAACTTTTTAGAGACGTTTAATTTAAAAAATATAGCTTAAACTTTATGCAGACTGAACGATGTTTGCTGCATTGAAATACGGCTTGAAAGGTATATAAAGGTCAATGGTCGTTATCGAGGGGTTGTAAGGGGCGGTTTTAGTTTTAAAGGTTATTAGGGATGTATTGATAGCCTTGTTACGCTAGGGGGCGCTGGCTAAGCATAGTTCAGTCAATGGACAATGAACCGATTATTAGAGAAACTACTGCGCCATGTTTTTATCACGGTAAATAGCAGTTTTTTGTTGTAACTGCATAAATATATCCGGCTATGGACTGGCTAGTTGGGTTGAATTTCAAGTTCGAAAAATTATTATACGTATGGTTTTTCGTAAACCAAATCTTATCTTATTTTTTCCTAATATTATAAATGCGAAGGTTTGCAAAAATGTTTGTTAGAAATAGATATAGAAACCACTGAACGGATTTGGATGGAATTTGGCACACGGATAGACCATGTCATTTTAGGGTTAGGGTACTTTTAGTCCCGGTAATTTTCTCCTGGAGTAAATATTTTAATTTTTAAAACATAGCTACAGTGATTTAGGTAGTTTTTGCGGGTAAGACTTTTCACGCGGGAAGCCGCGAACAAAACCTAGTCATTTATAAGTAGGTGTCCATCTTGCTTGAAAGTATATTGCGTCGATCTCAAGATGAACGTAGGTGAAAGTATCCTTTTTACCCGACTACGGCGAAGCCAGGAAAGGTAATGATTTTAACACCCTATGTATGTATGTATCAATTTTATGTTCCACTCTACCGTAGTTCCTATTGAACCGATGTTGTATATAACGGAGCGTGACATGAAACCTATTTTTATATCGGAAGACTATACTAAGTATCAGATAAGTAAGTAAGTATTAGATAAACACTTCCAATTGCAAGTTAAAAAGTAAGTACTTAGTTATCTCAGAATTACTTAAATGTTTTTTTTTTCTATGGCATTGAATGACGTGACGAGCATGCCGTTCGCCTGGATTCGCGATGGATTGAAAAAAGCAATTGAGACCGTTTATTGAACAGCAGTTATTTGTGTTTCTATAATAACGGAATCATAATGGGACACTAACCAAAAATAGCTTTTTAAACATGTTTTATGGCCGGTAAGGTAAATCCATACATTCCGAAACCAACGCGTCGGCTCCTAATAATTGAAGTGGGGTATTTGAAAACTATTCCATATGCCAAAATTATTTCAATCTCAATGATTGAAGTACTTATTGTTTTAGTCAAGTAACTAAATTAAATAATCTTTCAAATAAAATTGATTACATAACATTGATGATAATAATATAGATACAAATATTTACTAAAACTAAGTACTTATCTAGAGACATGTATTCATTGTTATAATATATTATGTGCGTAAAATATTGTCAGATATGAGAACTACGAAAAGATATACCTTATATTACGTATAATTAAACTGCATCTGGCCACGAAAACTGATATAGGCTGATATTTATGAATTTCGACATGTAAATTAGTAGACAAGAAGGAATATGAATGTTCATTCACTTATAATTAGTTTAGAATTAGAAATTAGGTATCGAAAGCCCTTCCTTCTTTAAAATCATTGAACTAACATAGCCTAGATACGAAATTATAATATTTTTTGCAAAATGTTACAGAATATACCTGTCATTGTTATGTCATAGATGACAAATGACAATCCTAATCAATGAAAGATACGAATTTCTGATCAACATTACTATAACTTTTTTTTTATAGCATTGAATGATGAGCATGCCGTTCGCCTGATGGTAAGACGCCGATACGACCACCCATAAACAGTAGCAACACCATCCAGCACCTTGACTTACAAAGTACTGTGTGGCATTCCACTGCGCTCGTCATCCTGAGACATAAGATGTTAAGTCTCATTATGTCCAGTAGTTATACTGGCTACAATGTCCTTCAAACCGAAACACAACAGTGCATGCACACTGTTGCTTGGCGGTAGAAATAGACATTGCGGTGGTACCCACCCAGACGGCCTCTTACATAATGAGAGACCTACCACCAGTAAATAACTTCTAAACCAATGTGAAAAGGACGACTTTTACTAAACAGAAATAGCACATGCAAGTTTTCTCTTTATTCCATTAACGAAATTACGGATTTAATTACTTCAGATTTTTCATTAATTTAAAATGGTAGAAATACTGAACTCTGAGGTTTATTCTTAGATTTGTAGCAAGATAATGATATAAAGCACCTGTATTTACATTACATCGTCACTATAAATACATCAAATAGTCACATAATTATATAAACACTAGTATCGCTCGCGGCTCCGCCCGCGTGAAAAGTTTTTCCGGGATAAAAAGTAGCCTATAGCACTCAGGAATAATGTAGCTTCCTATTAGTGAAAGGATTTTCAAAATCGGTCCAGTAGTTCCTGAGATTAGCGCGTTCAAACAAACAAACTCTTCAGCTTTATATATTAGTAATAGATTACTTATACTATATGTCATAAACATTAGTGGCTTTGCCAAAGCAATTTTTTTGTATGACGCCACTACCTCTTACAATAAAATGTACACCTACTAAATATTATAATTATAAATAGTATCATCAAAATTCGCAATAAAAATAATAGGAATAAGCAATAATCTCTGTCAAACCAGATTCAACATGGAATTTGTATGACACTCATGGTAAACAAATGTATGAAGTAAATGGAGATTTCATGTTGAACAAAGAAATATAGTCATATTGATTTAGGATTCAGGCCTTTAATGTCTTAGTGATACTTTGTATCCATGCAGTTTAGAAAATTACAGCCTAAGTACAAATTGACATATTTCAAACAATGTTATCTCACTGGGTCAAATGTCAGTATCAAACTATATTTCCTTTGTAAGACTGGATGTATTCAATAAAACAGACAAATATATATATCAAAATAGTATAAAATTGGATTATAACATATATTACACCAAAGATGTTTTAAAATATAAAAAATTGTCACAAATAGATTATGATTTGTCTCATTTGAAACATGTTCACATTTGAATATATAGACAAAATAACAGCCTTATCCACTGAAACATGAATGGGTATGGTTGTCCCTGTAAAAGACTAGAATGCAATCAAAATTCAATTTGCTATTGTAGCTAGTTTTAGAGTAATGTTATTGTGATAAAAATATGAATTAGAAAAATGATTTAAGTAAGAGCATAGGATATCTAGAAAGATTCACTGTAAGCCTATGTCCAAATTAAGATGATATTGATTAACTTTATTTTAAAAGTTATTTTTTATAGTAATATAAAAAGATATACAAGATGTTTATACTCTTCCACAATTAATTTTTAAAACATTTTTCAATTTTGTTATTAAACTTAGACTTAATTGAAGTTGACTCTATCTCAGCCTTGGGGCATTCTAAATTATGTCTAAAATTCTGATCTTATCATTGTTTTATTAAATCTACCGGTACACTTAAATTTGGCGTAACTAACAAGGGATTCTGCGCTAGCCGTACATCTATGTGCTTCTTTTGTTCTATGACATGTGGTGCTATTTTCTTCACCAAACTCAACTTTAAGGCCAATGCTATTGTATTCATATAGCCTCCTATTACATAGATACCCCCTATAATTGCAAATAGTCTTAACGTAAATTTAATTATGCCTTCTTTTTCCTGAGATACTTCAATTTTCAATGCAGCCATGTCATATTTAAAGAATATACCAGGAACTCCATGAGAACCTCTCAAGTGACTGATTGGTCTCTGAAGTTCCTTGACCGAATACTGGAATGTTTTTATTGATTCAAATGTTGTGTCCACATCAGTTGGTACAACTTCAATGAAGTATTGGTAAAGCATGTTTTCATCTTTCGTGATTTTCTCATCTCCTTCTAATGGGTATATGATGCCGTTAGCTGGGCTTCCAAAGCTCAGTCTGTGGATCCGATGGCTGAAGTTCTGTTGTGTATCATCAAACAGCATGTTTAGATGGATGTGCCCTCGCGGCAGGTGCAAGCTCTTTCCAGCTGTGATATGGAAGTTTCCAGCAACCTTATTCAAAGTGAGCACACCATGAAGTCTACAAGCGTCTGGCCGACGGTTAGGTTTCGTCTTTCTGGCCGGTATTGTCGCTCTCACAGACCCGTGACCTTTTTTCCACATCAGTTGCCATATTGAGTGATATTCCTCTCTGAGATACGAGTTTATATACTTCACCGCGTCGAACGCGTCCTGCTGCTCCGGCGTAAGTTCAAACCACGTGTCCTCCTCCTGTAATTCACCGAAACCGAACACACTCTGTGATGTAGAGTCCAATATATCCGCCCCGATGCTCGAGCACGGCATAGCTACTGTCACATCAATGTTTATACGCAATTTTTCATCCATGTCCGTGTCAGGCCTAAATTTAAAGACTAAATTACTGTCTAAATAATACGCTACTTCACAGTATATAAGCCACATAATAATAAGAAAGGTCATGACGGAAAATGTACCGCCGACCGGCGTACTGTCCACGTATTCTTCTGGAACTTTAGGAAAAGCGTCCAGCTCCTTAACTTTGTCAATAACTTTCTTTTTTCCTCTATATCTTAGCATTGTATTGTAAAATAAAAACAAAATAAAAAAATGCTTTTAGATCGTTGACGTGTTTTTGACTTTTTGACAGTTTCTTGTTTGACAAATGAGTTGTCAGTTTGACACCAAAATAGAAAAAAGAAACGAAATTATTAAAATTTAAAAAAGGTAATTATGAATGGGATCTTAAAATATTTTCATAATGGATCCAAGATCCATATTTTTGCCCCTATACATAAAGTTTGAGCCTGGTTACTCAAACTCAAACTCCAGGATTTTGAGGTCCACCGTCCAGCTACCAGCACCGGTCCATACAAAAAGCGGACATCTCCTTTCTATATGCGTAGTAATTTTTAATAGTTCATCTCAGAACAATAACTAAAGCAGGGTTCATGTTGTAAATACAGGCTATTTTGAACTTTAATTTTACGTGTAGTTTTTAAGCAAAATAAAATTACATAAATCTCAAAATCGGAGGACTTTAAAATTATACGATTTATTGCAAAGGCCTAGTTTTTGGGAGTACTACTACTATCCAAGTATATAATATTATAAAGTGTCTTGGATAGAATTGTCCGTTTTTGGACATGTCCTTCCTTATGAGCTTCGTTTTTTTTTTTTTTTTTTTTTTTTCTCTTTGGCAAGGCGCGGTTTGCGCATCTGCCAGTGTCAAAGTTTTTGGAAGTTACATAATATATAATATTGTTTCTTTTTTATCCTCAGTAGTAGTAGTACTATGTCGAAGTAAAGCAGTGGCTACCTTACCAAGACTTTATCGAGGAGTTACTGTTGTTACTGTTGTGGGGCTCCTTTTTCCGCACTTAGCCCGTAGACAGTCGGGCCGTTGTGCGTGATGTGCCAGCTAGAAGTCCAGCCAGCTCAACTCCTTCCAGAAGCGCAGGATTTTCCTGGTTCCTTCGCAGGCTTCTCGGAGTGACCTCGGCGTGCCGAGGATTTCTGCCCGTTGTGCAGCTACTCCTTCGCATTCCAGGATAACGTGGGAGGCTGTTTCGTCAGCCGACAGGCATCCCCTGCAGAGGGGGCTGTCGGTGATACCTAGAACATATAAATGTTTGTTTAATGAGCAGTGTCCGGTGATCATACCCACCATTGTGCGTAGAGAGCCCCTGTCTAGGGACATGAGGCGTCTCGTTAGACGTCGATCCGGGTGTGGCACTGTTTCCCGGGACTGTCTACATGCACTAGTACTTGCCCATTGATCCGCGTGTTGTTCTTGTGTTCTGCGGCGCAGCCATGATCTTAGCTGATAGAAAGGTAGTGGTACTATTGGAGTGGGTCCGAATACCACCTGATTTGACCCCCTTTTAGCCAGCTCATCTGCCGCGTCGTTACCTAGAGAGCCACTGTGCCCTTTAATCCATTGTAGGGTAACGGAGTTAGTTCGGCTTATACCCTCCAATGCCAGGTGGCACTCTAGTATGAGCCCAGATTGGATAGTTCCACTGTCAAGGGCTCGTAGTACCGCAGCGCTGTCTGACACTATGCGTATCTTATGGTCAGTTAGACCTCGCTTGTCCACTGCGTTGGCAGCCTGTGTGATAGCGATACATTCGCATTGGTATATGGAGCTGTGCTCGCCTAAGGCCATTGATAGATTAATGTTGATATCTAGTGAGAACACTCCTGCGCCCGATCCTGTCCTGGTCTTTGATCCATCGGTGTATATTCGCAGTTCACGTGTTCCGGACCAGTCATGTTGTTCTTCAGCGAGCTGGACAGTGTAGCTTTTGTTGAAGATATGTTGTTTGGGCACTCTGTCGTTAGGGGCGGCTATCAGTGATTCATAGCTTATAGCCTCCTCAAGGATATCGCCGTGAGCCCCTTTCATTGAACCCCAGAGCTTTAGTGTATTTAGTCTGATAGCTGCTGAGGCTGCCTCCTGTCGGATAAAAAGATCTAAGGGTGGCAGCCCCAGCAGTACCTCTAGTGCTACTGTGGGTGTCGTTTTCATGCAGCCCGTTATAGCTGTGCAAGCTAATCTTTGGAATTTCTGCAGTTTGTTCTTAGTTGTGGTGAGTTTGGTTCTGGGCCACCATACTACGGCTCCGTAGGAGATAATAGGCCGTATCACCGCTGTGTATAGCCAGCACATGATCTTGGGGCGGACTCCCCAGGTTTTTCCGAGGAGTCTCTTGCACTGCCAGAAGGTGATACAAGCTTTATCCAGTTTGTGCTCCAGATGTTTATTCCATAACAGTTTATCGTCCAAAATTACACCTAGATACTTTACCTCCTTCGTGAGGTTCAGTGTGGTGCCTTGGAGTTTAGGTAAGCGAAGGTTTTGAGGGATGCTCCGCTTCTTTGTGAACAAAACCAGTTCAGTTTTTGATGGGTTTACAGAAAGTCCTTGTTCAGAACACCATCGTTCGACGATTTTGAGGGCTTCCTGCATGAGGTCACATAGGATTCCCTCGAACTTTCCTTTTACAAGGATCGCCACATCGTCTGCATAGCCCACAGTGTAGAAGCCCGCCTCGTTTAGAGACCTAATCAGGTCGTCTACAACGAGGTTCCACAGTAAAGGTGAGATGACCCCTCCCTGCGGGCAGCCTCTCGACACAATCGCTCTGACTGTGTCGTTGACTGTTACCTGCACCGCTCTTTTTTCTAACATTTTGCCAATCCAGCTGGCTGTAGTAGGGTCGGCGCCGTGCTTGAGCAGTGCATGGCTTATGCTGCTAAATTGCGTCTTGTCGAAAGCTCCTTCGACGTCTATGAAGACTGCGAGCGTTGATGATTGCGTTGATAATGCTGTCTCGATTGGTGAGATGACATTGTGAAGCGCTGATTCTGTTGATTTGCCTGAAGAGTAGGCGTGCTGTTGGTTGTGTAGCGGGTGGTACCTCAAAGCCCCATCCCGGAGATCCTGATCGCAAAGTCTCTCCATTGTCTTCAGGAGAAAAGATGTGAGGCTTATCGGTCTATACGACTTTGGTTGCGTATAGTCGCTCTTACCTGGTTTTGGTATGAATACCACTTTGACTTCTCTCCATCTGAGAGGGACATAGCAATGCATGAGGCATCCCTGGTAGATTTTCACTAAATGTGGGGCGATCGTGTTTTTGCACCACTGTAGGAGTCCAGGGAAAACGCCGTCTAAGCCAGCTGCTTTGTAGGTAGAGAAGCTGTCTATTGCCCATAGTACCTTTCTCAAGGTAACTATTCGTCGGGCAGTTGTAATGGTTTCAGCGGTCGGTTGCTCAAAGTTCGACTGATCCGCCTCTTCCCACGTGGAGCTCTCTGTGATTGAGCAGTCCGGGAAGTGTGTATTCAGTAGCAGCTCACACATTTCTGCGTTAGTTGTTGTGTAGCTGTTATCCGGTTTCTTCAGGGAGCCCAGATTTCGGTCGGGGTCGTTTGATAGGACTTTCCTGACCCTGGCTGCCTGAGTGTTTGATTCAATGTTAGTGCAAAAGGATTTCCAGCATTCACGTTTTCGTGCCCGGATGCGTTTTTTATATACCCCTTGGGTTGTTTTATACGCATCCCAGTCTTCTGCTTTCCTTGTGTTTTTTGCTCTGTTAAACAGTTTGCGTAACTTGCATCTCAATTTTTCCATTTCTGGTCCCCACCATCTACTGCGTTTGGTGGTCCTCATTGATTGCCTTATTTGCGGACAGGTTTTTTGGAATGTTTCTATTAACGTATCCGTTAGTTCATTCACGTGTTTCTCTATGTCGGCTGGCCCTGCGTAATCAGCAGGAATAAGTTCCAAGTTTGGGCTCGCCGACACTATCTTGCCAAACCTTACCCGGTCTGTCCGCCTTGGATTGCGCCACGGTTCAGGTTTCAATGGATCCACGTTTAATTTGTATCTTATCCATCTATGGTCAGAGTTTGACAAGTCGTTTGAGACGTGCCAGTCGGATATTCTTTCCGACACTCTTTCCGTGGATAGTGTGATGTCTATTACTGTTTGGTATCTGGAAGTTACGAATGTTGGTTCCGAACCCCTGTTTAGAAGCCTGAGATTTGTCGAGAATAAAAATTCAACAAGATCTTCACCTCTTTTGTTGGATGCGTCGCTCCCCCACAAGGTATGGTGTGCGTTCGCGTCCGCCGAGATGATAAGTTCAAGCTTCTTGTTTTCACAGTGCCTGATGAGACTGGCTAGTTCGACCGTCGGTATGTCCTCGTCGCCCGGCAGATAGGCAGACGCTATTACAACCTCTGGTATGCCAGGACAGTTGTTCTGGAGCCTGACCGTGGTCAGGTCTCTGGAACAGAACTCATGCATTACAACCGCGTTGATAGATTTAGGTGCATAAATGCACGTACGTGGGTTAATTACGGTGGTGTCAAGTAGTAACTTACCTCCGATGTTGCTTAGGCCGCAGATCCTGCCATTCCTTATCCACGGCTCCTGGATAAGGGCGACGGTCCTGTTGTTGACCTCCAGCACTCTTCGCAAGGTAGCCGCCGCGGTTTGTTTGTGTTGGAGGTTTGTTTGGACGATGTGGGTGTGGTGTTTATTGGGGTGAGGAGGAGCGAAGGGGACTGCTCAACTCGACATCCGCCTCCAACGGAATGTCCTGGTCCATCAGTTGCGCGACAGCCCCTTCCAGGTCCCCGTAATCGGAGCCCATGTCGGGGGTAGTCAGCGGGCAAGCTGATGTTGCATCCTGCCTCTCCCTTTCGGTTGAGGAGTATTGCTTGACCATTGGTTTGCCAGCCGTGCCCCCTCTTTCGACAGGACTCGGCCGGCTGGCCGTGGACATAGACGCGCTAGCCCCCTGGTCCGCTCCAGCGTGCACCCTTTGCCTTTCAGCTGGGGGGTCGCAAGCAGCCCTGGGGTCCGGCACAGTCTCAGCAGGGTCCGGCGGCATATCCTGCAACCGTCCCGTGCTGCCGAAGAAGCGGATGTACGCGTTGCCCAGCTGGTAGTAGAGCCTTCGCCCCTCCGCCAAGACCTTGGGGATCAGGTCGGCTGGGATGCCCAGCACCAGGAAGGTGCTCGGTGGATTCTCTCCCTGGCGCTCGGCACTGTACAGTGACCACCTGCCGACCCGATACTCCGCGTTCTGTCCAATCAAAATCCGTTGGATTGTGCTAATATCCTCGGAACAGTCCGGCAGCAGCACGGCGGACTTCACCCTTCTGGGGATGTCCTTTTGCCGTGCGACTATCAGCCTAGTCCCGGGGATTGGTGATTCAAAAGTGGCCACGGTTTCCCGCAGCCACTCGACGTCCTTTTCGGCCCTGCACTGGAGTTTCAGCACACCTTCACTATGGAAGGGCTTACCTCGAAAGGAGGGCCAGTACAGGGCGCTTGTGGGAGTTGGTGGCACCTCCGACAGTGACCTTATGCAGGACTGTAGGGCGTCTTTGACTTTATCTACCTGCTCCGATGTTAGGTCCGTGAAGGGCTCCGCCATCACTGCGACAAAGAGGTCGTTTAGGACCACCCTATCTGCATAGGTGGCAGCACCCCTCACCGAACCGGTGCTGGTGGATGCTTTCGCCCTCTTCGCCTGTTTGTCGAGGGGCGACTTGGTGTCATCCGGGCGAGGGCGTTTCGAGATTTTATCGGGGACCTCCGAGTTGGTGGCTCCCGCGTTTCTCACGCTCCTCCCTCCGCGTCTGTGCTTTGGCTTCCGGGGTTCGTTGGATTTCTCCTCCGCACCCCGGTTGGGTTGGGCAGCCCCCCTATTGGTGGATCCCGCTCCATCCCGACTGCAGCCGGGTTGGTTGGGGTATTGCGCACCTACCGGTTTGGTGGGGACCGTTGCCGGTTCCCGCCTCGCGGCGGGGGGTTGCCTCTTACCCCTTTGAGCCATGTTTACCGCACACTTCTCTTTGCGCTTCGCCTTCTTCTGCGCACCAGAGAACGTGCGTTTCCTCTGGACTAGTTGCCAGACTTGTTCTCCAGCCTCCAGCGATGTGGTGGCTGTGTGTGTAGTTGTACGGGGCCCAGGCGCTTCCGAAGAAGCAGCGACCGGTCCCCGTGCTGCTTGGGGCGCTTCCTTGGAAGCAGCGACCCGCTTTTGTTGGGTGCAGGGCGCTCCATTGGGAGCAGCGGCCTGCTTGTTTTTTTTGTTTGGTCTCTTTTTGTCCATTTGTTTGTTTAATTTAAATTCACCTCCCGTGGCGTCCCACCCTCCTGGGAGCCCGCAGATGGGGATGCTCATACGAGCACCAGGACCTACCACAGGAGGTATAGGGCCCAAGGTCCGTGGTGCTGCGAGTCCGCACGGTGCGAGGAGTGCTACGGCTGCCGAGCAGAGGTTTTAGCCCGTGCTAGCCATAGGCCCCGCGCTCCGCCGACTGCGCACCCCATGACCCTGTAGCCCTCGCCAGCAACCCTTAGAGGGTACCCCTACCGGTTACCTCAGGCTGGCTATTTCCTGAGGCTGCCGTTTAGAAGGAATGCCGGACCAAAGAGGGCGTGTTGTCCCCACAGGTAACTAACAACCCGACCCGTGGTAGACTCAACCCTCCAGGACTCCATTATCCCCTCGTACGGCGCTCAACTACGCACGGTACAAGACGTAGGTGGGCTCTCCCACTCCGTTACAGAGTGGTCGGTCTGACACGCCCACTGGTCATGACCTACCAGTCTTTTTGCTGCGTAGCCGCAAGGTCACTGGTGAAGCCTCTTCGGACAAACTCCGGTGGTTGGGAGGGTACTTAGCCAACGGTGAGCTAGACCCCGTAAGGGGAGTAACTCACCGTTGCCCAGGTATACCGGCGGTTGGGAATCGGTGTTCTAATTGGACGTATCCGCATGGACCACCCATCCCGCCGCACGCGTGGAGGTGACCCTACATCATACCCATCGAGGAGTTTTGGCGGCAACAAAACAAACACTTGACTAGCACAGTTATTTCAATTCACTTCATTTGAGCCCTTTAATAGAACTATATTGGATAATATACCACCATAATTATGCAATATAACACTAAGTATCACCAAAATAATGAATTAAAACAAGAGCACCTCATGACACTACCAAGTTCCCGCCAAAACCTCAATGAGCTTCGTTATTTCGTTCTTTATTATTTAAAGATTTTTGTACATTATGCCTAAAAAGGCCGGTCTTATACATCCGGAATGACTCTGAATTCAGAAACGGAATTCGCGTCTGAATGTAGAATGCTCCGGATCCCTATATTTTGGCATCACCTCGCAGTGATTACACACACAAGCAATGTAGATGTTTCCGGATGTGAATGTAGATTTTGAATTTCTCACATTAATCAGAAAGAATAATAGTGGCGAATGGCATGCATTATGAATTCAGACCTGGAATTCATTCCGTTCCACTCAGTAATTTTTTTTATGGCATTGATTATTATGTGCCTAGAGCGACTTTCTTTTTATATTTTCAAATAAGGAGTCGGGATGTTGTTAGGGTCAATTCATACAAGCGCAGGGTCTATCGCATCAAAATGACAAATTCCTCACAAGTTGTACGAATGTGGGCGTATTTGCGTGGATTCACGGGATACAGGTCAGTTGCTGATTCCGACTGACGAGTGATGACGCGTTGGTTGACGTAGTGGGCGCTTGGGTTCGCGTGTCTTTCTTTTATTTAAGAAGAAATATGTGTATTTAGCTGTGGCAATAAGGGTGAATTTGCTGTATTAAGTTTCAGATTTTTGCTTCGATGCGCTTTAACTTTGCGCTCGTATGAATTGACCCTTAACAAAATGTTTCTAATTCAATTTTCGTTTCTGAGTTCTGAATGCCATTCCGGATGGTTTGTACACAGCATGAATGATTTATATATTTTGTAATTCGTGTAAAACTACTGTTGACGTTGTAAGTTAATTTCTGAACGAGATATGTAAAACTTTGACGTTTATTTTCTTCTGTCATTGAGTTTTGCATGGTGATCTCGCCTGTCGTGTAATACGGAGTTTTCTATTTTTATCCGCGTCAGGAGATAATAATACAAACATTTATGCAGTCCGACGACGAAGACACGCCACTGCATTCATGCTTCAATTCGTTGAAAAGCGCAGTCATGGGGTGTTGTTATAGTATATGTCATAAAGACAACGATCCACAGGTATTTAAAGGCCTAATTTCGTTACGATTAGTAAATCTGTATCAAAATCATGCTTCTGTAGTTAACGGTACTCTAATCTGACCGTTTATAGATTTGCATGCATAGACTTTGATATTTCGGTCCACTTTTTGTGTTCTGAAATCTGATTTTTTATTTCCTGCAACAATGACACAATGAACTTTGTTGTTCCATATTTATCAACAGCTCCTAGTTGATTGACTGATAATTAACATTCAGGCTAATTATTTTTTCATTATATTTCATAGTTTACTAATAGCATAATTTGTATAACACTATCCAAATGGTAAAATAACCAATGGTGAGGCACACATAGCGCATCATAAACAATGATCGCGGGTCCGCCCACTTTCCCAAAGGTAGGTTGTTCATAACAAACATTCTAATATTTATAGTGCCAATATGAATACTTCATAATATAGAAAGACTAACATCAATCAATTTGAACTATAAAAGGTCTGGCTCAGTAAGTTTGTTGTCCATTTGGTACTTAGCACTAAACTGTATCAATAGGTATGGTGCAAAATGTATATACTATGTTGAAATGGAAATAAATTTCAGAATATACTGTTTTATACAACTGTATACAGTATTTTTCTCATAACAGAACAAAAACAATGAAAAATCTTAGTTCTTTTATAATATAACTATAACTGGTGATTTGATTATTCATAATACCAGTTATTTTGGATGCATTGTTAGCAAGGGACAAAAAGTAGTATAAGGAAGATTTTATTGACCTCTAACCATGCACTGACAATACAAAAAGGAAATCCAAATGACTGTTGCCACTTCAAACTAATTCATTGTGATGCTGTCTTCCCATTCTATTCATTCAGACAGCTTATAGGTGTATATTTCTATCTATATGTTGATATTATTCACAACTAGCCGTGACAGTGTCTTCGTTTATGTAGACTTACAACCTTATTCGTGAACAGTTTATAAACCTATTCTGCCATGCTAACCTCAAAAGCCGTATTTCAAGAAATATCGTAAAATTGATTTTTATGGCATCAGATAGCTTAAAAAATGCACATACAATGAACAATATAGCCAAATAGTGGTTTATTTTGTAAAACATGTAGAAAAATCTTAAGAAAACGTTCCCTATCTCAGTTTTACCTTAAATCACAATGAATGAAAAGAAAACTATATTTACAAAACTTAAATTTTCTCAAAACTAGCGTTCCTTGAAATACGGTTTTTGTAATCAGCACAGTAGTATTTTAGTTATAGAATGTTTTATCTTCATCCTTCAAACTTAATTCGAAATTTGTTCGAAAAAAACAAAACAATTGATAACTAAAATTAGTTTTTAAACCGTTTATGAATAAGGCCGTTAATCTATATCAGACTATTATACCCCACTCAATACACCTTCCATGTAACATACAACACACAATGCGTGTGGTCCATCCACAAACCAAACCACTACAAACCAAAAAATAATTTAACTTTATATTTGCTTAGTTAGCTTTATATACATATATTTGGAGTCGATGCCTAATTTTCTCCAAAATATTGTATGTACAGACTCTGAAAATAGAGACTACAGATAGAAAAGTTGAATATTTTTTTTGAACTTCTAGTGCTACTGCTCAGACTCTGACAATATTTTCCATAATTGAAAGTAGCATTATCCAATCTTTTATACTAGGAATAGAGTTTTAAAGAATGGACTAGGATTCAAAAATATTATAAATTACCACAAGGCAAAGGAATATGTCTATGTATTCCTATATCTAAATGTCAATGGAATTCTAATTTGCTGAGTATAAATTTTGCCTATATAATGAAATGCTTGCAATGTTTTATTCATATTATGGAAAATATTATGCTCTAAATATTCAAAGTGGTTTGGTTTTGGCATTTATTTGTAAATTGATTATATAAATATCAATTAATCCTTCAACGCCCGCGGTGGACACCGGTGTCCATTTATATAAGGAAATTAGCTTATAGCTATATATAAGTGGGCGTTGACGGGTTAAACATATTTTTATAAACAACCTTAACGTTTCAAAAACTCAGAGGTGTATGTGAGGTTTTGCAGCTGGAGACCTCCATGTTGGTAACCATGCAGTTTGCATTTGTTTTGGTCCATTTACACGCATCCTGGTCATCTTAACAATGTTGATTTTATCTTCTATATAATATTACGTATTCTCCTATCTTGGTGTTGATATTCTCAGTATGATAATTATATTTATTTCTAGTCATTAGTATCCTCCTGTTTCCAGCATATGAATAGCATTATTACAATATGTAACTACATACGTGGCATGATTATCTATATCTTAAATTGAATTTAAATTTATTTAAAATACAACATCTATATTTAGATTTATGCAATAAAAAATCTCTATCTTAATTTTAAATCTAAATCTAAGGCCAAATATTGAGCCAATTCTCCATTTACATAATCTTTGGCAAGTTATAATGTGCCACAAATGTCAAGACTGTCGGCATTCGTCACTATATTGTCATGTAATAAATAAATAAATATTCGACTGCCTCGGTGGCGTAGTTGTATTGCGTACGCGTTACGAGTACGATTTGTGCGCTGAGGTCCTGGGTTCGAATCCCGGGTCGAGCCAAAAACATTGTGACTGGGTTTTTGCATCTTAAAAATTACTCAGTCGCTGCTCGGAGTCAGGAAGTTATACCCCAATGACTCGGAAAGCATGTAAAGCCGTTGGTCCTGCCCGCCTGCGCCTGATCTCTCTCCGGTCATGTCGGATTGCCGTCTCACTGGACTATGAGAGTGAAGGAATAGCAAGTGCACCTGTGTATTGCCTGGCTGATCTCCGTTGAGATTGGCCGCCGTGGCCGAAATTGGCCAGGATTTTTTTGTCATCGTTCAAATAAATATTGTCGTATTAATGTCTATGACAGTTAGACCATTATGGGGTTTAACATGTATTGTACTGTCTTAGGATGAAAAGCCAAGATGCGAAGCTAAGTGCAAGGCCATGTAGGGGGGTATTAATAATCCAATCTCAAGTTTGAGTTACATCTCAAGTAGACATAATGTATTAATAGTTCCATACATTATGTCTACTTGAGATCTAACTCAAACTTGAGATTGATTTATTAATACCGCCCGTAGTGCTTTGTAATTCAAAATTTGGGTGGCGTTGCTACTTTTAATTAGTGGTTATGTCGTTGTCAGTCGAGAGGCTTGATGTCTCGCTATTTATTTAAAAAAACATAATTTATTTATTCATCTTTCAGGAAAACATAGTGAACGAAAGGACACACCTGTTAGAAGTGACGGAACAGCAGCAAGAGACGCCGGTGCCGGCGGCGTCTGCTACCACTCCGCCGCGGAAACCGGACGAGCAGAGCCTGCTCAACAGGATACTGCATGAGACTGCCACGTGAGTATACCGTGATGGTGGGGTAAAATTTGTTCATGAAATATGGGTGGTTGGTATAGAAAACAAATTTTATGGAGGCATAAATAGTAGTTGGGATCCTTTATGTAACACCAAAAACTATTATTATTATTGCTATAACTTGGTACTGGAGCGGGAAATATTAAGCGTAATATTTTTAACAATATGATTATTAACATTAGTGTTTTCTTGCTCTACGAATCGCACTAACAAAAAATTACACGCCGAATTGAGAACCTCCTCCTTTTTTGAAATGGGTTAAAAAAGAGGTAAATATTTGTAACTCTTTAATAGGTCGATAATGTTTTTTTGTGGCCAGTAATGTGATCGACGTGGGCGCCCTGGGTCCGTACGCGCTGGAGGCGAGCGCGTACAGTGAGCGCGTGCGGCTCTACACGGCGCGGGTGGGGGGCGTGGGGGGCACGGGGGGCGCTGGGGCCCGGGTGTCGCGCCCCCCGCGGCTGCTGGCCGACGTGCCCGCCGCCGAGCGGCAGCTTTGTCTCGCCGCGCATACTCTCTCCACACAGGATAAGGACTTGGTGAGTGTGATGATCTACTTAGGATGCGTCAATTCGTTACGTGAGGCGTTTGGGGGGAAGGGGGTAGAGTCGAATCTTACATCTCATTACGGGAGGTGGGGTCAATCGCCAAAACCACCTCACGTAATTAATGAACGCTCCCTTAGAGGTATACTTGGCATTTGGTACTTTTAAGTGGGGATTTTTCATGTGATTAAATGATCACATAATATGACTGTTACCTGTACTCAGTTAAAAATTTGCCCACGATAGTTTTTCTAACCAGTACAATACCACATCGAGGTATAAACAATATAATAATCTCAGATCAGATAATTTCATTAATAAAGTAAAGGTTATAAAAACACAAAGATATCGCGTATCAGCATAATTTCGCTACAATTATTGTGCTATTTATCAATACAAAAAAACAAACTGCATTTTGATCCTACTAGACTCCAAATATTGTGCGTCAATATATTCATGTTGATTGTCTTTGAAGACAGGGTAGTCACTTTCGTCTTATTCTGGCTATTAAAACTGTACACTCACAGCTAAGCTGCAGCCCAGAGTAAAGTGTTTTACCTCCATTTTCAATTATCGATCCCAATCTTTCTTCGATCCATCGCAAAAATGAACCAATCAGGACAAAGTATTTTTTGACATGCTTACAAATGACTTGGATTGGTTAATTTCGGGATCGGATCGAAGATTAAGATTGGAATCGTTTATTGAAGGATGCTGTTAATCCCTTTTGAAGGTTACAGATATATTGTATAAACATTAAGTTACTATACCGAATTTATTTATTATTTCCTCAAGCTAACATATTGTTAAATACATTAAACTGCTAATGTGAGTGATTAAATTACACACCGGTCAGCGAAATACAATACAATGAACAGTATCGACATTTGTTTATGCAATTTAATTATGCTTTATATTTGCGTAAATTATATATCCTACTAATATTATAAACGCGAAAATTTGTAAGAATGTATGTATGTTTGTTACTCTTTCACGCAAAAACTACTGAACGGATTTCGATGAATTTTGGCACACGGGTAGATTACGTCCTGGATTAACACATATGCTACTTTTTATTTCTTTTTACCCTCCAGAACAAAAATGCTCTATAATAGTCCGTATTACATGGCAGTGAAATTGTTTAATAAACTACCAGATGAAATTAAAAAAGAACAAAAGCTTTCCATATTCAACAAAAAACTTAAAGTATATCTAGTAGAGAATTGCTATTATACATTAGAAGAATACTTGAAGGTAATTTAGAAATTAAACAATATTACATGTCTTAAATATTAAGTATTGTTTATATGTATCTTAAAAATAAATTTAAAGACTACTTTGGTATCCTATGTGTATATGCTTATACAGATTATAATAAAATTGTATTAATATAGAGCCCTCAAATTTGCAATGTCTGGAAAGGGCTACTAAGTTATAAGCACAAAAAATGTAACAACAACTATTGTACACTTAGTATGCAAATAAATAAATAAATAAATAAAATATAAAGCGGGACTTTTATCCCGGAAAAACTTTTTAACGCGGGCGGATCCGCGAGCAAAAGCTAGTTATAAAATATTGCTATGTAGACGTTTATACTAACCATTTTTGTTACTGTCTAATAGGCTAAGTTGGAATCCACGCTTGGGCTATATATTATTATGTTGATTATTCGAATTTGCCAGGTAGATAGTCCGTAATATCAAAACTATAAAGTTGATTCTATGTAATAAGTGATATAAAATTGGCGTGATTTCAAGCCGCTAACCCATTTATGCCCAGTTAAATCATGCCATATTATTAATTCATCTAATTCCAGATAACAAATGCAGTGAAGAAGGCGGCGGCGGCCATATCGGAGCTGCGAGTGGAACACCACGAGGACCTGGTGGTGCCGTTCCGCGTGCCATAGCACAGGAGTTCCGCCTCTTACTCGGAGGACGAACGGCCTAGCTATTAGCTCCCGACCTTCACCGTTTGTGATAGTCGATAACTTCACTAGTCGACAACAGATAATCGATAACAGCGCAAGCCCTAGTCGATAATTGTGACAATTCTATACATACCACTGATTTCAATATACCAATCACTTTTTTCTATCTATCGTGAAAGTTGACCAATCAGAGCAAAGTATTTTTGACATGCTTATAAATTACTTCGGATTGAATATTAAGATTGAGATTTTTTATTGCAATCTGCCGATAGTCGATCAATGAGAGTAAGTGGTGTAGAAAAGTCACATTTTTAAATACGGCATGGTCACACCTAACTCACAAAACTGATGGTCAGTGTCAGCTTATAGAAAGTGTATGTCTTTCTACTCAAACTTCCGTTCTTTTCCTAAAACACTATGGTATTTAATCTAGTGTAGTATTGTGAGTTTTCATGTTATTGTATCAGACCGACAATATTTTTTTAAATTTGCCAGAATACTAAAAATACAACTAACCGACCAAATACTTTCATCGACTACAAACAGCAAACCACAATATTAACAGTGTTTGATTGACAACGACTAGTCGATACAACGAGGCATGAATTATAGGGTATGTTTTAATAATAAATGCATGTTGTCTCGAGATAGTTTACGTAAGATATTTTTATCGATAATCGCACATACCTGAGAATACTAATGCTACTCAATTTATTGTATCGACTATTAAAAGCTTTGTACGTTCAAGTGACTGTTCACCTATTGTCACACTAATAAAAAAAATGGTATCGACTATAAATAGTTATCGACTAAAGCAAACGGACATATTTTATAAGACATTTTGAGTATTTCTTTTCATTTATCCCACTAATGTAACGTGTGTTTGTTCGCGCCCGGGTGGCTGGACTGATTTTTACCAAACTTTCGAATCCCGGAACACGGGATGATGAATCCCGGAATACGGGATAATTAGGAATAAGATTCACAAGATTGCAGGTGAAATTTAGCATGGAAAGTGCCACTTGGTTTTGTACTACTAGCCTTATAGAATTGGTAATATTTAAAACGTCTATAAATGTAAATAATAAATTATATTATAAAATATTTGTTTTGAGTCGATCGTGTTGTCTCGCTCGCACGGTGGTGACATGAAAGAGACAGCCATATTCATTGACTAAGTTGTGTAACTATACTGCATGTTTACGACAGAAATTCTTGAAATCTTTCCCAGTATAATAATAATTGTTATGATTCCTATAATTGGTTTATATTTGTATAATTAATGTATATTGATATCATTTGCTGATTGTTATCGATACAAATCGATTAATAAAATAATCGAGATATCAACCCTATTTAGTAAATTGTCCCACTGCTGGGCTTAAAGCAATGGTAGTCCGTCCACCATATGCCCACATAAAGGTTGGTAACTTAAAATACATTCGAAATTCTGATGGATAAGTCCCTGGTACATAAAAATAGAGGTATATTGCCTTAGACGTGATTTTGAATCTATAATGCCACTCATTCTGATGCTAGCCAATATAAGTAAAATATTAAAGTATAAAATACGTACAATTAATAAATATGTTTGTGTGTTTTTTCTTTTACTTGTGTGATGTTCAATAAAGAGTTATCTATCTCTCTGTCTATCTAAAATTTTGACACAATTCAATCAGCAAATGAGAACCAAAAACATCTTTATAATTTGTTTAGTGGAAAAGCAATAAAATTGACTAATTTTAATTGTAAATTTTTGACATAAGTGTATAGTTGATTTTGCACGTCTCAATGTGAAATATTTCAGTTGTTTTGTGAAACAGTTTATTGATGTTGCATAGTCCTGGCTATTCTGAAATTTCTGGGTAATAAATGTCAGGGACTTTATTTTGGTTTAAAAATACATAGACCTGGATATATTTAAAGCATTAGCTAATCAGTCTAGATCCAAATTGAACTATATCACTGAAAATATTATATTTTTAGATAATTGATTTTAAGACATATTACTTAGTAATAAAGTGCCTTTTCTCTCTCACTTGCAATATTATTTCTTTTTATGTTTAATACCAGCTTACTACACGTTTGCAGATTTTTTATAAGCAGTATTTTAGGGATATCGTAGGCACAGAAAAACCTAGCGTACAGTACTCGGCGGTAATATTTTAAATCTAATTACAGAATGAAATAATTGGTTAGCGTTAGCTTCAGTTTCGTAGTGTCGTCTCTTTCACTCACACTCAAGTTATTTACCAATCCTTTTTTAATTTGATGTTTAAAATTTACTGCCGGGTGCGTTACTAATATAATACCAAGATAAAAAAAAGTTACGAAATTTATCGAGTCAATGATTAAATTTTATAATTTTTTTGTTACTTTTCAATTATTCAATACGTTGGTCAATTTTAAGTTTATTGTTTGTGTAAACTTAATATTTTTTCTAATATAAAATATTGTAATCTTGATGAATTTTGAACTAGTGTCAAATATATTAAGATAAATCTGATTTTAAAGAATTTTCATTAACGAAATTAATCGTGGCTAGGGTCAAAGATGGAGGGTCTAAAATGCCTCTTGAATTAACTTTTTAATGTAAGAAACGTGGTTCACCTTATTATAAGTATTTTTAGGCCCACAGAGTTCTGTAGACCCTAGACGTGGAGGTCAGAAATAATATAAAAGAAAGATATATAAAAGGCTATTAATAAATAATGATAAGATGTGCTTCGTAACTATATGGCGCCGAAAATTTTGATACATTATTGATATGCTAAGTAGCCAGATGTATAAACCCTGACGAGATGACTGAATGATTGTAAATATAAATTAATGTCGCACGCATTTCTGATATGTTGTGAACGCTTCTTTACAGCACAAAGGTAACATCCAAAAATGAACTTTAACCGTTTGGCATACGGTACATTTTTGTGTTGAAATTTTAATATGGAATAACTGGTATAATTGCCATCAGTGGAATTGTGCTGCAGTGAATGTATAGACAGTAAAGTATCAATCACGTGCAACGTCATCTTGAAATTACTGCAATGATAATAATGTTAATAAAAAATAATTAGTCCGATATTTTGGGCGGTCTGCCATATTGGATTCAGAGTGAAGTGTTTTTTTTTTGTATTCTTCTCAGCAAACCCTTTCTTTTAATGCTCATATTATGGGCGTGCTCGAAAATAACTAGTCCATCATCTTGGGCCGTCCGCCATATTGGATTCAGATTGACGTCACTTAGCTAACCATGTATTGTCATCCAAACTAAACGTGTGTGTAAAATATTGTCTTAATCAGTTGAGGATAGCTTTAAAGTTCATTTGGAAGATTTGACTCGAACATTCATATACATTCATACATACATTGCAAGTTAAATAAAAGCTTGTAGATTTGCGAAGAGCTCTTGCATATCAAAGATGCGTGCTTAAAATATTCGCTAAATAACTGAGCTTAAATTTATTTCATTGAAACTATTCGTCAGGAATATCTGTACTTCGATGTATCGCACTATACCTCACAGTCTCACTCACCTATGAATATAAGGCTTTATGCACATCATTGAGAAATCGTAGTAACAAAACCGCTATACATTTCGCTTATTAATTTTATATCAATACATCAACAAAATCGCGCGAGAAAGAGATAGATAAATTTTAATTCCGCTTTAGTTTCGATTTAGTACTGGCAAGTCATGATGAAACTATAGGTTCAGCTATGAATTCGCAGAGGTATATAATAAGGTCCCATTGTCGACGTAGTTGTGTGTGACGTCATAAATTCAGGTATTACTAACGGATAGTATATTGTTGGGTTGATATAAATCTCGCTATGGAAAGGTTGTTATGGAAAGAGCAGATGGTATGAATAAAAAAAATGTATTAACACGTAATAGTTTCACAGTTAACATATTTACCTTACCTTTGTGAAGTTTCCCCGGATATTTGTAAAAAAAAACTGTTAGGCGTATGCACACGACGGTTTTTAAACAAATGACTACGCGCTTCAAATTAAATTACGCAGTTAATGCGATGCAGTCAGGAACTGTATGCTTTCAAATACAAATATGTATGAGAGAAAGCTTATTAAAAACGCGAGTTTTAATATCATTTAGAAATCGTCGTGTGAACACGCCCTTATACATTATATTTCAAAAATATTTGACAATCGGTGTCAAATAACGATTTGCTTATAAAATTTTCAGGACGAGGAAGCTGGCTTATGATGCTAATTGTGTTGGTTCTTGAATGATATATATTATTTGTAATGTTAGTTAATCATTTTGTTGTAATGCACGTCATTAATGTGTAATAATAAAGTGATATAAATTTCTATAATTTTATTTTTATTTTGCGTACTAGGGAGGATCTTATATGTGTGTTTGACTTTGTTTTTTTTAATCAGCAGATAAGTAAAACTTTAATGCTACACGAACATAATTAAAATGGCAGTTGTATTTGACAAATAACTTTTATCTAATAATAAAAAAATTACCATCCAGTTCATCGTAAATTAGAATAATTTTGGTTGGTTATGGACATGGGGGTTAAATAGCGTCACATAACAAAACAAGATGGCGGAAAAGCCACAGCAACAAGCTAGCCAGCTTTAGAAAATTTAATATAAATCGTTTGAATAGCTGCTCCACTTTTTAAAAGTGTTTTTCTTTTCATATATCTGTTTCCATTTCACTAAAATTGTTTCATTTTCATAAAATAATAAAAAGATAATAAGTAAAACATTTTAAGAAAATCCTTATTGTTGTGAACTTTTTCATATTAATTAGATACACGTTTTCAGTAGTATTATTATTCTCTTTGATACACGTTTTATAGTTCTCTTTGGTTTGTACGAAATAATTGTCAAGTGCCGTTGAGACATCATTTTCTTTTATTACAATTTGTTTTAAAATCGAACATGTCTGTATTTGATGGCGAAATAGAGTACCAGTCAGTTTATATGGTTGATTTCAAGAAAAAAGATAAGCCGTGAGTCTTACATTTTTATTCTAAACTAGTGCTTAGGCCCGGCAGACGATCTGCCACAGACCGCCTTTTAGGTACCTAGACCATATTTTATTATATAGAGTACGATTCAGTACAGAAATTGACGAAAGCGCCACCTATCGGGTCCAAAACTATCTTTTCTTTAAAGTTGGAACTAACCAAACAAATTCGCAAAGTTTCATTGAATTCAATTTAGTCGTTTTGGACATTAGCCTGTGCGACGCACACCACCTCAGTACATATCTATTTGTTCTATAATTATAACCTTCCCGCAAGTACAAGCAAGAAGTTGATGATGTTTTACCACCAGCGCATAAAATACGAACTAACACATTGTATATAGTACTACATTCTTATATACGTGCACGCACATTTTACTGGTGCTAGGTCTCTCATATGTAAGAGTCCGTCTGGGTGGTACCACCGTAATGTCTATTTCTACCGCCAAGCACCAGTGTGCATGCACAGTTGTGTTTCGGTTTGAAGGACATTGTAGCCAGTATAACTACAGGACATAATGAGACTTAACATCTTATGTCTCAGGATGACGAGCGCAGTGGAATGCCACACAGTACTTTGTAACTGAAGGTGCTGGATGGTGTTACTACTGTTTATGGGCGGTCGTATCGCTTACCATCAGGCGAACGGCATGCTCGTCTCGTCATTCTATGCCAAAAAAAAAAACATTTTTATTAAGTATCATTGCGTGCACGGGAATGTACCCCACTGTACCTGATGTTAAGCAGAGAGGGGTCCAGACAGAGTGTCGACTGACGAGCGATGGTTATACCGACACAATCATACCGGCCTGTTTCAACTGGATATACACAGGCTGATCCCAGAACGCGGCTAACTTGTGTGAGCCACTATGGCGGGCTAAATACCTTAAGTACGGTTGTCGCTATCCGGGAGGATATTAAATATGTATATCCGATCATCAGCAAATCCACCATCATTTATTTCTTTAAGAGGCCGTATACGAAATTTCAACTATTTCAGTGAACTTTTCATCGTGATTATTCAAAAAATAAACTGATCTGATTAATTTCTAATACGTCATCGGCAAGACTATTTCAACACTAATAAAATAAACGAGCCACATTTTTCATATCTTTCTTTAATTTCAATCTATCCACCAAGTTCCAACGTCTGTTTCAGAAATTTTGTTGTACGGAGACTCAAACATGTTGCCGTTTTCAATCAAAATCGTGCTTTAAACTAACTAACGAAAGTTACTGTTTATTGGTATAAAAGTCGCCTTAATTATGAAAGAGTCAATTTTTGTATTTTCAATGTAAATCAATACATGAAAGTGACTGAAATAGTTTAAATTTCGTATACGGCCTCTTAAATGAAGCAACCGTTGAAATGAACCCTTTAGTCATCGTCTAGGTTGCAAACATGGATAGTCAAAAATAGGTAAGGCCCATTGGCTTACCTTTTAGGTGTTTGTTAGGAACGTTGATAAAATGTCCGTGCAATCTTTCTCATGTTCATTATACGTATATCTTTTGCGATAAGGATCGACAATAAAGTTGAATCATGCGCCAATTTTGTAACCGTCACAAATCTAGACTTGCGTCAAGAGTCCAAAGTCCAACTGTAAAATTTTATACGGAAAACTGAAATCTGTAAGTTGTAGCCGAAACTCCCGAGGCCAGGTCCGCGCCATCCTCCTTCTGCCGTCACAGAAGGGGGCCGGCGCGGCATGTGGCCTCGGCACCAAACCACAGATGCCAGTCAAGCACTTACATAGTGCTTGAAACTGGTATATATACCGACTGCATACGAAAATATCACTAACGCGATTCAGAACTTTTTCCTTTTTCAAAAAATATATAGAGTTTTTATAAGTGTGTTTTATGATAAGTAAACCATGGAGTTATTTTTGTTTATATGCTTTAATATTTTTTATCTTAAACCTATTAATTGTTATTAAATTTGCAAATAAATAAAATTGACGGTGTTCTTTTGTAATTTTTATAATAATGAGACAAAAAATAGGGCGTCGCTGTATTATAGCATATTGTAATTCATCGTATACCTACTTCTTTTGGATCATTGAAATAAATTGAATTTAATTTACTTTGACAAAATAAGTATTAAATAAAACGATATAATTAGCGCCTGTGAGTATTTCGACAGCAGAATGATGTGAAAGGTAAAATTAGGAAATACTTTCGATTTTGTGTTCTAAATTTTATACCTAGGATTTTGTCATTTTTGAGAAATAATTAATAAATAATAATATTATTACACGTTGTCAGTAAAAGTCCTCGTCGCAAAGTCGTGGACGACGACTGTCTGATTGTGGGCATCAGCCGGGACTCCTTGAAGGCGCGCGACGCTCCCAGGAAGAGTCCTGACGTGCTCTGTCCCATCAACTACGAATTCTACAAGGATGCTGTCGAGAGGGTATCTAATATCTATATATTTAATATAAAAGCGAAAGGTCACTCACTCACTTACTCATCACGAAATCTCAGAAACTACAAGTGGGTGGGTTCCTTTTAGGACGTAGATACTCACTACCGTATTTTGCGTAATTCAACCCCTAAGGAGGTAAAAAGGGGTGACAAAATTTGTATGCGATAGACTCACAAACTATCGAACGGAGATCGATAAAATTTGGCATGGAGTTAGTCTGAGACCCTGGGAAGGTTTTAGGCGTTTTTATCCCGGGAAAATGTATAGCGGTACTTTTAACCAGGAAAAACTGTTTCGTGCGTGCGAAGCCGCGGGCAAAAGCTAGTTCTTCGTATAAACTAGAAAGAAAGAAAATAAAGAAAAAACTTTATTTGGCCATTGTCTCTGGACAAGATAGCCGTAAGTGTTAGTAAGTGTTTGTAACTACCTTGTATAAGTAGCATAGAACTCGAGAGACAAACGTACCTGAACACTCACCTGCCTATACTGTTTTCATCTTCATAGTATGAACTACCTTCAACAACTATCATAGAAATCAAAAGACGAAAGTCCTCTGAAGGGCTCAACACAGTTGCCTACCTATACCTATTGATTTCAGTAATAAAATAAATACAGCCAATTGCCATAAATAAGTTCTGGGCTTGCGATAGGAACGTTAGTGAAAAATCAATTAAACAAGCGTAAAGAAGCAATTAAGTAGGCCGGCATAACTATTACGACCGCCCGATCAATATACTGGTGGTAGGTCTCGCATATGTAAGAGTCCGTCTGGGTGGGTACCACCGCAATGTCTATTTCTACCGCCAAGCAGCAGTGTGCATGTACTGTTGTGTTTCGGTTTGAAGGAGATTGTAGCCATTGTTACTAATGTATATAATGAGACTTAACATCTTATGTCTCAGGAGGACGAGCCAGTGGAATGCCACACAGTACCTACTTTGTAACTCAAGGTGCTGAATGGTGTTGCTACTGTTTATGGGTATCTTAGTCGTATCGCTTACCATCAGGTGAACGGCATGGTCGTCTCGTCAATCAATGCAGTAAAAAAAATATGTTTTTGGATTTCTCTTCACTTACCATCAGGTGCAGGTAGGCCAATCTTCCGTGACTTCGATAAAAAAAAATACAAACAGTTCAGGTGGACATACAGACATAGTCGACTAAGGCCGGGTTGCTTCATCCGTGGCCAGGTAAAGTTAAGGCTCTTATCACATACATGATGCAAGCGAACATTAATTGAATTTGACCACGGATAATACTACAAGGGTTTAGGAATATTACGGAGTTGTGGATTTTGTATTTAATTGTCATAAATATCCAACAAGTAAAATAAATTACTAGGGCGTGGTGAAACAGAATTCGTTTATATTATTATCATAAAACTGTTATAGGTGGTAGTATTTAGTTTTATGTACTGGGACACCGAAAAAAAACGAGTGTGACTGGTGTTTTAATAAATTGATTAAGTTTTCAGATGATCACCCGAAGTTAACCGAGAAGTACATGTCGGCGGACATCGAGCCAACTCCGATAGATCACCAGATTCAAGACTTGAAGAGGACGGAATACCTCACGAGATATTGCTCCAGAGGTAATGTGTAATGATATCGTGCGCCTGCGCACAAACACTAGCAAAGCTACCGAGAACAGTAAATAAAAAGTATTGTAATACGGCGACTGTGTTGGTTATATTGAAACATGGGGTAGGTATTTCCATAATGTCTATCAAACCATATCTAACGTACCTACACTTTTGCTTAACTAAAATAACGGATGAAATCTTGCAGATGAAAGGCTTATCAACTAGTTACCTAGTAGACCCATGTTTCAGCCTTCAGGGTTTCCAGCGATAGCGTACCCAACATTTGATTGCCAGACCTCACCCAAATCCGGTGACCAGTTTGTATTTTAATTTCTAACAACCATCGTAATGTCCCAAACTTTCACTTTTCCAATATTAGTACTTAGCTAAGGGGCCGTTCAAGTATTACGTAAGCAGAATTTTGTTTCTTTTTAACCCCCCCGTCCCTCCGGTCAGCAAAAGTAAACAAAGCTCTTACCCCTCCCCCCTACAATGCTTACCTAAGAATAGGTAGGTAGGTAGGTATTTACAAAATCTGTTTAAATTTCTTATTTGTTATTTATATTAAAAAAATTACATAAATATTGCAGACGTCATCACTGTTGAGACCCCGTCCCATGTCATCGAAAATAAGCAAAGCACCCCCTTTGGATTTTACGTAATATTTGAACGGCCCCTAAGATGTAGAAGTGGTTTTCATCAGAGCTGCCGTTCATGTCGGTGAACCTGGCGCGACGTGCGCGCGCGCTGCAGACGCTGCGTCTACCGGACGACGTGTACATCCCGGACACCAGCCAGAAAGGCTCGTACCGCTGCCCCAAGCCGGAGAAGTACGCTGACCCACCCTCCACCATGTCCATGAGGCCCAAGTTCGATGATTCGTTGCAGAGTAAGGACTTGAAAACCACTAGATTATGCTACTAGACAACGAGATTGTTCTTAGCGATATATTTCATATTTTTTAAATTTTCTCTCTATCTGCTTGTAACATAACAATAAAGTAAAACGTATCTTAGTACTAGATTTCTCGCATTCGAAGGTCTGTCTTGGTAGCTAACACCGTCATGTCTACTTCTACACACAGACAACAGAGTGGATACACCAATGTCTTCAGATTGAAAGGATATTAGTCAGTATAATTACTGGGTGTTATGAAACTCAACATTTCATATCTCAGGGTAACAAGCACGGTGCAGTGTCACGCAGCACAGTCTTGATTTTTGCAGTCTTAGTAATCAATCTTCGGATGGTATTGCTACTTATGACGTCGTGACGTTTACTATTATTCGACCAGCTTTCTAGTCTCGACAATCAGTTGTAACCATAAATTCTGGCAATGTAATGTAAAAAAAAAAAACATGTTTTAGAACTTTTTGTTGCTATCATACGCCTGTATTATCAACAGTAACATTTTTTTTTAGTTAAGTTGTAAATACTTTTAAGAGGTAAACACAATCGTATATAGTTTATACCTGTAATTTAAACAAACGTATGTGCTGTGTATTACCTAATGGTATTTCGAAATAAATAAATAGAATTACATATTCTTGATTGACAGGAGAACTCCGTCGCATTCTGCGCGTGCGCACCGGTGACACGACGTACGGCGCGTGCCACGGACTCTTGGCCGAAGTGGTGCTTGAGAAGAACCCCTTCGGCCCCCCGCGCGAAGAGCCCAAGTACGGCCGCTGGCTCAATCCATACACATACACTTATAGGGTCGATTGAATTGTTTCATGTTTGATGTAGATGTTTTTGGATGTCAGAATAAATAATTTTCAGTGGAACGGTTGTTTGAATGGTTTTAATATTAGTAATTCGATCAAAAATGTATTTTATAAATTATATAAATTTATTTATATTTATAAATTGTTGTTTGGACAACAAAACAGATTACAATCAATACATTCTAAGATAAATGAATATAAGGTATTAATCTAGATAGCGTGTATATTCAGACACGATAACCTTTTTAAGCCGTTATTACGTACGATTTGTTACGATTACGGTAAGAAATTATTGCTTCGTCTAAATTACGCTTTAGGTTTTTTTTTCCTATCTGGCTCTGTCCTTTAGGACAATTTTGCCAATTTCAAGTGAGGCGGATACATGTGCTTTAAGTTTTATTGAAGCTTATTGACCTATTAGCCGACACTAGCGTTGATGACACTGATGGTCGTTTTGACATATTACAATACGTAGCCGTTTAGTACTCGTTCTTACGCATACTCACGCCTTTTATCCCCGAAGGGGTAGGCAGAGGCGCAACTAATGCACCCACTTTTCGCCATTTTTATTCCGTCCCATGATGTGATAGGGGGCGAGCCAATCACCATATCGGGCACAAATTCCAGACTCCGGGCTGATACTGAATAGAAAAATCCAATATCACTTTGCCCGACCCGGGGATCGAACCCGAGACCTCAGCATTGCAGTCGTACCGTAATACAACTACGCCACCGAGGCAGTCGTTCTTATAAAAATCAAAACACTAAATTATCTATTGCGATACGGATATAAGTTGAAGTTACCGTCAAAGTGTAGACTTACATAAAGAGTCCAATGTTCAACTACAAAATGTTATATAGGCTAGCTGCAATCTACTCTCAGTGTCCACTCCTACATGAAGCATTTTGCTCTAATCTGACCCCTAATGCCGTACAATAGGGGACCGGCGCGGCATACAGCCACGGCATTGAACCACGGAATGCAGTTTGGCAATTAACTCGTGCATGCGTCTGGTATATATACTGACTGTATACGAACATGTCACTAGCGCGATTCAGAACTTTCTACGTTTTTTTTAATATAGAAAATTATAGATTTGTTTGTGCAAAAAAGTTCACGAGTGGAGGCCACGTACTAGCAAGCGCAGCGTCGGCCGTCCACCTACAAGGTGGACAGACTACTTGATAAAGGTCGCAGGAACACGCTGGATGCGGGCCGCTTTTGACAGATCCGTCTGGAAATCTTTAGGGGAGGCCTATGTTCAGCAGTGGATGCCATGTGGCTGATGATGATGATAGATTTATTTTATGATAATTAACTCATCGAGTAATTTGTGTTTATATGATTGAATAATATCTATGCTAAACAAGTTAATACTTTTAAATTTGCAAATAAGTACATTTTGGATAAGCTTTTGTTATTTTTAAGCCATTAATTTTCAGGAAATAATTAATGGCATCGTTATTGTTGTATAACACAGCGACGCCTTTAATTTGTGAAAAGCTCTAAACTGGAGCGAAGCCACGAGCAGCACCGAGTCAGGTATGAATTCTATAAAAGGGTGAACATCCACAAAAGTAGCTGAACAAATTCAACATTTCTAAAATTTTCTTCACTAAAATAAACTTCAAATGGCTTACTTTATTTTAGATTACCCGCGACTCCGCCCTCGTGGAAATGTTTTTCGGGATAAAATGTAGCCTATAGCACTTAGGAGTAACGTAGCTTCCTATTAGTGAAAGGATTTTCAAAATCAATTCAGTAGTTCCAGAGATTAGCCCCTACAAACCTACAAACAAATTCATAAACATTTCCTCTTTATAATATTAGTAGGTATAGATCAAATATAATATACAAATATACAGGGTCATTTTTACATTGCATTACTAAATGTAACCACATATTCGTCTTTACCTCTTCTAACATCTTGCCAAAAATCATCCATGAATAACGAATATTATTGCCAAAAATCCCGGTAGTAGTTTTCAAATTTTTTGAACATTTCGTAGTTTAGAGCGAATATGGTTTGTGCGAAAGTGTATTTCTGAATGAAAGTATAATGTTGCCGCTGCGACGAATTATCTCAGAGCAGTAGTAGTGGCATAAGGTCGTGTAAACTTAAAGTTACTTTTTATTAATATTTATTTTGTTCGAAACTTACACTTTTTTATTTTACATCTAAGGTTAAAATAACTTAATGGAAAGCGTTAGTTTCGACGAGATAAGTATGTGATTTCATTTATTAACGCAATGTCAAAATGACCCTGTATATATTTCGAATGAAGTAAATGTTTTGAAGCGTTTTCAAGTATTGAATATAGCTACTTATGTGGCTGACTGTACGTCTTATCAGGCTAAAGTCGAGCTTACATATTTTCGAAGCAACACCAATCTTTTCGGTAAACTTTCAGTAGTATTATAATTCTCTTTGCAGTAAACTTTTAAAAACCTTCAATACACGGACTGTCATATCGTAACAACGTCAAAAAATCAACTACGCCATGACATAAACACATTTTATAATGTTAATTACAAAATTAACGGTGTTATTATGAATTGAAATAGACAATAGACACAATGGATCACTATTTAACGACATACAGAAAGGACTATCTATGGCCTAACTTGCCCGGCGCCGGCGGAGCGGCGGAGGCCAGTGGTTTGGCTGAGTATGCAGATTTCTGATAGTATTTTGGTGATATCGAATGCTTAGTAAAACTGGTAGAGCCACTTTGTATATTTGTCTACAGCATAATATGTAGGCTGGCTAGATCGGGGTTGTATTACTGTTCCACAGAAAGCCGATGTGCAGTAACATAGATGACCAAGAAAACTTGTAGAAGTTAACTTCCGCAAGCGACTTTCCCGTGTAAACTGTAACGGTAATCTGAGTTCTGCAAACTTTGAAGCTTGCAGAACTTGCAGCGAGCATACAGCAAGTGTATAGAATACGCTATTTTAATGATATTTTTATTTTCTTTATCGAATATTTACTTCATTTAAAATCTAACACAAAAATACAATTCAAATCTGGTCAAAATAGAACAACATAACCCTTTGGAATGTGCCTTCAATTTTGAGTTTAACGATTTGTATAACTAACTTTTCGGACCACCAATACCTCAATCCGCCCCGACGAAGTGCTGCAAAACCTTCGGAACGTCGGGGGAAAAATAAAAATAAACAGCGATAAAATCAAAGGTAAAGACTACTCTTGGTGCTCATCTTCTCAAGGCCACTATGAACTACTATCTACGTTTCCAAGGGTCCCGAAACTGTCAGGCGAGGAGTTAGCGTTCTACCAAGCATGCATGCAGCACTCGCGCCCGCCGGACTGTCGGTGCCCGCAGTACTCCGGCGAGGAGATGCCACAACTTCCTCCGGGGAAGGAAAGCGGTTGGAGCAGAAATGAGGTTGATTCTTCGTTTTAGTCAATGCAAGTCAGAAGTAGATCAAAAAATCTATAAGCAATTAAGTACAAGGGAGGGAGATTTAATCCTTAGCATTGAAACGTCTTTTATGTGACGATATTATGATAAAACCATGGAAAGAGGTTTCCAGTATAGTTGATTTACCATTCTTGTCTATGAGCAATCCTGATAGAAAAAAGATTTGCTATTTCGTTTACCTACTTATATACTTAATACATTTTTTTTAGATCATGGGACCAATGTTGGATCCAAAGCTGTACCCGGTGAGAGTAGGTGCGAGTCCAGAAACACCAACGTCTCGGTACGACCAGCCGAATGCGTTCTTGGACAAGGTAAATCAAAAACCTCATAGCTTTGACCTAAGTGCATCTATTGTTGCCTGCATGATTCTGGGCGTGGTTTATCTAAAAAGAAAGTCCTCAGTATAAATCATTATGGTGTTTCAACAGCTCCAGTCAAAATATCCGATGCTGTACAGCATCCTACAGAACGAAGCGTCGCCAGAACTGAAACAACGCATCGACCGGGATCGAAACAAGACGACGTACCAAAAGGATTATTGTGAAACTGGTAATGCATATTATTACCGATTCCACAACTAAAATTTAAGCTGGGGATTGTCAAAGCATTAATCTGCGTAATGGTAGTACCTAATCGTAAATAACTTTTTTTATTTTATTTTTTTAAACTTGTGCTTAGTCTTGACTCTAGAGCATTTGTTGCTGAGCTAAAATAACTAGTGCCGGCGCCTTATCAGACTGGATTAATGATACATCACCGTATATTGCTCCGATAGGTCCTGGAGCGAAATTCGAAGGTCTCCAAAGAGCAGCAGATGATAGCGGAACGGGTCCATGCGCCCAACCCATGCGACTGCCTGGAGACCCATGCAGAGTGGGACCCAAGCCTAGGATGTCCACGCCCAAGACCATATCGAAACAAGGCGGCGGCGGTGCCAGCGACCCGAGGGCTAAATGCGGTAAGCAATTTAGGAACTTGTAAAAATGAATAGCTCGGAGTTGGCGAGTTGTGTTTAATTGCAAGTTTTTGTGTATACTACGCTGAATCAATCACAACATTCGTTACGAATTCTGTTAGTTACTTAACATTTAAATGGAAGTCCAACTAAACAAAATGTCTCTTTAATAATATTTTTTTTTTAAATCATTGAATTACGAGACGAGCGTGCCGTTCGCCTGATGGTAAGCGATATGACCACCCATAAACAGTAGCAACACCACCCAGCACCTTGAGTTACATAGTACTGTGTAGCATTCCACTGCGCTCGTCATCCTGAGACATAAGATGTTAAGTCTCACTATGTCCTGTAGTTACACTGGCTACAATGTCCTTCAAACCGAAACACAACAGCGCATGCACACTGCTGCTTGGCGGTAGAAATAAACATTGCGGTGGTATCCACCCAGACGGACTCTCACATATGAGAGACCTACCACCAGTATAGTATTATGATCTTAAGCACGACTACATAAAATTATACATAATTTAAGATTATGAGTAAATCATTCCCGTTCGTCATGGCGTTTGTATTAATTTTCAGAAACCACTTCAGCAGTACCACCACTGGGTAAGAGCGAGTACCAGGACGGCGTGTCCAAGCTCGGAGGGATCATCATGCGCGACAAGCTTCACAGGCGATAGATACTCACATCAACAATAATCATGGAATCATTCAAGCTGTTGCCATTGTTTTATTTCATCTTTATTCACAACTTACATACGAGTTCATAATTGAGGTGGACTTACTAGCAGCTTACTTATCAGTTTTAAGTACCTACTACGTAATCCCGAGTGACAAACAAAACAGAGGGAATAAAGAATGACTCATTTGATGGTAAGCCTTTGAAGAGTTAGTAGGCTCCCGTACACATGACTACTTAAAGAAAGACATTGAAAAATTTCCACTGCGCTGGCAGAGATGCATCGATAGCATCGGAACATATTTTGATTGATAGAAATAATAAATATTTATAAAAAAATTACTAACTTCCTGTATACTAAACGGCAATTTTATAGGTAAAAACCTAATATTATCGGCTATGCAGGACAACAGCCAAGCCGGTGCCACAGCAGAAAACCATTTTAAATCTAATTGATTTATTAAAATTAGAGGAAGGGATAAAGTAACGTTCGGAGTAAATAAATCCCATAAAACAAATAAAAATATCCTTACAATATTTATAATAAAAGAAAATAATGATAAATAGACGTTTATGTATAAAAACACGTGTTATAATCTGTCATGCGGGCGGCGAGCGGGCGCTGGAGATGAGCTCCCCTCGTTTGTACAGCGTCACTCCTTCCCTCCTGTCCTCTCTCCTCACACTCACTGACTGCTCTTCTTTTCTAACTTCGTCTTTCCTGACGTGATCCTCTCTTCTGACGTGTTCATCTTTTCTGACTTGATCTTCTTTCCTGACATTGTGCTCTTCTCTTCGAACGGTATGCTCTTGCCGCGAAGAGACTCTTGTGCGTACAGTGCTCTCGTCATGTTGCCGCAAAACAACTGCGCGGGCGTCAGATGTGTTGCGTTCTCTGAAATGATATGTAGATTATGATATGTGGTCAATGTGATATTGATAAAATTAATAAACTTGAATTTCACAAAAGTGATTGCAAATCTTTTTTTATTGTTGACTTATATACCTAATCCTATTTTCTTACAATCCATGGTTTGTACATTATGAGAACTGACCTGCTGAGAGCCATGATCCTGTCGATATCAGGCGGCCTTCTAACTTCACTGGCGGATGTTAGAGTCACTCGCAGCGGCGTGGACACGACGGGCGGCGGGCTGGCCGGCGGGGACGACGCGTTGGAAGCCGACGCGGGCGACGACGAGCCCACGGCCGAGTCTCGCTTGGCGGAGGACTCCGAGCCCGAGGTGGAGCGGCGGCGCGGCGGCGGCGCGGGCCGGCGGCTGTCGCGTGAGTCGCGTGAGTCGCGTGAGTCGCGTGAGTCACGTGACTCGCGTGAGTCGCGCCCCTCGCGCGGGAACGCCGCCGGGATGTGCAGCGACGCTGTGATCACGCAGCTGTCGTCATCCGACCCGCCTAAACCCGTCTGAATGAACGAATACAATTTAAAATTGTCGCGCCATTATTCAAGATTCACCATATGATTTTTTTGTAAATAGTTGATTTACATTAGGATTTTAAACCATTGTGTTCAATTTTGTTTTAGGTCATAGGTAGAACATGGTATTAGATATAGCAACATTATTATTGTCTATGACATATATACTCTTTGATCGTGACCTCCGACCATCTTGTTCTCTCTCTTGTCATGTCTGCTGTAGCCCGTAGTACAGTGTATTAATAAAGAACAGTTCATCCAAATATATATTATTACTACTAGCCGTAACTCGACCATCAAACATGGTGTCAGAAGTTACTTACATAATAGAAGACAGGTTTGTAAAAAGAAAATGGACAAACCGCCACATGGTCAACATGGCGTACAATCTGCAATGTCCGCAGAGTAAAATATGTCGTCTGCACACAAGTACCTCATTGTAGTCGCTGGCGGAGTCGTTGGAGTCCGGCGCGGAGTCGCGCGCGGCGCACGGCACGCCGCTGGCGCCGCACTCCTCGCCGCTCCGCACTCTGCCACGCAATAATCACCATTACATCTTCATCATATTAATCTAAATCTTAAATTTCACATCTTTTATCGCGTAAATTCACTTATAGTTCGGACAAACTAAGCTGGCCGGTATGACAATTCAATTTTTTTCCCGACGCGATAACTCTGTGAGAACGTCTACCCAAAAAATTCAAAACCGTGTCATGTCATACCGGCCATATTAGTTTGTCCCTACTATAGTTGGCTACGTCGGTGGCGTTGTTATATTACCGTATGACTGTAATGCTGAGGTCTTGGGTTCGATTCCCGGGTCGGGCAAAGTGATATTCAGTTTTAAATTCAGTATCTGGAGTCTGGAATTTGTGCCCGATATGGCGATAGGCTCGCCCCCTATCACATCATGGGACGGAATACGCACGGTGTGTGTGTGTGTGTGTGTGTGTTCACTTAATTTTATTAAAATTAGTTCCTTCCACAACCAATATCACTCCTGTAAAACTGCCCTTATGAAGTGATTGCAACTATCGCTCCAAATATATATATATATAATTTTGATCGCTACATGTAGGTAAAAATCTAAAATATATCAATCTGTGTGAGCGTCGCGATGATACTTGTCTGGTTGCACTATTTTCGCGGTCGATCCGAAGATCAATCAAGACTGATTATTATAGACTGTTAGAGGATCCTCACATCATAAAGGTTCTGGCTTAACAGAAGTATCACGGGTTATGGAAGATACTAACTTCGACAAAACTGATTCAAATTAAACTACGTATTATTGAGATGTAGATCTTCTATAATTTTTGTCTTATGAAGTAAGACTGGTGGTAGACCTCTCTCATATGTAAGAGTCCTTCTGGGTGGGTAACACCGCAATGTCTATGTCTACCACCATGTAGCAGTGCACGCATGCACTGTAGTGTTTTGGTTTGAAGGACATTGTAGCCAGTGTAAATACTGGATATAATGAAACTTAACATCTTATGTCTCAGGATGACGAGCGCAGTGGAATGCCACACAGTTCTTTATAATTCAAGGGGCTAGATGGTGTTGCTACTGTTTGTGGGTGGTCCTATCGCTTACCATCAGGCGAAAGGCATGCTCGTCTCGTCATTCGAAGCAAAAAAATTCTTAAAATATAACGTTATTAATTGGGTTCATAGTTGTTCCGTTGTCCTGAAGATCTTTAGTAGATAACCTAGTGAATTTAGAAAAACATTGTGCGAATTAAAACGTTACCCTCTAGTGCACTTGGGTAATAAGAAATGAAAGAATGAAATGATAAAAGCTCTCTACAAGTGATATAGTTAGTTGTAGTTTTCAATTTATTTTTATTTCCTTATTTTGGACACATTTGGTATTTCTAGGTGTTCATCTACAACTACAATGTGTCGTTACCTAGTAACTATAGTCATGGCGGAAGACAGCGATCCGGAAGATGTGTCGGAAGCCGTCTCCCTAGTTCTTCTGCGGTGACTCTTCTCACTCCGTCTGCCGACAAAAGGCAGACCTGTCAGCACTAGCATATACTAGCCACTTTTATAATTCCAATTCTTTTCAAGTGAGCGAGGATAGATCATCGCTTACTTCAGAGGAATCGTAAGTGCGAAGCCGACATTTTTCCAATTGCCATATAAGACAATTTTTGAAAGCATTGCAGCTGCTTGGCTTGCGATAATTATTTGCAAAGCGAAGCTATCACTGTTTTTTATTAATTCAAAAATATCTTCCGATGCTATATCGGTTTATCATTTTTCACTTGTCTTTCAGCAAGGTAGTAACTATAGTTTGTTTATTTTTGATTTACGTATTTCATTTATTTAAGAAAATAAATTAGAAATAGTAAGAACTATGTTAGATACAACACTAAAAGCATTTTAAGTTATATCACTGCGGACAAAAGTATGCTTTGATTACTGATTAAATTTTAGTTAGAGATGATAAAATAATATTGTCAATAAAGGTAATAAATTACAATGTTAAAGTCTAAAGAATATGAACGATAGCTACAGAAGATAAAACATAATATAATAATAGAGAAAGTAAAGAAAACCAATTGATGCGATCTATATTCCTTAAACATCGCAGTTAATGCGATTAATTATTAGTATAGGTTTTCAGCACCTAACAATACGAATAAAACTTGAGATTATAAATTATTTGGATACATTCAATCTAATCAATTGGAAATGTATTAATGGATACTATGTTGTCACGCCTCCGTGAACAAAACTTTAATTAAAAATTTAGTGTGACTGTTAATTATTACTCGGGCAACATTTAAAATTATAAGACCTTTGTCCACGCGGCTAAAACGCGCGAGTGATGCGTCGAACAGGGGCTGCGAGCTACGCCACAGTTGCTTCGTCATTCAGCGTCACAGATAGCGAGACTGGATTGTCAGCGCAAGCGCCTACCACTTAACTCGAATATTATAATTATTTAACTACACTATTTTAAAATTATAAATTGTTATTAGTGTTGTGAACCCCGTAATTGGGTAAGTTGTTGGAATATATTTATGCTCGCTTTGCCATAATTTCTACTACATATGTATCAAAGTATTTAGTTTGTATGACCTTGTCATGACTTTCGAATTCTGTACGTTGTGATTCGCATTTATAGATTGAACATTTATAGATTGTCTTGGATTATTAATTGCGCTTGTAAGCCAATATTATTATTCACTTATTAGCTGCTAAATATGTTGCTTGTAGAAAATTTCCGTAATCGGTTTATAGAAATTTCTTTATATGTAAAAAATATATTAATTAGGTCCTTCTGCTTTGCCTTGCCTTATACCTTGACTGCCTCATCTGGATTGCTATTTAGTTAATGCCATGTTCGTCTCCCCGCTTAGTTTTGCTTTCATACGGGAGTCGCGTCAGACCGTTAACATCCATGTTGCAGTCAAGGTTTTAAAGTGGACATTTTGAAAAACATCTGTTACCGTGATTTTCAGGGTTTTCCGTACCGGGTTAATTATTAACACGGACTATTTCGTTCCTGCTCCGGAGTCTGCCGTAATAAGGGGGAACCTGTTGCGGTACATCGTACCATCGGTCGTCAGCATCGGCCGAACTACCTACCTGATCAGCCGCCGCAACCTACGCGTCGCGTCGCGCGATTACCGAGGGAAGTGAGCTAGCGGGAAGATAGCACTATTTGATATAGATGACCCTCAAACGGATCCAGCCCTAGAGAACTCAATAATTGTACAGCTGAATTATCTAAATATACCTACTTTTGTTCGTTGAGGTTTTAATCTTTTTAATCCAACGTAACAGTAACTGTCACGCCTCCGTGAACAAAACTTTAATTAAAAATTTAGTGTGACTGTTAATTATTACTCGGGCAACATTTAAAATTATAAGACCTTTGTCCACGCGGCTAAAACGCGCGAGTGATGCGTCGAACAGGGGCTGCGAGCTACGCCACAGTTGCTTCGTCATTCAGCGTCACAGATAGCGAGACTGGATTGTCAGCGCAAGCGCCTACCACTTAACTCGAATATTATAATTATTTAACTACACTATTTTAAAATTATAAATTGTTATTAGTGTTGTGAACCCCGTAATTGGGTAAGTTGTTGGAATATATTTATGCTCGCTTTGCCATAATTTCTACTACATATGTATCAAAGTATTTAGTTTGTATGACCTTGTCATGACTTTCGAATTCTGTACGTTGTGATTCGCATTTATAGATTGAACATTTATAGATTGTCTTGGATTATTAATTGCGCTTGTAAGCCAATATTATTATTCACTTATTAGCTGCTAAATATGTTGCTTGTAGAAAATTTCCGTAATCGGTTTATAGAAATTTCTTTATATGTAAAAAATATATTAATTAGGTCCTTCTGCTTTGCCTTGCCTTATACCTTGACTGCCTCATCTGGATTGCTATTTAGTTAATGCCATGTTCGTCTCCCCGCTTAGTTTTGCTTTCATACGGGAGTCGCGTCAGACCGTTAACATCCATGTTGCAGTCAAGGTTTTAAAGTGGACATTTTGAAAAACATCTGTTACCGTGATTTTCAGGGTTTTCCGTACCGGGTTAATTATTAACACGGACTATTTCGTTCCTGCTCCGGAGTCTGCCGTAATAAGGGGGAACCTGTTGCGGTACATCGTACCATCGGTCGTCAGCATCGGCCGAACTACCTACCTGATCAGCCGCCGCAACCTACGCGTCGCGTCGCGCGATTACCGAGGGAAGTGAGCTAGCGGGAAGATAGCACTATTTGATATAGATGACCCTCAAACGGATCCAGCCCTAGAGAACTCAATAATTGTACAGCTGAATTATCTAAATATACCTACTTTTGTTCGTTGAGGTTTTAATCTTTTTAATCCAACGTAACAGTGGCGCCCACTATTGTGGTTCTGAGGGTCATTTATATTACTACCGGTATAACTGCTTAGATTTTCTTGGTGTTGGTGCTCTTGGTTTTTTTTTTTGTAAAGCGATTCATGTTTCTTTTGTTTATTTACTCAACTAATTAGTATACTACATCACAAGTATGGTCTCTTTGTAAGGTATACTCATTGGGTGAATCCTATATTATAAGTACCTATAATATTTTCAATTTATCAATTTTCATTGATTTTTGGTTTAACCGTCATATTATAAGTTTTTTTATTATACTGACAAACAATAGAATCGTTCGATATAAATAGTTAATATATGTAACGGAACGGACCATAGTTTCTTTTTCGGTTAAAGGTGTACTCGCTGCTTATTTTCCGCTTATTTCAATACATAATATATCTGAACAGCTTACCTAATTCATTTTAATTATGTCTCATAATATCAAGTTCCTCTCATTACAAAAGTCGGAACTAGAGTACGAGGTAGGCTTGCGTGGTGACAATCCTCGCGATAGTGTTGTGGAATTAAGGAAACAAATTTCAAAACTTTGCCGCGGTTTCACGTCGGAAGACATACTGGAATCGCATCTCGACGCTCGCGAGGATTTAAAGGGAGCTAAAGAAAGTCTCCTAAAGAGTAAAAATTTTTTAAGTAAATTGCGAACTAATTTTGATAAAAATCTTTTCCTTCGTACAGAAAATTTACTGAATCATCTGTATCACCGATTAGCTAGAATTTCACCTATTACTTCCGAAGATCAAAATTCACTTGATGATATAAATACAGAATTTCAATGTCAATGTGGAGAGCTTGCTAAACTAACCCCAACAACATCATGCACTGCAGCGTCCACTGATTTGCCTGATGATAGTATTGCAAAAGATACCTTAAATACCTCTACCATTAAAGTAACTTGCGATCGGGGAATAAGTACCGACTTGCATAAGTTGAAATATGATGGCAAATCATGTGTTCGGGCATTTATTCAGAAAGTGGACGAGTTTATTCTAGCCCGTAATATTACTGCCGATAAAGTATTGTCCTTTGCTGCAGAAATTTTCACTGATAACGCTCTCCACTGGTACCGTAGTATTCGTGATAAAGTGGATTCCTGGAGCGACGTAGTAGCCTTATTAAAGCAGGACTTTAGTCAATTCGACTATGATTATCGGCTAATGTCCGAAATTCGTTCACGTTCACAAGGCGAAACCGAAAACATTACAGTTTATTTAGCAATTATGCATGGTATGTTTTCTCGATTATCTCGTATAATCTCTGAAGATGAAAAGCTAGAGATTTTACTGCATAATATAAGGCCTTGTTATGCTACTATCTTAGCAAGTTGCCCTGAGATTAACACCATTGAAGTCCTAAGAAACCAATGTAGAAATTTTGAAAAATTTCAATCTAGACTTTCACAGTTTCGGGAACCTCCAAAGGTCACCGCTGATACTCTTGCTCCAGATTTTGCCTACAATTATAGACCGAGCACTGCACATAATAAATCATTTACTAATAACACACTTTACAAACCTAACTGTAACTCAAACTACAAGCCTATACAAGAAAGACAAAACTACAATCTAGCTAAAACAAATAATTATACTTACCTCATTAATGATGCCACAGACACAACGGTCGATGCAGTAAGTCATAATATTAAACGTACCTACTGTCCTCGGTGCCGTACAAACGACCATTCCTTGAAACATTGTAAGGTACCAAAATTCTTGATATGTTTTAAATGTGGAAAGAAAGATGTCACTTACCCGTCATGTCCAGATTGTGTCAAACCATCTAATTACCCAAATCACAAATTATCAAAAAACTAAATAGTTTGGATTGTAGAAACCAATCATATTTTAACCAGTCAGATTGGGATGACTGGCTAAAGTTTGTAAAAACATTTTCTCAAACCTATAACGTAGCTACAATCCTACAATCAAAACCAACTAATGATCCCCGTCCCTATATTAAAACTGTTATTAGTAATTGCGATTCTTTATCAATATTCGGCCTGCTAGATTCTGGTTCAGTAGTAACTATACTGGGGAATAACTCTCACAATTTATTATTTAAATATGGATTCAAAATTGATGAAAAGGAGACCATTTCAGTTACAGCTGCTGGTGGTGAGAAAATGCGATCCATAGGCGTTATGGATTTACCGATTGTTTTTCGTAACACATCTGCATTTGTTAAAGCTCATGTAATTCCCCAGATAAAAATTTCATTAATTTTGGGAATTGATTTTTTAAGGACATTTAAAATTTTCCCTAATAACCTATCTGAAGTAAAGTTTTTGTCGAAGGATGACCCTAAGATTATAGAAATATCAACTTCTAACCATATTCAGTCTTACGATAACCTAAGTAACAGCCAAAAGCAATTAGCCGATGAGGTAGTAAACAAATTTAAAGATATTTCGTTTGAACATAAAGGCCTCGGCAGAACACACATTATAACTCACAAAATTGATACGGGTAATGCGGCACCTATAAAGCAAAGATACTACCGAATGTCTCCAGAGAAACAGCGTATCATCACCGACCAAGTAGACGAAATGTTGTCCCTTGACGTAATCGAGCCTTGTGAGAGTCCTTGGTCCTCGCCTGTTTTGGTGGTTGGTAAGAAAGATGGGAAGCTTCGTTTCTGCTTAGATAGTAGAAAATTAAATTCAATAACTAAAAAGGACGCATATAATCTGCCCTACGTATCAGAAATCCTGGATAACTTAAGGGAATCGCGTTTTCTTTCCAGTCTTGATCTATCTAAAGCCTTTTGGCAAATCCCTATTAATGAACCTGATCGCGAGAAAACTGCTTTTTATGTCCCGGGCCGCGGTTCTCTACAGTTTAAAGTAACAGCTTTTGGATTATCAAACGCCCCAGCAACACAACAAAGGCTGGTAGATCTTCTTTTCGGCCCTGAATTCGAGTTAAAAGTTTTCTGTTACTTAGATGACATAATTATTGTAAGCAAAACTTTTGAAGAGCACATGGCTCTATTAGAACGTGTGCGTAATAAACTCAGTAAGGCTAACCTTACTATCAATCTCAATAAGTGCCAGTTTTTTCGTAATGAGTTACGTTATCTAGGATATGTTGTGAATGAGCATGGCCTACGGACTGACCCAGAAAAGGTAGAGGCTATTTTGAAGTTTCCTACTCCCACCACTAAAAAAGAAGTCAAGCGTTTTTTAGGAACGGCTTCCTGGTACAGGCGTTTTATTCCGAATTTCAGTACTATAGCTGGTCCACTTAATAGACTTACATCCACTAAAAAAACATCTCCACCGTTTCTTTGGACTGCTGAAGCTGATGAAGCATTTAAAGAACTCAAATCTATGTTAGTTATGGCACCTATTTTAGCTTGCCCAAATTACGATTTACCCTTTGATGTTCATACAGACGCCAGTGACTTTGGCATAGGCGCAATGCTTTCACAAACTGTTGACGGTATCGAACATCCTGTGGCCTACATGAGCAGGTCTCTTTCTGGTCCTGAACGTAATTATAGCGTTACAGAAAGAGAAACCCTCGCGGTTTTGATTGCGCTCGAACACTGGCGCTGTTACCTAGAGAATGGCAAAACGTTCAACGTTTTTACTGACCATTCTGCACTAAAGTGGTTTATTTCACTTTCCAATCCTTCGGGGCGTCTAGCTAGATGGGGTGTCCGTTTGTCATCCTTTAATTTTGAAATTAAGCATCGTCGTGGTAAAGAAAATATAATTCCCGACGCGTTATCTAGATGTCCGGTATCAAAAATCTCTGACTCCTCTACTTATGCCATCGGTCCTAGCTCTTCGACTTGTAACACCCAACTTGGTACCTCCCCCACTAATACGTCTTCCTCAGCGCCTGAAATTAATGATGATTGGTACCTCAACATCATTAATGGCTGTTCACACTCGCCCGCACGTTTTCCTAATTATCGGGTAGAACATAATATTTTATATCGTTACATGAAAAGTAATAACCCCTTAGTATCTGAGTTCAGCTGGAAGGAGGTTATACCCAAAGAGTGCCGTAAAGATATTATCGATTCTAATCATGCCACGCCAACATCCGCACATTTTGGTATTTTTAAAACTTATCGCCGGTTACTCTTAAAGTATTACTGGCCAGGCATGTACAGCGATGTAGTCAAATACATATCTAACTGCCAGACCTGTCTTGCGTATAAACAAGCAACACATGGTACTTTAGGAAAGATGGGACGCCCTAAAAATTGTTCGCGGCCATTCCAGACTATTTCTATTGATTTTATTGGACCCCTGCCTACCAGCAGGAAACAGAATAGCTACATATTCGTCGTAACTTGCTGTTTCTCTAAATATTGCTTGCTATTTCCATTACGACAAGCTACCTCTACTGCTATATGTAAGATACTTGAAGACAACGTTTTTCTGGTACACGGCATTCCTCAAACAGTCTTAATGGACAATGGGTCCCAATTTATCAGTCGCCAGCTAGACACATTGTTATCTAAGTATAAGATACCTAATATCAATTTGTTACCTAAATATACCCCACAGGTTAACACTGTGGAGAGATATAATAAAACTATAATTTCTGCAATTTCTACATTAATAAATAATGACCATAGGGCTTGGGACGTATGCATACCCAAAATACAATTCGCAATGAATAATTCTGTAAATGAAGTGACCCGTTACACACCTTCTTTTTTAGTGCACGGGCGTGAACTTGTTACCTGTGGATCACATTATGTTGATAACGATTCTGTCTCAAATTACGTTTTCTTACCAAGGGACGATTATGCAGAAAATTTAGGATACCTTGCCGATATTTTCAATAATGTCCAGAAATCCTTATACTATAGTCATAAGAAAGCAACGCAGCGTTACAATCTTAGAAGAAAAGACGCCGAATTTAACGTTGGTGATATCGTTTGGAAAAAATGTTTTTTCCAAAGCGACAAAGGTGCGTTTTTCACAAAGAAGCTTGCCCCTAAGTACGAGAAATGCCGTGTCACAGCCAAGCGTTCTCCCCTGGTCTACATTTTGGAGGATTTCGCGGGTCGTAATATCGGAGCCTGGCACATTAAAGATTTAAAGTTAAGTTTATCATCTTCTTAATTTAATTTAGGTCTATAGGGTAAACGTAACCTTGTGTGGAGTTTCGGAATTTACCCAGGTAAACTCCTTCTCTAAAGAGGGGGGTACTGTCACGCCTCCGTGAACAAAACTTTAATTAAAAATTTAGTGTGACTGTTAATTATTACTCGGGCAACATTTAAAATTATAAGACCTTTGTCCACGCGGCTAAAACGCGCGAGTGATGCGTCGAACAGGGGCTGCGAGCTACGCCACAGTTGCTTCGTCATTCAGCGTCACAGATAGCGAGACTGGATTGTCAGCGCAAGCGCCTACCACTTAACTCGAATATTATAATTATTTAACTACACTGTTTTAAAATTATAAATTGTTATTAGTGTTGTGAACCCCGTAATTGGGTAAGTTGTTGGAATATATTTATGCTCGCTTTGCCATAATTTCTACTACATATGTATCAAAGTATTTAGTTTGTATGACCTTGTCATGACTTTCGAATTCTGTACGTTGTGATTCGCATTTATAGATTGAACATTTATAGATTGTCTTGGATTATTAATTGCGCTTGTAAGCCAATATTATTATTCACTTATTAGCTGCTAAATATGTTGCTTGTAGAAAATTTCCGTAATCGGTTTATAGAAATTTCTTTATATGTAAAAAATATATTAATTAGGTCCTTCTGCTTTGCCTTGCCTTATACCTTGACTGCCTCATCTGGATTGCTATTTAGTTAATGCCATGTTCGTCTCCCCGCTTAGTTTTGCTTTCATACGGGAGTCGCGTCAGACCGTTAACATCCATGTTGCAGTCAAGGTTTTAAAGTGGACATTTTGAAAAACATCTGTTACCGTGATTTTCAGGGTTTTCCGTACCGGGTTAATTATTAACACGGACTATTTCGTTCCTGCTCCGGAGTCTGCCGTAATAAGGGGGAACCTGTTGCGGTACATCGTACCATCGGTCGTCAGCATCGGCCGAACTACCTACCTGATCAGCCGCCGCAACCTACGCGTCGCGTCGCGCGATTACCGAGGGAAGTGAGCTAGCGGGAAGATAGCACTATTTGATATAGATGACCCTCAAACGGATCCAGCCCTAGAGAACTCAATAATTGTACAGCTGAATTATCTAAATATACCTACTTTTGTTCGTTGAGGTTTTAATCTTTTTAATCCAACGTAACAATGTACAAGCAAACCCCACTTAGATGCTTCAACGTTTCTTTTAGCATCAATCCTTTCATTTGAAAATTTTGGAGAAAACCTTAATAAAGATAACAATATGGTTGTTAGATCATAACGATAACACAGGCGAGATAGCAGCGGCTGCGAAAAGCCTATTTACAGCATCGATTTCTTTCCTATGACAGAATCTTTATGAAGAAGTTGGGCTGAATAGTGATTTCCTTCCTATGAACTCAATGAAGAAACTCTATGTGTTACCTGGCTGGTGGGACATTCCCCGGTCCGCCGGTAGCTGCCGCGCTGTGAAGGAAATGTTCGCGCGACCACACCCGTCTTATGGCGTGGTCGGCGTTTTCCGTGTTGGCTTCTGCTGCACATCTGCAATTGATGTATAATAACTATTATTATTGACTGGCTAGTTCAGAAACTCGATCGAACTCGACTGCCTCGGTGGCGCAGTTGTATTACGGTACGACTGCAAGGCTGAGGTCTCGGGTTCGATTCCCGGATCGGGCAAAGTGATATTGGATTTTTCTATTCAGTATCAGGCCGGAGTCTGGAATTTGTGCCCGATATGGCGATAGGCTCGCCCCCTATCACATCATGGGACGGAATACGCTTGGCGAAAAGTGGGTGCACTAGTTGCGCCTCTGCCTGCCCCTTCGGGGATAAAAGGCGTGAGCATGCATGCGTAGTTCAGAAACAGAATAACAGAAGGTTCATTAAAATTTTCTTATTATTTAATAGTTCGATTATTTAGACCACTTCTTGCATCGCCATCACTCAGAACCCTTAATTCTGATGAATGACCTAATAGACTTAGTTATTATTCTCTGTCTTGCCTGCCACACAGCTCCGCCTGCCGCTCCATCAGCAGCCGCACCACGTGCATCACTCTGTACTCACTCGGCTCTCCTCAGCAGCAGCGAGTCGAGGTGCGCGGGCGCGCTGTGCGCGAGGTGTATGTAGGCCTCATGCAGCAGCTCCGCCGGCAGCGTCCACAGCTCCGCCTGCCGCTCCACCAGCAGCCGCACCACGTTGATCACGTCCGCACGGTCAGATAGCTGTTCCGCGCTGCAACACACAACCTCAAACATCTATCGTGACATTTGACATACGAAACCCAAAGATAGCGACTAGTGGCCCACGTGGATCAAAGATTACAGTTTACATCAAGGGTGCCTCGTAAGTTTAAAGTTCGCTATCATACGCCCAAAAAGTTACAACAAAGGGATTCAAAAAGTTATTCCTATAAAAGAGAATTCACAAAGTGTTACCTGGCAGCCTCATTCGGCTTGTTCCGATGCAATATATTGGGCGCAATGATGGTAGCGAGGTTGGCCGCATCCATCTTGTTGCCGGGTTGTTTAGAGTCATCAGCGTGTGCGGCAAGCAGTGCCAGGAACGAAAGCAAAGCGTTGAGAGTGTCGCGATGCGCCGTCGGCAACAGCTGCACGATCAGCCGCAGCGCCTCCCACTGGAACCGGGGGTGGTTCAGTTCTGAATAGTGGAGGAAATACTGTTGTAGATACAGTGTTCACTGCTTTAGTAGTATTTTTTAACAAATCATTTAATGTTATTGAATTTTAGGATACAGACCATACATAGCCAGTATAAGGATAACTACATTCAGTAATATAATTATTAGATGACACGATTTCTAAACAAGTGTCACAACTTCCAACAATAAACAAAATTTTACTGGTGGTAGGTCTCTCATATGTAAGAATCCGTCTGGGTGGGTACCACCGCAATGTCTATTTCTACCGCTAAGCAGCGGTGTGCATGCACTGTTGTGTTTAATGAGACTTAACATCTTATGTCTCAGGATGACGAGCGCAGTGGACTGCCACACGGTACTTTGTAAGTCAAGGTGCTGAATGGTGTTGCTACTGCTTATGAGGGTCGTATCGCTTACCATCAACCGAACGGCATGCTCGTTTCGTCATTAAATGCAATAAAAACAAACAAGCATTTTTTTTCATTTGACATATTCAATAAAAGTAATATCTTAAAAACTACTTACAGTATATTACTATATTTACTTACTTTGCGTGTGCAAAAACGGCGAGTAAAGGTCCCGGCACAGGAGAGGGTCCGGCAAGTCCCTCAGAAACTCTTTCAGGAGGTTGGCTACGTCGTGTGGACACACCGCCGCGTCTATCGCCGCCTCTTGACTTCGCTCCCATTCTTCCCGCAACTGGAATACATATCCAAAATTTCGTCGTTATGTATGTACGTCATTGATATGTAAAAAAACCCACGTAAATTTAAGAGTTCATTTTTCTTCGTCTACCTTAGGAAAACTATTTTAGTTTTATAGCATCAGTAGCGTAACTCTAATTGGAATTGAAGTTATATCTATGTCAATATCTATAATTTTGATTTGTAATGACAGAAAGCTGGCATAAGCAGCTCCTCCAATGGCAAGTGCTCAATCACTACCGCTTTAAACACCAACAATAAGAAAGAATCATGCATTCGGCACTTTATTAAAAATAATTGGGATTGGGAAATTTGGGAAGCGTTAATAAAACTCGTTCATCGAATTTCTATCCAGCGCAACTAAACCACGTTCAAACAACGGTCTAAAAGAAAATTTATTCATCCATTAAACAATGACAAAAAGCAGAAATAATAAAAGGCGACCTTGCAAGCTACAAATGTAACGAACGTGTTTGATTTATTTACAAGTTAACATTGTAGCAATGGAGCTCATTTACTGGAAGTGCTCAGAAGCACCATTTGTAATAAATCCCATGTATCTGGGTCAACATTGGGAACAAGCGTTGCGTTTGGAAAACATCTAATTCTGTCCATCATTGTTTAATTCTCATGCGTGTTTTCGTACACTTTGTAAGCTGAGGTTAGTATGTTGTCTTTCTCCTACGTCACGACATTTGTAATTTCTGTACCTTCCCTATACTACATGATCTCTATCAGATTTTAAACAGTTCGATCAGGAATTTTGCGGAAAAACCTTGTTTATCAAAATTTCTAGTCGTAGAAGCAACATTCCGTCTAAGACGATCTCAATTTTAGCAATCAAAATTTTTTCTTCACAAATATTGCTTGGACATCACGATGTCGATTTAGAATCTACATGACTTGAATCTATGGGACAGACTTAAAAAACGGTTTGTAGTAATACACATAGCAGGTAGGATAATGTTATCCAGTATGCAAAATAGCATGACTGCAAGGAACGATTAAAGACTACCTATATGAATGAGTGAATCGGTCTAGTATAAATATGGACATTCTAAATTAATTCCTAGTCATCGCCATAGGAAAAACAAAAGCATAACAACCCAAATAGCTGTGCTTCCGAGCCAAACACGTTATCTTTCCAATCGCTTAGTATCGAATACCGATCCCATGTTCAACTTGGGTTGAATTTTATGTCTGGCTACCATTTGAGAATACTTATTCAATAACATTTTTATAATTATAGCAGGGTGTTGCTATAATGAGAGATGTTTATCGCTCAGTATAATTATACCCGCCTATTCGCAACTGGATAGGTTTTTTTTATGGCATTGAATGACGAGACGAGCAAGCCGTTCGCCTGCTGGTAAGCGATACGACCACCCATAAACAGTAGCAACACCATCCACCACCTGGAGTTACAAAGTACTGTGTGGCATTCCACTGCGCTCGTCATCCTGAGACATTAGATGTTAAGTCTCACTATGTATACACAGGCTGATCCCATTTACATGAACAGCTTTTATAACTTCTATTGCTAACTCGACTTAAATTCTACCAAGTCTTACCTGTCGAACTCTCTTCTTAGAGGAGGAGACGCGGAACAGTCCTACTGTATGCAGGCCATGGCGTCGGAGGTGGGCGAGGCACGCGGAGACCATCGCAGGCACCTTGGGACCCCCAACACCGGCCTCCTCCAAACCCGCCCAACCCCACTCTCCAGAATCACAGGATTCACTCTGGAATAATAGATCAATCAATCAATTAGTCTGTCGCCGTCCACTGCTCAACATAGTCCTTCCCAAGTGAGCGCGAACTATCCCGGTCTTGGGCAGCCCGTATCCATCCGGATCGGGATAATAGATATCGACAGTTAAATAAATGCTGTAGAAATATGAGGAAAACAGCTTAACTAAAAAAGAAGATGGGAGGAAATAATAAGAACTAAGAACTAAATTTGTTATATAGGTTCCACGTTATTAAAATATAATTTGACAATAGATCAAATCATATCAATTTATTGCACTCCACAATTGTTAAATAGGTTTACAAATTAAGAAAAGTACATAATCGTGGACCCTGCAGGGCACGGCAACATAGAACAGAGTGAGAAACTGTTTTCTTAGATAAAATTCGTTGTTTATAGTAATTATTATTTTTGTAAATTTATTTTTTTATTATTGTTATTATATTTTTTTTGTCTAGTAGTCGAGAAAAAATGTTATCTAGATGTCAATATTTATAAAATAAGTAGTGAAATTAAATATATTACTATGTTATGCATTTAAATTTAACATAATTATTTTTAATTCAAACATTATCTTATTCAGAAATACATAATATAATTATTTTAAAATAGGGTGTCAAGGATAGAATTATAGTTCGTCGTTAAAGAAATCAGTTAAAGAGTAATAGCATTTTTCATATAGTAATGTTTTTAGTTTATGTACAAATATATTATTTTTGGCTTCTTCAGATATTTTGTTAGGTAGTTTATTGTATACTTTTATTGCCATAACGTAAGGGCTAGAAGAGAACATGTGTAATCTAGACGCCGGTAGGTTGCATCTGTTTTTATGTCGTAGATTTCTTGAAGGGTTGATGTCTTCGCGTTTGGAAAATAAATTTGAGAACTTTCTTACAAATTTACTTATCTCTAGAATGTATATGCACCACCCTGTGGATTGGGGGCGTTTGGAGAATTCTACCACGGTATCCCCTGCCTGTCGTAAAAGGCGACTAATAGGGGCCACCGGGGGTCGCAGGCGGGCAGCAGGGGGCTGTCCGTCTTTAATTTTTTGTGTTCCATTAGCACATTGTAGCGATCCCTGTGATGGACGGCAGCGTGGCTGGTAGGCCTCACGTTGCCGTTGACGCCGAGGGTGTCCTTCGGTGCGCGGGGGTTTCTGAGCCCCCCCCCACAACAGGAGACGGGCCGCACTAGGCGGCACCGCGCAGGGGCGGCTGCGGATGACAACTTAGACACTTCCGTCAGAGGAAGCCCGCAGCCGTCCCTAATGCGCCGAAGATGGCCACCGCGGAGTTTTGGTTGGTATGCCGTGCGTTGTACATAGGTTAGGGACTCGGCCCGGTGGTCGCCCGATGGTAACATCTCTCCGGGCGGCGTAACGCCGGGTCGTAAGGTACGGTGAACCCAACATAACCGCTCAGTCGCCCCCCTTGAAGGCTGGGCGGTAGTAATAAGTCACTTTCTCCGCGAAAACAAAAAAAAAAAAAAAAAAAAGAATGTATATGCAAGGAAGAGTGAGACTTTTACAATTGTTAAAGTGAGGCTTACAACTTTCAGTTTCTTTAATATTTTCAATTATTCTGACTAGCTTTTTTTGTAAAGTGAATATAGTTTTTATGTCTGTACTATTACTCCACAATATTACACCATAGCTTAGCCATGCGTAGGCATATGCATAGTATTAGTAGTCTTTTTCATTTCGCGTAAGGCGTATGTATATTTGGATATAATAGATCACCATTTTATATCAAAATAAGAACATCGCATAACTAAGTTGCAGCTATATTAACCAGGCCAATTTTTCAGCAAAACTCGATGCGACCGTCAGATTCAGAGTCAGCACAATGCGACTGCGGAGCACCTGACCAGACCCTTTCCCATGTGGTGAATGAATGTCCGCTCCGCTGTTTTCCCGGCGGTATAGCTGAGCTTCATGAGTTCACGCCTGCCGCAGCTAACTGGTTGAGGCAACTAGATATTGAGGTTTGATCCATGCAGGATAATACGCCATACGCAATGATGATGAGCTATATTAACATATTAGATATAGGATTGAAAATACTAGTAAAATTTTCATGCATTTTCCATACCAACAAGCGCGCAGATGAATAACGGAGTAAATCCCGAAACTAAGTCGTAAACACGTTGCTTTTTATTAGTCGTAAATCATCCCCTCTTTGAGGGTCCATTTAAACGTCAATATTTATTACCACATAATTACTAAATCTGTAAGGAATAAAATATAAGCAAACATCTAACCACTTAGAACTTTGGATTACATAGTACCTACTATTTAGAATGACAAAAAGCTCGTCACATTGAGACATAATATCTTAAATACTACCAATAATAACCACTTTACCGGTGGTAGGTGTCTCATATGTAAGAGTCCGTCTGGGTGGTTACCACCGCAATGTCTATTTCTACCGCCAAGCAGCAGTGTGCATGCACTGTTGTGTTTCGGTTTGAAGGACATTGTAGCCAGTGTAACTACTGGACATAATGAGACTTAACATCTTATGTCTCAGGATGACGAGCGCAGTGGAATGCCACACAGTTTTTTGTAATTCAAGTTGCTGGATGGTGTTGCTACTGTTTATGGGTGGTCTTATCGCTTACCATCAGGCGAACGGCATGCTCGTCTCGCCATTCAACGCCATAAAATAAAAATATCATACTGCTCAGTTGATTATAACCATCTACTGAACTCATAAACAGATTATCAACCGAGCAAGAAACTCCGCCAACCTTAATCAACGCACATTCCCCGAAACTTTCCCAATCAAACATCTGTCACTATCCGCGTCAGTGATGAACGAACGAGACCCCACAATGTATGGGCAGTAACAAGTAGGCAATTTCTGCTACGTTATTATAGAGCTGGTTATTTCTGGATGGAGGTATAGCGAGTGTGCTAGGCGCGTCATGCGATAAAATTATCGCGGCCTTAATGAAAGCAAGCCGATGGAAAGGCCGACCAGGTAACCGGATACCGGTTACGTCAAAGTGACGTCACTACGCGTCACTGTTCTTTTACAAAGGTATTGTGTGATGCAAGTGTCTGTATTGTTTTATAGTTTCGTTATGTCGTTCAACTTATAGATCAATAAATAATGCTGGAAGTTAATGGTGTACTTGAGTGGCAACTTTTTATTCAAATAAAATTGCATACCATTTAAAAGTAATCTGATAATTATCTGTTGATGTTGCAAATACACAATTACTTGACATGGGATTTGAATTAACCTCAGTTTCACTTTCCTATAATCTCTGATACCATTTCATGTAATAATAATATGTCCATAAAATTCTAAGATTTAATATTAGAAATCTTGGCATAAGCAATAAATGCATATTTTAATTTAAATCAAATGTAAGATAGAAATTAAGTTAAGTTTCATGCGATTACTCAGCACTAAAACCACAATCTAACTAAATGTAAAAATGCCGTAAACGGTACTATGTAGCCAGACTTGCCGCCATTCAACAGCCGCCCAAAATTAAGTCAACTGTATATAACAGACGTATATGTACTGCAAAATCAGGACAGGATTCACTGTAACCCACCACTATGACAAGGTTTTCATCATCACGGCCTTTATCCAGCCAACTACTTTTAAATAAAATACTTTATTCATCACGTAGCCAAGCAGCAGTGTGCATGCACTGTTGTGTTTCGGTTTGAAGGACATTGTAGCCAGTGTAACTACTGGACATAATGAGACTTAACATCTTATGCTCAGGATGACGAGCGCAGTGGAATGCCACACAGAACTTTGTAACTCAAGGTGCTGGATGGTGTTGCTACTGTTTATGGGTGGTCGTATCACTTACCATCAGGCGAACGGCATGCTCGTCTCGTCATCCATTGCAATAAAAAAAACCTAGGCGAACATAGTTGCATAACATAGTTACACTTATGATAAGTCAAGATACATTAAATTAATAATAATTATGATTACAAAAAGTCACTTATATAACTACAGACATTTTTATGGGGAGTAAAATCAATGAAACATAAATAAAGAAACCAAGCTGATAGGAAAGAGGAGATAAAAAGCGATGAATCATTTTTATTAAAAAAAATGGAAGGAACGCGTCGCGATCCTCACCGTTGAGGACAATACAGACCCTAACCAGCTAACCTACCAGCCTTTCACTAGCTACCTAAGCGATGACTACCCGAAGAAGATAGGCATAAAGAAACTCCGAGCTTACTTTTTGTCAACATTTGTTAATTGAATCTTTATATTTTTTTCCCAAGTCTTTGGCATAGAAGGTCAGATTAGTTATATAAGCTAATGCACATATTCTTTTTTAATAGTCATATAAGTTATGGTTTTTTATCAATATGTTATTTCTAGTTAAAATAGCATAAGGTACTGTTTTGATGTTCCATTTATATATTAATTCGCTGAGTACGGCTAATGTTATGTACGCCGAGCTTGTACATGTCAGTGACTATATTATTATATTCATTCCAATGTAATAACCTGAAATGTTATAATATGTACAGTCAGCTACATAAGTAGCTGAACAAATTCAAAATTTCAAATTGCCTTTAAAGTTATGCGTCTGAATCAACAATCGTTTTTTGTTCACTAAAATAAACTTCACGGGGTTAACTTTATTTTAGATAAAGAAAAAAAAAATTCGGCTGGAGTTAGCCTGTAGAAGCGTTTTGAAGTTTTTAATTTGATCAGCTACTTTTGTGGCTAACTGTACAACGTGGTAGTGATAATAAATAAATAAATAAACTAGCCTCCCACTACTTCAATCCTAAACATTCTGTTGCTAACTAGTAACTGCACATTAAGAAACTAACCAATCACATCTGTTTACGTAGAGACGTTTACTAGTTAATGGCTCAGACATAAATCAAAACCAGCGGTGTCATTACGATGGTTTATCGGTTGCGATTAGCCGAAGCGGTGTTTACTCGACTAGACTGCATCGTCTGCTGACACGTCTGCTTCGATAGTGTGAGCACGTGTGATATAAATCGTATCTATCGATTGGATATAGTTTGGACAAATTAATTTGTTGATCGTAGTCAAGAAGCTACAAGTTTTTTCCTCTGAATTCGTGATTGTAGTAGATAGACATGATCTATTGTATCCGAGAATACTTCTACCGTTTTGTGAATTTCTCCCACTAAATTACATGCAATAAAACTAGTTTAATGATGAGACGACATCTTATGTCTCAAGATGACAAGCGTAGTGGAAAATGCACCCAGTGCTTTCTTTTCTATTACCTACAAAATTAAGGGTAACGTTGCCCAGAAAAACAAATATTACTTTTTGTGCATAGTAATTAGCTACTGTCGTTCATAATTATGAATATTTACATACTTTTGATAATTCCCGCTTCGGAGCTAACCTATTAAAATTTATTTTATACAAAAGGCCTTCAATTGATCTAATTTATTTTATTCTTTAATAGGCCTCGTAAATTATGGTTATTATTTTTGTAATGTCACGAAAAAATCTCATTCAAAATTTGTTGTCTTTTTTTTTTTATGGCATTGAACAACGAGACGAGCATGCCGTTCGCCTGATGCTAAGCGATACGACCGCCCATGAACAGTAGTAACATCATACAGCACCTTGAGTTAGTTTCCACTGCGCTCATCATCTTGAGACATAAGATGTTACGTCTCATTATGTCCAGTAGTTACACTGGCTACAATGTCCTTCAAACCGAAACACAACAGTGCATGCACACTGCTGCTTGGCGGTAGAAATAGACATTGCGGTGGTACCCACCCAGACGGACTATTACATATAAGAGACCTTGTATTGTACTAGTAAGTCACAAAACTACAGCCAGATTGTTGAGTTTCTTACATTTCGCACAAGATTAAAATCTAATTCCGGAGATATATACGAAATACTCTCGAAACATACTACTTCAATGTAAAGATTAACTTGAAGACTAAACACGCTCACGCAAATCTTTATACTCGAAACGGTAACAAAGTAACGTATGCTGCGTTTACGACCACATTTCACGGACATTTTCTGGAAACTCGAACGTTGGAAAATTTCAGAGCTGTGTCGCTTATGAACTGTTAAGAGCTTTTAATGTTATTACGTTACGCTTAGTTTTATGGAGGGCAACGTTTTAAGCGATATATGAGGTTGTTTTGAAGAGTCTACGTAAAGTTATAATTAGAAGCACAAGCTAATATGCTGTAGGCAAAACATGTTACTATGGAATGTACGTTGTACCTCTTAAAAAGACTGTCAGACTACTCCAGAGTTACTAAAATACTGGCATAATCGTATTTTATGGCCGAAAGAAAAGGTAACCCATATCGCCATGCCGGCTTGCAATCGCCTGTATACGTAGCTACATATATAGCCAGGTCTCGAACAACTGCGTCATTATGACGATCTCCACGTGTACGGTCGCTAAGGCCTCGTAAATATTATACTCCGAGTCTAGCAGATCTAACTGGACGGTACCAGGTGCAGCGAGCGCCAACGTCACGTCAAACGTTGGCACAGCGGAGAGTATTTCTGCACGCTAAGAACAAAGTATGACAAACCAAACGTAGCCACCATAACTTGGCCCCTTGCACCTCCCTCCACTTACAAAATTATAAGAAGAAAACGTTTTGTCTGGAGAGGCCAATCACATCTGGATAACTGTGAGCAGAAAATAGCCGTCAAGCACTCAGAAAGATTGATTTTTAGAAATTTATCAATTTGCTATAAATAGTTCTGATTGTGCTATTTCTGTTAGTGCGTATGTTTGTTCGCGGTTATTTATATCAGCATTGGAGATGCTTCATCTAATATAATGTATGATATCTCGTACCGTCTAGTCTGAGTTTTTATTGTTAAGTATGTCTGAATTGTTTTCAGCTCAGCTGTGAGCTTAAATTAGTTAAGCTTTTTTTTCGAAAGTTATGATATGATTTTGTCAAATTACATTTAGTAGTAGTAAAATAAAGGACAGGTTTGATGTATTTTTCAAGAAACTTCTTCGTCATCGGCTGCTAACTACATAATTATTACCGCGACAGAAGAAATCTTGCAAAGTGCCATGACGATGATTATAACAAGTGCCAAATCAAGTATAGATTTTTCTACACTACATATAGCAGCTGTTACAAACTGTACTCACATCATCTCCCTTCTCAGGCGCTCCCAGCGAAGCGAGCGACGCCCTGGAGCCACCGTGCTGCTGCCGCCTCAGCGCCCGCTCCGTCTCCACACACTGTGCCAGTGGCACGCCGAACATGCTTCCGCTAGGCGCCTCTACAACAAACAGCTTTGTTTTACCGACTTCGAAAATAGAGGGAACTTTATTTGTCATTTGGCGTGATGGCTGAAAAACTTGAGATGAGATTCCGAGTAGGATTAGAAATGGAAACTGATTTGAAATTTATTTATCTGCTGGTTTTATCAGCTGCTTGGTCTAGTGCTAGCTTATCTAATCTATCTACAGGAGGGCGCGGTTTCGAATAGTAACCTACCTCATAAGGTTTTTGAGCATAATCTGCCCAGGATCCTCAAGAGGTCACAACAAGCAGGTGGCCGGTCGGAAAAAGTCTAATTATAAACATGTAATTTAAGGCTACACCTATCTCAATTTGCGAGGCAGGGCAGGAAGTATGAGTATTACAAAGAACTTGGTATTTTCAAGTTGCTGGGTTTTCATCAAATATACCGTCCTTTACATTACACAATCATAATTTATGATCGCAAGACAGGCGTTTGTACCACGGTAAGGTCGTAGACTCACGCGTCACTGTACATCGTATTTATAGTCCGCGTCTCGCAAGATGCCGTTTTTATGCACCGTATGTCGCGACACGTGCTGTGATTTTAGAAGTTACTATGTGGATCATCAGAATCATAAAAAAAAGGCTAATTGGTAAATTTGATTTTACTGGTGGTAGGTTTCTCGTATGCAAGGGGACGTCTAGGTCTATTTCTACCGCCAAGTAGCAGCAGTCATGAACTGCTGTGTTCCAGTTTGAAGGTAACTGTAGCCAGCGTAATAATTGTCGACGAGCGCATTGGAGTGCCACGCAGTACATTGTGATTAAAAGTGCTGTCTGGTGCTCCTCTTTATGGGGGGTCGTGACCCTTCCCACTAGGCAAGCGGCAAGCTTGCCTCATTATTCACTAACAATAAAAAATAAATGGGGAAATCACTTAAGAAATTGTGATGGTGGGTAATGAAATCCTTTATGTATATACCTAAGAACAAGTTCATATCTAGAATGTTAGGCGGATATGTAATGATAATTCCAGCCTTGTGTCATATTATGTCGAGAGTGTTTAGGCTTAAGTCCACCACGCTGGCCTAGTGCGGGTTGGTAATTTTCACAAACTTTCAAAATTCTTATGGAGAGTTCTGAGGTATTTAGGTTCCCTGAAGATATTTTTCTTCGCCATTCAAGCAATTGATTGAGATGATCAATTGATGCACCTATATTATAATGCGCTTATATCAGTCCCAAAATGTGATAGACCAAGTCTATATCCAAATATGGCACGATACTTTGCTATAAAATATGCCACCTAATAACGTACCCATATTTGCAAAATAAATTGATTGATTGAAATTTATTATCGGTGTCGATGATAATTACCAAAATAGTTTATTAATTTCGGCCACTAATCTACGTCAACATTAAGGGCCAGTTCAACTGGTTCCTGATAATACCCAAATTACTATTTTAATAATATTAAAAATCGAAAGTTTGGAAATGTTTAGATGTTTACATAATGTTTGTTAGAAGTAAAGGCAGAAACAGCTAAACGGATTTGGATGTAAATTGGCACACGGGTAGACTATATCCTGTATTAACACATAGGCTACTGATTATCCCAGATATTAGCTCCAATGGGAAATTATGTATGTTTTTAATCTGATTTTTTGAATAGATGGCGTCGTATTGTGTTTTAGGAACTTTCGTAGCAGGAAGGGTTTTCACGCGGGCGAAGCCGCAAGGAAGACCTATTTTTTTTTATGGCATAGAATGACGAGACGAGCATGCCGTTCGCCTGAGGGTGAGCGATACGACCACCCATAAACAGTAACAACACCATCCAGCAACTTGAGTTACAAACTACTGTATGGCATTCCACTGCGCTCGTCATCCTGAGCATAAGATGTTAAGTCTCATTATGTTCAGTAGTTACACTGGCTACAATGTCCTTCAAACCGAAACAGAACATGAACAGTGCATGCACACTGCTGCTTAGCGGTAGAAATAGACATTGCGGTGGTACCCACCCAGACGGACTCTTACACATGAGAGACCTACCACCAGTAAACCTAGTCTGACATATAACGCTATCCATCAGCATGTGGCGAAATCGCACTTAACACTCATATATCTAACTCTGACCCAATACTACTTGTGCTGTACAAAAGCTATTTCTCAATTACTGTTACACATTCGACTATTTTCATACTTTGGCACAAAAACCAATATTGTTTCCATAATAAACGAGTGAAGTTTTGAGTCTCGATAAAATGTTTGTTCACGTAATGATCGGTTATATAAATAGATTATTTTGATTTCATTATGCGCAATCTATCTCCTTCAGCCTGGTTGTCAGACAGTTCATCGCATTATAATTTTCTTCTGAACTCAATTTGTTCGAGATCAGGAAACCTGCGGACATTCGTCTCGGCGGTCCGTTCCACTCCCAACTAGGCTATCGCCGCTTTTTACAGCTCAAATACACCTGATTATAAAATTCGGTCATATCCATAACTACCAGATGGTGTACAGACAGTATGAGAGAACATAGACGTATGGAAATTACGGAAAACCTACCGAAACAACTAAATGCTATTGTTGCATTATTCTACTGGTAAAATAGGTACTCATTGATTTCCATTGGAATATACAAAATATTATTAACATTAATTGTCAATTACCATTTCAATTTCAATTCTTTATTGAAGAAAAATATCAACTCTCAAAAAAATAAAATATTTAATTTTCCTTTTTTTACAAGGGTCGGGCAAAAAAGTTATAGGCACTCCTTTTTTCGACTTTATTCAGTAGGGGACTGGCATGCACCCCCAAAGCTGTGCACTAGGATGTCACGCACCCTTTGCACCCACGGACAAACGAACCTATCTATAAGAAGAGTCTCAAATTAAATCCTAACACTAGCGCAAGCAATTCAAACAGTAAAAATAAGTGAATGTGTAAACAACGGAATCGAAACGACTAACAAATACTTTGTGTACACTAACAAAGCTTTGGACTGATTTAACATAATAATAATATCAACTATGTTTACCCAAGGTTGCGGTGTTTATTGTGTCCAACTATATCACTATAGTATAAATTGTGTATGTGAATGTATGTGCTTACGTGCGGGGAATAATGTTCCTGGTAACCATGCATCTGGAGATAATCAAATTGTGACCCTTAATTTCTTTTTAGATAGAACTTGTAGAAAAATGAAAACTAATTGATGTTAATTTTGATTTAAGAGTATATCGTTCAATTATTAAAATATGAGATGACCACAGCACCTTGGAGGTTAAGAATTCTAATGAAAGCCGAAGATGATAAAGTGTATTGCTATTTAAGATTTGTGAACTACACTTTTTTACAATATTAAACCCGATACAAAAAGAATCATTCTCATCTTATTTTGCTTTGAAGAGTTCAAGGTCCTATACAAATGAAATTAAAAGGAGTCCCTTCCGAAGTAGTATGAAATCGAATGCAAAAAGATTCGTTTAAATCGAACTACGGGGTAAAAAGATATCGATGAATAAACATAGAAAAAATGAAAACGAATAGATCCTATGGGGTTGGTTACCATACCATACCATACCAACCCTGTATTATATACTTCCCACTGCTGAGCACGGGCCTCCTCTACTACTGAGTAGGTTAAGGCCTTAGTCCACCACGCTGGCTTAATGCGGGTTGGCAGACTTCACATACCTTCGAAATTCAAAGAACTTCTCAGGTATGCAGGTTTCCTCACGATGTTTTCCTTCACCGTTAAAGAGAGCTATAATTCACAAATAATACACACATAACTTTTTAGAAAAGTCAGAAGTGTGTGCCCTTGGGTTTTGAACCTGCGAATATTCGCCTCGGCAGTCCGTTCCACTCCCAACTAGGCTATCGCCGCCTATATGAGGTTGGTTAATACAGTAGGAATAATCCGCAGAGTCTTGGCCGACCCATTAGCTGTTTTGTCAAGAACGCCATCTATAAAGCGCGATAAATTATTACAAGTACCACGAACATAACCTGAAGAGCTCAATTTTGTTCAAAAGCACCGCAAACTCAGCAACCTCACCGTTTTCTTACATCATGTAATTACAAGTTTTACAAGATTACTCGGAAAAAACAATAAAACGCGGCGTGTACGCTTCACCGAATATACCGGTGATGATCGATACTACTCAATACACAAATACACAAACTATTTTTACATCTTGTGTACGCGAAAGCTCACGGATCACTTTAATTTCCGATAGATGGCGATGGAGTTGGATTAGATTGTGAAGATTTTATGTCATAGATTGATATGAACACGCTCGAACTTTTGGTTTCGGGAACTTCTGGAATTTTTTAGAGGAGGCCTGTGTTCAGCAGTGTACTTCATGTGCCTGATATGATGATGATAAATTAGTAGAGTGGTTGATTGAAAGATTGTGATAGCTTGGTGCGTTTCGTTTGGTGAGCGAGTTTCCGAAGGATCCTCCATTTCCCATTTCTTTAATTTAAGGCCGGCAGCTCATTCTCCATATTTTTGATGTTTATGAGTGGTGGAGACCACTTAACACTAGGTGGCCCAGGTATACGTATGGTTTATGCTATAAAGGTTATTAATATGAAGAAGACTGATAAGATGAAAGTAACTGGACGTACCGTTTACCTCGTTTTATAACAAACACGTTAGGAAAATTATCATCATATACATATGATGATGATTTTCCTAACGAAGTAACAACTAAACATACCAGTAAAATTGTACATACATATACATATACACTCACGCCTTTAATCCCCGAAGGGGTAGGCAGAGGCGCAACTAGTGCACCCACTTTTCGCCGTTATTCCGTCCCATGATGTGATAGGGGGCGAGCCTATCGCCATATCGGGCACAAATTCCAGACTCCGGGCTGACACTGAATTTTAAAAAACCCAATATCACTGCCCGACCCGGGAATCGAACCCAAGACCTCAGCATTGCAGTCATACCGTAATACACAACTACGCCACCGAGGCAGTCAAGGTAAAATTGTTACCGCCAATATATGAGTCGGAATACAAATTACAGGTGTAATCCTGTAGACATAATATTCTTTGATGAAAGAATGACTAGTTGTGACAGAACAGACTAAATATTTGCGACAGACGTGCAAGTAGACTAATATTTAGTCTCTATATCCGAAATTAGAAGATCCCGCCCTTGTCCTACTCCTACGAAATCTGACTGAAACGAATAATCCCAGGTCATCTGCTGGTTTCCATTCATCTAAAATCAGGTGGTATAACGTCACTATCAACTTTGTAGCTGATGATAGTCCAAAGAGCACAAGCATTTGTATGAATAAATGTATTTTGTACTCTAATGGATAGCGACCATCGTGAACAAGTAAATCCCATAGTGGCTAATTTCGATGATTCCTTATGGGACCTCGTTTCCGGCACAGTTGCGCTTTCGGAGATTCTGATGGAACTTCGGAATCAGTGGTAGTTGCTTCTTCGGTGGTAGTGGAAGAAAAAATCGATAAAGCAGAAAAAGAGCACATTTCTGTCAAAGCCGACATATTTATGTTTTCACATTCACGCAGTTTCTGTGATCGTTCTACGTTCTTTCTTTTTTATTTTCTGACATTTTTTTAAAATTTGGATTATGACATCATCAGACATATGATGTTTACTGTTGAACATACGCCTCCCCTAAAGATTTCCAGACGGACCTGTCAAAAACGGCGTGCATCCAGTGTGTTCCTGCGACATTTATCTAGTCGTCTGTCCACTTTATGTTTTTTTTTGTATTATAAATTCTCTATGACCTCATGGGATTAGCTCGCAGAAAAACTAGTTAGACAGCCGGCATGGTTTCGATGAAATATGAGGCATAAAATGTCTTGCTCAGGTCAAAATTCTAAAGGTACCTACAACCAAGAAGACTATAGAAGAGTATAATTCTGGAAACCTAAAAGGGCGCTATGAGTCACTCAGAGGTTAAGATAAAAGGATTATACTATAATTGATACATTAAAAATGTTCCATGGAAGGTTAAAAAACAAAATAAAACGGTCCAAAAGGTACAAAAAATACGACGATAGATATTAATAATAGAAATTATCTAACAATGTTTCCGAGTTGTACAATTCATGCAACATAAGCAAATATTTTCCTTAATCTTTTCTATGAAATAAGAAATCTTAGTTTTTGTACAACAGCTGTGTTTTAGTCAACAGAACATTCTAGGAAACAAACCGCTTCTAAAAACATTTCTCTATACTTGTGGAAATAATTTTAATGCACGTTCCAGCCTCCACTGACGGACACATGATGTTTATGTATTAGGTTGGGGAAAAAGTTTCTTCGCATTTTGTATAAAAACTCACGACTTATTTTTTCAAACTTTATTTACATTTAATTACAATATATAGGTGACATTTTGTTTGATGACTTTCTGCCGTCTTGTAGGTAGTGCCATAATCCCGTTGATGTAGAAATTTTGGGAAGACTGATCAAAAAAATACGACAAGTAGTTTTGGCAATCCTCTCTTGATGTTAACCTGACACTGCCTAAAGAATTCTGAAGAGACCGAAACAGGTGGAAATCTGAAGGTGCAAGGTCAGGGCTATATGGTGGATGCATTAATACCTCCCAGCAAAACTCTCTTAATTTTTGCTGAGTGGCTATAGAGGTGTGTGGTCTAGCTTTATCGTGATGAAAGACCAAATCCTTTCTATTGATCAATTCCGGCCGCTTTCAACTAAGAAGACGACTGACGCTCTCTCAACTAAGAAGTTGAGAGAAAGCTGCCTAAAAACTAAGAAAAGCAAGAGCTTTAATCTCATTAGTTGTTGGCAGTAGAGATCCGAATCGATGGTTCTGTTAGACGGTAAAAGCTCATAATGAGCTATGCCCTTCCAATCCCACCATACACATAGCATCACCTTATTGCGAGTTACCCAGGTTTTGCCACAGTCTGTGAAGCCTGACCGACCTTTGACCACGACCTTTTTTATACGTTCTTGTCGTACGTGAACCACTTTTCATCACCATTTATTAATCTCTTCGAAAACGATTCGGTTTCATTACGTCTCAATAAAGAATCGCAAATTAGTACACGGTTTATTACGTTTCTTTCAGTGAGCTCGTGTGGCACCCAAAAATCGAGGTTTATTCAAATGGGTCAAAACTGTTTTGTGGTCAATTCTTAGTTCTTCACTTTGTGCTACTTCACTTTGTGCTACTTCTTACTGACACTGCATTAGGTACATAAACGTAACATTTTTCGGGGTTTGCAGAGCATTATTTTCTTTTTTATAATAAAATTTTAAAATGTATCGGGGTTCTTCATTAGATTCACTCATTTTGACCGCAAGAAAAAAAAGGAAAATTGCTGGAAACAAAATATTACTAATTTCTTTCTTTTTTTGAAATGTAGCCTTTTTAATGTTATCCAAACCAGCCAGATACAAATTGTACAGCTAAAGAGATATTATTACAAGTTTATGCATACTATATGCGAAAATGCTTTTTCCCCGACCTATTATTATGAATGTATGATTTTTATGCTGAATCATATTGTGACGAACGTTTGGCTCATTTGAAGGTAATAGCTATTTTTGACAGTTAATGGGAGCAATCCAGAATCAGCATAATATTATGCTCCCAATCTCCTACCTTTTTCTAGAATAGGTTACGTATGGAACATATAAGGTACCTTTAAAATTATGGGCTTCTTTAAAGTTCCGTTAATACCTGTTTGTTAATAGAAGTTGTTTCACTTACGTGTAGCTATTCAGAAAAGTCAAGTATGTATCAGAAGAAAGTGTGTAAGAACTTTTTATGATTGGACATTGACGCCAGTGTGTTTACGCGATATTATATTCCGATTAATTCACGTAAACTATTCATAGATGATCAAACTCATCAGATATAATTTCACCCTCAATCAAAATGAAAAGAAAGACTGATTAATATTTGTTGGTAAGAGGGCTAGCGTCTCAAGAGGACGAATGCATTTCAGTACCTGTTTACTGGTGGTAGGACTCTCATATGTAAGAGTCCGTCTGGGTGGGTACCACCGCAATGTCTATTTCTACCGCCAAGTAGCTGTGTGCGTGCACTGTTGTGTTTCGGTTTGAAGGACATTGTAGCCAGTGTAACTACAGGACATAATGAGACTTAACATCCTTATGTCTCAGGATGACGAGCGCAGTGGAATGCCACACAGTACTTTGTAACTCAAGGTGCTGGATGGTGTTGCTACTGTTTATGGGTGGTCGTATCGCTTACCATCAGGCGAACGGCATGCTCGTCTCGTCAATGCCATAAAAAAACAACCTGACATCATAATTCAAAGACCTAGATGGCATAATTCTGATCAGCAAACCACCACTTACGAAGATCTAGTCATTAAATAGTACAAAAACTAAACTAAACGAGAAATTTACTAAACGAACACCTTTACCAAATCAAATAAACAACTGGAGAGATCGTTTGATGTGCGTGTGTTGTGTTGTGATCCGTCGCCGAGTCTTGGCAGCTATTCAGATGCGAATGTTTGGGAGAGGCTGCCCCCGAGTCACTGGGAACGAGGTTTTATCCACTAATATTTGTTTGTTACCTTGAAATGAAATGAAATGAAATAATTTATTCGAACCCATAAAATGTTATACATTATTTAGATTCCGTCAATATTAACTCTACCACCAGTTCGGAAAGCAGTTCTCACTAGAGAAGAACGGGCAAGAAACTCTAGTGTTGCTCTTTTCAAAATCAGTTGAAGGTATAAAATACAATGCATGATACAGAGAAAAAAAATACAATTCAGTATTTGTTTACTTTTGTTTAGAGCAGTTCATTTATGTACTCGCAAAATAGGTAATAAATTTTAAATTCCAACACTAGTGCATAACTATCTCAGGAATCATGTAATAATTTGATCTGAAATGTTCAAGATGTCGCTATTAATCTAAGTTCAAGATATACCCCTAATACTTAGATATAGTAAGCGAAAAGGGCAGACCAGTCCACACAAGCAGCACTCGTTCACGAGTATGACGCATGTGCCAGCCATCGGCCTCCTCAACCATATTACAGGGAAGTGGCCGACCCGGCACACGACGCCGCCGCAGGCACAGACAGTTAAGGAGTATGTCATACCCAAGCCGCTCACAGATGGAAACAAAGAAGCTTTATTGAAACGAAAGACATGATTCCAAAGAAAATCACATGAATAAATTAATCCCAGGCTTTTTTATCCTCTATGTATTCTGAAATCTTGTAAAAAGCTTTATTACATAACTTTCGCTTAATAGTTGTTTGGAATTTACCAATGTTTAAACACTTAATTTCAGTGGGAACTTTGTTATAAAAATGTATACAGTAACCCTTAAAAGATTTGCTGATTTTTTGGAGCCTTGTTTTATGATTAACTAGATTATTTTTGCTTCTAGTATTTAAGCCATGGATATCGCAAACTTTTGGAAAGTTTTCTATATTCTTATGTACGTACATTAAATTAGCGAATATAAGTACCTACCTTAGCTACCTTAGCTTACCTACCTTTCCTAAGTACTTGAAAATATTATCTACTCGTGAGAAAACCTTTGTATATCTTTTTAGTACATTGCGCGCACTTCGTGAGATTTGGCATAATTTAAGTTTGTATAGAGAAGGAGTGCAGAAAAATATTAAAACTATGATACCCTAATAATGAAGTACCTGTGCCCAAAAATTTTTTTCTATACATATATAATATAATGGAATTGAAGTTGAAATTCTAGTTCTAACGTTTTCTAATTTCTAATTTTCTGAATGTGACAAGCTATACCGAAGAAACGCCACCTTAGCAAAATATTGTTTAATTAATTTTAAAAAAATGAAGAGTCTAGAACAACCTACACTGTTCACGGTTTGATAAAGAGTAAATTGCAGCAATTGTGATTGCGTTCGCTTTCGTTTCATCGTAAAGTAAAAAGTGTGTGTGTACTTTTGTACACACGTTAGAAGTTATACTTCTTTGGCGTAACAAGATAAAAATCTTTTTAAATAACGCGCCAAAAGAAGTATAACTTCAATATCTTTCGCCTTATTCTACGTTTAAAATACAAAACTAAAATAAATTGACTATAGCTAACTTCAGGGTGCCGGTTTATCGTGACGGTGTGCGCGCGTATCGTAAAAATTTACTCTCATCATTTTTCCCTAACGCGCCAAAAGAAGTATAACTTTAGAAATTTACACCGACTCGAAGTGACCGGGTTGGAAATTCGTGTCCTGTTTGGAGACAGACTCAAATACTTTAATGGCTAAGTCCTGGCGGATCAATTTCTATCTTATGGCTGGCAGAAAGTGTTGTTAAGGCCAGTTAACGAGTTACTAGTGAGTTTTTTCCTTCTATATTCGCTAAGCAGTCAGGTATATAATATACCGGATACCCTACCAGCATAACTATTGGATTTATTTATTCTATATTTATATCTCAATAAAAGACAATACGAAATCCACGCGTCTGCATAAGATACGATTGTCAGATAGTATCTGTAAATCTCGTGCGTCCAGCGAGCTCAGTGCACGAAGCGCCAGCGCGAAGACGCGTAACACTGATTTACAGTTGTTTACAGTTCACTGTTTACTCGACGTACTAAAGAATTTAATACGCCGTGAATCATTTGCGCCTGCTGAATTTCAGCTTACATAACGCCTGATTACATTGTTGCGTTTAAAATGGATAAGGTTTATGTCTGTGGCGGGCGCGTGGATTTAATGTTTTTTTATTGTTTAGTTATGGTTTTCTAACTGTGCTTTGAAGATATATTACAAGAATAAGGTTTTATTTACAATGTGTGATTCGCAAAACTTAAAATGTTATAGTCCTTCAGAATTGAAATTCGTGTACTTATAATAAGAGAAATAAAAATAATGAAGGAATATGCGTATTATATTTTATTAATCAATTAAATATGGTGTCATGAGGTTTCGTGTTCGATCCCCGGGTCCGGCAAAGTGATATTGGATTTTTCTATTCGGTATCAGTCCGGAGTCTGGGATTTGTGCGCGATATAGCGCACGGTGGAAAGTGGGTGCACTAGTTGCGCCTCTACCTACCCCTTCGGGGATAAAAGGCGTGAGTGTGTGTGTGTGTAATCAATTACATAATGAATTTAAATGCAACGAAAATGAAAAAATAACTCATCTCAGCACCAAAAAATAATATCAGTACAGATTAGGCTCCGTACACATGTAGCGTTCAAATAGCACCGCGTAGTAACAGCTACGCGTAGATCACCGCGGGCCACGAGCCGTGGGCGGCGTTACACACCGCCCAACTACCTTTAACTCCGGCGAAAATATGCGAAACATTCATTGTTATGTTTGCATTCTTCCATGATCAAAACAATTGCGAGTAAATCATTGGTTCATCGTCTTATTGGATTATTAACTAGTAGCGTTTGTAACAGTGCTGAGTTCAGCGTCCAGAGTAGAAAATCAAAATTAAAAAGATTTCTTAGGAATGTGAGTTTTCTGATATTGAAATTTGTGCTCAAAATGGGATGGAGCTGTTTTTAATAATGTAAAAAATGCTCAGCAAATTATGAGCGCTAGTTTTATCTCTGCCTACCTCTTCGAGGGTAGAAGTCTGGACCTAAATTTCATGTATATAATATAAAAGCTAAAATAATTTAGGATTTAATGCCAATTTTATTTGGTGATTCTTGTACTAGTCTGTATAGTAACATTGTATACAGCAAAAAGTAACAGTGACTCACGTCCGTGAATCACATGTCGGAATCAGCCGGTTTTAACTAGGTAGGAGCCGGTATGGCGCTAACATCATATGCCATAGTTTAAATAATATAATGCCTAGAATAAAAATATTTTTTTCTGATGGTTAAGTCCGGCAATAAAAGTACACGATGGTCTAATTAAGAAGAGAACGGTCTGTTGAACGAATGTCACCAGATTCAAACCCAAGTTACGTGTGTATTGTTTATCAATTATTGTTCACTTTAACGGTGAATGAGAACATCGTGAGGAAACCTACATACTAGAGAATTCTCCATAAGAATTTCAAAAGTATGTGAAGTCTGCCAACCCACACAAGCCAGCGTGGTGGATAAAGTAGAGGAGGCCCGTGGTCAGCAGTGGGCAGTATATAATACAGGGCTGGTATTATTAAGTCCGACAACACTTGGAACTTTGAGTCACAAATTCTACGTCTTCCGGCAACCTAATGTATTCGATAGAGCGTGTAGCATGACGCAGTGTTAGTGGGTAATACGGTTTAGACCAGTAGGTCCGAAAATCCGTAAATGGATTTCCCCGTGGCTTCAACGTCCTTCCTGGTTTATTCAGGGTCAAGGTCAGGGATCAGTCTCTTATAAATCTAAAGAGTTCTAAGATTATATAGAGCGGACATTAGGAGAATAGTCATACAAAAATTTTGAGCCTGTTCGTCAGTAACTCAATTTACCGTGAAATAGCAAAACACCTATGTAAAAGGCATTAGAAGACACTTTGACATAGGTATTCTTAATACGCAAATTGGGATATTTCCTTCCTAAATATTGTTTTCTTTACAAAATTAAAGCATACTATTCTTCTATTATCTATAAAGTATACGGAGACGTCTTGTCACACGGACGTGTCAGATAAAACAGCGACTTATTAGATACCCTTTTGGATGAAAAATTTGGTCCTGATGTCCGGTCAATAACTAACTTTACTGTTTAATGTCTTTGTTTAAACATAAACTTCTTTCACAACTAAACAAAGGTCGAGAATGTTCTACCGAGTTAGCATAACAGATAGGCATGTGTCCATAACAAATATTCGCGGAGGCGCGTCACCGTTCACTCGAGACGGCGCATTGGCAGCGTCTGATGCTCATTGACAGTGACTCACGCGTCACTGCCCGCTGTCATAATCGATACATTGACAATAACGTTTTATGACTGGCTTTGTAGTTATGATAATTTATTTGCAGTCGAAATATGCAGATGCAACATAACTATAATGGTGAAAATATATTTATCGAATTAAAAAAAAACCGAAATATTAATAAGGTGGCCCGTTTGACATGTTACAGAATTGGTCTTAGTAATAAGGAAGCTTCTAAAACCCGTTTTTCATAGACAACACGAAATTTCCGTTAACAAAAGTATCGGAATTAAATCGTATTCTTATGCAACGATTACGATTTATGATCAACAGTCAGATGCGAGGCGCATTGGCAGCCGTCTGTCCATGTGAGTCACGATGCGTCGCGTTGTAATCACCTCCTCATATCCTTACACTCATGCCGACAATGTGTGAGGAGGCATATGTAAGACAGCCGCTGGAAGTGAGATGCCTTAATCATCAACCAATGTTGATCTTTACACCTCTCGTACAATGTTGATGAATTTATCACGTGTAGATTCAAATTTATCACGTATAGATTCAATATTTGATTGTATAAAAAAATATAGCGTACTATAATTAATATCTAATATTAATATTATGCTTAATACAATATCGCAAAAAAAAATGATTTATAAAGAAAATGCTACTAATTCTAGGATCTACAAAGACATGTAGTATTGTAGCTACGACGTAGAGGTCTACGAGATAGCTAATGACCATGTACGGCGTGTGTGCTACGATCCGTAGCGCCTTAAAAGAAACTTCGTAGATAAACAATAAGAAAACCTATATCTATCCAAATATTAAAAATATTATCAGAGAAGAGTATAAAATCAAAAAATATAAATTAAATAATATTAGGAGACTAATTATATAAAATCATTTTACCAGATGATAATATTGTAAAAAATATTAAGAATGGGACATTTGAATTCTTTGTAATAAAAAGTCACATTAACAGACAATATAATTCGCAGAGCCATTAAATAGACATAATAGTGTCATAGCTGTTATCACTCTATTACTGAACAACGATCCTCAAAATAAAGATTTTGCGGACCATTTATGTTTTACAAGATTTTGCTAGCTGCTACGTTCGCGTGGAAAACATTTTTTTTGGCATTAGTGCATTTTTTCTGTATTAATTTAGAGCATTTGAGTCTTTTAAAAGAATATGCCAGCCTCATAGTAAAAATACATACTATATAAATAATTTTCGCACTATTTACAACATTGTATACAAAAAAGCGGCGATATCCTAGTTGGGACTGGAACTGACTGCCGAGACGAATGTCCGCAGGTTCAAAACCCAAAGGCACGCACCTGACTTTTCTAAAAAAAAGTTATGTGTGTATTCTTTGTGAATTATCGCTTTAACGGTGAAGGAAAACATCGTGAGGAAACCTGTATATCTGAAAAGTTCTCTATAGGAATTTCGAAGGTATGTGAAGTCTGCCAAACCGCACTAGGCCAGCGTGGTGGACTAAGGCCAAAATCCTCTCGGTTGTAGAGGAGGCCCGTGCTCAGCAGTGGGCAGTATATATTACAGGGCTGGTATGGTATACAAAAGGGCAGCCACATCACAATGAGGCTCTGAGAAAATAACTTGAAAGATGTCAATATTATCATTCAAGTTTATGTTATGAGTTCTTCTGAGAGCTTCAAGGACATCTATGAATTTAAAACGTTCCATCAACAAATGATGACATCTTCAGTAGTATCATGGGCAATAAAAGTACACAAATATTGCTACTTACGCAGCGCGTTAAATTATAAAAATATATTATGCATAGGCTTTAATGACCAAATCGTGACCAGATTTGTAAGAAAGTTGTATTTCGTGATATCTACAACAGCCCTTTCAAGAATATGGATCGCGACCCACAGGTGGGAATATTGGTCACGAGGAAATATTGGGCAGGCCCTGAAAAATGTGATGAATGGCGGCCACTGATGGATTAGAAAGTAACTAAAAGTTTAATTCAAAAAGCTCTTCTTTAATGTAATTAAGTATAAAAATTACTTCATGACAGCCAAGAAGTGAGTCCAGAATTTAAAGAATTTGTTAGGTGGGTCGCTGTCGAGTCAACTTTGGGAATTACTGGTCTACAAGATAATTGACTGATGTGTGTTTATTTTTATAATCGCTTTATCGCTTATTTCCTTAGTTAATCTGACCTTTATCCTTGTCGGCGTCCTTAGCGCGGCTCTGGTCGAAGAAGCCGGTGGTGAGAGCCTTCCTCTTCAGCAGGTAGGCTCTCCGCTTCGGCTTGGTCGTGACTGCCACTGCATTCTCTGCAACATTGTATAAATACTTAGCTTTTGGTACATATTTGCAAATGATGGAAATATTTTTCAAATTTCTTTCTTATTGATTGATTGTGTTAAGTGTTAGAGATTAGCTGCATGTTCTTTGAATAAAGACTATTTATTTGCTTCACTCAGTTGCTCAAGTCAGTTCATCGTTTACAAAAATAACAGTATATTAATTAAGACATCATTTTTAATTACGTTATAAAACTAAATTACCGAGAAAAAGACGTACAAGTTTCATTTATACATTCACAATATACACGCCTTCTAATGCCGAGGTGGTAGGCGGGGGCAAATACTGCACTCACTTTTCACGATATTGTTTACCATTTCATGATATGAAACTTCAGGATATTTATGTTTGCCCGGCCTGGGAATCGAACCCAGAAACTTTCAGTATACAGGTTTGCTGTTACAATATCAACGAGGCGAATTTAATTAATAACCATTTTAAAGATATCTAGAATTCTAAATTCTTCAGTTATAATAACACACCGAGGACTTTAACCTTTAAAAATAACCCATAGGAAAATAACCCTATTTCTATCGAACGACACTCGACACGTACGCGAAAAAAACATGAATAATTGAAAACAAACTTGTAACGCGATGTGGAACTTGAAACTTGTTTTGGCATTACGTGTAATGCGCAGAACTTCAGAGTATGCGTACTTTTTATTTCTGAATAACCAAATTATACTTGCAGAATCGACATGAATCATGATCACAAGATGCGAAAAGTATAATGAATAGTACTTAATCGTAAAATATGCTATAAAAGAGCGTTATCCTTGTATAGTCTTGGGGTCGATATCACCGCTGATAAATACTACTCGTCACATTAATATATAAGTCAAATAAATACAAAAATCAGACTATATACTATACTCCCAAATAAATTGTAATAAAATGAAAAAACTATCTACATTGATTATTTAAAACTATAACTGTAAAATAAAATTTACTTGGAAATTATGAAACATGCTCTTTCTGTAGTAAAACATGCTGCTTCCAAATTGTTATAATTATAGGGGTGTGGGCCGTAATAGAGCATCGCTAGAAGCCTGTCTATGTTCTAGTAAGTAGGTTCCTCCAGATAATAATAATAATATAGCTTTATTTATTCCATACCATACTAAAATAATATGCAACGAGTGACTTAAATATTCTAAAATTATTTTTGTATGGACCCCTTTCGGGTAAAAGCCTCCTCCAAGGAACACCACCTATCTCTATCCTTCGCAACGCTTAACCAATCTCTGCTTGCTGTCTCTACGATCTCGTCGGACCACCTAGCGTACTGTCGGCCTTTCGCTCTCGTACCTGGCGGGCCGTTCCACTTTAGCGAACGTATGGTCCATCTGTCGTCTTCATATCTGGCCATATGGCCTGCTCACTGCCATTTTCTTTTCATCGAGAAAGACAAGGCATCTGTCACCCTTGTCTTGTTACGGATATCGGTACTCTTTACCCTATCTCTTAGTTTTATGCCTAAGCAGCTTCTTTCCGTTTTCCTTTGGGTTGACTGGATTTTTTTCCTTGTTGTAGCGTCAAATGTCCAAGTTTGGCACCCGTAAGTGAGGCAGGGAAGTATGTTTGTATCCATGACTATTTTCTTTGTAGACAGTGGGAGATTTGATTTGAGTACATCTTTTTCTTTTACATTTTTACATTTACAATACATTCTTTTTTTTTTTAGTCAAGAAGAAGCATAAAGAAAACATAATCAAATTTACAGGAATATCCGAAAGAGTCTGCATACTAGAAATAGAGCTAGAAAACAAACATTTTGCCATCATACAAGTACATGCGCCAATTGAAAGATCTTCTCAGGAAGATATAGACAATTTCTATGCAGATCTAGCAAAAGCTCATGACTCTATCTCCACCAAATAATATAATCAGTATGGGTGATTTCAACGCACAGATAGGAACACCCAAAGCTCACGAATACGCAGTTGCTGGAAAACATGGTTATGGAAATAGAAGTCTACGGGGAGAGAGACTCATTCAATACGCATATGAGTATAACCTAAAAATAGTGAATACATGTTCTCTCTTGGAAATGCAAATAGATGGACATGGATTTCCCCAGATAAGAACACTCGAAACGAATTGATTATATTTTAACCACAAAACCTTACTTGTTCTCTAAATATGAAGTAATTAACGATTTTTCCTTTGGATCAGATCACAGATTACTACGAGCGACAATGAACTTTAAATCGTCGAAAACAAGCAGACGACACTTTACAAACATACCAAAAACTCTTAAAACATTAGAAGAGCAAAAACTATATCTCGACAAATTGAAACACTTCATCCCAGAACTAATTTGTACCCAGGAAAATTATACCGCTGATGAATACCACACCAACATTATACAAGCTATATTTAAAAGTTTACAAAATTCCGGAAGAAAGGAGAGAAAGAAAATCTTATCAGAAAAAGCTCTGGAGCTCATGAAACAAAGAAGCATACTACAAAATAAATCACATCTAATAAAAAGCGAAAAAGAAGAGCTGAAAAAACTATATAAGCTAACAAACAAAGAAATAAGGAGATGTTATGACACTTATAGAATAAACACTATAGAGAGACACTTAGAGAACTCTAGATCTACAAAGAAAGCGCATAGAGAACTGGACAAAACAAAGAAGTGGATTTCAACACTCTGTTCTGGCTCTACAAAAGTTAAATCTCGCAAGGAAATTATAAATATCGCTACAGATTTCTATGCAGACCTCTATAGCCGACCAAACTTATCAGAAAAAACATATACTACACAACCTCATAACATCACTGTTTCAGTGCAAAACTTCATAGAACCTGAAATACTGAAACAAATAATGAAACTTAAGCCAGATAAAAGTCCAGGACCCGACGGAATAACAAATGAATGTATTAAACTTGCAAGAACTTTACTACTGACACCGATCACGATACTTCTGAACAAAGTGCTAGAAGAGGAAGTCGTACCACACACATGGATGGAATTTGAAATCATTTTACTTTACAAAAAAGGCGACCCAGCTGATATAACGAACTACCGCCCAATAAGCCTCATGCCTACGTTGTACAAATTGTTTTCTTCGTGCCTACTCGACAGATTATCCCCTGCGATCGACGAGCACCAACCGATCGAATAGGCTTGATTCAGGAGTGGATTTAGCACTGTAGATCATATCCAAGTAGTTGATCAGGTGATCTGGTGTCAGGATCTTTCAAGCCGGAGAAAGGAGTACGCCAGGGATGCATTCTGTCCCCCCTTCTTTTTAATATCTATGGCGAGTTTATAATGAGGAAAGCCTTAGAAGGGTGGGAAGGAGGCGTCGCGGTCGGTGGAATTAAGATCAGTAATCTGCGATATGCAGATGACACCACTTTGTTTGCATCCTCCGAGCGCGAACTTGCAGAACTATTTGCCAGGGTAGAGCGAGAAAGCGAGGTGGTGGGACTTTCGGTCAATAAATCCAAAACAAAAGTTATGGTCGTTGACCGAACTGGACATATTATACCAACGGGCGAACTGGCAGACCTGGAATTCGTGAGCGAGTTCGTATACCTGGGCTCAATGATCAGCGACCAGGGAAGCTGCGAAAAGGAAATTCGGAGGCGTACGCAAATGGGAAAAGTGGCTATGAGCAAGATGTCGAGGATCTGGCACGACAGGAATGTCTCCAATACAACCAAAGTGAGACTCGTGAAAGCACTGGTATTCTCGATATTCCTATACGGCTCCGAATCATGGTCAATTCGCGCAGCAGACCGGAAAAAGATTGAGGCTTTTGAAATGTGGTGTTGGAGGAAAATGTTACGCATACCATGGACAGCAAGACGCACCAACAAGTCTATTCTCGCCCAACTGAACATCAAGACTAGGCTCTCTACAATATGCTACCACCGAGTGTTGAGTTATTTTGGCCACATTGCCCGAAGACAACCAGATAACTTGGACAAACTGCTAGTTGTAGGGAAAGTAGAAGGTAAAAAACCACGTGGGCGATCACCTACCCGCTGGTCTGACCAAATAAAGGCCATAACAGGACTTCGTATTGCCACTGCCCTGAGAAAAGCCGAAGATAGGGGGGCATGGAGACGGCTCGTCATCGACTCCATCAAAATATTTCAGGACGGACACGACCTTCAGTGATGAAGAATACGATTAAGGAGGAGAGATCAGGTGATAGATAAATATTTAGAATTCCGCCGACCATTATACGTAGCTTTTATCGATTACAAAAAAGCTTTTGACTCAATTACTCACGAAAGCATATGGAAAGCATTACAAGAGATAGACATACACGAAAAATATATAAATATCCTAAAATACATCTATGCTAACTGTACAGGTAGAGTCAAGTTGGACAGATCTGGAACAAAAATTAACATATGTAGAGGCGTAAGACAAGGAGATCCCGTCTCTCCCAAGCTGTTTATAGCAGTGCTTCAACATATAATGGGAAACTTACCATGGTCGAAGCAAGGGATTTATATGATCGGTAAATACCTAAGCCACCTAAGATTTGCCGATGACATTATAAAATTTTCGGAATGCCCACATAATTTAAATTGCATGTTAAATGACCTGAACACAGCAAGTATAAATGTAGGACTGGAAATGAACTTAAACAAAACGAAGGTCATGTCCAACAACCACGAGATACCAATACTGGTGGAAGGCACGCCTCTAGAGTTCGTGAAGGAGTATGTATACCTGGGGAAAAGGATTTCGTTTGGCAAAGACAGAGGCGCGGAAGAAGTGAACAGAAGAGTAGCTATCACCTGGAAAAAAAAAGAAATCTGGGCCCATAAAGATGTACTCCTCCAGATAGGGACACAAAAAAATCCCAGATTTTTTAGATATTGAACTCCACACATTCCAATAAAACTAATGATAATCAAATTTATAAATATAATTTATTTATTCGTTTCTTGTAGAAATTATCGATGTATACCTAGAGCTATCTTGTGTTTTCATTTACGAAATCGAAATCCGATGCGTAAGTGAATGGGACCAGCCAAAAACTTTGATACGTTTTGTATTCTTAATATATCCACTAAATATCTATAGTTATAATCGTTTTTTCTGTTACTACTGATGATAAATAATACAAACTTTTTTATAGGACATTTAAATAAAATTATTTTTACGGATTTTATCACGGTTTTTTAATTTATATTTTCTCCCGACGTTACGACGTTTTTTTATAGGAGTTGATGTATTTCACATGCAACTTAAACGCACAGTAAACCGATGCAGTCAGAACTGTGTAACTGCCAATATTGGGCGCACTGAAAACAGGCCGGGATCGCGTCCTTTTTAATATTGTATCCCTTTTTGAAGGACATTAACGGGTTGTAATTACTACTCATTATGATTCTAAACATGTGTGTGATGGTAGGATATCGCACCTTAGGGCGATAACGACACAATTAAAAAAAAAACGAAAATTGAGCTATCGTCATAAAATTACTTAAAACGATTTTTTCAATACAGCAATAGTTCAAACACTGCCATATTCAAGCGGGAAAAGGACAAAACTATTATATCGGTCCCTTTTTTATTATATTTTCATAAAAAAGGGACCAGTTTTAAGTCATTTTACTATGATAACCCAATTTTTGATTTATTTGAATTGCGTCGTTTTCGTCCTAAAGGAGCGATATGTATCCGCCCTATAATAGCCACCATTGTATACAGGATATAAAACCACCATAGTGACACACATTAGTGTGTCACGTTCCGGGTTATCAACAGCCTCCTTATTCCCTGTCAGTGTTAACTCGTAACGCGGTCGCGTTACGTTAACTTCTTGTATTAGCGTTAAATGATATTCTGTATGCCAATTTCCACAGTGATAAACGCGACGAGTTTCGTTACACGCTTGTTCCGAGCGGTAAAAGTAACCTGTGGGCTTAGAATGTGACACGAAGACGCAACTCGTAAAACGATGTCGTTTAATTTTGATGATTGTGATTGATCGAGAGACCAATACGTCAGTCAAATGTTAGTCTCTCAACCAATCCCAATAAGACGAAACGGAGACGTGACGTGTTTTTTTGTCACATTCTAAGCCCACTGTGTTATAGAGCACTAGCTTTTTCGCGCGGCTCTGCCCGCGTGGAAAAGTTTTTCCAGGATAAAAAGTAGCCTATAGCACTCAGGAGTAATGTAACTTCCTATTAATGAAAGAATTTTCAAAATCGGTCCAGTAGTTCCTGAGATTAGCGCGTTCAAACAAACAAAGTCTTCAGCTTTATAATATTAGTATAGATAAGGGGGCTGGAAAGTATAGCCATCTCGTACATTGGGGTTATTTTGCTGTGCCCATATATAAAATATGTATCGTATAACATAAAATCTCATTAAAAATGATTGTAACATTTTTTTTAAATAATCCCAAAATACACGGCAATTGCGAAATAAACGTCCAGAACATCTCTTGCGTTTATCCTATATCGTAAAGTGATAAAGTTAATTCCAAGGTCTGAAACTTTATGAAAAACACGATGCACGATGCGAGCACGGCCTGAATGTTTACGTTATTTTTAAAAACACATTAAAGTCAGGTTTTATGTAGTCACCTGGATTGCGCGCTAACATATTTAAGTCTCATTTAGATGGATCAATTTTCGAGCCGTGCACGTGCTAATAAATAAATAAATACATAAAAGAGTTGTCCAGCAATAATACGTAGATCGTACTCATATGATTACTATTTATTTAGAAACATGGGTGGCCCGTCTGGGTGGGTACCACTGCAATGTCTATTTCTACCGCCAAGCAACAGTGTGCATGCACTGTTGTGTTTCGGTTTGAAGGACATTGTAGCCAGTATAACTACTCGACATAATGAGACTTTACATCTTATGTCTCAGGATGACGAGCGCAGTGGAATGCCACACAGTACTTTGTAAGTCAAAGTGCTGGATGGTGTTGCTACTGTTTATGGGTGGTCGTATCGCTTACCATCAGGCGAACGGCATGCTCGTCTCGTCATTCAATGCAATAAAAAAAAAAAAAAAAAAAACTTAGTTTACAGCGGGACTTTAAGCATATTGTAGTCGTCTTATAATTACTCTGAATTAATCAGAAGTTTAACAGGCTCTACACTGATTAGGTTAATCGCAGATTAAAAATGTCAGTACGACGCTAAGAGAAATCCACTACGATACAGTTACACTCTTGCTTTAAACAGAGTTCGTTTATCATACAGAATTACCTGGCAGCTTAAATAAATATGACACCGACTAGATAGAGACAACCATTAAACTTCGTGTTATAGCGCATTATAACGCTTTCAAACACTATATAAATATGACAAACGGTACGCTATTTTCGTAAAATATTATGCTTTAATACGACGTAGGCGTGTTCACACTGCTTGGAACCAGCTGGTAATTCCTTAGGATTAGATCAGGTTATATTTCTACGAATATACATACTAAAACTATTTATTGTAAACTATTAAGAAATGCCTCGGTGACGTAGTTGTTACGGTACCACTGCAGTGTGGTCTCGGGTTCATTCCCCGGGTCGGGAAAAGTGATTATTGGATTTTTCTGCTCAGTATCAGCCCGGAGTTTGGAATTTGTGCCCGATATGTCAATAAGCTCGCTTCCTATCACATCATAAGACGGAATACACACGGCGAAAAGTGGTACTTTTAATGAGGTAAAATAAATTCTGAGTAAATTTCAAATGAGTTTCTTATATATATCATTTTAGTAGTTTTTGTTTTCTTTTTTAAATTCGTAGTGCATAATTTATAGTGTTTGTTTTACTCTTTTTCTTTTTGTTTATCGAACTATAGTCTGTTAAATTGTTGTAATTTCCTTTGTAAATTTGTAAGGATGTGCGACACAAGTTTAAAACTTAGTGCGCATCCTAACGGAGTTATTGTAATCCAATTGCATTGTAACTGGTTTCTAAATAAATAAATAAAATTACACTAAATTAAAATCATCATAATTATGAATATTTTGTTTCGTAATATATGAATCAAGATTGCATAAAAATAGTCTTGAATAAGTACAATGTATGGGAGAAAGGTTCATAGTACCACGCAGCAAACTGCGTAAATAATACATTTTAGGCATTTCTCTAGCAAAAGCTGATAGGCTCTATGAATAGAAGTGGCAACAAGTTAAATTTTGCTTAATTGTTAGTGTGTTTTATTGTATTAAAGCCAATAATGTCCCAAAACAAATCCCTCTTCAAGACCCTTCCATGAATGGCGATCCTGCGCTATAATAATATCAGCCCTGTATCAAATACTGCCCACTGCTGAGCACGGGCCTCCTTTACAACTAAGAGGGTTTATGCCTTAGTCCACCACGCTGGCCTGGTGCGGGTTGGCAGACTTCACATACCCTCGAAACTGTTATGGAGAATTCTCAGGTATGCAGGTTTCCTCACGATGTTTTCCTTCACCGTTAAAGCCAGCGATAATTCACAAAGAATACACACATAACTTTTTAGAAAAGTCAGAGTTGCGTGCCTTTGGGTTTCGAACCTGCGGTCATTCGTCTCGGCAGTCCGTTCCACTCCCAACTAGGCCATCGCCGCTTATCCTGCGCTATAGTGAACGAGTTATTCTTAAATGAATCCATTTCGTCCCGCCATCTCTTCTTTGGTCTACCTCGATGCCTACGAGCAGTGTCAGGGCTCCACAAAGTGGCAATCCTGGCCCAAAGCTCGTCAGGCATACGATCGACGTGACCAGTCCAGTTCCGTTTAAGCTTAGCGGCTTTCCGAACTACATCAGCAATTTGAGTTTTACTTAACTATTATATTCACCTAAAATGTCCGATATTGGCAATCATTTATAAATCACCACACTTAGCCCCGGTTTTTTCAACCATGGTTAGGGTAACCCTCGGTGTTATTAAGCTGAAAACGCGCGCAGAGCTTCGAGTGCGCCAGACGTGAGGCGTGAGGCGTTGCGAGCACGTCCAGCTTAATAAGAAACGGAAAAAAGATAACCATGGTTGAAAAAACGGGGCCTTATCCAACTCATTTTATTTGCTTTCAAATCTTAGAAATATGAATCAATAAACGATTTAATTGCACTACGATGGCGGCATTATTTCGACGAAATGTTAATCTAATTACAAACTGTTCTAGATTCAGTTATAATCTCCTGTGAGAATTCATTTATCTCTGTCACTATGTGCCATTATTCAGCCTAGTTCTGCCAAGTCTTTCGGCGTTGTATATGATTTTATATTCGAAACTATAAAGGGTTTATTATGACCTAATGTATAGATAATGTATAGCGGTACCTAGCACAAATTATTTATTTGTTTGTCTGACTATCGAAATTCTTATAAAAATGTATTCATGGTTCTTAACTACTTAGAGAGCCTTTATAAGTTTAATTTTATTAACCCAAAAGCCAAAACCATGGAAATTAGGAAAAGTACTCAAAAGAACAAAAAGTATTTTTGTAAATATAGGCGAATGCACGTTGTACACCGTTATTTTTATTTTTTTGTTGTCCAGTTTTAAGTATTTGTACATGTCTGTCCAGGTATTAAATCCCTTCATTTGGATTTTATCTTATTTCAACGGTGATGTGCGTACATTAGCTTATATAACTAATCTGACTGTATACAGCACATAAGTATTGAAAAAAAAGAAAAGAAACAATGAACAATTGATGACAAAAGTAAGCCCGGAGTTTCTTTCTGCCTTTCTTCTTCGGGTCGTCATCGCTTAGGTAGCTAGTGAAAGGCTGGTAGGGTAGCTAGGCTAGGGCCTGTAGTGTCCTCACCGGTGAGGATTGCGACAGTACATAATACAGTACACAGTGACAAAATAATTATATCTTTTAAAAATAATAGAAAAATTGAGATAAACATTGACTTTCAAACTCTACATATAATAAGTACGACAACTTTGATCTCATGATTAGTAAAAAAATTACACTCGGAAATTCTGAAATTATTGCATAAACTTTCAGCAGAGAATATTTTTGCAAACAAAACAAAGTTTCGACGTAAATAACGTTACTAGCGCATTAAGTAGACACTTTATAAATCGTTGCTCTAGATTTCTCTTACAACCAGAGTCTACCTATAATTTTTACGTTTTACAATAAAGTTATTTATAATTTTGAGTAATTCACGTGTCGCAAAACGAACGCGAAATATATTTTTTTATATGAAATGTGGAACGAAACGAGAATAACAGTTTTTAAAACGCTATAAAATAGCTCGGAGAGTACAGACAGGAAGTTATTTTCTAATTATAATTATTTTAATGCATTCTTTCAACTACAAATAAAATCAGTAGACATCTAAGTGTTTTTACAAGTAACATAAAGTCATACATAAACTGTTAATTATTAAAAAATCATCAGAATTAAATTATGACTAATAACTAAGCTATTCACGAAGGCACCAAATTGACACACAGACAAAACATTTTGACTTTTAAACGACCCAACAAAAATGCATCAGAAAATAAACAAACAATCTTAGTCGGATATAGATAGAGTCGCCTGCCAAGACGGAGTGGCGAGCTATCACAACATGGGAAACTGAGTGTTAACCGTTCGCCGGAGCGATTTACAGCGCTGTAAATAATTGGTGGCGATATAGAGATAATGGTAGCGCCAATGCAGCGTACAGACATCCTATGACGCGGTTAATCAGACTACATCGGTGGGTAAGGATGCGATTCAACCAAAACATAAAGCGATTTTGCAGGACGCCGGAGACGGCCGAGGCATGTGCCGCGACGGCAAACAGCATTACTATGCAGTATTAATTTATATGAGACCGATTCCGACATACGACTGCAAATGCCGCGCGACAGTTCGTTTTAATCCATAAAATAAAACTGCCGTCGGCAAGTGCCGCTGCCCTCTGCTGCGTTCTGCGAAATCGCAGCTTAAGAAATTTAGAATTAGAATTCTGCTATTTTTATAGGCGGCGATAGCCTAGTTGGGAGTGGAATGGACTGCCGAAATTAATGTCTGCAGGTTCAAACCCCAAGGGCACACACCTCTGACTTTTCTAAAAAGTTATGTGTGTATTGTTTGTGAATTATCGCTCGCTTTAACGGTGAAGGAAAAACATCATGATGAAACCTCCATACCCGAGATGTTCTCTAAATTTCGAAGGTATGTGAAGTCTGCCAACCCGCACTAGGCCAACGTGGTGGACCTTAACCCTCACAGTTGTAAAGGAGGCCCGTGGTCAACAGTGGGCATGGTATGGTATGGTATTTTACACAACTACGTTAAAATCACTCCACTGCCCCTGATGGTGGAGTGGCGTCCAGATAAAAGTATCGTCTGGCTAGAGATTACACTTCGCCTGTTCAAAACTGGATATACACGGACTGATGCCGGTGACTGAAGGCTGGCTGCTTGCTATTGTGGATGTTTATGGGAGGTGGATGCAGGCCGCTTCCAACAGGTTGGTCTGGAAATCTTTGGGGATGCCTATGTTCAGCAGTGGACTTTTAAAGGCTGAAGAAGAAGGAGAAGAAGAAGATGGGAGGTGGAGCTCACTATAAAGAAGCACATCAAGTGATCTACTTGCTTAGTTTGCTATCTATGTCATCAATAATCACCTCCACTGGAGGACTGTCATCGTGAGGAAAATTCCGGGCAAAAGTGATTTATTTATTTGAGATAACAAACAGCTGTACAAAAAAATTACAAATTAATTTTTATGTCATACCGCTTAGACTGCTATGAATCGGCCAGTTTCCATATCGTAATTTACCAAAAAGTTACATCCTGAACCATAATAAAAATGGACTCAACAAAAAATATACTCTACAAGTCATAACGGAAATTTTCTATTAAAAACTAGGTGTTACTCGCATGTGAATAGCCTTCCATGCTACAAAAGTCCCTAAAACACATTACCACGCCAGGGCCATCTACTTAAAGAATCCGATTAAAAATGTCCATTATTTCGTACGGGAGCAAATGACCGCTATAAAAAGTAGCTTTTATGCTAAATCCAGGACATGGTCTATCAGTGTGCGAAATGTCATCTAAATCCGTGTAGCAGTTTCTGCATTTATTTCTAACAATCATCTATACATATCTCATCATCTCATCATCTCATACTCGCATTTATATCTAATATTCTAGTAAGAAAAAAGATTCTTAGTTCAACCCACCTTCGGGCGGAAATTTTGCGACTCAATATTTTAATAAGTGACGATAGATGGAAGGAATAGCTGTAGACATGTTAACATAACAATTTAATAAGCAATTTGTTTGCTTGTTTGAATGACAGAAATACAATATTCGTCATTTCCGGTGATTTTATCTGTGAATAATTTTTATGAATTTATGGATTGAGTTATCTCCTCGATACTAATATTATTTTTGTTTCGTTGAATATATTTTTTTACTGAGGCTTATGTATAGCAAAAGTTGTAATTAAATGCAAAGCCTATCATAATGATTATGATTTTATTGCAATTACAAATGTTACGCACTTTCCGGATCATTTTATGCTCATAAAACTACAAATTTATTTGTACTGTTATTTTTGCGTATACAAACAAAATGGTTTCTCGTAACGGATCCCCTTCGGGTTTAAAATTAATGATATTTTTCTTTTTTATTGACTTTCAAAATAGTCGATGGAAGTATGAATATAAAAAAATCATTAAGAACTTCACAAATTACGGCAAAATTACATAAAAAATTCAATTTACAAACATATATTTGGAAAGTTTCACATAAAATATAAGACAAATTACAAAAAAAACCTATAATTAACGTATTTTTCGCGAAAAATCAAGCGGCTCACATAAAGTTGGCGTTGTAGACAAATATTACTATTCCCCGGAGCGCACAGGAAATGGCCCGTATCGAAATGGCCAATAAAATACTATATACTATAAAAATAACCGTCTATTCTGGGCACAAAATGAAATTCAATTATTTTAAGTTGATATCTCGTGATCTACGAACTGCAAACGGATATACCGAGGAACTGACTTTCAAATTAGCAAATTCCGTGATTTCATTTTTTTATATTGGGAGAGTAACTGACTGCATCTGATGGTAATTGGAAAGGGGTCCATATAGATTGTCGGCTGACTAGAAAATATTATTTCTCGTCAGTCGACACAATTATGCCGACCTGTTTGTAACCGTATATATAATGCGATTCAAATAAGAATATGATCGACTTTGCACCATAATGTGACGTTTAAATAATTAAATATTACATTAAACTAATTTAGCAATAACGTTTTTATTTAAATTTGATGTAAGAGTCAATTAGACAACATAAAATAAACCGTTATTGATACGCTAATAAGTTTTCTATGCAAATTTTGTTCTTTTCAAGTGGCATTTGATGCATAAAGGTCATTGACGTTCCTGTTCTTATTTGAATCGCATTGTACAGTCAGCAGCATCAGTAGATGAACAAATTCAAAATTTCAAATTGCGTACATACTTTTATGTTCTTACTAATCTTTTTTTTCTCTTCACAAAAATACAATAAAAGGCATTTACTTTACTTCAAACGAAGAAAAAAATATTTCAGTTTAACTTAATGCGTATATAGACGATTTGAAATTTTGATTTTGTACAGATATTTATGCTGCTGACTGTACACAGGCTGATCCCGGATCGCGACACTTATCTGTACCACTATGGCTGTTTTTTCACCTTCAGTGTTCACTATCCGGTCGGACACAAGTATCCTGCGACCATTAACTTCCTTATCTTTTTTTAGTTGTAACATCCCTAAATTGGAGGTTAAAATACCTACCTCCTTATAATAATAATATCAACCCTATACTATGTACTGTCCTACTGCTGGGCACGGACCTCATCTACCACTGAGTTGGTTTTTAGGCCTTAGTCCACCACGCTGGCCTATTGCGGGTTGGCAGACTCACATACCTTCGAAATTCTTATGAAGAACTTGTCAGGTATGCAGGTTTCCTCACGAAGTTTCCTTCACTGTTAAAGCAAACTATAATTCACAAAGAATACACAAAATTTACTTTAAAATACGGAAGTGGTATGAACTAAGGAGTTAGAATAAGGAACTAATTAGTTCATTATTTTTGTCTCCCGCTTTGCTATGGAGGGAATTGGACAATTAATATTTCCAATTCCTACCTATCTTTCTATTCGATTAACTTCGTTGCGAGTTAAGAATAATTACTGTTCCCTCAGACTCGCCAACCTTAACCGCTCGGTGTCATAAAATGCGTGCCACTGCCGATCCTGGCTTACAGGAGTTGCAGTGGCAGGTATGAGGGCGGGATAGTCTCAGTAACTGAATTAACTTCTATATTATATATATTTATAAAATAAGCCGACAAATAGGCAAGTGAGTCACTTGACTTGTAAATATACTCAGTCACAATACTCAAACAATCATGAATGTGTTTTCGGCCTTAAAAATAAAGGATATGCATTTAAAAATAGAAGGTGCGTTTGAATCTCCAGGTCTCTCCCATAGGAAACCCAAGTAGTCGTCACTTCACTTCGATTTTAGGTGATAATGGGGTGTTAGCACGAGTATTACACCCTGACTTAGCCGCATTATCATAATCACAGAAAAATCTTATAGCTTGCTACAACATCTTTCAGAAGACGGTTTAATTATTATTTTGTCTGCGTGCGTACTTTAATCTATCTTCCTAAAAGTTTTAGAGAGTATTGCAAATGAAGAACACTTTTTACCGATACCGAATTATAATGAAACAGACTGTATTCTGTTCCCAATTATAATCTGTCCTCGTGTGAAATCTACATGAAAATACGTTCAGTAGTTTTGGACATGCGCGCTGTTGCATGTGTGGTGTTCAGGTACTCTGGTCTCAGCGCGTTTTTTCTCGCGCACGGTCGGCTAAGGTCGTCTATAATTTACGATTTTTTTACATTTATTGTTTCTGCGTAACACATTAAATGTATTTACGTCGTAACGGACACTATATTAGATAAACAAAATGTTTTTTCCTGTGCGCGAAGTACGGTAGATAGGCTAAAATTCTTTACTAGGAAGCGCGGGTAAAGTTAATACAACCATTGGTAAACAAGTAAGCCGTTATAAATAAAGTCTTGACAAATACATACGTTTTTAGCTGATAATATGAGTTTATCGTTTTAAAATATTCTTACATGAAACAAACTCCCCCAGCCGCGTCTGTGTGCCTCTGAACGCGATTAACTTAAAAACTGAACGGATTTAGATGAAATTTGGTATGGAGATACTTTGAGATCCTGAGAAGTACATAGGCTACTTTTGTCCCTGGAAAATATATGTATAGCGGGATTTTTATCCCGGAAAAAGTCTTACACGCGGGTGAAGCCGCGAGTAAGACTAAAAAGCTAGTAGATTATAATGTAAACGATAGTATCCAAAATATAAGAGTTAGATCTACATTCGTTCAAAAACCTTCTGCTCTTTCTTACTTTCTACTTAATTCAAACGCGAAAAGGGGTGAAGGATTAGTGTAGGGTAGTGTTAGGTATATTGTATAATAATAAGATAAATAGAAATGCCTCGGTGGCGTAGTTGTATTACGGTACGACTGCAAGGCTGAGGTCTCGGGTTCGATCCCCGGGTCGGGCAAAGTGATATTGGATTTTTCTATTCAGTATCAGCCCGGAGTCTGGAATTTGTGCCCGGTATGGCGATAGGCTCGCCCCCTATCACATCATGGGACGGAATACGTTTGGCGAAAAGTGGGTGTACTAGTTGCGCCTCTGCCTACCCCTTCGGGTATAAAAGGCGTGAGCATGCGTAAATAGAAATGTATTTTTGTTCAATCTTATTTGGTCTACTGCGATACGGGCCTGGAGCCTAGTGCAGGGACCACTGTAAACCGTTTTGTAATAATTATATTTTTTGTGGCAACAGAGATTATAAAGATTACGTTTAGAACAGCAGGCAAAAAAAAATAAGTATCGTTTCAATCCCTAGGTCAAACAATCGAAATCTATGACTGAGTCGCGCACACGAGTGATACCAAAGACTAGAATTTATAATTCACGACATGAAGCTCATCATTAATAGAGTACATTAATCTCTCTATATTTCTGCCCACCCTTCAGGGTACGTACTTAGCAACAAGGCAGAGTACTCGCGCCCAATCTCGCACTTGCTATAAATAACAGCGGCATGCGAGGTATGCGCCACACTCGATCTCATTGTCTTAAAATATAAGCCTCGTGTGACAAAACTGTTTTGATTCACTGCTGTTCATATGAAATACAAATTTAGACAATGGAATGACGAAATAGTTCGGTGAGTGATGTAAGCGCCATAAAGTCATACCTTTTGTTTGGAAAAGTAATACTGGCTTCACCGTTCGTATGAGTTACGACCCAATATTAAAACCTCTGGAGAGATTGAAAACCTCGAGCGGCCGCTAAGCCGTTTCTCTAATACGCATACTAAGCAAAAACCCGCCATGCCCTTCTTTGGCCGGCTAGGAATGGCTCCGCTTGAGCGAATTGTGTGTTCTATAATGACCCAGGACAGAAGCAACGGCATTCAGAAAGTTACAATACAAAGTACCACGTGCAGTACGTTCGTCATCCCGAGACATCAGTCATAGCATCCAGTAATGTTAATGCTAAAATGTCCTTCAAACCAAAACACAAAAGTGCTTGCAATTTGCACAATGCTACTTAAAGGTAGGAATAGATGATGTGGTAGTAGGTACCTACTTGCATACCTACGAATTAATAATGGGAATACTTGAATAATTAATTACAAACATGCTGTAACTACTCACGATTAACTCAGAGACGTCAAGGAAGTAATTTATCATATAAAAAGCCAATATTCATGCCCTATTCAAAAATACTAGACAGTTTTTAGTAAACACCTAGAAAAAACATTAAAAAAGAATGCAGCGTTGTTTATGCCAAATCACATGCCGGCGAGTAAACAGTGCGTCAGTTGAGAGGATCGCGACTGTCTGTGGGGTCAAACTCTGATATGAACACATAACTTCCAAGTTTATGTTGGCATTTCCAAGCAAAATCCCGGAAAATGGCTTTTTTATATTGCTTCTGAGTGACGAGACGAGCATGCCGCTCGCCTGATGGTAAGCGATACGACTGCCCAAAGACAGTAGCAACACCATACAGAACATTTAATCACAAAGTACTGCGTGGCACTCCACTGCGCTCGTCACCCTGAGGCATAAGATGTTAAGTCTCATAATGCCCAGTAATTACGCTGGCTACAATGTCGTTCAAACCGGAATACAACAGTGCATGCACACTGCTGCTTGGCGGTAGAAATAGACATTGCGATGGTACCTACCCAGACAGCCCATCCAATACGAGATACCTACCACCAGTGGCTTTGCGGTATATCGACCCAACCGGACTCCATACGAGAGACCTACCACCTAGCATTCACAATTTCACCTTCCATCTTTAGGGCTCCTGGTCATAATCCCGGATCACCTTAAGCATAAACTAAAGCTATATTTAATACATATTTACGAGTTGGTAATCTGTGTGATTTACTTTCAATACATCAGGTATTTGGCAACTACCCACCTTCGCGCGGTCACATGACAGGTCTGTTAAGGGATCATCTAATTAAAGTCAACGTGGGAGTTTTTATTAAATAATCCACTTGTATATATCCACTGGTATTTGACGGCGTCCGTGACTTCGTTGTCAATACATGTCGACGAATTGTACATCGTCGAATTCATACCACGTAAGCAATCTTACTTAGCAGCGATAGCCTAGTTGGGAGTGGAACGGACTGCCGAGACGAATGTCCGCAGGTTCAAAACCCAAGGGCACACACCTCTGACTTTTCTAAAAAGTTATGTGTGTATTCTTTGTGAATTATTGCTCGCTTTAACGATGAAGGAAAACATCGTGAGGAAACCTGCATACCTGAAAGTTCTCTGAATTTTGAAGGTATGTGAAGTCTTCCACCCGCACTAGGCCAGCGTGGTGGACTAAAGCCTAAAACCCTCTTAATTGTAAAGGAGGCCCGTGCTCAGCAGTGGGCAGTATATAATACAGGGCTGGTATGGTAAGCAATCTTAAGTGGTTGTTTGCAACTCTGCCTACCCCTTCGGGGATAAAAGGCGCGGATGTATGCATGTCTCTTCACGCCTGATTTCAATAAACGATTCCAAAAACGATCTTTGGATCAAGCGTAAAAATGAACCGATCAAAATAAGGTGTTTGACACGCTTACGGGTGATTTATTTTGGTTGGTTTATTTTTGATCCGAATATAGCGATTGGGGTTTATTGATTTCAGCCATTATCACTGGTAGGTAACTATTTCGTATGCGATAGTGTGCCAGAGTTGGTATCACTCTTGTGTTTTTTTATACAGGTACATATTGACTCCACTGCACCTGATGATAAGCCGAGTGGATTCTAGATAGAGTGTCGACTGATGAGATATAATAATCCTTCGCCGGTCTAAACAATTATACCGGCCTGTATGAACCGGATATACACAGGCTGATGCCGGAACGCGACAAACTCACGTGAGCCACTATGGCAGGTGTTAGCACCTTGTATATGTTACCGTCAGCTATTTCTGTATTGTACAGTCAGCCACATAAGTAACTGAATAAATTCAAAATTTCAAATAGCGTTTAAACTTTTGCGTCAGTATCAACAATTGTTTTTTCTTCATTAAAATAAACTTCACAGGGTTAACATTATTTTAGATAAAGATAAAAGAATATTTCGACTGGAGTATACGTGCAGAAGCGTTTTGAAGTTTTTAATTTGTACAGCTACTTTTGTGGCTGACTGTACAATGTAAAGGCATTGTACTCTTCATCCACCTGTCTTTATCTCATTCCAATATAAGATTGGAGCAACCACTATTTCAACTATAATGTATTGATTTGACTTTTAATGGCCGCCTAGCTGAAGACAAATCTCTGGGATATCTGAGATATGGGAGGCTAACGCCAGTGACGACGGTAGTAACGGAACGTACGAAGCCAAATCGTCTCTACATCTTTAAAAAATGCTGCGGCATTTCTATATTCATCATCGTCATCATTTTTAGCCTTTAGAAATCCACTGCTGAACATTGGCTTCTCCAAAAAAATTCTAGAATGAAATGTTATAATAGCAGGAAGAAGATCACCTATAATCTCCGTCCAAGGACTACAGCCCTACGCCCTAATTCCCAGTCGACATTTACGTCATTGTCGAGAATACTATTCCTGATCCGGAACTAGTAAATAAATATTATAAATGCAATAGTACAGAGTAGCGATGCGACAGTGGCTCGCTGGGCGGTGTCACGGTGACGTCAAGTCACGTCACGTTTGCGTAACGACCCTCCCTTCCCCCATGCGTCGCTGCGCTGCGCGTCGCACACGACACGTATCTAACGCACGCGGCCATTTTGAAAATAGACACGTTCGTAGGGCTGTAGGGCGCGATAATTATAGGAATTGGAAATTAATAAAGTAAAACAAATACATAACGCTAAAGCCTCAATTAGATGGACCAATTATCTTGCCGGGCACGTGCGATTCTGGAAAGCACATAAGGTCGCCAAGTCTGAACATACGCAATAGTGAGGCAATTCTCGCCGCATTGATTGGCAATACTTGCATGACCTAAACAATAATCGTATACGAGTATCTTTTTTTTTTTTATTGTATTGAATGACGAGACGAGCATGCCGTTCGCCTGATGGTAAGCGATACGACCACCCATAAACTGTAAACAGTAGCAGCACCATCCAGCAGCTGGACTTACAAAGTACTGTGTGGCATTCCACTGCGCTCGTCATCCTGAGACATAAGATGTTAAGTCTCATTATGTCCAGTAGTTATGCTGGCTACAATGTACTTCAAACCGAAACACAACAGTGCATGCACTGTTGCTTGGCGGTAGAAATAGACATTGCGGTGGTACCCACCCAGACGGGCTCTTACATAATGAGAGACCTACCACCAGTTATCTTCACAAATATAAAAAAAAGATACTCCTTCATTGGAGAAAAAATTACATCGTTGTAACAGTCGTAGTGGGCGAGAAAGTTGCTCTAACGATTGTTGTATGACATAATCACATGCAAGTTTCTTTTAATTCGTTTTAATTCTTGCCTGCGTCTGAACAATATGATGCAATAATCTCTTAGCGATGTTGTCAATAATTGCTTACAATTATTGTTAGCAATAATTCATCCCCTAAATGAGGCTTAAAAAGTTCTAAATACACAATTAAGAAAACAGAAACACAGTGGAAAACTTATTGTTGATAATTAAATGTCATCAATATTTTAATTTCACATCAGCTATCAATTTGTTCAGCCAAGAAAAGTAAAATATAGATAGAGTACCAATATTTTGAAAATGCTCTGTTGGCACAATTAATTTGGAATTTTAATTAGTAAAGGCACAGTTATTCTAAGTCAAATAAGTAGTAATATTAATATTTTAAAATATTTTCAGACTTTTAACACGTTCACTGCGCAGCCGTTTTTGCTTAGTTGTCTTTCGGCGCGATACAAGTTAATTCTGACTGGTACCTTGACTTACAGTTGGGGCGCTACCAGTCTTAAAGGACTGGTACAGATACCTTCATTAAAATGGTCATATTTTTGCAGTGGAAATAAGAAATCCTTTTTTAAGGGTATTAGAGGTTAATATATGAATGAAGATATAACAACGTACCATCGCTCAAGGATATTAAACATATTTTTGGAAATACAAGCTTTTGAAAATACCAGTCTTTTATACCCGGTACAGCACCGGCATAAATAGCAAATCGAAAGCAATTAGTAATGGGGCAATGATTAAAACAAAAATATCGACGTAAAACGTAGATATATATTTTTTAATAAGAGAAATAGTTCGTTTTTTAAATTACTAAAGTATAAAATAAAATTATTTTTTTCTGAAATATATGTATTTTTCCTTTAATTCTGTTTTGGTATTATCATTTAAGTTCTTTTTCATAATTTTTTGTATTAATGATTCTATTTATTAATTTTGCTTTATTTTTTTTTATGTACACAAATCTAGTATGCTTATTGACTTTTTTATTATGTTTATGCATATAATCTTTAATTCATAATTATTAATATCGATAACTCGTATATGCATGTACCGCCCTGGCTCTCTGTCTCGTACCAGCCACTTGTGACTTGTATCGCACAGAACGACAATTTTTACCGTTCAGTGCGCACCAGGCAAATATGTCTGGTCTACTTTAAAACACGTAAATAGATAGTACTTGAAGAATAAAATCGTTATGTATAATTTATTCCTTCCTACCAACAAGATTTCATAAAAAAATCCCCTGCGCACCACAGGTAAAACCGCGGAATCGGGTCGGCGCACCAGCTGTAAGTCACGTACCAGTCAAATTTAACTGGTAGCGCAGTGAACGTGTTAAATAATGTGGATAAATAAGAAAATTGAAAAAGATTGATATCAAAGTAAATAGTAAATAACGTGTTGTAAGTAATTTGTTTCGCAATTCCATCCGTGTGAATCATTTTGAATCAGGATAAAGACAAAAGTAACCATATATTTTCTGGAATAATAATAGGATAGTACGTTCAGAAACTTAACTAAAAGTTGAAAAAACAAAATACAAGGCCACTCACAAGAAATGTACAATGTTAGTAACAATTGCAATTTATGAGTACAAAGATGAGTTCTCTCCATGGTCTTTCTATACAATCCATAATCAGCTCCAGAATAAGTCTTGTGAAAGCCCTACGCGCATCTCTTATATCTGTCATTCTATTTATATAGAGACGAGTAGGTCACCTGTGATTTCGTTGCATGTTAAATGCTTTAGGATACTTCGCCCATTTTATGACATACATACATCAACTATCCGTGTTCGTAACTGAATTTCGACTATAAAATTATGAAATAAACGCGACATCGTTATAAAACGTTTTCTATTCATCTTTTTAGATAAAAGGGATATATTTTAATGTTGTAATATTTCAAAGCAATATTTGATATTAATTCGTTAATAATATTTAATAACTAAGACATGATAAATACATTTGGTTAATTTTAATAAATAATATAATACCAGCCCTGTATTAAATACTGTCCACAGCTGGGCACGGGTCTCCTCTACCACTGAGAGGGGTTAGGCCTTAGTCCACCACGCTGGCCTAATGCGGGTCGGCAGCCTTCAAATACTTTCGAAAATCTTATGCAGAACTTCTCAGTATGCAGTTTTCCTCAGGATGTTTTCCTTCACCGTTAAAGAAAACGATAAGTGAAAACAAATAATACACACATAGCTTCAGAAAAGTCAGTGATGTGTGCCCTTGGGTTTTGAACCTGCGGACCTTCGTCTTGTCCGACCCACTCACCACTACGCCATCCCGGCTTTTTTTATTACGCATGCCATTACTAAATAATAAAGGACAGGCAAAAATGTGATAACGATACAGGCCGACGTAAATATGATGACTGTCGAGGAGTACATTTTCTCCCTTTATTTGAATCTTTGGACTACACTGTGCCAAGCATAAGGCCAAGTGAGTCGTTGCCGAGCATAAAATTAATAATGCTTTCAATAAGTGGCAAACCTCAGATAACACAAAGACTGCCATTAAGGCTGATTAATTAAAAATAACATGTGCCCAAGTATACAGTGTGTGTTTTTAAATGGGACAGTATGGAGAAAGCTGAAACCATATGAGATATATTGATAAAGCCCCACAACACCTAATCTAGGTGAAATATGGTTAAAAACCTTTGAAGCACGATAAGAATCCCTAACCACGCGCCCCGGCTCACGTGCTATCGTAATATATAGTTGTTAGTTGCTATCAATCTGCCGGGATCTGGAGTCCAGCTACGACACTGCTGGCACACTACCAACTCGAGCGTTCGATTTTACTAGTCAAATAATACCATAAGGGGTCTCTATTAATCACGTGAGGCTGGAAAGGGGGGGACCGTGTGAAACCAACATAACCGTTCCACTCACCCCCCAGTGGTGGTAGCGATAACGCGTTTTTACCCGCGAAAAAAAAAAAAAAAAAAAAAAAAGGGTTCGGAAAAAATCACGAAATATCACAAGGGAGGAGGGGGGGGGGGGGGTGTAGTGATATATCAAGTGTATTTATTTTTTCGCGCATGATTCAATGTAGATTAGGTGTACTTGAACCTGTTTTTGAAGATAATACACTAAAATTTTTAAGATACTTTGTACCAAAAAGATACATGTAATCTTGAGAGAGAGGGCGGGGGGAGCCTAAAACCTCACTACATACCACCAGTGGGGAGCGGTACAACAGTTGCTATAAACATCACGTGATTAATAGACGACCCCTAATCACTTTATAATGTAGCTGAGTTTGTTTAAACGCGGCTCTGGTTTTATTATATTAGTTAACTTTGCTAAGGATGGTACGGACTACGGATTAGAAGTATTTGAGTATGTCTTTATTGAAAATAAATTTAATTTTAGCGTTATGAAGAATTACAAATTCTTTAATTCGCGGTTTTGTGTAGAGTTTGATTTGTGACAAATATTACAAAAAGTACCCTATGTCGTTCCTTTTAGTTCTTAAATCATAAAAAAAAACATACAAATCAGTTCATTAGTTTTTCCGTGAGAACATGACAGATAGACAGAGTAACGCATTTATAATATTAATAATATATTATTGGATATTTCAGACAAGACTTTGAAGAATGATTAACAATATCATAAGGTGAGAAAATGATCACACGTTTCTCAGTCCCTGTGAGGCGCAGTTCATGTATGCAAGCGACTTTTACTTCATTTTTCAAGTAAAATATCTTTGTACTGACAGAGCAGGAATATCGCTCAAGGATAAACAAAACATCATCTCTGCTCAAGCCAGGCTCAAGCAGTATTGCAACATGTAGGTAATTGATGGAGTTTCCCATTATCTATATATATAAAAGTAAATCGTCGAAATGTAGGTAAGTGCAATCGTTGAAATGTATGTAACTCTAGAACGAATGCACCAAATTAGATAAAAAAACAATTGTGTGTTCGTAATAAAGTTGCTAAAACATCACGTGATTAATGGACGACCCCATAAGTACGTAGCGTGTAACATTTCTGGTAATTTATAATTAATTGACGGGTTAAACACTTTCGATACATCAAAACGTGTCAATATATGGAATTATTGATAATCCAACTGATTACAATTTACCGGAAGTGCTACATTTCCTTAGTCCGCGATTAGTAAAAAAAAAAACGACGGTACGAAGCTTGTAACATAATAAATTAGAACATCTTTCATTTTCCTCTTTATTATTGTTCCAATTTTAAAACAGTATAAGATTACCTTTTTTAGTAAATAATAACACGCATTTTACTGAATACGCGCTCTCTGCGTATGATAAGCGAGCATATTTTTTGTGAAAGATAGGTAAAATTTCTGATAGCGGTGCGTTTACAGCGCATTTTAAACTCGTCGTCAGCTCGTTTGTAAAAAATGGTGTGCACAAACAAGCGCTATAAAAGCAGATTTAATACATTTTCCGAATAAAATTTAATGACGCACTTTTTAGAAAATGTTTAATTTTTTCAGTGTTTGTTAACAAATGATTTATATGGGGGCACCTCACAAATCTGAAGTGGTCGCGAATTTGTGAAAGAAAAGAAAGAAAAAAGAAGTATTGTGCCCTTTGCTACGCCTATATACATACAGGTCCTTATATATCTCCTACCTTCAGGTATCTTGATGGCGGTGCCGAGGTTGATCTGTTGCAGCCTCGCTAGCGCCGCCTGCTGCACCGCGCGCCGCTCCACCTCGCTCAACGCCAGGAGCGACGTGTCTGTCAATCGCACGCACCGCCCGGCGCCGTCTACCCAGCAACAGCTGCCCTGCACATAACGCGTGACGTCATCACACCATGTACCGACAAGGAACTCAACACAAGCCAGGAAAATTACAGTGGTATTTGGTTTAATGGTGGTATTGGGAGAGGATAAAAGTACTTAAGGAAAGTAAGGAGAGTTCAGAAAGCTTATTTTTCTATACATAGATTAATTAAGGACACTATTTAAGCGTGAATGTTTTGATAAGGAAGCAAGAGCTCACTCAGTTGAAGGGTAAGAATCTGCGACAACTTTAAGTTCCCCTGGCAACTCTGAGGAACTAAAAGTTGCTGGTTACTGCATCTACAGATATATCTGTATTGGCAACCAAAAGTTTGCATTTACTTCAATTGTCTTTTTATAAACGTCCTCAAATTAATTAGCATGATCAAAGCACATTAATAAAAACAAATGAATGAATGCTCAAACAGCAAACAAATCAGGCGATAAATCATGAGATATTATGACGCGACGTCGCGTGACCATGTGCCATAACATATGCACATCAACAAATTGCTGTATTAATGAATATAAATACGACTCGACGTGTCTTTAGCGTTCAGATGATGAATTTGCGCAATGTACTCAGATTGTACTTGCAGTAACTAAAGTAGGTTCTTCATACGAGAGTTCGTTTGGTAGGTATCACAGATTGTGCAGTCACCTAAAAGCAGTGGGTTCTGGTTTGGAATTCTGTAGGAATAAGAAGCTTTATGATTCGTATTAAAATTATAATGCTTTGAAAGCATATTTTTTACTCCTTACTCATAAATGATAATGAGGTAATCATAATTAGATAACAACCAAATTTGTTTTAATTCCAGGGGGACTCCGGTAGTTTCGAAACACAAAATAAATAGTGTCCACTGCCGACGCAAAGTCATCGCTTATCAATGGACACTCTATCTGGACCTCTCCGTTTAAACATCACATGTAGTGGAGTCACTTTGCAGTGAAATACCAAGATCGTAAAACTGCAACATTCTGATGGGTCGACATTATACCGTGCTGGGGGGTAATTTCGACGAACGCGACAAGAATGTCATAAACATATACTGGTGGTAGGTCTCTCATATGTAAGAGTCCGTCTGGGTGGGTACCACCGCAATATCTATTTCTAGTGCCAAGCAGCAGTGCATGCACTGTTGTGTTTCGGTTTGAAGGACATTGTAGCCAGTATAACTACTGGACATAATGAGACTTAACATCTTATGTCTCAGGATGACGAGCGCAGTGGAATGCCACACAGTACTTTGTAACTCAAGGTGCTGGATGGTGTTGCTACTGTTTATGGTCGTATCGTTTACCATCAGGCGAACGGCATGCTCGTCTCGTCGTGCAATGCAATAAAAAAAAAAGGTTCGGTGCGGTCGACCTCTACCGGCTCTTCTATCCACATTCACCTTACATATCCGCTTTGTTAATCTTCTATCATCCATCCTCTCCCAATGCCCAAACCACCTTAGCATACCCTTCTCAATTTTGGTCACTACATCCTCTGTCACTCCACACATGTCCATCACCGTAGTATTCCGCACTCTATCACCCGACACATGCTTCTTAACACTCTCATTTCCCTGCTTTAATTTTACCTACTTTCTTGCTTTCTTAACCATACATAAGAGTTGGTAATAACACTCCTCTATAGATAGCCAGTCGTGCCTTTTGGACACATTCCGGCTATCCATAAAGGTGTGCAATGCTCCATTCACCCCATTACCTGCACTCACTCGTCTGTCACTATTATATCTACCATTACTTGTGAAAACACATACCAGATATACAAACTCTCTTACTTGCTGTACCCTGTCATTACTAATCGTAATATTGAATTATATAAATTCGAGCTTTTTTAAGTTATTACAAAAAATATGCTGTTTCAATACCGGTGGCTTTTATCCAGTTACATCACAAAACTAAACAAATAGTTACTTCTACGACACAACTTAAAATTTCTAACATTTCGATATAAAAGTTAAGCCGCTTCATACTTCTATCAACAACACACATCCATAAGGAAATTCCCCAACATTGAATAAACTAACGAAAATCCCTCAAAAATACAATACAACGTAATATTAAACATGTAAAAAGTTTATTTGATCGCATGTCTGTCAAATTACGAATATAAAAGTAGATTCAGTGACTGACTCATAAGATTATAAAATATGTGTTGTGTCTCGAACGAAAAACGCCTACATGAGAGTTTCTCTTTGAAACTATAAGTAGGTGAAAAGTGTGGGATGCGGAGTAATATTGAGTCTTGGGGACGTATTTAGAATTTAAGCCCTTAGTTAACATTTCGCATGTTTTACAGAAAAGAAATTTCACACAAAAAAAATAGTAGGTAAGCTTCTTTGTTAAAAAAAAGTTTAAAAATTTTAATAATTCGCGCCGACGTTTATAATTTAACAAAAATCATCTGGAAATAATATAAAAATAACTAAAATACCTTTTAATCTATTGCCGTTTATCATGTGACGTTTGTTAGACAGCTTGCACGCAAATTCGACCCTGTAGACTCGGCTAAAAGATATCACCGGCCAATTTAGTGATGAAAGAAGTATCAATTAAGGAATGACAAACAATCTGCGACAATATTAATGGCCGCTGGGCGGGAAACACGGCGGCGAAGGGACGCGCAAACGACGCCATCTTGGATTTCTTTGACGTTTCGCAGAATGATGAAAAACATTTATTGTAACATAAAAAATAACATTATTCAAGTTTTTATGAATATCCAGCTGTTAAAAGGCCATATAAAATGAAATAGAGGCGATATTTCTTTAAAACGTTAGTTTGACTAGAGTACTGTACGATAACTATTTAAAAATGTAAGATTTAAGATGCCGCGGTTTTTCCGAGAAAAGTTTAAATAAAAGAGTGATTTGGTAAATTAATTATCTTATGCACATTAACACAAATTAAAAAAAGTCGACGTTCACATGTTCATTGAAATTAAGTAAATACTTGTAATTGTTTAGGTATTATGTCACAAATCGCGTCAACATAAAATGTACACGAATAACAAGCCGAGGAAATAAATTTACTTTTTTAACTGACAATCGCGACCGACTTTCCGTAGGATGAGTCAACTTTCAAACGTCTCATAACGTTCGTAACATGTCGAATTTAATGTAAAACGAACCGTGTAGGTCGACAACCTATATTTTAAGTATGGAAATATTCGTCATAGTACTACAAAAACTCTTATCGTGGGAAAATACACGAGAATAATGGGCTACATCCAAAAATACTATCCGCATGTCTTTACATAGAGGTATTTATAAACATTGGAATAAATCCAAAATCATATGGCATTTTTTGTAACTTTAAGCAAATTTATAAAATGTCGCGGAAATATTTCGGCTGATGTGTTTCGTATTTGTACTGCGGGAGTGTTTCTAAATAAACATGACGTTAATATAAATGCATACAGATTAATATATTGTCTATTAGTGCTGAATCAGCGTAGGCGACAAATGCTAAGTTTTCGATAGTCGAAAATGTCTTGACTGTTAAAAAATCTACTATGACTCATCTTTATGACTAAATGAATCTTAATGCCGTACTTTAATGATTATCGGGATTTTTTGTAACACGGTTATTTTGCAATCTAGGGCGAATTACTTCTTTGTAGTAAATACGCAAAAAAAGAAGATATTCGTTTTTTTTAATTCACTGTCCTGTTGGAGAAATAAAATGCAATAAAAACGATACATATTATTAAAGCGACATTTCCAAGTGCGGTTTTATTGGTGAACGAGGTTAGAGAATTTAATGTTAAGTTTTAATAACGTTATGAACTACATCTACTACATCCTGTTATGAAATCGACTTTACGTAAAGAACCAAATAACGTTATTAATGATAAACATAATTTCGGCATGACTGCTTCGGTGGCGTAGTTGTATTACGGTACGACTGCAATGCTGAGTCTCGGATTCGATCCCCGGGTCAGGCAGAAGGATATTGGGTTTTTGTAATTAGTATCAGCCCGGAGTCTGGAATTTGTGTCCGATATAGCGATAGGCTCGCCCCCATCACATCATGGGACACAATACGTACGGCGAAAAGTGGGTGTACTATTTGCGCCTCTGCCTACCCCTTCGGGGATAAAAGGCTTGAGCGTATCTGTATAATTTCGGCATGTATTTCACTACGAGGTACACATTTTTTTGGACCTTGTAATTCTGCTCTAATATCTAAGTTACCCTTACTATATGGTATACTACAAACATGTAAAGTGGTCATAGACGACACAATAAACCAAATACAACAGTGAACAGCTCGAGCACCTGAGGCCAGGGCGCCCTCGGACCCTGACTAGTACCAAATCTTCAAACCGCAGCAACTTTACACTTAGCTACAGCACCCGTTTTTTAATATCACAATCCTCTGCTTACGAAGCATCATAAAGTTACATCGGGGCCCTTATTTTGGTCTAGCCCGGATGCTCGCATCGGTTAGTAGTCGTGTTCGGTGTTAGCCACACTGGGCCGGGGAGGACTATTTTTCGCACCTGGGCCCTTGATTACCTAGCTACTACATTAACAGTGTATAGATATTAATAGAGTGTAAATTATATATGTTTTCATTTTTAAACTCTGAACTAGCCGAGTGAACACAGTGTAATGTAAACAATGATTCATCAAAGTAGTAGAGATTTTACAATATATTCTATTGTAATATTAGAAAGAGGTATTTATGTACCCATTAATCCGGTTAAAGGGTTAACCGGTTTCATCGATAACTTTTTCATTAACCCCTTTACAGATTGAACCTTACCTATACTAATAAAGGTTAATCATTAAATATTGCTGATTAATAGAAATATTAAATTTATATCGCAATAATCAACCATATATGAACCACATGTAAGAACCCGTAACCTGTTAACAGTTACCATAGGGTTTTGACCTAATCCAAAAAAAGTAAGTAAACTCATAAAAGGGTAACCTTTTGCCCCCTGTTAACCTCGACCAAAGTTATACCAGATTCGGTATCGTTACATTATAAAAACGTTTATCAAAGACAAAAAAAATCACAGATTAATTACTATTTATTTACTACATATATTTATGACTGCCTCGGTGGCGTAGTTGTATCTCCGAGGTCTAGGGTTCGAATCCCATGTCGAGCAATGTGATATTAGGTTTTTCTGGTCAGTATCAAGTATCAACTCAGAGTCTGGAATTTGTACTTATTATGACCATACGTTCACCCCTCATCGAGCTATCTAATCTTGGGACGGAATGCACATGGTGATAAGTGGGTGCAGTAGTTGCGCTTCTATTATCTTCGAGAATAAAATACGTGAGTGTCTGTGTGTGTGTTTATTTATGTACGATATAATAGGAATTGGTTTTAACGTGTAAAGCTTAAAAGCAAAAGGTAAAAAACGCTGTTTCTCGTAATTTTAAACGTGAGAAGACCGAGAGTTGCTTTTTGACGGCATTTTAATTATCTGACAAGACAGGTGACAGGAGTTGTCGACTGTCGTTACATCACTCGTGTAAGTTCGATATGAATCATTTTACAACAGTTAACTGTCGGCTTCTCGCTGTTTCTTGTCGTATAATTTCACGAAATGTAATATCAGGTAATAGGCAGAGTCGTAAACTATCGGCCGATTTCAATAAACTATCCCAATTATAATCTTCGATCCGATTCCGAGGATACATCAATAAAAACAATTCATTTGTAACTTGTCAAAAATACTTAATTATGATTGGTCTATTTTCGCGTAGGATCGGAGAAACGATTAGGATTATTTATCGTAAGCGGTGGTAATCTTAACTTCTGAGGATGTCAAACAGTCACTTATATCGTTGATTAAAACAATTCTTAACTTGACAACAACCTTACTTAGGATACATAAACGTCACGCCTCTTATCCGCAAAGGGGTAGGCACAGGTGCAACCAAGGCACACACTCTTCGTCTATGTGTTCTGTCAAAATATGATGTTGTAGGGCTTATCGCCATATCGGGCAGACTTCGGGCTGATATTGAGAATAAAAACCCAATATAAATTTGCCAAAACCGAGATTCAAACACGGGATCTCAGAGTAGTGTCATCAGCGTACGCAATACTGCTTTGCCGAGGCAGTCACTTATATCTTTGGTCATAACAACGATTTTCTTTAGCAAGTTAGCATACTTAAATAGTGTAAGTTAAATAGTTAAATAGTCCCCCCCCCCCAGGCAATTCTTGTGCTTTGGGTCTTCACACCCAATGCACGCCCATGCGCGGGGGGACATTAGTTGCGGGCCGAGGCACACAGTTCAGTGTGTATACCTCTTGGTTGTAAAACACATTGAGGCCTAAAAGGGCCCGCGAACATTTCCTGGCACCCTCTCTTTCCGCCCATCCTGCGAACCTTCCTCCCGTCCCCCCACCTTTCCTTCCATATTCCTCTCCCACGTCCCCTCCAGGCCCCTGCAGTCGTCAAGCTGGGGGACTCCAGTATCCCATTAGCAGGTTTCCCCCGGTGTTGACTGCAGGATCGCCTACCCAAAAAAAAAAATAGTGTATCCCGAAATGAAATACTTTATTGTGCTGTCGGCAACCTTTAGTCATCAAAGGTCTAAGAGATAAATTAATAATATTATAAGACTAATATTTACATCTTGTAGAGTGCAATGCCAGAAACGTTATGTAAGAGTCAATGTTCTGGTTTTGATGATAAATAATTATAAGGGGCTGTCGTATCGTCTACCATCAGACCAATGCCTTCTTGGCTCGTCATTCAATTGTATAAAAATGATCTTTCCTATGAAAGGGCTGTCTGGTTAGTGTACCACAGCATTGCATTTGTACCGCCAAACAGCAGTGCATGCACTGTTGTGTTCCGGTTTGAAGGACACTGTAGCCAGCGTATTTACTGGGCATTGTGAGACATATTATGTCTCAGGATGACGAGCGCAGTGGAGTGCCACGCAGTACTGTGTAATTAAATGTTCTGTATGGTGTTGCTATTGTTTTAGGGCAGTCGTAGCGCCGAACGATATTCTCTTCTCGTCATTCAATTGCATTAAAAAATAATAACATAGATACTTGTAAACTATATTTTATACCATTTAATTTTAATATCTTTATCAAACAACTAGACCTTTGCTCGCGGCTCCGCCAGCGGGAAAAAGATTTTACGGTATAAAAGTCCTGCTTTAAATTTACCCGGGTTAAAAAAAAATAACCTATTTGACTTGCTGATAATGTAGCTTTATATTGGTGAAAGAATTTTTTAAATCGGTCCAATAGTTTTGAGTTTATCCATTAAAAACATACAAATCTTTCTTCTTTCATATTAGTGTAGAAGTTTAGATGTAGATTTGTGTAGATTAGTTTGGTCCAACGTGTTTTATCGAGCTAAGTAACACACAGGTGTAGCTAAGATTCCTTGCTACAATCGTTAAGGCTAACTTTATGTATAAGAATGACGTATCGTAACGATGGACTTATCGATAGGATGTCATTCCCATACAATCTTCCTGTTTTCTATTAGCGTTAAGTACTGTAGTAAGGCATCTTGGCTACGGGTCCTGGGCGTGTCAGGCGGGTTGAACTTGTAAGTAGCCTGTAGCCTGTACTTTATCTGAGATTGGAGAGTCGGCAAGTTTATATAATCTTCTTACTAATATTACAAATGTGAAAGTTTGTGAAAATGTTTGTATGTATGTAAGAAGTAAACGCAGAAACTACTGAATGGATTTGGATGCATTTTGGCACATGGGTAGATCATATGCTGGATTAACAAATATTATTTATCCCGGTAATTTAAATTAAAATCCAGCATCCTGGAAATAATGGATATTTTTTATCTGATTTTTTAAGTAGATAGCGTCGCTCTGTGTCTTAGTGACTTTTGACGCGGGAAAGGCTTTCGCGCGGGCAATGCCGCGAGCAACACCTAATATACAATAGAATTGTGTGATAACATCACAGTTTTTTGTTATTTTACTCTTGTTGACGACAAATCAAACATTGTCAGCAAGTGCAACATCACGGGACCTCATACACGTCATTCAGTATAACGCCATACACGTCACACGTGAAAGGAAAAAGAAAAACCTGATTAAATATAGGAATTTGTATGCTATCAATAATTACTTTCAACTGGCGATAATTTAACACGATAAAAATACTCCAAGCGTTCAAAAGCCACACAAATATAAGCACAAATGTATCGAGGTGCGATCCAACTGAAAAGCCAGCGCCGGCGCACTCGGTAAGAATTACACGTCTCTCATGGAACGCGTTACCGGACCGATTTATGCGTTCCACAGAAATTATTCGCCAATATATAGGAAAAGTAATGTGGTATGCGTAGGAGCGCTGAAATGGTGGCGAAGGTCGCTGAGGCTATTCGAGGTATTGGATGTTATATAAAAACTCACTTAAGTTTAATTGCGGTGTTTATCAGGTGTAGAACTTAGTATTTAGGAGTGCTGCAATTTCACGTAGGGTTTTGGTCCTCAACTTGGAATACCGGCTTTTGTTTTTAGTACAGTACAGTTCAAAGTATGAATTAACGAGATACGTTTCGTTGCTCGATGGTATCTATGATATGTCGCGCAGTCATAAAGATGGTCACGGTTCACCATAGCTAAATCTGTGTAGGTTACTCGCGCAGTCTTTTTTAAAAATGAGACAACAGACATTATTTATATTAGTAAACAAGTCGCTTTTGATTGTAAAACACCGATATGAATAGATATTTCTTATCTGTTTTTATAATTTGCATTAAGACTAAGTCGAAGTTTGATTCATACTTTAAAGCTATTGTAGCGAAGGCTGCAAGGGATATGAAAGGATATGAATGTAGTGTAGGAGTAGCAGGAGGCTTGGCACACGACATTTTAAAACATGTTGAATAAGCGTATCAAACGTAATTAATGCCCGATTATTGCATCCGTAGTTTATGGTTAAGTTAAGCGTCTTATCATACTGGTGAATTACAAATGCATTCACAGAGAGTCGAAAGCGCTGCGCGCTCGTCCAGTGTAATAAGACTTTTTACTTTGACACAGGTTAAGCCCCGCAATAAATGTGATGTCGCCGGTAGCCGTGTACTATTAAATACCCATAAATGTGCGCTGAAGGGGCGCAAATGCTGTCTCAGAAAAAGTTCGTCCTGACATCGTTAAAAATCGTCATGTGTATAGGCTCTATTAGGCTCTAAGTGCTACTATCAGTACATGGCGTTTGATATTGACATCGTCAAACGAATGCAACGCATGAGACTCGACCATGATTAGAGTCTACACAATGTTGCCATATTTGCGCAGACTTCAACCATGGTATTGCTTAGTGGTAAGTTGATCGTCACATACAACATGTCATAAATAATCACATAAATCAAAAACCGCTGGCCCAAAACAACTTTTTACTTTGTGATACTTTGTACTTGTATGTTGTAATTTTGAGCTAGTGGAATTCCGTGTGATGCAAGCCCACACAATGTAATGCGACTGACCTGAGGCGTCCATGTGGAGGCGGCGCGGCTAGAGCTGCGGCTGCGCGTGCGCCACAGCCGCTTGCTCACGCTCTGCACCACGCTGCTCGACGACCGCGACTTCTGCATGCCACCTGCGGGCGGGGCAACCGCTGGAGCGCTTCGACCGAGCAACGTCGAGAGGAACGAGTGCGATTGCGACGGGGACGCCGGCGATGGCGGCGACGTCGGGGTCGACGCCACCGACGCGAACTGTAATTCCCGGTACGTCAAGATCCAACCCTCCTCCGTCTGGCAACCTTTATGAGGACCATCATCGTCAACCTCACCCGGCATGCGCGGCTTGATATTGCGCAAGTTCTTGTCATAGTTGATGCGCTTGAAGCGGTCCGCTTTGTCTGCGTCCACGCTCTTCTTGCGCGCCATCCTCAGGTACCGCTTGATGGTGTCGCTGACGGACTGCGAGACGTCATCGTGGTCGACGCTGGAGCGGCGGCGCGCCGGCTTGCGCTCCGGCGGCGGGCTAGTGGGGCTCGTGGGCACGGTGGCCGCCTCCAGCTTCTCACGGTACGCGCGCTCCAGCTCCGACAACACCTCCTCGGGGATCGGAAGTGTTTGAGTCGCGCTATCCACATACTTATCCTCCAGTGATTCGTGAAATACCTCTATGAGAGGCGGCGGTGACATCGGCGGCGATCGCACATCCTCACCATTCTTTATACGATTCAAAGGGAGCGCGCGCGTGCGCATCGGGCTCCTGCCGCTCGTCCCGCCAATGTAGCTTCCTGAGCTGTAGCCGCTGGAGCCACCGCCACTGCCGCCACTCCTTGCACCTCGGTACGGCTTCGCTTTGCGAAGATCATGGTACAGTCTTTTCAAAAGATTCCTATCAGCCAATAAATCTCGCACTATATTGTCCCGGTTTGGCGACCGGACATAGTATCTTCCAAGGTTATCCAAGAGATTCCTCTGTACGGGGTCCCCTTCGGCATCGGCCGGGGTCCGCTCCGCCTGCCGCTTCAGGTAATCGCGTAGGGCGCGGACCAACTCGTCCGTTTCGGAGACCTTCGGCGGGCCGGCATCATCCCCTAGTTTCAGGTACTTTCGTAATAAATCTACCAGACTTGGTTCCTCCTCCTCGACGGTGGGTGGACGGACGGACGGGTGCACATCGTACAATGAGCTTCTCAAGTTGAACCCTGGTGCGGAGGTGGACGGAGGTGGTGTGGCGAAGAAGTCGCGACGAAGCTTGGCGATGTCGAAGCGGCCTCCGGACGTGTGCCCTATGAAGAGATCGGTGGGGCGCGGGGGCGGCGTCTGCACGTCGTCGGGGGGAGAGCGAGCGCGTACGGACCCGCCGCGTGCGCGCTTCTTGCGGCGCTGGCGCGGCAAGGCGCCCGGGTACGAACTCTTGCGCCATAGCAGGAAGCGTGGCTCCTTGGCACACACCTCCTGGAAGTAGGCCTCGATGCGCGGCACGTCCTCGGGTCGGTTTTGAGCGCCGTCCGGGATGAGCCGGCGGCCCGCATCCGACATGTACTTCCATGTCTTGCGCGAGAGCAGCCAGCGCTCGCGCGGCTTGTCGCGGCGGCGCACCGCCTTGGTCATGGAGTCGGCGGCGGGGGCGGCGGTGGGGGCGGCGGGGTCGAGGCGCGCGCGGCGGCGGCGCTCCATGGCCGCGGCTGGCGCGGTGTCATGCGGGCTCGCGGTGCGGCATCTCTCGACCTCGGCCGGCGCACCTGCCCGCGCGAAACTGAACGCTTCTCCGCACCGTTCGGTGTATTATGCGCCGAAATAGCCGTACGGTTATAGCGCGGCCGTGAACTGGATCCGGGGTGCGCTCGCGCGCGGACCGGCGCTCGCGGCGGCTCAACGCGGGACTGCCGCCCGCCCGTAAACAAACCGCGCCGCCCACGTGCGTGCCGGCCGCCCCCCACCCTCCACCTGCCCCACCGGCGATCCCCCCCTCCCCCCACTTACCCTGCGACACCCGCGCCCCGCCTTCCTTGACCTATGCGGTGACATGCCCTGGCACGGTAATTGATGATGGTCATGGCATCGCACGCGTCCTTGTATCAACTCGATGCAGTCTGTTGGGTCTTCCCGCAGAGGTTAGTCTTCTTGCAGAGCAATTTGGCGACAACATGAGCCATGTGTCGAAATGTTGTAATAAGGAACAGTTATGTTGTGCATTCTCCTGTTTAGGTATATTTGAGGACAACATCTACCATCTTGCGTTATTATTTTTTTAAATCTACATATAATTTTCATTTATCATTTTCGTTATTCACATCAAGTGCATCAGGGTACCCCACTTTTGCAGAAGCTGTTTCCCCTATTGTCGCTGCGTGATCATCTTAGACTTAAAAGCCTGGATTCATGTCTTCGGTTATCTAGATAAGGCTAACATTTATTTATTTCAGTCCTCAAATTATTTGACGCTTTCTTCGGATATTGAAAATTAATTTAATTCGCGGGTTTGTCAAAAGTATTGATATGCACCCTAAAAAGATTCTTCTGTAAATTCATTAATTAGTATTTTATCCTAAAAGTTTATTTTAATGCCAAACCTACGTTAAATTATAAAAAATATGCTTTATACGAAACTCCATAATAATTACCGTTAATTAGCCCAATTAAACTCCGTGACTAATTCGCGACATTAAACAGTGGTCAGAGTATAAACAATACCCGTCCGCCATTTTTAATATCTGTTTCACGTCATATTTAGATTCTAACACCTACCTATTACTGTTTCTAATCATTAGACTAATATATCTGAGCACTCAGGGAAATAATATTTGAGGGGGGGGAGACTGAGTCACTTTACGCTAATGTATTAACATCCATACCAGAAGCGTAGGTGTGATACCAAGTTTGTAAGAATAAGCGTCGGTCAAAAGTCTCAAAAATTTTATAGTCTGGAAACATCGGAAAGTGTAGTTGAATCTAGGTCGTAGATTTGGGAAGGCTCTTTTCAAATTGCGTTGGAATACCACTCATAGAGTTTGTGGAATTCGAATCTTAATTCCGCTGGATGCAGGCCTCTTCTAACAGGTTGTTCTGGTAATCTTTGGGAAAGGCCTATGTTCAGCAGGACAGGAGTTTGACTTCCAAAGCCTGAAGAAGAAGGAGAATCTTAACGTGATGCATACCTTTTGTGTAATGATGGAATTTGGTTGTTGGTATCTCGGAATGCTATCTACGATAAATTCAGCAAAGAAAACAAAGGGATGCAGCGTCTCTTCGGAGTGCCAAAATAAGGAACTCACATTCGGAGTCTTTTTATTAATGGTCATAATTTTCATAGGCAATTTACTAAAAATAGGTCTCTCTTATGTAGTGGGTCGTGTGGGTAGCTACAATTTATCTTTTTCCCCAGACTATTTCCAAATACTTTTTCGTATTTATATCACTACATAGTATAAAACAAAGTCGCTTCCCGCTGTTTGTCCTTATGTCCCTGTGTCCTTATGTATGCTTAGATCTTTAAAACTACGCAACGAATTTTGATGCGTAGTTTTTTTTATAGATAGAGTGATTCAAGAGGAAGGTTTATATGCATAATACATGCATATTATAGTAGAGAAATAATTTACATGTTCTATTATGACTGCGAGTGCTTTTCTTTCTTTCGGGGATCTACTTATACTGGACGGAAAGGCGTTTTGTACCAAAGTGTCACTGAAAGACCATATTGCAAGATCTCTCGATCTGTATCAGTTTATTGTCGCCTGGTAATTACCATTATAACGGGTACTGTTAAAAAAATTATAGTTTGTATATAAAGTGACTTTTATACGGGACAAACTCTTTAATGTGGGCAAAGCCGCGGGCAAAGCTAGTATAAAAACATTGTTTATTATGACAGTAACCATAGATAATCAGCCAAATCCTGATGATATCCATGGATAATGCAGACTGTCTCGGTGGCATAGTTATATTACGGTACGACTGAAATGCTGAGGTTTCGGGTTTGATCCCCGGATCGGGCAAAGTGATATTGGGTATTTCTAATCAGTATCAGCCCGGAGTCTGGAATTTTTGCCCTATATGGCGATAGGCTCGCCCCCTACCACATCATGGGATGGAACACGAACGGCGAAACGTGGCTGCAATAGTTGCGCCTCTGCCTACCCCTTCGGGGATAAAAGGCGTGAGTATGTGTGCGTGTAATGTAGGCTTATCTTGAAAGTGTAGTTCCCAGTTAAACTCGATTGTATGAAAAAGGAGCTCCAGCTTTGACCAGAAATTTAACAGCCCATGGTCGATCATTATACACAATATTCAAAACCTTTTCTGAACTGACCAAAAAGGTAAAGACATTATCAATAACTACATTCACAAGATAAAAAATCCTTAGAGCCAAACCGCACTGGGCCAACGTGGTGGACTAAGGCCTATGCTCGCTTGAATGATGCTATACTCCCGAGTACCGAGTGTCGACATTGGGAAGTCGAGATTGGTTAAACCAACATAACCGTCCACTCACCCCCTGTGGTGTGTAAGGTCAATTAAGTCAGCTCAGCTCATGACAAAGTGACTGTAATTATTTTTCTACTGGCCCTGTACTGTAATCCCATTGCATTTGACGGATGGTAAGTGAAGTAGGGTCCACATAGACTGTTGACTGATGAGAGATGTGGAACTAAAAGCCCTAATTCGGAAATATTTATATCCGGTTTCGAGGTTTTTTTTTATGATATAGGGGGCAAACGAGCATACGATTCACCTGAGGGTAAGTGATCACCGCCGCCCATGAACATTGCAATAGGTACAAGGAGACATAGAGGCCAGACGTTGTAAAAGAAGTTTCATTATTTGTACAACTTCAGGATGTACCCAATAAGCCGCTCGTATAATACTAAGCCACATACACAGACTGTACCTAGCGCATTATCACACGAATCTGATTGATGGGAATGATGAGCTAGGTTAGGTTTATATAAAAATAGAAATTATTAACCAATGCTTTTTAAGCAGAAGGATTATGGAAGTATGCTGGTGATGAGCTTGAACACGCTATGCGGTAAAAGAACAATTTCGCGTTTCATATTTTGATTTTTGAAATCCATATCTACATGGGGCGGGTCTGTGGTCATACACACTGTGGTCATCTAGGAAAGGAGACTCCGAACAGTAAGTGTAGCATCATCGTCATCATCATTATCATCAGCCACATGATATCCACTGCTGAACATAGGCGTCCCCTAAAGATTAAGTATAACCTGAACTCTAAAATAGACAAAAACAAGATACTGCAAGCGAAATGATTTACCCCGAAGTCAATAGTTTTTTATCCATCGCGAAAAATAATCAGATTAAATACCTTTTTAACATGCATAACAATGGCTTATTTAGATTGGTTTATCCTCGGAATCGGATCGATGATTAAAATTGGAATCGTTTATTGGAAAAAGCTATTAGTCATTCCTGCTGACTACCAGGTGGACGATGGTTTACCGCGCTTATTCTGCATGCCAGGGCAATCTAAATAATTTAAGAGGGAATGCAAGGTTTGGAGTGAGGTCACTAGGATATTTTCTTTCAGAAGAATTACAACCTATGTTTACACACAGGCAAAACCAGCAAAACAAAAATTTGCGTTTGGAAAAAAATCACACCAGATCAATAAAGATCATGGATGAAGTGAAATTATATGGCGCCTAGGATTATATGCGTCTAGCCCAGCAGTTGATCTTGTTCAGATTAATAACGACGTTTATGTTGTTTTAAGTACTGTTGTAACGCGGCAGCACCCATAAATCTACTTCAATATAAATCGTATTATCTATGCAAAGATTCTTTACGTTCGGAACTTTCCCAACATGAACATAAAACGTAATGAAAAACGTTTTATTGCGGCACTAAAATCAATAAAAATTTTAGCGTAAAACATGTTTGTAGTGGAAAACTCGAATTGCAGTGTGTGAGCGAGTTCTCTGATGTATACATAACTTCCTAGGCCACTTATAAAACGCTCCGTTGTAAAAATAAACTAATACTATAAACAAAATAGCTGGGGTATGCCGTGTCTGGGTACTACTAGCGCCATCTAGCGGAACACGTGTGTGCTACTAACATTGAACGCTTGCCAAAATTCGCGACTGCAAAGCTTGCTTCAATTGGGTTCGTAAATTTTCCAGTAGATGGCAGTGCGATCGAAATAGTGAAAATTTATGAGAGGGAAATGAAGGTAGTTGTAAAAACAATTAGTACTACCAAAGTATGAACAATTATTTAACCATTATTCAGAGCAGTTTTATTATTAATTTTGTTTATGCTATAAAAAGTATGTTCCCTAAATATTTACAATAATTGTTTATTTCTTGTAGGTTTTTAAAAGCGGATTTAAAATTGTCGATATACTCTACAATTCATGATATTATTATGAACCATATGGAAAACTTTAAATTTGACTATAAAATATGTATATGATGACGCACTAGAACTCAACATTAAAAAAATAGGTGCTTTTCATAAACATCGCCCAGTGACATATTAATGATTATAGCTGCGTTCTAATTGCATCTCAGATTATTCATAATTTAAAGCATTTCGTCACTGATTATGATCGATCACTGCCCAAATTCGAGCTGATACACTCTAGCCGCACTTTGTCACCATTTAAGCCAACCAAAGCCCTTCACATACAATGGTATCGCGAATATTTTGGCATGCGAGTGCGCATTGTATCACGCGCTCTTTGATACTCCATAACAGGGTTATAACAATGGTTGTCGGTTGCCAACTCTACATTGTATCGCGTTAATGTCTTAGTTATGAACTAGTACATACTGCATATATATTTCATAGGCCTGTATAACATAAGGGGTAGGGGAGATCTATTGATAGTAATTAGTTAGTAATGATTTTTTTATTTCATTTGATAGTTCATCATCCTAATCATAATTCGGTACTGATATAACACTAACCCCATGCTAAGATACAAATAATTTGTCTTCTTTGACCTGTTTTAAATTTGCTCTAATATGGGTTCAGTGTAAACGTTTTAAAACACGTTGCGGAAAGTATTTGATCTAGTATTTACGATGGACCTAGAAATGTCTACAATCAAATAAATTAACAAGAGCAGTAAACGCTACAAGGAGGGACTGTTTTAGTAAATGAACTAGCTAAAAGGCTTCTGAACACACTAGAAAATGTTACTAAACTACAAAGATAGCTCATGTTTGACATGAGGGTCGAAGATACTATTCGAAAGTGACATCGTAATCACTAATCACTAAAACACTATACCCCAACGAAACTCTATCTAATTGTGGTGACGAAACCAGATGGTAGATAGAATACAACAGGGACAATAAAAGTATTTACGGCTACCTCGCGTAGACCTCAGCTAGAAGATACCTCGGGTGAATCGTGATAGAATAATCCGTGAAAAATGTTGCCTGATCAATCGAAGCTAGGAATTTGCTATACATAGCTAGAAGGCCAACAAGAAAATAAGATTCGAGTCTTTATTTGAAGGAAAAAATATAAGGAATATTGGGTAATACCGATAAAAATATTTTTGTATGTATCAAAGCCGGAATCAAACGTACATCAAGGATTTCTAGGCTACTTACAACTTACTGGATCACTGAGTCACTATTTACTTTAAAATTCTCAACAAAGTCTTACAGAACTTTATTCATTCATAAAATCAAAAGAACCATTAACACACATTTAAAAGAAAGAAAACCCGTATAAGTAGCAATTATTTGGCGAATTGCGTCCGGAGCAACTGGCGCGGGATGAACGAACTGCCACTAATTAAACAAACACACAGCTAAACATACTAGTTTTGTATATACGTGGAATTTTCCAAGCTTTCCGTGATTTTTTCTACATTATAGAGACAATTAACAATACTTTGGAGCATACTTATTTATTTATTTATTGCACTTTATATACAAATGTATATCGGCGGACTTAATGCCAAAGGCATTCTCTCCCAGTCAACCTTAGGGTCTGACCATACTTGTAATTTTTTTAGATTTTTGATAGGAATAGTCTCTCATTATTTGCCAAAGAGCAGTTGCTTGGGGTCACTATTTTAGATGCAATAGTTTTGGAAACAAATGGGGCCTAGTAAAAGATTAGGTTAGGTTTCCCCTAGTTGTGGTCGAAAAATCTTTTTTTTATTAGTTTTATCGTACTGTTACTTTATACAAGAGAAGGTAAACGAAAGGTTACCTAGTAATAAGTTTGCGATGCTTCTATGGCAAGGATATACATATATTTATTAGGTTCTTCTTTCAAATCAGAAAGTAATAGAAGTCATTAATGTAGGCCACAGAGATCATGTTTTTCCAATATTCTTCCATATTTGTTTATAACTGTTATACATTTTGTTAGCGGTATTACTATTGGCACTGAGGTGCGAAAACGTGCGCACGCGCAATTCTAGATCTACTTACTACTTAGTTGTGACTCGATTGTTATGACTTTTTGCCTTTCTTGAACTACATAATATATTGAAATTCGTTATTAATAATATCTTTATATCCTGAAGATATACAGAAGTTAGTTATAAAAAAAAAACAAATAAATTAGAAAACCTACAGGTAAAAATGCCATTAGCTTTTTTTATGTTTTGACACATTACTAAAATAAAACAACGCAATGCGGATATTCAGACACAACTCACAAGCATTAAAGTGTGTTTTCGTGTAAACATATAACGTCATCAGTCATACTGAAACAGGGGATCTCTCTGTAATAAATACAGACGTGTGTCAGGTTTACGGACAAATTATCTTTTGATATCTCTCTAGAAAGGGTTGTTTTTTCATTCGGGCTTGAATAGCAGTATATATACCGAAGTAAATTGCTTCTCTTGGTAGTCAACATATAGCTAGCTGATGAAATGCTGAAAGCTGATACGATAGTGATGTGCTTCATAACTTCCAATTCATGTATACTCAAATCTCTTATCAATCTCTTCTAGTTATAATTTGGTTTGATGTCTTCCTGTTGATTCTTGCTCTCCCGGATCTAAATGATGGATCTGTGTTATCCAAGTGCCTAAATAGGCTTCTTTGCAATCATGATAGCTCATGAGTTCTGGGACTGCTTTCCACGCTAATTTTAATAGATTTTGAACAGTTTACTTTGTGGTTTTCTTGCGAAATGTCCCCAATAATTCTCTTTATCACAAAATCTCGTGGATCTTAATTACGCCATTGCTTGATGTCTTAACCCCAAACCATCAGTTTACTTCAAATCCAATCATTTATTCTAATGGTGTATTCGAAAAACCAGGTTGCCATACGAACAAACGTAGGAATATTTACGTACGAATAATAAATTTGCGCCGTCGCCCGCCAGACTGGTAAAAAATACGTCAATCCATCACCGTAACAGTCGCACTCGCTCCAAATTATGATTTTATGAATGGCAACAATTTTTCATATTCACGTATTATTTTTTATGTGTAAAATATCAAGATTAATTAACGAAAGTACGTCAGTGAGGAAAAGAATGATACACTCGTGAATGAATGAAAAATTGTTTAATATATTTGGATTGTTTTAATGTTATTATTATGGCATATTAGAAAATAATATTGTTTTAAATATTATTTATTTAGAAGTAGCAATAAATCCTCCTTTTCCAAAAAACATCGTTAACTGAAAAATTATTCTTAAAATATTTAAATCATCTGAAACAAATAAAATTAAGAATCTTTGATTCATGAGTTGCCTTTTTAACAATCCTTTAAATTAAATTATTTTTACGGACACACAAGCGTGCGCAAATGTCGTGGATAAATTGTTTTATTCAAAATGTTTTATTTACGAGGTCATTCACACGTTCTAAATTTAATCCAGACGGATTAATTTAAACATTTTAGGATTTTATTGCTTGTATTTTAATGAGCAATTCGTAATGGCAATGCCCTTACGAGACTCCTTAAACATCAGGAATAAAAAATATAAATGCATGCTATAAAATTATCGAAATTATGTTTTATCTAATCATTTCAATATTTCATGGTCAATTTTAGACCGACATTCATTTATAAAATGTTGGTGCTATAAAATATTTTTTCTTATTACTGACATTTATGTCTACGTATAATTTTTTACTTTACGTTGAAAAACTACATGATTTGTAATTATCTTAAATTCCTATATAAGGCTAGGGGGCCTTATTTCGTCTACGGGGGCATATATAATTACGGCCGTTCTAATCGAGGGACAGTTTTAATAGTAGTATAGATAAAACAGTCAAGAATCCTCTATTTACCTATTCGGTTATTAAAGCTGTCCTTAAATTAGAACGTCTGTAGTTCCATAAAGACGAATTTACTCCTGTAGACAGAATAAGGCCTCCCGAGCTTACATATTAAATACTTACATGCACTATTGTTATAATCCACAGTATTCTCCACTTGTATTCCCATGTTTCTTGACTAGGAAATCACTTCATCCTCTGTCTCGCTCGCACATGTAGCACGCTACATATGGCGCTCTTTCACTGATACTATCACCTTATCATTTCACATAATTAACAACACTTGGGATTCACTGTTTAACTTTACACTTCACTGCGTACCAATATACCATGACTTGGGACGATCACATTGGGTTTTCGACTACGAATAAACATATGAATTAGAAAATTTTACAAAAGCAAAAAAAAATATATAAGAAAAATTTATATGTTAACAAAATTATATCGAAATGAATGCGTACGAAATAATAATAATAATTTTTGGATTACTGGAAAATCTATTTTTTCAATTACCAAAAACAAATTACTTTTTAAAAACACAATGCGATCACCAACCACAGGTAACGGAATGCTAGCTGCTGAGCGCTGCGCAGGCGCACGCTCCCGGCTCGATCATCGTATCACTGCCCGCCTCGCTGCGAACAAAATGTTTTCATTAGTTCCTATATGCGGAATTTGGGAGACATTTTCTTGTTTGAAATTAGCCTGCCAGTGTCAATTGATCGACGCGTAAACATAACTGGACTGACTGGCTTTGTGATTGATCAGCACTGTTTGTAGATTTGTATGTTCACACAGTTTTAGTAATCGTATTTACTTAACGCAAAATGGAAAAGAAATTGGTTATTCATACATTGTTCGTGCATAGTGATAGGTTCATAATCACTCAATAAGCTCGATTTAAATTTGAATTCAATATGATGGCAATAAACACGCTGTTCAAAAACTGCATCAAAGCGAGCTAAGACTTTAATCTACAAATCTCTACATAGCACCGAATTGTCCTATACCCGCTATACTCAACCTGCGGTCCGCTGAGCTTTTGCAAATGGCCCACCTTACTACGAAAATATCATCAAAACTATAGACAAGTTGGGAAAAATCCCAAGGCCACTTAGCTATTTTCCTAAAAGAATAATCTATTCTTCTATACTATAATATTATAAAGCTGAAGAGTTTGTTTGTTTGTTTGAACGCGCTAATCTCAGGAACTACTGGACCGATTTTGAAAATTCTTTCACTAATAGGAAGCTACATTACTCCTGAGTGCTATAAGCTACTTTTTATCCCGGAAAACTTTTCCACGCGGGCGGAGCCGCGCGCAAAAGCTATCAGGAATAAAATCATTCAGCAATTTATTGTGAATCCTTATTACTAAAATTTTAATAACGTTTTTAGACACTTAAGTAGGTCAATAAACTTTCGTTGTAGCCCGAGACACCATAACCATGACCTCTTTGTGGCCCTTATGAAAAAAGTTTGAGTACGACTGGCTTATATTTATGAATAGATTTGGCCCGCGGTGCCGCTCGCATGGAAAAGTTTTTCCGGGATAAAAGTCCAGCTTTATATTTTCCCGGGATAAAAAGTATAGCACACAGGGGTAATGTAGCTTCCTATTAGTGAAAGCATTTTTGAAATCGGTGCAGTAGTTCCAGACATTAACCCCTACAAACAATCTGACAAACTTCCTGTTTATAATATTAATATAGATAAAAGCGAAAGGTCACTCACTCTGAATCACGAAATCTCAGAAACTACAAGTGCTAGGAGTCTCAAATTTTGCATGGAGGATTCTTTTAGGTCGCAGGTGCTCATGAAGACGGGATTTTGCGATATTCAACCTCTAAGGGGGTAAAAAGGGGTGGCAAATTTTGCTAAAAAACTACCGAACGGTTTTCGATGAAATTTGGTATGGAGATAGTTCGAGACCCTGGAAAGGTTTTAAACTACTTTTGACCCGGGAGAATGTATAGCAGGACTTATATCCAGGAAAAACTCTTTCGCGCGGGCGAAGCCGCGGGCAAAAGGTAGTATTAATATAGATATGACAATCCTATACTAAGATCCTAGTTCTCACGTAAAAACTACATTTTTTTATTTTTTTTATTGCATTGAATGACGAGACGAGCATGCCGTTCGCCTGATGGTAAGCGAAACGAAAACAGTAGCAACACCATTCAGCACCTTGAGTTACAAAGTACTGTGTGGCATCCCATTGCGCTCGTCATCCTGAGACGTAAGACGTTAAGTCTCATTATGTCCAGTAGTTACACTGGCTACAATGCCTTTCAAACCGAAACACAACAGTGCATGCACACTGCTGCTTGGCGGTAGACCGTAGAAATAAACATTGCGGTGGTACCCACCCAGACGGACTCTTACATAAGAGAGACCAGTAAACATAATACATAATATTTGTCCTCTATCTACACGGTACTAGGATACGCTTAATAAGATGTAGCAATAAAAGTCTCTAACAATTTGTGACGACATAAATATTTGATGTGTATTTCAAAGATCAGATAAATACATACTTGGCAGATGCGATACACTATTATTAGTGAACGAATTACATAAGTTTTATGAACATAAAATAGTAAATATACCAGACTAGGTGTTGCTCGCGGCCTCGCCTGCGTGAAAGCTTTGTCACGGTACAAAAGTCCGTAAAATACTGTACCACGCCTGTGCCTATCTATTTGAAAAATCACACTACAACTGCTATTATTTCTTGGGAGCACATTACCGGGATAAAAAGTAGACTATGTGTTAATTCAGGGCATGATCTATCCGTGTGCTAAATTTCATTGAAATCCGTTCAGTAGTTTGTGAGTTTATTCATTACAAACATACTTACATACAAATCTTTCCTCTTTATAATGTTAGTATAGATTATAGACGATATGCTGTCCTATAGCATTATAAACAATTCTATTAATCTACTTCCAACTAATTTAAATTTCCTACTTCTTCCTATCTTTCCATTTTATTAATTTCCTTGCGGGTTATGACTAATTAGTACTTCCAGAAAGTCGCCGAGCTTCACCGCTTCATGTATAGAATAAACTCATAATATTACATATATACATCATACACACTCACGCCCTTTTATTCCCGAAGGGGTAGGCAAATATGGCGATAGGCTCGCCCCCTATAACATCATGGGACGTAATACGCACTGCGATAAGCGGGTGCATTTCTAGCGCCTCTGCTACCCCTTCGGGGATAAAATGCGTGATTGTGACTCATAATATTATAAATGGGAAAATTTCTAAAGTTGTTTAGTTGTTTGTTACAACTAAACCCACAAACTTCAGATTTTTTTTATGATATAGGGGGCAAACGAGCATACTGTTCACCTGATGGTAAGTGATCACCGCCGTCCATAAACATCTGCAATACCAGGGGGCAAAGAGATGCGTTGCCGGCCTTTTAGGATGGATTCAAATGAAATATATGCTAATAGACCATGTCCTAAATTAGCACACAGCCTACTTTTTGTTAGAAAAGTTTCATGGTTTTTTGATTCCGTAAATAAACTATTAACATGGGCAGACCCGCGAGCTAAAGCCTGTGATAAATATTTCGTACGCCTCATCAGCATCAAGGCCAAGACACAGTAAAATAGCATAGATTTAAGTAATGCATATATCATAGTTTTGATAGATTACAATAAAGTGCCAAATACGCTTAAGGTTAGATCCCTATTGGATAGCGAAGGGTCACTAGAGTATGGTGAAAACCCAACGAATAAATATAGAAGCTCTTTGTGAATATTCGCGATAGGTCTTGAGCTGGCCCACAAAGGTAAACTCTGATACTTTAAAAGAACTTTAAAAAATAACACTGGAGTCACGAGCAAAAATATATTTATTGATATTGAAATTAAACTACTATGACGGATTTTATCGCGGTTTTTTATTTTATTTTTCGTTTAGTGGTCATTGGGCGGCCCACCCCGTGACCACAAAATGCTGCAAAGCCATCGAAACGTCGCGTCGGGAGCAAAATAAAATAAAAAACTGCGATAAAATCCGTTAATCCTACTAATATTATAAACGCGAAAGTTTGTAAGTATGGATGTATGGATGTCTGGATATCTGGATGTATGGATGTTTGTTACTCTTTCACGCAAAAACTACTGAACGGATTTCGATGAAATTTGGCACGCGGGTAGATTATGTCTTGGATTAACACAAAGGCTACTTTTTATCCCGGGAACTTATTCACGCGGGCGGAGCCGCGGGCAAAAGCTCGTAATAATATAATAATAAAGCGGTTTAATTCCATAACCCTTGATTTTTACATTTCAAATGTTGTTAGTAATTAATAGATTTGTGTAATATCTAGTGTTAGTTGGAGTTAAAAATAAAAAGTTATAAAATTTAGTTCTATTTCTTAAAGGATATGGACCCCATTTTGGGTATAGGCCTCCCCCAACCTTTTCCACCTTTCTCTGTCTCTGCTCTGGGCGATCCAATCTCTCCCCATAAAATCCGTTATAGTAGTTTAATTTCAATGTCTAACATTCGCGTAAACGTATGGAATCATTATAATATATGTATATTGATTTTGCAACAACCAATTATTTATCTAATATCGTCTGCAACCAACCCTTTCCTACCCTCTACTGAAGTCAGAAAAAAATTACCGCCTATTTCGAACCATCTTACTCAGAACGAATAGTTATATAATCGGAAATTTCAATTCAAAAAAGATTCATCATTTCCAAAAGTATTTTCCGCGTATAAAAACGTTTTATTAACGCATTTGCAATAAATAAAGCCCACTCATAAGCACTGTCTGCGTTGCACAATAAAATATAATATAGTTGTCAACGTATGTAACGGCACGTAATGTTTCACAAATAATAAAATATTCGTCTGTTTACGTCTTTATTCTATGAGGCGCGACATGTTACTTATGTATTCTATAAAATTCTTTTCTGAATATGTTTAAAAATATATATATTATATACTCTAAATATTACAATTGGAGGCTCTACAGATTTTCAAAGAAACTCATATTTTATTTGACCTAATAAATTCTTATAGACATAAACACATTATTAGCAAAAAGACAAAACATGCTAAGTCTAATATAAAAAATACAACAGAAATTATCACAGCATATTAAAAAAATAAAATCTATTCTAAATTCAAAATAAAATAATCCAAGCGCATTAATTTTATATGCGACTAATCCCACCAGACAGTTATTCATAACACGTGACGTCACGCCATGAGTACGACGGCCGAATTAACTCGCGCTGCGTAGAACCCATCTTGATAATGTGGCCACATTACCACATGGCCGTCTGTGTAGCCACGATAACTCGAAATATCCAATACCATTACCGCAAATCTGACGGTGTAATAAAAATGATTTGACTATGGACGCTATCCTGTTGCCAATTGTACAGATTTTTACTTTTAAAGTGCTGTGATTTAGATGTTATTTTGAATCGCCAAACTGGTCACTACATTGTAGTAAATCATTTTGACTATAGATGTGAAGTATGCGTGGCCAAGACATGCCCCAACCTTTATTTCTACAACACGAATGGTTGTAAGTTTCAGTTGGACTACAGTCGACAGTCGCATAGAAAAACAGTTTCGTCAATTACAATTTCGTGTTTCGTAGCCAAAACATGGAATTTCCCAACCCTTTCATGTCCAAGTCATGGATGAAGCCTTCAGCATTTTGAGTGTTTTAAAATATGGACTATTATAATAATTTACCACCAGCCTTTCATTACTCCTATTTAACAAATAATCGTTGTGCTTCTGTTTTAAATTTTACGAAATGCCAACAGACATTTTATGTTTGTTCACTTACATTCAATTTAAAGAAAACTTAGCGATTGCGTGCAATGATAATCATCTGTTTCTTATTTTAAAAAAGGAGCTAAGAACCTTTATTTATTTATATTTGTATTTACCACGTTTTCCAACAAGACGTATTATTTGTAACATTCAATACTAAGAATATAATTCAATTAATTCACACAGACGGCATTAAAGAATAAAACCCTTAATTTATAATAAATTACCTACATTAAACTGATGAATGAACCGTTGAAGTGGAACGAACAAATGAATGAACTGACTGAATGAAGTAAAGATTGTATGGAGGTCGGATACAGTCTGTTTAACGTCAGGCAATATCCTTAACATTCTTGTTATAAATTGGATTAATATTTAATGAAAGAAAATTAATCTGCTAATACTACAAAGTAGATTCTGAAAAATATATATTTTAGCAAAAAAAATACCAGAAATCTTTTCTTTGATTTTTGCTTTGCAATGCAATGCAATCAGCCCTGTATTATATACTGCCCACTGGTCAGCACGGGCCTCCTCTACTACTGAGAGGGTTTTAGGCCTTAGTCCACCACGCTGGCCTAATGCGGGTTGGCGGACTTCACATACCTTCGAAATTCAGAGAACTTCCCAGGTATGCTGGTTTCCTCACGATGTTTTCCTTCACCGTTAAAGCGAACGATAATTAATAAACAATACACACGTAACTACGATAAGTCAGATGTGTGTGCCTTGGGTTTGAACCTCCGGACATTGTCTCGGCAGACCGTTCCATTCCCAACTAGGCTATCGTCCACTTTTATTTTTGCTTTAATGTAATAAAATTTCCAAAAATAATAAAATAATAGTTTTGCATTAGGAATAAAAGTCGTGCTTTTACCAACACTTCATGAAGGAATTTTGGCGACATCTCCTAACACATGAGCACTGTTAGTTCATTTGAACACATAAATAATAATTATAGCGATATTAAATACAATGCCAACATCAATCTGCAATATAAATTGAAATATTACTAATTAATTTAAAAAAGCAGTAAAATAAGAGCATTAGACGCGACGACAATTCTAATTACCCGCTTAAAATCTGATAACAGTCTGTTTATGTTAAATGTTTTCATCGAAATTCAATTAAAGGAACAAAAGTATGCAGCCATGCCCAAGAATGAATAAAAAGGTTTTAAAGTGACGTTCGTTTTTTTAACATTATATTTATTAATGTAAAGATGTCCGCTTTTTGTATGGGTGCTGGGCCCAAAAATCAAACCAGGATCAAACTTTATGGATATTAAAGGGACAAAAATTTGGATCTTGGATCCATTAAAACATTTTTAGACTCCTCCATGTATAACTAACTTTTTTAAAAACGTTCATTTTAAGTGCCGTTTTATGCTAAAGAAAATCACATAAAACTCAAAATCGGAGGACTTTAAAATTATACGATTTAATCCAAAGGCCTAGTTTTTGGGAGTACTATCCAAATATGTAAGTATCTTGGTTAGAATTTTAATCCCGTTTTTGGACATGCCCTTTGACTAGGCACTAGCCAGCATGGTCTTTGACCTTAGAAGGGTCCTTAATCTTTATGGATAAAATAAAATATACGAATGCCTCTTTCATATATTCCAATTTTAAATTCAAGGGCTAATATTTAATAACTATCAACTCACTTGTAAATGTAGGCGCAAAACTTGAAACCAGTAACAATACTTTCTGATATAAAGGTAATCTCCATATTCAGCCTAAACGTCATCATACGTCACAGCTGCTCAATGACAAGGTGTGAATATACAGTATCAAGGCGTTGCAGCGCGGTTGCGTTGACGCCCATGTGCCAGAGAATTTTGGCACGGTCCGCTATCACCGACGAAAATAATTTTTTTTACGCTCACCTATCGATACGCGGTGACGGTAAGAAACGTCGCGCGTCTTGTGTCGTGTCAGCGGGTATCATATTTTTTGTTCCTGTTGAGATTCTCATGACTTTTGTATTTGATTTCGCTTACTGCACGATATACCTACTAGGGATTGTTTGAAATGAGAAGTGAGTTTACTAGTATACCACTGTTGTTTTATTCGAGGAATGAGAACGTATCTCATAAGAAACTAACGTGCTATCGTACCGCTAAGAAAAAGACAATACAACATCATCCGAAAGTCAATACAACGCGAAGATTGAATTTACCTTTCAAGTTCACTGGATTTTATGGTATAGGCAAGACCTATGCACTTAAAAGAGGACGAGATAGCCTAGATAGACTTTTTAGGAATGGAACGGTCTGCCGATACAATGTCCGGCAACCTCTGACTTTTCGAAGTTACGTGTGTATTTTTTATCAATTATCGTTCGCTTTAACGGTGAAGGAAAACATCGTGAGGGAACCTACATACCTAAGAATTCTCCATAAGAATTTCGAGGGTATGCGAAGTCTGCCAACCCGCGTGGTGGACAAAGGCCTCCCCCCCCCAGTAGTAGAGAAGGCCCGTATTCAGCAGTGGGTAGTATATTATACAGGGCTGATTGCAGTGCATACATCTAGACCAATCAATATCAAGACAAAGCAAACATATTGTTATTTCCCGGTTTTTTCATAGTTAATCCCAAACGAGCATGAAGGTCATCGCGGCCTATAAACCTCCACAATATCAAAGGAATCATTCAAGTCTTGCCGGTCTTAAATCTGGAAATGGAGTTTCTGAAGGTCCTTAAAGCGTAATAGTCTAGAGAAAAGTCATTGATGAATATTATTCATCCAAAAAGATTAACATCCAAATATAGCCCACTGTTATTATGTTACTAAAATAACTAGCTGGTAGGTTATTCGTATGCGGAAGTATGTTTAATTTTGCCGCCAAGCAGTGTGCATGCACTGTTGTGTTCCGGTTTGAAGGACATTGTAGCCAAGTCATTGGGCATTATGAAACTAAACATTAGTGGGCTTAGAATGTGGCAAAAAAATGCAACTTGTAAGTCCATGTCGTTTAATTTTGATGTTCGTGATTGATCGAGAGACCAATACGTCAGTCACGTGTTAGTCTCTCAACCAATCTCAATAAAACGAAACGGAGTCGTGTCGTTTTTTTGACACATGCGAAGCCCACTGGTTGTATTGCTTCTTTATATGGCCGACTAGTTTTCTAGCGGCTCCGCCGCGTGAATGAGTTTTCCCGGGATAAAAGTCCTGCTTTATATTTCCCCGGGATAAAAGTATCCATTGTGTTAATCCAGGACATAATCCACCCGTGTGCCAAATTTCATGGAAATCCGTTCAGTAGTTTTTGCGTGAAAGAGTTACAAACATCCATACATCCATACTTACAAACTTTCGTGTTTATAATATTAGTAGGATTATGACGTTAACCATCAGGAAAATACATTACTTGGCTTGTCATATAGTAGTAAAAAAATTATATACATTACAAGTTTTTATTGGTAGTAGTCTATGTAGAAACCTGAAAAGAAATGAAGACCACTGGGACTCATTGATGTATTCCAGACTTTCACGAATCATAAACAACACAAACGTCGCCAATTATTATGTTGTCTTTGATAAAATATACTTTTCATCTCTATTTTTAATAGCGTTTTAAAAATTATAATAAAGCCATTAAAAGCGTGTCGAACGCGAAAACAAGCGTTTCTTGGGATTTATTTAGGTCTACTATATCTCTCGCTTTGATGTGACAAATTCAATTTTGTTAGGATTTCGAGAAATTGCGATAATGAACTGTAAATCTTAACATAGTAAGGGCTGTTTTAGATTATATCACATATATGACATGCAGTCACCTGGCTATCCCCAAGAGGTGTAAAAAAGATGCTAGACTGTATTTAGATTACTTACACATCCATCCTATAGGTACTGTTGTAACGGTTATCATATAATAACTAAAAATAAAGTAAGTATTTAATCAAAGGGCATGTCCAAAAACGGGCCTAAAATTCTAACCAAGAAAGTTTATATTATATATTTGGATAGAACTCTTAAAAACTAGCCTTTTACAATAAATCGTTTAATTTTAAAGACCTCCGATTTTGAAATTTTTTCGTAATTTTATTTTGGTTAAAAACGATACTTAATATGAACGTATTAAAAAAAGTAAGTTATAAATGGAGGGTCTAAAAATATTTTTCAACCAATTATCCAAGATCCATATTTTGCCCCTTTAATATCCCAAAAGTTTGAGCCTGGTTAGATTATGAGGCCCAGCACCCATACAGAAAGCGGATATTTATAACCTTTACTAAAATAATACTTGTTTGAACGTCTACATGTAAAATCGAATGCCAACAATGAAAAAAGCTAAAACCATTAGACAAGGTATCCACCATACCAGCCCTATATTATATACTGCCCACTGCTGAGCACGGGCCTCCTCTTCAACTGACAGGGTTTAGGCCTTTGTCCACCACGCTGGCCTAGAATTTCGTTGTCAACAACAATATTTAGTGCGGGTTGGCAGACTTCACATACCTTCGAAATTCCTATAGAGAACTTCTCAGATCTGCAGGTTTCCTCACGATGTTTAACTTCACCGTTAAAGCGAGTGATAATTCACAAAGAATACACACATAACTTTTTTTAGAAAAGTCAGAGGTGCGTGCGCTTGGGTTTTGTACCTGCGGAGATTCGTCTCGGCAGTCCGTTCCACTCCCAACTAGGCTATCGCCGCTGCTTACACGGCACGACAAGGCAAACTTAGAAAGCAGGCAGATTTTTGTTAATTAAATAACGGGTTAAAATATGTAGGAATATTTAATGTTTTCTTAGGTTTATGGGAACGTTAGACATCGAAATAAAACTAGCTTCTGGATATTAATTTTTAATTAAAAAAAAATATCTAATATCGCAGTAAAATCCGAATACTAGTTTTATTTCGACAAAGGAAAATTTATCTAGCAATATTGACAATGAGACTGGCTATGGAAAATAATCGAATGCCGCGAGCCAATGTAAATAAAACGGATTATAAAGTTGTAGTCACAATGTGACGCAAATTTTATAAATTACTGGCATCTACAAGAGCATTCACACAGCCCTAAAAAAAATCGGTATTAAAGATCCATTTTATATTTCCCGGGATAAAAGTAGCCTATATCGTTCCCAGGATCTGAAACTATCTCCATACAAAATTTTATCAAAATCGGTCAGTAGATCAGCCGTGAAAACGTTACAGACAGACAGTTACTACAGAGACAGAGAGTTACTTTCGCATTTCTATACTTTTATACTAATATAATATTATAAAGAGGAAAAAAAATATATGTATTTGATAAATTCAAAAACTACTGGACCGATTTAAATAAATCTTTCACCCATATACCTAAAGCATCATTATCAGCGAGTAACATAGGCTACTTTTAATACCGGGAAAATATAAAGAGGGACTTTTATCCCGGAAAACTTTTCCATGCGGGCGGAGCCGTAGGCAAAAGCTAATATAATATAAGTATGGATTCGTGAAATCAAGATCGTCTCTTGGAGTCATTAGTGATTAACACGGCTTGTGTTAATTCTTAGAGAATAATAATTACAAGGCTTCCTTTCTTAAAGATCATTATAATACTTACAAGAAACAAGAAACAAGAAACAAACATTTATTTGCATAGAATACAGGTGGTACCAGATTTAACAGTGGTGCATAGTTCAAGCTATACTCTGCCTGCTTTAGGCATGCAAATATTTATAATTATATAAAACAAAATAATATATTTTTTTTTTAACAAAATGTCACTCTATATTATTATTATTTAGTATATTTATTACATTCTTAATTATATTATATTAAATTTTACAAATAATCAACTTCATTATTTTTGTATTTCATGAACTCTTCTATCAATATAATAATACTTACAAATATAATACAAACTTAATATATACAATTATAATACTTTTAAAGTGAGCTTTATATTTTATGCGGTCATGGACATAGATTAATCTTAAAAGAATCCTTCCTCTGATTCGTATTTCTCTTCACAAATCTACAGCATCTCCATTGTTTTGGTAGTTTTGTTATTTATGCTAAAATTATTTACTAGAATATAAGTTGCCAGAGGTTCCTTTATACTTTATAGGCATCTGTTGCGTTCTGCAGGAGTAGGTACGGAAGCACCTATGCTTACGTTTCTCAAACGAGCTGATGCGCTTCAAATGCAACTAAATCACGGAGTAAACGTGACCTGTGTATTTTACATAAAAATATACACACGAATAATTCTCAGCATCCGTATGAAAAACACACGACTTCAACGCGTTAAAACATCATGTGCATAATACTTAGGGCTTGAAAACATTACCTTTTTAGCGCAGTCCGGTAAAAACGATTTGTCACAAGTCGCACACTAGGCGCCGAGAAGTGTTGCCAAGCTTACATATTCTTGGAGCGTATTGGACATCGATCATTTGAATCTGTCGCCCCTTTCCGAGATTGTAACCTCGCGTGATCCGAGCGAGGAGTGGCGCCAAATCCGCATTTTATTGGCACATTTAGCTATATCTTAGAAGCGGTGTAGCCAACTAGTTTTGATTCTAATGTTGGAAAGAATAGGGTTGGCGGTATCCTGGTACAGTAGGACCAGTTCTGGTGGTAAGTTCCCATTCTGTTGTGCTTCCTCAACTTTAGCTTGAGTTCAGCGTAATATATCTTTGTAGCAAGGCTTGTACCTAGTTGTCATAACTGTATCACTAACACTTACACTGCTATGAAAGGAAAATTATTGGATACTCCACAGTCCACACAAAGTTATGCCCTCGAAATCTTAATTATAGAAATTACCTATGCATAACCTCTAAAACACATTCGTTATTGTTTTAAGTAATTCTTTGAACCCTTAAATTCATAAAATAATTAGAAAAACAAAATTAAAATCTATAATCAGTTTAATTTGGTCAACAAACTATCACCCGAAGTGTCAGTTTTTCATAATAGCAGCAATTTCCCAACGTCGGAGTGATCTATCCTGGGAAACATCACTCGAGCGTAGTTAATGCACGATATGTTCGCTTCTGGACAGTAGCAAATTAGAGTGATGTATTGAGCACCGCCCACAACTCCGATGACGTTGGGCACTGGGTACACTAATACTGTATATATCAATACCTATATTTGATATAGAAAATTAATCTTCAACATAATATGAAACTTTTTTAATTTTGAAAGAAACTTTAGTATTATAAAATATACGTACCGAATTGCTAAGCTCACGTGTATTGTCGTTAAACAAAAACATTAAACAGTATAGTTATAGACCGGACATCGGGACCGAATTTTCGTCCAAAAGTTATTACCAATCTGTAATAAGTCGTTGTCTTATCTGACATGTCGGAGTAACAAGACGTCTCGGTATGTTTACATTTTGTAAAGAAAACAATATTTTGGAAGGAAATATGCTAAAATACGGATTACGACCATGTCAAAGTATGATGTAATGAATTTTACATATAGGTATTTTGTTATTTCAAGTTGATTAGAATTACTGACGAACAGGCTCAAAATTTGTGTATGACAATTTTCCCAACGTCCGCTCTATATTATCTTAGAGCTCTTTGTCGTTAAATATCAAAATTATTCAAATAAGCATAACCTTAGTCATACCACAAAACACAGATCACCACCACGTGGTACGTAATCATACTGTTATGTTACCGCATTGTTTCTAGCCGTAGCTTCCGCGTTGCTACGTCGGCTACGAAAAGTCTCTCACGTAGGCTATCTACATTGCCCACGACTTTCAAGTATAGAATAAACTAGACCTCATGAAGCTATATTTCGTAAAAATTCAATAAGATTTTATTTCTAGGTACTGCCATATTATTTGCATATTTTTTTATAATTAATAAACTTTATAAACTTTTTTAATAAACAGAACGCAGACAATAAAAATGTAACCTATGCTTAGCTCTGCAAAGATTAAATTCTATATGGGGATTGAGTTCTAACTTCTATATTACTACTAGCTTAATTTTGCTTCTCTGCCACCAAGCATGCCACTGTCAGATATTCCGATTTTAAAGGCATTAAAGCTGGCTTAATACTAAATATTACGAAACACAACTTCTTATTTATTTTCTTTATTTTCTATCTAGGTGACGAATAAAATGCAAGTATAGTATGGCAATTGAAATTTCTAAATGCTACTGCTATGGACAATAGTGTCACGAACCATCACGCCCTAAGCTAAGCACGCTAGTTGAGCGTGCTCGTCTCGTCATTCATTTTTACAAAAATCACCGACTTCCACCATTAACGTGTAATTCTTCAATTCGTGCAGTGTTTAATTTTCACATTTATCTAGTCTGTCTAAACACTCAGCATACGTACGTCTCAGAAATAACCTTCAACGTCCATTCATCTCATCTATTTGTAATCGCATTGAATCTTAATTAAATTTATTTTATATTCCTTGAGAACATATTATTTAAAAACTGTTTCATTTATTATTTACAATAAAAACTATATCGAACATAATGGGATGTGTGGTATTTCTGCTTTTTTAATAATGTTGAACATGTAAATTATATTGTGCAACTGCGTTTTGGTATATTGGGAACATTATTAGCTGTGAATTAGGTTCTGGATTTGATTCCCTTATTTGATTCTCCTTACGCAGGGTGTTCAAACAATTCAATTCGTCTTAGTATAGTATCCCCGTGGGGTTAAAGTAAGGTCGTAAAACTAGAACTGCCTCGGTGGCGTAGTTGTATTACGGTACGACTGCAATGCTGAGGTCTCGGGTTCGATCCCGGGTCGGGCAAAGTAATATTGGGTTTTTCTATTCAGTATCAGCCCGGAGTCTGGAATTTGTGCCCGATATGGCGATAGGCTCGCCCCCTATCACATCATGGGACGGAATAAAAATGGCGAAAAGTGGGTGCATTAGTTGCGCCTCTGCCTACCCCTACCTCCATAAAACTAGGGCAAATTTTGTATTCGAAAGTGTATTGCATCGACACCAAATTCAAGTGATATACGAATGGGTGCTCATAACCTAGAGTTTACTTAGTATTTCTTAATTCACCTTGTAATTTATTTGTATGTTATAGAAGTATTAAATGCTTTTTGAAGTATTAAATTTAGCTCAATACTGTTTGTGTTTTATTTCACAATCGCAAATTAAAGTCATGTCAACAAAATTAAGTCGGAGTACAATATATCACATTCTATGATTCATTTTTCGGCAGCGATGCTATGGTCACAGTGCAAGCAAGCAGCGATGATGATTCGTATTTCATAAGAGTATTTACAAACCGAGACATACTTACGTCGTGCTTGGTACAATGCGATTCAAATAAGAATAGGAACGTCAATGACCTTTATGATGCCTTTATGTGTCAAATGTCACTTGAAAAGTACAAAATTTGCACCGAATACTTATTAGCATATAAATAACGGTTTATTTTATTTTGTCTAGTTGACTCTAACATCAAATTAAAATAAACACGTTATTGCTAAATTAGCTTAATATAATAATTAATTATTTAGACGTCACAATATGGCGCAAAGTCAATCCTATTCTTATTCAAATTCAAATTCAAATCATTTATTAAGTAATTAGGCCCCTAAGGGCACTTTTACACGTCATTTTTACAATGTTTTTCATCGTCTAAAAGATTCTACCAGTGCTTCGGAAAATCCCACTGACCTGAGAAGAAGCACCAAGAAACTCAGCGTAGGTCTTTTATTGTTATATATTTCTTTTTATATATATATATATGTTACACATTGTAAGTAACGATATAAATTCAATTTCAAAGATGGATATTAAATGCGAAAATTAACGGAGAGTACCTAAGTCAAATAACCAGCTACATGTTTAATTTTAAGTAAAAAATAGAGTCAACCATCAAACAGAGCAGACCAGTCCACGCAAGCAGCACCCGTTCACGAATATTACGCATGTGCCAGCCATCGGCCTCCTCAATATATATTTGAATCGCAATGTACGACATAGACAAAAGGGTCATATCTACTCAGATTTAAAGCTGTCGATCACAAGAGATCTGTTATTACATGATTAAGATCATCAAAATTTAGGAAAATAACTACTAAAATCTTAGTAAATATAGATTATAGACTACTAGGTGTCGCTCGCGGATTCGCCCACGTGAAAAGTCTTTCCCGCTACAAAACTAAAAGTAAAAGTAAACTAAAACACAATACGACACCACCGCTATTTGCTTAAAGAATGATATAAAATATGTCCATTATTTCCTATGGGAGTAAATTACCGGAATGAAAATTACTCTATGTGTTAATTCAGGACATGACCTACCTGAGTGCCAAATTTCGTCCAAATCCGTTTAGTTGTTTCTGCGTATACTTCTAACAAACATCCTAACATTTTTACTATTTTTCGCATTTATAATATTAGTAAGATCCTTCTGCCCTCAAATGACGAATATAATTTACAGATGCTCTCAGTGTAGTAGTCATCATGATTACATAATACATACAAGTACATAATATATTATGTGGGATGTACAGAATAGTATGTATTCCGAGTTCCGACACACGTCAGGAGTTACCGCGTGGGATTTTTCTCTTGATAAATCTGCCCAAGCTAGTCGTTTTGATAACACAATGAAGACATTATCAAACAAAAAAGTGAACAATATACTAACATTACCTAGCGGAGTTACCCGAGTCTCAAAATTGTGTGTCTGCAGCATTTATAATAAACTAAAATAAAATAATCTTACTATTTTCCCCATGAATACTCTGGCATTATAAGTGTTCAATTCACTTTTAAGCATTTAACATCAAGCGACTCGCTTCGGCGTTTAACGACTTTGGACTATAAAAACAAACTTACCGCCACGGGATTTACTATAAATATGGTAACCGTTTGAATCCGAGCTATAGCTATTTTTGATGCGTCTCGGAACACATTTATCTTATAATTTAAAAGTAGGTTAGATGCGAGACAATTTCCGGAATCAATCAAATTATCGTAAATAAACTAAATAAATAAAAATCTAAAATATATATGTTAGTACTTTTGTCATTCTGTCATTTTCATTTGAGTTTTTAATTTCACGACTTTCACGTAATATTAATTTGATTTAAGAGAAGTTTGTCATCTTTATCTCGTCACGGATGCTTATCGCGACAGAGTTCATATTTTAAACGCTGAATCATATTAATATCCGTGGAATTCAACCGTGGAGGATGTTTGTAATATTTTACCGTGCCTGTCCCCATTTCAATGAATGTTTTGACTCTATTGTTGCGAATAAAACGGTTACACGTTACGCCAATTAGTTATTTTAAAAATAGTTTTTTCTCATTTATTTTTAGTATGTATTAACGGAATTTAAAACTGGACGGATCAAAAATACTAGCATGAATGTTTATAGACGGCGCTATTTACTTACCCAGTTCGCTAGCTTGTCAACTATGACCTACTTAAACAACTATCAAGTTTTTTTTTTATGTCATTGAATGGCGAGCCGAGCATGCCGTTCGCCTGATGGTAAGCGATACGACCACCCATAAACAGTAGCAGAACCATCCAGCACCTTGACTTACAAAGTACTGTGTGGCATTCCACTGCGCTCGTCATCCTGAGACATAAGATGTTAAGTCTCACTATGTTCTGTACTTACACTGGCTACAATGTCCTTCAAACCGAAACACAACAGTGCATGGACACTGCTGCTTGGCGGTAGAAATAGACATTACGGTGGTACCCACCCAGACGGACTCTTACATATGAGAGACCTACCACCAGTAAGATGCTTTTGTGATTTTATTACGATTTGACGCTAATCCGGATTTAAGTTTATGTAAAGCCACATTCCAGTAAAGTCTTTTTGAAGCATAAAAAACACGTTTAAAGAATGCATGCAATTGAATTCCGAATAGCAAATACAAAAATAAAAACAAAACAAACCCCCACTAAGCAATTTAATAAACCGCGGAAGCTCCGAGTTGGCTCATACTCGCTCCCATCCATGCCAACAATTAAACACTGTGGGCGGAAAAACATTGTAACATGAGTCAGTGATGTTTAGAAACAATCGCTCGCAGTGTGACCGCGACCTAAGCTTGTATTTAGTCACAGCGCGGCACCGTAAGCGTTTCGTGTGTATCACGCCTTATTTTCGTAACCAGACTTCGTGTCATAGGAATCATTTGTGTGTAATATCTGTTTGATAGGTAAAGCAGCTGAGTATTTTCTCGTGATTCCTGTTGTTTTTGGTATAATAAAATGCATGGGCGGCCGCCTCGACCAGTCTACCCAAGTGGTAGTATTCTGTGGCATACGGCATTATGGATGAGATTCCCACAGGCCTAATAAATCCCGAAGTAATCCGAGTGTATAACGGGCGGGGTTGATAAGTTACTTAGATACTGGTGGTAGGTCTGTCATTATGTAAGAGGCCGTCTGGGTGGGTACCACCGCAATGTCTATTTCTACCGCCAAGCAACAGTGTGCATGCACTGTTGTGTTTCGGTTTGAAGGACATTGTAGCCAGTATAACTACTGGACATAATGAGACTTAACATCTTATGTCTCAGGATGACGAGCGCAGTGGAATGCCACACAGTACTTTGTAAGTCTATGTGCTGGATGGTGTTGCTACTGTTTATGGGTGGTCGTATCGCTTACCATCAGGCGAACGGCATGCTCGTCTCGTCATTCAATGCAATAAAAAAAAAAAAAAAAAGATGACCTAGCTTCTCTTTTGATCATTGGCATAGTAAGTCACGTACATATTATATAAATAAGTTTACTTCTAAGTTCGACATATTGGACACAAACCAAACCCAAGCACCTTAATATGTACTCTCTATTTAAAAGACATATTGGCCTTTCTAGTTCCTAGAAATCAAACCCTGTACCTTATGCTCTTAGCCTATACTATGCACCAGTGGTAGCTATTATAATTACAACACTCGTACATGATGTCTCTATATATTCGACTGGATCGCATCTCTGGATCACCTCTGCGGTGAGTATGACAGCTATTTTAGTACTGTATCAGTTATATGACACAGACCAATCATAAATGCATCGTGTAACTAAAAGTGGGTGACAGTGGGAAATGATTCAAACTTTGTCACCTTACTATTTCAGACTCCAGGGGCAGTGAAAAAAATTGAGAACATATTGTTTCTTGGCGGCAAAAACACAGAACGACACTACACTGGTAATCTATAAAGAGGAAAAATTTGATGTTTTGTTTGTTTGTTTGTAATGGATAAACACAAAAAGCAATGAGAGGTGTCAAGGGACACCCGGATGGAACGAAGTTCCTTTCGATTAATTAGTGAAGGAATTGTAATAAAATTTTATTTATATAACAGAGTGTGTATATATATAAATATTTTCCTATTTCCGTTCCAATACATAAGTTTCTAGAGAAAAAAACAAATAAATACGTGTGGCACTCGGAGACTGCCGCGGTAAAGCTATTGCATAGCATTTTTATCACAAATTTTGATTGACTAAACACAAATTCGATCTTACGCTTACCACATAAAGTAGATTTTTAAACGCGAGCAAAGCACGTTTAGTCTTGTTATTGATAAATGTCAGTAGTAGTAAAGTAGAATAAATCAACAAAATTTGAAAAAAGAATGTTACGTTCAATTCTTTTGTACTCGTGCCGTGCCAACGCTGGGGAAATAGCTTCTACGCAATGTATTTAAGGTTCATATTAGATTAGTAAGAAATGGTTTTAATGACTTTAATAAATAAAATAAATAAAAATATACTCGTTTCAAGAATTATAGCTTCTACGCATTGTATTTAAGGTTCATATTAGTAAGATAATAGAAAAAAGTGTCGTGACAACTTTCCGTCCAGCCCCCTTTCACAACGCGCGATAAGGAACTTCGTTCCAAAAACTACTAGATCGATTTAAAAAATTGTTTCACCAATATAAAGCTATGTTATCAGCGAGTAACATAGGCTATTTTTCATCCCGGGAAAATATAATGTGGGACTTTTATCCTGGAAAAACTTTTCACGCAGGCGGATACGCGAGCAAAAGCTAGTCATTTGTAATTAAGGTGAATAATGGCACATATATTTTTTAACCCTTAAGCACAGTGTCAATGATATCTGTCACAAGTACCTACAACCATCACAACTGGTCAAAAAACAGGACTGGATGACAGATTCAATCTTGCAGCTAATGGAGAAACGGAGACTGTACAAGAGTATAAATCCAGAACGATATAAACAAGTTGACGACACCATCCGTAAAGAAATTACAAAGGCTAAAAACACCTATTACAGCGATAAATGCGCATACATGGAGAATCTCCTCCGCAAACATGACAGCTTCAATGCGCATAAACATATCAAGGAAATGGTGGGTCAAAGACGAAGACCACCTAATATTCTTACCGACGCAGGTGGAAATCTGATTATAGACCTCAATAGTAAAAAGAAACAATGGTGTGAGTACGTATCGGAGATGTTTTCTGATCTATCCAGGAATATCTTAATAACCACTGATAACGCTGGTTCTTCTATTTTAAAATCAGAGGTATTGTATGCCTTGAGATCAGCTAAATCGGGAAAAACTCCGGGACCGGATAACGTACCTATTGAAATAATTAAGCTATTGGAGGAAGACCAACTGGACATACTGACACAGTTCTTCAACAACATCTACGAGACTGGCATCCTTCCTGAGGACTGGCTGAAATCTACGTTCATCACTATACCCAAAAAGCAAAATGCTCGGAAATGCGGAGAGTACCGTATGATCAGTCTAATGAGCCATGTCTTAAAAGTGTTCCTAAACATCATACAGAACAGGATCAGACGGAAATGTGACGAACAAGTGGGAGACAGCCAGTTCGGATTTCGTTCCGGAGTCGGCACTCGAGAAGCTCTATTCGCCCTCAACGTCCTAGTGCAGAAATGCAGAGACATGCAAACCGACGTACTTCTATGCTTTATAGATTACGAAAAAGCATTCGATCGAGTTAAACATCAGCAACTCATGGGCCTTTTGAATGATATCGGTCTCGATGGTAAAGATGTAAGGATTATCCGAAATCTATATGAAAAACAAGTGGCTACAATAAGGGTTGATAAGGAAGACACCGATGAAATTCAGATTTGTCGTGGTGTTCGGCAGGGATGCATTATGTCTCCGTTGCTTTTCAATGTTTATTCTGAGGCTGTGATGTCTGAAGCTCTTGAAGATCTTGAAGCTGGAGTAAAAATCAACGGCACAGTCGTTAACAACCTGCGTTACGCAGACGATACTGTTCTCATCGCATCTTCAGAACGCGACTTGCAAGCAATCGTAGATAAAGTCAACGAGAGTAGCCAAAAAGCCGGTCTGGCGATAAACATCAGCAAGACGAAACTGATGATAGTCTCCAGAAACCCAGATTTAAATCCTAACATATCAATAGCTGGAAAACAACTAGAGCGAGTACGACAATTCAAATATCTCGGTGCCTGGGTAAATGAAACATGGGATTCAGACCAAGAAATTAAGACCCGGATAGAACTTGCCCGCACCTGTTTCAATAAAATGAGAAAAGTTCTGTGTTGTCGTCAATTGAACATAACGCTCAGAGTTAGGATACTTCTGTGCTACATCTGGCCTGTTGTTATGTACGGTTGCGAAGCGTGGACTTTAAAAGACGATACTTCGAGACGCTTAGAAGCATTTGAAATGTGGTGTTACCGTCGCATGTTGCGCATCAGTTGGACGCAAAAAGTAAGCAACGTTACCGTGCTCCAGAGTGTCAATATGCCCCGGAAAATGATGCAAACCATCAAACAGCGCAAGATAGGATATCTCGGCCACGTGCTTAGGCACGAAAGATATATGCTGCTGCAACTAATAATGATGGGCAAGGTAGAGGGGAAGAGACGCGCTGGACGAAGGAAAAAATCGTGGCTTAGAAACATCCGGGAGTGGACCGGTATCACCTCCGTTGAAAAACTATTCCGCCTAGCCAGTGACAAGGAGGAATACAAGAAGCTGACGGCCAACCTTCAACATTGAAGAGGCACTAGAAGAAGAAGAAGAAGAATATTTTTTAATCATGAAGCCTTTGCCCGGTTCATAAGAGCTTTAAGGCTGACAACGTCTCTGTGATGATTACTTTTTAACATTGTCGTCACTAAACGATTTCAAAGGAAAATACTAGCAAAAATATAGGTAAAACCAGACAGGTTTACAGTCGCATGTATTTCGCAGCGTGCGTTTTCATGACCTAATACATTTCACGTTAAAACAACAGACAAGGCATAAAATTCAAAATGGCGATGTGCAAAAATGTTCGCGCAACCATCATTGGATAATAAACAAGGAAGATTTAAACATCTCTTTGTGCTGTGCATCTGGTGTCGTAAACGCGGCTGACGTCCGCGCGCTTCCGGATCTGACGTCACGGGCGTGACGTCGCTGCGCTGGCGTCCCGGATTGCGAAGTCTCCACCTATACTAGTTTGTGGCGATTTGTACGCTAATATTCCACTTTTAAAAATAGATGGAGGTTATTTAATACATAGAATAATTGTAGATTTATACTGTGGTTAAAAGCGACGTTGCCGGTAGTTTCGAAAATCAATTTTAAGTGATTTGCTATTTTTTTTTGCATAAATGATAAGATTGATTATAAAATTTCTTCGCTTACTGCGGGACTTGCTGCGTCTTGTTACAGGAATTAACATTATCCGGTGAGAGAACTCAGACATGTACCTACTGTACTATCAGCGGACCATTAGGTACTTTCAGTGTAACAAAGGAAGAATATGTAGCATCTTATATCTATATATTAAAATTTGGCGGCCTATGCCTATTTTTATTTTACTAGTACGTAATACCTTATAAACTGTAAACAATCTTCAGTCAACATACAATTATTTTATTTTTATATCATTTAAATGTCGAGACGAGCGTGCCGCTCGCCTGATAGTAAGCGATACGATCGCCTATGAACAGTAGCAACACTGCACAGAACTCTGGATTACAAATTACTGCGTGGTACTCCACTGCGCTCGTCACCCTGAGACATAGGATGTTAAGTCTCATAATTCCCAGTAATTACGCTGGCTACAATATCCTTCAAACCGAAACACAACAGTGCATGCACACTGCTGCTTGGCGGTAGAAATAGACATTGTGGTGGTACCTACCCAGACGACCCCTCGCATACGAGATACCCCCATCAGTAAAACATTAAATATACTTTTTTAACAAATTCTCCTACATAATATTTGTATCGACGTCTTGCACCTGCATTACACCCACATTTCCACATGTTTTCAGCAAAGCTTCCGCATAACCGCGCGTTAAGTAAACATTTTTAAATATAATCATTTATTTTCAGTTCATTAACGAACGAAAATATATGTGTGATGCAAACGTGACAGCGTAACCGGTTATTGCAGAACTTTTGGTTATTTTTAACTTGTTTTTGAATACAGCTTTAATTCTTGCAAGGTTTCCGGATATTTTTTGATTTATATTATGTCGTACTCAAAAAATCCTACTAGGTGATTCGCTTCGATGAGTGTAGAGAAAAATATGAGTGTAAAAAACAATGTAGCGAAGATATGTAATGTAATAATTAGGTATATGTGATTGAGAACGTTAAATCTCTTGAAAGTCAGCAGAATAATACTTGGTCTATAGTACTCTCTTTTTTCTAATTTACTGATTTTTCTTATGCTATTTTTATCTTATTTTTAATAGAAGTATTGGTGGTGTAAATATGGGCAAAATTAAATCTATTATTTCTTTACTATACCGGTTGACTCCAGAACACAACTCGTCGGTACAGCCCACTATCAATATAAGATATCCAACACTCTCTCACCACATAATTCTATTTGAAATATAACTATCGTACGGTATCGTACAATTTCCAACGATCCACGTCATACTCCGCTAAAATACACAAACACTGATTCATATAACTAACGTTAATACACGGATTTGTAGACATCACTGATTTTAATAGGTTGGCATTGGTAGTAACAGTTAAATAGGAACTGAATTGCTAAACTCAACAGTTTCGTTCAGGAAACTATGAAATAAACTATTGATTGGGTCAGTAATTAAACTAAAGCTACTTTCAGAACAATTAGGATGTTTCATAAATACAAAGCATCACGCTTTTTTCCTTTTTAGGGGTAGGTAGGCGTGTAATATACCCATATTTTGCCAGCTATATTAGGTTTTATGTAGGGGACGGGCTATTGCCATTTACTGGGCACATTTCTAAACTCCAGGTTGATACTAAGTAAAAAATAAAACCATTATCACCTTGCCTAAATCGGGATTCGAATCAGTGTCCTAGACTAAAAAAAAATTGTGAGCCGTCACGGGACGCCTGGCAGATGTGAAACATCGAAATTATTTTGTAAAATAATATGCATAAAAGAACAGATTACGACACGGAGACTGCCGCGGTAAAGCTATTGCATAGCATTTTTTATCACAAATTTTGATTGACTAAACACAAATTCGATCTTACGCTTACCACATAAAGTAGATTTTTAAACGCGAGCAATGCACGTTTAGTCTTGTTATTGATAAATGTTAGAAATGCAATGGTCATCACAACCAAAGTAGAATAAATCAAAATTTGAAAAAAGAATGTTACGTTCGATTCTTTTCGACGGTTAACGGCCAAAACGTCGTAAGCGACATTTTTTACGAAATAGAGTTATATATACAGTTAGAATCGCCTTTTTTTTCTCCGTCGTTTGCTCTAAGTTTCATGACGCTACAAGATTTTTTTTGTCGCTTAAGCGGGCACAAATTTAGGGCAATACCATTAAATTTGTCGTCGTAAACGACGGACATATTTGTGTTTTTTTTATTATGGTAGTTGGACGAAAACAGTTCTTCAAAATTGACAGTTATGCTATTTAGGCTTTATGTAAAATATTGTTTCTTGCACGTTAACCTGTTTGGGCTGGAAACATTTTTTACAAATAAATAGATTACTCCAATTTTGCTTACATATTCTTGGTCTAAATTTCTGCTTAGGAGATTAGGTCTCATTCTTAGAAAAAAAAATTTTTCATTTAATACGTTTAGACCGAATTTTCAAGACTTTATTTGGCGTTTAGTCCTTTTTTTTCGAGTCCCTATGTCAATTATCGATGACGCTTAATATAAATCGCTCAAACAAACCTCACCTAACATATTGTCGCTTATCCTTTTTTTTTCCCCCGATAAATTTTAACAGAATGGTGGTTAGATAAAAAGGTAAAACGAAAATTAATAGTTAGCCCAATTCGAATAAATCTAATCGTGAAGAATTTGGCGATTGGCTTGTCCAACAAAAATGAAACTCTTTCACTCGTTTGAATCAAATGGGGTTATAGTTGAACAGCGAACATCCAGTGCTCACACGACTACGGCATAAGCACCACATGTGCGCGTGAGTCATTTTGGCACGCGGTCTTGTGTCTACGTAAACAGTTAAAAAGGTAAGTTCATAGTTTGTCTTATTGATAATAATTGTATGTAAGTATTGCCATTTATTTATTTAGATATAAATCACACATAATGTCAATATGAGTGGTTAAATGCGTTTACGCTATATTAGTTTTTGAATGCTTTATTTGTTAGGTAGCTTTGCTATGCTTTGATTTGGTTGTGATCATCATTATTTTAGCTAGAAAACGAAGTAAAAGTGTATGTATACTGTATCTTTAGAACAGGTGGTAACAGGTAGCGCAACTTGATGAAGACAAAGATTACTCCATGATCACGACCCTCAGCACTGAGGAAAACGATGCAAGGAGGAGGAGGAGATACAATTTTCCTGTGTTACTGTAACGATTTTATTGAGATAAAAAACATTCTGCTAGGAAGCTGATTCACTCATTTTGAACGCTTTAGTGTATTGGTGATGTAATGTCATTATTGTATTGCGGTACAACTCTCATGCTCAGCTCTCGGATTCGATTCCTGGGTCGAGTAAAATAATATTTTGATTTTATGCTCAGTATCAGCCTGGTAAATGGCAATTGACTCGCCCCCTATTACATGAGACCTAACATAGCTGGGTGAAAAATTGCTGTGAGAACACCTCTGCCTACCTTCGAATGTAAGTAAGTATGTATACCTACTATTGTATATGTGCCTATATAACTCGCTATTACATAGTATTAGTGACGTCTTGAAAAACACTTGATTAGTAATTGGTAGATTGTTAGGATACCTTATCTTCTAGTCCTGGAGAGCATCCTTGATGTTTTAGCACTTGTTAGATTGTGACATTGTACCTATTATATAATACTATACAATATTATATAGACAAAATAACGCCCGACACAAAAAACTCTAAAAAGTAAAATAATAAAAGTGTCTTTGTCGTTAAGTACCTAGTAATATTTTGACCCAAGCATTGTCGCGTCGGGGGACTGCTTAAGAAGTATTTTCGTCTCCCTAGTCCTGAATTCGGTCCCCCGACGTGAAGACGCTTGGCTCAAACTATTACTAGGTATTTAAACGACAAAGACACTTTTATTATTTTACTATTTAGAGATTTTTGGGTCGGGGGTTATTTTTATTTTTATTTCAAACTTTTTAAATTACTTTATTCTCCATCATGGTGCCTTGATAATCAACTATCTAACACTTACTCGATGAGACCATCCTTATGAGACCAAACACGCTATATCTGCTATAAGTTGCTAAGGAGTTGGGTATCCCGCAGAATACTTGATGCTGCAGCATCAGCTCATGTTTAAAAATATTGCCGAAGTCACAGTACACCAAATTTAAATTTAATCGGGCTTTTTAAATTGGAAACGAGCAGATAATCTTCAAACGCCTGAACAGATCTTTATACATTATAGCTAAGAACCATCGTGATCATATCAGCTTTCAAACAAAAAAAAAACCGCGTCAAGATTGGTCTATTCGTTTGAGAGCTACGATGCGCCAGACAGACATACAGATACACATCCTAAACTTATAACAACTCGCTATTGTGTCGGGGGTTAAAAATTGAAGTACTTAAATCATAATGTATCGCTTTGGATAGTTATCTGTAGTAGTATTAATATAGGTATATACCTAATTAGTTTAGTTACATACACCCATTTAGTACGTAAACCCATAGAGTATAGGTGTTGCGCGACTTCATGCGCGTGAAAGACATTTCACGGTGTAAAAATCCTACTTTGTACTTTTCACTGTAGCTATCCATAGCGTTATCGGTACGATGCCATCAACATCAATTACTATACTCAGATAAAAAAAAAAAACAAATATTGCCTACGAGTGCAATTAACCATGATAAAAAGTAGCATAACATACGCTAATCTGATATGGTCTATGTCTGTGCCATATATTATGCAAATCCATTCAGCAGTTTGTGTTTATTTCTCACAAACATCCAAATTCATACAAACTTTCGCATTAATATTAATAATTATTATAATATTATAGTAAGACAAGATTTTTCCGCTTCTCTCATAATTTTGTCTCAAAAACATCGTGCATCGGACATTATCGGCAAAGCATTACATAAATCAAACATATGCCTCCATACTCGAAGAAAACTTTATTTCGATAATCTAGAGAAAATAAAGACTGATTTAAGAAAAACAATATTTTTTTTATATCCCAGGTCTCTGGGTGCAGATCCTATGGAATTATGGTTATTTTATAAGAAAATCACACAAAGTGCTTTCTTGTTTTTTAAGGAGCTAAATGTAAGTTTTATAAACTGTTCATTTATTACAATTTCCCTGTCTGTTTGTCACTACCCAAGAGTCGGTTATATGATATTTCGTGATACTTGATAAACAAAAAAACTCACAGTATGCTCTTTTTCCATCATTTAAACAAAATGAAAAAGGCAGTAACATCATTTAGGCTGGAAGAGGATCAGTGAGTTGTCTCATTTACGACGTTCTTCCTGTTAGTAAAATCAGGTACATTTGAGGGTAAGCGACAGTAAATAGTGTTAAAACGGTGATTTATATTAATTTAACAATGCAGTTTTGAAGAAAACCATTTAAAAGCTTTATGGTTAAATTTTGAAACTTTTGGAATCAAAGGAAAAATTTATATGATTTTTTTTCGGTTATTTTCAACTTTAAACCACTCTCCTGTAAAATTTGTAAAGTGGCGGTTATCCCCTTTTGGCCGTTAACCGTCGTTTTGTACTCGTGCCGTGCCAACGCTGGGGAAATAGCTTCTACGCAATGTATTTAAGGTTCATATTAGCACGCACGCACGCATGCTCACGCCTTTTATCCCCGAAGGGGTAGGCAGAGGCGCAACTAGTGCACCCACCCTTCGCCAAGCGTATTCCGTCCCATGATGTGATAGGGGGCGACCCTATCGCCATATCGGGCCCAAATTCCAGACTCCGGGCTGATACTGAATAGAAAAATCCAATATCACTTTGCCCGACTCGGGGATCGAACCCGAGACCTCAGCAGTCGTACCGTAATGCAACTACGCCACGAGGCAGTCATATTAGATTAGTAAGAAATGGTTTTAATGACTTTAATAAATAAAATAAATAAAAATATACTCGTTTCAAGAATTATAGCTTCTACGCATTGTATTTAAGGTTCATATTAGTAAGATAAAATACCATCATATAGCGTGGCGACGCGTCGCCACGGCATGCGTCGCCACGCCAGAAATCGGTTTTACGTGCGGCTATAGATGTTTCACATCAAAAACAAATGACTCCTTTATACTTGCAGATCTGAAAATGTTGTTCATTTTAACAATTTATAGCAGTAGTAAGCTGCCTCAACATCCTTTCGATGGGCACCACGCAAATCTGGGGTGTGCACGGACCACCCGGCGTCCCTCTCCCTCTATATATTCTATATAATATCTATTTCTACCGCCAAGCAGGAGTGTGCATTCACTATTGTGCTTCGGTTTTAAGGACATTGTAGCCAGTATAACTACTGGACATAATGAGACTTAACATCTTATGTCTCAGGATGACGAGCGCAGTGGAATGCCACACAGTACTTTGTAAGTCAAGGTGCTGGATGGTGTTGCTACTGTTTATGGGTGGTCGTATCGCTTACCATCAGGCGAACGGCATGCTCGTCTCGTCATTCTGTGCAATAAAAAAAAAAAAAAAAAAAAAAAAAAAAAAGGTGTTGGATGGTGTTTCTACTGTTTATGGGTGGTCGTATCGCTCACCATCAGGCGAACGGCATGCTCGTCTCGTCATTCAAAGCAACAAAAAAAGTAACCCCTATGCGAGTAACTCGTCTCAAGATTTAGTAATATAATCTCAGTATGCTCTTTTTACAGGTCGTCGATCCTATCATGAATCGTAAACAATCTTTGCACAATATCAAAATATCTCGGTCTGTTTAACGTAAAATCTGATGGAGAGGTAATAATTTAAAAGAGTAATCACATGGGGAAAGCTTTATAGATAGCAATAAGCCATATTGCATGATGTAAGTGTAAACTAGTTTGTTAATTTACCTGTTCTAGGCTTGTGCGTGTCGATACCTCGTAAATATTAACTATATGAGAAATACAGTGCGGCGAGATAAGTAAATGGGGTAGGACGATGTTTATTGTTTGGCTTCTGAATAACTTTTAAAGCGTTCTACGTATAATGCTCAAACTTATTAAGTGAATTAAAATCTAATATAAAATTTACTCATTAGTCACATATAATAAAATTAAGGACAAGAGAGATGATTTCCAGCTATTCTAAAAAGTCTAGGGAACCGGCAATTTACAGTTTGTTTAGGTTAAATTTAAATTGTATAAAACTCACGAACCATATCGAAGACGCCTTTTATTTACAAAATCACAAAAACAAAAACGTAATATATTGACGTTTTCATTGAACATTTACCGAGTTACAGTAATACTGTATTAAATTGAACCGCGAACCGCGAACCGCCCACGTGTAGCGTTATTTATCGACAGTTATCGCGCACATCACTACGGCGCGCTGACAGATCAAACTAAACCGAATCAACTGGTAATTTGGGAGTTTTGGCGGGAACTTGGAAGTGTCATGAGGTGCTTTTGTTTTAATTCATTATTTTGGTGATACTTAGTGTTATATTGCATAATTATGGTGGTATATTATCCAATATAGTTCTATTAATGAGCTCAAATGAAGTGAATTGAAATAATTGTGCTAATCAAGTGTTTTTTTGTTGCCGCCAAAACTCCTCGAAAAAGTCTTGGTAAGGTAGCCACTGCTTTACTTCGATATACTAAAATAGACAAACCAAACTTGACATTGGCAAAATGTGAACACAAATGCCATTATAAAAAAAAAAAAAAAATGGTAATTTGAGTTGTTATAGCCAGTTTATGTATGAAAAGTAAATGTAAAAGCTATGGTAATCGCCACAATACAAACGTCGCTAAAGTAACCGCCATAAAAGTTGCCAAAACAGGAATGTAATAACTTACGCAAAAGTCTTAGAAGTCCACCTGCAAGGTGTAAAGACGACTTGATAGAGGTCGCAGGAACACCCTGGATGCAGGCCGCTTTTGACAGGTCCGTCTGGAAATCTTTAGGGGCGGTGCTACTGAGCTTTCTGGTAGAGCTTTGCTAATAATGAAGAAAGATAATATTTTTGTAAATTATATATTATTAGGAATTTAGGATGAAGCTTAAACCCGAAATTATTTGTAACAAAGGACATGTCCAAAAATGGGCTTAAAATTCTAACCAAGATACTTTATATATATTTTGATAGTACTCCCAAAAACTAGACACATGCAAAAAATCATATAATGTTAAATATTTTCAGATTTATGTAATTTAATTTTTGCTTAAAAAAACACTTAAAATGAACGTTTTTAAAAAAGTTAGTTATAAATTGAGGGGTTTAAAAATATTTTTTAAAGGATCCAAGATCCATATTTTTGCCTTTAATATCCAAAAAGCGGATCTCATTTAGTTTCATGATCCCCATTTCTCAGTTCTCACTTATTTTCATGTATTCAGATGTTTGAGCTTCTCTCGTGTATATTTATTGTATATATATTTGAACACATTCCTGTTTCATTACAATTAATATTTAATTGTGTTTTGAATATGGTCGTTCGAGGAACGCTCTCGCACGTCATTGCGAGGAAATTGCAAATCAGTGCTACGTAATATTTCCCATATTGTATCGTTGTTTATGATATTTATCCGTTTTGGATCACCTATTAATAAGTTTAGTTATTACTAGCCTTTTCCCGCGACTCCGCCCGCGTTAAAAAGTTTTTCCGGGATAAAAGTTCTGCTTTATATTTTCTCGGGATAAAAAGTAGCCTATGTGTTAATCCAGGACTTGATCTACCCGTGTGCCAAATTTCATCGAAATCCGTCCAGTAGTTTTTACTTGAAAGCGTAACAAACATCCATACATCCATACTTACAGACTTTCGCGTTTATAATATTAAGTAGGATAAGTGAATTTGTGAAAATATAATATGTTATCAGTCAAAAACACTACGAGCGTCAAAATATTCCTACGACATTAATGTTTGTATTTACTTTTCTACATGATGAGTTTCGCAAAATGCAAACGCTAATACGGTTGCGAGAGACACATGTCAGATATTGGTGGCGAAGAGCTTTCGTTATTTTGTTTTCATGAAATGATTATACCACTGACAGTTGCTTTAAATAAAATGATGCGCAATCTTACTCCGTTTCAAAATGTTGAAGGGCAATTAACTGACCCTCATTACACGTGTAGTAGGGACGTTTCCTATGTTTTATTTTGTACATTATTTTAGATGTAACAGAAAATAATACGAAAAAGAAATTCTTCTGTGAAATCAGCATCAAAATAGATTTAAAAATAAAGCAGTTATTCAATTTTGAAATATTCTTGTGAGCAAAAGTGGGGGCGTGGGGGGGATATCACGCTATCTCTTTCACATGCAGGTAGCGTTATGGCCAACAGCGCTTGGTGACGTCACAGCCTAGTATTGCTGTCATTTGACAGCTACCCCTTTCACCAAATTTCAAAGCTTTATAACTAACTTACTATTGCGCCAATTATGAAAAAAAAACAATAGATTCTGGATAGCATACATTTTTCATTATTGCATTTAAAAAAAAGTAGTGTACTACCCTATTTCGATACGTAAGGCATAAACACGATCAGTGGACTACAAATAGAATTGATGCTAATGAACGAATCAACGCATAAAACAGGGCAGTTGTAAGGATGCGCGAGGGGGATTTTGGTCCCCAGGGCCTAATAGTCACTTTTTTACAACTTAATGGTGTGTGAGTTGACTATTATAAAGCGTCATGAATATAAATAGTAGAAACACTATCCAGAATTTCTATTGTGCAATACTGCATGGTACAAAGTCTTACTCTGCGCTCATCATCTAACGATTTTGATGTTCTCATTATCTCAGTAACTGGCTACTATGTCCTTTAAAGCGGAATAGTGCTTAAACATTGATGTAAAAGGGAAACAAAATTAATGTCAAAGGTGAGCGCCTTGTAGACCTTCAAGAACGAATAAAGATTGGAGAACCCGAGGGGTTACGTGGAGACGCCATGTCGGGAGTCTTACTATCTTTACACACAGTAATAACAAGGTTGTTTTTATATTAAAGAGAGGTTACGCCCTAATGAATCCGTCCAATTTATGCTACGTAAGTGTTTCGAGTGTCTACACTTACAGATATAATACACATGTATTTCTACACCCACAAAATCCCTCTGCGTACACACCTGTATAGGAAAAATTGTACATCCGTCTGTATAAATTGTATATTTGTAAATGCGACGGTGATAAACTGCAAACTGCTGATTACACGTGAATTACGAACAGGTGAAACAAATCCAAAATTCAGGGTTGTACATAATACATTAAATCGTTTTTAACTTTATGATAATTTTTAGTGTTGAATTAAATCACTTGTATCTAGAGCTATAAAATATCTGAAATAATGTGTATTAAACGTCTCGATAAAAAGACGAGTAGCTGCCGACCCGCTCACACCTCCTAAACTGTAGCAACATTCCTAAGAATGTTTAATTTCCTTTGATTTTCGCGAACTTTCTACGCCCCTCAAGAACGTTAGATGTTACAACTTACATCTCATCATTTCAGTAAATATCTTTCCTTTAACTGTTATTAATTCCCCAAATTGTATACTGTATTATTGTACAGTTTACACAGTGTATACACGATTTTGGCAACCCTAGGCTATCCCACAAGATATCTCTGTAAATTTCGCATGTCTCTCTTCGCATTGTCGAATAGTAGCGGTGCGAACTCTCGGCTTATTACGTATAGTTGAGGATTCAGATACAAGCCAATTTATTTATAATATTATATTTTTCAATTTGAGATAATTCTCTCGACATTTGATGACTTTGTCTGTTAATAAATATTTACAAATCTACAAAGCAATGTTATCAAATTATCGTTAAACTATTCTCATAAGCTATGACTTTATTTATCAAGTTATAAGTTATGATCAATAAATCAAAAGCGAGTTTATTTTGCCTTTTAGTAACAAGAGATCGAATCAGAATCACCTGTACGTTTGTTTGTTTGGACAATAAAGAGGCAATCAAGTTTCGTTTACGCAGCGCATCGCTTGTTAGACATATTTGCTAAACAATACACTTTACGTTTTAAAGCGTTTCTTTGTTGTTCCTAATTCCTATAAAATTGGTCTGTTGATATATAAAAAATCCTCTGTATCTCAATCTAGCATCCAATATATTCTTGGATATAAAAGATCTTTAGAAATTACATAGCTAATGGATCAAGTTCTTTGGTTATCTCCAAGAGATTACCTCAAGCGATAGTGTCTATCTGCCTTTATTGTTTCTGATATTAAGTTTAGTATTTTTTTGTATATGAAATTAAGAACAAAATAAATAAATGATATCCACCCAGGAGGTAGCCCACGGGACCCTGGCCAACTTTACTTTAACATACGATAAACAAGAAACTCTATAACCGTGTTTCCCACTTAAGCATAATATGTGGCTATTATTTGCGGCTACGCCCGCGTTAATATCCTTTCATGGTAAAAGTACATAGCTTATTGGACTCTGTAATAATATGGAAACATTATAATTGCAATTCATAGAAAATTAAGGCAACAGCGTGTAAATTGGAAATCATAATGTATTTATTTATTGTAAATAATAATTTACCTCCCCTAAAGATTAAGATTAAGATCTTTAGGGGAGGCTTAAGTTCAGCAGTGGACGTCGTGTGGCTGATGATGATGATGATGATTAATTTACCTATCATATTAGTAAGATTAACAGCCGTTTTCAATCTTAATCTTCGATCCGATACCGAGAATAAACCAATCGAAATAAATCTATTTGTCAAAAAAATCCTTTACTCTTATTGGTCCATTTGCGCGATGGATCGAAAAAAGCGATTGAAAACGGGCATAAGCTGTAGTTTAATTAACTATAGAAGTAATGTGCGTTCTAGACAGTTCCATGTCAGCGATACGTCGTGAGGCGGACTGTCCAGCCGAGACAATAAATCATTTGGAATTAATTAGCAGACAGGGAGCCAAGAAATCGTAGAATCGAGCGAAGGTCTTGCACAAGCCGCAATATTCTTGAAATGGGTTTATGAGCCGCTATAAACTCCGTATGTTATGGGTTACGGCGGCTGTTACAGCGGGAATCGGTTACATTTTCATTGGATGATGAATTTATAATAATATATAGAATATTAATAGCTATTATTATTTATAATTTTATATTTTGTTTATTGCATTTAAATGACGCGACTAGCGTGCCACTCACCTGATGATTAGTGATTCGACCGCCCATAAACAGTAGCAATACGATACAGAACATAGACCTATCACCTCCACATCTATGATAATAATTTAGGTATTAAAAGTAGGTCATATTCTCTTCTGACACAGCTCTACGTGAAAACGGCATAATACATTTTATTAAATCGTAAATACCACTTTCTAAATAGATTTTCACTTTACATAATAGGGTAAGCCATTTTGTATATTATGAATAATTGAACAAACTAATCGATTACCAAAATTAATTGTTTAGAGTTTAGACTATTCCCCACATCCCTAGCAACCATCCCTGGAATCCCAAGGCCTCAATTGTTATCAATCGGCGGATCCGCTTGCGCGTGCGCATCCGCCGACAGAGGCGGCCCGCCCTCCCCGCTCATCCCGTACGTGCTTCCTTTGACGTCACCACGTGTAGTGTTCCCGGAGACGTGGTAGTACGTGTGTAACTCTGTTTGTAATTAATATGAGCTATTCGATATAATTAACGAACTAGTTAGCTTCTCTAAAAAGTTTCAGGTTGTTTAGACATTCGGGTGTTTATTGTTTAGGGAGAAATGAACTGTGAATAGTAGCTTTTGGGTCATGTACCTAATATCTAAATCCCTAATATCTCTCAGATACATCTAGATAATTTCATATATATTTTCGATTCAATCTAAGACCGACATTCAGGTATAGACTATAATCATCTTCGGGGCACAAAATAACCACATCTGAAAAGTAGGTGATGATGCAATAAACCACCAAATCCATCCGGGCAGCACTATACGATATGGTAAAATTGGCTTCTTAAAAACGAAGGAATCCCCATCCAACAGTATCACATTTAGAGGCCAATGAAAAGCTACATTCAGCTAAGCCGCCCGACATAATGCAATTTACGTGGTACTTGTTCTGAAGCTTGTATATTTTCTCAAATAGTTTCGCACATCTTCAATTCCATGAACTGATTCTATCTGTTTAATGTATCTTATTTTTCTTGGATTATTTAATTAAACACTGCGTGTTACTTTAGATCATTTAGTGGATTTGTTTTTGCCACGGATACTAATAACGATGTTAACTATTAATTCCAAACAATTGTTTTTTGTTTACGGATCAGTTTACTTTTATTTACACACGGAAAATAGAATTAAAATCAATAAGAACAAGCTTACTTGACGATATTGAGCGAATACCGTGTGAAACTTACATTACAAATATTATCATTTCAATCAAGATAATATAGTATCAAAATTATCGATTATACAACCTTTGTAGCTTCAACTATAATTTCAATACATTGCACAGCTAATCTTGCCTCTAACGGTAAAGCAGTAATCAAACTCTTTGAACTCCTCATTTCACACAAAGCAATCAAACCCAGTACAAAAGCGATGGTTTCCAATTGACACAAGCCAAGCTCCTATCTGTGGCGGCTAGCCAACTGCAAGTTCTGCACAGTGCACGTATATCTATAATTAGATATTTATTTCGGTGTATTGTCATGATATTTTTGTTTGGTGGGCGTGCATGACCTTAAATCATTGTTGATAGCTTTAATAGGCTATTAAATTGCTTTATGATAATTACGTTTGATTTGAAGGGTGAATGGAATGAAGGGAAATCGCTAGTATCGTAAGTCCACCCATAAAAAATAATGATTTCCATATTGGTATCAGGATGGTCGACAAACACCGGCAGAATCAGGATTTTGAATTTTAGTTATGCAGGTGTTTGATCCCGTAGATACATTCATAATAGAAAGTTAAATAGAAAAGCACTAAATTATTCATAATTTGCTCAAATTTGTAGAAATCAGAATGAGTTATGTAAATGTTTTGCAGGAAAAGGATAATATGTTAATTTGGTAGATGTGGGATAAGGAAGAGACTTTTACAGAGGGCTTGAGCCTTCCACGCTCTCGGTACGCGGGAGATATTATAGTGCACAAGTGTCTGCACAATATAGACGAGTACTCTCTATTCCTTCACTCTCATAGTCCGGTGAGACTGCAATCCAACATAATCGCAGAGAGATCAGGCGCAGGACCGCTTTACGTGCTTTCCGGAGGATGAGGGTATGACACTGACAACATTCTAATTTCGAGCTGCGATTGAGTAATTGTCATGACTGAAAAACTCAGACACATCTTTTTAGGCCGAGCCGGGATTCGAACTCAGGTTAATGATAACAATTATGTCACTTTTGATGAAGGAAAACGTTTTGTAACACCCGTAAATCGGAGATCTTTGGACAAAGGCTGGGTGCAGCAAAATGACCTTTAAATATTAAACTATCATTCCTACAGAATCTACCACTTATGAGCTTATATTATAAGGTCAATATAAATTATAACCTTATAATGAAATGCAGAATATCATCAAACACACATCGATAAGAAATGTGGGCCGACAACCGACTACTTCTTCAGATTCAGTGATGATGACATGTACAGAGCAGTGCTAATCGATTATCGAGTAACGGGAGACATTCCGCCCATCAACGATAACCAAAATTACGTTCTAGTGTCTTTTTAGGTACATTGTATATCGGAATACTCCGTAATTCTTCGGAAGTTACTATTATAATAAGGGTTTTCTGCAAATACTCAACTAGCATTAGGTACACTGCGCTCGATATCTCTATAAATACGCGTACGACAGACTCGAAAGTGCTGGCAGTGATGTGAAAATAGCCGCGACATCAGCCCTGCGCCCCTGCACCGACGCAACGATGCATCGGTCGTTGCTGTTTGTCACGGGCGACAGTAAATAGTAAAGCAGTGAGTAAAGTCTCTTCAGAATCAAGTCACAATGCAAGCATCTGTTATTAGTTTGATTCATCATCATCAGCCACATGGCGTCTACTGCTGAACATAGGCCTCCCCTAAAGATTTCCAGAAGGACCTGTCAAGAGCTGCCTGCATCCTGCGTGTTCCTGCGATGAGTTTGATTAATGTATCTCATTCTGAACCAAAATAAACTATTTGGTTATCCGATGACTGTGCATCAGCAAATGCGGACGCGTTGTCGATCTTTGAATAATTAGGATGATACCGATCTCTGGAAGTTACTAATCGTACAAGACGCAACGAAGTCACCTTTTTCTGCCTGAACATATGTGGTATCGAAAGTTGTTCATAAATGTAGTAGGAATATTCGATGTTCTATTTATGATGGAAAATATGGATGTCTGAACTGCAATTATCTTACCCTTAAGAAAACGTGATTAATATCTAGCCACCTAACAGACTTTCGGAAATCTAGAAATATTTCTATTTTAAGGTTAAGTTTGAATTTCAGAATTACAGTTCCTCAATTCTTATTGGTATTCCATAATAGTACGTGAACTGTGCGATGTTTTCGTGACGAGCGCGCTACGTGGCCGTCCCGGGCGCGGCGCGTGTCACAGCTGGCGCGAGCGCAAGGCCGCGGCGTTTTGCCACGCTCTACGCACGCTGACAATCCGCTCGGTTCAATCAACACTATATCATTACGGAAATTTTAAGATTGTTTCAGTTAATTATTAAACTTTTATGTAAAGTAAAGATACCAAATTATGTATACAGCATGTCTCTTCCAACGAAGAATCACTGTCTCCTAGTGAAATACGCTGGTGTTTTAAATTCACGTTTGTCGCGTTTCTTACTGTCATTGATATTACACCAAACTCTAAACAGTGTCGCATTTCCCATCATGAACGTTGCGCGTTTGCCAATCTTTTGATATCTTAGTGTTTAAAAATATTAACTAAATAAAACTTTAAGAAATTGGAACTTTCTGCATTTACCAGTAGCTTAGTTTGTGTATTGTTAAAACGGTGTTTTTGCTGTCAGTGCAGATACGCAGCAAATTTTGGTTTTCCCCGGACGGCAAGAACCCTTACTACGCCATAACCTAATAACTAAGTATGTAGGTTTCCTCACAATGATTTTTCTTTTATCGTTACAGCGAGCGATAATAGTCTAAGAACATATACGTAACTATACTTTTCTATAGACTTTTCTGACATCATCTTCAGTCTTTAGAAGTCCACTACCAATGTTCACTTGCCATAGGAACGTGCAATCTGAAAATTCGAAACTATATAACCACTGTTAAAAAATGGATTAATCAGAACATTTTGTTTTGATCACACACACACATACACTCACGCCTTTTAACCCCGAAGGGGTAGGCAGAGGCGCAACTAATGCACCCGGTTTTCGCCTTGCGTATTCCGCCCCATGATGTGACATGGGGCGAGCCTATCGCCATATCGGGCACAAATTCCAGACTCCGGGCTGATAATGAATAGAAAAACCCAATATCACTGCCCAACCCGGGGATCGAACCCGAGACCTTACCATTGCAAACGTACCGTAAAACTACGCCGCCGAGGCATTTGTTTTTTGTTTTGTTTTGATAAGCATACAAATAACTTATTTTGATAGGTCTATTCTAAGGACCAGATAAAATACAAAGATTGGGATCGGTTAATGAAATCGGCTGGTAGGCAGATGTAGACATCTGTAGACACCATGTCTCTACCACCTCAAACTACCACTTTCATAATAAACATGATGTAAGTGAGGCGTGACGCGCTGAAACCCGACCGTAGAAAACCACCAGCACATCCTGTTGCGAACTTTAATGTTCTTTTAATGTTAATAAAATTAACGTTACTGACGACGCCAGCGAAATTTGGATCGGATGACATTTTATTTAAATATTATGACGGGACCACCCGCTGGTTCATACTTCCTCTTTTTCCGCAGCTAACAATTCACTACTGAATAAAAGATCTACATTGTTTTGAACTGAGTGTTGCTCGCGGCTTCTACCGTGAAATACCAAGCTACTTCAACATGGTTGATTGGTAGGGTGCTAGTTATGGCCATTCATTAAAATCAAAAGTACCTTCAACCAGATATAAACCTTATTCTTTAGTAAATCAAAATTGTTAAAGAGGCCTTCCTAATCTCTAGTACACCACACACATAACTTTAGAAAAGTCAAAGATGCGTGCCCTTGGGTTTTGTCCAGTCCGTTCCACTACCAACTAGGCTTTCGCCGCTGAATTAGACGAATCAATCGTTTGCTGGAGTCTTTTTAAAAAGCTAGAACAAATAATTTGCATACAAGTAGTGTTTAATGGTCACCTACTACGCTGCGGTGCACCGGCGACCGACACCGATGTTTTGTAAACACGGCCGGTAGTGACTTTACACGCTGTTTATACTGCTCAAGGTGTTCCGAAGTGCTTACACGGATTGCTTGTTAGCATGATGAATTTTGTGGTTAACAAAAGAGAAGTCAAAAATCTCTTTTATCTATTCTTTGTGAAATGAAGTCGTCAGGAAGTTAGTCCAGTACTTGATTGAAAAACTTATATTGATTGCAAATACAGCAAGAGATGAAAAGGCTGGAAAACAACTTGGATAAATTTAAATTTAAGAACGTATTTTCTGTTCGTTCGTAGTCAGCTCTACGAAGGATAAGCTAACTGATTCGTTTTTTAAATCAATTGAGCGATGCTCACTGCAGATATCGCTCTTCCAACGAGTTGACGTGTATCTAATTTTAACTGCCTAATATCATACAATGTTAATAAAGTTATGATGCAATGTTCCTAGGCTGTACCGTATATTACATTGCTGGCACCGGCGTAGCTTTTGTTATGACATTCGATACGGTTCCCTAGGTACGTTTCCAAATTGTGGGCGCCACTATAGCAATAAAACAAAAGATGAACTAACATATTGTTATATAATACTGGATTTAATTGCAATCTGTAGCTGTTCATAAATTTAAATATACCTACGAAGACGAAATTCAAAGCTTTTCCATTAATTCTAGGTATTTTATTATTTACCCTCTACGTAAATGCAAGTGGCAAACCTTAACTAAACAAAAATTAAGTCCTAAACGAAGAGATTTTTCCTGCCACAATTTCTCTGGAATTATGTAACTTCCGTAGCATATCCAAAAGGCTTTTAGGTGGCTATTTGCTAGTATGCCAACATATTGCAATAAAAAAATCAAGAACTATGACTATAATTATTTGGTAAATTATTAATTCGCCCGGGAAATTGAGAATTAAGGATGCTTGTTGACCAGTGACGTGATTTAAGCAGATAATACGATAAGAACTACTGCATTGATCAAAACAACCATTCTAAAGGATGCTGTATCCATTAAATAATATAAGTAACGATTGAGCCATCTGAATACATGTCGGCGGGTTTACGCTCCTCCGAGTTTTATGAGATCAAAGATACTGTGAGACATCAAAGCGCCGCGGATACACGCTAACCCACATACTGAACGGACAATCACTTGATGGTACAAATTCATTCCAGTGTATGATTCAAAACTGTGCTTACGCGTAAACTAATTGGTTTGAAGTCTAAAGGCTCTGGTCTGGCGGGTGGTAAGGTTATGAGACGGAAGGTTCATCCTCAATTTGGGTTAATATTTTGTGTTTGTTAATATCAGATGGAAATTTGCTTATGTAGTCGTTCTGACACGTCTATGATATGTAAGTATCAAAAGCTGATTTAATGAATGTGCTAGTTTCAGGAACTACTGATCCAATTAATATAATTCTTTCGCTAATTGTAAGCTACATACATTTTGATCCCAGTACAAGATTATAAAGCAGGCGAAGCCGCGTGGAAAGTGTAGTAAAATAAATACACATTTATAATAATTATAAACTCGTACATCCTACGCAAAACTTTGTAGTTTTGACACGAGACACTCGAAGCGAGTCAATCAAAACACGAAGACGCTCAGGATTAAAGTATTCTAGAAATATTCAGTGTTTATATTTAGATTTAATCATTGACAAGCGGGCGGCTCACTTGGCGCCAATGTGCCATCTAATGCTATTCTTTTATATTTATTAGCCCGAGTTGCAATGATCCAGAAAAACTGGGTAAACTACACAGAGAGCGGTCAATGTGTTTGTTATTACAAACAATCGTCTTCAAAAGAAAGTAATGAGGTCTTGCATCTTAGAAAAATAAGCATTTTTTTCAATATTTTCGATAACTATAATTAACACTACGCAAAATCGATTTTTTGCCAACTTTCATTTTAATGCAAAAATTATTATTTAAGCTCACAAAATTCAAATCATTTAAAAAAAATTAAGAAGTTTTGAACAGAGAGTTAAATGCTAAATGCTTGAATGACACAAACACTCAATAATAAACGTCTCTACTGTAATGTTGAAATAATCGAGTTAGCGTTGTGTTAATTGCTGGTATCGTTTTATGCAAAAATAAAACGCGCAATCTGAAAACTCGATATTTCCCCGATTGGTACGTGTGCATACAATTACTAACTGTTCTTTTGGTTCGTGCTGGTTTAGATAAATACGTCATCTCTTGCACATGATACGCCAATGTTAAGAATGTGTATATCATGTGCGTGGAGAACCCTTTTATATGGTATAAGATATATATTTTTTGACATATTAAATTTTACTCCGCCATGCCATAGGTAGAGTAAATATGATTGAAAGGAGATGTCCGCTTTTTGTATGGGTGCTGGGCCTCAAAATCTAACCAGTCTCAAACTTTACGGATATTAAAGGGGTGAAATATGGATCTTGGATCCATTAAAAAATATTTAAGACCCCTCCATTTATAACAACCTTTTTAAAATCGTTCATATTAAGGGTAGTTTTTAAGCAAAATAAAATTACATAAATCTCAAAATCGGAGGTCTTTAAAATTAAACGATTTATTGTAAAAGGCTAGTTATTAGGAGTTCTATCCAAATATATATAAACTGTCTTGGTTAGAATTTTAGGCCCGTTTTTGTGCATGTCCTTTACTCGACTCTCAAGCTAAAATAAAAAAAAAAACAAGAATGAAAAAAGCTCTATAAATTGTAGAGCGCTTCAAAACGATCCATTACAATCCAACCTACCGGACCAGTCAATGCGTGAATGCTGTCCTGTTAGTCAGTGCCATTTTCGAATTCCAAGTTCTAATAAATGTGGCCTGGCCCCTAATCCCCTTATTCTTTGAGTGGAATAAACCTAATACTTTAGCTTTCAATGTATACAAATAAACATGATAGATGAATCATTAAAACCCCAATAAACAAAACACGAAATAATCTTGACAAACTTACAAAGTAAATAACTTTTTACCTAAATTAAAGCTATTTCTTGTTGTTTTACAAAGTGGTCGCTGTAAACATGTAATAAATAACTGGTAAAGACGTATTAACCCTAATGGTATAAAGAAATAATGTATTTAATGTCCAAATCGTTGAGGATAGTACAATACCAAGTAACTAGCACTGGTAAATACCACGTTATGCGTCGGTGATGAAAGTAGTCAAATTGAGATTGGTGCATAAAATAAATATTCAGTTTTAACTCTTCCAAAATATTTGGTATTTGACCGTAACCCATTGATGTAGGGTTTTTTTAATACATCAATGCACTAAGCGCGGCATTTATCTATGCTATTTTTTCCCTTAATTAGCTCTGTCCTTTAGGACAATTTTACCAATGTCAAGTGAGGCGGATACACGTACAGGAGAAATAAAAAAAGACTATGCCAGATGACTAGACGAAAACCTATACTAGTACTATCCCCGAAGAAATCAACTTTATGTCGAATTAGGATTGATTGATACACGTGATTTATACGTTTTATTTTATTTATTTATACTTATACCGTCTTTTCTTTTCCTGTGTCCATATCCATCTGCTACGTTACTTATTTTTCTTTTCTAGCATGCTACAGAAGGGTCGGTCAGAAAAAAATAGTTTTACCTGAAGAAACCCCGGGAATGAACTAGTAAATAATACTGTTTTTAAATATTTAATTGATTCTTAACTATGTAGGTATACGTTGCGTCATACTCCGTGTCCAGAACGACGTTAATTTATGTACGGAAAGGCGTTTAAATTAAATACACGTTTGAATGGATGTTTTTTTTATTCAACTGAATGACGAGATGAAACAAATAGGTCGCTTAACTACAACACCACTCAGAACTTTTAGAGCTTTGCAAGACAATGAACTGTGTTCGTCATCCTGAGACATCACTTATTAAGACTAATGACACTGGATACAATTTCCCAGAAGCATAACGGGGCTTGCAGATCATACATAATAACTAGCTTGGCTTCGCCCGCGCCAAAGGTTTTTTCCTGGATAAAAGTCCCGCTATACATTTTCCCTGACCGAATTGTAAATCTAAACCATTCTCGAATCCACCTGAAGACACATAAAAAATATATTAAAATCGGTGCAGCCGTTTAGAAGGAGTTCAGTGACATAAACACGCAGAGAAGAATCAAACCTGCGATAATTCGAACCTCTCTATAATTCAAAGTTATCACGAGTTTGCTAGAAAATCTCTTTATATTTCGAACTAAATCAACACATTTTTATGCTGTTGGTAATTCGTACTAAAAATCATCGCTACGTAACAAAACGACGCGTTAATTCGAACTCATCGGCGTCAAACACTCGACAATTCAAAGTTGCAGAGAGAAAGACAGAGAAAGATTGCAGAACTTGCAACCTTTCTCTCTCTATTGAGGTGTTTAAGTACATTTTGAGACAAGTTCAAACATGTACAAACTTGTCACATTATGAATATGTACACGTATGTTACTCATAACTTTTGTCATTGTTAAATAATAGCAGTTAATAAATAATAATTGATTATCAACACAATAATTCGAAGTTTTATTTCTTTTCTCTCAAAAATTTCGACCATTTGATATAATTCGAACACTCGTTTTTTTTTTTTTATTGCATTGGATGGTGAGACGAGCGGGCCGTTCGCCTGATGGTAAGCGATACGACCACCCATAAACAGTAGCAACAACATCCAGCACCTAGACTTACAAAGTACTGTGTGGCATTCCACTGCGCTCGTCATCCTGAGACATAAGATGTTAAGTCTCATTATGTCCAGTAGTTATACTGGCTACAATGTCCTTCAAACCGAAACACAACAGTGCATGCACACTGTTGCTTGGCGGTAGAAATAGACATTGCGGTGGTACCCACCCAGACGGCCTCTTACATAATGAGAGACCTACCACCAGTAATTCGTAATATTTTAAGAGTCCCTCGAGTTTCGAATTAACGAGAGTCGACTCTATGAAGATAATACCAGCCCTATACTACTGCCCACTGGCCACTGCTGAGCACGGGCCTCCTCTACTCCTGAGAGAGTTTAGGACTTAGTCCACCACGCTGGCCTACTGCGGGGTGCCTACCTTTGAAATTCTTAGATATGTAGATTTCCTCACAATGTTTTTTTCCGAGCGATAATCGGTAAACAATACACATAACTTTAAAAAGTCAGAAGTGTGTTTCGGATTAGAACCTGCGGACCTAGACTGGAGAATCCGATTTATTCCCAACTAGACTATTGCGCATTTTTGGGATAGCAGAATGGTGTTTTTTTATAACGTATCCCAGGAAAAAAGCAAGTGAGTTACTATGCGTGAAGGGATCTCCAGTCTCCACACTAGAACTTAAGGAAAGGAGTGGTACTAATCCAAATAGACTTTTAAGATAGGTTCCTATACCCATTGGCGTAGTTAGTCATTTTCCAGGAGGGGGGGGGGGGGCAGTGTCCTAGACTAAGAGAAAATAAAAATAAAAAAATGACTATTGTGTGCATGCCGATATGAAAACTTTAGTTCGGTTAAAAAAATATAGTAGTAGTAGGCTGCCTCAAAAGCCTTGGGGTGGACCCGGCCCACTCTGCCCCCTCCTCTATATACGCCTATGCATATACTCTAAAGATATATTGACTATGAATGCTTTGTATATAACCCTTTAACAATATTATAAGTAAGAATATATCATTATAAATGCGATAGCGTGAGAATCAAATGCATGAAAAGAAAACAGTGGGCTTAGAATGTGACACAAAGACGCAACTCGTAAAACGATGTCGTTTAATTTTGATGCTTGTGATTGATCGAGAGACCACATGTACGTCAAGAATGTAATACACGAGTGAATTGGTTAGTCATTAAACAAATCATATTTCCCCGTCTGTTTACAGCGGTTCGAAAGAAATGTAACTTATTTAAACCTAAGGATCATACAAAACAGATTTTATTCGTAAGTATTTAATTTTAAAAGGGATTATTTCGATATGAAAGCACTCTCTACGGCTTCGACTGAGTAAATCTCTCACCACCCCTACAAACCCACATAAATCATATATGTGCGCGGACGAACCATTTTTACAACTTTACACTCTTTGATCCCAATTTATGTTTACCGTTTGAGTAATGTGTAGTATAGATGGCTTTGCGTCCAGTCCCCACCACGACCGCGGCACACTTACGTAAAAACGGTCATTTTTATTTGAGAAAAACCGAACGAAAGGTCTATTTATAAATTTGTCGTTTCCCAGTGACCGTGAATTTAACGTTCGGCTTGAGGTGTGTTTTTATTCATGCTATAATTTCTTAAAAATAGTTGTCAATACAAGTCAACCTGTTCTGAGTAATAAAGTACCTACCTATATTTCATATCGCATTATAGGCCATTGTCTGCCAGTAGAACGGTGTGAACGTACAAAGTTAAATAAACTTTCTACACAACGACCTCAAGTCACGTATACCGACAGTAACCGCTTAAAATATTGATTCACAGCGCAATGTGTCACTATCAAAACCAATCAACTACTTATATCTATAACACATCACTAAACCCAATGATACTTTAATACAAATGTGTAGATACGGCACCTATACTGTACCTACTCGGCTCTCAATAACGGCACATTATCCCACACATAGTTAATTTAATATTACAATAACAAACTATAATATGACACGTGAAAGTATTACGACATATCATAATTCTCATTATTATCATATAGAAAATTTTATCGAACATTCTTTAGACGTCTAACTCCAACAGATTCTGTCACGATACTAAGGCCGATTGTGCTAATTAGCTCAATTTTAGTGTGCCATTTGGAGACTGTTTATAACGCATCTACACCTTTTTCTTAAACATCATTGACTAAACCCCAAAACACATTAAACCCAATCCCACACAAATAAACAAGTTAAAATTACACATGACTTACAACTTGCATTCGACAAATTCAAATAATTTATAACGATATAATACAAATGATTAACGATGAAAATTACCATATCGCACATCCTTGCAAATGTTCCGCGGATATGACTGGCCACTTCAATATCAATCGTCACCAAATCACTTTATAGTAAAACAATCGAATAAAAATATATCACATAAACAACACTTCGCGAAAATAACGCACTTTCAAAAATCGAACTAAACGAAATATTGAAGTGTCACTCGCGGTCAGTTAGGCGGGAAAACTGCGGGGCGGGCCGGCCGGCGCACGCGCGCTTGCCACTGAAACTGACGGGCGGCGGTCGGCGGGCGGCGCGTCAGCCGTCGCTCGCGTCACGGCCAAACGTTTGCCAAACATAAGCGAACAAGTGAGATACACGCCCGTTTCCCTACATTAGTGTTTATAATCGGGTGATTTGCATTTGGTCGCCTACGTTCGTCCAAACACATTTTGGTCTGAAATAAATCTCATAAAACGGTCACATTTCGATGTCATTGTTTATAATAACAGGGTGTCGATGCTAAACAAAGCCGCGCGGTGGTCCGCGCTCGTTTGTTATGAATACAATGTTTGGTGTGGACGACGATTTAACGATATTAAATGGAAAATTGGCATTAACATTTTAAACTCTATTTCACACATTACCTAATATTTACAGCAAAGTAAGACCAAAAAGAATCTGCCTACTTATCAACGTTTAGTATCAGATAAATCACTTTTGATTTCACTTATAACAATAATGAGAATTTTATGACGCATGCCATAATTAAGACTTTTTTCACTTGTGATTCATGTAAATAAATGTTTTCAGCTTGTATTTATGACGATCGATCTGTGTACAATCCAACGGAGCGTAGTCATAGACTATCCCCATACAACAAGTGGAGTATAAACTGCCCGAATTTTAAAACTATGTATCTGATAAAAATGGGATGGGATGGTACTTACTGTCCGAAGTTTAGATTTACGCCCTCCGTGCAGTTTCGATTAGACCTAGATTAGAGTAGTGAAGCTAGCCTCTTTTTTAATAGAAACATTGTGTGGCTTTATTTAGATTCTAAGTTAGTAGATATCCTTTCTCTCAGTACGTGTGTACTGTAAACCGGCATAAAGAGACGACAAAATTTCATCCAAATCCGTCGAACGGTTTCTGCGTTAACTTCTAACATACATCCAAACGTCTTCACCTAGTTTTACATTTATAATATTAGTACAAAGACTTGTCTAAGGATATTTCCCAAGATAATTAATGATGCTGTATAATTGGCCAAATCACCGATAAATAATCGGTGGAAACCATAAATTAAAAGAAGAAGTTGCTGTATAAATAGTAAATGGAGTGATTCCTAGAAACAATACGTGTGCCGCATCTCCCGTCTGGCATCAAACTGGGTTACATTATTATTACGTGAAATGTATTACGACTTTTTTACAAAATCTAGTGTTCACGTCACTGGCTATTTTTAAAAAGTAGGTTATTTAATCATTATAATACGAGAGCTGTGATTTATAATGCAAAATTCGACTTATTCTGAGTCACCACACGTCGACTCGCTCTGGGATTTTGACTTACAATGAACCAGTTGCGAAATATTACTGTTTAGGTAAATTTATGAGAAGAAAACTAGTTAAAATATTGTTAATTTAATTAATGAGGTATTGACTGAAACCGACGAGTGCCTAGACGTGACGTGACTAGAGTGGACGATAGCCTAGTTGGGAATGGAACGGTCTGCCGACACAATGTCCGCAGGTTCAAAACCAAAGGCACACACCTCTGACTTTTCGAAGTTATGTGTGTGTTGTCTATCAATTATTGTTCGCTTTAATGGTGAAGGAAACATCGTGAGGAAACCTACATACCCGAGAATTCTCCATAAGAATTTCGATGGTATGTGAAGTCTGCCAACCCGCACTAGGCCAGCGTGGTGGACTATGGCGTAAACCCTCTCAGTAGTAGAGGAGGCCCGTGCTCAGCAGTGAGCAGTATATAGACTGCCTCTGTGGCGTAGTTGTATTACGGTACGACTGCAAAGTTGATGTCCCGGGTTCGATCCCCAGGTAGGGTAAAGTGATATTGGGTTTTTCTATTCAGTATCAGCCCGGAGTCTGGAATTTATGCCCGATATGGCGATAGGCTCGCCCCCTATCACATCCTGGGACGGAATACGCACGGCGAAAAGTGGGTGCACTAGTTGCGCCTCTGCCTACCCCTTCGGAGATACTAGGCGTGAGAGTGTGTGTGTGTGTGCAAAAAATAGTGACCAGCTGTAATAAAAAAGGAATAAATAACAATAATAAGTTCTGTAGTGCATTCACTACTTTCGAATACATAAGTGGCTAACGATCGACTTTTATAATTTAACTAGTTATTTTAGCGTTTTTGCGAGGTATATTACAGGTTGTATTTAAGGTCTACAAAAATAAAAATGTATTTATTCCTTCTTTGTTCGGTGTACAGTCCAAACTCCGTCACAGTATATTAACATTTGAAGCAACCCACAAAGAGGATTTATTCAAAGACACACTAAATTATAAAGTTATTATTTAGAGTCACTTTAATCTCGTGTTATTTCCATTTCCGCCTCATTTAATGTGCTGTCGGGAAATTTAAACGGTGAGTTTATCATAACTGAAGTTCTGACGTCACAGAGTAAGGACGACCCTGTACAGAAAGCTATAAGATAAACCAAGGACTTGGGTAAGACACTCACGTTTTTAATCACCAACCACGCCATCGGACATCGCTTTGACCAATCTTAACGTTACCGTGACCCGCCCGTCTTCCTCTTCGGCGCGCCAGTATAGCGCGGTCGCGTAGGCCGACTCGCTGGCATCGGTGAAGACGTGTAGCTGCAGTTTCCCGGCTCGAGTGTAGCCGGGGTAGCAGCGCGGCACGGATTTTTTTAAATCCAATGTTGGGCGGATGTTTAGATAGGTGGACGTATATTAGAAGTAAAGGCAGAAACCGTGGAACATATTCGGATGAAATCAATATAAATGGATTTTATCCCAATTTAACGGTGATGTGTGTGCATTAGCTTATATATCTAATCTGACTTTGTATGCAAAAGACTTGGAAAGAAATATTAGGCTACAATGGACAAAAAAAGTAAGCCCGGAGTTTCTTTCTGCCTTTCTTCTTCGGGAAGTCATCGTTTAGGTAGCTAGTGAAAGGCTGGTAGGTTAGCTAGGTTAGGGTCTGTATGGTCCTCACCGGTGAGGACCGCTACGCGTTCCTCCCATTATTTTTAATAAAAATGATTAGTTTTTTATCTCCTCTTTCCTGCCAGCCCGAGCTTGGCTTCTTTGTTTTTACTCCCTATAAAAATCTATGTAGTTATATAAGTGACTTTTTGTAATAATAATTATTATTAATTTAATGTATAATATCTTGACATATAAGTGCTACTATGTTCGCCTATGTGATGAATAAATTATTTTATTTTATTTATAATAGATCCTTTCCTAGGTTAACAATAACTTAATCTACTTTTATCCCAGAAAAGTATAGAATGCAGCCGCGCGTAATTCCTAGTGTTATCATGTTGTGCTCATCGCATAATACTTACATGATACATCACAAAAATCCTGACAAAATATCAGTGTACTGTTCAAGAAGGAATCTTACGGCATTTCTCTTCTATAGTACGCATGCATACGCCTTTTATCCCCGAAGGGGTAGGCAGAGGCGCAACTAGTGCACCCACGTTTCGCCAAGCGTATTCCGTCCGATGATGTGATAGGGGGCGAGCCTATCGCCATATTGGACACAAATTCCAGACTCCAGGCTGATACTGAATAGAAAAATCCAATATCACTTTGCCCGACCCGGGGATCGAACCCGAGACCTCAGCCTTGCAGTCGTACCGTAATACAACTACGCCACCGAGGCAAAGGCTCTTCTATAGTGATTTTAAAATCCTATCCTTTAACCATTGATGTATTAAAAAACCCCCTTCAACATACTTTTTAGAGCATTTTTACTTACCCTACAAAAAGTTCACACCATCTTCATCGACACTTTACTAAGAAGTAGACGATACACATTTTCTTCTGAGAAAAGACAATTTCCGCGATGAGTTACATTCTGTTGAAATTCGCGATTCCGACAACGAACGTCTGAAGCTTTTGAATATAAAAAGCTTGTTACTAACCTAGTACGGGGAAGTCGTGTGAGCTTTTGTTCACGGCGCGAGAGGAATGACCTTCCGACAACTTGTGATGAAATTATTTTATTTGTAATGTTACAGTTCGCTTGGGTCAATTGCCTCGAGTAAATCTGTCAAGCTGCTATTTCGCAATACGGAAGTTTTTTTTACTGCTGCTTTGTTCTCCCCGTGGTTCAAATAGTAGTGTACCACTGAGGGCCTTGGAACCGCTACTAAGAATTTGGTATGTACTTTACTGAACATCAGATCCAACTAGGGCTGAAATTGTATTGCGATAGAATCGATCTTTGCAGCACTAGACATATTCTGGACACTTCTGCACTTCTATAAATGTAAATGTGATATAAAGTTTGTGATTATTTTAAATTTGGATCTGGGTTAATTACAATTAGCGTATATTATGTACTATGTAGAGACCAGTATAATACGAGCAATTATTGGCAAAATAAAGCAAATTTTGTGAATCTGTTACATGTTACTACGAGGTAAAGACCTTTCTTAGAATTGGGGTTCAAGAAGGATTTCATGCGCTACATTTATTATACTCATTATTTGATATGCCTGCTTATGAATGGCATGACTTGTATTTAATGCTGTACCAAACGATTATTTGATACTGATGAATTTATATCAAATACAAGTTCAGACAATGAGCGTTGAATGAATGTCGTACAGACGCGACGTCGGACAGACATCAGCCCACTCCCGAATTACCGGGCGACTTTAATCCCATACATCAAGACGTGATATACGACGCGACGTGAACAATTTATGCTCATCCTACACGTTTTTAATAAAGGCTGTTTGTGAACACTTCAGGTTCTGCGTTATTAGGAACGTCATCTCTCTTGGAATGTGAGGTTCTTGTGTAGTTATTGTACGTCTATTAATCAATCTTCTTTGATTTGTAAGTATTATTCTTGATGTTTCATGACTTTTCGGTTTCGTCCTCCAAAACCAAGATTTATGATAACAAGTTTGACGTCTCAGTACCTATAATTAATTTGATAAATAAATTTGATTAATTTGATTGATATAGAGGTATATAAGTGATGAATGAAAATGAAAATGAAAATGGAGAGGGCGACACTGTGCCAGTGTTTACATCGGCTCTGTGCTAATTTCTAAATTAAAATTACAAATACAAATCGAACCACCCATAGTCGTGAAAAATCCAAGAAGCAAAGTGGACAACAACTGAAGAATTGTATTTTACCTGTACAATTTTCGAAATAGCAAGTTAAACGTTAAAAATAGTGAACGACGTACCACACCGTCGAACAAGTTTACGAGCTACCACAAGGAAAGAAATCACGAAACATTACACTCAAGAGGTTAGTGAAAACCCGTCAAAACCTGAAGAAACAATAATAAAAGTGTATTAACATATTAATACTAAACATAACCTCGAAACTCATCAAATTGTACTAGTCATCACTGTTTTTACGGATTAAGAAAAGCGCCATCTGGGGGACGAGCAGTACAACTTCACATCACACTATCTACTTAGCAACTTAGTTCAGTTATCAGCCGCTAGAGAGCGTGTACAAAAATATAGAAATATAATATAATCATGGAAGAGATTCTGAAAGCCCTACAAAATATACAAGGTGAACTAGTACAACAAAAACAAGAAATGAAAAATATGGAAAAGAATATTAAAGAAGCCATAAATAAAAACATCGATGAAAAATTCAAGAACATTGAAAATAAACATATACAGCTGGAACAAACAATCGCGGCCCAGCAAGAAACCTTAGATTTCTTGGAAAAAAAATTGATGAAAAGAAATTTAGTTTTTTTCGGTGTTGAAGAAAATGAAAAAAATTATGAAGGCTTGCTCAACTCAATCCTAGAAGTGATCAATAAAAAAATGTATATATTATGTCCACAGTGGGAAATCGAGACAGTCACTAGGCTAGGTAAGAAAGTAGAAGGTAGAGTACGACCGGTGGTAGTAACAATCACTACTACAAGCCGAAAACTAGAGCTGCTTAGAAATAAAAAATCCTTAGAAAATACGGGCATTTACATAAAGGAACACTACCCCCGATCTGTATTACAAAAACGCAAAGAATTACAGGACGAACTAAAACGAAAACAACAATCAGGAGAAAATGTAATACTACGTTATGACAAATTAGTCTCACTTAACTCTAGGAAGCAAGTAAAAACTATACCCAAAGGTAATGTAACCAATAAAAGGTTCCTATCAGAATCTCCAGAATCTCGAAGTATTGGGAATGGATCGAGAATCGAAGAACGAGCTAAACAGGCTACAAAGAAAAATAAATCGCAAAACATAGTAAACTTCTTGCGCCCATCGCAACTGAATTCTACTCCCAAGGCCTCCACAAGTCAAGAAGGTCAAGAAGTTTCAAAAAACTAAGATGTACCTCTCCACCGCTCCCAACACGGCCGGTCCCCGTGGGAGACGTAGACTAAAACCCTCTAGAGAACAATCGAAAAATTAAGAAACCCAAGACTATTTCCGAAAGAAACCAATTTTTTGTGGCGACATACAATGTCAGAACATTATCAACCTACTCGCGATTAATAGAATTAACCGACGCCTTAAGAAATATTAAATACGACGTGATCGGCCTCTCCGAAATCAGGCGCTTTGGAAACTCAATAGAAGAACACGATGACTTTATTCTCTACTATATAGGCCAAACACCAGGCTTATACGGTGTTGGTTTCATAGTAAATAAGCGCCTCAAAACTAACATTAGCTGCTTTAAAGGTCTGTCGGAACGAGTGGCCCTTCTTCAATTAAATATCAACAACACAGACATAAGTATCGTACAGTGTTACGCTCCAACAGACTTGGCAAATGATAGCGATGTTGAAGCCTTTTACACAACTGTGAATAAAGCATTAAAAATATCAGGGAACAATCTAATAATAATTGGCGACTTTAATGCCAAAATTGGCCAACCAAAACACGAGGAAAGTCTAATAATGAAAAGCTATGGATTTGGCAAAAGAAATAGTAGAGGCGAAAGATTGATGGAATTTGCGTATGAAAATAAACTGGCAATAATGAACACATTCTTCAAAAAAAAGGATAGTCAAAGATGGACTTGGCGATCACCAAATGGTATTGTTAAAAATGAACTAGACTACATTTTAACTAATCTTCACAAAAACGTCCAGAACGTGCAAGTTTTGAATTTAAAATTTCCGTCAGACCACAGAATGTTAAGAGCCACACTTAAGCTGCAACCATCAAAGAAAAGTCGAAAAACATTCATTAGTAACATAAAGAGTACCCTAAAAAATTACAAGGAAATACAACTCTACCGAGAATCGATCTGCAAAGATCTAGAAAACTTTAGAGAATGGCAAGGAATTGACACAGTGCAACAACTCTACGATAAAATTATAAGTGTTATAGATAGCAGCCTCAAAAAAGCTAAAGGTTTTTCAGAACATAAAAATCACTCGGATGTTATATCATCCCGAACTAGAAACTTGATGAACAGACGACAAAAGTTACAAAGGATTAAACCTAAAACAAGAAGTATGAAAAATGAGTTAAAAGCTCTTTATAAACTTATAAGTAGATATATTCGTTATGACTATAAAAAACATCGCTCAAACATTATTGAAAAACATGTAATGCTGACAGGTAGTTTAAAAAAAGCTAATAAAGAATTGAGAACCCACAAAACTTGGATTGAAGGACTTCACGCCTCAAATAAAAGTACGTGTAATAGAAACGAAATACTGCAAATCGCAACTGATTTCTACACTAATCTTTACAATTCAGAAATTCAAGAGACTTACTTATTTGCCAAAGAAACATCTTATTTGACAGAAATACCAGTTATAGAAGAGTCAGAGGTGATAAAGAGAATAGCTACATTGAAGGTAGAAAAAAGCTCAGGGCCAGATAAAATAACCAACGAAGCCCTAAAATTAGCATGCCCTTACATAACCAGTCCATTAACACAGCTCTTCAACTTGGTATTAAAAACAGGTACGACTCCGAAACAATGGACAGAGTCAAATATAATTTTACTATACAAAAAAGGAGATCCAAATAACATAAGTAATTATCGGCCGATAAGTTTACTTTCTTCGCTTTACAAAGTTTTTTCATCAATCTTAGAAAAGAGAATACGAATAACAATTGAAAAACACCAACCTGTTGAACAAGCCGGATTCAGGGGCGGTTTTTCCACTGTGGATCATATCCACTCGGTTGAGATGCTTATAGAAAAATATCAAGAGTTCCACAGGCCCCTCTACTTACTGTTTATAGACTACCAGAAAGCTTTCGACACTTTACATCACCATTCAATATGGGAAGCTTTACACACACAAAATATAGATATGGCATATATAAAAGTTCTGCAACATCTCTACAACAATTGCAAGAGTAGAATCAAATTAGAAACAACCGGGCCATCTATATGTATCAAGAGAGGAGTTAGACAGGGAGATCCTATATCACCAACGATTTTCATTTCAGTGCTACAGTCAGTAATTGGTCAACTTAATTGGGATAAAGTCGGTATAAATATAAACGGTAATTTTATGAGCCATTTGAGGTTTGCTGATGATATTGTCCTGCTGTCTGAAAATACTACACAGCTACAATCAATGGTCAACACATTAAACACAGCAAGTAAAGAGGTTGGACTAGAAATAAACCAAAGTAAAACCGTTATTATGACAAATAGTATCAAATCTCCCCTGTTCCTAGAGAACGCTCAGCTATCATATACTGACTCCTTTACCTACCTGGGTAAGCAAATTTCATTTCATAAACAGAGCAACGAAAACGAAATAGAACGGAGAGTCACAAACGCATGGAAAAAGTTTTGGAGCTTAAAGGAAGTGTTAAAAAGTGATATGTCGATAAGAATAAAACAAAAAGTCTTTGATTCTTGCATTCTCCCTTCACTGACATACGCCAGCCAAACTTGGAAGTTTACCTACCGAACGAAGAATAAAATAAGATCATGCCAAAGAAGTATGGAGAGGAGTATTATGAAAGTAAGAAGATTACAGAAAATACCCCACCAAAACATAAGGGAAAAGACAAAGATTATCGATGCGCTATGCCACTCAAAGAAACTAAAGTGGCGTTGGGCTGGTCATATAGCTAGGCTGTCTGACAATCGATGGACCCAAAGACTGACTTCTTGGACCGGACCATCAGGCACTAGAAAGAGAGGAAGACCGATGGCCCGGTGGGCAGACGACGTAGTGCAGGTGGCGGGTAAGCATTGGTTCAACATAGCTAAAGACAGGGATAAATGGAAAACTCTAGAGGAGGCCTTCACCTTCGAATAAAAAACGAGGGGTTCTTATTAGTTATTAATTATTATATAGGTTTAGAGTAAGAGTTAGAATAAGTTCAAAGTATCGAAATTGTAAATTAAGTAGTTAATAAGAAATAAAAGGCTTTTTTATTTTTATTTTTTATTTATTTATTATTTAAGTGATGAATCTAGCATATTTAACTCAAATAAGTAAACCAATCACAGTCCAATTATTTTTGATGACCTCGTTATCGATACATGTTGGAAGGAGGGGACTCTTTGGTCAAACCATACATTTTGTAGGACAAATATTTTTTCGAATAATTTAGATAATTATCATCAGATTTAACAAAAAAAACCCAGTTAGTAATCATTTTTTGAGAATCATGAAATCAACATATTTTATCCCTGCTACCCCTATTACCTACCACAATCGAGTTTTGGTACAGGAAATTGTTGGGCGTCTCATCAAAATGAACCTACTCACGGAAAATTGGCTTGATAGTAATCAAGTGCAAAAATGCACCAGGGATCCTGTACTATTACCCATGTGATGGAAATAGTTTTTTCTTGCCTCCGGCGGCAGACGAGCTAACGGCACACTTGGTGGTAAGTGGTTACTGTGATTATTATTATTAGCATGATGTCGATGATATTCGAAATTAATCATATATCAACAGCTAAGCCCCAATTTCGGTGAAATAATGGTGCGAAATATTCGCACAACGAGACGTGTCATTCTATTTTTACATCAGAATCAGAGAAAAATATCAAAAACATACCATCACCTTTTCTTAGTAATAAACCGGAATCAATTCATCATGGCTTCACTCGGCTCGTCTGAATTCTGGCCGTGAATCAGACTGCATGTCTGCTAGGTTGAATGAAATATTTTAAATATGCATACGAATAATGATTTCACAATGCTTTAGCTGATGATTGATTCGTTCCCTGTGTAACTTCGTTAGAGAAATCAATTAATTGCACCCTTTTTTAAATAAGTGAGTTTTGAAGTCATTAATAATTTTATTACTTTTTTTTTTTATTATCCATTTATTTCAAGTACCTATGACTCAAATTGTTAGTAGGTACACATGAATACTTAAGCTATGTTAGTTATAATGTGTGTAAGCCTCGGTGAATGGGTATCTGAATAATTTCCCCCTGGCCATGAACACCACAAACCCGTAAAACTGTAGACTCAATACAATTCGCATTCTGAAGCCTGCCAAATATTCCAGACTGGCAAACTCTGATAATCTTTAAGGGACGCATCGCCTCGTCGCTCAACATAAAATTTTATTACACTCTGCGTACCAGGGTATGTTACAAGAACCAAAACATGACCAACACCCACAATGGTAATGCATTTGGCGTCCATCCAGCAGCCGTGTGTGGCCCTCTCCAACTTCCTTATTTGTTCCATTTCTAATTAAATACATTGTTCTTTTACGATTTATTTTCCTTGAAATAACCCTTTTTATCGCACGACGTGCGGACTGCGGAGTGATTGATTCTGCGTTAAATTCCCAAGATAGTAATATCTGTAACATTTGTCATGTTTCATTTGCCTTTGTTTGGTTATTGGGTCAATGACTTGTACGGGATTTTCTTTACACATCCTTGTTTAGGAATTTAACACTGAACAAAGGATTGAGACAGTCAAAGCTTTACCAGCGGTTTGATAATTATTGTTTTATTTGCTGCCATCGATATCTTTATCTAAACTCTCAAGTCTAACGTAGAGTGTTGACTATTGAGTGGGCCCACACATTACAATAGATTTCCTTTAGGTACGGTGGTCGCATAATGCTAAAACGTACCGTTTCAAACCAGTCAAATGATTCATAATCCATTTGCATATCTCTTCTATTTTGTTTCTCATTTGTAAACATCGTCTGTCATGTATTACTTATCATTCCAAATCGTTTGTATACATTATAATTCCCACAAGCATTGGTTCATTAAATTTATAATACGTATTCATATATCAATTATTAGGTACAACTAAAAAATATGAATAACGTCATACCTGCCCTTAAAGCAAACTACACAGAAATTTGGGTTACAAAGGATGGCCTCGGAACTGCATTGTGTACATATGAGACATCAGATGTCTTATGACGCCAAATATATCCAATTTGCGTATCAAACTTGAACACTTGATATAGAAATATATCTGGAAATCTTTGGGGGAAGCCTATGTTCAGCAGTGGACGTCATGTGGCTTATGATGATGATACAGAAATATACAAAACATTTCTTACGCGTACGCACCCTGGCATTCGGAATACACACCGTGTAGTACCTACTGAATAATCACACGTGTTTTGCTTTATGATTCATGAACCAATACTTCTTACGGTCTTAACCCAGTCGTTTAAAATCATTAGGTTTGAAACAACTGGTCCTTATTCGTAATACTCAAACTGAAAGGCGATATCCTTCATCAAGCTTTCCCCGATGTTATGTTCACAAATAATTAATCAACACTCATGTACCAAAGAATTTCACTAAAATCATGTAGCGTGGTGTAGAAATGTAGGCTATTATTAATGTGGGACTATTTTCCCAAAAATGGACTACATGGTATGTCGTCTCACTGGCTTAGCGATACCGAACATTAGCTAAGTATAAAAATAACTGAAGTTTTTCAGAACAACCTTACCAGGATAACAATATCTACCTGCTACTCCACAGGTCTGGTTAATATGGTAATTTATGGTCAATGTGTAACAGCGACCATAAGCGACGACACAGCGATGTGAAGCGGCGATAGACTAGTTGGGAGTGGAACGGACTGCCGAGACAAATGTCCGCAGGTTCAAAACCCAAGGGCACGCACCTCTGACTTTTCTAAAAGTTATGTGTGTATCCTTTGTGAATTATCACTCGCTTTAACGGTGAAGGAAAACATCGTGAGGAAACCTGCATATCTGAGAAGTTCTCTATAGGAATTTCGAAGGTATGTGAAGTCTGCCAACCCGCACTAGGCCAGCGTGGTGGACTAAGGCCTAAACACTCTCAGTTGTAGAGGAGGCCCGTGCTCAGCAGTGGGCAGTATAGAATAGAGGTATACAGGGCTGGTATGGTGGTATGGCGTAACAGCTACTGAGTAAGGAGTCAGGACTCTTCGCTTCAAGGTCTTTATGGCACTTTGAAGCTCCGTTTTTCGACATCTCAAATAAAGGTATTTTATAACAATCCAGCCATATTGCATAATGTCTAATAACACATTCAGCGTGCAACATATTAATACTAAAATTAAATTTAATTGAATACAAGTGTAAACAAGTCCAATCTGTCGAGGTGTGAACGTCTCGTCTGTCCACACTCGCGGGCGCGCTACAATCCGCCACTCATTATAACTGCACTATAAAATATTAAAATAAACCATTCATATTTATTCTTGGATGTTTTGTAAGAAAACATATTTTGAATATTTACAAAAATGAAGGAAATTGAAGTGCCGAATTTGTTGTTGTAATAAAATTGCCTTTTGTTAACTTCCTTACGTCTCACAGTTGGTTTAAATGCTCCTTATAAATTAGGTCCTACTTTCAGATATTCAATATTTCGCGAAGAACAAACGATGCATAATGTTTTTTTTTTTGTTATTTTTATTTAAAATCAGAAACAACATCCAAAGGGCAATAAAATCCCAAAAAAATCAAAAACATATACTTATACGTGCGACAGCTGCAGTACTTCCACCAAGTTACTCTGGCACCTTATGAAGCAACTACAGCGTTTTATGTGAAATCTCTTTATTACCGTGGCAAAAATTAAAACAATCTTTCGCTTGCAAATGGTATTCCGTCGAGTTCTGGTTGCCTGGTACCCTCTGGCGGCAGGCCCCAGCGCGGCCGGCAGCCGTTGTGCGCGTAGTACCGCGGGATGCGGTCGTCGCGGATCAGTTCGTACGCCAGGCGGGCTATGCTTTCCTGGTACTGACTTACGCCCGTCTTGTAGAGACAGGGGCGGACGTAGCCTAAAACTGTGGGACAGGAAACAAACGTAGGAGTAGGGTGATGATAATACTAACTACATTACAGAATGTATTTGAAATTTGGTGAGAAATATGTATAATGGAACCATGTAAATAAATCGGAAATTGGGTGAATTATCAAAACTCAATCAAAGCAATATGATTCGCGCCGTTAGAATTTATATTATTATGGTCTGGCGTCGAAAAATTTGTAATGGATGATAAGAACTAGATTTGCAAAGTAAACAGCATAGATGGACCGTATTCCGTTTCCGCTTAGCCAGTGTGTAAAATACTATTTTCTTCATCATTATTTGTCAATATCTGAATCTTTATAATTTTTTATCCTATAATGAATTGATCATAAAGATTGTAATATTATGTTTCTCCTTATAAATAAAGTAGCATTTATAGATCCGTTTTATTCAGTTCTACTTTATTCCACAACGCTGTTGGGCACTATTCAATAATGATATCTCACATTTCTCACATTGTTGGCATTCTCTCGTGCATTGTAATCAGCCGTGTTTAGTTCTCGTTCGCATTTCACAACACTTACCTCAAACCGCGTCACGTCCGATCCGTGGGCGTAAACAACAATATAATATCATCATTCGCTCAAAACATATCGATTAACATACAATGAAATCGAATGTTTCAATTATGTTCCAGAAACAGTCCAAAAGCATTACGTAGGGGCTTTAGCTTTTAAGAAGCTATTCTCGAACCGTCTTATCATATTCTTCGTTTACGTTTACTTAAAGTTCGAGATAAATTGTTGATCGAGTTTTACAGTATCACAAAGATATGATGAGCAAAATACGTCCAGTATTTCCTTTCCAAAATTTGTCCCGAAAAAAATATGATTAGAAATAAGTTTGCTACGAGATGAAATGATCAATGCATACATTTGACTTGAGTCTCTTCGGCCGAGTTGAAGATAGTCTCGAGCCGCTATAGAGAGCGGCAAAAGCTGATAGCGAGTGGAGAAAATATCTTTAAACCGGTCAATAAGTTTACGATATTTAGCAATCCTAATAAACTCTACTGTCACAACACTATAAATATTAAGAAGTCTACTGTAATAAAGTTCAAGGAATTATATAGGACTGCTAACTTCTTAGATGTGTGGGCAGCGGCTCCAGTGTGGGCTTGTCCATGTCCCTCTCGTAGATCTCGCGCGCCACCTTCATCAGCTCGGTGTCCTTCATTGCAAGCTTCGGTGCCTGTGGCGGGGGCACCACCTCATCTGCTACCTTCTCACTCTTCGACATGCATGGTCTCTTCTTCTTCTCGCGCGGTTTGAATGGACGGGTTTTGAATTCTGAATATTGTGGGTTAGAACTGTGGTATTACAAATTATCTTATTTAAGGGGAATCGTAAAGCTAGACAAATTTGAACCAGTGTGACTTATGACGCGTTAAGCAGTCATCTTGTACCATAGCTAAGTAAAGCATTAACTTCTTTCCAGTACTACCTACTCAAAATGAAGGACATTTAAATGTAATAACCTGGCGATAAATGAGCACAATAATCGTTATAGTAAGTAGACTGTCCGCGCAGACTCCTCATTGTGCTCTTTATAAACGCTTCTATCTCCTCGTCCGTCCATGCTTTCTGGAAAATAGGACCTATTAGTAAAGCACATAAGGAAGCCAAATGAAAATGCATTTACGTAACTTGTTAGTTACTAAATTATGTTATTAAATAATGTTCCGGTATTTAACATGTTAGAAAGGATTTTACGTAAAGTTTAGTGGGTCATAATAACGAATTATGAAGCTAAGGCAAAAGCTAAATAATTTAATGTACAGAATACTCACGTCCTGAGTCCCGACTTTTGGATCCAACCATTTCCCTTCAAGTTTCGCCCACCTGTTCTCTGGACGACACCTGAAAGTTAATACGGTCTTAACTACCTACACCAAACAAAGTCATAACACATAAGATTGAATTAGTAAGATTATATAAAATGGCTTGTAATCACGTATCAATATTTTACTAACATTGCGGAGAACATTAAGATATCTATTTGTCTTAACGAATTCATGATTTTTAAATGCTAATTTTACCACCATACGAAGAGCACTTTGTCACAGACTTATACTTATACTTAGACAAAAATTATACTGATGGATAAGTCATGTTATCGCTTTGCAAGTTTTAATTGTAGAAACATAAAAAGATCTGTGGATAGCATAAAAAATCTGTGTCGGACATGTGATCTTATAGCTTTGCAGGAAACATGGTTACTACCACATGAAATACCATTCTTATGCAGTATTGATAGCGGTTTTGGTTATACTGGAACTTCAGCAATGGACACATCCGCAGGCATAATACATGGAAGGCCATATGGCGGCGTCGCTTTATTGTGGAGAAAAAGTATCTTTCAACAAGTGTCTGTGTTGCGGTGTATCAACTCTCGCATTTGTGCTATAAAGATAATGACTAGTGATCGGCCAATTATCGTAATGAGTGTTTACATGCCCACAAACTCTATACTGAATTTACCAGAATTCACTGACTGCTTGAGTACTGTAAGTGCTATAGTGGAAGAATACGGCATTGATACTGTTTATATGTTGGGTGACTATAATGCTAATCTGCCAGATTTGTTTTATAACGAGTTGTTAAATTACTGTAGTGAACAATGTTGGTCTTGTATTGATGTTGAGTACTTGGGTATAAACTCCGGTTCGTACACTTTTGTAAGTGATGCACATGGATCATGTAGCTGGCTAGATCACTGTATAGTTATCCAATCTGCTAGAACCACTGTTGTAAATGTATTTGTTGATTATGAAACTTCGTGGTCGGACCATTTTCCTCTCATTATTGAGTGCGAGTTGGACCTGCTCACACCTTTGGCATCCTGTAATTTGCAATCAAATGATAATGAGGGTGTGGTATGGGGAATCAGAGACCAGGAAGTTGTAATGAATTATACGAATGAATGTAACAAACGATTAAAATTAGTTAACTTGCCTAGTGAATTAAAAAAATGTGTTAATTGTTATTGTAGTGACCCTGACCATAGGCGTGCTCTGGATGTCCTGTACGCAAACATCGTAACCGCCCTCCGTGATTCGTCTTCGGCTAGCCAGGGAACCACAAAAAAGGATAGGAAAGCACTGCGTATAGTGGGATGGAACAAACACATTCGTGAGGCTCATAAAAATGCTAGGTTAAAGTTTATAGTGTGGGTATCGTATGGCAAACCAAAGTCAGGCGTAATTTTTAATGAGATGCATGAGAGTAAGCGGGTATTTAAATCACGTTTAAAATGGTGCCAAGATCACCAGGATCAAATTATGATGGACGCCATTGCAGAAAAGCACTGCAAGGGAGACTTTCGCAGTTTCTGGTACAGTACGAATAAGGCAAATATAAAACCTGGCCTTCCAGTGAGTATCGATGGGTTCAATGATCGTAAGGGAATTGCAGAAATGTTTAAAAATCATTTTTCGGTTCAGTCCCCATTGGGGTCATTATCTGGGATTCTCGACGTCGAAATGCCAATTAAGGCACTGGGCGTGCATTTTAACGCCATAGATGTTATAAAATCTATTCGACATATGAAAAGGGGTAAATCTCCGGGTCATGATGGCCTTAGTATTGAGCATCTGCAACATGCGGGTCCTCATATATCGGAAGTATTGTCTATGTTTTACACATTGTGCTTGAACCACTCCCACTTGCCAAATGATCTCATGAAAACGATTGTAGTTCCAGTAGTAAAAAATAAAACTGGTGATTTAAGTGATAAAAATAACTACAGACCTATTTCCCTGGCAACAGTTATAGCTAAGGTGTTTGACTCTTTGCTTAATGTTGAATTAAATAAATATGTGAAAATTCACGATAATCAATTTGGATTTAGACCCCTCCTCTCTACGGAGAGTGCGATACTCTGTCTTAAGCAAACTGTAAAATACTACTTGAATCGCAACACCCCTGTGTATGCGTGTTTTTTGGACTTGTCCAAAGCCTTTGACCTAGTTGCATATGATATTTTGTGGAAGAAATTAACTAGAATTAATTTACCTTCTGTACTTATAAACATCTTAAAGCATTGGTACACGCATCAAGTAAATTTTGTCAGATGGTCGGGGGCGATGTCTGAACCGTATAGGTTGGAGTGCGGTGTTAGACAAGGTGGATTGACTTCGCCCACACTGTTTAACCTCTACGTGAATGATCTGATTGTCGCGCTTAGCGGTCAGCATGTCGGTTGTCACATTGATGATGTGTGCGTTAATAACTTGAGCTATGCTGACGATATGGTGCTATTGAGTGCATCGATCTGTGGTTTGCGAAAGTTGCTGAATACCTGTGAGGAGTATGCTTATGGTCATGGTCTAAAATATAATGTGACTAAAAGTCAGTATATGGTCTTTGAGACAGCTAGTGCTAAATGCCCGAAAAGTATAGCACCGGTCCACCTTTATGGTGTGTCCTTAAACAGGGTATCTCAGTTTAAATATTTAGGGCATATAGTCACGGCAGGTCTTGACGACAATGCTGACATAGAACGGGAGCGAAGGGCGTTGTTGAAAAGAGCTAACATGCTGGCCCGCAGGTTTGCAAGGTGTTCTACTGAGGTTAAGATCACGCTGTTTCGGGCTTACTGTACCTCATTATACACGTGCAGTCTGTGGGCTATCTACACGCATGTAAATTACAACGCGCTTCGTGTCCAATTTAATAATGCATTCAGGGCAGTGTTGGGACTGCACCGCTTCTGCAGCGCCTCGGGTATGTTTGCTGCGGCGCGCACTGATTGCTTTTACGCGATTATGCGAAAAAGGTGTGCGTCTCTGGTGTGCAGGATTCGGGTCAGTCCGAACACTGTCCTTAAAATGATAGCGGATAAACCAGATTGCTTTTATGTCCGGCACTGTTGTGACCAACATCTACCATATAGTGCCGGATAAAAGTTTGTATTTAGTATATAGTATATAGTATTTTAAGTAATGTCTGTAATATTATAAAATGTCTGTTATGGTTCCTTTGTTACCTGATATAAACAAATAAATAAATAAATAAAATACTGCAGTTTTTTAGTTAAGTTTCGTACGGCCAAATAAACTTCCAACATTGTAAATTATAATCCCCACACAATCTATCTATCCTAATATATAAAGCTGAAGAGTTTGTTTGTTTGTTTGAACGCGCTAATCTCAGGAACTACTGGACCGATTTTGAAAATTCTTTCACTAATAGGAAGCTACATTACTCCTGAGTACTATAGGCTACTTTTTATCCCGGAAAAACTTTTCCACGCGGGCGGAGCCGCGCGCAATGCTAGTTCATTATAAAGCAACGCAGTCACAGTCCTACCGACACTTTTTCCGTTCTAAGGTGTTGATTTATTTAAAATCATGTAAAAGAGGCAGTACGGGTCGATACGGGTAGTCATCATCTTTCGTCAATTGATACTCTATCTCAACCCCGCGTAAATCAGGTGGAGTAGGGTCACATTGCCGTGCCCGAATAAAAAAAATCGATGTAGGTCTGCCGGCCTTCAATTAATAATAATATTAACACGTTTCTCCGGCACATATTGTATGCTTCGTCATAGCTAGTTCAGTGTAACTACCTGCAAGAGATAAGTTCGGCGAACTCGACAGATATAATCTTATACTCACATCTTAGTTTTCCTGATGGGATGCTGGCGAAATTCATCGAAATATTCCGTTAAAAACGACATCGTTCACACTTTAAAATTTACCGTTTCTTTTAATTTATAGCCTGAAAATTATGCGTAAAATTCCATAATAACCAACCGCGTGTAAATAAATGTAGATAATCAAATATTTTTGACTTTTTTATAGTTTTGTTTATGACGTTTGTTTGTGGTTAGTTCAGGTTAACGTTGTGGACTGAGGTAATATTTTTTTCTTTCAACTTTCTTCCATAATGATGATCAATTTATCGCAGTTTCGCGTGTCATTCGTTTGCGGTTTTTTTCAGGGGTCGTAAACATTTTATGTCGCTACCGAATCTTTATTGGTCGCGGTTATATGAAACGTCACAAATCACAACTAAATATCCAATGCAGCAATAATATAAAGTCACATTAAAAGTTAATGCTCGCTTTAAGGTCGTCATATAAAATACGAATTACTTACAGAAATATTAATTGTCAATAATTAGTATATCCATCTCCACCTATTCCATTCGAATTCTGTGATATGAATAGGTACACTAAGTACATGCGTGAAATCGCATTTATATCTCAGCAGTCTAGAATAATGTAATCATCAGGTAAACTGAATTTGCCCTGGCCATTGGAAAAAACGAAATTCCTCACCAACGACTCAACGACAAATTACCACTGTATCTAATTTTTTTAATTATATGTAGGCAAATGTAAATAAGTGGATTTAAATTGAGTTTTCTTTCACTCACTATGGTACCTATAGTGTGTAGCAGTAAAATTTCTTAATAGTAACCTATCAAATTAATTGTCTGTTACATGATGTAATTTCTATTTAAATACAGTAGTCTGTATTATAATGCTCTTTGCAGTAGTCTATAATAACTGGATCAGCGACCATACATACATATTAGCAAATGTTGTGGAACCCTGCAGCGGTTTCCTGCGACCTTTGCATCGCAGCTGCCGTGCCGCGCGGGTAAGCAGCCCACCGCCCGCCGCAGTTCGCGAGCGTGACCGCGGCTCATAAATCAACCAATCGTCGTATTTTTAGACTCACACTTTGTCGTAAACTTGTATCTGGTTTTTGAAGGTTATACGAATGAAAATAATCTGCAATAACACATAAACCTATTTTTTTAGTAGGCAATGCTGGATGCAGGCCCCTTCTAACAGGTTGGTCTGGAAATCTTTGGGGATGGCCTATGTTCAGCAGTGGACTTCCAAAGGCTAAAGAAGAAGAAGGCAATGCAGCGCACGATGAACAAAATTACAGAGCAACGCGAATATTACATTATGATGTACTAGGTACTAAAGGCGTCGCCCGCGTGAGGAGCCTTTCCCTTTTAAAATACTGTACGACGCCAGCGACATCTACTTAAGAATCTGATAAAAATGTCCATTATTTCCCATGGGAGCAAATTACCAGGATAAAAAGTTGCTTATGTGTTAATCCAAGACATGTTCTACCCGTGTGCCAAATTTCATCCAAATCCGTTCAGTTCTTTCTGCGTTTACTTCTAACAAACATCCAGACATTTTCACAAACTTTCGCATTTGTAATATTATTAAGATACGGGGCGGTATTAATAAATCAATCTCAGGTTTGAGTTACATCTCAAGTAGACATAATGTCGCTGAGGTCGCGCCTTTAGGACGAAAACGACACAATTAAAAAAAATTGAGTTATCGTCATAAAATCACTTAAAACGAAATTTTCAATGGAACAATAGTTCAAACACCGCCATACTCAAGCAGGAAAAGGACAAAACTATTATGTCGGTACCTTTTTTAATATATTTTCATAAAAAAGAGACCAGTTTAAGTCATTTTAAAACAATAAACCTTTTTTTTTTTTTTAATTGCGTCGTTTTCGTCCTAAAGATGCGATGTATTAAGAGTTCTATAGAAATAGAAATAGAAATCATTTATTGCAGAATGTAGGTACTTAATATACAGGTGGTTATTATACATAAATATGTTCCAATACATTCTACCGGGATAGGTACCGGTTGGCAATACTATTAAACTACATATTACTAATACTTGTACAACGTTTTTTTTTTCTGTATACAACACATAAATTTTCCTATTATATATTACACTATTTATGCAGAATGGAAGCTTTCATACATGAAAATATGTATTATCATTTACAAAATTTAAATAAGTACAAATTTATTTATATTCCAGGAATTCCTTAATGCTATAAAAACAATTTAATAAAAGCCAGTTATTTATTTTGTGTTTAAATGATGACAAGGAATCAGTATCTTTTATGTCAGGTGGTATTTTATTGTAAATTTTTATTGCCATACAATACATGTTGTTGCTAAGCATTACAGACTTGCATTTGGGATAGTATATACGATTCTTATGTCTGGTCTCTCTTTCTAAAACTTGCCCATGACTTTTAAAGTAGGTTGGATGCTGTCTTAAAAACATACAAATTTCCCTTATATACAAACAGGGTAGGGGAAGCACTTTGTGTTTTTTAAATAATGGTTTGCAGCTTTCTAAGAACCACGCTCCACAGACAGCTCGAATACATTTTTTTTGGACTTTAAAAGCCCTGTTTAAATCCACTGAATTTCCCCAAAGTGGTAGACCGTATAACAAAATAGAAGATACAAAGCCATGATAGGCTGTAAGGGCTGCCTTCTGTGATACTGTTTTCCTAAGTCTTTTAAGTGCATAAACAAATCTATTTAATTTATTACAAACATGGTCTATATGTGCCTTCCAATTTAAGTGTTGATCAATTTTGATTCCCAAGAAAAGATTTGATTCGACACTTTCCACTGATTTTGTTTGATATTTTATATTCAGGGTTACTGGTGTCATCTTATAGTTTCTAAATAGTATCACTTTAGTTTTTTTGATGTTTATATTTAATTTATTTTTATTTAACCAGTTACCTATATCAGAGATTGCCTCATTTATGTCTGTTTCAAATCTATTTCTATCAGTACATTTATTTATTAAAGTTGTATCATCTGCAAATAGGAGACATTTATTTTTGGTAGCATTAGGTAGGTTATTAACATATAAAAGAAAAAGAAGAGGTCCCAAAATGCTTCCCTGTGGAACACCAGTGTTCTTCTCTCGAAATTCTGAACGATAAAGTTTTTTATTGTATATATTTCGAGACACGCTGACTAAACGAGCTACTTCTGTGCATTGAGTTCTTCCCAGTAAATAACTCTTTAGCCAATTGTAAGCTACACCTCTGATCCCATATTTTTCTATTTTACTAAGTAGCATCTGGTGGTCAATAAGATCAAAAGCTTTACTCAAGTCTAGCATTACCGCCGCATTATACATTATGTCTACTTGAGATGTAACTCAAACTTCAGATTGATTTATTAATACCGCTCACGGAGTGGATTTTTGAGATGGGGCAGTAACGGCGGCACCCTTAGATCCGACTTCCGCTGTAGGTATCTATGAGAAAACTGCTTTAGGAGACTGTGCACAACTTATGAATAAATTAAATTCTGCATACAAGGGTTTTGAAACTAATGTAGTCAGCAAGAAAATGGCTAATTTAAGCAAAACAAATATTGATGTCATTCGATATCCTGTTATGAGGATCATAAGATTATGGGACCATCCGAGCTTTGCTTACCAACTTTTAACATAACTTGTCACAGGTCAAACTTCCGAAATAAAATTTTATGTCGGGTGTATAATGTGGAACACCGTATCTATTATTATTATTATTTATACAATATGTAAGTGCATAAAGACTTATATCTAATAGGGAAATATAAATGTATAACCCACAGCGTTCTTCACAGAATACATGCTTGATTACATTTCAAATGCGAGTGAAATTATGCTAGGATAAGAGTATTAACAGTAAAGAGTGAATTTTCTACTTGTATTCCCTATTATCTAATTCTAAAAGTGTTAGAGACAGGTTTTTGCGAAAACTATTTTGTGATGAAGCAAAAAAGTCCAAGTCCGAGAATAGGTCATTATAGGTTTTAGTGAGACGTCTAAGAGGTGCACGCACCCCTGCGTTAGTACGACAACCAGCAACGCCGAAAAGGGGTTTAGTGCGTATTTCACGTCTCACTACCGTTCTTGGTACGATGTAATAGAGTTTATTTGTCAAATCAACACAATCAATCTCGCCAGCACATAGTTTGTAAAGAAACATAGTATCAAGCAATATTCGTCGGGATTTTAAGCTCAAAAGCTTATATTGGCCTAAGAGATTTGCATTATAGGAAGTAGAGGCATGGAAGCAACGATAATGCGTCGTTTTCAGGAATTTACGTTGTACTCTCTCTAAACTATCTATGTATTTTCCATATAATGGGTTCCATATTTGAACAGCATATTCCAGTTGACATCTGATGAGTGACTTAAATAGGTGAATATATGTGGTAACACGTCTAAAATCTTTGGAGGATCTCATCACGAAGCCATATATGCGATAGGCTTTTTTAACAATTGTGTCTATATGCTGGTCTAAATGTAATTTACTATCCAACAATACCCCAAGGTCTTTAACTGCTGAGACCCTTGATAAAGCAACATCCGCTATTGTGTAACTCTGAGATATAACATTTTTATTTTTTGTGAATGAAATAGCCGTACACTTATGAAAACTTAGTTGAATTTTATTACACTTACAATAATCGCTAAATCTAATAAGATCCTCTTGTAATAAATTGCAATCGTTAATATTATTTATACTTTTAAATAATTTGAGATCATCTGCATACAATAGGAAAGATGAGTGTTTAAAACAATTTCCAATCTATGTTCGTTTCCAAATACCAGAATTCAGAATAGAGATTACAAGACAAATTTTGAATGTACCTAGGATATATGCTGGAAGTGAGTCACTTCCAAATAGGAACGTTCACTGAGTATATGAAAGATATATATATAAAGTACCTATATGAAACATCCATACGGGGTGTGTTGGGACACACACATACTTACACGGCTATGTAAGTGCACGTAGTGTGAGAACGCTGTGTTACACCATGCCTCCCAAATAAAAGTGATTGTACGCCTTTAATTCAGTAAGTCCACTAATTTGTTACTATTAACCACTTAGTACTCAGCTGTATGTTACGTACTAGATCAACAACATATACACCACCAAAAAACTGATTTGATGAGAGTCTCCGTTAAGATATCTATACTAATATTATAAAGAGGAAAGATTTGTATGTAAGTATGTTTGTAACGAATAAACTCAAAAACTACTGAACGGATTTCGATGAAATTTGGCACACGGGTAGATCATGTCCTGGATTAACACATAGGCTAGTCTTTATCCCGGGAAAATATTTTTATCCCGGAATAAATTTTCACGCGGGCGAAGCCGCGAGCAGAAGTCTGGTATATAATATAGCCCGCCACGACATCCAGCCATGCTCGCGGAAGAACAACAGCTCCGAATATGAAAACCAGGCAGCGGCTTGCAGACCCCGGCTGAAGTATCTGCCGTTACACCATGCAGCTGCTTTTGTGTGATGGACTGCTATAATTAATAAATTAATTAATGATGAAGGAAATAACAAATGGTCCCCGACTTTGGTCCCTGGTGTTTAATGTTAGATTTTTAACTTTACACATTTGACCTCTAAACTTTGAACATTGACCATTGTCTTCTTCCTTCTGCCCTCTATCCCTTATTCCGGTGGCATCTGACCACTAACCTCTAAACTCTTTTCAACGTAAAAGCCATTGATGTTTTTTAATACATCAATGGTAAAATCATACAAAATGAAATTGTCTCTGTCATAATTAAGGCGACTTTTATACCAATAAACAGTAATTTTCGTTAGTCAGTTTAAAGCACGATTTTGATTGAAAACGGCAACATGTTTGAGTCTCCGTACAACAACATTTCTGAAACAGACGTTGGAACTTGGTGGATAGGTTGAAATTAAAGAAAGATATGAAAAATGTGGCTCGTTTATTTTATTAGTGTTGTAATAGCCTTTCCGATGATGTATTAGAAATGAATCAGATCAGTTTATTTTTTGAATAATCACGATGAAAAGTTGACTGAAATAGTTGAAATTTCGTATACAGCCTCTTAAGAGATACGGTCTATCTGTATTTTGTGAGTAAATCAATCCTGGTGGTGCACCTACTGTACGGCCGTTGTACATTATGTAAATAACTAGTATCTTACAATGCAGGCAACGTGGAAAATATATTTCTAAATTCCTCCCTATTCTTCTATTTGATTAACTTCGTGGCGGGTTAAGACTAATTAGTGTTCCCAGAGACTCGCCGAGCTTCACCGCTCGGTGTCATAAAATGCGTGCCACTGCCGATCTTGGCTTGCAGGAGTTGCAGTGGCGGGTGTGTGGGCGGGATAGTCTCGTATGCAGGCAACGTGTATGGGGATTAATCAATAGTATTATAGATGTCATCCACGATGACGCGCCCTACTAATTTCCCTAATCCCTTACAGTCCAAGTGTGCAACTTTCTGCTTGTGTTTTAGTTCTGGGAATACACACTAATACCTATGAGAGTACGCGCATACTACGATGAATAATTAAAGTCCTCTTAACCCGCGAAATCCCCGCTCAACAACTGGTAGCGCACGTCATCGCGAATTAAATTATCTATAATTCGATACATAATGTCATTATCGATCTGCTTCCGTTGATCTGTTGATTATATTACACAATAATAACTCAAGGGAACGTAACGAAAACTCGTACAATAACTTTTTACACGCTTTATATTAGCTTTACTTGTATGTATGTTTGTAACCAGAGATGTGATTTATCTAGATACTTGATCTAAAATACAGATACAAGATACAAAATACGTATTTAGTATCTTGTATCTAAGATACATTTTAAATTTTTATTTTGTATCTTGTATTTAGATACACTTTTTTAGTATCTTAGTATTTTATAAATACTTAATTTGCTAAGATACTTTTACTAATTATCTATGCATTTTTTACATTAACGGCTCATTTAAGGCCCATATACACGTTGCAAGTTTCTTGCCTGTTGCATACAATTAAATTGAAGCAATATATGACTTGCATGGTTTAAATAATCAACACGTAACATTCTTGATTTGTTTGTGTAAAAAGAACATGCTATAATTGGTTAACCAAACATTGTATTCAACTGGTGTCTGTCTTCTTTTGAAAACATGAGGGCATTGAGTCTTATAATTTTGATTTTTCAGTTTGTCTCCTGATTCCGATAAATCTCAATGAACTTTATTAAATCAGCAGAACCTAATTTTAATACTTTTTACTCATATTTTTTAATAAACACAGTAGCTTCTAAAATCTAAAACGTTCAACATTTGATTTTTTTTATGGCATTGTATGACGGACCACCCAGACGGACTCTTACATATGAGAGATCACCACCGCAATGTCTATTTCTACCGCCAAGCAGCAGTTTGCATGCACTGTTTTGTTTCGGTTTGAAGGAAATTGTAGCCAGTGTAACTACGGGACATAATGAGAATTAACATCTTATGTCTCAGGATGACGAGCGCAGTGGAATGCCACAAGGTACTTTGTAACTCAAGGTGCTGGATGGTGTTTCTTCTGTTTATGGGTGGCCGTATCGCTTACCATCAGGCGGACGGCACGCTCGTCTCGTCATTCAAGGCTATAAAAAAATAATTTCAAAACGTATCTTATTTGAAAAAAGTATTTAGAAGATACGTATTTTGTATCTTTTTTTTTTTTTTTTTTTTTTTTTTTTTTTGTTTTCGCGGAGAAAGTGACTTATTACTACCGCCCAGCCTTCAAGGGGGGCGACTGAGCGGTTATGTTGGGTTCACCGTGCCTTACGTCCCGGCGTTGAGCCGCCCGGAGAGATGTAACCATCGGGCGACCGCCGGGCCGAGTCCCTAACCTATGTATAACGCACGGCATACCAACCAAAACTCCGCGGTGGCCATCTTCGGCGCATTAGGGACGGCTGCGGGCTTCCTCTGACGGGAGTGTCTAAGTTGTCGTCCGCAGCCGCCTCTGCGCGTTGCCGCCTAGTGCGGCCCGTCTCCTGTTGTGGGGGGGCTCAGGAGCCCCCACGCACCGAAGGACGCCCTCGGCGTCAATGGCAGCGTGAGGCCTACCAGCCACGCTGCCGTCCATCACAGGGATCGCTACAATGTGTTAATAGAACATAAAAGTGAAAGACGGACAGCCCCCTGCCGCCCGCCTGCGACCCCCGGTGGCCCCTATTAGTCGCCTTTTACGACAGGCAGGGGATACCGTGGTAGAATTCTCCAAACGCCCCCAATCCACAGGGCGGAAGACGCCGGTCAGTCGTCCACCCGGCGCCTCCTACGTCTCGTCTGGCGGCGGGAGGGATCTCCGCGCCTCCGATCCCTCTCGGCACTCTCCTTCCGCGAGAGGACCACCTCACAGAAGTGTGCCACCGCACGCCAGGACCTCCGGCTGTCGACCATGGAAGCGACCACGGCCGGCAGCGAGAGGTCTCCTCCGACGACTGCTCTGAGAGCGCTGCGCTCCTCATCCCAGGCTGGGCAAAACTCTAACGTATGCTGGGCCGTATCCAGCGGGCAGTTGTCACAGTGGTGACACACGGCGGACACCTCCTTCCGCACTACCCGCCACAAGAACTCACCGAAGCAGCCATGCCCGGTGAGCACCTGCGACAGGCGAAACGTTGCCGCACCGTGGCGCCTGTCCAGCCATTCGGCAAAGACAGGACGCACTGCCGCGACGACCCTGAGCCCCGCTGTCGGGGCCTCCAGCCTGAGACGCCACTCCTCCACGGCGGCTCGCCGTAGGGAGGCCCTCATGGCCTCCACCTCCTTCAGGGCCGGATGTTGCCCGCGACTGGACGCCTCCTCCCGCCAATGAAAGACATCGGAGAGGGATTTGGCGTCCAGATCCCAGGGCAGGAATCCGGCCAACAAACAAGCCGCCTCGAAAGAGACCGTGCGGTACGCCCTGATCGCCCGCTGCGCCAAAGCTCTCTGCGGAGTGCGCAGGAGGGCGATGCAGGGGCGGTTCAGGGAGTCAGCCCAAACGGGGCTGCCATAGAGGGCCATGGACCGCACGACTCCGTGATATAATCTCCGGCAAGGGATGCCAGGACCTTCCAGGTTGGGCAGCAGGCTGGAAAGAGCGCCCGCTGCCCGAGACAGTTTCGTCCCCAGTTTCTTGAAATGGGCGCGGAATTTCCATCGGCTATCTAAGACTAAGCCTAGATATTTCATATCTTTGCCGATGGGAATCCGCACCCCCTCAACCACGATGTGGGCACCGGCCGGTGGCCCTCTCCGAGGCCCGTGGAAACAAATGGCCTCGGTTTTCTCGAGGGCCACCTTTAAACCCAATCGTCGAATCCGACTTACTACTTGGCCGGTGCCCACCGCCGCCAAGGTGGCGGCGTCCCGGAACGTCCTGGCTGTCGCTGTGACCAATGTGTCGTCGGCGTAGCACGTCACGCCGACGTCCCAGAGATTTGCACCACGGAGCACCCAGTCGTATCCGATGTTCCACAGGAGAGGGCCCAAAACCGAGCCCTGTGGAACACCGCACGACATCGCTCTTCGGTGCCACCCGTCGACGCCCGGATACACAACGTCCCTGTCAGACAGGTACGCGTGCACCAGACGCCGAAGATAGGGCGGCACCACGTGGTACCGCAGTGCCTCGTGAATGCAGGGCCAAGGCAGCGTGTTGAACGCGTTGGAGATGTCCAAGGACACCGCGACAACTATTCCGCCTCCGGCCACTGCATCCTCCGCCTGTGACTTCACCCGCAGACGTATTTTGTATCTAGTATTTAGATACCATTTTCAAAAGTATCTTGTATCTGGTATCTCAAATCCTTTTTTACAAGTATCTTGTAACTTGTATTTCAGATACTTTTATGAAGTATCTTGAACATCTCTGTTTGTAACCTACTGCTTTGGGCGCGATTTTGACCCACTTTAAACGGTCAGATTTTATTCAAACTTTGTAGATTTGTCGAGGACCGATAACAATACACTAATAAGATAATGCCATTATTCAATTTGAAAAATAAGATTTTTGACAATTTATATATTTTTTATTTTTTGTGACATCTGTTGGACCATGGTAAAATTACAACTAAACTGGCTACTCTTATGCTCTACGTATCCAATATAATAATGGCTTTAGGATTTTGATGGGTCTACCCCGGTACTGCAGTGCGTCAGGTATGTTCGCCCAAGCAAACACAAATGACTTCTTTGGAATTCTGCGCAAAAAGACTGCCTCGATGCTGAGCAGAGTACGGGCTAGTCCCAATCATATCCTGAAAATGATTGCTGGGCGGTATGACTCACCTCTTTTGTACTATTGTGTGCGGAGGTGTATGTCTACCGTAAAATTAGTACAGAAATGATAATTTTTAACTGTTTACTAACGTAGTTTTTAAGTCAAAATTGTTACTAATATACTATGGACTCACTGAGTTTGAAATAAAATACATTTTATTTTATTTTATTTATTTTATGCGTAAAAAAATCCTACTTGTCACAAGATGGCGCTTTCGTTTTTAGTGACATCTGCTGGGCAATAGAAGAACAGAACTAAAAAATTAAAAATAACTAATAGTTTAAAACAACCAAAAAACACGCTTTATAGAAAATCCAACTAAAAAATCTATACATATAAATAAAATTGGAGTGTCTGTTTGTAATATTGAAATAACCGTTTTTTACTACATGTATATGAATATATATACGGTACATACACCAAAATAACATTTTTTACAATTTTTGTCTGTCTTTCTGTCTGTCTGTCTGTTTGTTCCGGGTAATCTCTGAAATAGCTGGACCGATTTTGACGGGACTTTTATTGGCAGGTAGCTAATGTAATAAGGAGTAACTTAGGCTACTTTTTATCCCGGGAAAATATAAAGCGAGACTTTTATCCCGGGAAAACTCATTCATAGAAAATAAATTTGAATTAAGAATAGTGTAAATAAGAAAAAAATGTATTTTATTGTACAAAAAAGCGTGGGGTGCATGGTGTCAATAGTTATAAATATTTTATTGAGAGATAATATGAGTAGAAGTATTATATATCATTTTGATAAGATCTTAAAAAGCACCCCACCCTTTTTTTACAATATTTACACTCTTCTTAATTCAAATTTATTTTCTATGTTTTAGTTGGATTTTCTATAAAGCGTGTTTTTAGTTGTTTTAAACTTTTATTTTTTTATTTAATTTGAGTGAATCACATCACACACAATCACACACATTGATGTTTAGAGCAAATATACAAGCTATTTACAAAGGTGTAATTTCAATGAAAAATAGCTATCAACATTAGGTATATTCTATAAAAAAATTGGCTACTCAATCAGAAAAAATTAAGCTATTTTTAAAGAAATATAAAATACAAACATTTGTATAATAATAATATTGTTTTTATGGTTTACCCATTATGCATGAAGGAAAAATGTGGGACTAAATTCTGAAACCATCACTAAAAATACTATCGATAAAAAAATCGCTAATATCGAGCCATTTCTTTCAGAACTTTCATTGAGTTTTAAATTCTCATATAACAAATTATTCAGTTTGTCGATAATGTCTATATTCTAGACCTTAATTAAGGATCAAGATCAACTCAATTAATATCGATATAACTTAAAATCGATAAGCCACAACAAAGTATTTGTTTATTGTGATAGAATTTGTCCTGCGATTATTTCGTTAACGAATTAGGGATAATGAAAGACTTATTTAATACTTAAAATAGAAGAAGCTTTTATTTCGATTATTTAAAGTTATTTTATCGGTCTATTGGTCCTATATTACATAGCTAAAACACAATTACCGCACAAAAACCGCAACGAATTTATGATTTAATACTTAATTCTACTTAACAATGTGTTGATCAGGTTAGTGCATTTAAATCTTACAAAAAATATAACATTTATACTTGTTTTCAGCCACTTTTCCGTACCTTAGGAGCCCTTAATGATGTACAGTCAGCAGCATAAATATCTCTAAAAAATCAAAATTTCAAATCGCCTCTATACGCATTAAGTTAAACTAAAATATTTTTTTCTTCGTTTGAAGTAAAGTAAATACATTCTATTTTATTTTTGTGAAGAGAAAAACAAGATTAGTAAGAACACAAAAGTATGTAGGCAATTTGAAATTTTGAATTTGTTCATCTACTTATGCTGCTGACTGTACACTTCGAAGGGGTGCCGCCGCAACGACAAAATAGATCGAAGTCTCTACGCTGTTTAGCTGTAAGGTGACCCTTAAAGTAGGAAGTAGACTTGAATACATGCATTACTCTCCTTACAATAAGATTTAAAATAAAGTCAATTACATAAAACACAAATTATACTATAATTAAATTACTATATACGATACAATGCAATGAACGATACAAAACATGATTTGTAATATAATTCACGTTTTATATTATGTTCCATTAGATGCCCTTTAAATTTCTTAATTTTGCTTGAGAAAATCAGTTTTGAAAGGCATGTCGATATTATTCTACCTGTAAAATCAGGTTTCTAGATCATATTAAATCTGTTATAATCAACTCTTGATCCAGTTAAGTGTTAAACATCACAATACATAAATACTTACGACCTTATTCAAAAGCAGTTTATATACTTATTTTATTAACAGACTTCCAAAAGGAGGAGGTTATCAATTCGTGTGTTTGTTTTTTTTTTATTTTTATTGTTGTATTCTTTCTTCAAACTCAATTCAAAATTCGGTCGAAGAAGACAAAACATTCAATAACTAAAATAGGTTAAATAAAGGTTTATGAATAAGGCCATTAGCATTTTTTGTCAATTAACAAATTAAAAATGAACTCGGATTGCATATGATATTGCATTAACGAATGTATTTCGATAACTGACTTAAACAGTTAACATTATTATATAATTTATGTTTTTGGCCTCATCAGTATAAAAATGTGGGTCAGCGTTACATATTACTGAGAGAGATTTGTAAACAATATTTAATAGATTAATTCACTAATTTGGGATCTCCTTACAATTTTATTCTACAAAAGCGACCATAAAGGTTTGCTATCAAGTAACTGTAATTAATTGTACGGTATTATGCGTTAAAATTGAAATAATTTAAAGGATATATAATTTTGTAAATTCTTTACTAAAGAGATATATGACCCAAAAGTGACGTCACCTTCCTCTACAACGTCTAGTCTAGGCACAAAGATCATTTTACAGATTTGAATAGCAAAAATCAATAAATCATAGACACGAATCGATATAATAACAAACATACTTTATTTAGCCATAAAACATTTGTGACTCGTAGCAAAATTTTACAAAAAAGTTATACAATACAAACTTCTGGGCGGCTCTTAACGTACGTTCCGGTCCACAGAACATTAATTCCTTGCAAATTTTAAATAGCTGTAATTTACTTTCTACAAAAAAAAAACAATGAAAATAAGTGTGGTCTTACAACCAAAGTACCTATTACATAATTTTACGATGCCTTTTAGACATAAAATTATATTCATAGAAAATTTTGTTGTAGCTCCATATTATATTATAGACTGGATTGTAGCTGCGCGTACCTGCACTCGCAGCTAACTTCACAACCGCCAAGAAGTTTGAATCGAACTTTACAATCATCAGCATAGTCATAGTGTACAGTGGACATACATATTTAAAAAAAAAATTGATTGCAAGAATATAATGGGCACAGATTTTTATATTTAATTTAGAATACACGTCCGTTTGTTCTAAAAACTACAATATTTATCGATACTTTGCCGTCAAAGCACACAATCAACTAAAACCAACCAGTACAAGGAAATACATCAAGTTAATCAATCGATACGTTAAAAGAAAACAAACGTATGTGTAAAAGATTTTATTTGGATCTATCGACATTATATTACATTATCATTAAAATGTCACTAGCACTTTGTGACGTTTGTGTATCGTTCATGGCATAGGGTTGCCGTTGGGATCAGAACCTGGCGCGGATGTAGACGGCGGCGACGTCGTGGTTGGCGTAGCCGAGCCGCTTGGCGTGCTTGAAGATCTCGTTGGTGGTCGCGGTGAGGGGCAGCGACTGCTCCAGCGCGTCGCCCAGGCCCAGCGCCAGCTTCAGGTCCTTCTGCATGTGGGTCAGCGGCTGGTGTGTCGAGTATGACGACTCTATCATCGCTGTGGAATTCATTTTGAAACGTTAGTGTTGTACTGTCGTAATGATAACGTCTTATGGACTATAATACATTATGGTAGTACCGTAAATACTGTCGTTTTGCTTGCGTAAGCAACAAAAATAATTAATATAGGATTTATAACGACTTTTTAGTTACTGCTAGTAAACTACAATGTTTCCTTATATCGCGGTGTTAAAAAATCATATATATTTATACATAAAACATTCAACATAGCCGAAGTTTCTTAAACATCTTGTAAGTCAAGAAAAATCTAAAATTTTGAATGGACTTATAGATTCTCAAAAAGCATTCCCGAACATGTGATGCAGTGAGGCTTTGGCGTAGTCTTAGACACATAAAGAGCAACACATCGAAAATATAAAGACGTCTAATTATTTCACGAGCGTCATTGGATCTATTACAAGATTTTAGAGAACTTCGGTTAATACAATAAACTGATACAATTTTTATTGACGTCATATTCAGCAGTCTTCCCGAGACCAATAATAATTATTATTACTGCGGGAAAAAATATATTTTCCTAATTCTATACACGTATATTTTTAAAACATTTGACATAAAAATATAGTCAAGAGCATTATCACTTCCAAATTCCATAATATTTCTATGTGAGTTCAAGGGGCCATGCCATATCGTTCCGTGTATAGTGCGTACTCACCGCGTCCTTCGAGTATGAGGTACCATATCGTTCCATGTATAGTCCATACTCACTGCGGCCCTTGAGTATGCGGTACCATATTATCGTTACGTGTATAGTCCATACTTACTGCGGCACTTGAGTATGAGTAACCATATCGTTCCGTGTCATATTATCTATCCGTGTGTAGTGCGTACTCACCGCGTCCCTTGAGTATGAGGTGCCATATCGTTCCGTGTATAGTGCACACTCACCGCGGCCCTTGAGTATGAGGTGCCATATCGTTCCGTGTATAGTGCATACTCACCGCGGCCCTAGAGTATGAGGTGCCATATCGTTCCGTGTATAGTGCACACTCACCGCGGCCCTTGAGTATGAGGTGCCATATCGTTCCGTGTATAGTGCATACTCACCGCGGCCCTAGAGTATGAGGTGCCATATCGTTCCGTGTATAGTGCGTAGTGTGTAGTGTGTAGTGCGTACTCACCGCGTCCCTTGAGTATGAGGTGCCATATCGTTCCGTGTATAGTGTATAGTGCGTACTCACCGCGTCCCTTGAGTATGAGGTGCCATATAGTTCCGTGTATAGTGCGTAGTGTGTAGTGCGTACTCACCGCGTCCCTTGAGTATGAGGTGCCATATCGTTCCGTGTATAGTGCACACTCACCGCGGCCCTTGAGTATGAGGTGCCATATCGTTCCGTGTATAGTGCATACTTACCGCGGCCCTAGAGTATGAGGTGCCATATCGTTCCGTGTATAGTGCGTAGTGTGTAGTGTGTAGTGCGTACTCACCGCGTCCCTTGAGTATGAGGTGCCATATCGTTCCGTGTATAGTGTATAGTGCGTACTCACCGCGTCCCTTGAGTATGAGGTGCCATATAGTTCCGTGTATAGTGCGTAGTGTGTAGTACGTACTCACCGCGTCCCTTGAGTATGAGGTGCCATATCGTTCCGTGTATAGTGTATAGTGCGTACTCACCGCGTCCCTTGAGTATGAGGTGCCATATCGTTCCGTGTATAGTGTATAGTGCGTACTCACCGCGTCCCTTGAGTATGAGGTGCCATATAGTTCCGTGTATAGTGCGTAGTGTGTAGTGTGTAGTGCGTACTCACCGCGGCCCTTGAGTATGAGGTGCCATATAGTTCCGTGTATAGTGCGTAGTGTGTAGTGTGTAGTGCGTACTCACCGCGGCCCTTGAGTATGAGGTGCCATATAGTTCCGTGTATAGTGCGTAGTGTGTAGTGTGTAGTGCGTACTCACCGCGGCCCTTGAGTATGAGGTGCCATATAGTTCCGTGTATAGTGCGTAGTGTGTAGTGCGTACTCACCGCGGCCCTTGAGTATGAGGTGCGGACTGGCGAGCGGCGTGAGTGCGAGCACGTCGAGCAGGTCGGCCTGGTTGAGGCCGGCGCGGTCGGCGAGCGCGAGCCCCTCGGCCAGCGCCGCGAGCGTGTAGTGTGTAGTGTGTAGTGCGTACTCACCGCGTCCCTTGAGTTGAGGTGCGGACTGGCGAGCGGCGTGAGTGCGAGCACGTCGAGCAGGTCGGCCTGGTTGAGGCCGGCGCGGTCGGCGAGCGCGAGCCCCTCGGCCAGCGCCGCGAGCGTGTAGTGTGTAGTGTGTAGTGCGTACTCACCGCGTCCCTTGAGTATGAGGTGCGGACTGGCGAGCGGCGTGAGTGCGAGCACGTCGAGCAGGTCGGCCTGGTTGAGGCCGGCGCGGTCGGCGAGCGCGAGCCCCTCGGCCAGCGCCGCGAGCGTGTAGTGTGTAGTGTGTAGTGCGTACTCACCGCGTCCCTTGAGTATGAGGTGCGGACTGGCGAGCGGCGTGAGTGCGAGCACCTCGAGCAGGTCGGCCTGGTTGAGGCCGGCGCGGTCGGCGAGCGCGAGCCCCTCGGCCAGCGCCGCGAGCGTGTAGTGTGTAGTGTGTAGTGCGTACTCACCGCGTCCCTTGAGTATGAGGTGCGGACTGGCGAGCGGCGTGAGTGCGAGCACGTCGAGCAGGTCGGCCTGGTTGAGGCCGGCGCGGTCGGCGAGCGCGAGCCCCTTGGCCAGCGCCGCGAGCGTGTAGTGTGTAGTGTGTAGTGCGTACTCACCGCGTCCCTTGAGTATGAGGTGCGGACTGGCGAGCGGCGTGAGTGCGAGCACGTCGAGCAGGTCGGCCTGGTTGAGGCCGGCGCGGTCGGCGAGCGCGAGCCCCTCGGCCAGCGCCGCGAGCGTGTAGTGTGTAGTGTGTAGTGTGTAGTGCGTACTCACCGCGTCCCTTGAGTATGAGGTGCGGACTGGCGAGCGGCGTGAGTGCGAGCACGTCGAGCAGGTCGGCCTGGTTGAGGCCGGCGCGGTCGGCGAGCGCGAGCCCCTCGGCCAGCGCCGCGAGCGTGTAGTGTGTAGTGTGTAGTGTGTAGTGCGTACTCACCGCGTCCCTTGAGTATGAGGTGCGGACTGGCGAGCGGCGTGAGTGCGAGCACGTCGAGCAGGTCGGCCTGGTTGAGGCCGGCGCGGTCGGCGAGCGCGAGCCCCTCGGCCAGCGCCGCGAGCGTGTAGTGTGTAGTGTGTAGTGTGTAGTGCGTACTCACCGCGTCCCTTGAGTATGAGGTGCGGACTGGCGAGCGGCGTGAGTGCGAGCACGTCGAGCAGGTCGGCCTGGTTGAGGCCGGCGCGGTCGGCGAGCGCGAGCCCCTCGGCCAGCGCCGCGAGCGTGTAGTGTGTAGTGTGTAGTGCGTACTCACCGCGTCCCTTGAGTATGAGGTGCGGACTGGCGAGCGGCGTGAGTGCGAGCACGTCGAGCAGGTCGGCCTGGTTGAGGCCGGCGCGGTCGGCGAGCGCGAGCCCCTCGGCCAGCGCCGCGAGCGTGTAGTGTGTAGTGTGTAGTGTGTAGTGCGTACTCACCGCGTCCCTTGAGTATGAGGTGCGGACTGGCGAGCGGCGTGAGTGCGAGCACGTCGAGCAGGTCGGCCTGGTTGAGGCCGGCGCGGTCGGCGAGCGCGAGCCCCTCGGCCAGCGCCGCGAGCGTGTAGTGTGTAGTGTGTAGTGTGTAGTGCGTACTCACCGCGTCCCTTGAGTATGAGGTGCGGACTGGCGAGCGGCGTGAGTGCGAGCACGTCGAGCAGGTCGGCCTGGTTGAGGCCGGCGCGGTCGGCGAGCGCGAGCCCCTCGGCCAGCGCCGCGAGCGTGTAGTGTGTAGTGTGTAGTGTGTAGTGCGTACTCACCGCGTCCCTTGAGTATGAGGTGCGGACTGGCGAGCGGCGTGAGTGCGAGCACGTCGAGCAGGTCGGCCTGGTTGAGGCCGGCGCGGTCGGCGAGCGCGAGCCCCTCGGCCAGCGCCGCGAGCGTGTAGTGTGTAGTGTGTAGTGTGTAGTGCGTACTCACCGCGTCCCTTGAGTATGAGGTGCGGACTGGCGAGCGGCGTGAGTGCGAGCACGTCGAGCAGGTCGGCCTGGTTGAGGCCGGCGCGGTCGGCGAGCGCGAGCCCCTCGGCCAGCGCCGCGAGCGTGTAGTGTGTAGTGTGTAGTGCGTACTCACCGCGGCCCTTGAGTATGAGGTGCGGACTGGCGAGCGGCGTGAGTGCGAGCACGTCGAGCAGGTCGGCCTGGTTGAGGCCGGCGCGGTCGGCGAGCGCGAGCCCCTCGGCCAGCGCCGCGAGCGTGTAGTGTGTAGTGTGTAGTGTGTAGTGCGTAGTCACCGCGTCCCTTGAGTATGAGGTGCGGACTGGCGAGCGGCGTGAGTGCGAGCACGTCGAGCAGGTCGGCCTGGTTGAGGCCGGCGCGGTCGGCGAGCGCGAGCCCCTCGGCCAGCGCCGCGAGCGTGTAGTGTGTAGTGTGTAGTGCGTACTCACCGCGGCCCTTGAGTATGAGGTGCGGACTGGCGAGCGGCGTGAGTGCGAGCACGTCGAGCAGGTCGGCCTGGTTGAGGCCGGCGCGGTCGGCGAGCGCGAGCCCCTCGGCCAGCGCCGCGAGCGTGTAGTGTGTAGTGTGTAGTGCGTACTCACCGCGGCCCTTGAGTATGAGGTGCGGACTGGCGAGCGGCGTGAGTGCGAGCACGTCGAGCAGGTCGGCCTGGTTGAGGCCGGCGCGGTCGGCGAGCGCGAGCCCCTCGGCCAGCGCCGCGAGCGTGTAGTGTGTAGTGTGTAGTGCGTACTCACCGCGGCCCTTGAGTATGAGGTGCGGACTGGCGAGCGGCGTGAGTGCGAGCACGTCGAGCAGGTCGGCCTGGTTGAGGCCGGCGCGGTCGGCGAGCGCGAGCCCCTCGGCCAGCGCCGCGAGCGTGTAGTGTGTAGTGTGTAGTGCGTACTCACCGCGGCCCTTGAGTATGAGGTGCGGACTGGCGAGCGGCGTGAGTGCGAGCACGTCGAGCAGGTCGGCCTGGTTGAGGCCGGCGCGGTCGGCGAGCGCGAGCCCCTCGGCCAGCGCCGCGAGCGTGTAGTGTGTAGTGTGTAGTGCGTACTCACCGCGGCCCTTGAGTATGAGGTGCGGACTGGCGAGCGGCGTGAGTGCGAGCACGTCGAGCAGGTCGGCCTGGTTGAGGCCGGCGCGGTCGGCGAGCGCGAGCCCCTCGGCCAGCGCCGCGAGCGTGTAGTGTGTAGTGTGTAGTGCGTACTCACCGCGGCCCTTGAGTATGAGGTGCGGACTGGCGAGCGGCGTGAGTGCGAGCACGTCGAGCAGGTCGGCCTGGTTGAGGCCGGCGCGGTCGGCGAGCGCGAGCCCCTCGGCCAGCGCCGCGAGCGTGTAGTGTGTAGTGTGTAGTGCGTACTCACCGCGGCCCTTGAGTATGAGGTGCGGACTGGCGAGCGGCGTGAGTGCGAGCACGTCGAGCAGGTCGGCCTGGTTGAGGCCGGCGCGGTCGGCGAGCGCGAGCCCCTCGGCCAGCGCCGCGAGCGTGTAGTGTGTAGTGTGTAGTGCGTACTCACCGCGGCCCTTGAGTATGAGGTGCGGACTGGCGAGCGGCGTGAGTGCGAGCACGTCGAGCAGGTCGGCCTGGTTGAGGCCGGCGCGGTCGGCGAGCGCGAGCCCCTCGGCCAGCGCCGCGAGCGTGTAGTGTGTAGTGTGTAGTGCGTACTCACCGCGGCCCTTGAGTATGAGGTGCGGACTGGCGAGCGGCGTGAGTGCGAGCACGTCGAGCAGGTCGGCCTGGTTGAGGCCGGCGCGGTCGGCGAGCGCGAGCCCCTCGGCCAGCGCCGCGAGCGTGTAGTGTGTAGTGTGTAGTGCGTACTCACCGCGTCCCTTGAGTATGAGGTGCGGACTGGCGAGCGGCGTGAGTGCGAGCACGTCGAGCAGGTCGGCCTGGTTGAGGCCGGCGCGGTCGGCGAGCGCGAGCCCCTCGGCCAGCGCCGCGAGCGTGTAGTGTGTAGTGTGTAGTGCGTACTCACCGCGTCCCTTGAGTATGAGGTGCGGACTGGCGAGCGGCGTGAGTGCGAGCACGTCGAGCAGGTCGGCCTGGTTGAGGCCGGCGCGGTCGGCGAGCGCGAGCCCCTCGGCCAGCGCCGCGAGCGTGTAGTGTGTAGTGTGTAGTGCGTACTCACCGCGTCCCTTGAGTATGAGGTGCGGACTGGCGAGCGGCGTGAGTGCGAGCACGTCGAGCAGGTCGGCCTGGTTGAGGCCGGCGCGGTCGGCGAGCGCGAGCCCCTCGGCCAGCGCCGCGAGCGTGTAGTGTGTAGTGTGTAGTGCGTACTCACCGCGGCCCTTGAGTATGAGGTGCGGACTGGCGAGCGGCGTGAGTGCGAGCACGTCGAGCAGGTCGGCCTGGTTGAGGCCGGCGCGGTCGGCGAGCGCGAGCCCCTCGGCCAGCGCCGCGAGCGTGTAGTGTGTAGTGTGTAGTGTGTAGTGCGTACTCACCGCGTCCCTTGAGTATGAGGTGCGGACTGGCGAGCGGCGTGAGTGCGAGCACGTCGAGCAGGTCGGCCTGGTTGAGGCCGGCGCGGTCGGCGAGCGCGAGCCCCTCGGCCAGCGCCGCGAGCGTGTAGTGTGTAGTGTGTAGTGTGTAGTGCGTACTCACCGCGTCCCTTGAGTATGAGGTGCGGACTGGCGAGCGGCGTGAGTGCGAGCACGTCGAGCAGGTCGGCCTGGTTGAGGCCGGCGCGGTCGGCGAGCGCGAGCCCCTCGGCCAGCGCCGCGAGCGACACGCCGCCCACCACCTGCAGCACAGAGTTCATCTTCGACGCGTTGCCGATGTCGCCTGCAACACAACGTGGAACCAAGTGAATTACCTTACTCTTTTACGGACCATTATGACTGATAACTGATGCATCATAATTATATATATAAAATAAGGAGGTCAAGCGATTCTATGATTTCAACAATCAGACTATTACCATTTACGACCAGTGAGTCACAAAATAGGAGGGTCAATAAGCAAGCTAGTCATATATGATTACATCCATAGTGTAGATAGACACAAAGAAAACTTTTTACTGTGACAATAGCGCAATCTTCTAATTTGGCTTAGACTCGGTTATTGTTGAGCAAACGAAACCCATTCTAAACACTAATAAAAAAAATCCACTTAATTTTATTTTCTTTGCCTTTGCATTAGTGACATAATATTTTATTGAATTGCAAGTTTCACTTTTTATGTGTTTAAATTAGCACATCATTGGTCTTTTTTAACCGATCCCAATGACGGTTACGCTATTCGTCCAAAAATGGTTCATGTTTGTTGAGCGATATTTTTGTCATAATGTGTCATGTTCGTCTATTTTTTAAGAAAGAACAAGTCACAAATAAATAATGTAAAAAAATTGGATACTTCCATGTTTATTAGACCTATAAAAAACTCAATCAACCAAATCACAAACACATCCATTCACTACTCAACCTACGTGTGCATTCCATAAATACATGACACTAAGGTGTATAAAATAAAATAAAAATCATGCAAAAGACGCTCAGATTTGATCGTTGACATTTTAAACATAAAAAAAGCCGTGCAGAAATTAACGAAGAAATAATAACAAATATAATTATAACAACTAATCATGCCAAAATAAAATTAAAATACTAAACATTCAACTACATAATTTTAAAAACTGTGACGACTGTCCAAACACGTGTCACGCGCATCATGCCCTTTTATAACACAGACGTGTTCAACAATAATTGAAAAACAAAATTTTGAGTGACTTCATTAACTAAACTATTAGGAATTAATAATAATAATGATGATACCACCGCTACTAGTACTATACCGTATGTTCCTTAAGAGGGTATTGGGAGGAAAATTTCAACTTCAAGAATAGTAAATTCAATAATATGTTTTATAAAAATATAATTATCCGCTGTCACTAGTTATAGTTGATACCCTTTCTGCAACACCCTGTATGCTTACACTTCGATATATTTTACTAAAAATAATACCCCATTGAAATTAAACTACTATAACGGATTTTACCCCGGTTTTTTATTTTATTTTTCTCCCGACGTTTCGAAGGCTTTGCAGCACTTCGTGGTCACGGGGCGGACTGAGGTGTTGGTGGTCCGAAAAGTTAATGTTACAAATCTACCTTCAATTCATTTTAGAGAATTTTAAAATAAAAATCCGTGATAATAGTAGTTTTATTTCAATGTCTAACATTCGCGTAAACGCAAGAAATCAATAATACCACAGTTCGTTTATAAATTTGCGTATGGAAACTCCATCAGACGGTCGGTAAACATATTTTTTCCCATACAATCTCCTTAAAAAGCATACATCAAACAGCCACATATACCACTCAAAGCCCACGTATTTGGACAGTGTGCATCAGTTTTTGCAAGCAAATGTCAACGGCCAACGTTCCTCGCGCCGGCAAAAGGACAAGCAGACTACTACCAAGGTAAAAGGAGTTTTTGCTCATCGCCTTGAAGCACGACTGGCAATCATCGAAGAGCGTGCGGTCGCCCGCCGCCAGGATTATTAAAGTACCCTCTTCCGCTTGCGTTTTTGATCCTTGGATCTGAAAAATAATGTTTTTTTATTTTGTTTTTATATCATTGAATAGAGACGAGTGTGTCGCTCAGGTGTTTTGATAGTCAGTTACCTATAATAAAAATTGTGCCATCTACAGAACATAAACACGAGCAGTCTGCCGTAAAAGCAGTAATGAATTCGATACCCTACATTCAAGCAACATTAATTGCAGATAATAAACCCTTTATGCAGTATCACGACGAACTGACGACTTGAAAAAGGTGTTGCGTAGCGGATACAGGCTGCTCGAGACCACGATGGTTCGCGCTCACTCGAGCCTTTTTTTTTATGGTATTGAATGACGAGACGAGCACGCCGTTCGCCCGATGGCAAGCGATACGACCGCCCATAAACAGTAGTAACACCACACAATACCTTGAGTAACAAAGTACTTTGTCTTTCCACTGCGCTCGTCATCCTGAGACATAAGATGTAAAATTTCACTATGTCCAGTAGTTACACTGGCTACAAAGTCCTTCAAACCGAAACACAACAGTGCATGCACACTGCTGCTTGGCAGTAGAAAATAGACATTGCGGTGGTACCCACCCAGATGGACTCTTACATATGAGAGACCTACCACCAGTAAATTAAGGCTAGCATCTTAAGATAGTCAAGCAGCTCAAGTGACAATATGTGCCGGATTTTGACAGCTGAGGTCTTTATATGTAACAGCACCGAATCAGTTGAGAACAAGCTATTAAATGACAGCTTAAGCTTGGTTTATTAAATAGTTCAATACATTAAATGTCTACTTGAGACTTTACTCAAACGTGAGATTGATTTATAAATACCGCCCCTACATACCTGAGCTTCAAGATACCGTCCTCCCTTCCCGCTGATGGCCTCGACGATATCGTGCGAGGTGTCCGCGTCGATGGACGTCATCTCCACGTAGCCCTTCGACTCCAGCGAGGGACAGTGCAGCACGCCGCAGTTGCCGAAAACCATCTGCAAAATATAATACAAGGTATTAGCACCATTAATGTTTTGGAAATTAAGTTGATAATCTGTTCTAGGTGATGTCTTTTTACATCTGATGAAGAGCAAGCAGGTCACTCGCCTATGGTAAGTGATTTGGTTCTTTTAGTTTAATTACAAAGTAACAAACTTATAACTTAATGTTTTCTTTTTTTGTTTTGACCTTTTATAATGTCCTCTTTGTCTACATCGTTCAAAAAAAAATGTGTTCCGCTACACTGCGCTCGTCAATCACGAACATCCGATATAATGTTTCATGCCGCGCCGGGCAATTAGAGTGCAGTAGTGGACACATTATTGTCAATTTCGTTGCCTTACTAACATAAATATAAGCATGGTTTACTAACCCAAATGTGTCTATGTTACTTGATGATAATAATAAAAATAAATAAATAAATTACACTCACTACAATTTCAAATACGAACAGAATATAACACCTCCGCTTTAAAACCAAATACACAAAGCATAGGTACTTCTACCCAGAGTATCTCATGCGAGACAGAATTTACAAAAACACCATCTAAGTATTTATTTATTTACCCTTCATACATGATGTATAGGCAGACTTAATGCCACAGGCATTCTCTATCAGTCAACCTAAATACGGACATAAATTTTTAAATTCCTAATGCAGCATAAATAATACCATAGGTCATTCTACAAATAAACATTAGGTATAGGCCACAAAATCCACAACATCAATGCAATATGGCGTAGATCATTCGCTTCGTGACAAAGGTTATATAGTAGAAAGGTCACTGTCGATTCGAACTCAGACTCCCGCGGCGCGACCTTTGGGCCACATCAGCGTTTGACATAAAACATAATCGACCTATAAACGGCCGACAGGACCATGCCTCCATGGGCTTTATTGCGGAATTTAATTCATAACGTAGCAGTATGATTGATAAGAAAGGCGGTAAGTCTAGCAAATGTCACCTATGCGGATGATTTGACGACTGTTTTTTTTATCAATGACACGGCAGACGCCTCACTTTACCTGATAAGTGAAGAGAAGCCCAAAAACATGTCGACCGGCAAGAGATAAACATCCCCGGACGATCAACACAGGTATGTTTTACCAAATATAAAAAAAACTAAAACATGATTTTGTTTTTTATATTTTCTATAACGATCTCTGCGAACTGCAAATATCTAGCAAAATATAGCGTTGGAGAGAAAGCAATGGAGACTTCTCACGTTGCAGGTGAAAATCTTGCTTCGGACATTGCACCACTTCACCTTCACGGCCCTTAAACTTGTACTGAACTAATTCAACTAATTAAGCAAGAACCAATGCTAAAAACATACTTGAATTCTAGGTAATTTGGTAACAATTACTAATTGATTCAAGAGTCACGACACGAATGTTTTAAGAGTATTAATATTAATTGGAAACTATAAGACAAGTTTCTCATCAAAAATAAAAAATCTGTTGTTCTATTATTAGGGAAGCGGCAATAGCCTAGTTGGGAGTGGAACGGACTGCCGAGACAAATATCCGCAGGTTCAAAACCCAAGGGCACACACCTCTGACTTTTCTAAAAAGTTATGTGTGTATTGTTTGTGAATTATCGCTCGCTTTAACGGTGAAGGAAAACATCGTGAGGAAACCTGCATATCTAAGAAGTTCTCTATAGGTATTTCAAAGGTATTTGAAGTCTGCCAACCCGCACTAGGCCAGCGTGGTGGACTTAAGGCCTAAACCCTCTCAGTTGTAGAGGAGGCCCGTGCTCAGCAGTGGGCAGTATATAATACAGGGCTGGTATGGTATGGTATTATTATTTATTAGGTCATTTTGCGACAGTCTGATTACCAAGAAAACATACGCCATGTTCGTGGAACGTACTTTCCTACAATAAAATATCTGGTCACCGTTATAGGCCAGTTTTTTTATCAGTTTTACTTGCTAAAACTCCTTATCTTTAAATGAACACCATTAATATTCAGGAATACCATTACATTATGAAACGTCTAGACAGCCTAAAACGCAAAAAAAATACTCGCCCACTCAACCTTATTACTTTCTTCGTCGATTAACGGTGACGCACCCATGAACTTAGTGGCCTTGTGGGTATTCTATAGGAGTGGTGACCTATTACATTATTTTCCAGTTTAATGTCAAAGAAAAATAGATTTTACATAAAATTCTATAAGGCTCATATCCTTGTTAAGATCTACAACCCTGTCTCAAATTAATAAAGTTGGCATTCAACGAAGTGTCTCCTTAGTCCACAGCCTGCATTCAAAACCATGTCACTAGAGTGCATCGCGAGGAAATTATGATGCCCTGAGATTTAAGCAATAAAGGTGAAATGAAACGCGCTATAAACTCCACGTCGCCAAGATAGGCGAAACGTTATTACTTCTGAAAACATCGTAAAACCCACCTGATAGGTATAAGAAACCCGGTTGTATTAAAAATTTATGCGCCTAATGTACTAACTTTTGTCGTTATGAAAGAACTGGCTATTGCCCGCGCCTCCGCCCGCGTGAATGAGTTTTCCCGGGATAAAAAATGGCCTATGTGTTAATCCAGGACATGATCTACCCGTGTGCCAAATTTCATCGAAATCCGTTCAGTAGTTTTTGCGTGAAAGAGTAACAAACATCCATACATCCATAATTACAAACTTTCACGTTATATTAGTAGGAATGGTTTCGTTTCATTGAATTGTAAATGTAGCTGTAATTACATTGACACGTACTTCTTCCATAATGGATTTAGATCAGCCCCTATTGGTGAAACATTCCATTTCTCTGCTTTTAAAGTGTTATGGACAATTGACCAAAACACCTTACACAAGGTCGTACACAAACTCATAAACTTGAATGGAGCTGTATTTTTGACATAGGTTTGAAATATATTCCGTTGTGAAAACAGATCAGTACCCACTTACCGAGCAGCTGCTCTAGTATACGTTGCGTCTTACATTTCATTGAAACCCCTTAAAAGCGTGAGCTTCTCTTGTGAAAGGATTAAGTTTCATTTAAGACCAAGTTGCGTTCAATGTTAATTCTTTACTCAGGGTATAATTTTAAGTAATTTTAAGTAAACATGTTTAATTCATTTTCTGTTTCTCACGCATACAAACACATCCTCACGCCTTTTATCCCCGAAGGGGTAGGCAGAGGCGCAACTGTGCACCCAGTTTTCGCGGTGCGTCTCCCGTCCCATGATGTGATAGGGGGCGAGCCTATAGCCATATCGGGCACATCATCATCATCACATCATCGAAATCCATTCAGTAGTTTCGGAGATGTGTAGTAATAAACAAACAGACATAGAGACAGAAAAGAATTATAAAAATCGATTATTTTTTCCATTGATCTTCTTTAGTTCACCCCTTTTCTTTTTTATCAGATTTCCTTAAATGTACAGACACACCGGTTTTACTGCTTTATTGTATGTATAGATAGAAAAATGTTATTACCTCCTTGGCAGCCTGAGGGTCTGCCACGCATGAGAATGTGATATCCGCCTCCTCCACCACGTCGCACGGCGTGACGGCTATCGTGGCGCCCACCTTCTCGAAATCTTTGCACTGTTGACAAACAGAAGACAACGTTAAAACCCATTTGTTATTTATTATATGTGTACTTATAAATAAATGATAGAATAGTTCTCAACGCTATGAAAGAATCATATTGCTGTTTTAGTACGATTTGGTAGGGCTCTAAAAGACTAGTGTCTTAGTACTTATAATTAAACAATGACCCATGAAATGTCGTACAGTTACATAAATAAATCTTTGCAAAATCCAATTATTATGTAATGTCTAAGTGTTTGAATTCAAGTTTAGATCGCTAGGAAAAGAGCTCTCCTGGGGCTCTACATTTTAGTCTCTCCGTGGGAGACGATCTACACCAAAATTCTAGAATCGTCTGATAATATTTATAGTAATTTACTAAAGACAATTACTTTAGCATAACAATAAATATAAAAGTAAATTTATTTTCCCTGGAGAAATAGAACTAAATATTTCATTAGATAAAGCGCCATCTGTGCTTGCCTAATGAAAACTAGTTTCCGTTATATTCCACCAGATGTCGCCCAACGTTTGGGACACATCACACATCTCAAACGTAATCGATAGACGCGCCACGCGAGCCGGCCGCGTCAACGACCGCCCGCTCGCGATGGCCGCCGAGCGACGCCGACGCGCCGCCATTTTGATAACGGCTTCTATCTACACCGCGCACGGAATGACACCGGCAGACACTGTGTCGTGACCGGGAAACATTGCGCACGAATGAATAGAGCACCGTGTCCCATTGTGCCCTCTAATGGAACACATTTACAAACACATTCGAATGCAGTTACGTACCGATCGGTTTTTGCAATAACAAATTACCGAAGAGTATGTATTGTTTGTTGATTAAATTTGGTGTGGAATGAGTTCACCGGATACTCTTCAAGCCGCGAGCAAACTATAAAACGCGTTATTTTTGGTGAATGCGACCTCCCAGCCGCGTTATTTCAGTTGACACACACATAAAGTCAACATTTTTCGGAAATCTATTTATGTCGAAAAGAAACATTCAGAGTTGCGACAAGGATCTGTGGCATATGTATGCTTATTGAAAAACGTTTTATTCATAATTGTTTACTAATATTGCGTAGAGATGGAATGACATAACGTTGTGCTATAATAAGTACCTGTAATAATATTATCGTCAGGAATAATCATATAGAAAATTCGAGGATTCTAATTTTTTTTATGTTACTCAAGTATGGTCACTCGGGGTCTCAGGAAACAGTTACTCAATTTATCACACGTCTTATCAGTCCGTTATAGGTACATGTGGAGGGGCGACAGATATAATTCGTAATTAGTACAGCTATGTTTATAAACTAGAGCTGAAAATAAAGTAGGGCAATAAGGATACAGTGATAAACGACAAAGAAAACCATATACACAAATCTACTAAATATAGCTTCGAATTATCCCACATAGAACTTCAAAACATACTAAAATGTGGAGTACGTTAACCCACTTCAAACGTTCACTCAGTAGGCGTAGTGATAAAAGTTATAACTACAAAACTCAAAAGTTACCTAACACCACTTCTGACAAATAGTCTAGAACATCAGAGAAGTTTCGGCTATCAACGCAGTTTTATTATAACGATCGCGACTCTCAGTCTGAACTGGGATAATTGTAAGTGCGTCATAAAACTACGTTTATGCAAGACTCATTTAACACGGCAACGAGTTTTCAACCGCTTAATGTGTATTATCATTTGCACACCGAAAATAACAAGTCTAGAAACTAAATGGTGCAAACAATGCAAAATGTCTCGTTAATGTGACTTACTAATGTGGTTTTACATTATTTTAGTACACTGGTAAATGACGACGATAATTATTACGCACATACATATCTATTAAGCAATACACATTGCATCTTAAAAAAAGAAGAGATTTCATAATTCTAGTCCATCTCGGTAAGTAGATATTATAATCAGATCATTAAAATAGGGCATTATACTATACTACATTTATATTATTATATTATACTACATTTCATTCAACCTGACCCCCATAATCCTACTCTATTGTCACGGGCCGTGCCTATCAAAAGGATAATAATCTTTATTACCATCCAACAAAGGCAAGATCAATAACTCCAGTATCTCAGAGACGAGACTTCTACGGGATTTGTACACGTCACAGTTCTATTTCCATCCAGTTTACGTCTCGGATCAAAGACGAGGGATGTTGACAATAAATGTGCGAATACGGTGCTCGTTTCGCGACAGTCGCGCCGCGTGGAAGGTCAATGGCGATGTTTGAACAGATGCCGTCACGCACCAGCGCGGCGGCGCGAACGCTGTTACGAAATGGCTGTTTTAGCACAATTTTATACAGACACTAAAATTGACAATCGATGTAACTGAGAAACATAGCATTTGATAGTCTTCTTTATTTATGACCTTTTCGATTAACATCGTTTCTTTGTTAGCCTTATCAACGAGCAAGTAATCATCTGTTGCTGATTGATCATCAGCACATAACCCCCGCAAAGAAACGAGTATTTGGGCACGTAATTTTTTTAATGAAAGGACTTCAGCTTTGTCATTTTTACTGACCATGTACAACATTCAATCGCAATAGGTAATCGTCAAATATCACTGCAACGTTGACGTTGTGTTAGTTCGGAAAAGGTGCAGAACAATACATGCACTTCCCGCGTGGGTTTGATATTTCTCCAACAATACAGATGGTAGATAGTCCCCAATAGAGTAGGAATTGTCGTTGAAAACCGGGTTCACTGAACTTACTTAGAAATTAGGTTAAGAATATAAAACTGTTACCAACCAAATGTAAGTTTTAAGCTCTCTGTGTGCAGCTTTACAATTTTTTGCAATTATACGTATACTGTTTTTTGTCCGAATGTACTTTCCTGTTACTTAATAATAAAAAAAAATCTTGGACTTTAGAAATATAGTCCCTTCCAATTTTATCGAAAGTAACAATTTTCGTCACAAATTCTTGAGCGAAATAGAAGTAAACTCCAGATTTGCTCTATTCTTTATGTTCAGACGAAAAGACGCAATCGCACTAATACTTTCCTTTGTAAACCTACTTTCAGATGATACCATTATAGTATCATATTAGTTTTTGTTCCAGAAACTAGCATCGGTTTCGAGTGGAAAGATTGACAAATAAAGTGATCAGCACAGGGGGAAATATCACCTGCCATATTGTGTAAATTTACACATGTCGGATGTGGGTATATACCCTTCCTGCCAATGAGTGCCAGCGCATAAAAAGATCATTTTGAAGACGAGACATTTACATGTTTTGCATGACACCATTTGATTTAGCTAAGTACGTCTTATTCGATGGTTTTGACAGTGTGAAATCAGGGAATTCTCATTTTTTGGAATAAGTGAACTGTTAAATTATGTCTATTCAATTCACTAGCTTCAATGTCCTTCAAATCGAAAGTGTCACTTCGTAAAAAATTCAAACCACGTTTCTGGCAAACCGTGGTTTTGCAGTATAATCGAATCCATGAACGCTACCTCACGACTCCTACAAATTCGCTCATAAAAGACCTACCCAGCAGATGAATAATGAAATAGAAACAGTCATCTAACGTCTACGAATCTTATTGACCTTTTTCCAATAATAACTGTTTGAAAGCCTACGTGTCACATGATCTCCATCACGTCCAGTTATTTTATAACAAGCTATATGCCGGCGCCGTTTTATACTCCGCAAAATTATTCATTGTATTCCATTCGCGTGCTCTGTATTTGCTAGCATCAAAAATATTTTATCGTTTTGGTTTGGGCAGCGTGATCGATTCCTATATCCCACCGTTTCCTATTTCTGTCATATTCCCTGCATTACTATAGCCAAACAGCAGCGAAATGCTGTTGTGCTCCAGTTTAAATCTTATGTTATTTACTTTTATAACATTTAACATCCCATGTCTTCGGACAACCGCAGTGCAATGTCAAATACTTAGTAATACAAAGTTCTGAGTGGCTTACAAAGGTATAGGTATAACAACTTTAGCGCCGTGTCGTAACTCAACAGTTCTAAAAGACCCTCCCTATTTCGTCTACATATTTAATTCAATATGAACATCGCACTGTAGTTGTGTATTCAAAGAGCACAGCGGTCCATTCATCTTATCTCTTTTTTACGCTCGCCGCTTTCATAGTTCCACTCGGAAACCCATGTGGGTGACGTTTGCAAACGAATATATTGTGGCTCATTACAAAACAGCGCTTTATTTCGCAATCCGCACATTTGGGAATGATTATTTTAACTACATTAATATTACAAAGAGACAAAGTTTATATGTTTGAATCGGAGTAGTCGTCGATACTATAGCGTATGTCCTTAGGTGACAAGAAATAGTGGGCAATAGACATTGATTTAATTCCTTTCATATCGGGAGTACACTTCCCTGCAAACCAGTAACGAAGACTAATAGACAACAACAAAACCGCATAAGGATGCAATTTAAGCATTATATTTCCATTACCGAGTAAATACAGGCATAACTGTTCCGACCGTCTGGTCGACATGTTCTTGGACTTCCCTTCACTTACCATCAGGTGCAGTGAAGACATTTTGCCGTGGTATCTATAAAAAAAACTTCATAACATAATACTCTTTACAAGTTCTTCCTCTAGATACCTCTCGTTAAGGCTTAATTGTATAATATGCCGTATTGTGTTGCGTTTCCTTTATTTTACACTCGGTGATGAGTAGATTGTGTAAACGTAACTTTGTTATACCGCAGCGCTAGACGTCCTTCCGATACCAACGTGATCTGTTTATGCGAAACCGTGTGATAAAAATATTGAAATTCGTGAAGATTTGAAATGTTTCACTGTATTTAATAGCATGAGTGAGTGTTTTTGAGTGTATTTCTTTGCCATACTGATGATATATAAAATACCATTACAATTTAATTATGAGAATAAATACGACAAGAAGAGAATACTGCAAAAATGTTTGACGTTGCTAAATATAGTCAAATTAACTTCATTCGCATAAATAAATTTTTGATTAAAACATTACGATTATGTTAGTACTCAGGTTAGAGGGCACCCGCCCTGTGGATTGGTGGCGTTTGGAGAATCCCATCACGGTATCCCCTGTCTGTCGTAAAAGGCGACTAATAGAGGCCACCAGGGGTCGCACGAGTGCGTCCTTCGGTGCGCGGGGCTTCTGAGATTATGTTCATGACGGCTAAACTTGACGCAACGGTCATGTGTTTATGAATTTTGCAGATAAAACAATTCACGTATTTGGCGAAATTAAAAACAAATAATAATTTATCCGACACGAGCATCAAACCCCTCACCAATTTCCCAGCTCACTGGGAGAATTAAGCGATTGCAATCAATTAACCTAAGAAAATAATTAAAAAGCTTTTGTAGTTCGCGCAAACACGTTGGAGAATCGGGTCGCCTTGACCCACCAACAAACGGGGCAAAGCCCTCGCCCGACCCAAAAACCAGCGCCATACAAATATCTATACTCCAAGCCGATAATCTAACGCTCAGCGCGATTACGGAACCAAAAGCGACTTAGGGAACATTCCAGATTTATTTCACATAAAATATAGCTAACACTTCGTTAGTTTTCACTCGCTAGTAAGCTAGTAAGTAAGTAGTTAAGCGTACATAAAATTGTCCATACATCTCTTAGAGGTGATGAAATTCAGAGGCTGGTACTCACAATTTCAATACAGTTATTCATATGTATAAGAGATCTATGATCGGATGACCCACTTATTCGTTAGCCGGCCTTCAATTACGTAAAAGAAAATATACAAATATGTAGTAACTGTGCATTACAACCTATTTCCAGACTTCTGTAGGTTGATTACCAAAGTGTTCTGATAGTAGCACAACATGTGTATCTCTATTAAGGGTCTAATTAAATTACTAAGGAAAAAATGTCAGAATATTTTCAGTCGCATGACATTGGTCGCATAATATACAAAACTCAGTGTGTAATTCTAGTAATATTTTTTTTAAATTAGAATGTCTGTTGACGTCAGTTTTTTCGTAATTTGGAGAAGCCCTATATCGGATATACTTTATCGCAAATCCGATTACGCGAAACGGCCGCTTAAAGTAACATTGGAAGTTTGGGGCTGAAACAGAATAGAATGCCTAATATTTTCATTCACATTGAAATTAAACTATTATAACGGATATTATCGCGGGTTTTTGTTTTATTCTTTATTTTCTCCCGACGTTTCGAAGGCTTTGCAGCACTTCGTGGCCACGGGGCGGACTGAGGTGTTGTTTAATTTCAATGTCTAACATTCGCGTAAACGTAAGGAATCATTATTTCATTCACATTTTTAAAAATCCTAATTTCTCTAGTATTATGCTCTGCTCCATCTATGGATCTTGTTATTTCTAGTTAGCAATGTTTATTCTATAAATATAGCCAGTAACATAAATTGCTTATATGAATGAACCCAAAACGAAAGGCATCTAACATTACAAAGGTCAAAATTACTAGCATACTTTCTAAAGATCTTTACTTACTATATTTATACCAATCTTATCAAAAAACGCCTACTGGAACTTCACTCTGTTCCCATCACATTACGTTTTCCTAATACCGATTCTGATTTAGTTCACCTCATGCCGTCGGCTGTCAGCCCACCCTCTTTTCCCTTCGTGAAAACGCCCACCTTTCGATATGAATCCAGATTTAATAGGTCACGTTTACATTGATAGAAAAGAAATGTATACCTTCAAAGTAAAACTCTGAGGATTTGCTGTAGTTTGGATGTCATGTACAAGTAACGTTTGAAGTGCGAAATGCTAGTGGTTAATTAACTAAATAACATTTGATTTACTTGCGTCTATTCTCGATATTGCAAGGAAAACATGCAATATTTATTATTTACAATATTTTCCAAAAAATTAACAGGTTAATATTTAAGACAGTAGTTTTCGCAGAATTTATAACATAAGCAGTCGCTCATTTTGATATCAGAGAACGTAAACCATGTAACATAAAGAAACTAAGAAACATTTCACACGTCACTATTAAATGATCTTGCCGCCTGCATGCCTTCACATAAGTGAACCATACGGCTTCGTCTTAACAATTACGACCGTGCCTGGTCTCCTTTATTAAGTTCAACATTTTAGGAGTTCTGAATATCATGACAAGAGACAACAATATAGAATAATCCAATTTAGGATAATAGCCTGCCATTAACTAAACTCTAGTTACTATATGGCCTACAACGGTATCATTTTTGTAATTATTTAGAACACAAACAGTAACGTTATTAATAACAGACAATTTTTGGTCGTAAATGTAATTACCAAACCATTTGTATGTTCATACAGTTGTTTATTTAAAAACCTTAAATTATGATTAGATATATTTACTGGTAGGGTAGCTATACGGATGGTAGTCAGTAAGCGCAAAGCTCATACTGATTATAAACTATAGCAACAGTAAAATTAAATTGTCTTCCAAAGATCTCTCGACGATCGTAGACGAGAGTTTGCCTGGGCTTTTCTACCGCCAAGCTGCTGAGGACGTTAGGTTTAACATCTCATATCTTAGAACGACGGGCGCTGTTCTGTGCCTTGCTTTATAATTTAATTATCTTGGACTGTTCACAAAAATCTAGAAACGATTCGCTCATTTCATCATTAAGTTGTATAAATAAAAAATCACTGAACTCTAAGTCAGACGAGATAGTGAAAAATGAAACCAACAGAAGAACAAACGTCGAGCGTGGTCGAGAACTAATTACAGCTGTAGACAAAAGTAACCAATTAAAACTCGCTGAGACGAGGCGACCGGCGCGAAGGCACTATAGCAGGAAACAGTAAACGTTCGGCTCATTGTTATTTTTTAGGTCGAACGTGCTCTTTCACCGGCACCGTCGGGGGCCTCGGGTGGGGCGAAGCCATCAAGACAATGGCAGCCTGTCAGCACAACACCTTACATCATGTAGTGTAACATTGCAGTTACGTCACCCCTTACAAGCCGGAATTACCGTCTATTTGATTGTGATAGTCTGTCTTTTAAATACATATTCATGCTCAAATTACCACATTGATCTGGTGATAGAATGTACTAGCTGTGAACTGAATAAATCTTGGGTTTACTTTGAGTTAGGGTTACATATTATATGAACTTTCTAAAGTAACCTGCCCTTTATTGGAACCAAATTTACGAGCTAAATTTAAGAAATATGTGTAAACCATCATCATGCGCTGACTCACTAAGTAGTGTTAGGACAGAAAGATGATGAACCTCTACTAGTTAAATTTTCAAAGTCCATAAAACCAAGGTCAGTCTATAAAAGCTTGCCTTGCTGGTCATTATACTGGCTCTAGTTCTCTAACAAGTGGTTACTAGAAACTTTAAATACCACCGTTGAAATGTGAACGTTTGCATTTTAAATCAGTCGCAGCGAACGCTTTCCAAGAGTGAAATATCACTTCAAATTGAAATGCACTGAACGTCCTTGCGTCCAAAATTCACTATCTATATTTTATTGTAACATCTAAATGCCATACCATACCATACCAGCCCTGTATTATATACTGCCCACTGCTGAGCACGGGCCTCCTGTACAACTGAGAGGGTTAAGGTCTTAGTCCACTACGCTGGCCTAGTACAGGTTGGCGGACTTCATACCTTCGAAATTCAGAGAACTTCTCAGATATGCAGGTTTCCTCACGATGTTTTCCTTCACCGTTAAAGTGAGCGATAATCTCATCGAATACACACATAACATTTTTAGAAAAGTCAGAGATGCGTGCCCTTGGGTTTTGAACCTGCGGACATTCGTCTCGGCAGTCCGGTCCACTCCCAACTAGGCTATCGCCGCTACACATCTAAATGGAAATCGCAAATTGATTTATTACTCCCAATTATAGTAATTAAAATAATCAGCTTCTTGCAAAATAAAGATTTTCGAGAGTCATAACTTGTTCTTCAAGAACAATACAAACACCGAAAAAAGGAATAATATGTATGCAATTTTTTTTAAGTGTCATGTCACTGTCCTTTCTTGTTGCCTTTTCCTAATATCTAAACTGTTATATCTTTGTAAATTTTGAACCCATCCACATACCACATATATTTGTTTTCATTTAATATGTATTTCATGTCTGCCTCGGTGGCGTAGTTGTATTACGGTATGACTGCAATGCTGAGGGTTGTCTTGGGTTCGATTCCAGGGTCGGGCAAAGTGATATTGGGTTTTTTAAATTCAGTATCAGCCCGGAGTCCGGAATTTGTGCCTGATATAGCTATAAGCTCGCCCCCTAGCACATCATGGGACGGACTACGCTTGGCGAAAAGTGGGTGCACTAGTTGCGCCTCTGCCTACCCCTTCGGGGATAAAAGGCGTCAGTGTGTGTGTGTGTGTGTGTAATACGTATTTAGTTTTAATATTCAATAACGGTTCGCATTTAAAAATACCTGAAGTTTGATCATACATATTTACACCACTAATTCTAATAACCAACAAATTGATTCATCGCCACCGCTAGAATTTTTACTATTTGAAGAATTCGCAAAAAAAAACTCGGATCGACAAATGATCGGGTAGAAAATTAGACAATTAATCGTAAATAGCACGTGACGTCGGCGTTTCAATTCACAAGGCCGATGTATAGCGGAACAGACACAGTCAGCAATCTATTGAATTAACGCGGCATATAAACAGTACTATCGAATATATTGGCACAAAAAAGAACCACGTGGCATTTCATTGTACTCGTTGATATTGTTGACAATACTGCAGAAGGTATGCCTACTGCGTGTCGTTCGAATATCTCGAAATACGTACAACATTTATTTGTGAATAAACGTTTTTTTATTGCATAAGTTTTATTCTGATATTGGAGTATTGTTGTGGGTAAAAACTAATTGTACCTATTCCAGTTTGAAGAACATGGCAGCCAGTGTTATTGGAGATTATCTCATCGGTATTGATACTGTTTTTAGCGCTGTTTACTATTAGGCGAACAAGATATCCTTTATTTTCACATCTTGTAAACTTCATTTTGGCATTCTCTTTCCGTACTGAAATTATTTCATGACTTCTATAAGACATTTGAATGAAAAATATACATAACTTTAAACCGATGACGCACGACATTTATATCGGTGTGCAGACCGTAATAAATATTTTGGCTATGGTCCATATGAAAGAGTGTTCTGATGTGACAGGTGGCAGAGCTGGAAGCGGCAAAATTTTCTCTCGTGTCGCCTTTTTTGTTGACTAACGATTTGCAATGTGTACTCTGCGAGTTCGTTTGGCATTCAGTTGTTCTATTTGATAAACAATCGTGATTTTCTTGACAACTATCAACAAGGACGGCACGGCTTGGTGCCTTGATTTGTCTCTATATTGCTGGAACGATTTGAAGAAACCGATCAGAGTGTAGGAGTTTTGATGGATCAATGGAATCCCATTACTTATAAATTATAGTTGACCACGAAGTGCCACTTAGAGATGTTGATGAATTTATATTTCAATTGTTTTTTTTTATGGTATTGAATGACGAGACCAGCATGCCGTTCGCCTGATGGTAAGCGTATCGCCACCCATAAACAGTAGCAACACCATCCAGCACCTTGAGCTACAAAGTACTGTGTGGCATTCCACTGCGCTCGTCATCCTGAGACATAAGATGTTAAGTCTCATTATGTGCAGTAGTTACACTGGCTACAAGGTTCTTCAAACCGAAACACAACAGTGCACGCACACTGATGCTTGGCGGTAGAAATAGACATTGCGGTGGTACCCACCCAGACGGACTCTTACATATAAGAGACCTACCACCGGTAATTACCTTTCGAAATGTCTAATCTTGCATAGCCAATTTTTACAGCAGCATAATCTTAAGATATGTAACAACTTATCACTGCCGATTTACAACCTGGCTTGCGAAAGGGACCGTATTACAAATGTGATACATTACACATGCACCAAAAGCAAGTCCTAAGTTTTCCGTTTTTGCATTACACTATACGGAACCCAAAAAATAATTCCTTTTTCTAGAACTACAGCACTTACAGCATGTCTATTGTCTTTACAATCGCGTATCACTTTCTCCACTCGTATGCCCATGTCCGGGCCATTTCCTTTGTCTCTAGACGCCACGCCATTGTTCCGATTTCCGACGCCTTTGACCATTTATATAGGTACATTTACTTATTTAAAATGTCTTTATGTTTCTCTTTTTAATGATTCTTTTAGTAATAACTTAAATTCAGCTTTTGTCCAGGTAGGGAAAATTACTCATGTTTATTTAAAATGTAGAATTTTAATCTAAATAAATCTTACACTAATTGCCTTAATCCCATTTTCCTTCTATTTTTCGTAAACCACAATTCCAGAAACGATAACATCACACAATGTTTCACAGACAGATCTTCCTCCAATTCTCGAAATAAAATATAGGTGTGTGTAATCCGAATCGTTCTTTACATTGTAAACATCGCTACCGTTGGGAATGGCTAGCGTGGATGGAGTGTGTAAACAAATCGGTGCGGTGGGAGATGACCGTGGCCGCTCGTGGAACAAGGGCGCTTAATAGCTGCACTCCACTTACTTAACGTGCACGTCTTTTCAAGTCTGCCAATGATTGTTGAACGACATTTCTAATATGCACGATGTCTAATTTCAGTTTTAATTGCGATATAATCTTATTTCACCTGCCCCTTTCTCACTCCAATGTGAGATCGGCTGAAAACTTTTTCAGACCTGTTGCCGAAAGGATTTAATAAAGTTTATAAGATCAGCGGCCTAAAATCAATTAATTTTGATCAGATACAAGTTACATAAAAAGAAACCAACCGTAGACCCATATCCATAATTCTGGCTCCATACTTCTCAGAGTATGAAGTCTGGAACCAAGACATTTAGAGAAATTCTTGGTTCCAGTAATTTAAAACTTTCTGGATAAAGGGACCACACAAATAAAATGAGAATCACAGATTTTCCTGACGCAGAGATCATGCCCGATGTTTTCGTTTTACACTTGACTCCTCGCACACTGCGCCACGCATGCTAGCTATCAATGTCTATCTTAACTGACGGTAAAAGTGGATGCAAACCATAAAAAAGAGATTTACGATAATTACCCATAAAAGAGCCAGACAGATACATATTATAGCATTTACTAAATTATTTCAGCTGTTTGGTGTCGAATGATATCGCGCATAGATGAATCTCATAACATTAGCAACAAAGTATCCACTGCGACTTTCAGATCATAACTTTCATCCCTCAGAGCTCATCATTAACAATAACATTTACAGATATACCAAATCTCGTGGCTAAAATACCCAATAAATTATTTCGCAACACCAGCTCCAATAAAATTAACCCGCCACAAATCCTAATAGGTCGTCCGAATAATTCGAACGTTTAAATCAACACAAACTCCCGCGTCCCAATTCCTCGTCTTTATAGCCCTCCCCCTAACGAAACCGATAGCGATGAATGAACATCGGATGTGCGATATTGATTATCGCATCCATCAACATTACAATAGTGGAAGCTGTCGGATCAAATCCACGAGCTTTATTGGCTATCGTGAACATTGTTCATATTGAGTGTTTGTACTCTAGCCTAAATCGTAATATTTTTTTTACGTTCAAAGTGAGTTTGATAGTTTATTATGCAAACTGTCCGTACGATGGATTTCGGAAACAACATACTTTGTTGACACTGTGGACTCTAAATACACGGTAGTAGTACGTCTAAACGCAGAGGTAACCTGTCAGACCACGTACATTTATCCATTTCGCCACCTGTGTGTCACCAACCGTCATCTATTTGGAACTTCGGAGGTCGCTTATTGCACACGATGCGTCTTATCATAAGTTTCTTGGTCTTATCAATTAAGGTGCGGACTGCTGATCAACCCATCGCCAGCACAACCGGATATTTATAGAATAACGATGCATGCCAAATGGGACGATTACATCAATCATTAGCCACTCTGCCGCAGCCACTGGCGCAACTGATATGTCTTGGTAGCTACTCGTATTAAAAGCATATTAGTGGTTAGCAACAGTTGCATCAATTACGTTTCTATTCACGTCTTCTACGTCGACTTGTGATGATCCATCCGATGCTAAGGTAGAACATTCAACTAAATCTATTAGTGGAGAGTAATTTACTACAGAATATTTGTATACTACACGAGACAAGGATATCGCTTAGATACGTGATTGTAAATGCCTTTCTTTTAACAGAAGGTACGACACTTATAATCTGAAATTATAAAGTTGCACAGTATAAACTCCATTCGCCATCTCAAGACATTAGAGGTTAAATCCCATCGGTATTTACACTGTCTATAATGTCGTTTACGACTTAACATTACTTAGACGTTAAAGTTCTCCTATCCTCATAATCGATAAATCGCAGTGAGAAATTTAAAGTAAAATAATATATGAATGTCCGAATATAATCAATGACATAATCTAGGTCTATTGTTTGAATCAAATGCTAATACAATCAGATTGGTAGGTACAATTGTAGCCCGTCTGTACACTGGCGCGTAATTAATTCGCAGCACGGCAGACAGTGATGTATCTAAATTGAGACTAATATCAGTTTGACACACTGTTTGGATTATGTAGATGCAATCTTAATATCGTTGCGTTTTGAAACATCTTGAATATGTGCACAACAGTGATGTATATTCATTTGGAATGCAAAGAATAATGATTGTAAAAGTAAATGTTTTAAACATTACAGAAAAATCTGTCGAGAGTTATGATTACACAAATCGTCTACCATCTTTTGAAGTTGAATATTTCTTACTATACACGATAATAGTAACATGATGTTAATTAACCAGAATATTAATAAAATAAATATAAATGGTAAATGTATGTAGCGGCCACGGGGCGCAGCGGGTGGTAACTGGTAATTGGCTGGAAAGCAAGAGGCCGCTAGCATAACAACCATGACACAAGCCTTGTATCTTAGAGCGAAGCTAGAGATATTTCTACGAAAGTGTACATCTATTTATATTGTAGTCAGATTAGAATATACCTTGATCGAATAAATAATCCCCGAAAAGGGCAGGTCAGGAGTACTCTTAAAATGTATGAGAAGAACTATGAATGTAGAAGAGGCGAAAAGGTTTATCAAGATCGTAGCATGTGGCGCTCAATAGTCTGCCGACTCCTATGGAGATAAGGGCATGAATGTGTATCTATGTGATACAAATTATATTCATCGATAATTCGATAATTTGGCTATTAAGTTTTTTTTTTATGGCATAGAATGACGAGACGAGCATGCCGTTCGCCTGATAGTAAGCGATACGACCGCCCATAAACAGTAGTAGCACCATACAGCACCTTGAGTTACAAAGTACTGTGTGGCATTCCACTGCGCTCGTGATGTTAAGTCTCATTATGTCCAGTAGTTACACTGGCTACAATGTCCTTCAAACCGAAACACAACAGTGCATGCACAATGCTGCTTGGCGGTAGAAATAGACACTGCTATGGTACCCACCCACGGTCTCTTACATATGAGAGACCTAACACCAGTAAACAGTTTATACGAAAGCAACAAATTCAAAGATAGCGTCTGGACGCCGGCGGGCGCACAAGAGTAGACGAAGCCCAGCTCTACTCCTCTCATTCCCCGCACATCTCATGAACACTGAACACTTTGCGTGACTTTGACATTGCTCCCAATAAACGTACGCTTGTTCTGTTGGAAACGTGAAATACTAATGGGGCATTGCAATATGCTATGTATTGACACGAAGGCGCGAACTAATTGAGGACATTTCAGTTATTTATTGCGACACGTGTGCGTGCAATATACACGCACTGTCCTCATTCGATCGCAACAGTTGCGAATGGTTGTCATGTTGTCAGTATCGATGTGTGATTAATTTCACTGTTTTTTTTTGTAGAATTATAAACTTACACTAAATATATTGTATACTGCTATGTATGCTTGCGGTGTACTGTTATTGTACCGGACATTATCACCGGTATTCGACGCCATAAATGTTCAGTGCTGTACCCAGGCGCGCCGTTCCATGCAATCCGCTGCAGCATTCATTTAAAACAAAACTATCAACGCAGATATTCAGAAACGGCTTGCGATGCTTTAACAGTAAATATAAAATTTATGACTGCCTCGGTGGCGTAGTTGTATTACGGTATGACTGCAATGCCGAGGTCTCGAGTTCGATCCCCTGTCGGGCAGAGTGATATTGGGTTTTTCTACTAAGTATCACACCGGAGTCTGGAATTTGTGCCCGATATGGCGATAGGCTCGCCCCCTATCACATCATGAGACGGAATACGCACGGCGAAAAGTGGGTGCACTAGTTGCGCCTCTGCCTACCCCTTCGGGGATAAAAGCCATGAGTATGCGTATGTGTATAAATGTTATGCGAAAAATAAAATATGTGCTATAAAAATACTGTTCGCTTTTTCAACCTCAATATACTTCATTATTTCACATTAAATTGACAACCCTAGCCACATATAGAAGTAATATAATCGACCCTTGAACGACAAATAGCAATTTTTATACTCTCCCTGTATAACATTTTCATAGTATTTTTTATTGCTACATTCATCTAGCGCCAGAATAAAATAAAAATAAAACTTTATGCTGTTCCAGGATAAGGCAAAATAGATAATGCTTTTTACGATATACAAACCTTATTTGTCTAAAGGTAAAATGGTTACTAACGGCCCTTTTCAAGAAACGATCTCAATCTTTATCTTCGATTCGATCCCGAGAATAAACCAATCAGAATAAGTCGTTTTTAAGCATATTATAATAAAAACTTTGCTTTTGATTGAAAAAAGTGATTGGGATCGTTGCTTGAAAACGGCAGTAATTAATAAGAAGACAATAATATCACATAATGTGTGCGTTTCTGCCTAACCGTTCCGGAACACAGACATGACACGATTTTTTTCTAAAACAGTGTAACTCTTGTTGCATCTTTCAAAAATCCGTTACAACAATGACTGTCGCTTTGGCAGACAATAGCTACAAATCGTGTAATTTCAATCGGATTGAAATGTTTACGAAAATAGCATCTTTGTCTACGTGCCAGATATTTATTCATTTTTGTTTCACGTAAAATCGAAAACAACTGCTCCTTGTTTTTAAAATAATGTCTTATAAGTACTGCGCATACTATTGGGTACTACGAGTGATAAGAACTATTGATACTCAGAAGCACTCAGGGATTTTTTTTTTTTATGTAGGCGATCCTGAAGTCAACACCGGGGGAAACCTGCGAATGGGATACTGGAGTCCCCCGGCTTGACGACTGCAGGGGCCTGGGAAGGAAGTGGAAAAGGATGATGGAAGGAAAGGTGGGGAATGGAGAAAGGTTCTCAGGATGGGTGGAAAGGAAAAGGGTGCCAGGAAATGTTCGCGGGCCCTTTTAGGCCTCAATGTGTTATACAACTAAGAGGTATACACACTGAACTGTGTGCCTCGGCCCGCGACCAATGTCCCCCCGCGCATGGGCGTGCATTGGGTGTGAAGACCCAGCGCACAAGAATTGCCTCGGGGGGCAGCACTCAGGGATTAGTATTAGCACTAATCTGTAAGTAGTTATCAGGACAGACACTAATCATACATCATCATAGTTAATGCTATCCAAATGTTTGGGCCAGAGAACCCTCCTCGCTCGGCCAAGAATATCAATATGATTGTGGGTATTTAGTTGGGCAATATTGACTTATCCGGGTTGTTTAAAACACTCATTTATAAAACACAAAGGAAAAAATATGTAATAAAATGTTTTGTGCATTACAATGTCTTCAAAATAATTTTGATAGTAAAAATGGTTACACTGTAGATTAATTAGCGTCCATTGTGTTTGTACTAACAGCGCCCTGTAACTACAGATACGATGTTATACAACTAGGTCTCGAGAGAAGAAAGAAATGTTAACAATAGGTATTTTGGTAATGCTGTGTTTAAATAAAAAACCAAATGCCCATTAAAAAAAATCAGCGCATTTCTAATCCGTATACTAATCCTACTAACATTATAAACGCGAAAGTTTGTAAGTATGGATGTATGGATGTATGGATATATGGATGTTTGTTACTCTTTCACGCAAAAACTACTGAACGGATTTCGATGAAATTTAGCACACCGGTAGATTATGTCCTGGATTAACACATAGGCTACTTTTTATCCCGGGAAAACTCATTCACGCGGGCGGAGCCGCGGGCAAAAGCTCGTAAGTAATAATGCATTTAATGCTATTCAACGCACATTTATAGGTTTAATTTTACTGGTGGTAGGTCTCTCATTATGTAAGAGGCCGTCTGGGTGGGTACCACCGTAATGTCTATTTCTACCGCCAAGCAACAGTGTGCATGCACTGTTGTGTTTCGGTTTGAAGGACATTGTAGCCAGTATAACTACTGGACATATTGAGACTTAACATCTTATGTCTCAGGATGACGAGCGCAGTGGAATGCCACACAGTACTTTGTAAATCAAGGTGCTGGATGGTGTTGCTACTGTTTATGGGTCGTATCGCTTACCATCAGGCGAACGGCATGCTCGTCTCGTCATTCAGTACAATAAAAAAAAAAAAAATTATGGTTGGCCGATAATTATGGATTGAACAGATCAATTTATTTTATATATCTTATCTACTGTACGAAAGCGAAATAAAATACCAACAATTGAGGAAATTCCCCAGGTTTACCTGGTTTTCCGCATTCATCGTCCAAATCTCTTTTTAAATTATATTACTGAATAACGAGAAGAGCAGAGCATACATGAGTTTACAATCACACCCATTGCCCATAGTTTCATTGGTCAAGACCTCTAATATACGTCTGTTGTGTATTTATTTACAAACATTACTATTTAGTGTTTACTAGTGACCAAATAATACTAACCAATAACAAAAATAGAACCTCGAATACTGTCACTTCTCCATTACACCAATCGAAATATAAAGTTTCCCAGCGGATAGCGTGAGACCGTGCAAATAGGGCGCACCCACCACCTTATAACAAAACTAACGCGAGCGAAAACGGGTCAAACTGACAAAACACACTTCCGACTAGCGTTTTATGCGCCCATATACGAGTTTCACTTCTTTGCTCGAGTTTCAAATGCTACGTTTTACGTTTGAATCTTTTATGGGCAATGTCGAAAGTCATGTTCGAATCCCAGTTTTATGGATGGCCATTTTTATATGATATGATCGCCTCGGAGCCGTGCATTGCGACTGCGGTATGACTGCAGTGGCGACATTTGTATTAGATATTGCCAATTGGGGTTTTAGCCTCCATGTCAGCACAGCGTGGTATTGTATCTGATAAATGGCAATAGACTCTCCGCCTATTACTCAGGAATGACATAGCTGGCGAAATTTTTGTTACGGCACTGCCTAATCCTGAAAAGGAAAAAGGTATTGTCTATTTTCAACTTTATAATGTGCAAGTATAATCTTCATCTTCTTCTTCAGCCTTTGGGAGTCCACTGCTGAACATATGCCTCCCCCAAAGTACAAGTAGTAGCAAGTATAATAACTATTCACAACCAATATTTTACGGAATAATAAATACTTGTCACTTACAAAAATCCGTGCTCAACTCTCACTAAATTTAATGAAATATATTTAAAACGACACTCCAAATAGTTAACATACCACATTTTCCGGCGGCCTTGTTGTCGGACTCGTAATCACGTACTCGTTCATTAAAAACAAGTGTTACATTTTCTCATTACAGAAAGCCACCTAACAAGCGTGCGGGTCGTGGGCCGTGGCACGTGACGGAAAATATTGATGGAATTATCAATTTGATCTTTAACGTGATTAAACGGGGATTGATGTCAGATTTTGGTATTTATAAACCGAGCAAAAAGCATGCATAGCAACATAAAAAAAATATCATTATTCGAATTTTATCACGGCGGCACCGTAGACGGCGGCCTATTTTAAATATTATCATTTCTTTTATAAAAAGTATAATCCACTTCCGCATACACCAAAAAGTACGTACCTTCATTTTCTAGTCTTAGTCATAAACAAAGTCTCAATTAGACATAGGAGATAGTAGAGTATCTATTGAACAGCATTTTTCCCACATTATCAACTCGGTTACACACATAACATCCGTATGAAAACAATTACAAATTCCCAGAACACACGGCACTTGACATCATTTTGAAAGTCGGTTTAATTTTAGCGGACCGTGGCGCTCCAATTGGCGCATACCTGCATCTTTTTTTTGTTTCGGCTCCGTGCAATTATTTCAATACATGTCGATCTTTGCCATTTTCGCTTCAATGTTTAGTTTGTGAAAACGTGAAGAAGTCGGGGTATATATATCCGTTCCTACTTATACCTATGTGATAGATACGGTTTTGTCTATGATATGAACGGGCCAGCTCGACCATAGTGTCACTATCATATAATACAGAAAACAGATTTTAGAAAAAATAATAAGGAACCAGAAAGTGATAAAACCTTATTCCAAATAGATAACACAAATTGACCTATCAATATTCATTGAGATGCTAGCCTCAAAATGTCACCAATGTCTCAATGCGGAATGCGCACAAAATCACCATTGACTCCATGGCCACGTGACATTAAACCCTTTCACTTCCTTTTTTATGTCATATTACACCATTCCAGATGTATCTGATTAAAAGCACGTATACGACATGATTCAATGGAACCCAGTAAATATGCCCCCCGAGGCAATTCTTGTGCGCTGGGTCTTCACACCCAATGCACGCCCATGCGCGGGGGGACATTAGTCGCGGGCCGAGGCACACAGTTCAGTGTGTATACCTCTTGGTTGAAAAACACATTGAGGCCTAAAAGGGCCAGCGAACATTTCCTGGCACCCTCTCTTTCCGCCCATCCTGGGAACCTTCCTCCCTTCCCCCCACCTTCCCTTCCATATTCCTCCTCCACTCCCCACCCAGGCCACTGCAGTCGTTAAGCCGGGGGACTCCAGTATCCCATTCGCAGGTTTCCCCCGGTGTTGACTGCAGGATCGCCTATTTGAAAAAAAAAACCCAGTAAATATTGACAAATAACAAAACACGAAAACGTGCAATCTCGCTAATAACGCTTATCTTGCACAATAAAATATCACGGCCAAGGGTGATACGTTATCAGTAGAGGATTACAACGATGCCGTGACAAACTCATAACGGAATATTAGTGTAGTTATGGGCCACAGCCGACGTAGATACTTAGGCTCAAGTGAGGACTTGGATCCAATCGGGCAATAAAACGTCGCGTTGTATTATACCAAAAGGATGTCAATGGATCTGAATTCTGTGACTATCGAGGTAGACATCACGCAACGTCTCTTTTTGATTAGCATTTTATCTTTGCTACAATAATAATAATACCCTGCCTACTGATGAGCAAGGGCTTCCTATACTACTGAAAGGGTTTAGGCTACAGTCCACCACGCTGGGCTAGTGCGGGTTGGCAGACTTCATATACACTCGAAATTCATATGGAAAATTCTTAGTTATGTAGGTTTCCTCACGATGATTTCCTTCGCCGTTAAATTAAACGTCATTTTTAAACAATACACGTTTACACACATAACTTCAGTGGTTGAAAATTCAAAGATGTGTACCTTGGGTTATGAACATGCGGTCATTGTCTCGGCAGACCGTTCACTTTCCCAACTAGGTTATCGTGCTCTTCCTACTATAACTGTACCTTATCATCAGGTCAATGTAGTAACATTCCAGTGACAAACAAAGTCTCTGACGATAGGTCCCTCACTTCATACGATAAGCTCCACGAACATAAGTTGCACTCATACTCTGCAAACCCCTTTTACAAGCCAGAGTTGTTATACGATGACTCAAAACAAACCATTGTCCCCATCAGCGTTAAAGTATGCGCTGCGACCTGCAGTGCACCTTTGTTACAAAGAGAATGCAGTATTAAAGCTATTTGCGGTTGGGACGTAAAACGCTTTGCGACGATGCTAGAATAAGTTTTCACCACGAGAACTAGTTAAACATGTCTAAAGATTGTACGTAAGTCTAGATAAATCGGTAATATTTTGCCGTGCTTGTAATGCATTGCAAAAGTGTATGTGTGGAGTTGCCATCCATCGTAATTTCGCTGGATTTTTCCTAGTTTGCACCAGGAAACCACAAGACCAAAATTCACAGATTTCAAAAATATCTGGGGAAGAAGCGAACCTATCTTGATTTTCAAACATTTTTCAAAGAAAAGGAATTCATTTTTTCTGTTATTCATTATAGAACCGTTAAATCTTATCACAGTGGTAAATAACTATTACCATGATCAGAATTTCAATATCTTTGTCCAGTGTCAACAAAATGATGGTAGACATTTGACATGATAAAAACTGACATTTTTAAAATGTATGTTACAAATACACGTCCGGCGGTGATTTATCGACGTAAGGATATTAAATCGAACGTGGATTCAAGGTTCAGTTCACTTTGTACATCAACGAATTAAATGATACGTACTCAGTCGCACATATTATAAAGAACTACTTACGTACATTTCTTAGTCTATAATGGAGTAATCTCCATTTTTTTTAAAAATATTAATACACCACTGAATTGCCGTCAAACGAGTTCTCGGGCGATGGTATTCGACATCTAATTTACTGGCTTCGGTAAAAATTTCAAGTGAAAATTAACTCGCATTATCATAAATGAATACCGAATTCTAAATTGGCAAAGAAATTGGATTAAAAACAGAGGACTCATCAGAAGGTTCATCGTTTATAGGTATAGGATATACCTATAAACGATGAACCTTTCATGCATCAAGTTAACCTGTATATTTAGTAAACTTCAACTACCTTTAAAATTCTCATGAACATTACCCTTTAAAGAAAACGAATATACATAATACACTTACACACGTAGTTTCTAAAACTCGATTGTGTGCCATGAGATGTAACTATAAATTATTATCTAGGACCCTTAGCAGTATGTCCTGTGGTCCGGGGGCATACAGAGAATTCCGCCACGGCATCCCCTGCCTGTCGTAAGAGGCGACTAAATGGGGCTGAGAGAGTCGCGGGGCGAGCGGTGGGGGGCTGGTCGCTCGACTACCCCAATTTAAGCGACTCCAAGGTGGACGACAATACGGGTGTTTGGTCTCCTGCAGTCGTAGACGACAAAGGTGTGTCCAAGAGTTCGGAGGCTTCTCAGCCTCCTCATTTAGAGAGGGGCCGCAATGCGGCATAGCGCTGGGGCGGTTCCGTGCAGTTATCTTCGTGCAACAAGATACCTCGGGGCCGTCCCGTATGCGCCGAAGAAGGTCATCGCGGGTTTTGGTTGGTATGCTGGTGTAGGGTGTACATTATGTTAGGGACTCGGTCCAATGCTCGCTTGGATGATTCTATAAGTAGGTACTCCCGAGTGTCGACATTGGGCCGTAAGATCGGTGAAACCAACATAACCATTCCCCTCACCCCCCAGTGGTGGTAGCGATAAGGAGTTTTTCCCCGCGATAAAAAAGCACCCTTAGCAGTCCATTTCTTTGCCACTTAACTATCACTCCTAAACAAATATATTACAAACACATATTGAAGTACGTATGTAATACGCGACTTGCCACAATAAGATTAGTTTGACCGTAACGCTATACGGCTCTTATCTCGCCTTGTACACCGTTAATCTAATCAGTAACGTTCGCCTAACGTTCTAACATTTCGCGAATATCATCGTTCGGTAATAATGTTTCATATAATTTTGCATTTAGTCATTGTTCTTGGGAGAGTATTAGATAATATATTTTGCAGTGGCGAAGGGTCCTTTATCCAATACTTAATATATTTTCTACTAGTTTGCTTTTGGAAACTTGTCAAATAGTTAACGTCGTTTTTAGAGTCACCCAGAGTATCCAGAAAGGTAGACCGGGATAATTCTAATGATAGTTACAACGTTTTTGGTTTCAGATTACATTTAGACTGCACTATACATCAGGAGTAGTGTAGTAACTGCCATGCCAGAAAAGAAATTTTAATTAAAAATAGTGTGACATCGCTATTCTAGCGTGTTCGCGACCTGTTTGTGTAATGCAGATCTCAATCAACCTAATTCACTCAGCTCCACAAGCCAACACGGACCTTATTGCAAGGCACTAAGTGTTGGAATGGCAGGCAAAATCGAACAGATGGTTACAATAGTGTTTTATGACTAAACAATAAACAAATTGATGTGTTTATACATGATTTTCAATGGACGCAAGTTTCGTTACACGCATCATCGACAATTTTCTTGAACATTCTATGGGAATTGTAGGCATGAACTGTACAATAGTAGTCACTGTTCGTTTATGTGAATTTAATTTATATTACATTATAGGGCTTCCAGCTAATAATACATATAGGGAACAAAATTGTCCTTACCGCGGAATAATACCTGGTAGCCAACAAATTCAGCGTCCTTGAAAACTTCGGAGTAGCGTGGAAAGCTAACAGACCCAAGGATAAGATCTATATTCTTTTTATATTTGATGTAGTAGAAGACCAAGAAGAAAAAGAGTTCCCAGCAGTCATTAGTTTCAGATGCCAGTAAAAAAATGTTAGCAAGACGCCCAAGACAAGTATTTATCGAGTATTGGATCAATGTACACGTAACCTTACCAATTAAGACCAAACAAACAACAACGAAATATTTCAATCTTCAATCGCAGCAGCAAACATAGAATTCAAAATGAACGCATCCACGTGACCATCCAAATCATTGTCCGTAAACGACGACAATTTGTTGCTATTTGTTTTGTTCAATTATTTATGGGACATCAGTACAGTTTGTTGCAACACTTGTTAACTGATGGACGTCATTCAAAGGGATCCAAAACAAGTCTCGTGTCTTCAGCACAAGAAGCTTATACCCAAACTTCAGCATCATTGCAGTTTGGTTTAAGAATAGTCTATACAAAAAAGGACAATGCAATATACATATATTTTTTTTATCTTATTAACTTTATCAGTGTTTCTCTGACTCTCTTGGTAACGAGACTATCCCGCCCTCACACCCGCCACTGCAACTCCTGTAAGCCAGGATCAGCAGTGGCACGCATTTTATGACACCGAGCGGTGAAGCTCGGCGAGTCTCTGGGAACGCTAATTAGTCTTAACCCGCAACGAAGTTAATCAAATAGAAGAATAGGGAGGAGTTAGAAATATATTTTCCACTTCCCTCCATAGCAAAGCGGGAGACAAAATAATGAACTAAAAAGGTATTTAACCTTAATTATTGAGACTTTTACAACTGGAAAAGCCAGATGTAAAGCACCACGGATAAAATTTTAAAGGGTCCTATCATTTGAGCTGTTAGATTTGATTCCAATAGTAGGTATGGCAAAAACGCCGGAAAGCACGGAAATTCTGCTTAGTTTCCACAAGGTCCATGTAGTATACAACTCCAGATGTTATTTGCATACTATCCAACATAATGTTGCGCTCATTTTGCCAAAGACTACACTCCCAAAGTATGTGATGCGCAGATTGTTCGTAGTTGCAGTCAGTAGGCGAACATGGGCACGCAGGCGAATCAACCAACCTAAATGAGAATAATTTGCACTTAAAATTACCATGGCCTGTAAGGAATTGCGAGACACAATGATCAATTTCGAGCCAAGATTTTGTAAGACGATCCTGAATCGAAGGAAAAAATTGATACAAATGCCGCCCTTTCGTAGACATATCCCATCTACACTGCCATTCCGCTAAAAGAACGTCAATAATTTCGGAGGTCGGCTTAAATAATCTGTTATTTTTTAAAAGTTCGCGCGAAGTCAAAAACCTTTTGTCCATATCGGTTCTAGTGGAGTAATACATCGCGGCGCGACGCTGAACCTCCAGATCGACTGGAAGTACACCCGCAAGGACAGGTAAAGCTTCTGTGCTAACTGTTCTATACGCCTTACACAAGAATATCAACGCCAAACGCTGGCTCTGAAGCAATTTTCTTCGTACGGCGCCGATAGTAGCTCTATCAGCAAATACAGGTGATCCATAACAGATACATCCCAAGTAAGTGGCTCCATAAATGACCTTAAGTGTACTGAATGATAGTCCCCACGTTGATGTGGATATCCTAGTCAAAGCGTAGAAATTTCTTTTAGCTTTTTCCCCGATGTTTTTAATATGCTCAACAAACGAAAAGTTACGCTCTAAAACTAAACCAAGGTAACAAACGGATTCTTTTCTTTTAACTGATACGTTATTAAATTTAACTCGCGGCGGTGTCTTTAAAATGCCCTTTAAAAGTAATTGATATGTTTTTTGGGGTGCGAAATTAAGGCGGTTGCGTTCACCCCATTCCGAAATTAATTGCAAAGACGTTTCAGCCAGATTCTCAAGACCCGATCTACTATTTGATTGTATGAGCAAAAGACCGTCGTCGGCATATCCAGTTATCGAACAACCTTGGGGTAAAGGAATTGTGAAAAAGTCGTCGAACCCTAAATTCCACAAGTATGGACCAACCACCGAGCCCTGCGGACACCCCATCGTCAGTGACTTCGACACTGCATGATGGCCAAGTTTTAGCTTGGCTGAACCTAGAGAAAAGTAGGAATATATAAGCGAATATATATTCTTAGGACAACCTCGGTTTTTTAACTTTTGAAGTAGTATTGGCCACCAAGCATTATCAAAGGCACCGGAGATGTCCAAAAAGATTCCTAAAACGTATTTATGTTCCGAACTACTAACTGTTTTTCTGACCGATATTGCTGCGTCAATAGTAGATTTACCTACAGTAAAACCGAATTGTTTGTCGTGAAATTTAGGTCCACCCGGTAGTAGCCGTGGGACAATGAGGCGTTCAAGTAATTTACCTAAAGATGGTAATAAAGTAATAGGGCGATACGATTTGGGGTCCTCGGGTAACTTGTCGCCACTTTTTGGTATAATCCGAATGAAACCGCAGCGCCAAATCCGGGGAAAGATACCTGCAGCTATACATCGAACAAAAACCGTTAGTATGGATTGGCCCGCTGTTTTACACGCTTCTTTTATCATTTTGTTTGATATTTTGTCCTCTCCGGAGGCTTTGTTAAGAGGCAAAGAATTAACTATATTAATAAATTCATCGAAAGATGGGAGATCTGAATACGGGGTATTTGGTGGCTCCGAAGCCCACATTCTAATTTGCTTATGGTACGCGGTATCGCGTTCTGCTGTGTCATCGGGTATTAGCGAGTGTAATATAGCTTCCGTTGTCTCCTCAATACCAGTAGTATAGGTGTTATTTATTCGAATGTTTTGTATATAGGCCATATTAATTGACCTATTTGCTTTGAACTCGTGGTATAAGGGAGACCACGGGCCCTCCTTTTCCAACCTTTCAACAATTTTACGCAATAGATTTCCCTTGGATTTCTGTACCGCCGCTCTATAATGTGACCTGGCAACTCTCAGCGTATTAAAACTTTATTACTATATTACTCTCTTGGTAAGGAAGAAAATGCAAAAATAATTATATTTTTTTATCCAAATTATATAAGGAGTAAGGTCGTAAACGGTTTATGTCGCTCCACACGTCCGCTTTAAAGTGATTTGATAAAAAATCTCATAACCTGTAATAATAAGGTGTAAAGCATAGTGGAAAGAGGAGTGAATTTAACGAAAATTCTCGTTCACGGCCTCATCAATTTCGACCGTGTGTTTTCAATCAATCACAAAGAGTAACAAATGAAGGTGTGAATCGCACTTTGCTGCCTCGCAAAAACAAGTTTCCTGTTATATCCAGTTAGTGTTATAACGTTCAAAATACACTTCACATTAGGTAAATCAAAATTTTGTCTAGAATTATAATATTACTTTCATGCTTAACGTAATCTCAACGAATTATGACATTGGATATTAAGTTACGAATATTGATACCACATAACATTCTGTGCTCAAAAGACCTTTATCTTTACGATACGTATTCTGATAACTAGTATTTCTAGTGACCTTTCAATGTGGATGTAACGTACTCTATTAACTTAAAGAATTTAGCGTGTATGACGTCCGTGCAAAACACATAGAACACATACAAAAGGTCAGAAGGTGAAACGTCAAATACGATGACGCACTACCAATATTGCTAAACAGTAGACAAATTTGTGGTCGGTGAGACGTGATAAATACGGGACGACATATAGGCCTCGCTACAAGAACTCTTGAATATTCTGAGCGTTTAACCTTAGCATTAAATACCACAATACGCCTACACCCTGAAAGGATAGGCAGAAGTGCAATGCTCAGTTCATCAATCCTATTTTCGTTCTATCATGAGACAGGTAGCGAGCAGTTATAGTTAATTATGTTTGTGTTCAGATACTCAATTTATTGAATGCCCAACAAGGAAACCGTATTCAGAAACTCACCAGTTTCACAGAAACACGATGCTGCATGCTCAATAAGCCACTCTATTAAATACCTTCCAATAACATTCCGATGAGTTTCGGGTTTAAATAGAATTCCCTAGAGGAATCAATATTCGGGAATACTCGAAAAGCGGAATTGGGGCGGCAACAATTTTATATTTAGAATTAATGCTAGTTAAAATCGGTCTAGACGACCCAAATAATACAAACACTGCGACTAATATCATTCGGAAATTATTTTTTCACACAGTTGGAACGAATTTAACAAGCCAATGAATCAAGTCTGTTTTTTATTATTTATTTTAATTACTTATACTATCTCACGTGATGGTTAGTGACTGCATTCAAGGTCCATTTTGAAGTGGCTAAGGTATGAATGAATGTGAGGTTTTCGTTTAGTAGGCCATATTTGCCGGCATTGAGTCGTCAATATGGTAATAGACCGAAGTCCTCGCACTTCATCAGCTGTGAATGCATTAGCATCTGTCTACCTAATGCGAATAGATTCGTTAACTAATACGCATGAATCATAATTTCCAAACATAACATTTGATCGCAGACATATTTTTTGCATATGTGTAATATGTGACAATTTTATCTAGATACATTCTCATACAAAACTAGGCCTGTCGTTATCGAAATGGTTGACGCAAGACATAGTCCGTGATACGACCAACTTCTAGTGAAATTGTGTCTTTCTGGACAAATCTTTTAACCAAAGAAAACACTAAGTATTAAGTTCCTTGAATAAATTGAAAGTAAAAAAAACTGATACGAATATATCGGATACTCTTCCACCGCCAAAATTAAACTAATAGTATGTTAGCTTTACACAAATCATAACAATATACCTGATATCCGCACGAACCTACTAAATGTATAGCGAAATAATCAACCTAATATATTTTAGCCGTTATCGTTCTGGTATCAGTAGTATTAGAAAAATTCCAAGCACGTACATCCATGTCGATGTTATTTAGCATAAAAAAATGATTTACAATCTGGCATAAAAGTGGCGGGTAAACTTCTGCGTAAAAACTTTGAATTGGATTTTATATTGGAAATGAAACAACAAACTTCACTCACACTAGTAGCTGATAGATACACATACAAGTTACAGATAACTGACGTACCGGATTTTAGATGCATCTTCACCCGCGTGATATTCTATTCCCAGAATAATGCTATTCTAAAGTTATATATTTTCTAGGTGAAAGAATGAATGTGAATAATTTATTGTTTATATGTGAACGGTTTCAAGAGATAGACGATGAATCATAGATGAATACGAGGAAAGCAGTACAACCCTGACACTACGCGGAAATATTGATTTTACGGAACCTCCTCAATAGTTTAGTACAACAATTACGTAAGACGGTGTACGTACTGAAACTAGAAGCCTTAGAGAGCCCAAGAGCTTACATATTAGACGGTAAGGCAGGTGTAAATTTTAGTCGACCCTATCTTGACTGGAAATTTAGATGTAATAAAATAATTCTACTGAGTGTTTTTACTACAATACTAGTACTGGTAACAAAATTACAATTGGCGATCTTATCCCAGAAAATAATTTAATGGCAAACTAAGGAAATTCATGTACATTGGACATAAAACATCAAATGTAACAAATATATACCTTATGACGTTATTTGTTAATAGAAATGTAATGATAACTAAGAAGTATGTAAAATAAACTTATAATATGTAACCATTTAAAACGACATTCAGAGACCATCTTCTGTTAACAGAAAAACTAGAATCATACAATTATGACTTTAACACCTTCGTATAAGAAAATAAAAAGTGTCAACATTTACGCGCTCACAACGAAGTATTAAAACCATGAAGAGAAAACACAGGTACACATTGCACTCAAATAACTAATGAACAGTTATCTGATGTACTCACTGGGCATTATGAGTCTTAAGTCAAGTTAAGTTCTAAAGCGTCAAGGCGACGTGCGCAGTGCGGTACCTTACAATGTTTATAATTAAAAGTTCTAAGTGGTGATACTACTGTTTATGGGCAGTCGTTGCGCTTGCAATCAGGCGAGAGCAACTTGCTCGTTTCCTCGTTCCATTCTACATCTAGATAATATAAAAGTTCGAGACAAGAGCTTAGATGCTAAATCTCATAATATCCATTAATAGCACTGCCCACAACAGCTGTCAAACCGGTACATAACAGTAATGAAATGAAATGAAATGAAATAATTTATTCGAACCCATAAAATGTTATACATTATTTAGATTCCGTCAATATTAACTCTACCACCAGTTCGGAAAGCAGTTCTCACTAGAGAAGAACGGGCAAGAAACTCTAGTGTTGCTCTTTTCAAAATCAGTTCAAGGTAAAAAATACAATGCATTATGTAGAGAAAAAAAAATACAATTCAGTATTTGTTAAGTTTTGTTTAGAGCAGTTCATTTATATACTCGCAAAATAGGTAATAAATTTTTAAATTCCAACACTAGTGCATAACTATCTCAGGAATCATGTAATAATTTGATCTGAAATGTTCAAGATGTCGCTATTAATCTAAGTTCCAGATATACATTCCAGACAAGTATGTGCTTGTATTGCTGTTTGGCAAAGAAATAAATAAACAGTGATACCCAGACTTTTTTTCCAACTACTGTCAACCGACTTGCATAGCATTTCTACTGGAATACAAACAACAAGCCATGCCAACTATCCAATATTCGCCAAGCCACTTGCATTCGTACTACGGACTTTAATCTCATAGGAAACATCACATCCCGGCTCGTGCACATTGACAAGTGGAGCGTGTCGACCTCCGAAACTATTTATTTCTCCTTTGACCGTGACTTCAGTGTTATATTTGATAACAGGTGTCGTCTGCAGGGTCGAACGGTCCCCGTAAATTATACATTCAAGGGTAACTTTTCTCATAGCATCGAGTCTAATATTAAAGCGTTCTTAAGTTTGTTTATGTCGAACACATTCCAGTCGTGAGTTTCTTACTGGGGCTACGCTATGAGACGAGGCGTAGGCGTAGTCACTACTTCGCGATAAATTGACAAAGATGTTCATTCTGGCACTAGGCATTTGATATTAGATTTATGACAGTAGGTATTTCTACGCTTCGTTTATTGCGATAATGAACATTAGAAACTAACCTCAGTGGTCCCAACTTCACAACAAAATGTATTATTCCTCGCTGAGAATTCTCTCATATATTTACCACTACAGAAAATCTAATCATATGAGTGTCCCACAACACTTTTACAACTGAGTCATCGTGTATTTCATCAAGGTCTATATAGTTGTGTTCAGTTGTGAAATTTTAAGGCACCCTTATCTCGTGTAGAATGTAGCACACCCTATCTTTCGGATCCCCGCATTCACTCCTATTATTTTATTTCTAATCAATTACGTTAGAACTAAACTAGGTGAATTTATTTGCAGTGATAAATACCAGGGAATCTTTTATTTATTATTTCAACTAAAAGGTCCTATCTATTTAAAATAATTTAGTGTTATTCATCGAAATTAGTAAACTCAATTTCCTTTTCTTTTTGGAATCCACGAAATGATTGAAGTATAGATTATTTAATAACACCGAGAGATAGGTTGATGGAAGAATTTCTCCTCGTCTCAGACCGAGTATACATTTTACTTTAATTAATTTTCCAGTTTGAAGGTGAAGATAAAAAATTTAATAGATAAGACGACTCAAAATACTCACAATAGGATATTTCATTTCCACATTGATAAAGACGAAATTTTAGGAATGTCTCTCCATTTAGCCACGTAAAGATCTGACAAAATATTACATTTCAATCTATCTGTCTCGACAACTTCATATTTTTTAAAGGGACGGGAGGATTTATTAAAAAAAAATCTCTACTGGCTTTACTGAACTACTTCGATATAATTGCAGGCGGACGAACCCGCGGATTGAGGCTATCTTTGAAATGTAGGTTACCGCGGTGGATCAATCCATAATTTATTAATTTCAATGAATAAAAATTGCTGTACATTATAACATTTGATATAGAAACCGGTCGTCTCCTTCCGTACATATCGTAATTTAGAACGACCTTATGAACCGTTTACGTATTAAGTGCATTTTTATGATTATTCGTCTGCGTGACACGTCTGCCAAGTTCCTAGAGCGCATATCAATATATTATTATAATTAATCTCTAATGTCATACAATAATAGTACTCTAATTTGAGCAAGTATGATAAGTAGTATAAAATAAATAAATATATTCCAATAATTTGGTGGGTTTCTGTGTTCTTTAAACCAATATACAACAGCGTTTGCCCACAATTGCCAATATGGGCTTTATGAAAAAAAAAACGATAAATAGGTACCTCAAAAGTTGAGATCTCCAGAGGACTTTGCTCTCAGGCATGCAGAATGCACAAACACCAGGTGCCAAGCGTACCTACTATAAAAATAGTATTTCCAGTTACCTGTCTCGTCCGTCGCTCCACATAACTGAAGGTCATTCAGCTTAAGGCGGGGATTATACAACTGGTTAGTTGAATTAGTATAGAAAGAAGCATCAAAGAACTCGACGACCTTGGGCATTTCAACAGGTTCCCGCCCACACTATTGTACAGGCCACGGTCGATAGCACAATGCTCAATGTACAATGCATTGGCACATTATTAGGATTGGTTTTACTAAATAGACCTAATGACTTATCTATACTCATGTTTACCGTGTTGAAGGTCTTCGAAATAAACCAATAGATGTGAAAGAAAACGAAACCGTATAAATGGCGCTGTTTGTATCGTTTTCTTTTTTTTACCCATTGCTTGTCGGTCTTACTTCAATCACTTGTATTGTTAGGAATATTTTATGATCAGTTAGAATAAAATTGTTCACTGCAATGATGGTCACAGGGAACGAGGGGTGCTGAAATTTACAAGTCTATACTGTATGTATTCTCATCTCAGAAGACGACCCCATACATGCTAGAGTGACGACGTAAGATATTGCTGGAGAGATTAAATGAGGAAGCAGGAGAGCACCATGCGTGGCAAGGACTTAACATAGTACAAGTACAACACATTAGTTTAATCCTACTAATATTATAAACGCGAAAGTTTTGTAAGTATCTATGTATGGATGTTTGTTACTCTTTCACGCAAAAACTACAGAACGGATTTCGATGAATTTTGGCACACGGGTAGATCATATCCTGGATTAACACATAGACTACTTTTATCTCGGTAAAATATAAAGCGGTACTTTTTTCCGGGAAAACTCATTCACGCGGGCCGAGCCGCGGGCAAAATCTAGTTGTTAATATTACTTTACGAAACACAATTACATACGAAAGTAGACATGTTAAACGGTAAAGGAAAATTTAATTTATTGAGGAAACCTACATGATTAAATGCGGCTTATCTGAATGCTTGTTATACCTACTCGTGTTAAAGTAATTATTTAAATTGTCTGCAGATTATTACGTACTTTGGCATTAATATCCGACGCAATATTTTAAAAACAGCTATCGTAATTTTTTAGGTTAATGCGTGAATAATTTAATGAAATTTATCATCTTATTGGTTGAATTACCTTCTTGTCGAAGTATGTTCTACAGATGATGTGCTTTTAATGTAGATGCAATAAACTGTACCTTTTTGAGTATAGTTTGGCTTGTTTTAGACATCAGAACTACGAGTCAGTCCCGCATCACCCAAAATAACTCTCATATCAACCCAGCGACCTGCCCCTCTCGTATAAAATGTAAAGAATTATTGAAAATTAGGGTAATCTAATTAATTATGAGTTAAACAAAGACGTTCTGGCGTCGTTACGAGCCAAGTTCGAGATAACATGTAACGATGTTACTAATTAGAACGTGACTGCGCACGCATACTTCGCACCAAAACAAATAACAATTTAACAGTATTAAAATTACCAGACTATTATGCTTGTTATAATTTTCTTCTTTTATTTCTCCGTTTATCAATCATTTCGCCAATGTCAAGTCATCATCATCATCATCATCAGCCCGTTGCAGTCCACAGCTGGACATAGGCCTCTCCCAAGATACGCCACAGAGCCCGGTCTGCTGCTTTATGCATCCAGTCGCTGCCGGCCCTCTTGTGCAAGTCGTCCCGCCATCTGGCCAGAGGGCGTCCCACGCTACGTTTGCCAAGACGCGGTATCCACTCCAGAACACGCTTACTCCAGCGGTTATCTGTTCTGCGACATATGTGGCCAATGGCAATGTCAAGTATGAACGAAAAACACCTTGTGTAGAGACTCGCTAGAAACTATAGAATTTCAGCCCGAAGTTACCTAGCTAAAAGGAGTTTGCAATTATTATTTCAAAGATAACTACGGAAACATTAGTAGCTCGAAGATTTATATGTTTGTTATAATTTTGCTAGTATGAAATACTTTACTGTGACACTCTTTCTGGCAACCGTTCTAGGAACGTCTGCTATCGGTGGTCATTACTTGATCTACACAGAACACTACATTTAGCATTTAATAAATTAAACTGTGCGACATCTTTACAAACAAGGATTAAAAAAAACCTATTTGTTTATATAAAGTCTGAATAATAAAAAAGTTCTTCTCATGAAAAAAAATTATAACAATAAAACTGCGTCAGAAATGTTATAAAAGTATAACTGCGTTCAAACCAGTTGCTATCTCCAAGTCAATCATCTCGCGGGTCGCGCGTCATTAATATAGCCGTACAACAATAAATAACACTTATTGGCCGTAACTAACCACAGAATGCTGACTCATGTGCCAAGCCATTGGTTTCTGAGCGCTCGTAAACACTTAATAAAGGTGTTTAAATGTGCAATAGTATTGTAAAGATTATGAATTTGGACGTAGCGGGAACAGATTCAGTAAATTCTTTCATAAAAGAAAGCTTACTCCTACAGCTATATGCTACTTTTTGTCCTGGGAATATAAATTTATGCCGGTAGGTCTAAGACGAAAGAAACTTCTTTACACAGTATAAAACAAAGTCGCCCGCCGTCTCTGTACGCGATAAACTCAAAAACTACCGAACGGATTTCGATAAAATTTGGTATGGAGATAGTTTGCGACCCTGGGAAGGTTTTAGGTTACTTTTTATGCCGGGAAATCGCTTTCACGCGGGCGAAGCCGCGAGCAAAGGCTAAATTTTATAAAATTCAACAGCATAAGCCATAGATTCCTGATAGTATCGTGGGGTTTACATTGCCCGATATTGGGACAATAAGCACTGCAAAGGCTGAAACAGCAATAACAGAAACAAAAAATACTCTCAATTCTTTAATTATTATATTCACGGTGCAAATTGCCGACGCGAATGCCACTGCTGTGCCAATATTTTGCATCTGAGCAGTGTTTGTACTGCGGCGTATGGTAGCAAGTTGTTTATTTTTTTACTTAAACAGTTTGGACAGCGGATAGCAGTTTCTTGTGGAGTCGTCCGTCTAAATTAGTTTCTCGGTCTAAACTAATGCCAAACCACAGTGTGTCATCATAATTCTAAGTCACTGCCAAAACAGTTTGAAATACTTTTTATAAAAATATTATCTTTCTTGTGCAGTTAGGTAAATAAACTGGTATTTTATATCATAACGCAGTGGATTTCTAAATATAGGCATACAACATGACTAACAGTATTTCGCGAAATGTTTCGGCTCTGTGTTAAATGAGCTGTTCATTAAGTACCAACATTTATGAATCAATATCAGCATCAAACAATATAATGCAGTATTTAATACAACTTTCAAACTCTAAATAAATTTACCGTTCACTTACATCGCTCATTAACTATTGTATTATACATACCTATGTGTAAATTTTAATTCCCCGTACCTTTCTTACACAAGAATCCAATAATTGCTAAAAATGCTCCATTTTTGTTTACATTCAGTGCAGATGGTGTAAACTACAAGTACTTTCTGGATAAATCTCAGTGCACACTCGCTTCAGCAAGCAAACCGCATACCATCGGGCACTCACACGCTTGGCATAAGATCCGCCAGAGCGTTAAAACACGGTACCAGCTAGTCATGCAAAATATATTATTGGAACCTAGCACTACTTCTACTAGTACTATGTCTATATTCTCTAAGACTGCGACTTTTGTCTAGCGGTTACGAAAATATTTTGGTTCTATGGGATGTTACATTTAATAAATTATATACTAAAACCTTACCTGAAAAATATACATTTGAATAACGAAAACATCCAAATCGGATCAGTAGTTTTTGGGAAAATCGCGGCCATACAAACTTACATAAGTACATACGGATCGAATACAGAACCTCTTTTTTAAGTCTGTAAAAAAATAATGCGTTTAGTCTCAATATTGTAAATTGTTGTATAGATTTGGAAAATTTTAATTGTAACGAAAAAACAGGTTTTGCGAACACCACCTTTATTTATGTATGTAATTGTTTATGTATATATTTTAAATAATTATTTATGTACACAGTTATATATATAGCATATGTAAGTATACACATATTATGTTTAATAATTATTATTGTATTTTATTCACATTTTTGTTTTTCATTATTTATACTATACACTTGCCTCAGTCTCTCTGCGCCACCTTAAGCTCGACGGGGAGAATATGCCCTTAGGCATAAGTCCGTCTGTACTATTTCCTTTGTATAAAGTGTAAAAATAAATAAATAAATGACATGTAAATAAATAAGTATTTCAAGTGAGTGGGCGCCTAAAACAACATATCGCTATTTATTTCCTACAAAAACAGCCTAATGGCAGTAACGTCACGCATACTTCGCTGCAAATAACGTTATATCATTTAAATATAATTGCTTGATCTTATTTTAAATTGCCATATAAACTCCAATTATATGTTCCACTGAAAATATTCTTGAATAAATTTCGGAAATTATACAATAGGAACGCTGTCCTATCAAGGCTTTAATAAATTGTGGCTCTTTCACTGTCGCACCAAATGTACATAATATAAATAAAACGTAATGTGTTGCCGACAATGAATAAATATTTTCCGTTTTTTATTAGAAGCGTCGTTCTATTTTTATTTACCGTACATTAACATAAAAACCTATCAACCTTGACCCTTCGAATCCACCAATATTATTAATACTCAAATACCGACGGGCACAAATGACACGACGTTTTGAACGCCAATTTCCCTGGAGACGGCTCGTTCATATTAAAATAAATGGCCTTTGCCCAACTGAATAAGGTTCACCTGACAAAAACAATGTTCTTCAGGTAGATGACGTAGATGTGGCATATAATAGACAATTAGTTTCGACAATCTATGACACTCCCGATAAGTTATTTGTTTTAGTAATGCAATGATTGTCGATATTTAGTCAACTCTATTCTTTAAAATGATATTCATTTTCAGGGGTATGTGTGGTAACTTTTTATAAAAAAAAAACAATCAGAAATGATCTCACCAACCAAATCATCAAAACCAGATAATTCTTTACTCTTATTGACTTGTACTCAAAATTGAATACACCTAAACCTTAATACAATACAACATCCGTCAAGCCGGTGAAGGGTCGTTCCAACATAGGCAAGCAATCAGCATTAATGAAAGCGGCAAATCAAGCGAGATAACCTCACTAATCATGCCGACCTGACGCACGTTACGGACGTAAGGCACGCGATGCCCACTCTACTCTATTTCACTCTGCTACAATGTTATCAAGGTCTTATAATAGAAAAAATATATTATCGTTCCATCACTTTCTCGTCTTCGTATCTGAAAAAATACGTAATTTTACCAATGTGAAATTGAAAAGGTACTTAATAATAAGTAGTATTTACTGGGGTTTTTTATTATAGTCGTCAATTTAAGAGATTATGTAGTTTCATAATGGCCTGGTATTATTGATTCTTTATTATCAGTTGTCTGAAACCTAGGTTCCAAGAAGTGTTTTCACAATCAACATAATAAATTAAGCAGAGGAACGCGATAGTGTCGAGCGCTCCGAGATGAGCGTTAAGAGTTGGAAATTTCTTAGAACGGCATTTTAATTACAAAAGAATGTCTTTTGTAATTAACGGTCACTTTAATGTGGGAATAACGCATAATATATTGATATTATAATCGGCTAAAACAAATACAAACACCTCGATGAAAATAAATGCTACTTCATACTATTGTGAATTTGCATTCTTGTATTATATAAAATCACCGACAGCGGTATTTTTTTTTATATTTTTATTATCACAAGGCGTATGCGCGGGCGGGTCGTTCGAGTGAAAGTAATCACCAACCCAATAATCACCCTCACAGAAGTACGGGGTTTACAATCAACCTTACTGTTTTCTTTATACCAATAGTAGACCCCGGTTGACCCCCGGGCCGCAAACATAAACGAGCTACAACTTGAGTCTTAATACTTCCGGAACTTGTATATTTATTTATTTATTAAGGCGCATCAACAATGTGAACACAAACATATAAATTAACTATACAATAACATCCTATTAACTAGTGCTTACATTTTTGACAGATGTGCACAACATTTTTAACAAACTAAAGTAAAAACTAAGTTTTCCTCCTTACCAACCCCTCTCCCTCTCTCCCATTCTAATCTATAATACGACTCAGAGAGAGGTCTGAATCAGGAGAGAGAAAGAGAAGAATAAAGAAGATATAACAAACAATACAAACAAAAACAAAGAAAGACAACAAATGCGACATTCATGGGAAGAATACTTCCCACCTAGATCACACTGCTTAGAGTTTTATTCCTGACTGTATAACGTGAGAATCCCTACAAATTCCAGAACGTTCCAGCTCGGATGCATTACCGCGTGAAAAGTGAAACCGACGAGTTCTGCAAGTTACTTTAGACCCAGTGTCAAGGCCTGCGAAGCCCTTCAGGTGACAAGGCCAAGACCGCTCCACGCTTGTAGCGCGGTACAAAGGGCATGATCCTGCGTCCTTATCTGGCGAACATAACTTGATGCAGTGCGAGAGAAACAAATACACCGAAACTGCATTGAAGCATTCAACAATGTTAACTAAAGAAATGTGTCTCGTGCAAGGCAAAAATTCACGTGTTCTCTTAATGTCTAGTGTTACCATTTCGTTTTTATATTGTGGGTGGGAAAGAGATGGAGGTCACGTGGTCTGGCGTTGAGGTCGGCCAGTGATCGATGGATATTATGGTAATGATTCGATCTTACGGCAATAGCTTCGAATGCGCCAGGATTTAGAAGCTAGTCTAAAGACTAAGCAAATATTTACTTTGTCTGGTCTCCCGTTTTTAGAATATACATAATATCAGTTATGGATAAAAATGAAATATGTATGCACATATTTAAAATGTATATGCAATTCAGTGTTCATCTATTTTGCATAATATCATAATTTTAGTTGTAACTAATAAACTTGTATTATATCCCAAGGTTATCTTTCCTAATTCCTTATTCAAAAGTAAAGAGTTCTAAGATTATATAGAGCGGACATTGGGAAAATTGTCATACAAAAATGTTGAGCCTGTTCGTCAGTAACTCAATCTACCGTGAAATAACAAAATACCCACGTAAAACTCATTAGAACATACTTTGACATGGTCGTAATGCGTATATAGGCATATTTCCTTCCAAAACATTGTTTTCTTTACAAAATTTAAGCATACCGAGACGTCTTGTTACACGGACATCTCAGATAAGACAGCGATTTATTACCAATAAGGTAATAACTTTTGGACGAAAAATTTGGTCCTGATGTCCGGTCTATAACTATATTGTTTAATGACTCTGTTCATACTGAAATTCCAAAGCATATTACTTATTCTTTAATTTAAAGAAAACTTACACGTTTTCTAGAATTTACTTTGGCACCCGTTGTTTATTTCCCTTGGGTCGTCAGAGAAGTTTTCACTTGTCGCTAACTTAGCTGATAGCTCCTAAGGCCACATTACTGCAGTAGCGTACATAAGAATAAAGGTCATTTAGTGATGCAGGTACCTAATCGGGCGACTCCGTTCAATAACCGACAATACTCGAAGCTTCTCTTAGTACAATTAAAATCATAAAAAAACCGATAGCAAATTGATATTGACAATACTTTGACGATGAAGGTATGCGAAGGAATTCCGCCTTTAAATCGACAACATAAGAACTACAATAGCGCACTCAAGAACCTACAACAACTGTACTCGAAATACATGATACATAAGTAAGATATTAAGGTATAGAGGATCTTAGTGAACACAAACATTTTCACTACTCAAGTGGACAGAAGTTGTTTGGCGTCTTACCAACAAACGTTACACCACGGATTACGGTCTCAATTCCTGTCATTAAGAGATACAGCCCTAACATGACCTATAAAACAACTAATATAATTAAGCATTTTATGATTGCAAAATCTTAAGAACGATAAATGCAGTACGGTGCAATACCTTACATTGAAATTAAAAATTCTAGGTAATAAGCGACCTAATAGCTTCTCGTCTCGTTACCAATTTGTTTAAAAAAAAACACAGAGGCTAGTAAAATAAAGCTAGATTTTAATGATTTCCTAGAAATTACCAGAGTGTTAATGTCTTTAGTTGTAATTAGTTTTCTAGCGATACATTAGACAGCTCGACTGGGCCGCCCCAATTTGCCGCGTGTTCATTGTTATTTCGCGTGGATATTGCACGCTTGAAGTGCGCTGTAAATCTCTATGACAAACTATTACTTTCAAGTTTGTTTCTACAAAGTTTCAAGACAAGAAATGGTTTAAAACTTGTTAAAATACATAATCCCTGATCTAATCCAATGAGGCCATTTACAATTTTAATTATTTTCGATATATGATAATGATGAGTAATTACTTGAAAAGAAAAGTATCAACTTTATTTTTACTTTACGAAAACGCGTATCGAAGGAAAAATTTCAGAGAAAGCTAGTTGTTTCATAACTTGCGAGTAATATTGCAGAGATACTGTATTAAAACGGCCCGTCTTCAGTTCACCCCCTATTACTTATGCATATTATCTTGTTTACACAGCGCCCGATGAATTTCCATACTGGGTACCGAGACACGAGGCGGAGTGGACTCGGCGAGACAAACGGGAACTCTTCAATAAAATAGATGTGTTGTATGATTAATATGTTTGGTTTTTTTTTGTCTCTTCTTGATTCCACATTTGTATTTAATACTTTCTTCTATATATCTCGACCATCAGCCTCTTCTGGAATGACACTATTAACTCTATTTTCTTTGACGTCATCCATCACTTTTTAACCCTCCGAGGCTAGTCCATCATTACCATCAGACCTGCGACCTACATACACCTCAATCAATTACATAAACTGAACTATATGAACACCTCAACTGACCTCTATTTAATATCCGATCAGTCGGTATGAGTCGATGCTCGATACATTGGGTTTATTAAACAAAAGGTATTAACGGCTATTGTCCCACAATGTGGGCGAAAGTAAAGTAGGTCGAATAATAATATTATCAATTTCTATTCTATTGGGTTAAAACAAACCCAGTTACCGCCGACAGGTAATTTGGTGTAAGTTTGCAATGCAATCAACCCTGTATTATATACTGCCCACTGCTGAGCACGGGCCTCCTCTTCAACTGAGAGGGTTAAGGCCTTAGTCCACCACGCTGGCCTAGTGCGGGTTGGCAGACTTCGCATACCTTCGAAACTCAGAGAAGTTCTCAGGTATGCAGGTTTCCTCACGATGTTTTCCTTCGCTGTTAAAGCGAGCGATAATTCACAAAGAATACACACATAACTTGTTAGAAAAGTCAGAGGTGCGTGCCCTTGGGTTTTGAACCTGCAGACATTCTATCGGGAACAAAACGACACTTGTCAATTAAGCGAAAGTCGTTTTTACGCGCCTACCTGCGCCTACGCATAGGATTCTAATAAGAAATTTGAAAGTCAGCTGCCAAATTGACATGTAATATAGAAAATAGTTATGTAGCCAATAATTATATTAAGTCACTCTATAACATAAAAGAGCCGGTACAAGTAATGTTGTGGCAAGGTGTCTTTGAAAACCGAAGTGAACTAACAGTTTATGTTATGACTATTTACTAATAATTATCATAGCAGAGAGTAAACAAGCGAGTATATCGTAATACGGCAGTCAGTTGAAGGAAACGTGACGCCTCATGTTTATATAGGTAATAATCAATTAAGGGTAAGGGGCAAGGGTTAAGGTCGGCCATGTTCCGCGATCTATTTTAATCTCAGCTATATCAGGTATTAAACCAACAACAAATTAAATCAATATAATATGGATAACGTGATATTATAAACCAAATCTGAATTATTTGACTGCCTCGGTGGCGTAGTTGTATTACGGTACGACTGCAATGCTGAGGTCTCGGGTTCGATCCCCGGGTTGGGCAAAGTGATATTGGATTTTTCTAATCAGTATCAGCTCGGAGTCTGGAATTTGTACCCGATATGGCTATAGGCTCGCCCCCATCACATCATGGGACGGAATACGGCGAAAAGTGGGTGTACTAGTTGCGCCTCTACCTACCCCTCCGGGGATAAAAGGCGTGAGTATGCGCGTGCGTATGCGTATAAACCAAATCATAGGCTAACTTTCAGCAATTTATACCGGATAAGTTCACACGATGACTCAATAAAGGTCGCAGGAACACGCTGGATGCAGGGCGCTTTTGACAGGTCCGTCTGGAAATCATTAGGGGATACTTATGTTCAGCAGTGGATGTGGCTGATGATGATGAAGTGTACTGCTACTGTGCACTTAGTAATAAGGCTTATAGGCTTATAGTTCGGGTAAGGTCTTTTTCGCGGGTGATATACGTCAATGTCCAGTTGGTAATAAACATTATTTATCTGCTAAATCACACAACATGTTACGTACTAATACTATAAAACAAACCAATAACAGATAAACTAACCTCAACACAAACTCAATAAAACTAATAAGTTTCCAGGTAAAATTCCAGATCGTACAATTTCTCCGTGGAACGTGAAATTCCGCGAGTGGCGTTAAATTGCGACAGCGCTCGACCGTGCCGGCTGCAATGCACTCCAACGTGTTTACCTCGTATTCTTAAAACCTACAATTTTAACAGCACGCTGTTTTCGGTGCAACGTTCATTAGATTGGTGGTAGGTCTCTCATATGTGAGAGTCCGTCTGGGTGGGTACCTCCGCAATGTCTATTTCTACCGCCAAGCAGCAGTGTGCATGCACTGTTGTGTTTCGGTTTGAAGGACATTGTAGCCAGTGCAACTACTGGACATAATGAGACTTAACATCTTATGTCCCAGGATGACGAGCGCAGTGGAATGCCACACAGTACTTTGTAACTCAAGGTGCTGGATGGTGTTGCTACTGTTTATGGGTGGTCATGTCGCTTACCATCAGGCGAACGGCATGCTCGTCTCGTCATTCAAAGCAATAAAAAAAATCCTAATGCTTGGAGATTGATATCCATCGCTAAGTTCAGTGCAATAAAGATACGAAAGGCTCTATGCGAGCTACTATAAAGACTCTGTACAATTTCTCTTATGGGCGGTAATTTAATTCCTGTCTAAGATCTACGAGCGCAGCTGCAAGCGAGAGTGTATTTTGATTTACTCCGACATTTAATAGCATAAAGTTAATAAAAGAACTAATTTCACAATTGAACCGAATGATCAGCTATTTTTTTTCTGTTACGGTGGTAAAATCCTCACTTATCCGATAATAAACTGAGTTTTAATTTTATAAATATTTATTATCATCTACATAATATTTTTACTGTTACCGTGGCCAGGAAGCCCACAGCTCGCCTGATGATAAGCGGTTTCCGTAGCCTATACAATATACATATTTACAATAACAGAGACATTACTAGAGGATTACCGACCCAATGGGTATAATAATAAGACTGCTAGGTCATTACTAGCCTGGTGACTTAGGGTCTCCAGTAATTCTATTTAACTTGATAAAAATTGATTTTTAATTTCATAACGTTACATTTACATAAACTATAGTTACAAAAAACTCTCAAGTCTTACGTAATACAATATTCATTTCAAGAAACACGTGCGATGTTGATAAAAACCGTATTATATCGATATCCAATCACAACACAACACTGTGCACATCAATGGTTGCGGCGTTTATCATGTGTTATCGACTGGACAGATAAGTACGACGGTCCTTACTGCACTGACTACGTACTTAGTCGACGCAAATGTTTCAAATATTGCTGATAATATTGATGGTCTAAAATATTGTACTCAGTTATCCGTTTTTGGAAGGTCGGTTTAATACAAGGTCCCAACTTGCTTATACAGAGTACGTACGATGAACTTAAAATTGGCTTTTTGTGTAGAAACACATAGCAGAAACTTATATTATCAAAATAAATGTATCCAGTTTTATTTTTTTAATTTCTACATCTGCGTAACGATGCTTCCTGAGCATTGTAGGTACTTTAACGCGATATGAAAAGGGAAACCCTAAGTATCTACATACATAGACATAAATGTATATTGTATAGTTCTGTCTGGCACGTTGTAGGCACAAGGGCCGGTATAATGTCACGGTACATGTCAGTCGCAACAAAACCCTGTTATATAAATATCGTATAAAATAATAAATCCAGTTCCAATCATGGACCGATCTCAGACAGACAAGATATAGCCGGCATTGGGGATGTTCTTTTTATTATATCTTTGATCAAAGTGATCACATTGCATCTGATGTTGAGATAAGTAGAAAAGAAAAAGCATTTGTCCGTACACAGCCATTTTAAAAAGAAATGAATAAAGATATCGCTTTTATACTAAGAAGGTGATGAATGAATAACTGAATCCCCTGATTATAAATTATCGCCTCTGACTAATAGTAGGGGATTTGCCAAACTTAAAGAAAAAGAAATGAAAGATATTTTTCGGCCATCTTGACTCCACAATACATAATTACTTAACGCTGGTTATGAGAAGCATCGGGAACACCTGGTAGCCAGCTCATCATCTATAGTCAAAACTAATAACATGTCTACCACGAATTGTTCTCAGTGATGTTATTGTACGTGTTTCGTTTTACTGGAATACCCTCACAACAGAACGCTGTTATGGAAAATTACATTTCAAAATTGAATTTAACTTCGCAGACGGCGTCTGTGCAAATGAATCGACAGCTAACTTTAATATCAAACAATATTACGTGGAATATATGCCGGGCTTCAGAACTATAACGCTCTTAATAAAAATTGTTAGTTACTATTTAACTTATCACTGGTTTGTCACTTTAGCCCTAAAGTTTCGGAAACCCTAATTGACTTTCTAAAAATCTCATGCCAGCAAATTTGTAAAGCGGTTTTAGCGTACCTTTAACAAAATTTACAAAAGGAAAACCAACATTAAAATATATTAATACATAAGCTTTTGTAGTATATCACAATGGTTCTAATCCCGGTAGATTTAAATTATTTTTATCCCGAACCTGCGTATTATCTTGTACAAAACCCAGAAAATTAAATAGTATGATAACCCCCCCGTCTACAATTTCTTTTATATAATGTAATAGTTATACAAGCATAGATGGATATTATATCGTTAAAATTACATTTGCATTTAACTTTCCTTCCTTATTATAAAACATCGGGAGGAAACCTGCATACCTGAGAAGTTCTCTATACGAATTTCGAAGATGTGTGAAGTATGCCAACATGCACAAAGCCTTTTTTTCGCGGAGAAAGTGACTTATTACTACCGCCCAGCCTTCAAGGGGCGACTGAACGGTTATGTTGGGTTCACCGTGCCTTACGACCCGGCGTTGAGTCGCTCGGAGAGATGTAACCAGCGGGCGACCCCCCCCGAGGCAATTCTTGTGCGCTGGGTCTTCACACCCAATGCACGCCCATGCGCGGGGGGACATTAGTCGCGGGCCGAGGCACACAGTTCAGTGTGTATACCTCTTGGTTGTAAAAAAAAAACACATTGAGGCCTAAAAGGGCCCGCGAACATTTCCTGGCACCCTCTCTTTCCGCCCATCCCGGGAACCTTCCTCCCGTCCCCCACCTTTCCTTCCATATTCCTCTCCCACGTCCCCTCTAGGCCCCTGCAGTCGTCAAGCCGGGGGACTCCAGTATCCCATTCGCAAGGGTTTCCCCCGGTGTTGACTGCAGGATCGCCTATCCACTATACACGTTTTAACAATTAAATAAGGCTTTTACGAGCGAATATATTTAGGGTAATATTGAGGAGACTTCAATAACTAGAATGAACTAAAGATACTAAAAGCATAAACATAAAGTATAAACAAATCTCGTGCGTACAACACGGCATAGTTGGATTCGATGCCAATTTGATTAAATTTCATTGTTCCGATGTAGTACCAAGAACGCCTTAATTAAGAATTCCTTTTACAGTTTAATGATAATATAAAGCTTACGTTAATCAAAATTCAATAGTTACACTCCCCACTTCTCATCTATCGTTACCCCTCTTTGGCTCCCTGTTTTTAGAAACTTGCTTACTAGTCCTTGCAAAATATTCCAAAGTACCCTCTCCATTTATTTTACTTCCGTAATAACATTTTTCCCTTCCTAACTCTATGCCGGTGAACTTTGCCTGCTAGTCCGTGCTAGAGATAGTCCTACACTGTATTCAGTAATATTTCATTTATTACTCTCGTTTTTGTGTTTGACCTGTTATGACCTCCTTTGACATACCGACATTACTAATAAAGTATTTTCTTGTAAAGAATATTTCACTCTGCAAACATTCTGAAACGAGGATCAAGCGTTAAATATTCATCAGAGCGACAATTTGACAAACGGACGGTTTTTACAATGTGTTTTACTCTAATATTAATGCTATTGTAATGAAGTGTTATTATCTTGTCATTCTTTAGATATCTTTTCATAATCTCAAACCGCAACAGAATAATATAAATGGTACAATAATAAATAATTTAACTATATTCATGTTCTGTTTTTAAACGAGAAAGATGCAAAGTAAAGTCGGTCATCTGATAATAAGCGATAATTTAAAGAAAATGGCATATTTTCCATTTGAAAATCACACTCAAGGCCTCACAGCTGATATTTCAATGAATCGATAAAAGTACAATGATATGATAAATAATAAACAATTGCAATTCAGTTACTTCATTCTCAAGATTACGAAGGCCAGTCCAGGTAAGCTGGTAGGAATCGTATTTTGTGAATTCAGCGACATACTATATGTGACTATGCAAATCTTTTCCAAGGAACGGTGTGATATGAGCCCTTCAACTCTTGTCAATATAAATCTATTCCAAGCTAATAGTGACACAGATAGTAGATAAAATATGGGGAGCCATGCACATCCGACGAATCATTTTAATTGACGCATCACCGCGCCAGCACGCCACTCATCGTAATCATCGTTGCCTTTGCTCGAACGCTGTTTAGCATAAATCATTTTGATGACGTTGATCGCATAATTGGGTGTGTCTCTGTGCTGTTTTTATTGCCTTTTTTCGTGATTAGAATAATTTATAAGTTTTTATAATAGCAGTATATTAAATCGCATCACTTAATTCGTTACACATCTGGGTATTGTGGACACAGGTAAATAAGACTAATCTGTCCGAATTTTCAATCCAATAATGATGTGTCGAAATTCAAATGCTGATAATGCCTGTCCTGCGATGGGATAGAATGAGGACAGTCGATAGAGAGCCTCGACGTAGGTTTACAAAACTCAACAAATAATGTGAAGTTAAATATTTCTCAAACACTGATTTTCATGAACACGCTTTAGTACGTTGCTAATACTTATTATGTGTTTAAAAATCGAAATAGGAGTTTCCCAAATTATCTTCACTAAATCCAATAGACGATAATCATATTGTTCACAAAACTGTTTCACCTTAGATATCTGCAAGCGAATATAACGATGATATAATCGACAGTTATGCATATCCGCCGAGAGTTCATCTTGGGAGATAATGTAAATATTTGGTTAATGTACAAATTATGGCTCGCTGCACTATGCTGTGTGCAGTGGGTGCACAACTAATTTTGATATAGGAAGCCGTTGCGTGCTGTGTAATTTATGTGGGACTTTTTAATTAATCCAGTTAATGAGTAAGTAGATCATATGGTCACATGAGTAAAATCATTGGTGCGTTGTCGATCTTTAATAAAGGTGGCAATTAAAAGATTTTAAGGTGTTTGAATCTCAGACAATGCTATTACGACCATTATTTACGAAGTACCTATAGGTCCGCTGTAAGAAGTGTCCGTTTGGTAGTACCCACTATCGCATGAACTATTTCTGCCAACAAGTAGCAGTATGCAAAACCTAAGTATATTGCTGTAGGTAGCCACATTGTAGCACAGCATCCGATCTTAGTCTATCAAAGAATCTGCCCAAGAGACCCATTTTAGGCAGCAAACAGCATTATCTGGTAAACTCGACACGGCTTCCAAGCCGCTTGTACCCTGAGTTCGACTTAGCACACTAGTTACGCAAGCGACAAACATGTGAGATAAGATAAAATAGTCTATACATGAGGGAGCAGGCATTTTTATTTCGTCTAACCGCCACGTGGCATGAAGGTCACACGTTCGGATAAATCTGTCTCGGCGAAATCTCAGTACGGATTTGTGCTCCCAAATTACATGTACTCGTAATTCTACTAAGTTTAGCGCTCTTAGGGGGTTGGTAGAGAAGCAAAGAATATTACTATCATCACCGTCTCATGAGTTGAATGTGACGAAACCCGATATATTTATTTTAAAAATGTATATTCCCACAAGTGCGCAAATTACGATGAACCAAGAAAATGTATTACAGTCGTCTTCCCGAGGTATTGATTAATTTGGCTACAGTTAATCGGAACATCGTCGCAAGGCGATCCGGGATCGTTCACGGAAAATAGCCAGATCATCCGCCGCCACTCGCCGACGAGCCAACCGATGTTACGCACAATTTACAACCAAAGGATTCGATGTCGTGCCAACAGTCTGTTGTTTGCTGATACATTTGCAATTAATGAGTTTTTGGTATAATTAATTTGAGTTACTCGGAATTTAAACCTGATATGACGAAAGACTCTCCTCCCGAGTCCCGTCACATCAAGGGTCGGATATAAGCTTGGTGAAAAGTGAACAGTTAATTTGAGCTTCTGTCTAACTAAATGGAGGTAACGACATGAGCTTATGGATTTATACAGTCTTTCTTTCCGCTCAGCTTAATCCTAAACTACTACAATAATTCCACTTCATATTATAAGAAATGATCTGTGCTATATTATCACACAAAACAAACTCAAATATGTATATACGTTTAAACGAATCATGCGTGTGGTCATATTAAATTAGATGCAATCATTTAGACCTATAAAGACTTCCTTAATGCGAATAAATAGTTAACGGGAGGTCGATGCTTCTATTCCCGCTACGGGACACATGTTTACAACTCGCAAAGATTTCTTCCGACAATGACAATGTGAAATGGATACGTGTACACGTGATTAATGATTATATGGAATATGGGGTCAGCCTAAGCTGCAACATACTTTCTCAATGTCCTAATAATTACACTCGTAAGATATAATTATCCTATCGTAACTGGCAACTTACGGTATATATACATACCATTCCCGTTGTTTCGGGAATCAAATCCGCAACATCATAATCAAAGTTTTTACTTGTATCGTCACCGGAGACAATTTGTTTATAAATACACCTAATTTATTTAATAAACATTCTAAAACAAAAAGCTCTGTGCAAAAAGTAACGACCTTCAGACGTTCCAATCGCACGATAGGTATAAAAGGTCTTGATAGCACTTATCAAATTATAATTAAATCGTGTTACTTTTCCTAGTATTTCGTCATTGGACCGGTAAATACGTTTTCAACAAACCGTTGTCTTGGGTTCTATCAAAACATAAATGATTTATTTTTAATTACTATATTCACATCAAAATACGTCTTCCGAGAATAGCTACAACTACAAGTAACAGAACCAAAATATACAATGTTCTGGAACACGATAACCCGCTTCATCATAAATTTGTGTTCATAAATCCAGACACCGATTGTTCAATTGAAAAATTCCCGGATATAATTTTTTATTGGCTATAACTTCATCGAACACTCACCCGTTGCCCTTCAGAGAGTGAGATTTCGATATTGAATTATTATGTTTTCTACGTCCACAGATTTCGATGTTGTTACGAGCAGAACTCTTACGTCATAATGTAATCCGGTTCGAAATTTGAAGATTATCTATTAAATTTTTAATTGGCAACCTCTTTGCTAATGTTTGTTGTTCGTACATTGTTAAGTTACAAGGCACAGTGCTTGCGTATTAATGCCTGGTGTACGACACATAGGTGTATTCACGTCATCGGCAGTTACGATCTAATCGCACTTAATTTGGACGCTGCTGATTACGCGACGCTTTTGTTAGTCTTTATTTGTTATTGAATCGTGGCAACATTGACGTATTGCTGGATTATCAATTCCTTCGCGTTCTGGTTAATAATAAATACATCAGCGCACTGCATTGAAGGCGTGGGCAAAAATTAATTTGATAGACCTACTTATCGTCAAGGTTCTAGAATAAAAAACTCACTAACATTGTGATCTATTAATATCTCACCGAAATAGAAGTTGTCAAAGCTACAGAAAATCTATATGTTTTGGGTTCTAAAATGATTATTCTAAAATTATGATTATTTTAAAAGGCACTATATAAATGGCACATAAACAAGTCAATTTTGAATATAAGGCACCTTATAATAAATGTCATGGCAAACTATTTACGAACAAATCCCACCACCAACCCAGGGCCCAACCAATCTCACGATTATATGGGGCCAAATCTCGGGAGACGCTCGCGCGGATTTTGCGGCTGCTAGGCAGTGTGCACTCCGCCGCGCGAGTACTTCGGGCTCCCTACAAATGTTTTTCTACGTCCTTTGTCCCTGTAGCATTTCTCCCCCTTCTGGGGCATGCTGTCCATCTGTCTATCTACGCGCCGTCCTGCACGGCCGCTCCTTGCTGCGAGCCGTTACGGATCCTATGCCAACCGTGCGCGAACTCCTGCAGTCTCCTGAAATTGACCTTAGAGCCGACGAGGTCGGCGTACCAAGCCGGACCATTAATCTCCAGCTCGAGTCCCTCTAACATTCTCCAGCGGAGCTCATCGTATAGAGGACAGTACCACAGTACGTGATGCCTGTCCTCCTCGCTCACACCACACTCACACGCACTGTCTTGCCGAAGCCGCATATCGGAAAGACGCTTATTAAAGCAGCCATGTCCCGTAAGGATCTGAGAGGTCTCATAATCTGGTGCGACCCAGCGCATGCCGAGCCTCCCAGCCACGTCGGGGAAAAACATATAGAGCTCGCGACCTTTCGTCTCCTCTTCCCATCGCTTCTGCCAAAGCACTCTTACGGAGTCCCAAACTTCGCGTTTGAGTCTGCACATCTCAGCCTGTATTTACGAACAGTAGGCTGATAATACATGTATAACAACGTATTTAAATTGTTAATTTTACAACTAGCATCACATAAATACATATGCCTACTTGTTAGCCGCAAAACAGCGCGTAATAACATCTTGAGAATAGACAGAGTCTACAGTAGTAAACTCCAATAATTATGCTCTAATAGTATTCATGTCTTGAGAAAAATACATCTTTTTTAACCGACTTCAAAAAAGGAGGTTCTGTATTCGACACGTATGTATGTATGTAAATTTGTATGTCCGCGATTTTCTCACTACCGATCCGATTTGGATGGGGATTTCGTTATTCAAATGTATATTTTTCAGGAAAGGTTTTAACCAAATCAAATTATAATAAAAATACAAAAAAATATTTACTAAAACCCAATTGTTTCAAATTATTATCAATAAAAATAAATGCTAATAAATGAGCACTATCGCTATCTTAGCATGAAAGGTATATTATAACCAGTGACGATGAAAACTGAAATTTCCTTTCGTGAAAACATAATATCATTCTCTGGGTTTTATAAGAGGTGATCACTTGCTATCAGGCGACCCTGTCGATAACCTATCTTCTGCTGTAAATAACTCTTTAAGATCATACAACAAATCATCATCATCATCAGCAACATAAAGTCTACTGAACCTCCCCTAAACATTTCCAGACGGACCTGTTATATACAACATACACCAAAATCTAAATAGTAGCAACCGTCGAGGAACATGTCTTTAATTATTCAACAATATATTTTAACTCCACTGTGCTTACCCATCAGGTTAATTTTAATCGCTATATTATTTCATAATAAAACCACATTAACATATACCATTCAAAGGCAACATCCTGCCCAATCCACCTGTACATCCGTGAACCGAAAAAGCAGATGGCAAAATAACATCCATTGCTAGCGCGGTTTTTGTGGATTATACTCATATACTCAAAAAGCATCAATGGAATGTGCTGATTAAATCGATGGTATTGTTAACTAAAATATATGCGATTCGTGAACCATATCTTATCGTTCATTATCAGGTTTATGATGGTGATGGCGCACAACCGGCGCTTTGGTATTTTAATACGATATTTTGCGAAATCAAAGTATTTAGGTGGAGTAAACCAGAATTAAAGTTCTCTATTTTCCACACAACAATAGAGCACTGTAATCAATGATACTTCACAATTGATTGATTGATTCACGCTTGTACGAATAATATGGAGGTATGCCAGAAATTACATAAAAGCCCTATCTCCGTCAGCAATTTCGTTCGAATCTGGGACCCCAAAAGAAAAATGTGAAACTTAAGGAAACGTAGATTTGATTTTGACTTACAAAATTGTCAGTGTATGTGAACATCGCTAAATATCGTTTTATTTTTCTTTCTTCCTAAATGGTAGCCAGAATCTTTAGTTAAGTACAAGAATGAAATATCGGTGCACCATTTGCCCCTCTACCTGACTTTGGGCATTTCGGGGAGAATTTACATGCTTACCTAAATTCCCTTGTGAGGGAAACTTACAAAAACAACCAAGATAAACGCTGTTTATTGTACACTAATTACTAATCTGATTGCGAGATCAAGGCCTCCGGGGAACCGGTTCTAATTCAAGTAAGAACCTAACTGTTATTAACTATTAAATCTTAGTTATAGAACAAATTTTAGAGGAAAATTTGTTGTTAAAATATTAATAAGTTATTTTCTTTCCCTTTTATTGCCGAAGGGGTAAGCAGAGGCGCTAACTAATGCAGTCACTATTTATCAATGTTATTTATTTAATATTTCAGTATTATAACGACACTTCAACTTCAAATTATTTGAGTTCCTAATGTAATAAACACTTAGGATTTTGTGAAATTCATCTCCTAATAAATCCTATCAGTCCCACTACATTCATGTATTCGAAATTGCGATAACGGACGTGACAGTCTCTCGTATAAAATCACGAAAGATGTGATCTAGATGTGTTATGTAAAAGGATTTTTCTCCGACGCGACACGCCCGCGGCGATAAGAAAGCGATGCTATCGGTTAAAGCGAATTTAAACGGCACAATTTTAGTACGTTATCTAGCAAGTTAGCAAGACAAGGTGGCGAATATAAATACACTGTGATGTAATGTTATTCTCGAAGGTTACCGGCAAAAAAAGACAAAGGATCCCTAATCCTTTACATAACAATATCTAGATTGACCAAAGGCCTAAGATAGGTATATCATGACTAGAGATATGTGGACTATGCTACACCTCTGCCTATGAAAGGAGGAAAAAATCGTAATGGTATGTATGTATGGAAAATAATAATATTTTCTCCTACCATTCCCCATTTATTTTCCAAAGACGCTCGTTATTAACATAATTCCTCTTCCATTTAAGTGTTAAGGGCGATGATGATCTCCTTTTAACTAACAAACGACCTCATCAGCACATTGTTGCGTTAGAAAAAATCCCAAACGCGATTAACAAAACCTACATGTGAATAACTCGCCTACTTCTAGAATTATCGTTAAGGAAACGAGATCAATGAAAGCACGAGTATATTGCAATTTCTTAAGACACCTACGCGCGTTATCGGAGCGGAAGGTTTTATAATAATGATTTGTTCGGATGCCTCGTAGTTTCGGATAAGGAATTAGTAATATGTTGCTCCACCAAGGATTATGATTTTGGACTTGAATATAATATAGGTATAGGTTTGTATATTTGAAGTCACTTAAGATATCTGATTATTTATGGCAAGCATTGAAGTTTATGAGTTACAAAAATTCCGCGTCGAATGTCAATATTCTTGATAGGGAGCGCAGCACTCGTTTATCTATTAATCAATAAAGATTATCGAACCCTGTCATACTAATTCATGCATTATAATAAAACATATTATCTAATCTCATGTACACAAAATCGAATAAAATCACAGATTCGCCAAGATAATGCCATAGGTACACCCTTATCTTGCTTCTTAGGTATATCAAAATTTACCTTTATTTATTTATTTTATTTATTATTTAATTTACCTTCCTCGTAAATTGTCCGTTAATATTATAGTTTGTTTGAGTCTGAGTGTATTGTTCTTTCATTACACTTTATATTTATTCCATTGTTTGTAAGAGAAGTAACCTCGAATAGTATATAAGCTATAATTGGTTTTATTCCGGCAAATACGGATAAGTTATGTAACTTGGCATGTGTAAAAAGAGTAGGAACAATAGCAACGTCTCATACCGAAATAGAATTACAGATTAGACAATAGAAGCCTTTGAAACTAAATAGAAACTTGGACTCGAGAGGTGGGTATTAGAAGAGCAAAGCTTTGTTATAACGGCACAAGTTGTAGGCGGACGGTCGCCACTCGTGCAATAGAATCCAATCAAGAGCGGACCAGTCACCAGCTGGGCGCATAATCAGCTGCATTATTTGTCGTGGACACGGCCGAAGTGACCGAACCGACACCTCTCGAGTTACACTCCGTTTCTAAACCGCTACGGACGAGTCACAGCCGCTCACTGCACCGGCCACAGACCACCAGCCCAGCAGCGCCGCGCCCGCTACTCGCCACTCACCACTAATGACTCTAAACAAAAACGCTACAATCGCTAATTTTCAATATTTACATCATGGAAATATAAGTTACGTAACACGCTAATTGATTCACCTAAACTTCTTCCTACTATCAACAAATAAAACCTGTATTATCTAATTTGCACGGCAGTTTATACGTGAAGAACCATTCTTCGTCTAATGGCCGCCGAATACTACTTTCGATAACAGATGCATGTGTGTAACCTTAATTCACAAAAGCAAACACCGTTCTTGTTACTTGTTGGGCTATTTACATTGTAATAAGTGTTCATTCGAGTCAAAACAACAGCTGGCCGTTTGCGGCTGGCGCTTCGGCGGCGGCGGCAGTTTTTACAATCACAGACACATCCCCATTTAATTGTGTTCGATTGTGCCGCGCGCCATGAATTACTTGCAAGCAAGAATGCGTCGGTGTTCGGGAGTCGCCGAGTCGGGTACACGGCGGAGCGGCGCTTCCGAAAGTACTTTCGCCTACGTTCGGCGGCTCTCGGTCACACTCGGCACTCTCCGCACCCCACAGCTGACTAGGCTAACGTGCGAGCGAGACGGACGCGGCCAGTCCGCGCACGCCTGACAAGGAACGCGTTCCGCGCAGCTCGACGGCCGCCATTTAGTATCCAGTGCTCGGTGCCGTCGTAGTGACAGTAGATTTCATATCAAGCTCCGGAGCAAAATCGTTTTACTGTGAATTATCTACACAAAAATTCAGTGCTTATGATAGTAAAAGTGTGATTGGTGAATGTGCAATGTCGTTTAATTTATACAGATGAAGGTTGGAGTGTCGTGAGGCCTTGCGATGGGTTGCATTGTCGCGTCCGTTGTCAACATAAAATAACGTGGATTATGCAAGTTGGAGTAAAATGTGGACGCGTGTACGGTAAATATGCAATGTTTGTTCGGTAATTGTGTGTCGCGGTGGACGAATATGTAGGTTTCGGGTTAGAAAAAAGGTTGGAATCGTACAATGTTGCGAGGGTCGCAGGCAGTGTGAACATTGAACGGACGGTTCGCGGCGAGGCGGCAGGCGGCGGCAGGCGGCGGCAGCCTCGGGCATGGACGTAAAGACTAAAGTCACCGAGCGAGACTCCGCTGCCGCTCGCCGCGCCGACCTTACTTAATGAATTCTTATTAATTACCCATGCTTAATATATAGCCGTGATGGTCGATTAGCACATGAACTAGGAAACAGTAATTGTTGATAAACATTAGGTAATTGTTAATTTGCTAACGTGTTCACGTCCTATACTAGAAGGCCAACACTGAACAATATGCTAAGCATCACACAGCGTCATTTACGGGGTAGAAACATATAAAAATGTATGCGTCATCAGTGACCTAACAAAATATAACTTGGGAGAATGTTTATGCGAATTTCTGCTACTACATAGCGCTTTATTATAAGTTCGTAAAAAACCGTGACTTGAATGAAAAACATTATCGATTATAATCGATGATGCACAGTAAATATAAGACGAATAAAAATAGAGTACTTTGTACCATCACTAATAGATGTGTTACAGCACGCGGCACACATTACCCACTGACCTACACGATTAATAAATACTGAATATGGAACAACATACAATTTATATGCTCAATATGAAAAATCAATGGAATATTTAATATTACATAAAATACTAATTAGTTACACAACTTCCTTATAAGAGTATAGAAGCATAACACAATATTATATAGATTTATAGTAATTTATTCAGCTTCAATCATTTAAAATACACAACAAAGAAAAAATTAAAGTAAAGATAATATTTACCACATTACAAATGTGGCTATACGTTGTTATTTATAAAAAATATATAATGAATACTTCACAATAATAGAACCATACTTTCAGATACTAGTCACCAACGTTAATGCACAATGTCGGTACAAACTGAGAACCTCTGTAACTAGGTCTAGGCGGTAAAACCAGTCACCGTGAGTAGTTCTAAGGTAGAGCCTCTAACTGTTACACGAATCTATCGCAATATCCACTGCAATCCAGATTCTACCACCAATTGCTTATAAATGCCAGAACATTTTATTACAAACCAACACACTGATATTATACTCAATTATTGACGTTACAAAAGCAAGGCCAAATAAAAATAATATGTGGAATAGTTATACTGGTTGAGTGTATTTAAAGTGAGGTCTAAGACCGAAGGTTTACGTATGAAATCAGCTCAACGTTGGCTAGTCAAAAAAACTCACTATTTAAGTAACATTTCCTTACTACTGTAAAGTTATTGTCTGATCATTACATCTGTTCTCATGAAAAAGAACATAACCTCAAGGTCTTATACGTTGATTTTAATTACATATCACATTGTAAAATGGCTGACTATTATTAAGTTTATTGGAGTTAATGAGTGTTGCATTTAAAATATAAAGTATCAGTGATATCGTGAAGATTCGTATTTCACCGAATACCTCGTAAGCAACGCTGCGTGATGACATACGTAGTGAGTGGATAATAAATGCGACACGTTTTCTATTGTTGCAGTAAATAAGACTATGAGGGTTGTAATATAATGCAGTGGCTGCACAATATATTGGCGCTGGCAGTAATCTGTTGCGGTGCGGTGGCGGAGGCGTGCCCGGTCGGCTGCGTGTGCAATGAGACGCGGCTGGCGTGCGAGGGCGCGCCGGCGGAGGGCGGCCGGCTCACAAGCGCCGCGCTCTCGCACCGCAGCCTGCAGCTGCGGGAGCTAGTCTGGACCGGCTCCAACGTCAACACTCTCGACCCTCAACTCTTCGACGGTCTGACACAACTCACGTACATCGATTTGAGCAGAAACGAAATTAAGAAAACCGAATACGGCCTCTTCCCACATCTCGGACGTCTCGAGCTCCTAAACATATCGAGAAACCATCTAGAGGACATACAGAGATTGACATTTGCCGATTTAGACAATCTAGAATACCTAGATCTATCCCACAACCGGCTCAGTGTGATACCGTTCCAGGTCTTCGGGCCCATGACCAAACTCGTGTACCTAGACCTGTCGCATAATAAGATAGCTAGCTTCCTAGACTATTACTTTAATCCTAACAAACATTTGAGAGCGCTGTTCCTAAATAATAATAGCCTAGTCAAAATCACATCTAACGCTCTAGTCAACTTGAGGGAATTGGAGATATTAGATCTGTCTAGCAACAAATTAGACTATTTACCCAGGTCTATCTTCGACAACTTCGAACAACTGAAGAAGCTGAATCTGAGCTACAACCAGTTGCAAAACATATCACACGATGCTTATAAAAATCTAAGGAACTTAATATATTTGAACATGGGCGGCAACAGGCTAAGATCGCTGCCCCCAGGGCTCTTCCATTATAACGAAAACTTAAAAACTATCTACCTCGACCACACAGAAATACAAGTTATACAAAACACTAACTTCAAAGGCTTAAATAATTTAGAACAACTTTACTTAAGGAATAATTATAATTTGCGTGAAATAGAGACGTTCGTGTTCCAAGACACGCCGTCTCTCACTCACCTCAACATCAGCTACAATAGTTTGACATTTCTACCGCTTTCACTCAAGATGCTCGACAGCCTGAAAGCGCTTGATATCAGAAACAACCCATGGGCATGTGATTGCCGCATGGCGTGGTTTGCGGCCTGGGCCGAAAACCGAAAACAGATCATAACATCCGACCTAAGTTGCCGGCTGACGTACCCCAACGACATGTTGCGGATACTGAACCATACAAACTGCAAGCCGCCGCGGCTGATTCACAGCAGCCCACTCACTCTGTACCGGCTGCAGACGGACGCACTGCTCGAGTGCAGGTTCGATGGGAACCCGATGCCGTCCATCACATGGATCACGCCCACTAGGATGGTGTTCCACTGGAACCCGGACCAGTTGATACCGGACATCTTCCAAAAACACGGCGTCGCACACGACCAGTATTACAACGCCATAGACAACTCCAGATCGAGAGTCAAAGTGTTGGAGAACGGATCATTATTTATAGGAGATATACACAGAGAAGACTGCGGAACTTACTTATGCTTTGCAACGAATCCTTCCGCGAATATGACAGCGGAAGTTATCCTAAACATAGACCCTATGACCATGTTCGAAATCAAAATGTATAGTTTACTGTGGGGAGCGTTGTGCGCTGCGGCATTCCTGGGGCTCACGTTGCTTGTGCAGGCATTACACTACATAGTCTACAGGTCGGTTGTTTTGTTTTTGCGTGTTTAACGGTCAGTTCTATTTGTGGCGTTGTGTGACACGTGCGCGATATTTTTTCCAGGTTCCACTTGATGGAGACATGCTGCAGCTGTTGCACGTGCGTCAGCCGCGACGCGCCGCGCACGCGACAAATATACAGCATGTTGGACAACATTGAACAATACAAGAGACAACAGCTCGAGAAATTACGAGAAAATTATGCCGTTCAAGTGAGTCGATTTACACATTTATTATGCTGTCGTAAACGAGCGTTTTCTAACTATATTGTATTTACAGGTACATCGAATAAAAGAAAACTGTACGCAACAAATGGAATGGATACAGAACAGTTACTCGTCCCAAGCGAGTCACCTCCGCAATATAAGAGATATCGGAACCAATCACCTTACCGCTATGAAAGATCAGTATTATGACCAGGTAACCGTTTTCTATTTTTATAAACAATAAACTTGTCGAGATCTCACGGTATCTTATTAAAATTTTGTTTTAATTACGAATGTTTGATCATAAATTTTCGCTCATATTAAAATAACATACTTTGTTGTAGGTAAAACGCGTGAGAGAATATTCGACGTACCAATTGAACTGGGTACGTGAGAACTATGTATTCCAAAGGAACAAAATAAGGAAGTTCAGCGCGCACCAGATCTTGCGGCTTCGGGAGTCTTACAAATACCAGCAGCAGACTCTCAACAAAGTGCTGGAGAACCTGCCCAGCCTGTACTTCGAGAACTGCCGCAGCGGGTCGTGCGGTCGGAGCGACTCCATGGCGTTCGACCCCGACGTCGAGGTCATCGACATGTATCTCAAAACTAAGATAGAGAAGCTGGCCAACCTGGCCAACCCGATCGCGGACGACGAGAGCAAGATGTCCGTGTACTACACGCCCACAGAGAGGTCGATCAACTCGAGGCGGAACTCTCCGATAACGATACCGGAGGGCATCCACATCAACATGATCGAGACGGGCCCGCCGCCACGGCTGCCGGCCATGCTGCGGGCGCTGCACCACGGCCCGCCGCCCACCGTCGACACGCCCTCGCCGCCCGACTCGCCCTCGCCGACCACGTCCAAGTGCGCGGTGCCGGTGCGACAGTACCAGTGCGAGCGAGTGGACGCCAAGCCGTCGAGCGAGCCGCTGCTGGGCCGCGAGCACGTGCACCAGGAGCGCGCCAGGCGGAAGTACCACATGCACGCGAGCGCCAGCTCCCCGGAGCTGTGCGGCGAGGCGGGAGGGGCGGAGGAGGCGCGACAGGCGGCACACACGGCGGCGCGCGTGCTACTGGCGGTGGAGCTGACGCAGCCCGAGTGCCAGGTGCGGCACACGGCGGGACAGCTGGTGTGCGGAGAGTGCGTGAAGCTGTGCGAGAACACGCCCTTGTAGTACAGGCTGCTGACGCGCGTGTTCAAGATCTACGCGGTGTCGGGCCGGCGGCTGGCGCGGCAGCCCCCGCCGGCCTGCGAGTGCGTGTGAGTGCGTGAGACGCGCGGAACGTATCTTGCCCGAGGCGGACGGACGCCGCTCGTACTTCTAAGTGAGCTGTGATAGACTAGATTTCAATTTACGTACGTTTAGCGACGGTTATGATTTGGTCTCTAGGTGTAGGCGGTAAGGAGTATACTGTACGATCTGTTTCCGTGACGATCGCCGTAGTGAATTAAATAAGCATTCTGTGGGTATTAGAACTTGTAAATAATTTTATGTTCAATTATTTTTTTCCATTTTGATGTATTTTTAGGATTAAAAATCTGTTAGAGAAATACGCGTCGTTTTATATTCGTTCAACCTAAGCGGTACGTAGAGTAAAGTGCGAGACAAGCATGTTGTTACGATTGTTGTATTGTTGTGAGGTTACTGGTACGTTGGGTGTATCCCGGGAGCGTGCGCTCTGATCTCAACTCCACTAAACCTCCCCTCCTCTCGCCCTCTCGCTCCTCCTCTGTGCCGTGCTCTAAACCCTATGCTATGTCTCATGAATCTGATGCAATTATTCGACTGTCATGATTAGATTTTAATAATTATGTATTTTGTGAAAACTTCGTACAGAATGTATTATGTAAATGGGTCTTGCAGTGATATGCCAAATACTACAATCCAGCAATGATAATATTATATAACGTTTCTTAATATAAAATATACAAATATTGTTGAACATTTTCTAAATATATAACAAGATTAAAACTGCTAATCATGGAGAAATAAATTATTTTTCAATGTACTAACTGGTATTATTTATCGGTATTGCTATGCGTTAACTGTCGAGTACGTATAGTTATTTCGTAAACAAGTTAATATATCTATGAATGTGCTCATTTGTGTAAATATCTTATTGCACGTAGCTGTAGTCGGTAGTGAATGATTCAACTCTCAATATTTATCTATCAATTTACTATATCGCACCTTTAGGACGAAAACGACGCAATTCAAAAAAATAAAAAATTGGTTTATCGTTATAAAATGACTTAAACTGGTCCCTTTTTATGAAAATATAATAAAAAAAGGGACCGATATAATAGTTTTGTCCTTTTCCTGCTTGAATATGGCGGTGTTTGAACTATTGTTGTATTGAAAATTTCGTTTTAAGTAATTTTATGCCGATAACTCAATTTTCGATTTTTTTGGAATTGTATCGTTTTCGTCCTAAAGGTGCGATATATTCAAACTCACGAATGTGTGCAAGGTGACTTTGTGTTCACCTCATTTTGCAACTAATTGTGCCAATAAGATATTTTAAACGATTTAAAAGACCAGTGGACTTAGAATGTGATACGAAGACGCAACTCGTAAAACGATGTCGTTTAATTTTGATGTTTGTGATTGATCGAGAGACCAATACGTCAGTCTCTCAACCAATCCCAATAAGACGAATCGGAGACGTGACGTGTTTTTTGTCACATTCTAAGCCCACAGGGTATCTTTTGAAAAATAAATTGTGTGTGTATGAGACATTCATCTAGTATAATTGAATTGATTGATTATAATTGAATCGAAATTATTGGAAAAGTGTGTCTCTCAATTGGTGTTTGAATCTTTGACCTTTTACCGAACACCGTGCCGAGTGTGGGCAATGACGGAACCGTGTCATAAGAATAAAAGATAACAGGCAGCTCTGAAACAGACGTGAAATCTTGTTTATATAATATTTAGGCTAGCTTGCACAACGACTCACTAAATATGATTAACGTTAAATACATTTAAATCATAGTTCTGTCTTTGTTAACTCCTAATGGATGATAGTGACAGCACGAGGTTTTAAATGTGTAAGTGCTGAGCCACTTATCGATTATGTCTAATTTATCTAGTTTCATATAACCTATAGAGCATCTGTGATAACCGCTACCGTGTAAACCGTTCATAGCTATACTTCTCATAATTATAAGAAATTAATAAGACTATGTGTTCAAAATGTGCATAAATATTTGTTGACATTTTAGTACGGTCACACTATAATCATAATTATCCCGACACTGTCCTGTCACGGCCCGGAACCAGCACGGTAACCATACCTTACTACTGGTTAGTGTTACTGAATGTGAAATCATTATGTTAATATGTTTTTTAATAGCTACGGTGTAAAACGAGTTGTACAAATGAAACACATCATTATAAAATCACGTTTATTCTTCCACGTAGATATTTATGGTTACAGATATTAATTTCAAATATAGTGCAATAAAATCTAAAATAACGCAATCAAGTCAGAAAAAAATTTGCGACCCAAGTTTTTTTATACAACTGTGTGAGAAGACGAGTAGCTGACTTGATGGTTAGCGTTAAGTCTACCCAAACAGTAGCAATGTGACAAAGAATTGCATTCTACGTAGTAATGCAGTACGCTCGTCACACTGACATTAGTCAAAGTCATCACGATTAGACACTACATAATGGAACTTCTAAAATAAACACTTAAAAAATTAAAATGTTGGTAACCACTGGCTGCATGGTCATACATACTAAGAGCGGAAATGTTATGCAAATTTTGTTAACTCAAAAGTTAATCATATTTTTTTACTCTAACAGTCATTGTTAATGATAAAACGTGGGAATAGTCAACTGAGAAACAAGAGATCGGATTAATTCTCATGTTGAAATGTGTGATAAAACGTTATTTTTATTCCCTCTAGTGTTTTATTAACCAAGTGATATTATTTAGAAACAAATCTAATTTGGTCTATTTTCTACAGCGCATGTGTATAAAACCATGTCAACTCAATGAAATGTGAGTCCCGAGTCCCTGTGACTACCGGCATAATATTGTTCACAGTTAATTAAACAATTCCATCTGAAGCAAAGGAGGCATTCTATTTCACTTGAAAGGACAATTTATATAAGTCATACAATGTGGGTTTTTTATCATATTTTTACTATTTATATACATACATAATGCTTAATGAAATTTCCAATTCTAAAATTCACATCTGCCATTTCAATTATACTCAAAAATTTTTGGGTGTTGAAAATATTCGATCATTCCCCGACGCTCACATAGTGTTAACGGCATAAAGAGATCATTCAAAAAGAGATAAGTGATAACCAACCCGCTGATTTGAAGAATCTTTTCTAAAAAATACTACTTCAATTTATTAAGACTTGGACTTGGCTGTAATGAACTCTCTCTAGTTACTTAAAGCCGCTGATTTCGTACAAGCATAGACACCCCCCCCCCCCCCCCCAGTCATAACTTTGAATTAAACTGGCTCACATCTTAAGCCCCTTATTTAAAACCTGCATTCTCATAGCTTCGTCAAAAATTCTCCGCAATTCGCATGGATTCTACCGCCTATATCTGATATTCGTAAGCCTACAAGCACTGGCTCATGAGCGGCTGTGTGGGCGACACTCGTGGCATGTAATTCGACACTGCAATGTCCACATTATGACGTCCTCTTGTATTAGTTACACTCCACGTCGGCTTCCTACCGCGTAAGCCCTAGCCACTGTAAGCTGTCTAGACCTTGTTTGAGGTTAAAGGCATAAAATTACGTGTGGAGATTTTTATACTATGCCGACATTTAAAAATTGAATTATATTACGTACTATCCGTTCCATCAGTAATTATTATAACTATTCCTATAATTTTATTTTAAATAATTATGCTACTGGTGTGGCTATTTAAATAAAACAAGAGAATTACTTGACGAGAGGTTACTTGATGAGTACCCCTAAAAAGTTGGGGTAGACAAGTTTAATATTACTACTGCCTCGGTGGCGTAGTTGTATTACGGTACGACTGCAAGGCTGAGGTCTCGGGTTCGATCCCCGGGTCGGGCAAAGTGATATTGGATTTTTCTATTCAGTATCAGCCCGGAGTCTGGAATTTGTGCCCGGTATGGCGATAGGCTCGCCCCCTATCACATCATGGGACGGAATACGCTTGGCGAAAAGTGGGTGCACTAGTTGCGCCTCTGCCTACCCCTTCGGGGATAAAAGGCGTGAGCATGCGTTTAATATTTTTACTGCACTGGTTTTTTCAAACGCTTGTAGTCACTACAACAGAAAATAAAAAATACTAACTGTTATCTAAATAAAGACAATATGTATTCTTATTTAAAACATCCGAAAAGATTATATTAATTAAAATCTTGCGTTTTAGTCCTACAATATCAAATGGCTTGTTTCAATATCTTTTAAATAATCTAAAAAGATTCTATAATTAATATAAATGTTGCATTGTTTACTCGAATGTTAAATTGTACACTATCGATTTGCTTAAATATTTGTAAAGTGTGACCTATTTACATAGGCCACACGTCTAGCATTCTTGTTCAATTCTCCGCGCCTGTCTGATTATGCTTGTTAATATAGTTTCATGTAGTTTATAGTATCAAATAACAAAATGTTATAGCTATTTCATTTCATTTATTTGCTTCATCAGCTAATAACTCCATAAAATACATTGTTTCAGTTGACTAATCTATTTTTTAGTTCAGGGCAAAGTTCATCGTATAGTCCTTTAAATATCCTTAAGAGTTGGCTCCTCTCAAATGTGTATTCTCATAATATTAGCTCACCTCTAACTGGGCGGTGCAATAATTGTTCATGAACTCATTTACCATTACTTAATATTTAAAAGATACATTTCAACATAATAATTATTATAGGCAGAATGAATTTCGTTAAAAGTATCTTCATAAATAAAGCTGCACTCAGTATCTTGGGGATATAAGTGTTTAGTTTATAGAATAGGCACACTGTACACAGGAACGTTACCGCATAATATATTTCATATCCGCCATCTTGGTGTGACTCTGACGCGCCATTTTATTCGCCGTTTTTTTTTATTACAATTAATGACGAGACGAGCATGCCGTTCGCCTGATGGTAAGCGATACGACCGCCCATAAACAGTAGTAACACCACACAGCACCATGAGAACTACAAAGTACTGTGTGGCATTCTACTGCGCTGGTCATCCTGAGACATTAGATGTTAAGTCTCATTATGTCCAGTAGTTGCACTGGCTACAATGTCCTTCAAACCGAAACACAAAAGTGCATGCACACTGCTGCTTGGCGGTGGAAATAGACATTGCGGTGGTACCCACCCAGACGGACTCTTACATATGAGAGACCTACCACCAGTAAGACCAGCCATGACGATACGTCATTAATACGCTCAGTAAATGTTTAGTTTTAAAGGCAATAAAAAAAACACCTTTAAAAGACTACAAATGTAACGTAAAAAATAAAAATACGCCTACGTCAAAAACAACGTATAAAAATAGTTTTATGGTTCAAAGAACATTCATCTACACAGCATTTTCACGGCGAATTAATTCACCTAACAAGTTCGATGACCCATAACGTAAGTCTACCTTTACAAAAATGTTATAATATTATTACCAACAACGATGGCGATCTGTTCATCTTCAAAACTTCAACCAAATAGAGGAACAAAACCTCTCCTTAAAAAGAAATTCCATAAAACTGAAAATTAATCCTTTCCCCAAATATATATTTCGTACCTTTAGAATTAAACAGATTTATCGAAATAAAAGCAAGTTTTTAAGAATGAAGACATAAAAAAACAGAATGTTTATAGTCTCTAAAATATCTCTCGTTTTACTAACGTCGATAGCGATTATCATTCTAACAAATCTTGAGTAACTTGAAAGTTACTCATATTCAACATCTTAAAACTTAATTAGGGATTCTAATCTTTTTAATTCTAAAGGTGCAAATTGACCAACCAACAAAATTATATTGTGGCAAAAGATATCAAAGAAAATATCTCAACTGATGAACCATCTCAAACCGAAATCAGATCAAACAAGTCCTTAGTCCACATTCCTTCTCTGGGCATCTTCATAATCATTGTGACACGTTGAATCAGCAGCTAGCTAGATATAAATTACAGGAACAACCTACTTGTACGCAAAAATAAAGTTTTTGGATTCACTACCCAACTTATGAAAGAACATATTTTATTAAGCAATTAGTCGGCCGCCATGTCTATTGCTGTTGACATGTGAAATTAAGTTCTTTCTGACCTGATTTAAAATTAGACAAACTTTTCACACATTTTACTTATTAGCTGACTGGGTGCAATACTACTCGGTAGAAAACCCATTGCAATCAGTGTAAAATGCACATACAGTAAAAAAAATATGGTCTACGCAACTTTAAATTACTTGCATCCATTTACAATTCACATGGTCAACGACCTTTATATCAGGTTAAGAAAAAACCAAGTACATCGATTAAAGTATTATCCAAATCTATGCTAGCACTTACCTTAGCCGCAGTTCGATTCCAGACGATGACCTTGTGCCCGGAGTTGAGCAGGTTCTTCACGATGCCCGAGCCCATGATGCCGAGCCCGAGGAAGCCGAACTTCATCTGGCTGGCCTTGATGTTCTTCTCCAGGAGGGTTTCTGACACGTTCTCCAGGTCCAGTGGCGGTGTGTCCTGTGGAAGAAGTGGTGGTTTGTTAGTCGGGAGTAGAGATAGCTTTGAAGATTTGTTTTATACGGGCACGGAAGAGAGACCCCACTGCACCTGATGGTAAGCGGAGAGGAGTCCAGGGGCCGTATTAATAAAATAAAATAAAATCATTTATTGATCAAGTAGGCTTATAAAAAAGCACTTATGACAAGTCATGACAAGGTAGAGACAATAACAAAGGTACATATACCAATTAAATAATTTAAAGTACCTAGATTAAATAATGAACAACCAGCACGGGCTGATAGGTACAGAGGACACGGACATTGGGGACGGGAATAGGGCTAGGTAAGGAGAAATGGAGCTGATATAAAAGAAAGGGAAGGAGTATCTTTACATTACGAGGAAAGGAAACGCCACGGTCCTCGCCGGCGAGGATAAAAAGGTCCTAGCCTAGCTAACCTACCAGCCTTTCACTAGCTACCTAAGCGATGACGACCCGAAGAAGAAAGGCAGAAAGAAACTCCGGGCTTAATTTTTTCGTCATCAATTGTCATGATTTTCTTCATTGTTTTTCAAATGTATATTTGACAGTATTATTATTACACAGGTTAATGTATGCATGGATGTAGCCCTAAGATATAAATAAAATACTATTTGGAAGCAACCAAATAGAAATATATTGGCGTTCATTATGCATTAACCCACGTTTACAAATCATTAATAGTAATAGATACCTATAGATCGGTCGTCACTATAATTAAACAATGTCAAAATGTCTAAAAAAATTGAACTTAAATGTCAAAAAAAAAAAAAAAATATATAATATTATGGACATAGCCATATAAATGTCATATTAAAATATATATTTTTTTCATAGGCGTTCAATGTGAATGCTCAGTGCCTTGGTGCTGTGCCGGCAGGACTGATTCCAAATATCCTTATCATTTAAATAGTCTGTCACTTTATAGTAGCCTCTAGAAATCAATACACGTTTAACGTAAGGCTTAAATTGGATTTCAGGCAGATTTATTACTTCAGAAGGAAGCTTATTATAGAATTTAATGCAGTTGCCCATAAACGAATTACTTGTTTTACTCAGTCTAAACTTTGGAACTGCAAGTTTGTTTTTGTTCCTTGTTGTATTTATACAATGTATGTCACTGATTTTTATAAAGCTATCTAGATTTTTGCGGACATACATAATGTTTTGGAATATGTATTCAGCTGGCAAGGTTAGTATATTAATATCTTTAAAAAGGTCTCGAAGAGAATCGCGAGATTGCAAATCATAAATAGCGCGAACAGCTCTTTTCTGTAATATGAAAATAGTCTGCAGATCAGCTGCAGAACCCCATAGCAAAACACAGTACGACATAATACTATGAAAGTAAGCAAAATACACTAACCTGGCCGTCGCCACGTCTGTCAGTTGCCTAATCTTTCTAATGGCGAATACAGCGGAGCTTAATTTACCAGCTATTCTATGTATATGCGAACTCCACTGTAGCTTAGCATCAACTGTTATTCCAAGAAAGACAGTAGAAGGAACAAGATCTAAGACATTTCTATCTAATACAATATTAGAAACTTGTTCAGTATTGTTCAGTAGGGAGAATTTAATACATTTGGTTTTCGCCGCGTTCAAAAGTAGATTATTTGTGGAAAACCAGTCTGAAATGAAACCAAGTGTTTCATTAGGCTCTACAAAAGCCTCATCTTTCCTATTGATCTTAAAAATAAGTGACGTATCATCAGCAAATAAAACTACATCTGCTTTTTTATTTATCATGTAAGGTAAGTCATTTATATACACTAGGAATAAGAACGGTCCTAATATGGAACCCTGAGGTACCCCTATGCTAACTGGAGATCCTATAGAATTAATATTATCGATGTATACTTTTTGATGCCGGTCTGAAAGAAATTTGATACCAATTGAAGTGCTCGACCCCGAATACCATAGAAATTAAGTTTCAAAATGAGTGTTCTGTGGTCAACGCAGTCGAATGCCTTGGAGAGATCACAAAAGACCCCCAAGGCATCCTGTGATCCCTCCCAGGACTCGAATACAGCTCTAACTAAAGCAACTCAATTTCGCTCTGAAATGCGATATCAGCAGAGACACTGTCAAATGAAGGTCAGCATCTTAAGATAGTGGCTATTTAATAAACCCATATTAACATCATATCAAATTTTACTGGTGGTAGGTCTCTCATATGTAAGAGACCGTCTGGGTGGGTACCACCGCAATGTTTATTTCTACCGCCAAGCAGCAGTGTGCATGCACTGTTGTGTTTCGGTTTGAAGGACATTGTAGCCAGTGGAACTACAGGACATAGTGAGACTTAACATCTTATGTCTCGGGATGACGAGCGCAGTGGAATGCCACACAGTACTTTGTAACTCAAGGTGCTGGATGGTGTTGCTACTGTTTATGGGTGGTCGTATCACTTACCATCAGGCGAACGGCATGCTCGTTTCGTCATTCAATGCCATAAAAAAAAAAAGACATCTTAAGTTACAATATGTGACGGATTTTGACTAAGACTTGTTTATGTAGCAGAGCTTACTCAACTGAGAACAAACTCTTAAATGGCAGCTTAAGCTTGGTTTATTAAATAGTTCAATACATTAAATGTCTACTTGAGATTTTACTCAAATGTGGGATTGATTTATTAATACCCCCCAGATAGTGCCGACTGACGAGCGTTGATTATCCGTCGTCAGTCAACACAATTATGCCGGCCTGTATGAATACTCAGGCTAACCCCGGAACGCGGCCACACTGCGACTTTAAATAAATATATCAACTGCAACTCGTAAGGCGCAGGATTTTTTTAAAAAGAGTATCATAATGTTTCGACCTGCACAGACAAATGTAGACTTGACATTGTAGTCTCTATCGCGTAGTTAGTAGTTGTAGCTCTTCTTATGATAGATTCTGACAGTCGGCCTGCCCGAATACTTCTACACTTTAAGGATCTATTATTAAAACACGTAAACCCGAAAACTCTTCCTTCATAAACCTAGACACCAAAATACCATAAAATTCAACTTACAGGTCTCAATATATTCGAGGGGCGATGCAGCAGGCTGGACTTCTTGGAGAAGGAGTGGTTCAGCATGGATGGCTTCTCGTTGACCACGTCCGTGTCAGTGTAGGAGCGAGACAACGAACTCTTCGTCTTCTTCCGAGGAGTCGCCTTCACGCCCGCAGACGACGCACGCTTTATAGGCTTCACCTTTGAAATGCCCAAACGTATCTATAAATTGGTGAGAAATTGTTATTGTTAAATGGATGGCACAAACGACACAGAAGCAGGTGAGAATGGGCATGAAGGTTTTATGAAGCAAAACAATACAAGCTTGGTAAATAATATTCACTAATATAAAGTTTAATAATATTATGTTTAGGGGAGGCCTATGTTCAGCTGTGGACTTCAGGTGGCTGATGATGATGATGGTAAATAAAAAGTTTGTAAGTTTGGGGATTTGTTTATTAGAGCTATTTCTACCATGTTTGTTAATTATTTCACTAATAGAAAGCTAGCTACAATCTACATTGAGTACCTTTAGATTCTAAATTTTATAATAATTTGATTACTACTTCTGTTCTAGGTAGATTTTCTCGCGAAAACAAAAACATAACCAATAACTTTCATTACTTTTAGTTTGTAAAAACTAAAATTACTCGATACTGCACCAAAAGCTAATATAAAATAATAATACCAGCCCTATATTATATACTGCCCACTGCTGAGCACGGGCCTCCTCTACTACTGAGAGGGGTTAGGCCTTAGTCCACCACGCTGGCCTAGTGCGGATTGGCAGACTTCACATACCCTCGAAATTCTTATCGAGAATTCTCAGGTACGTAGGTTTCCTCACGATGTTTTCCTTCACCGTTATAGCGAACGATAATTGATAAACAATACACACATAACTTCGAAAAGTCAGAGGTGTGTGCCTTGTGTTTCGAACCTCCAGACATTGTCTCGGCAGACCGTTCCATTCCCAACTAGGCTATCGTCCACTTAATAATAAATTAAAAGCTAATACTTCACGCTAAATAACCACGAAATATACGACACAGTACAAAATAAAACAACTTCTACTTCCTTATTTTTTTTCTTCTATTTATTAGGTTCACAAAACTGGTTACAAACAATTGAAATTCCTAAAATACAGTCGTACTAATATATTGTTATTACAAATATTTGGAACCTTCTGGGTGTGAACACGACATGCATGAATTAGAAACGCTAGGTAAAACAGGTAATTGACTATCTGATAAGTACTGTTAAGTGTCAAGTAACTGGTACATAAAAAGTGTGAAGTTTAATTTAAATAATATTTTTAAGTATGCTAATTTTAGCAGAGGCAAGTGAACCAAAAAAGATGTCGTACTTATTTGACATGACGTTATAGGAAGAGCACATGCGGTAAAGGGGTGAATGTTGACCGATATTCGTTTTGAATAATAGTAAAGCGAAGGTTTTTCGATTCTGTAAACGGCTACTTGGACGAAATACATTAAATCGAAGGCGATGCAACATGTCAGGACAGCTAATGTGAGCGTTAACAAATTTAACTTATTGGTCTTTCTTATCATAAACTACTCATGGTGCGTATTTACAGCAAGTATACTGTCCTTTAAAAAGCCCATTAACATTTTCCGTCATAAGGATCATTTTAAAGCCAAAACCAAACCAACGCCGCTGTATAATTCAATCAAAGAGGAACTGCGTCAGGTTGGCGTACTAGGGAAAGTAGTGGATGATATGCAAAAACCAACCAATACATTTCATTTGTGCCCAGTGTGTAGTCATGGTAAGACTTCACGAAACGTAAACCGACTCTTATGTTACTAAATTTCCACAATAATTAAGTAGAAACTATTTGCTGTTGTCAATATTAAACGTGAGGTTTAATATTATACCGCGTCCTACCCACAGACTTATTAGCATTGGACGGCTAGCGTATTTGAAGTTAAATACCCTTTTTTTCTGGGAAATACGCTTTATCTCTGCTCCCACTGGAAGTGGAACGGTTATGTTAGTTACACGACGTCGACACTCGGAAGTATGGCATCATCCGAGCGAGCATTAGGCCGAGTCCCTAACACTATGTACACCCTATACCGGCATAACGATTTAAACCCGCGGTTGCCTTTTTTGGCGCCTATGAAACGGTCCCGGGGTATCTTATTGCACTAAGATAGCAGCGCGGGACCTTCCCTTCGCGATGCCGCATTACCGACCCTCTCTGTACCGAGGAGGCTAAGATGCCACCGAGCTCGAAATGACGCCTTCAGCGTATACGCAGCGGGAGACTGACCACAGGCATTGTCGTTCACTTCGAGGTCACGTAATTCTTGTAGTCGAGCGAGAGGCCCTCCACTGCTCGCCCACGCTGATATCCGCTAAAACACGCGTGCTATTTTCAACCTTATTTATAACTAGATAGGTGTCGTTCGCGACTCGTGTCTGCATGAAAAACCTTTCCCGAGGTAAAATATATCTGTAGCCTAGGTATGTCCTTTCTTATTGCTTATGATTCAGGCGGAATCAGTACCAAATTTTATCAAAATAGTTTCAGTGGTTTAGCCATAAAACACACAAGAGTTACTTTCGCAATTATAATATTGTTACGTATGCATTCATGAAATTGTATATATAGCATAATTATGATATGCACATCAGACTGTACTAACTCAAAATCGTTTAAATAATGCAGTCAAGTATAAAACGGATGTTAAAAAAAACAAGCCAAGACAAATTTTCAAGAAACCGCCATTAAATTGTTAAAACAATCATTCGCTTCGTTCTTATTAAAAAGATTCCGACGCAGAACCTTGTCAATTAGTTACAAAAAATACTCCACTTTGTGACTAAACGCTCCAATACACCCGTAAGTTGACAGAGAATATGTTTTAAATTGTTTTAGAAGATTCCAGAATAATATAATATTGTTGTATAATTATTTTTTTTAAACAGGCAGCGTAAAGTTACCCCACTGCACCTGATGCTAAAGTGTCGTATGACAAGAGATGTTTATTCCTCGGCAGTCAACACAATTATGCAGGCCCATTTGAAACCGAATATTTACATGATGATCCCGAAACGCGACACACGTAGCGTACACTATGGCTGGTTTTACAACTTGTGTACGGTGGTCACTATTCAGGCACATAAAAGTATCCTAGCAAAACTTATAGTTACTCTCTCCATTGACAGTAACAGTCAGTAGTAGTAAAATAAGTTACTATTACTTTTGGCTAAAATATGATATTTGCGTTTTAGCAACTCTTTTGGCTTTTTACTTTAGTGACATTTGTTTTGTATGGGAGAAAATAGCTGTTAACATGTACCTATAATCAAGTCCATGCCTGCATCAGCCATCTCTAAAGTAGGGTAACCATACGTCACATTACAGCCGGATAAGTCCCGGATTGCAGCGTTGTTTCCTCGCCAATAATTCAATTATCTCGGCGATTTCAGATTAAAAATCATATTATGTAATAAGTAGGAGAACATTTCACATACCAAAATGGTTGCCACATACATCTGGGATTCACGGGACTATTATCACACATGATAATTGCATAAGTAAAGAAATCCCTGATTCCAGTATAATATGCATCTGAAGTTTAAAATGTCCCGTATTGGCTTCCCGAATTTATGGCAACCCTACTTTAACCCGTCAACGCCCGTTTATATATAGATATAGTTGCCTATATACCTGGATGCCGGCATCCGCCGCGGGCGTTGACGGTTTAATGGAGTAAGCAGAGACGCAATCGTGCACTACGATATAATATCTAGCACAACATCTAATCCAGCGCGTACTACGTAGGAAACTCACTATTATTGATTTAGCCTTCCAGACGGTCGCAACCTGAATCTCTTCCGTAATACGTCGTAAGTATACTCATATACGTAAAAATACTATATTATATTTGCCATTCTTTTTTAATAACCAGCTCTTTTAAATACTTCATAAAATTTACTTAAATGGGGAGCATTAGACGCCGCGAGTTTTCGTCGGGAGATTGGTCTACTTAGTGGTTCGGTGAATCCAACAGAAAAAAGGCTCAATAAATTATTTCCATCTACAGGATCCTCCTTAGACCATGTAGAAAGGACGCGCTACGTGTCTATCAACGCGAACCAAAAATCTATTTCAGTGTCACTTCTACATTGAAAGTCCAATACGCATAGTCAAACCGTGTGGTGTCGATATGAACACACACATAAATAAATCTTTACCGCTTGTCCGTTTTACACATATGATTCTATGAACATGTGTATAATCATTTGATCTTATAACTTTGGCAGAGGGAAAAATCATACAACCCGCGTCCTTTACATATTGTACAACGGACCTACAGATCACTTTTATATCCATAATGAAAATAATATTATACTAAACTATATTAATTACGTAAGTAATATTATTATACCTGTAGAGTATTCAAAGAAAATAAGGATCAAATTAAAAACGATTAAGTAAATGTATGAAGACGTGTACGGCCCTGAGCCCATTGGCGGGGCGGCACGGCATACTTCGGTATCCCAAGCGCATACTAACGGTCATTACATTTCAACGTCATCTATAATAAGCATGCTAAAGCATCCCTAATCCCTATGCGTACCGAAGCCTTGTTTGGTAGCGATAACAATTATTTTGGAATTCCAAAAATTAAGGTAAATCGTAACGTAGTAAATTTAATAACAAAATTATTTACATACAGCCATAGCCCATACCTAAGTGAAATCAAAAACGAAAAAAAAAATTGTTGTCTATAAATATCGCACATAGTGATGGTCGTAACATAAGGCACCAAAATAACACTCAATATGACGAAAGTCCACACATTCAAAACTAACACTCGGGGCAAGACGGAAAACGGTACAGCAGATATTACCATACCATGCCGGCCCTGTATTATATACTGCCCACTGCTGAGCACGGGCCTCCTCTACAACTGAGAGGGTTCAGGCCTTAGTCCACCACGCTGGCCTAGTGCGGGTTGGCAGACTTCACATGCCTTCGAAATTCAGAGAACTCCTCGGGTATGCAGGTTTCCTCACGATGTTTTCCTTCACCGTTAAAGCGAGCGATAATTCACAAAGAATACACACATAACTTTTTTAGAAAAGTCAGAGGTGTGTGCCCTTGTTTTGAACGTGCGGACATTCGTCTCGGCAGTCCGTTACACTACCAACTAGGCTTTCGCCCCATTACAGCAGATATTACTAAAATATATTTTAAATCATATTTGTATAATTATAACGTTCAAATCTGACTGATCCTGTTGAGTAGTACAAATGACAAGGGAATCTTCGCATAATGCCTAAATCCTATTAATAGTGTTGACAAATAAAATACAAATATGATTCAAAGCAAAAGCGATGATTACATAATGGCCAGGGTGGTACGATATGCATATTGCATAACCCTGACATACATAATCACGTAGTGCTTAAATTCTCTTTGGAAATAATGCCGTAACCTGGACGCTATAATCTACCGCCGAAGTAAACAAACAGAAGCTAAGTTCCTCATTACATAGACCTAACATAGCTGGTAAAATATGTGTGGTACTCTCAGCCTGCCTCTGAAAAGTATAAAATACGTGATGCTATCTAGAAACTTATCTCACCTTGGGTGTGGAGCTCTTTTTCTTGACAGACTCAGTGGAGTTGCCTTCCTCTTCTTCAGCCTTCTCTTCTCTATTTTCTTCTTCTTCGAGCACATCTTTCAACTTGTCGAACTCTTCTTCGGCGCTGCGAGCGTGGTCGTCAAGATCACCGAATTTCTAATGGAAGAATTAAGAATCTTAATGCGGTTTTGTGAAGATAGGAGACAGTTCAGAAAACAAGATAGTGCAACCCCTTCAATAGTAGAAAAGGCCCTATCCTGGCATCCTTGTCATTGATAACTTGGGCCTCTGTACACCCACGATCCTATGAAAATCATGAGTACATTGCTAAATTTTAAGGAAATTACTAGAGATAATATGTTATCGTACTGCAATGTTTCATGGAAAGACATTGACTGAGCAATAAGGTCACAAAATTGATACAGAAGAGACAGTGCGAATATGCGACTAACACCTGTCTCTTTCCTGTATGTTTGTAGTAAAGAAATATTCAATCTATGGACCGTTTTTTTTCCTTTGAATGACGAGACGAGAATGCCGTTCGCCTGCTGGTAAGCGATACGACCACCTATAAATAGTAGCAACACCATCCAGCACCTTGACTTACAAAGTACTGTATGACATTCCACTGCGCTCGTCATCCTGAGACATAAGATGTTAAGTCTCATTATGTCCAGTAGTTATACTGGCTACAATGTCCTTCAAACCGAAACACAATAGTGCATGCACACTGCTGCTTGGCGGTAGAAATAGACATTGCGGTGGTACCCACCCAGACGGACTCTTACATATGAGACCTACCACCAGTAACTTTTGCTTTCAATCCCAAACATAATGGGAACGTTCAATGATTTTTTATGTTCATGCTTTATTATTCGTTCAATAAGCATGAAAATACTGATACAGACGGAACATCTTAGCTGAGATACATTATTTTATGAACTTCAAACTTTGGTAACTTTAAAGAAATTTCTAGGGACTTGAGAACAAAGTTTAATTTTACAAGTAAGGCCTATTCATTAAAGATGTTCTTATATAATGCAGATCACTCTTCAAGTCTGTAGAAACTTATTGATTCTTAGTTTTCGTTTATTCCATTGATGCCAACCGACTACGGTTGTTATACTATCCAGAAACGGTTCAAATTAGGCACCTAATATATTAAGACTTAAGATTAGGAGAAGGTTTCCAACTCCCAAAACAATCAACCCTACTGGTAAGAATTTTTTTTATTGAATCACCAGAGCCTCATAGTCTATTAAACAACAGGATATATCATAATATCCAGGTGGAATTACATACGGTTTCTTAGATGCTAGGTGCCCTGCATTTGGTTATTTGCACAGTTTAAGATTTTCGTACAGGAAAAGAAAACAAACTAAAGTCATTTTTTAACACAAAATGATACAAACCTCAGGATTCTCAATGTACTCCTCAATCTGAGTGACTGCCTCCTTAAAGGCGGCGGTCTTGCACGACTTGATCAGCTGCTCTTTATACTCGTGGTACGGTTTTATGTTGTTGTCTTCTATCCAAGCACTGTTAGGGACAAAGGCTACATTAAGGAACATGTATACAGGGTAATTTTTACATTGCGTTAATAAATGAAATCACACACTTATCTCGTACAAAATAACGCTTTCCATTAAGTTATTGTAAATAGAAATAAAAAAAGGGTAAGTTTCGAACAAAATAAATATCAATAAAAAGTAACTAAGTTTACACGCACTAATGCCACTACTACTGCTCTAAGATAATTCGTCGCAGCGGCAACATTATACTTTCATTCAGAAATACACTTTTGCACACACCATATTCGCACTAAACTACGAAATGATCAAAAAATTTGAAACTACAACCGGGATTTTTGGCAATAATATTCGTTATTCATGGATGACTTTAGGCAAGATGTTGGAAGAGGTAAAGACGAATATGTGGTTTCATTTAGTAATGCAATGTAAAAATGACCCTGTATAGTGCTAAAACGTCATAATAGGCCACGTAAATGTGTTGTGTTGCGGGATTAGACTGTTTATATCTGGTTCAAACAGGCCAGCATTATTATGTCGACCGGCGAGGGATAGTCATCTCTCGTTAATCCACTCTATCTAGACCTCACGTTGCCTACCATCAGGTGCACAAAAAATTTACACCGACTTGGAAAGGGAAATTGTCAGGAATATTAATGTTTTTTAGTTTCAATATCTATAAAAATATATAAAGTATAACCTCCGAAAAGGGCAGGTCAGGAGTACCCTTATCCGACGAAAATGTATGAAAAGAACTATGAATGTGGAAGAGGCGAACGAGGTGTGTCAAGATCGTAGCATGTGGCGCTCAATAGTCTCTACCTACCCCTGCGGGATAAGGGCGTGAGTGGGTATGTATGTATGTATGTAGTTTCAATATACGCACAAAGCTAGTAATTTCGTGAACTAGTTGTTTCTAATGTTACTTCAACCTACATCCAAATTATAAATCCTAAATAACAAAACTACCCAAAGTCAGAACAAGGCCAGAGCGAAGTTCGTTTTGTACTAAAATGTCTATCTCAAATATAGGTCCATCATAAACATGACTTAAAACGCAAAGGTAGCTTGTTTATCGCTATAGTAGGGACAAACTAATATGGCCGGTATGACATGACACGTTTTTGATTTTTTTGGGTAGACGTTCTCACAGAGTTATCGCGTCGGGAAAAAAATTGAATTGTCATACCTGCCAGCTTAGTTTGTCCGAACTATAATGATATAACTGTAGGAAAAATATCGCAGACTTTCAAAATCTCTTTAAACTGCGATCCAGGTTACATCATAAATATGATCCAACAACCTTGAGACTATATTGTGTTTCTTACTTCTTCGTATATATTCGATGATGATGATGATTATCCTGATCCTCATAGGCATATAAAGAGGGGGGCTGGGTGGCCCGTACCCACCTCATAATTGCTTGGTGCACACCCCAAGGATATTGAGGCAGCCTACTACATTTTGTTAAAAGTTATTTAAGTCTGGTTAAGGAAACTGCCCCGCCCCTCCCACTCCCTCCTGGAAAATGACTAGTTACGTCAATGCTGGTTATTTCCCGAAGATGCACCAAGTACGGCTATTACCAAGTGCACCAGACACCCAGACAAAACCAGGAATGGCTAATCTTTTGGAACTTTTTTGCATTCTTACATCAGCAGATCAAAATTGTGAAAAGGTTAAGGTGCTTGACCTCGTATCCAGTATCTTCAAAAAACAATTCGGCTGAATTTGGTTATCCTGCTTCTTTATTTTAAACAACTGGCATTTCTTTTACGATCTTAAAGACATTAATGTTTCCTCATAAGAAGCGTTAAATTCTCTGGACCACGAAGACCAGCACACTTTGAATAACTTATCAGCTATTATTATAACTCTCACATCTTAGGTGTCTAGAGGCACGCTAGCTACTCCGACTCCTCAATCTTCAAACAAAACCCTAGTACTACAAGGGACCAGGCTTCTTGCTGTGTGAGCAAAATAGGAGATGAAAATAATGCTCGTTCAAGGATGCTAATGGAGTGTGGCGTGGTTTCATGGATCTTCAGTCTTGACAGGCAGTTTGGTTCCTACTTCATTGGATGACGCTTATTTGGTTTAGCTGTGGCATATTAGGGTGATTCAGCGCAAGGTTCTACGTTCGATTCCCAGGTCGTGCATTTAATAATGTGACACATTGAATCGAAACACGTAAACTCCCCAGGAATGTAACTTGTGATCGATATTGATCGCCCCCTATCAATTAAAGGTTCAACGTTAGACTTGAACAGTGGGTGCCTTTTTACTCATAAAAAATGGTAACATACGCCTGAGCTTCTATTCTAATTGGTAGAGTAACAGTGAAAGGTCTCGTTCCCAGTATCAGTTTCCAACCTCATACAAATCCGTCTGAGACAAGTAGCCTGTCTAAAAGCTATATTATCCATCCTCGCTTTTCAGAAGGCAAAATACTGTGCAATAATTTAAAAATTAAAACACCATCAGCAATGCATTTCATTGGTTCCGGTTGCATGTCAGTAAAATCTTCAATCTTTTCACATGTATCTGTATACATTACAGACACTTACGCCTTTTATCCCCGGCGGGGTAGGCAGAGGCAACTAGTGCACCTACTTTTCTTCGTATGTGTTATGGCCCATGTTGTGATACGGGGCCTTCCTATTGAGACGAATTCCATATTTCGGACTGATGCTGAGCATAAAACCCCAATATCATATTGACCAAACTAGGATAAACGAAATACCTAGGAGTGGTAGTCATACCTATCTTTAGAAGACAAATAAAACATTATATCAGGTGGTATTAATAAAAGCTTAGTTTATAAGATGTTCTAAGCAACAATCATTTAATGGTTATGGTCATCCTTTACTTCATTGACTGTTATTGTTTAAAAAGTTATTACTTATATTTTTTGATACTTGAAAATATTACATAAAAATTACAGAATAAGAATAGGGTATTTGGCTCATTTTTGTTTTAAACTCTATAAAGTACTAGACTTCTGCTCGCGGCTCCGCCCGCGTGAAAAAGTTTTTCCGGGATAGAAATATTTTCCAGGGATAAAAAGTAGCCTATAGCACTCAGGAGTAATGTAGCTTCCTATTAGAGAAAGAATTTTCAAAATCAGTCCAGTAGTTTTTGAGTTTATCCATTACAAACAAACAAACAATCAAATCTTTCCTCTTTATTATTAGTAAGTATAGATTATTATAGATATACAAGTATAGAAATAGAAGATTAACGTTGTATAAATTGTAACACAGAAGAATTATTGAAATCTGGTAAAAAATTAACAAGTTAGAAGCCTTCGAAATTCTGTAGAAGTATCAAGAAACGGAAAAGCGTCGAAATATAAGCATGTGGCGTCAAGAATTACAATGCGTGCGAAAGAGACGGAGCGATATCCCCACTATACCACATATTTGCAATAATTACTGCCTCATTTCTTAATCAACCTGAGGGGTTAATGCTGTTTTCACAGAAGGGCTTCTTTTTATATTAGTTGCTGTTAGATATACTGATGCGGACTGCTCAAGACCGGGATTGGGTTGGCGCTCACTAGGGGGAGGCCTACGTACAGCAGTGGACGGCGACAGGCTAATTGATTGATTATCATATACAGCATGGTGGACTAAGGCCTAAACCCTCTCAGTAGTAGAGAAGGCCCATGCTCAGCAATGGGCAGTATAATACAGGGCTGGTATGGGTATGACATATATAAAATCATAGGCAAATAGACTGTAGCCTTAAACAAAATTAAACCACTTATCAAAGCACAGCAATAGCCATAGGCTAGTATATGTATATGTATAAACACTTATTTTCCGATTAAACATTACCCATGTAAAGGATATATTTAAAAAAACATACAATGAGGTAATTACTATATGAAGCATCAACAAAAATTACATATATTAAGCTTATATGTTATATCAAAGTACTTGTTTCAAAATTTTCCCTTTCCCTACAAACATTTTACTTTCACATTATGGTTTACTTCTTAGATTATCAAAGTTATTTAAAAAAGTAATTTGGTTAATTTTGGGTTTATATCATTAAAAAGCTCAATAGTTATTTTACCTAAATAAAAAACTTAAACAAATGTTTTAAGCCTTATATTGGCCAAAAGCTCTGAGATGCATTTACACTAGTGGAAATATATCAATAATTCTATACACATAAAACTTGCCGCAAGTCAAGTAAGCTTCAAAGGCTGTGTCTAAAAATGGACTTAAAATTCCTAACCTAAACAAAATACTTTGTTTACATTTGTATAGTACTCCCAAATACTAGGCCTTTGCAATAAATCATATAATTTTAAAGTCCCTTGATTTTGAAATTTATGTAATTTTATTTTGCTTTCAAAACCACTTAAAATGAATGTTTTTATAAAAGTTAGTTATAAATGAATAAGTCTAAATATATTATTTAAATGCATTCAAGATCCACATTTTATCCCCTTTAATCCATAAAGTTTGAGCCTGATTAAATTTTGAGGCCCAGACCCCATTCAAAAGGTAGACATTTTGCAGAAAAAACTTGCCTTGACTGTTTACATGGCAACAATTGTTTGCAGAAGACAACTTCTGCAAGTTTTCTTGCTAAACAAACACCACATGCACATCCTCATTTATATAGAAAATATGGATTCCTCATAAGAACTAAGTTGGATTGTGGCACCAATAGGCTCAATCCCCACGAAACAAATCTGGAATCTCCACAAAACTCAAAATGACTTAATGTTATGCTACTTTCTTAGCACTACATTTCCAGTAGAAAATTAATAACTCATCCTTATTTAATCCTACAAAACAGATATAGTAATTTTATTTTTCAATTTCTCTAATTATGAATGTATTTACTGGGTCATAGTAATAAGTGGACGATAGCCTAGTTGGGAATGGAACGGTCTGCCGAGACAATGTCCGGAGGTTCAAACCCAAGGCACACACCTCTGACTTTTCGTAGTTACGTGTGTATTGTTTATCAATTATCGTTCCCTTTAACGGTGAAGGAAAACATCGCGAGGAAACCTGCATATGTGAGAAGTTCTCTGAATTTCGAAGGTATGTGAAGTCCGCCAACCCGCATTAGGCCAGCGCGGTGGACTAAGACCTGAAACCCTCTTAGTAGTAGAGGAGGCCCGTGCTCAGCAGTGGGCAGTATATAATACAGGGCTGATTGCATTGCATTACTGGGTCATGTACTCAAATAAAATCCTAAATCTACCACTAGTACTTGCTTTTCTATGTCCCGTCAAGGGAAAGGGTAAGGTGTTTTATTTGAAATGCCTATACAATATTTTGATTTTATTATTTCCCATTTATTTTGCAATAACAGACTCAAAAAATTTATGAACAGATATGAATATTCTATCTATCTGTATTTCAGAAATCTATAAAATTCTACATTGAATGTGAATGATCTATAATAGAGTGCATCTTAAAGCAGTAAAACATAATATAATTATTTAATCAAAATATCTAAGTACTTAATTACACTCCTTTTAAATAAGAACAAAAATGTTTACCTTTAAACATTTGGCATATTTATTGTGATAGTTTGCTTTGCAACTATCACTGTTTCATGTACTTACTAATTATTGGTTCCGAAGAAATAAATGCATTGCACATTGGTCGCCTTCTTCGGCGGCTTCAGTTCCGGAGTTGGTAAGGCTACCTGAAAACCATCACAACATTAAATTAGGTTAGCCAATTGTTTGCATTGTTAATATAAGTTTATTTATAACAAGGCGACAATGTTACAAGCGTATAAGATCCGCTGTATAAATATCATCGGCTTGTTTGGCTTTCCTGCCACCCAGACATGCAATAATCAGAAAATTTCCCGCCTATTATCGCTTGCGCACAATCTAGTGAAAATTATTAACATTTATTGTTTACGTTGTGTTTAACATATTTAAAGTTGGCATATTAACTTTCTTAAACGAACTAACAACTTAATGAGGTATATTTATTTCAAAGTAAGAAAGTGAAGCCACTTACCCGGCCTGGCCAAGGGCTAAATCCCTTCATTTTCGCCCTGAAACAAATACACAACACAATTTATTGACTCCGTTTTGTAATGTGACATACATTCAGCACATTTATGCGTTGTTTTTTACTACATACCAAACCAAATCACCAAGTTTATATCCTTCAGACATGATGCACGTCCTTCTCTCACAACTTTCCAACACGAACTAAGCCACAGACAAAGTAAAATAACTGTATAGAAATCCCAAGCGTCTACAATTGTCCATGGTTAGATCTGTGGTGAAAACCGTACTTTACCGATAAAAAAGATTTAATAAATGCAAAAGTTGGAAATAAAACTATTCTTTTTAAATGCAAACATTTGTATAGGATATACCTGTTCTCATATATTATATTTACTTTGGTGATTTACATTCATTCTTGTCTTACGAAGTAAGCTCCAAATTACCCTATAATTTGGAACGCATTTTTTAAGGGATCTATGTTTTTAATATATCGCTTTTGTTTACGTCAAAACTTCAAAAAATTGAACCGCAAAGAAATACTTTGTAATTTTATGTCGATAATTTAGAATTTATATTGAGGTAGTTTCGATGTAAACCATAAGCGTTACTACACTAAAGCATGTCTAAAAGATATTTTCCCCACGAATATGGAGACAGAAAAAAGGCAAAACTTGATGTCAGCATATCTGATCACAACTTTCCTTTGAGTCAAAACAATTCATACCAAGGTACATACAAGACATGACCTAGCCGGTATAATAACATTCTGTATATACGGCGGATATTAAATAACATAAATGAATAATAGATTCCATTTAACCTAAAACCATGTTATTTCTTTACACTTCAGAATCCAACAAAGCAGACACTTGGGGTGATGATAATGATGACGAAATGCTTCTTCTGGCCAGCCAGGCGTGTGAGGAGGCGTGCAACAACAAAGATATCAGTCAATTGGCCAACTACACAATATGTATGCAACCCGCATCCACAAGTACACAAATATGCCAACCGGGGCCGAGTGCGACCAAAACATCATTCGTGTTTAAAAAACCATCTAGCAACCCCACGAGTACTCTGTCAACGCATCTGAAAGACAAATGTGATAGGATATCATCACCATTGCCAGGATTTTCCTCTAAGCTTGTTGGGAAGGATACTAGATCAGTGAATCAATCCGACGACTTGATATTCAATGATAAAATATACAAAGGGCAGGACTCCAATGTTGTTTATCAGCAGCTACTACAACTACAGGAAGAGAATTCGAAACTCAAGTCAGAAAATGGGAAATTGCTGGAGAAATGTCTAACAAAAGAAGGAGAGTCGTCAATATTAAGGACACAGTTAAAGAATTGTCAAATGTCTGTAGACAATGCCAGGTTGGAGAAGATTAAAGCTCAGGAAAAGGTCCAGATGGAGTACAATGAGAAGTTAAATATGGTTAAGAACCAAATGCATGACTTGAGGACACAGTTAGACTTTAAGGTAATTCCATATATTTATAAATATCCATTGTATTTAAGAAATTGACTTAAAACCATGCATAACTTGCAAATATAAAAACAGATAAAGTTCTGTCACCTGCCAACCCCCATAAAGTATGTGTTAAAATGCTTGGAAAGAAATTACATACTAAAAATTTTTGTTACAGAATCTAGAAATAATCAGTACAAAAGAAAAGTGTAAGAAGTTGGAGTCAACAAAACTAAAACTAACACAAGTCACTGTTAGTGGTAATGACATATCAGGAAGGTGAGTATTTTATACATAAATAGTATCACACCGACACCAGTGTCTGGGTATATAGGGCAACCACATATATATCTATATATAAGTGGGCGTTGATGGGTTAAATTCCAAGGCAAAATGTATATCTCTCAATAAAATATATATGCACAGTAGCAATAAATGGTGTCTTTTTATTTGTGTAGTTTTAGGCCATATTAGAATAACTAATATGGCAATTGCTTTAGAACATAATATGATTGCAGTAGTTGCACCATTAAAGTGGTCAATAACTTTAGTGACTCAAGAATGTGCTTAGGTTATTATTATTTTTTATTTTAATTACTATCTGTTTTAGCTATGATCAAATTTTATATGGGTTTAATTAAGTGCTTAGTATAAAATAATGATATCTCTTTATGTTTTCTATATCATTTCTTATGTATTACACACAAATTATAATTATTAGTTAGCAAATACATATTTTAGAATTAGAATAGGATGAAGCACCGTAATGGTAACGTAGTGATTATATACTCTTTGGTAATGGTGAGTGACGTCTAGGGATGTAACTTCTGGTTCAGCTATTACCACAGATAATCACAAACCTCTTACACTAAGATTATGTAATATTTTTCAAGTAAAAAAAAAACGTAATATTTTATTATACACCATCTTTCACTCTAAAAATTGTACCATTCTGTTGGCAATCAATTCATCCTGTTTGGCTTTCTTTTTTCAGTAACAGGCACATGAATAACTACAGTGCAAATGATTATACTCAGATCAAGAGAGTTAAAACTACTTGCAGTTCAGTACAAACTGATGACAAACTAAAGTTTCTTAAACTCAACAAAACCTCTAGGAAAGGTAATTGAATGAAATGTTTTATTATAACTTTCGTAATGATATAAAAGTGTGTAGGAATTTTAAATGTAGGTATATTATTATATTAATGCTGTTATTTGTGCTAATCATAACTTAAAAATATGCATTTGATACTAATAATATTTAGATTTAATCACTATATTTTTATTTGATATTAATATTATGATACTCAATGACAACCTATACTAAGATAAACTTAATCAATTGCTTCATCTTTAAAAAATTACAGAAATCTCGAAACTAGACACAGTCCTGCCTTTCTTACTACAATCGTCTCAAAACCAGCAGTATTCTATACTGGATTACAACGAGAAGCTGCAGAAAAGGACAGATCTATCACACAATAAATGTAGGATTTACAGCACATTCCTAAGACCTCCATCTACACCAATGACCAGGGGTAGCGCTTGTAAAATCCAAACAAATTGTGTTTATGAGGATTTGTGCTGCATTGCTGTGGGTGATGCGGATATAGATAGGTATTTTAATGTAAGTATTTTTAATCTTATTTAATTGTTACCATTGGTTTTAATTATTTTGATATCTAAGTTAAAAATAATGGTAGGTCTCTCATATGTAAGAGTCCGTCTGGGTGGGTACCACCGCAATGTCTATTTCTACCGCCAAGCAGCAGTGTGCATGCGCTGTTGTGTTTCGGTTGAAGGACATTGTAGCCAGTGTAACTACTGGACATAATGAGACTTAACATCTTGTGGTGTAGTATATAAGTAGATGTAAAACGAATTGTAAGTGAGTTGTGATCACTCTAATAAAGAACCTTAAACCAACAACACGTGTACAATCAATCCTACCATTACATGGCGACCCTGCCAGTCGCGTCGGCGCAGCCCTGCGCTAGCGCGCGGCGCGCATGGAAATAATAATAATGGAAATAAATTGAAATTCAGAAGAAAAAAAAAAACATATTAATGAAGATTTGCAAGTAGCTAAATTGAAGCAAGAAAAAAAAATACGAAGAATAAGAATATTATTTTTAACGAAGATGGATAAATAGAAAAACGAAGAAAGAAGGCGAAAATCATTAAATATGAAAAATAAATAATTTAAGATGAAGAAAGAAAATATGAAGAATGAAATATAATGAAAATGAAGACACATTTTTTATTAATTATGGAAGGAAGAAAAATAAAGAAGAATGAAAATGTTCGAGCGGTGTCCAGGGTAATTCCCGGCCCAGGAGTCCAGGGTATAGCCCGGCCCACCCAGTAAACAGCACCAGGCAGCAGCTCAGCCGCATCATCGAGCCACGAGCGAATTCTCGTCTTGTCTCAATGAAGAAGATAGATTTAGTATCCTTTTACATTTTTTAAAATAATTTTATTATACATCTGATAGGCTTTAATATATATTAGACAGAATACCTTTAAAGACCATTATAATTTGGTAATTATTTTTTATTGTAGAAATATATTTTTTTTTAAAATACAAACTTTATATTAAGTATTAAAAATGGCAGAAAACTTTGATTTAGATACAGCTTTAGAATTTTTACCAGCTATGACAGGGGATGAAAACATTACAAAACAATTAATTGATAATATTGAGTTTTACGGTAACATGCTAAATGACCTTTCTAAACCACTACTTATTAATTTCATATTAAAAACTAGATTAACAGAACACGCAAAATTTTCTTTAAAACAAAATTATTCTAATATAGAATCATTATTACAAGACATGAGAAATAATTTATTGCCAAAGAAATCATTTATTTCTTTACAAAAACAATTAATTAATTGCAGACAAGGAAATAGGTCTATTAAGAGTTTTGGTTCCGAGATAGAAAATTTATTTACAGAATTAACTTTTGCGCAATGTGAGGGAGATCACTCAAAATTACACATACTTCGCTCTATAAATGAAAATCTTGCAATAGATTGTTTTAGACGTGGGCTTAACAATTACAGGATAGGAAATATAATAGCAGCTAGACAGTTTCATTCATTATCACAAGCCATCCAGACTGCGATAGATGAAGATACCATTTTTCGTAGTAATAGAGTTTGCCATTACTTTAAGCAGTCTAGATACTGTTCGAAATATCAACCCATATTACACAATAATTATAATAATTTCTATAAAGCAGCACCTCACACCAAATTAGTCACAGATCATTCGCGCACCAAATTAGGGAATGTGAATCAGATGTCGAGTAGCGTGTGCATTCCGCAAGCTCAGCGATTATCACATAGCGACTTGTCGGAGTGCACCGATTTGAATATTTTTAACAACAGCGTAATGAAATCTGATTCCAATACTAGCTCCGTATGCCTTAGTAACGACTTAGTATCCAACACTCTCGAAAATACATACAGTGAAAATAAATTAAGTGAGCTGTTTAAATGTGAAAAAGAATTAGTTGAGCCTTGTGTACAAATTGAAAATTGTGATAACATTTTAATTACCCAGGAACCTCAAACAGAAAATGTTATTATATTAGAAAAAGGGATAGTAAAGAAGTCGAGACATATAGAATTGATTTTAGGAAATAATATAGAGGATAGTATTAAAAATAAAAAGATAGTTAAATCAAAGGAAGGGTTTTGTAATTATGTGCCTTCTGAAAAGAAATTATATTTAGACTCGAAGTTTTTAGAGATAGGTAAGAATTTTATAAAAGATTTCGAAGTATTTTGTAGGAATAGGAATATTAAGGAAATGAAAATTAATAAGAATAGTAGAAAAGACATTAAGAAGTTTTTAAGATTAATAAGGAAATATAATGTAGGAAATCCAAGAATAAGAATAAATAATGAGTTTATAGATATTATGAAAGTAAAGAAAGTAACAAGTAAATATATAGGGAAAAATGATAACGTGAAAAATAACAATAATTATTTTAAAATGTTAAATGGTGAGATGCCTAATAAGAGAAAAATATTGAAAAGTATAGTTAAAAGGTCAAATAGTGTAAACCTTCGAAATGATAATTATGAAAATGTAGCGTTAAGTAATGATGAGGTAGTCAGCGAATATTCCCTTGAAAACAAGGAATTTCAATATTTTGTAGAAATGTGTGAAGTGTATGATAGAAGATCTGTAGGTATAACGTAGATTAAGAATAAAATATGTATAGTGGGTATAAAAAAAGATTATGTGTATGATTTAATGATAGTGTTTTTTAAGTATAGATAAATATTATATAGCATAAGGTTTTAATTTTATATAAGTTAAAAAAAATAAGAATGTACGTAACATTATATTTTTTTTTTCCCAAAGGGGGAAGGTGTGGTGTAGTATATAAGTAGATGTAAAACGAATTGTAAGTGAGTTGTGATCACTCTAATAAAGAACCTTAAACCAACAACACGTGTACAATCAATCCTACCATTACATCTTAAGTCTCAGGATGACGAGCGTAGTGGAATGCCACACAGTACTTTGTAATTCAAGTTGCTGGATGGTGTTGCTACTGTTTATGGGTGGTCGTATCGCTTACCATCAGGCGAACGGCATGCTAGTCTCGTCATTCAAAGCCATAAAAAAAAAGAAAAAATGAAACTTAAATGTTCAACAGAGGCATGGATGCCATTGGCAAGTGTGCACTTATTCAATCACCATTGAACATGCTTCTATGTTTAATAGCTGTCGAACATTCTACTAACCATTATCAAGACATGTTTTTTATTACGGTATAACATGTCCAAAGATATTGACCACTCTGTTGTAATAAATCTAAAACGTTTTCAGGTGTTCAAAACTATAAAATCTTCTTTAGAAGAGGTTCTCACTCGACTGGAAACAATATCCAGGAGATTGACGTCAGCATTCCAAAAAGAAATGGACGAGAAATATATCGAGTCAAGTACCAGTTACTTAGATATAAAGAGACATGATTTATTGGAAGGAAGGTAAACAAACCCCTTGTATTATCATCATTTGAGAGTTTATCAGCAAGTTTCCTGCCAAGGTACCAAGGTACCTGCTTTTTCAATACAGTTGTGATGTGTCCCAAAGTTATCTTTTGAGGATTTTCGATTATTTTTTGCTTAAATCAAATCTATCCTCAACTTCATTTACCATCACGTGCCGTCGAGCCACAATGCAGTGCCCGTATAAAAATATTATACATACATACACCCTCACGCCTATTATCCCCGAAGAGGTAGACAGAGGTACAACTTACAGATTTACCAGTATAATTTTTTAAATTCAGAAATATAATCAAATCGAAAAAAATATCCTGTCATTTCAGAGCGTTGTATAAAGAAGAACAAGAGATACTAGCGCGTCGTTTGACCGCTGTATTAACCTATGTTCTAGAAACTTCTAGAGGTTTAGAATACTATAGTAATTTTGAGAAGCAGACTGCAAACGAAGACGGAGGTAGAATTACTGATATAATAACTAGGATATGTGAGTTACTTGATAGCACTGTGAGTATTACTTCATCGTTTTTTAAAAACAGAATAATTATGTTTTTTTTTATTGCATTGAATGACGAGACGAGCATGCTGTTCGCCTGGTATGGTAAGCGATACGACCACGCATAATCAGTAGCAACACCATTCAGCATCTTGACTTACAAAGTACTGTGTGGCATTCCACTGTGCTCGTCATCCTGGGACATAAGATGTTAAGTCTCATTATGTTCAGTAGTTACACTGGCTAATCAAACCGAAACACAACAGAGCATGCAGATTTTTACCACCATTTGTTTGCTATTGAAGCCATGACAGAAGTTCCGTGAGGTGGCTGATTGTAGAAACTAAGGTAAATCGTTTCTGCGACATGCAAAAAATAATGTTAGAATGGAGTAGAGGATACAGACATGAATGTTTATGTTTAAAAAATATAATTTACACACATAACTAATCAGCAATCATTAATAGGGTAGTTTCCTATGTTTCATTTTGTACATTATTTTATATGTAACAGAAAATAATACGAAAAAGAAATTCGTCTGTGAAATGAGCATCAAAACCGATTAAAAAATAAAGCAACTATTCAACTTTGAAATGTTCTTGTGAGCAAAAGTGGGGGCGTGGCGGGAATAGCGCGCTATCTCTTTCGCACGCAGGCAGCGTTATGGCCGACGGCGCTTGGTGACGTCACCGCCTAGTATTGCTGTTATTTGACAGCTACCCCTTCCACCAAATTTCAAAGCTTTATAACCTACTTACTATTGCGCCAATTTTGAATTCTTTTTCCATTAGATTTTGGATAGCATACATTTTCATAATTGTGTTTAAAAAGTAGTCAACTACCCCATTCGATAGATTTTTTAAACTGCTTAGTTTCAAGCCAAATTTTTAAATCAGTATCAGAGCTACAAAATATTATTTTATGAACCCTACATTCTATATAATATATTTTTTAGTTATTAGTCATAAGACTTTTCACACAATTAATTTCTAATTCTTTTTCAGTCATGTGCACCCTTGTACAGTGGATTATTATTGTCGATATGTATTTTAATACAAATATTAATATCTCAAACAAAGAAACACAAGCTGTTGGATCCAATAAAGTCTGTGATAACCGCACGAGCAATGCCTTTTGTATATTGTAACATCCTAGACACAGTAAAGACGATATCTCTGTGGGAGAACTTCAAAAAAACATTCTGTCCTGGATCAAATACTGGAAATCTTAAGATAGACTATGATCAAGGCGTTTTGTTGTGTAAAAAAGGTAAGAATTTACAGTTTTTACAAAAATATAGGTGTTGTTAAAAGGATATAACAATAATAACTTCACTGAAAGATAGGGTGATTTGACAGGTTTTAAATTTTCGTCAGTAAGAATATGATTTAGTCATCCACATTTATAATATCCTGTATTATATGTGTGTCAACAATCAACATTGTAATTCTTCCTGCAATTAAGTAACAAACAATATTGATTTTTAATTACTTAATTAATTTAACTTTCGTTCTATTGCTAGAATAACCTTAGTGTTCAGGATAAGGCCAGATAATAAACAATAAAAAGAAACTAACAAATTTTGTTACTATTACAGATTCATGTTATCTACAAACTCTTATGAAGCACGTGGAAGTGTGTCTGAAATGTATTGAAAAACAGAATTTGTCAGAAAGTGCGGTCGCATTCACGCGTCGTCTATTAGTTTTACACACTAATGCTTGTGAAGGAGCCAGTTATGGGCAGGATAAATACAGGTTCGTGTTAACATTGTATTTGACTTTTTTACTGCTTTTAGTCGGGTAAGTATTAATACTTCACACTAGCGCCGGCGTAAGTTATTCGGTCGCCCCTTATTCCGATGATGTTTTTTAGGATCCAATAGGATATATGATTCCTTTCTTTAAATACATTTATCAAAAATGTATGCCATCCAAAATGTAACGGAAAAATATTTTTCAAAATTGGGGCAATAATTAATTATAAAGCTTTGAACTTTGGTGGAAGGGGTAGTTGTCAAATAACAGTAATATTACACTGTGACGTCACCGAGAGTCGCCGGCCATAACACTGCGTGCGTGCGAAAGAGATAGCGCGATATCCCCTCCACGTCTCCACTTTTGCTCACAACAGAATTTCTAATATGAATAACTACTTTATTTTTCAACCAATTTTGATGCTGATTTCACAGAAGAATTTATTTTTCGTACTATTTTCTCTTACATATAAAATAATTTACAAAATCAAACAGGAAACTACCCTATTGTATATTTGTAAGCAATAGTATAACGTCGCTGATATTCTAGTAAGAGTCTGTGGCAACGCCTTAGCTTTCTGCGCCCTCCCCGATATCTGGCGCCCCGGACGATTGACCTGCCCTGTATAACCGTCACTGTTTCGCACAACATTCAATTTATCGATAATTTTATGATACTCGCTCTTAAGACAGCGCTTTGGACTTTGGAATAACATAGCGCACAATTAACCAAATGATTTCTGGAATATATTGATACCTGAAACAAGTACTCCATACACACATACACACACACTAACGCCTTTAATCCCCGAAGGGTAGGCAGAGGCGCAACTAGTGCAACCACTTTTCGCCGTGCGTATTCCGTCCCATGATGTGATAGGGGGCGAGCCTATCGCCATATCGGGCACAAATTCCAGACTCCAGGCTGATACTAAATTTAAAAAACCCAATATCACTTTGCTCCATACAATACATTATATAAAGCATTATGAAGGTAAATGAAGGTAAAAGTGATATTGGATTTTTCTATTCAGTATCAGCCCGGAGTCTGGAATTTGTGCCCGGTATGGCGATAGGCTCGCCCCCTATCACATCATGGGACGGAATACGCTTGGCGAAAAGTGGGTGCACTAATTGCGCCTCTGCCTACCCCTTCGGGGATAAAAGGCGTGAGCATGCGCATGAAGGTAAATTGCGCAGAAATAAATCCATTTTATTCTCTGTCCCTAACTCTTCATGTTATATTCATTAATTGAACTTGTTTATGTGTTTTGTTTTCAGTTGCGATTGTCAGCTAGCACTGATTCAAGTTGTTGTTTATGCATTGAGAATATGTTCTGTGATGCTGGACAACCACAAAGTATCTTTAAATGGTAAGTATTCAAATACATTTCTTTGTGTATCTGTATGATTTTTAAAATAAGGCTTATTTAACCCAAGATATTGATGAAGGTAGAGGAAGCGAAAGTAGTGTGCCAGAATCGAGCAAAGTGGCAATCCATAGTCTTTGCCTACCCCTATGGGATAGAGGCGTAATATGATGTATGTATGTATGTTAACCCAAAATGTAATTTGGTATCACAAAAGTATTCATAGTTAGAAAGTTTGTAGATGGAAAACATAAAAAATAATCAAGCTCATCGGAAGCAATGAAAGAAGACGTACCAATTTACTGTATCTTCGATTCCCGAAATACTCCAAAATAGAAAAAACCAAGCGACAAATAATTAATTTTATATTTCCCATCTGTAAGACTCTGCATCAAAAAGTATGATTTTATTTCAGGTACGTCAGGAAGTCGCAGTATTCTTCAAGAACTATTGTCGGTCTGTCGCTGTGGCGTGCAAGCTCTGTACCAGTGCACCATCAAGGACGTAGAGTTTAGCACGCAGCTCTCTTACAACGAAGGGCATCTTATCGAGTTTTGTGAGATCATGAAGTGCTACGAACACAGTGAAATTTATTGTAAGTGGTCAATCTAAAAATCTAGTTTTTGTATTTGATAATTAATTATCTCAAACAAAATTATAATATGCTTAAAGAAGAACTAACCTATCCATTTGCGACTTAAATATGACGCCATATTTTTTTTTAATACAATTCTGATTTTCAAAAATATTTAGGTCTACATTTATTTCATTAGATTTTTAAAAATTTAATTTATATATTTTCAGCAAATATGTTGGCGGAATTAGCGGGAACCCTGCAGTGTTCGCCGGACGACACGCCCTCAGCGTTCCACAAGGAAGCGTGGCTCAAGAGCTTTACTACATTCACAATATCTGACTGAATATATTGGTACTTTTATTGATTAGTGTATATCCCGCCAATACAGTAGAAATGCAAGACTACAAGGAATGTAAGGCAATCGTTTGGTATAACCTTGTTCTTTTATGAATTAGTGCAATCAGCCCTATATTATATACTGCCCACTGCTGAGCACGGGCCTCCTCTACTACTGAGAGGGGGGTTAGGCCTTAGTCTACCACGCTGGCCTAGTGCGGGTTGGCAGACTTCGCATACCCTCGAAATTCTTATGAAGAATTCTCAAGTATGTAGGTTTCCTCACGATGTTTTCCTTCACCGTTAAAGCGAACGATAATTGATAAACAATACACACGTAACTTCGAAAAGTCAGAGGTGTGTGCCTTGGGTTTTGAACCTGCGGACATTGTCTCGGCAGACCGTTCCATTTCCAACTAGGCTATCGTCGCATTCTGAATTAGTGGGCACTAGCATTTCGCTAGTGATTATGTCTGGTCTGAAGTTAGCTATGAATGCCATAACAGCTGTAGTAACAGAGTGGCAGAAATGGTGCGCGGGTAGTGTGGCTAACTTCACGTCGGTCGTAAACATTAATTATAGTAGTAATAGGTGTAATGGATGTCTACTGGAATTTGCCAAAACAAGGAAATAACCATAGTACTTTAGGCCAGTTCTTTACGATTAAGTTGTAAATATTTTTCCACTGAATGTACAGTCAGCAGCATAAATATCTGTACAAAATCAAAAATTCAAATCGCCTATATACGCGTTAAGTTAAACGGAATTTTTTTTTCTTCGTTTGAAGCAAAGTAAATACCTTTTATTTTATTTTTGTGAAGAAAAAACAAGATTAGTAAGAACACAAAAGTATGTAGGCAATTTGAAATTTTGAATTTGTTCATCTACTTATGCTGCTGACTGTACACCAGAATAGCCTCCTTTCAGTAATTTTGGCATACAATAACTATGAGCTACACTATTATACATTTATTGTTTGCACCCATGTCTGCAATATTTTATACAATATAAATGGAATGGTAGTTAAATTGGTCTATAGGCATAAGATGAAATCACTTTTAATTTTTAAGTACAACCACCATTAATACAGTAAATAGTTTAGTATTATGTGGTTTAGAGAATGTCTGTCAAGCAGAAATGTTTATAGTTTTACGACCGTTTAAATAAACGGTTCCTGTCTTCGTGTCATTCGCGGAAATAGACCAATACAGCAGACCCGCGATAATCTGACAAACGTTTTGCAAGACAGTGTCCGATTGTCAAGTTTGTCGGACTACAGGGTACTGCCACCGACTCCCTGTAGTCCGGAATTTTTTAGATAAGGAGTACCTTGTAATCCGAGAAATTACGTACTTATAAAAAAGTTAGAATGTACAGTCAGCCACATAAGTAACTGAACAAATTCAAAATTTCAAATCGCGTTTAAACTTTTGCGTTAGTATCAACAATTGTTTTTTGTTCACTAAAATTAACTTCACAGGGTTAACTTTATTTTAGATAAAGAAAAAAGAATATTTCGACTGGAGTGAACGTGCAGAAGCGTTTTAAAGTTTTTGATTTATTCAGCTACTTTTGTGGCTGACTGTACCTATGTGTACTATGTAATTGTGTATTGACGAAGATGTCTTTCATAGGCTTGTCGGATTACAAGGGGCGCTGGCTTAGCCACGGGCCGGACTACCGCGGGTCTGCTGTAGAATGTTTCTTAGACATGCTTACAGGTGTCTTATTGTGATGTATTCTCGGGATCGATCCAAAGATAGCGATTGGGATCGTTTATGGAAACCGGCCGATAACGGTGATTAAAATAGATATTTGTAATACAAATAGTATCTGAAGAAATTCTGTACATATGTTTGTACATAAATAGTGGTACTATTTAAAATAAAATTGATATTTATTCTTTATTGTTTATTATTTTCAGTTAAATTCATACAATCGTCTATATGTCGGATAGTAATCCAATAAGGAATGTGTAAGATAAGATACCTATGACGTCAATCTTCATGAATCATGACCGATTTGAAGTTAGTCACAATCATTGTCACATTTACACTCTAAAGTGTGGAGGGCGGAAAAAATGACTAAATTCAATAGCCTGAAGTTAGTAACTAACTACTTTATGGGATATCGTTTTCGAGACTAGAAGCATAGAATCAGCTAAAGTGACAAACTTTCAGCATGACATAAAGATTGTCGTCAACATTAAAAAAATATTTTTTAAATTTAATTTACAATGGAATAATCACAAAATGCTTACAATAACTTATTATCACGTCTAGTGCGTATTGATGGTAGAAAATAACTAGAATGATAATTGTAACAGACTACAGAAGACAAAATAATAAAAGAAAAAATGTATAGAATAACTTAGCTATCACACTTGCCCAGATGTTAAACATGGCTATGGAAAAGTTTACAATAAATAGTATCTGTATTTTTAAAATTATAATTTATTTATTAATTATCAGATTTATACTAATTTGAAAAATTACAATTTAATGTGCTTTATACATGTAAAAATATGTATTAACATGTCTCAATGAATATATACACAATTAATTATTACCTAAAAACTATTGATAACATATCAAACACGGAAATCTTTCATATTTTTAATTCAACAAATTTAAACTTTTGGAGTAGTTACAATGGGAACGATTTCTGGCTGGCTTGAAGCATGGAAGAAATAGAGCATGAATCCAGTCGCCAACAAGAAATGGAACGCTAGGATTGAACCAGCAATAATTAGGAAATACTTTGTGTTCTTCAGTGCAGGCAACAACCAGAATATAAGCACCGCACCTGATATTAATGCTGCCATCAATACAAACAGCCATTGGAGCCATGAGATCTGGATGGTCCATAAAATAGCCACAGGAATGTAGATGGACAGGGAATATCCATATAGACAGAATAGGGATATCATTGATGGTGTTCTTGATGTCTGGAAACAAAAAAATAAGTTTATATCAGTATATTGACACCAAAATTTAGTTTATCAATATTATACATTTTGTTGCAAGACATGCGTCATGCATGTCACACATATAAGAAACCACCTTTTAGAACCTTCATAAAATTTCATATTTCCCAGAAAGCAGATGCAAACATTACAACTCATTAAACTGTTAAGTAACAAGAGCAACTGACTTATATTGTAATTTTTAATTGCAATCCAGGCCTCAAGAATGTAATTCTAAAATAATGTTTTATTCCCTCACCTGAGTTTCAATTTCGTCCTGACCGTCAGGGACAGATGTCCATTTGAGTGCAGCCCACAGCGCGAGTGGCACAATCCACACATAGCTCATAATAGCAGTGGCAGCGTAAGATACCAGGTGGAAGTCGTAGCGCCAGGGTATTGGCTTGTTAGCATTCTGAAGGTAGTCCGCTATGTTTCCACTGACTGCTATTGTGAATATCTGGAAAAATATTAGAAAAATATCTAATCACCTCCATTTGTCTATACTAATATTATAAAGAGGAAAGATTTGATTGTTTGTTTGTTATGGATAAAATCAAAACTACTGGACCGATTTTGAAAATTCTTTCACTAATAGGAAGCTACAATACTCCTGAGTGCTATAGGCTACTTTTTATCCTGGGAAATATTTTTGTTCCGGTAAAACTTTTTCACGTGGGGGAGCCGTGAGCAGAAGTCTAGTTTAGATTAGGATGTGATACTGGATCTAAACTAATGAGAAGTCCAACTTTGTGTGAGTTTTATGTTTAGGTATCTTCTAGGCATGCATGCTCCACCTTAGATCACATCATCATTTACCATCAGGCGAGGTAGTGGTCAAATGCTAGCCTATATGTTATAAAAAAAACTTTTAAACTTTTAAAAATTGGAGCTCAAAGAAACATTAGATTACGCCATATCACATAATAGGACATAAAATTTACAAATATTAGCTGCACAAGTTGCATCTCTAATTGATCCTCCTGAGTAAGCTCATTTATATTCTGACCAGGTAAATAAAAAACTGCTTGACGAGCGCTTACGCACTTAGGCCTTTTCGTTTTAAATCTACTGTTGTCAGTACAAGAAATTAGTTCTATATTTTAACATGTGTCCCAATGTTTTATTTTCGTGGTCAGTCTCTACTTATATGTTTCTATATTTTATTATAAATCTTAGTAAATGAGGTGTTTTCTGATTCATTCTTTAATATCAGTCACATAACTTATCAGTATTTAGAACAATCAGGATAATTTGTAAGTAGACAAACTTGTTCCATTTAACAAACACAAATCTGCTGATTACACTGATTAAAATCTTACCAATATTATAAATGCGAAATGAACTGTTTGGATGTTTGTTAGAAACTAAGTTAGTAAATGCAGAAACTACTTAACGGATTTAGATGAAATTTGGCACTCAGGTAGATCATGTCCAGGATGGACACATAGGCTACTTTTTATCCCAGTAATGCTCGCATGGGAAATATTTATAGATGGCGCTGGCGTCTTACAGTGGTTTAGTGACTTTTGTAGCAAGAAAGGCTTTTCAAGCAGGCGAAGCCATGAGCGATAATGTAATATGTTTTCTAATAATATTGGTTCAGTTCAATCCAAATTGTGCCTAAGAATATACAGAATACAGTCTAAAACAAACACATTAATCAAATGAGTTTCAATAAAATACTTGTTTTTTACATTTAAGTTTCCCACTAATTATGTTTGAATTAATGATGTGTTTACCACTCTAAACATGCATCTGAACGTAAGATTTACAACTTGTATGAAATCAAAATTATTAGTATAAAAAGAATTAAGTATTACAGTATGATTTTGTCCAAATCAGCATCATATTTTTACTGTAAACTTGACGGTAATTTACAAGTTATGTTGTAGTTTACTTTATTATTTAATATATTTAAATATTAGTGTTTGGAAAATCAATTTCAAGAGATATAATTCTTTAATGATATCTTACCAGTGTTACAGAAATCCATATAGGTCCATACATATCTGGCTTGCCTTTGATCCTCTCATCAAAGTAATTACGGGAGACTTTCTGTGGAAGGACTGATGATATGATCCTCTCCACTACTTCACTTGTTTGGACGTCAAAGTACTTCTGATAGTACTCTATTGTCCAGAAATTGTGATTTGCTGTGAACAATGGCCAAAGCATTGCAAAAATTTGATATTTAAAATGAGGTCAAATTGATACATGATGCATGAACATAAGTTTGTTATGTATGTAATATATTACCTGATGAATATTCTATAATTTTATGCTACCTTGTCTTATAGGTATAGGTATTTTAAAATCTTATTTCAAAATATTAAAAGAACTCCTGGTAGATGTGTAAAGTAATGTAGGTCAGTGACAAAGGCAAGCATCACCTGAAGGTTACAGCTGTTCCTCAGGAAATGTGGTGTACGTTTCTATCAATCATCAACATTTCATCCCTTCTGTACACTGGCACCAGCCAGTACTACTATTAGAATTCTAGTACCATGAAATGTATTGTTTATTCATAAGGAAGATAGTAAACTTACATTGCGGCACAGCTTCAGGCTCCTGAGTCATTTTAGGCTCTTCATAGTTGTACGATGGGGTCGACATTGTATTATTGTACGGGTTTGAATGCACGGCCTCAACATCAATACGCGCGCTGCGGTCATTGTGCACAGGTGAATAGTCTTGGAAATTCAATAACTCTCCTGTATTCACGTTCGTCATTATTATAGGCAGATATTATAAGCTAAATAATTCTACAGCCACTTTTGTCGTGTTTTCATGGAAACGTCAAATTCAGTAATGGCAAGCGTAGCTTCTCTAAGTAATCTGTGGTAATGGCCAAAAAGAGAATTATAAGTAATTGTAATGGTAATGGCCTACAGTTTTGCCAGATGTTTGACGGATGAAGTCGCCGAAAAATCATTATGAAGTCGCCTCAAGCCGCCGCACCGTATATGGAGAGGCGAAGGAGCAAAAAAAAACACAAATTTTCCAAAGTAGCCCAAATTGCGCCTGAATGCCATTCGCGTAGCCTAAACGGCGACCAGTCGCCATTCACAATTTTTGGTCGCCCCGACACCCTCCGAGGTAGCCTAAATGGCGAAAAGTCGCCTAATCTGGCAACACTGATGGCCTATGGAAATGTCAAATGGGAAATGTCAAAACATAGATGTCATATTTTATATTTTTTCATAATGAAGACTTGGCTCTTGCCTAAATATAAGACTAACATGGATTTACAATATTATGAAGACTTGGCTTAGGCCTTAATGCACAGAATTTCATATCTGAATACTACTTATGACGAGGCTGTATGGGCTTGAACCCTTTGCTTTCCCAAAATAAAGGGAAAATTAAAAAAAAAAAAAAAAAAAAAAATTATATTTTTTCCTTAGTAAAAGTCAAATGATAAAACCATACATTCTGACTCATACTTAATGGTTTTATCATTTCTCAGAATTTCTGAGATTAAAGATACTGTCTTGAAAACTCAATATTTTAAAATTACTCAAGCTTCCCGAAAGGACATGTCCAAAAACGGGCTTGTGGGTCCAAAATCCATATTTTTACCCCTAATATAATATCCATAAACTTTGAGCCTGGCTAATTTTGAGGCCCAGCGCCCATCCAAAAAGCGAACATCTCCTCCCAAAAACACTTTAATTTAAAAACATCTAATACATAATGAAAACATATTAGGTCCTTACATATGAAATTGGCGTTTTGTCGTACTACGCACTTGCCACTTTGATCTGAAATATCTCCCCTATGGATTAAGAATTCCAAATATAAATGCATTTAATTGGTACAAAACAAGAGTTTCGAAAACAATCATTTATGTGTTTTTTCCTGATTAGTTTTTTCTTTCATATAGCGCAATGGCAAACATGCAATATCGCTATATTTGCGAGTATGAGTTCCACCGTGGCACCAGTGCTGCAGAAACAGCTCGAAGGATTAACGATGTGTGTGGCGCTGGTATCGCAAAAGAAAACACGGTATGTTTTTGGTTCCAACTTCCAACCTTAGAGTAATCACTGACCTCTATTATACTAGTACGCTGGACAGGATTTACGATAGGCACACTTTGACGATTCAAATGTCCAGTCCAGCGTACTAGTATAATAGACGTCAGTGAGAGTAATACATAAGCTATAGAGCGCGCGCATCGCCTATTCCCCAATCCCCATTATGCCGATCGTAACACAGACTACTCAGAAGAACTACGTGATCGTAAGCAGAAGTACTATATCTATACTTATCTATACGTATAGCGCAAGTCTAGTGATCAAAGAGAATTATAATACTACTGAAACTAGTGATGTTCCATGCGCCATCGTTACACGCATATAGGGAAATGTCAATAGTTGCCAAATGTATAGGTTTATGGGGTTTAGAAATAGTAATAGCATATTTCAGGTCAGGGTTATTGTCAGGTAGTCGGGCTTTTTGGTCGAATGCCAAGTCTGTACAAGGCAATTTCTGCCAACGCAGTCTCCCACCACTGCGTAAGTCTGATAACAGTCTGGCTCATAGTGCAAGGGACAAGGCCAATGTCTTGGCTGAATCCTTTGCCTTAAACTCGACTTTGGACGACGCGACGGTGGAGCCGAACCTCCGGAAATTCCCCGGTGTGAGTGCTCCCTGTCTGAAATCCGCATCACCCAGCGTGCTGTCAGGCGGGAGCTCCGGCTTCTCAATGTTCATAAGTCGAGTGGGCCCGACTGTATTCCCGCAGTGGTTCTTAAGACGTGCGCCCCTGAGTTGACTCCCGTTCTAACGCGTCTGTACCGTCTATCTTATAACACTAGCCGGGTTCCATCTTCGTGGAAAACCGCTCGTGTCCATCCGATCCCCAAAAAGGGTGACCGGTCGGACCCTGCTAATTACAGGCCGATAGCGGTTACGTCCTTGCTCTCCAAAGTCATGGAGCGAGTTATTAATACTCAGGTCCTGAGGTACCTTGAGGATCACCAGCTGATTAGCGATCGTCAATACGGTTTCCGTGGTGGTCGTTCGGCTGGTGATCTTCTGGTGTACCTCACACACCGCTGGGCGGAGGCCGTGGAGAGCAAGGTTGAGGCTATAGCTGTCGGTCTGGATATAGCGAAGGCGTTCGATAGGGTATGGCACAGAGTTCTTCTAGCGAAATTACCTTCCTATGGAATCCCCGAGGGACTCTGCAAGTGGATTGCCAGCTTCCTGGATGGTCGGAGCATTAAGGTCGTAGTCGACGGCTGGAGCTCTGAGACCCAGTCTATTAATGCTGGTGTTCCACAAGGCTCGGTACTATCGCCCACGCTCTTCATTCTGCATATCAATGACATGTTGGACTCCTTAGACAACATGCATTGCTATGCAGATGATAGTACGTGTCATGCGCGATACACCGGCCATCAGAATGTCCCTCGGCACTCAGTTGAAGAAAGACGGTCACAACTTGTGTCTGAAGTCGGAAACTCTCTGGGGCGGGCTTCTGAATGGGGTGAAAGGAATCTCGTCCAATTCAACCCGTCGAAGACACAAGTTTGCGCGTTCACTGCTAAGAAGGACCAATTCGTCATGGCGCCACAGTTCCAAGGAGTTACTCTTCACATGTCGAAAAGCATTGGGATCCTCGGTGTCGAAATTTCAAGTGACGTTCAGTTTAGGAGTCATTTGGAGGACAAAGCCAAATTGGCCAGCAAAATGTTGGGAATCCTGAACAGAGCTAAGCGGTACTTCACGTGCGGCCACAGACTCGTGCTATATAAAGCGCAAGTTCGGCCGCACGTGGAGTACTGCTCACATCTCTGGGCAGGGGCTCCCAAACACTTGCTTAACCCACTTGACTCCTTACAACGACGGGCACTTCGCATCGTCGATCATCCCAATCTTACGGACAGAGTGGAGGCGCTGGGTATGCGGAGAGACATTGGATCTCTCTGTATATTCTACCGCCTCTTCCATAGGGAGTGCTCTGAGGAACTGTTTAATATGGTGCCCGCTTCACCTTTCTACCATCGCACCACTCGCCATCGCAGTGGAGTTCATCCGTACTACGTGGACTCTGTTTGTAGTAGCACGGTGCGTTTTCAGCGGTCTTTTCTGCCGCGCACGTGCAAACTTTGGAATGAACTCCCTGCATCGGTGTTTCCCTAGCGCAATGACTTGTCCTTATTTAAACGAGGCTTAAAAAGAGTGCTCTCCTCCCGGTAGGCAACGGCTTGGCTGTGCCTCTGGCATTGCTTTAGTCCATGGGCGGCGGATCTGCTTACCATCAGGCGGACCGCATGCTCGTTTGCCTACTAATGCAATAAAAAAAAACACCATAATCGGTTCAACGGTTCGTTTTCTCTCCCATTTTAACCTTCTTATTTAGGGGTTTATAAAAAACTGAATATGTCATATTTATTTTCAAGTTTCAAGAGATCTAACGTAACCTTAAAATGTCACACTGTTCATACTTGTGCTTACAGTTCATAGGGTGCTAGACGCGCTCTATACTTATGTATACTCTAATGCTAAGTTTAGGCTAGGAAATTCTCTCAGCAATATGTTGGGCAATAACTTTCAGATGCGTTTATACTAGCGGCAATATTTATTTAGCAACACGCTTTTGCAAGTGGTCCACCAAGTTAACTTGCGTAACTTGTTGCAAAACTGTTTACATTACTCGAGGAATATTTATTGCTTGCCATGATTTTTTTCTTAAAATTGAATGACAAGGCACGCAATCCTTTCGCCTAAATTTTATGAATCTAATATAATGTTGTTTGGATGATGATTGTAAATAAAATAATCGTCTTAAAAGTACCAACATGAAACAGAATTATGAATTATAAAGCACTGCGTGGCATTCCATTTGTGCTTATCATCCTGAGTCATAAGATTGCGTAAGTTAACTTGGTGGACCACTTGCAAAAGCGTGTTGTTAAAGAAATACTGCCGCTAGTGTAAACGCATCTGAAAGTTATTGCGCAACATATTGCTGAGAGAACTTGCTAGTCTAAACTCAGCATAATACTACGTAAAATTATTTGTCTCTGTTGGCAACACTGGTGCCAACTGCCTCCGGGCTCCACCACGGCACCACAATCCGCATTGTTCCGCCATTTTGTTTTCACTTCACCCAGCGCAGTTACTTTGAAAGGGTTTTACTAGTCGTTCCTGGGTGGCTTATTGAATCACCGAATATAGTGATATTTTAATGTTATCAGTAGACATGTGTATTTAGTCTCTACGTGCCGTGAATGCCGTTATGCGTTTATCTTAGGGTGTCGTGTTATCCGTGATAACGTAAGTTTCCTACGTGCTGTATTTGTAAATTTCTCGCCATGTTGAAATCCACGTAACCAAAGCTCATATTTCGTTGCAGTGATGTTTATTTGAAGACTGTGTTTGGCATGACATCGCGTGCGACCGTGCAAGATGTCGAAAGAAATCGCCGAGGAGTACGCGTCAAGTTTGGCGGACCTTACCGTCAACAGCAAGCCTTTGATAAATATGCTGACCATACTCGCAGAAGAGAACATCGACCACGCCGGGGTTATCGTTGAAACAGTGGAGAAGCATTTGGAGAAGGTGAATTTAAATATTTTAAAATTAAGCCTCTGAGGAATCGGTGTAAAAACCCACTCCAATGCGGTCATTGGTGTGGGGAAAGTGATTGAAAATGACGCAGGCCCGCGCTGCGTGGTGTTTACGAGTATTGTGACTAATGCGAGCTCATTTGTAACCAGTATGGTCGGTACAGGTACCTCCTATTGCATTTAATGTTCTACATTCAACGTTATCTCGTGATAATGTAAAGATAAGATATTAATTTGTGAACTCGCCACTTAGACAATTCATGATGTAAAAGTAATTAAACAGTATCTCAATTTCCTATTTTACTTTCAATTAATTTTCCTTGAATCACGAAAAATTGGCATTACAATACCATTCATCAGAAACTAAAACATGTCTCTATATACCTAAATATTCAAAGTTGACCTATTTTCATGCTCTATTTAGAAAAGATGATTAGTACACTAATATATTTAAACAAGTACATTGAACAAACAAAGAATTGTCACTAGTTCTTTCGTTCTAGCTTGCATGGCCCTGGTAGATTGATACATACGCTCTGCCAAGCCAATATGGCTTCTATTTATTATAACCAATATATATTTAAATACAAAGAAAAGTTATATAAAATACATTAAAGAAATACTGCTAAATAATAGTTAAAACATCATACATCAGCCAAAAACTAAACTCGTACAACACACAACACAATACTTATTAGTATTGTGTTTATCATTATTGGTTATTATTACATCATTTTATATTTAAATAAGTTTATACACTGAGAGCAAAATTTCAATATACTAATTCTATAATTCTTATCCAGTGATCATTTCCAACAAAACATATTTTTTTAATGTAAGCCCTATTCTAGAATGGATTAAAGGTATTGAAACACATTTTACTGTCATATTTATCCTAAACTCAGATTTTATAGGTTAATTCAATTCCTGTAAATAAATATTCTATATAATAAAGAATATTTTAAACACTACCCATTTACACATGAACTTCACATTAAATTTCAACACATTTCCATTATCCAATATTAAATTGAATATTTTCTAGACTGCTATTTGAATTGTTTATAAAAAATCAACAGAATTGCCCTTTTTATATAGTCATTAATAGGGTAGTTGACTACTTTTTGTTGAATACATTTATCAAAAATGTATGCCACCCAAAATCTGGCAGAAAAGAATTTTCAAAATTGGCTCAATAATAAGTAAGTTATAAAGCTTTGAAAGGACATGTCCTAAAACGGGCCTGAAATTCTAAACAAGACAATTTATATATATTTGGATAGAGCTCCTGAAAAATAGCCTTTTGCAATATATCATTTAATTTTAGACTTCCGATTTTGATATTTATGTAAAGTTGTTTGGCTTGAAAACTACACTTTATATGAACGTTTTTAAAAAGTTGGTTTAGAATGGAGGGGTCTAAAAATATTTTTTTAATGAATCTAAGTTCCATATTTTGCCTCTTTAATATGCCTAACGTTTGAGCCTGGTTAGATTTTGAGGCCCAGCATCCATACAAAAAGCGGACATCTCCTTTGGTAGGAGTAATTCTCAAATAACAGTAATATCAGACTGTGTCGTCACCGAACATCATCGGCCATAACGCTGCGTGCGGACGAAAGAGATAGTGCTATATCCCCACCACGCCCCCACTTTTGCTCACGACAATATTTCAGATATGAATAACTGCTTAATTTTACAACCAATTTTGATGCTGATTTCTTTTTCGTATTATTCTCTATTACATATAAAATAATGTACAAAATAGAACATAGGAAACTACCCTATTATGCTTTTTAATTGTTCAAAAATCCATATAAGCATGAATATTAGTAGACCATTGCCTAGCATTGAAATATTAAAAACAAATAAAAAGGGGGTATTAAAACAGCCATGTAGAATCATGGCCTACTCATAATAAGTAAGGTTAATTTTAAATACCATTTAGTCAATAGGATTATGAAACACCATTACAATACATTTGGAAAGTAGAAAAAACATTTACATTTGGAAAGTTGAAAGCATTTTTTTTATAATCTGCACTAATAATACTACATACTGAGGAACATACATAGAATTATTAATTCATGCCATACACAGGAAGTTTAAAATTGCAGAGGAAAACTCAATTTATAGAATTACTTGAATCATGACTGAGTGGCATTGAATCTGGCATCATATTTTTTCCATTAAAAGAGCTGTCTTACAAGTACAGTGAAAACTGGTTATAATGACATTAAATGGACCACATAATCTAGACACTATCTCTGACAGTCATTCTAAACTATATTTTTTTCTATACATGTGTTTGCCAGGACCTTACCATATAGTCTTTATAACCAATGCATTGTTATAACAGATGTTGATATAACCGGTTTTTACTTTATTATGCATATTCTTGGAATAGTCATATTTCTTTGAGTTTCCTATTGTCTGAAGTTGCTATTTATAAACATTCTTTGAACTAATGAATAAAATTAATACCTAGTGAAGTCATATCTGCAAAGGAAATATGAATAACAATAAGGGCATTTTTAAAAATTTAATTTTTCTAAACTATATTCTACAATCTAAATCTGTTTATACCATAGTCACTAAATATTTTTTATATCTCTCATAGAAGACTACTGAAGTCTTGAGCATAGTTTTGTGATAGTAATATGCCAAGTAATTTACTAGAAAATATGTTATTAGGGAGGGTACCGCTTATCATGTAGGGTGCTTAGGACGGTATTAATAAATCAATCTCAAGTTTGAGTTACATCTCAAGTAGACATAATGTATTAATAGTTCAATACATTATGTTTACTTGAGATTGATTTATTAATACCGCCCTTAGTGTGGGTTTTACCAACAAGTATTCTTACATTAATATTTCTTTCCCCTCCCATCAATGCTAACTGAATATAGATTAACAATTTCACAACTGTATACTACATATTTAAACATACGTTTTGTCGCTTAACACCCAGCCCAGACTAAGGGAAGTTGCACAGGTTTTAAGTAAAGTTATTATTTGAAAGTTAGCACATTTAACAGGTAATGTAGGTAGTACTCATGTTATGACGTGAATTTTGTATTTGGTCATCTTATATGTTTCTGTGACAAATAACATTTATCAGAAAGTGCTGAAATTGGCCTTAAGAAAAGTAATGTATAATGTTAAAAATGTTATACATTTGATAAAGGAAAAAGACCAATGTTCTTGTTTTAAATGACATTCAACTTTGTTATTATTATACAGTGCATATGCAAATATCAGTAGAATGACATATATGTACATATTAATTGTATGTGTCATTCTATCACATGTGTTATTTATTTATTTTCATAGCACAACCACGTCAAATACATGCAAATTACATAACATACAGATTCAAGCGGTATCCTGTCTGATTGTTATGACAACAACGGTGTACAGTCAGAAGCATAAATATCTGTACAAAATCAACATTTCAAATCGCCTACATACGCGTTAAGTTAAACCTAAACCTTTTTTTCTTTGTTTGAAATAAAGTAAATCTCTTTTATTTTATTTTTGTGAAGAGAAAAAAAAGATTAGTAAGAACAAAAAAGTATGTAGGCGATTTGAAATTTTGAATTTGTTCAGCTACTTATGCTGGTGACTGTACATAACATTTTAATTACTGATTGGCTCAGTGTAAACAGGATTTAGGAAGGGTAATACTTAAGTACAGTAAGATTCATTAAAATCTCAACTATCAAAATCTAAAACCTAAACTTAAACTAACACTTTTTGTTACAAGGTTAGTACAAATATTATGAAAAGTATATCTAGGTAAATCAAGTCGAGCCTTGAAGCTGTGAGGATATAATTTTCTTTTTGAAGCTATGAAGATTATTGTGGAATACATCCAAATCCGGTATGAGTGTAGAAAAACTATGGTATTCATTTATTATTCTGTGACACGGTGATTGCATACCTAAGTTAGTTTTAACCGCTGCGGTGAATTGTTTTTTTTTTTTATTAGTTCTGTGTTTTACTTGTTGAAATGTATGTATGAGAGTGCGTCTCGTTATCAAAGGTATTTACCTTTGTAAACCTAAATAGCTATTGGGAGCATAAGCATTATTACAGAAAAATTATGAACTTGGTTGATAGAATCTTCACGGTTTTCACTACTGGAGAACTGAATTAATTTCGATGAAATGTGGTATGGAGATAGTTTAGGAGTTGGGACCCTGGGAAGGACAGGCTACTTTTTATTCTGGAAAAATATATAGCAGGACTTTAATACCGGAAAATCTTTGTCACGCGGGCGAAGCCGCGATTAAAAGCTTTGGCTGATAGCTTAAATAGTATGGGTGGGCAAAAAGGCTAATACAACACCATAATAGCTAATGCCCAAGTGGTGTTATACTTAATATAGACTATATATTATGCAGTAAAATAATTATAATGGCAGTGAGTCATGTGAATGATAACACAAAACGTATTTTTTGAGTCAGAGGTCAACATTTATTAGGTTTCCAACATAATCAAGAAGATAGGCAAAAGACATTTATTATTAATATTTTTTTTTGTCTCTACTGGGGAAATACTGTGCCTCAATGGGTATTTTATGATTACTTCATGCTCATTTCTTATCCCCGTATATTTTGTGCCCGATATGGCGATAGGCTCGCTCCCTATCACATCATGGGACGGAATACGCTTGGCGAAAAGTGGCTGCACTATATATAGTAGGGACAAACTAATATGGCCGGTATGACATGACACAGTTTTGAATTTTTTGAGTAGACGTTCTACAGAGTCATCGCGTCGGGAAAAAAAATTTATTGTCATACCGGCCAGCTTAGTTTGTCCGAACTATAGTTGCCCCTCTGCCTACCCCTTCGGGGATAAAAGGCGTGAGCATGCGTCATTTCTTATCATTAAAGCTTGATAGAGCCAAACATAATAATCATACATATCACACAGTACTACACATGATACCTATATTTAAATATATGAAATACCTAAAATCCGTTTCGATAAGTACTATTGTGGGGATGCCAGAGTACATCCTTTAAAAAACATGTGTGGCGACAATCGAGAGACGAAGGGTCTCTTATTGATCGATTTTTCCGTGTTCAAGTATTGAGGATGCGCGGGACGCACCTCGCTCGCGTGCAGAAACCGCATGTGTGGCGCGGGCAGACATCTGCGCGTACGCAGCTCGCGAGCCTTTCACGAACACGCGCAATTGACAACATTTCAAAATCTAAACGTGCCTAAAACAAAAGTACCGTTTCTTAATTTTTCAATTCTGAATACGATTATATTTTTATATATTTTTTTTAATACTTAATTTCGGAGATAAAAAATAAAAACCGAAAAATGATTGATGACGTCACACATACGGTCGAATGAAGTAGTTTCCTGGCTATTCATACTATTTACATAGATATGTAAGTACTGAATACTGGGTATATCGTATATCGCCAACTGGATGACAAATTACAAAAGTAGTTGTTGAGTTGCTACTTGGCGGTTTTTTGTATTGCAAAGCAAAGGCTATTACGTCTTGAGCCGTATATATGACGTCATTTGGTGCTTACGACGCTTTAGAATAAGGCAAAATTCAAAGTGAAAATCATCAATGAAAATATCTGAAGTATGAAAAAAGAAAAAATATGGGTCTCATAATTTTAGATCAAGTATCATATAGTATAAACATTTGAGTATATTGAAAAAATGAAATGTTGTCAATTGGCAGAATCCTATATGTGTTATGCTTGATTGTATCAAGAACAAAGGGGGCCCAATTCAGTACACGATTATACACACTGGATGCGATAGTAAATAGGTACTTAAAACGAACGTTCGTAACAGTGCAGCATCAATGCCGTTGTATTTCGTTTCGCAGCCGGCTTATTACTCGCTGTCGAATGTAACTAAAAAATAGTTTATCACTTTCTGCTCATTATCTATACCAATATTATAAAGAGGAAAGATTTGATTCTTTGTTTGTAATGGATAAACTCAAAAACTACTGGACCGATTTTCAAAATTCTGTCACTAATAGGAAGCTACATTACTCCTGAGTGCTATAGGCTACTTTTTATCCCGGAAAAACTTTTCCACGCAGGCGGAGCCGCGAGCAGAAGTCTATGTTAAATATATACAAAGAACATAAGACACGTTTTTTACGTTGTGGTTTGAAAGAACAATTATAATTGTAAAGATAGAATAAACAGATTATGATTTAGTCGTGAAATTTATCTAGCATTAGTTTCATACTCGAATTCGTTGCGTTGACTGTTGAGGATAAATGCCAAGTCATGACCTGTAATTAACACAGATATAGTACGATGCGTTTTATCGGTCGATATGTAAACACAAGTCCGAACAATAGCTGAGATCAGACGAGCGTCAGGCGTTACTACGTCAGATGACTCATGCAAATCAAATGCAGCATGTACCTCTATTTACAACTGAAAACATATTATGTTTGTTTGGCTTTAATCAGTTGTGTTTCTAGTATATATTTTATGATGGCCTCTAAGGCATATTGATTTAAGGTGAACTGGGCCGTGATTAATAGGAACATATATTTTTTTTAAATTTATTACATGTTTTTGTCTTTCTTGGCTTCTCGAGGTGGCGTTATATGTAGTTACATTGTGATTTTTCCTTTTAACATTAAAATGAAATGACCATCGTTTATGTACAATGAGAAACTGCAATAATTCTTTTAAGCAATTGTCTTGACTTGTCATAAGTGGAAATATGTCTGCCTACACAATTTATAAAAAATAAATAAAAAATATTGGCCATAATAATTATTATAATGCGTTGCCAATTGGTATAACCATTTGTTTTTGTGATTCCTTAACGACCATAACAATGCTGAATAACTTTTACAATATTTTAAAAGTTTATTCCATCTTCGAAACAGATGTTTTGCAGTTTGCAGATTTAGTCAACTGTATTTCAAATTGATATTTTCTACAGACATCCAATGTATATTATCACAAAACCACACATTCCTATTAAATCATTGTCTTTTATATAACTTAAGGGCGAATTCACATAGATAATGCAATGTTTGTCTCAAACTAATAATAGGAGGTACCTGTGTTAAAACTAGTTACAAAATTAGTACCTTCACTGGTATTTGGAATGATTATCATTTCAGTTGTGTAATGCAAGAAATTGTTCACAATAAAGCATTTTGAAACTGAGTTCTTATTTATTTTTCATGTTAAAAAAAAATTAAATTTGTGAAAATAAAAATCTTGTGTTATTCTTACCCATCACCATGTGAAAGTTGTGACTGAGGCGGCTGGTCACCCGGGTGCGAACGCGCGAGGGTCTCGGGGCTCGCGATCAGAAATCATTTTTCCTCTATACAGGTGCAGCCGGAGATCAAGCTGCCGGTACTGTATTTAGTTGACTCGATTATCAAGAATGTCGGAGGCGCTTACACACAGAAATTCTCACAGAGCATTGTCAACATGTTTACACGGACGTTCAAGCAGGTAATTATGTTTGTTTATTATTGAATTTGTGGGAATATGGTACTTTGTGGCCTTGGTGGCTTAATGAAGGTATGTTCGCAGGTGGACGAGAAGATACGTTCACAAATGTTCAAGCTGCGCGAGACGTGGCATGACGTGTTCCCGGCGACGAAGCTGTACCAGCTGGACGTGAAGGTGAACCTGATCGATCCAGCGTGGCCGATACAAGCGCAGCCGCACCAGTCAAACATCCATGTAAATCCAAATTTTCTGAAAAAGGTGTTTTTTTAGTTGATTATTGTTTTGATGTTGGTGTAGTTTTAGCGTAGTTTCCCGTAGGCATGAGCGTACGTTGAAAATATGAATATTTATTTACAATTTTATATTGCTCAAGTAAATTGTAAACACAAATTTTTATTATGTAACGATAATGATTTTTAATGAAATAAATATAAATTTTGCAATTTACGCTCATTTCATCGTTCGACGAACTAATTCACGATCATTTATATTAGGTACATACTACCTACAATATATTAATACCTCTAATTTTCCACAATCAATTTAAAAAGTTTGTAAACATTCATCTTTAACTAATGATTTTTATTATACTGGATGAAATTGAATTCATGAGCATCCTTTGAACCATAGACATTACTCAAGATACTTTTCTTAATGGACTAGAATTACACAAATCAAAATTATCATTTATGTAATATGGAAATCCCAGGGGCATATGCCAATAGCTTTCTTATTGCATACAAATATACAAAAAAAAAAAACACTAAAGCGCCAATAAATCTACAAATATAAAATTATTATAGCGCTCTGCACTGTATCATGTGTCGCGGTACAAAGCAGTCTGTAAAAATAGTATGCTTCTACTCCCATTTTAGATGACTTCTAAGTATTCCTATTTAGTAGGTTAATATAAGGTTAACTGGATACCCATAACTACAATTTCACCCTGTATTATAAAAATTATATAACCAATAGTTTGTTTTTGATCTGATGAAGTAAAGGTGTGCTATTCATTAATATAAATAAGATACGTAATATGCGAATATTCCGTCATTCCTATTGACCATTCACTGACGACCAGCATCATACCGCTTATTGTGCTGTTCGATAAATTGCCATAATTCATTTCCTTTGAAGCCTAGTATGCTAATTGTTGGTTTGCCTGCCTTTGTAAGCCAATTATGCGGAATCACATTAATCGACCATACCAGTTGTATTCGCGAGATGCTATTGCCTTGCTTGTTTTAATTGAGAAAGGTATGGGTATCGCTAACCGCTCGAGCTTCGGCAAATTAATGTTCCGGTACATTCCGGACATAATCACTTCAGTTTCAATAAAATAATTATTACATTGTAAAATTATACTGTGCTGTAGCACCCAGCACATTTAAAAGTTTAACCACTTAATTGTAATTTCTTTTAAATTTCCAAATGATCTGAAAATGTGATGTACATTTTTTAAATTAAGGTTATAGATCACTATATCTTAGATATGGTTTAAATGTTGATCATACTTTTCTGCAACAGCTTGTTTCGAAACACCGAAGTACATAAATCATGTTTCCGATCTTAAATATCTTAATTCATATTATGCAATTTATGACTACTTCAGGTTAGGGTAACAGACTAGTCGTAATTTCTGTTAGAACTATGCATCCAAACAGATCTATAACCGTATCATTTCTCAGCAGAACGTAGCTACTACGAGTACAGTGCCGCCAGTCATGTCGGAAGAAGAGCGCAGCATCATCGCTAAGAAAGAGCAAGAGTTACTGATGCTGCAGAAAAAGAAGATAGAAATGGAACTCGAGCAGACGCGGAAACAGCTCGAGTTGGCAGAGAAGAATGCTAAAAAGGTAAGCGTTTATTTCTGGTGTGTTGTCGGTAGTTAGATTTCCAGATCGTTGATATATGGTGTTTATAAAAATCGGTATCTAACTAAAATCCGGCGATGGTTTTCAGAGGTGACGATAAACAGCGTGTTCGTTTTCGCAATCTTGTAATATAATATAAATTTATAACACCACATATTTCTTATTTTATTCAGCGTATTTCCGTCCCCTGGTATGATTCATTAATCTTAAGCAACTGCGACTTAACACTTTCGCTGTGTTGCACACGACTTACGCGTAGTTATGGGCGCGACGCGTGTACGGCTAGCACACAACTGTTGTGTTGAATTTTTTTTTTGTAATTGTCTCGCTCACTCTCGTCGCGCCGACAAATGCCAGTGCGTGACAATACACACCGTGCGAGGCGGCCGCCCTGGTGGATACCTCATTCTTTTGGCGCCGCGGCGAACGTGTTAAAATATATTTATTACATGTATGAACAATATTTGTAAATATTTAAATCTGCAAGCGTGTTTGTTGGTTTGTTCTACTTTCACAAAACTACTTATTTACAGGATTCTTTTGTATAACACGGTTAATAGTCTGCTCTTGACTTGGTTTTTGACTCACGCTAAGAAAGCTGTAGATAAGAGTAAAGTATTGGAACGAAGTTCCTTATCGCGCGTTGTGAAAGGGGGCTGGACGGAAAAAACAAATGAAAAGTTGTCACGACACTTTTTGCTATTATCTTACTAATATGAACCTTAAATACAATGCGTAGAAGCTATAATTCTTGAAACGAGTATATTTTTATTTATTTTATTTATTAAAGTCATTAAAACCATTTCTTACTAATCTAATATGAACCTTAAATACATTGCGTAGAAGCTATTTCTTCAGCGTTGGCACGGCACGAGTACAAAAGAATCGAACGTAACATTCTTTTTTCAAATTTTGTTGATTTATTCTACTTTGGTTACTGACATTTATCAATAACAAGACTAAACTTGCTTTGCTCGCGTTTAAAAATCTACTTTATGTGGTAAGCGTAAGATCGAATTTGTGTTTAGTCAATCAAAATTTGTGATAAAAATGCTATGCAATAGCTTTACCGCGGCAGTCTCCGAGTGCCACACGTATTTATTTGTTTTTTTCTCTAGAAACTTATGTATTGGAACGGAAATAGGAAAATATTTATATATTTATATATATACACACTCTGTTATATAAATAAAATTTTATTACAATTCCTTCACTAATTAATCGAAAGGAACTTCGTTCCATCCGGGTGTCCCTTGACACCTCTCAAGTTTTTTTTCATAGTTATTGTCTTCCATATATGCACTTTGTATTCTCGCGTATGCCAAGTGTGTGACCACACCGTTACTCTGACTACAATGTTGTTTTCCATATGCACAGATAAGCACGTTGACGCCCACACCCGGGCTGTTGCCGACCCCAATGCCGGTGGCGATGGTGAACCCGGTGGTGGCGCCTGCGCTCATCCCGCAGGACCCTGTTATACCCATCAAACAAAGGCTGGGCCCGGTGAGTACAAAGCTTATATTTATTACCTATATACTTTGGGATTTGGGTGACTTTCAGTTGCAGGTTTGTCAGAATTACAAGTGTATTCTATTTATTCGAAATTATTTGTAACTTTTGTGTTGTAAATCAGTCGGTGCAAAAATGGTCTAACCCATTAGTTTTTATGTTTTGTGATATAATTGTCATTTTAATCATATAATTGGCTTAGGCCTACTTTGCATTATCATCATATTATGAAAAAAGGTTTTTTCATTTTTTTTTCATCTGTGCTTAATAATAATGCACTGTTGCCTTATGCCGGTTGTCATTTTTGTTTCACCTCAGAGTTAGGCCAATTTTGTGCTGATGAAAATTTACTTATAAGGATGTATTCAGGTTTCTGAACGTCTATCACACGTACTAGTGGCGCAACCTCCATTATACAGTGTTTGAGGGTATCGCTCGCGAAAACGAAGACAGCTGATTTTGCTAGTGTTATACAGGGTTATTTTGACATTGCGTTAATAAATCATATCAAATACTCGTATTTGATATGATTTATTATGCCAAAAATCGTCCATGAAAAACGAATATTTTTACTAAAAATCTCAATTATACTTTCCTCATTTTTCTTACACTTTGTAGTTAAGTGCCAATATGGCGTGTACGTGAGTGTTTTTCTGACTGAAAGTGTAATATTGCCGCTGAACGAATAACGAATCGTCTTAGAGTAGTAGGAATGGCATTAGGGTGTGTAAACTTAGTTACTTTTTATTGATATTTAATTTGTTCGAAATTAACGTTTTTTTATTTTAAATCTGTGGTTAAAATAACTTAATGGAAAGTGTTATTTTAAGGAGATATGTATGTGGTTTCGTTTAGTAACGCAATGTCAAAATGACCCTGTATAGCATCGCATATAAATAAAATGTGATATAAAAAAAATGTCATACAACACAAATAACAATCAAATCGCGCCTGAGCACAATAAATTACGCATTTGGAGAGCGACACGCTCTTTATTCATTCAATAGTAACTTTTTTTATGTTGTTGTGTCAGAAGTCATCAGCAATGGTTTCTGTCTTTTATGTTCGGGAGCGGTTCTCTTACACCCAGTATATTAAGTGTTCATAAAATTTGAATACATCCTAAAAGGCGGCAAGATCGGTGTACAGCAACATGTTTTGTCTGCAGCCTGTGAACAAAAGTGGCGCCCGCATCGCCCCAGTGAGCGGAGCGCTCGCCGCCGCGCGCCGCGACCCGCGCCTCGCGCGGCAACACGCGCCCGCAACCGCCCCCGCAACCACCCCCGCGCTGCCCGCCGGGGTGGCCGGGGGGGCCGGCGCGCCGCCCGTGCCCGAGCTGCCCATCGCGCCGCACGTGTTCGACATCAAGCCGCTCGAGCGCGTCACCAAGCGCAACAACGTCATCACCATCGACGTGTGCCGCGCCGCCAGGGAGCCACGTGACCCGCGCGACCCGCGCCGCCGCGACGACAAGCGGCGCCCGGGCCCGCGCGGCAAGTTCCCGCGCCGACGCGACGAGCGCAAGCCTGACGCGGCGCCTGTCCCACCGCCCCCTCCATCTGCACACAACCCTGGCGCTGACGCAGGGACCAATCGTGATTTTGATGCACTCATCGACAAGATGCAGGTGCCCGATCCCAAAAAAATCAATAAGCTACCGCCGATCCCGAAAATCTCTCGGGACGATCCCCTCCGAGACGCTGACGCACCGATTCCGAAGCGACGGAAAGAGGGCGTGCGGGATAAAAAGAAACGCAGAGATGAGGCGGCGGGCAAAAACACCACAGTCAACAATCAGTCTTCGCCCGAGAAAAAACTGAAGGGAAAAGACGGGCGCAAGCGCAAGGAGGCGCGCGTCGACGAGGAGCCAGAGGAAACGTCGCAGGAGGAGGTGGTCATGTTCAAGGAGCTCAAAAACTACCACAAGGAGCGCTACATGCGCCGCAACAAGGAGAAGTCCGAGAGCCCCGAGGTGGCGCGCGCGGTGACGGACGGAGCGCCCGCAGAGAGCGAGCCCGCAAGTAAGATACCACACTATGCGATCTATATTGCGCGAACGAGAGGCTAGACTGCCGCTCGATAGAACATAAGCTAGTCATCTACTGTGATACTAGATTTTAAGCGAGAGCGAAAAGTATGACACTTGTTGTGTGGAAATAAAATATTTTGCAACTGTTGGAGTATTCATATTGACGTGTTTAACGCTGGCTTTTGTACCCTTTACTTTTAAGGCACATCGGATGCTGATCATCCGTTTCAACTTTGTATTATTCTGTTTAAAGATATACTTAATTAACATTATGTCCGGCTAATCGTAGTCGTGCACCCTCACCATTTTACCTTTGTTATCAAATAACAATTGATCACAGTTTTCTATGCACAGTGCTATTGGGTTTCTTAAAAATACATTCTCATATTTTCACTAAAATATACGTACTATGGAAGCACTACAAGAACAGCAGGAAAGTCATTCACATTTATTTCGATTGTAACATGATATTTGTGACGTAACTGGAAATATCGGCATGGTCTCCATTCATCGCTCATCATCACCGGAAACAAGTGATCTTCGAGGTGGCTTTCTTGGACAACTGAGGCGCCGCAGGCCCGAATATTGCGGAATTCTGATTTGTTTCTACGAAGACTAGCACAACTGACATTTCCCACGATTGAACCTATTCTTCAAAGTCGAGTCTCGCTCAGTTTGAGCGGAATACGCTCGGCAAGTAGATCGCGTTTCGCGAACTGCAAGAAATTTGCCGTAGCACTACTGGCTTATCAGGGTGAGAATATCGCGGACTTATCTTTTATCTTCTCATTACTGATCCCTATAGAGCAAGTAGAAATGAGGTTATTTTTATACGCCTTTGAAATGTTCAAGTTGTATGAGTCTTCATACAACTATATAATAGTAAAAAAGTCACAGGTGACATACCTAAGTATGTAACTGACATGTTAGAAAAACAGCAGCATAGGGTAGTTGTGTATGACTTATTTTGTGAATTATTCTATATACAACAGCCAATCAAATGAAAAAGAAGCCCTTCGTTGAAAATAGCAATTAAATTGATTGAAAAATAGGGCAGCAATTCACTTTTCAAAATATATTGTAAGGTGCAAGAGTGGGGATGTCCCGCTATCCCTTTCTTTCCCGCGCATCTTTATTCCCGACGATGCCACGTTCTTTTTCTTGACACTGTTTCTACTGAATTTCAATGGCTTATAACTTATTCATTTTTTACCGGATTTAAATCATTTTTCTGTTAGTTTTTATATGGCGTAAAGGAGATGTCCGCTTTTTGTATGGGTGCTGGGCCTCAAAATCTAACCAGGCTCAAACTTTTGGGATATTAAAGGGGAAAAATATGGAAGTTAGACCCATTAAAAAATATTTTTAGACCCCTCCATTCATAACTACTTTTTTAAAAACATTAATATTAAGTGTAATTTTCAAGCCAAACAAAATTACATAAAGCTCAAAATCGGAGGTCTTTAAAATTAAACGATTTATTGCAAAAGGCTAGTTTTCAGGAGTTCTATCCAAATATATATAAATTGTCTTGTTTAGATTTCAGGCCCGTTTTAGGACATGTCCTTTCCTAATAGAAAATTAAAATGAGTGAAATAGGTATCCTATTCGCCTCATGAGATATTTTATGCTGTCCTTAGACGGCTTAAACTTATATACTCTTAGTATTTCATTAACTTGCTAAAAAATAAGCAACATAAAGAGATGTACTGTGCAAAAATAAAATTGTTTGAACAAAAAAAAAAACCTAGGTCAGTAGACATGTAATATTTACAGATTAAAAATCTCGTTTAGAAACGTTCAATTTTTGCTTTACGAATCAATATAATTATTATTTGCTAATATTTTCTTTGTAATTTTTTTAAGATTTTTTTTTTATTTCCTCCAGTTATAAAATTATTTACTAATGAACAGTTACTCTTTGATAATCTTGTGGGTGCACATTTCATTTCCCAAAGAAACACACATTATGTGATGTTTATTTACTTACCTAACACTTATCGTAAGTATGATTTTTATACTATTGCTGTATTTATAATATTTTATATGTTTCTTAGCAAATATATGGTATAATAATTTCTTATGCATTTCAGCCACTTCACACTGGGCGTTTTCATGCGGGCGTTTGTGGACGCGTGGGCATCGCTGGCGACGACGCTTCATGATTAAGCGCGTCGAATGTAGGAGAATCCAAGCGTACCTAATTTAATCGCATTTATTTTGTATGCACAGTGGTCTGACTTTGCGCTTGCCTTAAGGCCTCGCCAGACAGCGCGAGGGTGGGTGTGATATTCACGTCGCGGCCGCATTGAATCACTACACTACTCCTGGACTTAGGCTTCCGAACAGATCATAACCGTCCAGTCGCCGCCCTCGTAGGCTGGGCGGAAACAGAAAATCACTTTCTTCGCGAAACTGGCTCTGTGGCATCGTGCATACATCTCATAGTAATTAACACGTGATCAACGCTTGGCGTGGATATCACACGTAACTATGCTGGCAAAGCCTTTACGGAGGGTGCGTCTAGTCGACGCTGGGCATAAATAAGTAGGGGTCGCGTTGTGTTGACGCTGCACATGCGTCGGACTAACGCCCGCGATGTGAACCCAGTGTGAAAGCGGCCTAACGCTCAGGGGAGGAACCTTCATCGCTATTAGTTCTTTATTTACCTATAACATAGAACACATTTTATTCTGAATCTCCATTGAACATTTTATTTTATAAGATTGGTCTAGGATTATCTCCAATAGGTACTGCATAATATTACTGTAACGATATATAAAATATGTAGGTAAGTGTGGGTTGTAGACATCGAAGCATAGTGATCAGTGGGCTTAGAATGTGGCAAAAACGAAACTCGGTAAGACAATGTCGTTTAATTTTGATGTTTGCGATTGATCGAGAGATCAATACGTGTCACGTGTTAGTCTCTCAACCAATCCCAATAAAACTAAACGGAGTCGTGTCGTGTTTTTATGCCACATTCTAAGGCCACTGATTGGCTAATTTGAACAGGGAATTATGGCATTGACTTAATCTGTTTGGTTGATTCAAATAAATACATTCAAATAATAAAGTAAATGCATCTATATTGGGGCAACAATGCCGAAGCGATTGTTGGGATCTTCGCAGACGGACGAGTGACTGCAGGAGACTGAATTCGATAACAATTGAAACTTAACCTTATACAGCTGCACATAAGTCTGTGAATTGTGTGACGAAACGTGCAATAGCTTCGTTATACATACTAATATCAGTCGTATGTGATCGGTAATAAGACTGAGTTTGAATTGTTAACGAAACAGTATACTTGTATTTATGTGGTATCTATTTAGTGTAATCCGCGACTTGATCCAATAGATTAATATGTCAAAATAATTATTGTTCTAACGAATTTCGCAATAATCGATTAGTTATACTGTAAAACCTATATTCAGTTCGCAAGGTTACCTAAAGCATAAGATTTGTAGTTGTTTAGTTCGGCATTAGATACAGCATACTTTAAATTAATTACATACTATCTTTTGCCTGCGGCTTCGCCCGCACGAAAGAGTTTTTCCTGCATAAAAATCCCGCTATACATTTTCCCGGGATTAAAAGTAGCCTAAAACCTTTCCAGCGTCTCGAACTATACATACATACATGCATAAACTCACGCCTTTCTCCCATTGGGGTAGGCAGAGACTATGGAGCGCCAAGTGCTATGATCCAAGCATACCTCTTTCGCTTCTTCCACAGTCATCAGTCCCTTCATACATGCTCATCGGTTACGAGAAGTCCTTATTTGGCCCTTCCTTAAGAGGTTGCCAATTTGGTACATGAAGGTACATCTAGGACGTCCCCGTCCGACATTACCACTCACTTTCGCGACATAGATTTCTTTCTTTACTCTCTTTTCATCTATCCTTTCAATGTGGCCAAACCACCGAAGCATTCCTTTCTCAATCTTAGTCACTACATCTTTTTTCAATCCACATTTTTCTTTTATCATGCTATTCCTCACTCTATCGCTTACTTTCAGCCCACACATCACAAAGCTTTCATCTCCACTGCATTTACCTTACTCACATGCTTTCTCTGCCACACCCACGACTCACTCCCATACATTAGTGTTGGCGCTAGGACTCCTAGGTGAATGGCTAACCGAGCGTTATTAGAAATATTTTTGCTAGCCATAATCGAGTACAAGGCGCATTTAACACTATTTCCCATTTTTACTCTTTCAATATCTCCGTCACACTTTCCGTCTCGAGTGAATATACATCCTAAATATACAAATTCGTTCACTTGTTTCACTCTTTCATCTCCTATCATTACGTTGTACTCGGGTCTCGATTCATCCATCTCCAGAACCATTACTTTCGTCTTTTTTACGTTTACTTTCATACCCTTTCTCTCAAATGCCTTATTCATAATAGTGACCATTTGTTGTAACTCGTACGCCAACGATGCAAGGAGTACTTGATCATCGGCGTACAAGAGACACTTAAACAATGATCCTCCCATTCTTAATCCACAAACAGACTCGCTTAAATTGGTCAAAAAACTCTCCATGAAGAGATTGAAGAGCCATGGTGATGCTACACAACCCTGTCTGACACCGCGTTCGATGTCAAACCAGCCCGTGCAGGCCCCATTTACTCTGACGCAGGCACTCGAGCCCTCATATAAGAGCGCCCGAATCAGATTGCTCTCCACGCCATACATGGACAGAGTTGCCCACAGTTTATTCCTCACCACACGATCATAAGCCTTTTCCAGGTCGATAAAGGCGCAGAAAGTTGTTTCGCTAGAGTCTTCTCAACTATGCACCTTAGGGAAAAGATTTGATCCATACATCCCATACCCTTTCTAAAACCTGCTTGTACATACCAAATTTTCGTCTCAGTTACACGCACAACTCTTTCAATCAATATCCTGAAATACAACTTGCCTACTATACTGAGGAGGCTGATACCTCGATAGTCCCTACACTCCTGCTGGGATCCTTTCCCTTTCAACAAGGGCGCAATGACGGCCTTGCACCAATCATTTGGAACTCGACTGGACCGCCAACATTTGTCAAAGAGAAGGCACAGCAGACGCACGATAAGGACTCCTCCTGCCTTCAACATTTCAGACGAAATCCTGTCATAACCTGCAGCCTTTTCTCTTCTCGTATACTTTATTGCCGTTCGTGTCTCATTCACCCACCCATATCTGCAGGTATCACCTTCGTAACTTATCTTTTCACTCATATCTTCATTTGTGCCATCACGACTTCCTGTCTCTGCTCTACATTCAAATACACTTTCAAAATATTCCTTCCATTCATTCAATACTTCGCTCCTTCCTCTTAGCACCCTACCATTCTTATCTTTTACTACAGTCACTTGAGACTCTCCTACTTTACCTCTAGCTTTTCGGACCATATGCCAAAATAATTTTACATTGGCCCGAAAATCAGCAGAGAACCTCTTATTATACTTTTCCTTGTGTTCCTCTTTCATACCTTCTATCACTTCTTTCACAATCTTCGTTAATTTATCATACTTCTTTTTTGCTACCTTTTCAACATCACCCGTACAACCTTTCATTCTACTGGTAGCTTTTGCAGCCAGTAAATCAGTCCAAACCTGTCGCTTTTTATTTACCACGCATTTTACCTCATCGTCCCACTATTAATTTCTTGGATCTCTTGCATCTTTCTTCTTTTTTACTCCACGTACATCTATGGCAGATTCCACTATACCATTCTTAGGTCACGAACTATCTTCATACCAAATTTCATCGAAATCCATTCGGTACGCGGCGGGCGACTATATTTTATACTATACAAACGTTACAACCCCTTTTTACACCTTAGGGGTTGAATTTCGCAAAATCCCGTCTTAGTGAGCACCTACGTCCTAAAAGGAACCTCCATGCTAAATTTGAGACTCCTAGCACATAAAGTTTCTGAGATTTCGCGACGAGTGAGTGACCTTTCGCTTTTATATATACAGATACGTAACAATTACTGGGATATTTTGTTATTAAATAAATTAACGTTATTTTTCGGTTTTATCTCGGTATGAGTACATACATCATAGTATAACGCCTCTATCCAATAGGGGTAGGCAGAGACTATGGATTGCCACTTTGCTGGATTTTGGCACGCTTCTTTCGCTTCCTCCACCTTCATCTATATTTTCAAGTTTTTTTTTATACTAACCGCTTTTATAATTATCATATTTTTACACTCTCTTAAAAGTATTTCTGTCTGTGACTCATGACATTAAATTATTTATTCCGTATATTGGACCCATTGCAGGTCGATGGATACAAGGTTTTTTTTTGTCAATTTTACCCTGTGTCGTGAGGATTAAAGTAGCATAACATTTTAGAATAAAAAATTATAATTTAATATAATTTTGTAAACAGTTTTTTGTGTATGTCCTAAATTAATTAAAGTGGTGACATGAGTCACCCACAAGTAGTAGCATCGCTACACAATGATAACAAAATTTAATATAAAAGGGGGTGAAGAAATCATAATTCTAAATTCGTAAAATGGGAGTCACTGCAATGTGGTGGTATAAATTTCTGACCTAAAAATTATTCCCCTAATAATTATTAATATATTAATATTCCCATCAAGGGCTACAATGTATCAATTATTATTATTCTTTGTGCTTATAATGTGGCTAAAAAACACGATACGACACCGTTTTGTTTTATGGATTGGTTGAGAGACACAACACGTGACTGACGCATTGGTACCTATCTTGATCAATCACAAACATCAAAATTAAAGGACATCGACTTACAAGTTGCGTTTTTTGGAGTCATTTTAAACACACAGGTTAAGCTAATACTTCTTACATTACACTTAATTATAACAGTGGATTAAGGGCTAATCAAGCAAGCACAATGATAAACGTCCAATTAAATATTATGCACCCAAATATTGTTACAAACATTGTTTAACCGATTTCAATATAAGTTGTAATTGACTTACATAATAAGGCATAGAACAGTTGCAGTCTATTTTTATCTAACACTCTGGGAGTTGGGCTTTAACAGTTACGATTTATACGCAATATAAAAAATTAAGTCCTGTCTTCCAAACTTAAGAGATATAATGAGGAAACCTGAGTTCTTCATAAGAATATCGAAGGTATGTAAGTCAACCAACCGGCATTAAAATAGCGAACGGAAGATCTCAGTAAAGGAGGCCTGTGTCAAGGGCAGTGTATAACACATGAAATAAAACTAACTACATTCTGCGCAACAGTTGTTTTAATACGAAAGGGTAAAGAGGTAAAAACGGACACTAGTATATTTATTAGACTTAAGATTACATAAAAATGTAGTTACATTTGCAGGCGTGGCTGATGCTGTGGTGGAGAATAAGGACGTGGACCTCAGGGTTCTTGCGCAAGTGGTGGAGACGCCGGCGACCATCAGCCAGAAAAGATCCTCGACTGAGGCCCTCGAGGGGAAAGCTAAGAAGAACAAGTCGGACAAGTTTGATATGTAAGTATATTTTGTTGTCTAGTTTTAAGGTTCAATAAAAAACTTAAAGTTGGACCAAAATTATACCTGGTGGGTTTTGGTTTTGTCTTATCATGTAGATGCAATTACCCTTATTGGAATTAATTAGTCGAAATACCTAAGCCCAAACGATGTCCGTGATCTCTTGTCCTCCTTGCAATCTCTCCAGCTTTTATTCAGGGATTAGATATACATCCACTTTATCTTGGGACATCATAAATTTAGAGGTTTATAAAATTGTATATTAGCCAATCTCCAATCAAACTTGTTCTACTTGTAGTTTATTTGGAAACGAGGACGTCGATCTTCGTCAACTGCCGCAATTGGATGAAGTGGCCACCGCTCCCCCACCTCCCTCCATGACCCACTCGCCTGAGAGGAAGGACGATAAGGACGTTGACATGTACTCACCTAGGAACTCGCCCAAGCAGAAGGACTGGAATGAAGTGAAAGAGAAGGACAAGTCAGAAGCCAAGAAGTCTATGTCGAAACTGGACTTGGTACGGGCGAAGCTGGCTGAGGCGACGAAGGGCAAAGACAGGCTTGGCAGGCCTCTGCTGTTCAGTAAATCACCTAGTAAGTAGCTCCTCATATGATACAAAAATATATTTTTGTAACGTGTGTGTCAATAAAATCCACTTTAATCTTAAATATTTTCCTTGACGGCCAGCAACGCCCCACAATTATTATTTTAGATGTGCAGCATTGAATTAACAGGCAGTGAAGGCAGCGTTGAATTATGCCATCGCAGGACCTCGTTGCTAGTTTGGTTTTACTTCAAAAGATTTTGCCTGGGTAAACTTATTTTTACATTTACACCTATTTTATTTCCAGGTATTGAGAAAGAAAGACGCCGAACCCTTAGCTCCGAAGACACAGACCTCAGGAATGAAAACGGCGAGGAGTTCGACGCGGAAGACCACAAGAAGACCATATCTATCATTATGTCACAGGCCAAGGAGCAGTTCACCGACGGGCAACTGGACAAGAACCAGTATAACACACTCATGTACCAAGTGTTGCAATTGAATGAGAAGCTCAAATTGAAGGAGGCCAAACAGAGGGAATCCCTCGAACAGTCCAAGAGGAAACTCAAAGCGCACATAGACGAAGAGAATCACAAAATTTCTTCACCCAGGTCTTCGCCAAACGAGAGAAATAACTTCGGCGATATTGACGAGAGAATCAATCCAGCTGTGTTCATGGACACACCTCCGGACAGCCAAGGGTACATGCAAGACTACGACATGAGAATTAATTCTATGACTTCAATGGATGGTCAAGACGGGCATAAGTCTAAGGGGTTATTACCACTACCCCCCATAATGCCCATTTTTGCAGGGTATCAGCCGATGATGAGAGTCAGAGGTCAGCCCAGGCCTAGAACGGAGGAGTATATACCAAGAAGGTTCCGAGGTCCCGCACCACCGTTCTTCAGAGCGAAGTTTGAGCAACGCATGCCGCGGCCCGCGTTCGACCCGCGACTGCCGCTCCCCTTGCCGACGCCCATACTGGGCATGTGCCAGGGCGAGTGCCCGCTTCAGCCGTACGTAAGGAGCGAGTCTCCGCCCCCACTCGGCGCACCAGGCTTCGTTATCCCATCAACTGACTTCAAAATCCTAGATTATATTCACCGAGACCCCGTTAAGACGATACAAATTGACAATGTGCCGCGTGAAATCAGGTTTTATGGCGACACCGCTGTAATAATGATGGACTGGGACGACCCTAGAGAGATTAAATTTTTCCCCGGCTGCAGGCGGATCACGTTCGACAACAAGGACTCTGTGGTGCTGTCGTTCAACGAGGACTACAAACAGATTGAGATCGATGACCAAGTGTTTGACATCAAGTTCGGTGCTCCGACGAGGGAGTTGTTTATCAACGGCAGGTGGTTCGAGTGTTTCTTCGGCGGGCAGCCGCTGGGCGTGCTGATCGACGGCAAGCCTCGGCTCGTCCACCTCGAGGGTCCCGTGCCGCAGGTCGACATCGGCAAGACCAAGCGCACCGACCTGGTCGCCGGCAAAATAAACCTGATCGTGAACGCGACGCAAATGTACCCTGTATACTTAGATGCTAAAGTACAAAAGTTTACAATAAACGGACAGTTATTTACAATAAGATTTGTTGATTCATTGCAAACCGTTTTAATAAATGAACAACCGTTCAAAGTTGAGTTTGGCGACTTACCCAAGCCTTTGACTATTGGGAACGAGAAGTATTTCATAAGGTTCTCGGCCCTGCCTAGGAATATAAAGCCTGGGTTCGTGCAGATAGCTAACATGGAGGGCGCGTCGGTGCCTGTCGTGAAGCCGATCAGCCAGCCGCCCCAGGAGCCGAGGCAGCTGAACGCGATGGAACCCGAGGAGGAGCAGGCGCGACCCGCCAACACCCCCAGCCCCGATATCACCAATGAGAATCAAGGTTAGCAACATTCATATTGCAAAGATGATTAAATCTGAACTTTTTCAACAATATAAGGAAGTCTAATAGACCTTTTTGGTATCATACACTTAGAAACCTTAAACTATAAACACCAAAAAGTTGTAACTTCGTAATTAATAACTTAGTACCGATATATTCTAAACTTGGGTTCTAAATGCTTCATATAATTATTTTTTATTGCATTAGGTTTGGACATGTTAGCCAGCGTGATGCCATCTTCAATAGCGCCGGCATCAGCCTCCGAGTACAGTCTGGCGGAACCATTATTTTCAAAGCCAGAGAACATACCAGGCTTGGAGGCGCCCGCCGAAGAGAATCCGCCTAGCACCACCGTTCCAATACTTGCCAACCTTAACGTGAACGATCTGTTTGCCAAGTTGCTGGCAACTGGCATTGTGCAGATGCCAGCCGACAAAGAGAAGGAGGAGAAGCCAGATCCCAAGGCGGAGGAGAAAGTGAAGCCGAAGGAAGACAAAAGTGTCATACACAAGGTTGATATGTTGAAGCCTGAGACATTGAGAGTGTAAGTATTATTTGTATTCTGTTACTTACAACGACTGCCTCGGTGGCGTACTTGTATTACGGTACGACTGCAATGCTGAGGTCTCGGGTTCGATCCCCGGGTCGGGCAAAGTGATATTGGATTTTTCTATTCAGTATCAGCCCGGAGTCTGGAATTTGTGCCCGGTATGGCGATAGGCTCGCCCCCTATCACATCATGGGACGGAATACGTACGGCGAAAAGTGGGTGCACTAGTTGCGCCTCTGCCTACCCCTTTGGGGATAAAAGGCGTGAGTGTGTGTGTGTGTTACTTACAAATTGTATACTCTTTCTTTTTATAAAACATACAAGGAATGACGTATATCATGTAGGTACATTTTTGCATAGCTGTCACTTCCTGTGCGCAAACGCAGTTATGTTCTGTGTTGAAAGACATACATCAGATGTATTCTGGTTTGGTTGCGCCTTTTTCATGAAAGGTAACGCATGACCTGCTAGTCTCGTGAATCAGTTGTATACGATGGATAATAATCAAGATAATGATTTCTAATAAAAAATCATCAAACAATTTCAAAAATTATCACCATTAATTGACCTCCTCATCGCTCAACATGACACCCCATCATATCATCTAGAGACAATTCCACCAATACTTTTCATACACTTGATTGCGGGTCCGCCCGCGTAAATGAGTTTTTCTGGGATAAAAGTCTCGCTTTATATTTTCCCGGGATAAAAAGTATCTTTATATTGGGTAAAGAATTTTTTATATCGGTCCAGTAGTTTTTGAGTTTATTCGGTACAAACATGCAAATCTTTTCTTTTTATAATATTAGTATACTGTCGTGACTGCCTCGGTGGCGTAGTTGTATTACGGTACGACTGCAAGGTTGAGGTCTCGGGTTCGATCCCCGGGTCGGGCAAAGTGATATTGGATTTTACTATTCAGTATCAGCCCGGAGTCTGGAATTTGTGCCCGGTATGGTGATGGGCTCGCCCCCTATCACATCATGGGACGGAATGCGCTTGGTGAAAAGTGGGTGCACTAGTTGCGCCTCTGCCTACCCCTTCGGGGATAAAAGGCGTGAGTATGCGTATACTGTCGTGCTAAGCGCAAAAGCGGTATGTCAAGAAATGCTAGTTTCGATAAATTGAAGTTTTGTAATATAAACTAAAATAGGGACCATTTTCTTAAAGTTTTTTTACATGTTTCAAAAATATACAGCTATTTGGCTATATTGTTCATTATGTCAATTTTTAAGCTATCTGATGCCATAAAAATCAAGGTTACGATATTTTTTGAGATACGGTTTTTGAGCTTAGCACGGCAGTATGTTTCTCACAATTGTGTATTGCAACAGCAAGCAGCCGGGCATAGTGAGCAAGCTGTACGGCGGCATGCAGTGCTCCGGCTGCGGGACTCGCTTCCCGCCGGAGCACACGGTGCGCTACTCGCAGCACCTGGACTGGCACTTCCGCCAGAACCGGCGCGAGCGCGACTCCGCCCGCCGCGCGCACAGCAGGCACTGGCACTACGACCTCTCCGACTGGCTGCAGTACGAGGAGCTCGAGGAGTTGGACGAGAGGGGTGAGTGGGAATACTATACGACAGGTTTTGTTGTTGAACACCCGCTTTTGTAATTTTTTTTAAGTAAAATTGTGTAATATTGACAATTCTCTTATAAATGGCGAAATAGTATTGTAGTTGTATTACGGTACGCCTGCAGTGCTGAGGTCTCGGGTTTGATCCCCGGATCGGGCAAAGTTATATTGAGTTTTTGTACTCAGTGTCAGTTCGGAGTCTGAAATTTGTGCCCGATATAGCAATAAGTTCGCTCCTTGCCACATCATGGGACAGAATACGTACGGCGAAAAGTTGGTGAATTAGTTTCGCCTCTGCCTACCCTTTCGGGGATAAAAGGCGTGCGTGTGTATGTATAGTTGTTAATTGATTCTAAATCATGTCAATACGATTGTAGTAGTCGTTATGTAAGCTATAGTCCGCGCCGAGGACCGGGGCGGGGGCGGGGGCGCCCACCCTCCCATAGCCTATGCCGGTGTCGCATTACTCATTTTTAATTTACATATTAGGCGAAACTCGTAGTATTCATTATTTTTTAAGTTGTATGGATGGCCGTTGGTTGGTTGGTAGCCACAAAATATGAAACATACTTGAATTAATAAAATTGGAATAAATTTACAACTTATGCGCAAAAAAATTAATCAAATTCATCTAAAAAGAAATATAGCGCACTTTTGCCGATTGACTATAACAACATTGATAATTTAATAAAAGTTAAAGCCCTATATCAGCATTTCTTAAAATTCCTCGGAGCTCGCGCGCGAACTATACATTTTTGAGTTGCTTAATAATTGTTTTTGAGTAAATTTCTCATGATTTAAATGATGTCACAGAAAAGAACTGGTTTGAGAATGGCATGGCGGAGGGCGGCGCGGAGGAGAGCGCGGCGGGTGCGGGCGTGCCGGCGGGCGCGGGGGTGGGGGCCGGTGTGGGGGGCGCGGGGGTGGGGGCCGCGGGAGGGGCGGGCGCGGGGGCGGAGGCGCCGAGCGTGGCGGCCGGGGCTCCCGCGCCGCACCACTGCGCGCTCTGCGGCGACGCCTTCCACCAGTTCTACAACGAGGACAAGGAGGAGTGGCATCTGCGCAACTCTGTCAGCCACAACGGAGAAAACTACCATCCGCTCTGTCTGGACGACTACAAGGTACACACTACACACCACACACGCACATATACACACATTTATAGTCTCAATTAAAATCTGATTCGGGCGCTCAAATCCTTATATGAGGGTTCGAGTGCCTGCGTCAGAGTTAATGGGACCTGCACGGACTGGTTTGACATCGAACGCGGTGTCAGACAGGGCTGTGTAGCGTCACCATGGCTCTTCAATCTCTTCATGGAGAGTTGTTTGACCAATTTGAGAGAGTCTGTTTGTGGAATGGGAGGATCAGTGTTTAAGTGTCTCTTGTACGCCGACGATCAAGTACTCCTTGCATCGTCGGTGTGCGAGTTACAACAAATGGTTAATATTATGAATGAGGCATTTGAGAGAAAAGGTATGAAAGTGAATGTAAAAAAGACAAAAGTAATGGTTATGGAGAGGGATGAATCGAGAACCGAGTGTAAGATTATGATAGGAGATGAAAGAGTGGAACAAGTGAACGAATTTGTATATTTAGGATGCATGTTCACTAGAGACGGAAAGTGTGACGGGGATATTGAAAGAAGAGTAAAAATGGGAAATAGTGTTAATGGCGCCTTGTATTCGATTATGAATAACAAAAATATTGCGAATAACGCTCGGTTAGCTATTCACCCAGGAGTCTTGGCGGCAACACTGATGTATGGAAGTGAGTCGTGGGTGTGGCAAAACAAGCATGTAAGTAAGGTAAATGCAGTGGAGATGAGAGCTTTGAGAAGTATGTGTGGGCTGAAAGTAAGTGATAGAGTAAGGTATAGCGTGATAAGAGAAAAATGTGGATTGAAAGAGGATGTAGTGACTAGGATTGAGAAAGGAATGCTTCGGTGGTTTGGCCACATTGAAAGGATGGATGAGAGAAGAGGAACGAAAGAAATCTATGTCGCGAAAGTGAGTGGTAGCTTCGGACGGGGACGTCCTAGACGTACCTTCATGGACCAAATTGACGACCTCCTAAGGAAGGGCCAAATAAGGAGTTCTCGTAACCGACGAGCATGTATGAAGAGACTGATGACTGTAGAAGAAGCGAAAGAGGTATGCTTGGATCGTAGCACTTGGCGCTCCATAGTCTCTGCCTACCCCAATGGGAGAAAGGCGTGAGTTTATGTATGTATGTATGTATTAAAGTATATATCAAAATTATAATAATCGACTAACTTGTGTTAGTGTAGCTACACTTACTAACAAAAAAATTCCCACCACACGGTAGTGTGCTCAAGCGATTGGCTGGCTATTATAGGCATTATTGTTTCGTGCCTCGAAATTAATAAAAAAAAGTGTGTGTGCATATTCATGTACACACGTATGAAGTGAAACTTTTCCAATCAATTCCTTTTTTTCACTGTTATAATAATTATTTTATTCCAAATTATTACAGTCAAATTATTATTATTAATTGTTTAAATATTATTGTCTGCTAAATTGACAGTCATTATACTAAATAATGATTAATTTCAACAAATTAATATACATTTACTATTTCTTACTTACAATAAAGTGAGGTTAACTTAAAAATAATACCAAAATCACAATCACGTGATGATTTTTCAAGAAAATTAATCTCTTACTTTCACTATTTATTTAAATGAATTTCAATAAGCCTAGCTAACCATAATATTTAAACTGTTTACGCTTGTCTACAATAGATGTCTGTACAGTTTCACATAATTACTACATCGCAATGTCAAGATTCTCTTCGAAATAATCACCCTAGAAGACGGCGCCGTGACGGTCCAAAGTGACAGAAAATGTGACGATTTTCGTGTGACGTTTTTTTTAACATATTTTTACCCCGTACGCCTATAAAGATGTTTCACTTCAAAAATACCATTTTGACTTTTACAAATGTAGGATTCCTTTTAAAAAAATATGTGCCTAAATTATAATATATACTTTTTATGTATCAACTTATAACATAACATAATAACCACTTTATCCAATGATAACAAGCTTGGCATTTTCACATTAAAAAATAATTCTTTTATTTAGGCTTCACTAGCAAAAGAAGAGCCGAAACAAGAGGAGGAAGTGACGGCAGTTGATAAAATGGAAGAAGAAGAGGCGATCGAAATCAAGGATGCGGACGAGACGCTCGACCAGTCGGACAACGAGTCCGTTGTGGAGGTGATCGAACCGATGGAGGCGGAACTACTCGAGCCGGTAGAGGTAATACATACTTTTTTTTTTTAAATGGGTTTCACGCCTATTTTCTTTTTTCTTAATAATCTATTGTATTTTAATTATAAGCATGTCATTTGTAACCGACACTTAGTTAAAGTTATAATGCAAGCTGTATTTAGCTATAGGATGGTTTGTCACATTTAGATTAACACTATACCTATACTTAATATAAGACAATGTAATAATGTGAAAACTGTTGGTAGACCTAATTAAAATAAAATAAATAAATAAAAATACCTTCTTTATGCACAGTAGCGGCCTTAACATGTTGGCTGCGGATCATGCAACCCGTGATTTAGATACTTGCCGAGTACATACGAATAGTCACGAATGCGAGTGTAAACAGCTTATACGGATGTATTCGTTACTCATAATTCATAGTCATATTTATTCGCCAATCGTCCAAATGATGCAAAACTGGTTTTTCGTGGGCGCGTTGTCGTGCCGCGCAGACTATGCGCAAATATTATGTGTGTTTAATAATTATCTCTCCCTTATAGATCGACGAGGGTGACGAAGACGACGTGGTGCTGAAGGCAGAGCCGATAGAACAAGTGGTTGTAGAGGACGATGCGGATACAGACGACGAGACCACAGCCTCCCGCGCCGAGCGGGACCGACGCGCTGAGATCGACTTCTCTAACATCAGGATCAAACAGGAGCCGATCGATCCAGGTAACTAGTCTTGTTTAGCTGACTAACATGTCCTTCTGTATGTAGTAGAGGAAGCACATGTCCAACAGTGGGGCAGTATAAAATACAGGGCTGGTATTCTTATGTCCTATTGGCTGATAATGATATAAGGTGATGAGAGCAATATTTGATATAACTGTTCTCGCTTACCACAATAGAGTTAGAAGTGGGAACATGGTAATCACGCTTCTAGGATGGGCCACAAGATTTTAGATCTAGGTCATAAAACCCTCTCGCAAAGGTCTCGTTACTGGGGAGATTGGAGTATAATCTTATCATGTTAGTCTAGTGTGGTGGCAGAACTTCATCACTAAGATAGATGAACATTTCTCTCGTCACGACACCATGTTTTTGTGTAAAAGCACATTATTATATGCTGTATATTGGTGGAATAAGCGCCATCTATTGGAATAAACTTGTTAACTATTAACACCTCAACGTTTTCGTGTTTAAATAAAACCAATTTTCTTTTCCCCTAGACGACGAGCCAATAATAACAACAAGCCAGGAGAATATAATCCAGCCAAGCGTGGATGTACCACACACAACAGTCTTCTCGTCCATCGACGGTAACGTGCAATTCGACACTGCGCCTGCGCCCGCTACCACCCTACCTTTAGGCGGGATACGGATAAACATCTCCAAATCCATCCCATCCTTCATTGCCAATAATGATGACAAAAGCCTTGAAGACATCAGTGCGGATGACGAGCCTCTCCCGCCAGGAGAAGAGCCCGAGCTGGAATATAAACTAAAACCTGCGTTAGAAGGAATACATTTCAGCAAGCAACCACCGCTGCAACGAGGCAATGAGTTGTCAGGCTTGTGTTCTATTATGTAGAGTTCAGATTTGAGTGGATTGGTGTCAATTCCAATAAGTATTCTTGATATTCCGCGTATGGTTTGTTGTACCTGCAAATGTGCTCAAGTATGATGGAAGTTCCTTATTTCAACACTGGTGGTGGATGTGAATTTTTTATCAGAATTAGCAGCTCTTAAATTTAATTGCTTGATTTTTAATAATTATCTTTATTTATAAAATGCCCTCCTACAGGTGAAATCTTTTCAACATCTCATGGGTATATAGGGCCACCCATCAATTTTATGTTGATTAACATTCAGAGTAAAAATAAGATTGTAATTCTAAAAAATGATTTCCGGTAATCATCGCATCTATTATGTGCAATTAATTTAGTAAATTTGAATACCTTCCTAGTACTAGGCATTATGATGTATTGATTTGGAAATTATAGAAAAAAACTACTTAAGTTAAACGAGTTAAGTGTCTTGTATAGGAAATCGTTAGTGATAATAAAATTATGTAGAACATGTATGCTAAACGAAACTACAAGGTTACTACGTATTGCTCTCCACCACAATATAGTTAACAGAATGTGATATTAAAGTTAAGTTTAATTAACAGCGAATTTGCGTTTTGTTTATTGTGTGCGTACTTTGTATATTAGTGTTGTAAATTTATTGTATATAATGTATATTGGTACGAGACATTGAGTATTGTCGCATCACTGGTTACTGTAGAATCTCTGAGGGACATTAGTTTGATTGTCTTTATTAAGGCATTACATCGCACTTTTAGGACGGAACGACGCAATTCAAAAAAATCTAAAATTGGGTTATCGTCGTAAAATGACTTAAAACTGGTCGATTTTTTATGAAAATATAATAAAAAAGGGACCGATATAATAGTTTTGTCCTTTTCCCGCTTGAATATCGCGGTTTTTGAACTATTGTTGTATTGAAAACGTCGTTTTAAGTAATTTTATGACGATAACTCAATTTTCGTTTTTTTTAAATTGTGTCGTTTTCGTCCTAAAGGTGCGACATGTATAAAATGTCTATGGACCTCGTTGGAATATGTGTACACGTTTGTCACGGTCGCTAGTACGATTGTTAACGTACTAGTTTCAGATTTGGCGTCACAACGGTCCTCAGATATTACATGCAATAATGTATCTGCCTTAATAGTTTAAAATAAAATAATAAATGAGAATTTACTTTTTTTAAGAAAATGTATATGATAGGTTTTTTTGTGTATAATTTGTTAATGTTATAAAAGGTATTACTCCAATAAGTAGTTTTATGTTTGGTTTAACCATCTTCTTTACCAATTTTAGGGTCAAATGGTTCGACAAAATGCATGAGAAGGATGTAATTATTTTACTTGGTTGTGTGTTTAGTGATATTGGCTATTAGAAAATACAAAAATATTTCAATCATTTTTTTTCTTTTAATCATTTTATTTTCACATTCTAGTTAAGTGCCAGAATCACAATGGTTTGTTTAGTTTTTAAATTGTAAATAAAAGTTTACAATGATGATCCAAGGATTTTTATTTTCTTGTACCTTACACTATTTACATAAGAAATATACATAAATCAATACACATTAAAAGATTACAAGATTCTAATATGGTTTAGTTACCATTGAAGGCTTTGGGGTGTTTTACATCACTTACGCATACGCATACTCACGCCTTTTATCCCCGAAGGGGTAGGCAGAGGCACAACTAGTGCACCCACTTATAATTAACATAAATTTATTCAATACATTCAGTAATAGAATTTTATGTTTTGGTATAAATTAGTAAAAGTAGATAATACACATAATGGTATTTCTTTTTAAGTGACTAGTAGAAATTTATCCTTTGAATAAACAAAAATACGCTCAACCAACATAAACTATGTTACATAGTTTATCATAAATTACGTGCCAACTGCTAAAGAATGCAATCATTTTACATTGGATGCCAATCAGTACCTACTACCGAAACATAGTCACGAGTGGCATCACTATTGTTACCAGAGACAATCTCAGTTAAATATGTGTCAACTTTTCAAATTAATAGTAGCTGTAATGCCTGTAATGTAATATCTACGGCTGTTAAAATAAACTGCCTCGGTGGCTTAGTTGTATTAAGGTATGACGGCAATGCTTAGGTCTCGGGTTCGATCCCCAGGTTGGGCAAAGTGATATTGGATTTTAAAATTCAGTATCGGCATGGAGTCTGGAATTTGTGCCTGATATGGTGATAGGCTCGCCCCCTATCACATCATAGGACGGAATACGCACGGCGAAAAGTGGGTGCACTAGTTGTGCCTGTGCCTACCACTTCGGAGATAAAAGGCGTCAGTTGTGTGTGTGTGTGTGTGTGTTAAAATAAAAAAGTCTTACATATCACAGTTGTGGGGCCATCTTGGGAAAGGTAAGGTATCTTTTATATTACTGACCCCACACAACACTTGCAATAGCCTCTCGAGGCCTAAACCAAAGCCTCCAGTTGGTATGTTACCGAACTTCCGTAAATCCAAGTACCAGTTGAGCCTATCTGAGGGTAGTTTCGCTTTTAATCTCTCGTAGTTGTCCTCACGAAGACTTCCTCCTACCACTTCACCTGTGATGGGTGTGAGAAGGTCCAGGGCATCCACCTGGAAATTAATTAAACCATTTCAACACTTCTAGAGGAGGAAGATGATGGGGCTATTACTAGATGGATAAAGTATAGTGTATAGAATTCCTGATAACCAGTTTTCTAGGGAGCTAAGAAGTAATCTAAGTGAGTGTATTGAGAAACACAGACATAATGTTCCTTCTTTAAGAATGCTATTACAATGGAATCATATTTAATAAGAGCCACTTAGATGATACTAGGTAGATCCTAAGCACGAGTCATCTTATTTTAGGTTTGTTAACTTGAAAATGTGTTTACCTTTGTACTATCATCCACACATTCCTTCATATAAAATGACTTCATGTCTTTCGGCCATCTCGTTACAAATACCGGAGCCTTACAATGTTCCACTAATGTCAACTCCTGTTCTTTATTTATATCATCAGTGACGTCCATGCCTTTCTTTTCTAAAACAATTTTCGCTTCATCATAAGTCAGTGTTACAAACTTTTGTTCCAACCAAGATGGAGCCTTATTCCCTTTATCTATTAAAATCAAATCAGCTTCATTGGAATTCCATGTTTGAATAAAAATATATTTCAACAAGTCCTCAATAACTGCTTGTAACTGTTCTAAAGTGTGGCAAAATGCCACTTCAGCTTCCAGCATATAGAACTCGGACAAATGCAACCTAGATCTAGAGTTCTCAGCTCGGAATGTTGGCCCCAGTGTATACACATTACCCATACTTCTACAAATTGCTTCAAGGTGTAATTGACCTGATACCGTTAAAAATGTTTTTGTGCCAAAATATACAGTATCTTTGTCTCTTCCCTCTTGCATCATAGCTTTAATTGTCTCCTCGTTTTCTGGCTGTACTTTAAAAACTTCTCCAGCCCCTTCGCAGTCATTTGATGTGAGTATTGGTGTGTGTATGTTGAAGAAATTGTTAGCAGCAAAATAATCACTTATGTGCTTTGTGAGGGAGCTGCGTACTCTCAGTATGGCCGATATGTAGTTAGTGCGTGACCGCAAATGTAGGTACTGCCTGGTATACTCGGGCGGATGTGTTGTTCGAGGGTTAAAGGGATATCCGTCCAGTACAACACAGGTTCCCAGGACATTGACATTGTCTGCAACAAGTTCTACCTGTCCTCGCGGGCTTTTTGTTAATTTTCCTGTTATATGAACTGAGGAACCGTAAGTCAGAGATTCGGGTTTCAAATTTTTCGGTATCACAATCTGTAGTTTCTTTGCACATGAACCATCGCTTACATCGGCAAATATCAGTTCTTTTTGTACTCTTAAATTCTTCACCCAACCCTGTAAATTTAATACAACCCGCATATTAACATGTTTAATTCATAAAATAAGTATTTATTTAATTAAAATAAATACCTTCACTTCGGCAATTTCACCAATGTTAATCTTTTCTAAAACTGCAGAAATAGCGCTATACTTCCTGTAAACTTCTTTAAAATTAAAGCAGTATTTAAATTTATTAGCCACGATAGTTTTTAACATCATTTTTAATGAAAAATGTAGTGTTTAGTATTTTTATTTTAGGTTATTCCCCATACAACAAATCAACAGCTGTGAATTGTCAAATTAGTAGACACGTTCACATATACGCACGTTCATATTTTTTGTGGGATGAAAAAATACTCTTAGAAATGACAAGAACGGAACGCAGTTATTTTGTGCGGTGAATTTACCGGTTTTCCCAACATTACGTGTGCATGGCTGGCAAGTTTTTTAATATGTCAAATGTCATTTGGCATATCATGCAAGTTCGATTCGCCGCGTTGTGATTTGTGAATATAATTTGTGTAATTAATTTATTATTTAATTATTAACTGTGTTGTAATCAATTAATTGCGACAGTAAGTAGCTTTATAATATAAAAAATGCTTTAATATCTGGATGTCGGAAACAAAAAAAATAAGCCCATTTAAAGTTGGGTTGATATGTTAAATTTCGACAATAATTGATCATAAAAACTCGTCTAACAAGTATGTACGTCCTTGATTAGTACGCATTATTCATATTTACATAGGATTTTATACAATTCTTACGTGAATAATAACTTCTCTATAAGGATTTTTTTATGATCTTTGTTAAAATTATATCCATGGCCTAGTGATCCACTTCGTAGGTTTTTATGAGAGAACTTATTGCACTTTCTACCGCGTTTTAACTATGAGCGGTAACTGCTTAAAATTTGAGTACTGTTAACCTCAATGGCCTGAATGGATTAGATACTACACAGTAAATTATCATTTTTGTTATCTGATAAGGTATTTATTGGACTTTTTTGTCAAATAAAGTCTGGCGGGCTTTATGCCTACCTCACCTTGTATAAAATCACTATAAAAATATTTTTATGTTTTCTGAACCTAACCTAAAGATCTTAATTATCTTGATATCTAAAAATATTTATGTATGTTTAAGAAAAAGAGCCCTATTTGGCTGATATCTTGTACTGTCAACTGATCTATCTAATTCTTCATTGCAATAAAAAGTACCACTACATTTCCGTATTAAAATAATAACTTGTACACACACACTCACTACTTTTGTCCCTGAAGGGGTAGGCAGAGGCGCAACTAGTGCAACCACTTTTCACCATGCTTATTCTGTCCCATGATGTGATAGGGGGCGGAGCCTATCGCCATATTGGGCACAAATTCCAGACTCCGGGCTGATACTGAATAGAAAAGTTGAAAAGGATCGAATCGAAAGAGGATCGAAAGGGATCGAACCCGAGACCCCAGCATTGCAGTCGTACCGTAATACAACTACGCTACCGAGGCAGCCAACGACTATTATAGTTCAATCAATGTTCTTATTATCATTGCTTTTAGTGAATAATTAGATTTTGACATTATCCATTAGGTTATAAATACATACTATTGTCAGTTGCTACTTTCACTCATGTAAAGAGTGAATTTCATTTGCATTAAGAGCAAAAAGAAAACATCATTATACTTTAAAGCAATGTCGAAATTATTATATTCTCCCATAATTATTCTTAATATTTAATGAACATGTACTAATCATGGCCTTGCTATAATAAATATGCAGGTACGTGAGAGTGAACAAGGAAAAATATTAACATGTGTGTTATACTTTATTGTTAGAATACAACATTTAGAAGGAAACTTAGATCTTCAGAATGTTTATAAATGTGCAACATCTTTTTCATTTCACTTTTTGCTTGTTATTCAAGATTTTGATGGTTGGTACCTTATAAATGATTATAGGTTTCCTACAAAATAGCAACATAATGTTGAGAACTCTGGTATTATGGATGTTAGGAGGTCATCAATAGGCTATTTTACTCATAAATTTTATTATGTTTAACATAACTGACTGCCTTGATTGCGTAGTTGTATTATGGTACGACTGCAATGTCAAGGTCTTGGGTTCAATCCCCAGGTCAGGGAAAGTGATATTGGGTTTTTCTACTCTGTATCAGACCGGAGTTTGGAATTTGTGCCCGATGTGGCGATAGGTTCGCCCCCTATCACGTCATGGGACGGAATATGCATGGCGAAAAGTGGGTGCACTAGTTGTGCCTCTGCCTGCCCCTTCGAGGATAAAAGGCGTGAGAGTATATGTAATATATATGTATGTTTAACAAAAAAATATATTTGTAAAAATCAACAAAATATAAGCCTTTTAAATGGATGGAACGGCTAAACGAAAAAGACACACAGTGATATCTAGTAACAACATCAGGCATTACTTCGCGCACAACAAGAAAGAGTTAGCGTGCTATCCCCACTATGCACATATTGTAGTATTTCATATATGTATTGCTCCCCCATTTCTTGACCAATTTTATTGCTGTATTCACAATTTCACTTTTTTTATTATTTGCTAATGGGTACAGAATAATTGACAATAACAAATATAGTAGAATACCCTATTATACGCAGGTGACACATGTTTGTCACATCACGGTTATAAAAAAAAAACTGGTATAATGTTAAGATACCTGGTATATGTTTACTGGTGGTAGGTCTGTCATATGTAAGAGTCTGTCTGGGTGGGTACCACCGCAATGTCTATTTCTATCGCCAAGCAGCAGTGAGCATGCACTGTTGTGTTTCGGTTTGAAGCCATGGACATTGTAGCCAGTGTAACTACTGGACATAATGAGACTTAACATCTTATGTCTCAGGATGACGAGCGCAGTGGATTGCCACACAGTGCTTTGTAATTCAAGGTGCTGGATGGTCTCCGAGGTGGACGACAATGCGGGTGGTCGGTCTCCTGCAGTCGTAGACGTCAAAGGCGTCCTATAGAGCGCGGGGGCATCTTAGTCCCCTCATTTAGAGATGGGCCGCAATGCGGCATCGCGCAGGGGCGGTTCCGTGCAGCTATCTTCGTGCAACAAGATACCCCGGGGCCGTCCCGTAGGCGCCGAAGAAGGCAACCGCGGGTTTTGGTTGGTATGCCGATGTAGGGTGTACATAGTGTTAGGGACTCGGTCCAATGCTCGCTCGGACGATGCTATACTCCCGAGTGTCGACATTGGACCGTAAGATCGGTGAAACCAACATAACCGTCCACTCGCCCCCCAGTGGTGGTAGCGATAACGCGTTTTTTCCCCCGCGATAAAAAAAAAAAGGTGCTGGATGGTGTTGCTACTGTTTATGGGTGGTCGTATCCCTTACCATCAGGCGAACGGCATGCTCGTCTCGTCATTCTATACAATAAAAAATTAAAGATAATTTTAACACAATATTGACCTTTGGCTGAGTCTATTGCATTATAATATAATTAAACACATGAGTCACTTATTTCAAAGTATAACGAAGAACAACTGCATTACAAATCTCTCTATATTAATCTTATCATACTAAACCTAAGTTTAAACTAGCAAGTTCTCTCAGCAATTTATTGCGCAAGAACTTCCAGATGCGTTTACACTAGCGGCAATATTTCTTTAGCAACACGCTTTTGCAAGAGACCACCAAGTTAACTTGCGCAAGTTCTTGGAAACCTGTTTACATTACTCAAGGAATATTTATTGCCTGCCATGTTCTTTTTTCATAAAACTGAATGACAAGGTACAGTCAGCAGCATAAGTAGATGAACAAATTCAAAACTTCAAATTGCCTGCACTCCTTTGTGTTCTTACTAATCCTTTTTTTCTCTTCACAAAAATAAAATAAAAGAGATGTACTTTACTTCAAACGAAGAAAAAAAAGTTTCAGTTTAACTTAACGCGTATATAGGCGATTTGAAATTTTGATCTTGTACAGATATTTATGCTGATGACTGCACGCAATCCTTTTGCCTGATTTTTATTATTCTAATATAATGCTCTTTGGATGATAATTGTAAACAAAATAATCGTCTTAAATTTATCAACATGAAACAGAATTTTGAATTACAAACACAGCGTGTCATTTCACTGCGCTCGGCATCCTGAGTGATAAGATTTTTAGTCTTATAATGCCCAGTAATTACGTTGGCTACAATGTCCTTCAAACAGGAACACAATAGTGCATGTATACTACTGCTTCGCGGCAAAAATAGACATATCGGTAATACTACAATCTTATAACTTGGGGGCATGGTCTTAGCCCGTTCCGTATGGAATAAATAAAAAAAACGTAATCTACTAGCTCAACAAGGTAAAACTTTTATCTGCACGCAGAATAAACTGCAAGTTCTCGCGAAAGAGTTCAAATAGTGTCTACACACGTGTCTTGCCAGAAGTCCTGCAAGCTTCAAAATATTGCAGAAGTTAGCTTTCTGTGACTGTTTACACGGCAGAAATAGCTTGCGCAAAATAACTTCTGCAAGTTTTCTTGCTAGTCTAAACCCCGCTATAATCATAAATGCGAAAGTTTGTGAAAATGTTTTGGTTTGTGTGTTTGTTAAAAGTAAATGCAGAAACAACTAAACGGATTTAGATAAAATTGGGCACTCGGGTAGATCATGTCCTGGATTAACACGTAGGCTACTTTTTATCCCGGTAATTTTGTCCCTGGTGAAATATGGATATTTTTAATCTGATTCTATAAGTCGATGGCGCTGGCCTAATACTGTGTTTTAGGGTCTTTGTAGCAGGATAAGCTTGTTACGCGGGCGAAACCGTGAGCAACAACTAGTCACTTTATATTTATAAAACTATAGATTGGTTTTAGTAATCTTGATAGTAATGATTATAGTGCTAAAATAAATATTGCGCTAATACTGAAAGTGTTTGTGTAAATTACACTTTTGTATGAGCTACACTGCGATTCAGCACTGCAACATAAGGAGTGTTCCTTACATTAAATACGTTTAAGAAAGATATTCAAATTGTCTCCAAGGTGTGAATCACAGCTTATTTTAAAAAAATACAAATAAAAATTCCACAGGGAATTAGATAATGCAAATATTGAAATAGTGATGACACATTCATTATCTTATCAATTATTAGGAATTAAGAAAGTTACATATACATCCACACTTACGCCTTTTATCCTCGAAGGAGTAGGGGGAGGCGCAATTAGTGCACCCATTTTTCACCGTGCGTATTCCTTCCTATGATGTGATAGGGGGCGAGCCTATCGCCATATCGGGCACAAATTCCAGACTCCGGGCTGATACTGAATAGAAAAACCCAATATCACTATGCCCGACCCGAGGATCGAACCCAAGACCTCAGCATTGCAGTCGTACCGTAATACAACTACGCCACCGAGGCAGTCAAATTAGGAAAGTTGTAGTTAAATTATATTTTTAACTTGTCTAGTCTTGTATTTTTGTGTAATTAGAAATACTGCAAACTGCTCCTACCATAAACGTTTGTCGATCCTATTGATAACTTATCAACCATATCTTACCATCAGGCTAAAATTTATACATTTTTACAGAACAATGGCAGACCAGAACCCACAAGCCGGAGACACGGGCCCCCCAAAAGGCATCCCGGCGCTGAAGGCGCATGTGGTAGCGAACAAGGTGGACGTCGCCCTGTGGGCCATCCGAGTTCTCACCGTGCTCTTCACCATTGGATACGTTGTGCCCATATTCAATAAGTAAGTACGCAGTTATACAGGTTATACATATTTACCCGAACGTAATACATTCAAATAAAACTAGTTGCTGATTATATTACGATTTTTTTTGTTAAAAATATCTATTCCGAAATTATGAAGTCTTCTCGGCCATATTTTTTTTTCGGAGTAAAAATTAAATAAAATTTCGCGATAAAATCCGCAAACTGGTTATATTTAATGGGTATCATTTTTTTTTTTTTTTTTTTTTTTTTGTTTTGGCCCTGTCGGCCAGTAGCCTGACGCGAGTCGGCTTTTCTGGCCACACCGTACTTTCGGGTGAACGCTTTAGGCGCTCGCAACCCTTGATTTAAGTAACCATGCTGAGGGCAACCCACTAACGGGTTACGAACCTCGGCTCAGGACGGTCACTGGGAGAGGATGAGACATCAACGATTAGCGGGGAAGGTTGGTGTTTAACCTAATCCTATCCATTTATTTCGTCGGCACGCGGGCCGGAACTGTTAGGAGGGTCGGGAGGGCGACGGGGAACGCGGCGAGGTCCTCGGCGGCGAGGACGGAACTGCGGTCGTGTGGAGTGTAGGAGTTTTAGGAACTCGTTCTTACTGCGAATGGCCAGAGTGATATCGTCCTCTGGATCGGTTAGGACTGAACGCGGCCGTCTCCATTTGGCGCGGTCGAATGGAGTGTATATTGACGCTTTGCGGACTAACGTATTTGGGTGTTTAACCGCCCGGTCGAAGTAGCGTTTGCTGGTCATTTGCATGAAATGCCTGATGGTCGGCATGTTAGTATCCACGTGGAGGTTGCGATTGCGAACGTACCACGGGGCACCAAGAGCGTGTCGAAGAAAAATGTTTTGCAATACCTGCATACGCTTAAGACGAGCAGGCGGTATATGGGCGAACACGGGCGACGCATATGTCATGATCGAATGGGTATCATAAAATTTATCCTAATATGGCGAATTGATTAACCTCTCTTTGATGACGGTTCTAAGTATTTAGTAAGGGTACATTTCAATTGTCATTTATTGCTCAAACCACTTTTTAGTTTAGATTGAATCTATAGACTATTCGATACTGCACTGGTATTAAAAAAACATTTTTTTTGTATAGTGCAGTGTCTTAAATTCCTGACCCGATTTTGTTTTATAATTTCTTATCACTAATTGAAAGCTACACTCTCCACAATTAATAGGCGTCATTGTATTTTGATTTGACTATTTTCATTTTGGAAAAACCTTTCACCTGGATAAAACCATGAGGAAATGATAGCATCTCGTCTGCCTTTTTAGCATGCTGCTCTTTAAGATACACCGAGATTTTAATATGAATACTCTGATATTGATATGACATTCAATAATTGACCTTAATAAACAGTAGGTTTATGTCTCTCGTTTTTGGTTGTATTGTACATCGATGTGTTTTAGGTATGTGTGATACAACTTTTAGTATATACATACATACATACACACTCACGCCTTTTATCTCCGAAGGGGTAGGTAGAGGCGCAATTAAATGCACCCACTTTTCGGCGTGCGTATTCCGTCCCATGATGTGGTGATAGGGGGCGAGCCTATCGCCATATCGGGCACAAATTCCAGACTCCGGTCTGATACTGAATAGAAAAATCCAATATCTCTTTGCCCGACTCGGGGATTGAACCTGAGACTTCAGCATTGCCGTCGTACCGTAATACAACCGCCACCGAGGCAGTAAATTATTAACTAATTTCAATATACTTTTAGTATATTGAAATGAGTTAATCATTTTCCTTGGACGGCAAACATATTGAAGTTTTCTGTGACATTGTGTGTATTGACGGGCAGTGGTGACCATGACAAGTGACTCATCTACTTATTTTCTTTCCTTTTATAAAAATACGATATTATTTATCATAATGAAGAAAATTGTTTGATTACTAATTATTATCCTAATAGGCAATGGTTTAATTTTTTAAAAAGACATTCAAGTATATTTCGCTACAGACAGAAAGGTACTTTACAAAAAGTATTGTTATGTAAATTTTCGGTGTCAAATGTAAATCTCAGCGACAACGGCTACTGTATTGAGAATAGAGGTATCATTTGGTCCTCCTACACCTCATACTCAACTATAATTAAGTTATCAAGTGACGTGAAGTACGCCAAATATGAATGTAAAAAACGCTAGTCGGTTACGGCAGTTATCGTACTACGAACTTGACATTGTACAGCTACTTATTCACTTTGCCGAGTGAATAGATTCCTAATGTCGAAACAACCTACAAACATTAAACATTTAAGTTCTAGCAGAATCATGATATATGAATCTAAAAGGAAAGGAAGATAGTTAATACGATAAAAATCGAATCTTCCATCCTGAAATGAGTTTTGATTTAGTTCTGGTCGGTATATAGGCAAATCACCACGGCGTGACCAAAATATTGGTCATAATGACAACATTTCCTTGCCGTTTGTCCGCAGCCCAGTGTCCGCGTTCCACAAGGCGTTGCTAGCGAACGCGGCGACGTCCGCGCTGAGGCTGCACCAGCGCATCCCTGCCAACGAGATCTCGCTCTCACGGGAGTTCCTCGCCAGGTTCTTCCTCGAGGACAGCGCACACTACCTCTTCTACTCGCTCATATTCATGAACGTTGCGCCTAATTTGTGTATCCTTTTCGAATTGAATATTTCTTTAAGAGCTAGGTAAGTGAATAAACCATCGCAATTGTTATCTTCGAATTGATCCCGAGAATAAACCAATTGCAATGGTTTATCTGGAAGCATGTCAAACGAACTTTAAGCTAATTGGATGATTTTTACGATTGATCCGAGGATAGCGATCGAGATCGCGTAGTGCTTTCGGCAGTTACCCAGCTACAGAGAAGAAGAGCAATGGATGTTGGTATGTCTTTCAACTTAAAATAGAGTATGCTATTCTGGGAGCCTGGGACCGAGAATCCGTCGTAGTACCTGAACTCTACGATATAATACTTTTAGAGTGCGGACGTCACTATTGGTAACTTATGATTGCCTGGTCATGGATTTGTGTCTTACGGCGATAGTTTTTGCTTATGATATCATTTGGGACGGATATACCGTTAGCAAAAGGTGTGGGTGGCCTCGTGACTGCCAATCCCTTTGAAGATGCAAGCGTAACGTTGTGGGTTACCAAAACTATAGATCGTTAATTGTTACATAGGTATATTCTATATATATAAGTTTTTGTATATCAGTAAAACAAGCAAATAATATAAAAGACAATTGTAAAGCGTGAGAGAATTTTAATATTACTAACTTTAGATGGAAATCTTATTTATTACTTTTCTTAACGAGGTAACACGTAACAACTCACAGTATAACGTGTATAATAATGATTTCTTAAGTGTACGCGAATCTTATAGATAATGCCACAATGACGAGCGCCATCAGTTTTTGAGCGGGCCTTTCAGGGAGTTTGGGGTTAAAGTATCATTGTAGTGTGACCACACTCATTAACCTAGGTAATAAGTGACTATTGTAGGTACTAAAACACTCCCGTGCAGCTATCTTAGTGCAACAAGATACCCCGGGGCCGTCTCGTATGCGCCAAAGAAGGCCACCGCGGGTTTTGGTTGGTATTCCGGTGTAGGGTGTACATAGTATTAGGGACTCGGTCCAATGCTCGCTCGGATGATGCCATACTCCCGAGTGTCGACATTGGGCTGTAAGACTGTGTGAAACCAACATAACCGTTCCACTCACCCCCCAGTGGTGGTAGCGATAACGCTTTTTTCCCCGCGAAAAAAAAAAAAAAAAAAAGGTACTAAATCACAAGCGAAAGGTTGCACTTGGACTCTAAAGTCTAACAGCCTTATTCATAAACCTATTTTAGTTACCGAACGTTTGTCTTTCGAAAACAATTTTGAATTGTGTTTGAAGGAAGAAGACAAAACATTCTATAACTAAAATAAGTTTATAAACTGCTAGTCTACCATGAAACATCCACCCGAAATTGCGGGCCCGAACGAAAATGTCCCGCTACAAGTTGGTTACGTCGGATGTTTTTCTTTCGTTCGGGTTCATAGTGTTTGTTTCGTGAATGAACCAAAGATGATAGTGCGTTTTCGCATACTGCGTTGTGATAAATGTAGAGGTATAAACCAACTTATTATTAAGCATATTCTTTGTACTTTAGACCAAAAGTAAAACGTGTACTACTAAAATAAGTCAAATTATAATGTCAAATATTTATGTCATTGTCACAACGTTATGTCATTTTTCTGCAAAATATAAACAATGTTATTATCTTATATTAAATACGTTTGTCTACAAGTTATTTATTATAATTGCTTTGGAAAGTTATTCATTATAATTGCTTTGGATCGTTCTATATGCACGCAGAGTAATTTTTTGTCGGAAAAGGAACATGGTTGATTCTCGTGGTAAGTATTTTTTATTGAATATTCTTTAATTACTTCTAAGTATAGTATAAGTATTATATTGTATACTCAATGAAGAACTTACCTTTTATGAAGTGTATAATTTACTAATTTAATACCTACTATTAGGTGTTTTTCTTTGAGCATATAGTATTAGCGATTAATTGTATTTCTAGACTCGCTCTCAATCCTCATTGTTACTAATATCAACTAATTATACTGTTAACTATATAGAAGTTTTCCTAAAGTTCGATTAATTTATTTACAGCTAATGAGTGGCAGCGTATCCACAGAAATAACTATAATGGATGGACTTGCATGTTTGGCGTAAGCAAGACGTGGATCAATATTTGTTCCTCATAAAGAGGGAAGAAATGGTCGCAGAAATATAATACGATAAACACCAAGAGAATAGTTGAATTTTTTATACATCCCATATGTATGTGTATAGCACATAAATATGTTTTACGCACTTATTGCTGTAGCTCTTGTAACTTAATATTATAATAAAAAATATATTTCACCATCTTTTACTCCATAATGTTCTTCTAAAGTCTAGATCTCAAACAAAAATAAAACTATACAAGCACCAAAAGTATAGAATATTTTATACAATAAAATGATGCCTGCATCGGTAGCGTTGTTGCATGGCGTGTGCGGCACGACTATCGATATAAGGCACTTGCCTCACGACCGCGCCGCGCCTTCGAGGAAGCGACGTACTATAGACTATTATTTACCTCAAAACACGTAAAATAAATGTAGATTTCGTGTTAATGAAAGATACATCTTAGTAAGATGTATCTTTATTTTCCTTATTTTATAAGCAAAATAAAGATACATTAGTAGATGTGCGCGGCGAAAGCGGCGATAGCCTAGTTGGGAGTGGAACGGACTGCCGAGACGAATGTCCGCAGGTTCAAAACCCAAGGGCACACACCCCTGACTTGTTATGTGTGTGTTCTTTGTGAATTATCGCTCGCTTTAACGGTGAAGGAAAACATCGTGAGGAAACCTGCATACCTAAGAAGTTCTCTGAATTTAGAAGGTATATGAAGTCCGCTAACCCGCACTAGGCCAGCGTGGTGGACTAAGGCCTAAACCCTCTCAGTTGTACAGGAGGCCCGTGCTCAGCAGTGGGCAGTATATAATACAGGGCTGGTATGGTGATGGTGGTGGTGGAAGTAGGTGTGTGTTTGTAAAATGATTATGGATGGGTTTATGGGTAAACGTATCGCATACCATCCGGCAAGCGGTTTGCTCTTGTCCGAACATATTTTATTTTAATTAAAAATTCGTAGGCACCCAGTGAATACATATTAAAAAAGATTTCGATTATCTCACATACGCAGTCCCAACAACTTTAAGTGTTGAATCTATGAAAACTTCCATCCGAAATTACGGGCCGAACGACACACGTCCGAAAGACGAAATGAATAGCTACCATGAAGTTACTTCGGATTTATTTCTCTCGTTCGGGTACCATAGAGTTTGTTTCGTGAATGAACCAAAGATGACAAGTGCGTTTTCGTACAATACCGCTAGGTTAATAAATGAAGTGGTATAAACCAACATATTATAAATGATTTTCTTTGTAGTTTAAGACTATAGTAAATCGTATACTATGACAATAAGTCGAATAAAAATGTCAAGTATTTATGACAATGTCGCAATGTTTCGTCAATTTTATACAAACAATAAGGCTGCGGCTAGACCGTCGCGTCGGAGACGCGGGACCCCGGACGCGAAGCGGGAGATTACATCGCTTTGCACACTTACGCGACCAACGCAGGGTCATAGCGTCCACTGAAGCAGCATACATGCACCTATACTTTGTAAAATATAGCTTTAACGAAATTACAATTGGCAATGAAATAACGCATATAAATGAGGGTCTTGCGACGCGCTGTAGTCGCGCCGGTCTGTACGACTAGTTTCGCGTCGTAGACTATCCCGCTGCGAGTCCCGTGTCCCTTGTCGTCAACACGACGTTCTGACCGCAGCCTTATTTTGTTATTACATATTAATTTTCTACAATGTTGTTCAATTTTCACGCAAAGTATATTTTTTTGGTAAGTATTATTATTGATTAATTATTATTTTAATACTAATAGGCATTTCTGATTGAATACAATTTAAATTTTTAACGATTTATTAATTTATTTTCTACACTAACTCTGATGCTATTGCCATTGTTAGTAAGAAATATCAACATATTTTATTATTTACTTAGTAGAAATTATTCTAATGTTTGATTATTGTTATTTTTACAGCTCTTCAAGAGCAGCGAGTCCACATAGAAAACAATACGGAGGGATTTGCATGTTTTGTATTCCAACAAGATATCCGATAGCATATGTCTTTCCTCAGAGACAAGTGTGGCTGCAGAAGCTCCACGCAACTAAGAATAAACACTCATAAGAGATTAGAGAAGATGTTCCAAGACGTGCTAAGAAAATTAGGAGCATAACACGAATAGCTTATTGTACTTGTAGAGCTGTTGCTGATCTTCCTGCACCTCATCTTGTGTTAAGTAATTAAATATAAGTAATAATAAAAATTGTATTTCAATAGCTTCTTTATCATAAGTGTTACTTTATTGGCTGCCTCGGTGATGTAGTTGTATCGCATGCGCTGTACGACTACCACTCTGAGGTCTCGGGGTCGAATCCCGGGGCGGGCAGTGATATTAAGTTTTCAGGTCAGTATGAGCTCAAAGTTTACTCCTCCGAAATCGCACTCATACTCAGCGCGAAACACAACAACGAGGAGTCACGTCACGTTTATTCTCTGTGAGACTGTCGAACCGGCCTATTCAATTCGTATCCTTATAGAATAGAATAATCTTTATTTGGTACAAAACATACATAAAGAAGGTACAATAGATAGTTGCTAACTGCAGTAGTTAGTTAATCTAACTGTGTCGCAGTGAACAGCACCCAGCTCCGTGTTTGTGGGATTCACATTAATATTACTATGTACACATATTACATATTGGGTGAAATTATAAATGAAGTTTTTGAGTTTCACCTAAGTTATATTCAAAAGTAAAATATTGCGATAATACTGTAAGGACCGAGGTAATAGATAATTTTTTCTTACAAAATATGATGCTCTTAGAGATGCTCCTAGAATCAAGATCAATATTGAATAAGTACAATATTGATGCCTGTTAGCACGTATGTTAGTTATAATTTGTGAAAAGACATCGCATACGACCATAAAAGTACTTTTAACTATAATAATGTATATTTCCGAAAATAAAAAGTTACCTTTTGCACTTTCGCGTCATTTACGGTGAAAATCCGAAAGAAGTGTTGTCAAAATGCCGATATTTCGTTCGGACGGACCACTTCGTGGTAGCATTTAGCACGAAGAAAACGTCAAGTGCCCGTTTTCGGAATGAACGTCTATCATAATGCGAGTGAATTCATTCATTCAATCCGAAACTTAGCAAATGTGTTGTATAGTAGTTTGTATTATAATCTCTTATTCGGTTTAATCACATTTATTGCTGTGATAAATCAACATAATTGCAATAAACCAACAGTTATGACCTTAGAAGTACTTTTAAGCATACAAATTATTTTGAATTATTAGTCAAAATCCTAAAGAAATGCTGTCAAAGTAACGTTATTTCGTTCGGACGGATCACTTTATGGTGCGAAGGAAATGTCACTTGCCCGTTTGCGGGACCGATTTCGGATAGAAAGTGTTTCATGGTAGGAATTGAACGAAACTTCGATCCGAAATTTCGTAAAGTGGTTTCATGGTAGACACGCTGTTTTTGAATAAGGTCGTAAAGGATTAGTACAATTATTGGGGCGCGTCATCTCATCATATATTATACATATTGAAATAAAACTAGTTTGCGGATTTTATTGCGGTTTTTTACATAATATTTATCTCCCGAAGTTTCGAGGACTACATATGTATGTCGTATGTTTATTGGGGACGTATGCAGTCACACAGACGGGTGATCAGTTCACCTCCTTGGAACTATTTCACCCTTAGTAACTTAGAGGACTACATAAGACGTGTATAATATCTTTCCTAGACAGTAATAGAGATTGGCATCTATACTATGTATACTACATAGTACATACGTTCTTATGAAACAAGTTTTGTACGCAAATATATACTGTTATAATATTTTTAATAGCATTGTAGCAAGCACATTTTGTGGGCATTATGACGCTGAACATTTGATTTCTCAAAGTGACGAGTGTACTACCGTGCAGTAGTTTAGTTATTGATGGTATTACTGAGGGGTAGGTATGGTGCTTCAAGTTTGACAAAGACTGATTAGTAATTAGTATTCGCCCAGCTTAAACGCTCAGTGTTATGGCGTGTTGATATAACAGGAGTCACAGAGGCGATGTGGGATAGGCTCGAAGTCAATGAGTCGTTTAAAATAATAATGTTTTTAAAAGATCTTAAGGTGTGGATGTTGGGATTTGGGAATGTAAAAAGATTCGTACGATACGTAACTGAGACTTGACGTCATATTTCGAACGGATTATGTTTTAACTCCTTGAACAATGGTCGAGAGGTCAGTACTTTGTATTGACACGTAATTTCAACGTGTAAATTTACATAGTATGTTATGTATGATATATTAATAATGCCAATTTTTTTATAGCTTCTCTAAATTTTTGCCGCATTGAATACGAATGTTTACCTTTAACTATTATTTTCTAAAAATACGTTTGAAGTTACAATTTCAAAACAGTTTAGAATATTCAAATTGCTGAAATTTAGCACTGGGTATTATTAAAATACATATCATTGCCATCCAGGTATACAGGAGTTGCAGTGGCAGTTCTAGAGTCGGTATAGTCCAGTAAATAATAATGTAAATAAATATTACACAAACGTATTGAATAGTACACCGTTTATTAATAGCAATACCAACATAAATCAATTTATGATGTATATCAAAATGCGTCGTTTCGTTCGAAAACCGACTCTCCAATCTCTGCGCCACAGACAATCCGTAATTAAGTACAGATTAAGAATACAAAGTTCGCGCGACCTCATCACACCGCTGCTCAAGGTGATTTGACACTTATAACAGTTTAAACATGAATTTACGTACGCGAGAACATCAGAACAGTTATTTATTTTTGTAGGACAATTTTGTCTATTTGTTCTAAAGCAGTATGCAAGCAAGGCTATGTTCATCAAGAGCATTTTAGCTTACATAATTACTGCCTAGTAACCATTATGAGATTGTTATCTGGGGATGATGAACGATGTCTAGTGCAGTCTTCTTTATTAAAAGCTATGCGATGGTGTTGCTGTTTATGGGTATGTTTTTTTATGACATTACGGTCAGTAGCCTGACGCGAGTCGGCTTTTCTGACCACACCGGACTTTCGTGCGAACGCTTTAGGCGCTCCAACCCTTTACATTTAAACGACCACGCTGAGGGCACCCCCTAAGCGGGGTACGAGCCTCGGCTCAGGGCGGTCGTTGGAAGATGATTGAGACATTAGGGGATTTTAGCGGTGTAATACACCAATCTATCTATTGTTTTCATCGGCACGCGGGCCGGAACTGCTAACTGGGTCTGGACATCGGGGGACGCGGCGAGGTCCTCGACCGCGAGGACGGTACAGCGGCTTTGAGGAGTGTGAGAGTTTCAATAACTCGTGCTTTTTTTGGATGGCCAGAGTGATGGCATCATCTGGACCGGTCAGGACTGAACGGGGACGTCTCCATTCCACGCGGTCAAATGGAGTATGGGTATCCGTGGCGTTTGTATAAGACTAGAGACTTGCTCGCTTCTTTATTCTATGATATAAAACAATAATTAGGACACAAATGCGATGAAAAACTAATTAAAATTATAATGAAGATAGACAATGTAACAAGCACTTTATATTTCCCAAGTTAATAAAAAAAAATATAGTTACCGGTCTCGTTTGACATTGCAGTGTTATTTTGGGAACGTGAGCGTATGTTCGACGATGTAGGGCCTTAATATAATTATTTGTATGTTGAAAACATTGTTGCATAAAGTACGAGTCATATGTATTAGCAATTATTACCGTCCATTCTTAAAAATAATAAGTAAAAAACACAGGCGCTTGTTCACGATGTCGCCGAGCTGGGATTATTTTCATTAGTGATATGGGTCAGGGGTGTCTATTGTCTTAGTTTGAATGGACGCCTGACACAATTAATTATTGTAATATATGAATGTTATTAAAAAAAAGTAGTTTCATGATATGATACACTATCACTGGACTATCACCACATCGGGCACAGATTGCAATCCCAAGCATCTTGAGTCTGTTTTTCGAAAAGTAACATTTCATTTATTTGTCCCAGAATCGAACCTTATCGATTGCAGATTACTCTACCATATAAAAGCGTGTGGCGTGTGGTTATGTATTTGTAATGATATTGATACGCCACACGTGTTACCTGCGGCTTCGTTATCAAGAAATTATTAAAACTACATGTGCTATATTCAACCCGCCTATCGGGGCCATGTTGCCATACAAATAATAACGCAAATTAAAAAAGAAGTTACGTCTGGAATTTGTGCCCGATATGGCGATAGGCTCGCCCCCTATCACATCATGGGACGAAATACGCTTGGCGAAAAGTGGGTGCACTAGTTGCGCCTCTGCCTACCCCTTCGGGGATAAAAGGCGTGAGCATGCTTTAAAAAAGAATTTACCAATAAACGGTTAAAAAACAAGCATGTTATGATTGCACTTGTACTAATTTGCTAACGGTATATTCGTCCCATGATATGTTACACACTCAAAATCAAAGGTATAATTTAAAGGTGCAAAGTTAACAAAAATTGCCATTATATTATAGCACTGGAACACGTTATTTGGTAGGTATGTATTTTACACACAGTATGTGTTAGTAGGTGCCATTAACAGGTAGGTATTAAGAATCACGTCGTTCTCGTGTCTCACTCACTGACGATAAAAGTGATTTTGTAAATAAAGTTATGATGTTGCTCCTAATGCGCAAGTGACGCATACCATCAAGTGACGTGCTCATTTCGTTATCAAATTTTATATTAAGAGGCCGTTTACGAATTTTCAACTATTTCAGTCAACTTTTCATCGTGATTATTCAAAAAATCAACGGATCTGATTAATTTCTAATACATCATCGGAAAGACTATTTCAACACTAATAAAATAAACGAGCCACATTTTTCATATCTTTCTTTAATTTCAATCTATCCAAGAAGTTCCAACGTCTGTTTCAGAAATTTTGTTGTACGGAGACTCAAACATGTTGCCGTTTTCAATCAAAATCGTGCTTTAAACAGACTAACGAAAATTACTGTTTATTGGTGTAAAAGTCGCCTTAATTATGAAAGACAATTTCTGTATTTTCAACGTAAAATCATACAAAATGCGGCCTCATATACGGCCTCTTAATAAATAAGTCATGTCATCATGCCTCCTACCGTGCCTAACTTATGGATGTCAAACTTGGAAGTACACATCCAAAATCAAAAACAAAATTATTACCTGCCAACGCGGAATGGAAAGAAGTATGCTCAATATTAAAAAAATTCAAAAAATTCGCCATACAAACATCAGGAAAATAACCAAAGCCAAAGATGCTCTAACACAAGCTAAAAAACTAAAATGGAAGTGGGCAGGGCACGTAGCGAGGCTAGAGGACGAGAGATGGACTAGCAGGGTAACAAAGTGGAAGGGTCCATACGGTAAGCGTCTCAAAGGCAGACCTCACAAGAGATGGGAAGACGAATTAATAAAAATAGCTGGCCCCTGTTGGCCGCAAATTGCTCAAGATAGAGAAAAATGGATTTCTTTAGAGGAGGCCTTCACCTTCACCTAGAAAGAGGGGTTCTTGCATAAAATAATTTATTATATTTTTCTTTTAAATAAGATTGACAATTAGCTTAAGTTAGATTATTAAAAATTCTACTCATTTAATACTGTACCTACTTGCAAGAAATAAAAGGCTTTTTATTTATTTATAATAAATAAGTGAGCTAGTGATCGAAATTCGACCGTCGAATTTAATATATTTGTATCACATATTGTACAGTCGGCCATATAAGTATATTACATTTAATTGAAACCTTTTCTCTCTTCGTGTGAAGTGAAGTAAATCCTTTATATTTTATTTTTTGAAGAGATTTTTTTTTGTTAATAACAATGTGTTTAGGTCATTTTAAGTTTTGAATTTGTTTAGCTACTTATGTGTCTAACTGTACATACATTTTCTTTTTCTGTACTCTACATGAACTTTAATGATGCCAAATCTCGCTCCACCATGCTTGCAATGTGCTTAAAAAGGGGGACAAAGTGGTTTCTTCACGTATTAGTATATAGATATCTGTTGTTTTACATAGTTATCCTTAAATCAGATGAACAGTGATACTGGTGCCGATCTTCCTGTTCGCGTTACTCCACGCAGCGTCGTACTCCCTCACGATACTTGATGTAAGTATTTTTTATATTTTATACATGTATTGAATACCAAACAGTTTAGACTCCCTAGGGGCTGCCACTGGTGCGACTGAACAGTTTCACGGAAGAATGTCAAAGAGACGTTGGCTGGTAACCCTGCCATTGCATACCAGCCTCGGCCCTTAGGTCCCGGGCCAATGTGTGTAATATAAAAATATCAATGCAGTGTTTTCGATGCAGTCATTGTGTAAATTCTTGCATTATAATTTGAAATTTATAAATATTTATAAAGATTTTAGCTAAACACTAATGCATAAAGCGTCTCTAATTTTTTGTTTGTACTGTATAAGTCATTGACCAGGAAGCTTTTTCTCATGAAGTAAACATGTCAACAGAATTGAACAAACGTATTTTGTAGAAATCATGAATATTGTTGAGCTTAAGGAAAGTCATTTTTTGTAGGTCACCCGCGATTTAGTGAGAATATATCCCCCCACTTTCCAGATACTTAGTATAGGATTCTTCTGAATACTTATTGGTCTGTTACTGCCACTATGCGACAGTGTACAGCGACATCTATGAAGTGCCACAATACGATAAGAATTTTCGCAGCTGGGAACACATTATCCTTTCATAAACGGCTAAAAACACAACCTGTTAACGTGTGTCACATAAAAAGATTCTATTATTATGCATGACAGATTTCAACTGGTTTATATTGCAATATAAAGATGTGTATCTAACTATTGTATAGTATGATAATGTATTGTGTAAAGATGAAGTCGGCAGTCACGTGACCTGCGAATGACGTTTGTATCGAGTAGCGACGCGAAGCAATGAAGTATGTAATTAACCCTTTGTAATGCTCATGATTTAACTCGTTCATTGCATTGTCTGAAGGGCAAAAGTTTATCTCTTGTATAATCATAATAATCCCTTCCTAGCCGAATTTCGGCCACGGCGGCCAATCTCAACGGAGATCAGCCAGGTGCGCAGGAGATATTATAGTGCACAAGTGTGTGCGCAATACACAGGTGCACTCGCAAAATTCCTTCACTCTCATAGTCCGGTGAGAGAACAGTCGCAGGACCAACGGCATTAGGAACATATAGATGAACTACGATAGCATGCCTCGCCGATAATTTGATATTAGTGACACCGCTAATCGAGCAACAAACCCATGGATTTATTTCTCTTATTGACGGCCCACTCGGCACACACTGTATGCGTTGTGAGTCTTGGTGGGGCTTTTTAAATACTTTCACAAATACTTTAAACGTTTTGAATTTTGGAGGCGCGAGCCATGTTATCGTAGATGATCTATACGTGCTTTCCGATTCTCATGCCTCTTAATATGTTAATAATTGGAATTATGAGATTTAAATGTAATGTCTCCAGGGGTCGACAGCGGTGAATATTAAGCTTATTTTGATTCTAGTATGGGGTTAGCATTAATAAAGCTCCTCCCTTCAGAGTTGTAAAATGATTTTGCTCATATGTATTTGCCATAGCGCTTCCAGATATAATTCTTGATTTATAGTAGTAATTGGTAAGAAAACGAGAATAACTTTGCTCTCAATAAAAAACATGCAATAAAATTGATGAATGATGACATTTTTATCAAATCGTTGACTGCAATGAATTGTTATATATGAGCATGATTAAACCATGACATAATTACTATCGGGAGGCTAGCTCTTTGCAAAGGCATCAGCTACTTTTAATCTAATTTTTGACTATGATTCAGGAAAGAACTTTACAATAGTCAGTAAAATATAATGTAATAATACTAAATCTAAGATACTAAGTAATTGGCACTGTAGGTCTACTGTATTAAGTTGTTAATTGTTATATAACTTATTTTGTAAGAATATGACTGTTTGATGTCTAAATAAAAGAAAAAAAATATTGATCTCAAAAACAAGATATCGATGTTTGTGGAATTGAAATACCTATGTAGAACCAAATTTTCTCTTCATGCTCATTGGTTTAGAATTCTTTCTATACCATAGATAATGGCCGGACTACAAATTGCCGTAAAGATCCCGCAAATGGCCCAATCAGAATTAAGTTTGGTCGTTTATTCTGATGGCTTATTTTCGGAATCCACCAGCGAATATTAACGAAGATGATTTATGAATTTCTGCTTTAGTTCGCGTAGTCCTTCAAAATATAAGCTCTACAGATTTTAGAAAACAGAATGGTGTTTACATCATAATAATATGCGCATAGTTAAATAATTAACCTGGATATTCTATTAAAATATAACACGTACATTAAGTCTGGTTGTCTGTAAGAGATTGCCTCGAGCGATAAGACCGCCAATTGTGCCACCTCTCTGCCTTTCTCATGTGAAATACTGTATGTTGTTATGTACAATAAAGTTATAAATAAATAAGTCATGGACAAGTGAGGTTACATTTAAATGATTTCGTGTTAAGAGATCAGGAGTGTTATAAAGTATATTAGAATATTATAATAAAGTTTCCATGTACAGTCAGCAGCATAAGTATCTGTACAAAATCAAAATTGCAAATCGCCTATATATGCGTTAAGTTAAACTGAAACATTTGTTTCTTCGTTTGAAGTAAAGTAAATCTCTTTCATTTTTGTGAAGAGAAAAAAAAGATTAGTAAGAACACAAAAGTATGTAGGCAATTTGAAATTTTGAATTTGTTCAGATACTTATGCTGCTGACTGTACTAGGAATTCGGCATAATGCAATTTTTTTAGCGTGTTGAGAAGTAAGTGCCAATAGTCGATATAAAATCATTTGAATCAATCCAGCATTTCGGTTCGAAATGATACTGAATTTCATGCGTAAGGTCATCTTACAATGAATGGTGCATATAAAAAATATTTCTCTGACACAATATTATTTCGGTGGATCAAACCGCGGTCTCCTGTTACAACCAAACATTCATTGTGTCAAATCGTTTCTAAGTTGCAGGAAGAAAATATGTAATTAAAATGAGTGTTTAATTGTTACTATATGTATAGGGGAGACCTATGTTCAGCAGAGGACTTCATGTGGCTAGTGATGATGATGTGTATAAAAATATTCTGCGTGCTTAGAATGTGCAAAAAAAAAACTACACGACTCCGTTTCCTTTTATTGGGAATGGTGAGGAGACTAACACGTGACTGACGTATTATTTGTCGCTCGATCAATCACAAAAACAAAATTAAACGACATCGACGAGTTCCTTTTTTTGTCACATTTTAAGCACACCGACTTATTAATTTGAGTGAAATAACCGCTGCTGACGTCCAAAGTTGATGCCAGTCATGATACTAAAAAACTGTTGTGTAGACCCTGGGCCAGAACTCGATGTGGGTGGCGCGGCTGCTGATCTCGCTGGTGGAGTTCCAGTCGCGCAACATCTTGCGCGTCGCCGCGCTCGCCGAGATACTCAATTTCCCGCTCGTAGCGGTCTTGGCGCTCACGTAAGTCACTTCATTATATTTTGTATTCTGTATTATATACAGAATGTAATATGTAATATGCATGTTTGGACAATATCACAACTTTGACTATATAGATTTTTATTAATGCACTCGACATAGGGTGCTGGAGAAAACGGGGTTTAAAAACACATAGACGAAGATTAACAGCTTTGGATATTTTAAAATTTTACGATAACACTATCGAACAAAAACAATTGCGTCACTGAAGTGTTGCTGGGTCGTTGACTGATAGTAGTGTCGTAGCTCAGAAGACGAATGTTTCCAACATTTATTGATAAGTTATAATCAGCGACTATATAGCCCCTAGACACCTAATGCCCAATATTTTCTTTCAAATGAATTCTGTCAACTACTTGAGGTTTGAGGAAGCGGGGTACCTGCATTACGATTGGGCCTGCCGACATAATTATGTTTTACGTAGCCATAGAAACACTATTTTTATTGGGTGCGTCACTTGTCATGTGATGCTAAACAACTAAGCAGTAGAGATAGCGTAAAATGCACTTAAGTCAGAAAGAAATGCAAATATAGTTTGACAGTAACGTTCCTCAATGTTAAAATTTTAAACACATCATGGCCGGTATAATATGAATTTCGATAATTTTTAAAAAATAATTGATTAGTCAAATTATTGACATAAATATGAAAAGTAATGCTACTTTTGTGAAAACCCGAAATTTGGTTGTTTTTAGTACACCACTGTTTTGTGCAAGGGGCGATTATAGCATTTAGTAAATCGATAATGTGGAAGTGTTTACAGCTCACAGTTGTGGTCACAACTGACTTGAAGATATTGAATGACAAGCTACATCTGATCTATTAGTCAGATGTGTTACCCGAAACCGATCGCCTGTTATTAGACGTCTATTGGCTATATGGTCGCTGGTTATAATTAATTGTAATATTCAATCTTTTTAAGTGTTCAAACTTTAATGTTCAACCAAATTGGTACTACTTTTCATTAACTCTCTGTACTGTTTTCTTTTATGGAACGACAGTGTCCCTCCCTACTGCATCTGATGGTAAGTGGAGTGGGTTCAGATAAACTGACGACCGACCCTCGCCAGTTGACACAATTATGCCGGTCTATTTGAAACCGGATATACACCGTGTTCCGAGATCACCCTGCTGTGTATTACACAGGGTGATCTCGGAACGCGGAACACTTGGGCCATTATGGCGGAATTACATTTTTTTTATGGTTTTAAATGACGAGACGAGCATGCCGTTCGCTTGATGGTAAGCGATACGACCACCCATAAACAGTAGCAACACTATCCAGCACCATGAGTTATAAAGTACTGTGTATTCCACTGCGCTCGTCATCCTGAGACATAAGATGTAACATATTGTCTACGGTTATCGCTATCTGGCTGGATACGGTATCCCACCACCTTATTATATGTACAGTCAGCAGCATAAATATTTGTACAAAATTAAAATTTCAAATCGTAACCTAAGCGTTAAGTGTGCGTTAAGTTAAACTGAATTTTGTTTTCTTCTTTGAAGTAAAGTAAATACCTTTTATCTTATTTTTGCGTAGAGAAAAAAAAGATTAGTAAGAGCACAAAAGTATGTAGGCAATTTGAAATTTTGAATTTGTTCATACAGGGTCATTTTTACATTGCATTACTAAATGAAACCACATATTCGTCTTTACCTCTTCTAGCATCTTGCCAAAAATCATCCATGAAACAGAAATATTATTGCCAAAAATCCCGGTTGTAGTTTTCAAATTTTTTGATCATTTCGTAGTTTAGTACGAATATGGTGTGTGCAAAAGTGTATTTCTGAATGAAAGTATAATTTTGCCGCTGCGACGAATTATCTTAGAGCAGTAGTAGTGGCATTAGGGCGTGTAAACTTAAAGTTACTTTTTATTGATATTTATTTTGTTCAAAACTTACCCTTTTTTTATTTTACGTCAATGGTTAAAATAACTTAATGGAAGTCGTTATTTTCGACGAGATAAGTATGTGATTTCATTTATGAACGCAATGTGAAAATGAGCCTGTATAGTTATGGTGGTGAGTGTACGTGGGTACTGAGTAGTGGAGTGGTGGGTTGTCGACAGCGGCTACTGCGGTCTGATGACGCCGTTCGTGTACTACTACTTCGTGACGTGGCGCTACACGTCGCGGCGCAACCCGTACACGCGCAACACGTTCCGCGAGCTGCGCGTGGCGGCGGAGTCGGCGGCGGCGCGGCCCGGCCTCCCCGCGCCCCTCGCCGCCGCCGCCGCCGCCGCCGTCGCGCTCGTCTGCCGCATGGCGCCGCCCATGGAACACGTGCAGCAGTAACTATCATTTGTTTATGAACCACTTCAAAAAAAGGACGAGAAATTAGGCAACGACTTCAAAATTGGTTACCATCCATACTGTATGTATATAAATGAACTGCTCTAAACATAAGTAAACAAATACTGAATTGTATATTTTTTTTTCGCTACATAATGCATTGATTTTGTACCTTGAACTGATTTTGAAAAGAGCAACACTAGAGTTTCTTGCCCATTCTTCTCTAGTGAGAACTGCTTTCCGAACTGGTGGTAGAGTTAATATTGACTGAATCTAAATAATGTATAACATTTTATGGGTTCAAATAAATTATTTAATTCATTCATTCATACTAGCCCTGTATTATATTACTGCCCAGTTACAAGGCTTTAACACCCGAGAGGGTTTAGGCCTTAGTCCACCACGCTGGCCTAGTGCGGGTTGGCAGACTTCACATACCTTCAAAATTCAGAGAGCTTCTTAGGTATGCAGGTTTCCTCACGATGTTTTCCTTCACCTTTAAAGCGAGCGATAATTCACAAAGAATACACATATAACTTTTTAGAAAAGTCAGAAGTGTGTGCCCATTGGCTTTGAACCTGCGGACATTCGTCGAGAAATTGATTACCAGTGTATAAGTAAGGTTCTCGTATATTTATTTATGTTTTTATCTAACTTAGCTGCAATTGCAAGCAATTGAAATTATTCACTAAATATAGGTAATGTTAATTATCTTTTGGTTTTTAGTGATTTTTTTAGTTGATTTTGAAAGTGGGTTAATTTATACGAAAAATGCTGTTAGTCTTAGGGGCGTCTGGATGGTTATATGGGGTCTTCGGTCGTACCATCGTTGAGCCGTCGAGATATAGTAGACATCGGTCGACTTGACTGTGCTGGACTTGAGACCTTGAGACATGAAATATTAGCCAAAATGCCACATTAGGGACGACTGCGGGTACCTCCGGAAAGAAGTACCTAGTTGTTCTAGGCAGACATCTCGAGCTGCGTGAAAGCTGCGAAGACCAGATTATTTATAATGTTTTGAATCGCTACGTATCCAATTTGCAGTTTTATTACCACCGTTTTAATAAATTTTAAAATAATTAGACAAAAGAAATTGTTTGCTTTCTAAATATTTTTTTTATAAAGATCACGATATTTAAATGTATTATTTTAATTTCCAGATAACATGCGAACGAGTAACACGAGCTGTTGGTGTTTACGAACAACATTTTTCTACCGCAGTCGCCGTCTCGACTGACTCCAACGTATTAAAAATAAAGGGGGCCGTGCACGTTGCAACTTGCAACACTCACGCGGACTTTGATATAATAGAATACAAACTGTTGTTGATTGATTGAAAAATTAACCTTGACACAAAAATTGTTATTACGTATGCGAATCATAGTTTTAGGAGAGAGGGATCATAATATTATCTACCCTTAAATCAAAATCAAATTGAGGTATACTTGAACTATAGCTTTTGCTTACGGTTCCATCTGCGTGAAAATTATATCTGTATGTCACTACCAATTAATAAATATACTTATTGAAAATAAAGTATACCAGTAAAGAAGTCCTCATGCCCCTTTCAACAAAATTAAGTCGTAATTTTAATGACCACGGCAGTTTTTGAGAAGTGTTGTGACGCGCCCGGCCCCCGCGTGACACGCACTGACCGAACTAACCGCATATCGTCGACATTCGCCCTCCGTCCTGTTTTACACTGTTCTATATTCCGATGAGTTCTCACGACGATTACTATGCTAAGTGTACCTAGCAAGTTGTTACAATATATTGCGCAAGAACTTCCAGATTCATTTGCACTAATAAATACTAGCCGCCTTTAATTAATTATATACCTAGATAGAGTGACGCGCTGCAATGAAACTGAAACAAACAAGCCAACTTTTCTTAAGCTAGTATGCGTGACAGCTGTGTCATACGCTATCGCTCCATCATTCTGCGTATCCTTGTGTGCGCGCATAATGATACCAGTTATTACATGGTTTCGATTAAAACGGGGAGAAAATTATATCTATGACAAACAACAAAAACTAATTCCCTTGAACTCATTTAATGGGGAACAGTTCGCCTCTATTTTTTTCGACGCGTTTGAAACGTTCAGTGTATCTAGGTATATAATTAATCAAAGCTCGCCGCATTGCAAGCTTCTTTTGCAGAAATCACGTTGCCGTGACATTATGGTTAACACATTGACTGCCATCCCCGCGCTGGAGCGGGGTGCGGGGATGCCTTTCCCGCACTTTTGTAGGACTTTTTTTTTTATTGATTTATTTTACATAATTTTGGTGTAAAATAACAGTTTTGATTTACCTAGGCAATAAAAAAGTAAAAATTAAAAAACTTAAAAATCGGCTCTCGTGACGCACTTATACCCAGATACAGTGGCAGTCAATGGGTTAATGAAAAACATAACATCAGACACGCCGACTAAAATATTATCACATAAAATTATGTGCCAAGTGCTTTTGCGTCTATACTAACCACCCCATTGGTGATAGCAGGAGTTTATGAACGTTTACAATCATTGTACAGTCACCCTCATAAGTAGCTGAACAATTTCAAAACTTCAAATCGCCTCTACACTTTTGTATTCTTACCAATTTTAATTTTCTCTTCACAAAAATAAAATAAAAGGGATTTACTTTACTTCACACAAAGAAAAAAGGGTTTGAACTGAAAGCGTATAGGCGGTTTAAAATATTTTATTTGTTCAGCTACTTTTGTGGCTGACTGTACTTTCGACTGACCGATTCTCAGGTTATAAGTTTAGTTAGACATCGCGTAATGGCTAATTTATACCTGGACATAAATTAATGTTGTATTAATTGCTTTGACGATCTGTGCCACGGATATTCATAGTGATTTAGGTGCCAAGGTAACGTTCTCAATTGACAAATCAATTTGATATATTTTATATCGAAAAATTATAATCAAAATAACTAATGGGGTCTTTGGAACACCCACAAACCTCTTTATTTTACGTTTTTTTTTTTGCATAAATCGTCGTGTGATCTGTTGGTTTTACCTATTTTTATAAATGCGACAATTGTTTCGTATTATTCATTGTAACTTGTAAGTAACTTATGTACAAATCCCGAAATGCACTGCAGCTTCAAATCTACGCATATTAATTTAAATTATTGTATGGTATGTTGTGTTCGCGGTTGTAAGTTTTCATAATAGGTTGTTTATTAGTTTTACATAAGTCCCATCTTTAAAAAAACCGTCGATCCATTTCTGTACCTGAATATATGAACTCAAAATATTCAGGGACAAGTATTTTTTGTTATTATTTTTGTTCGTTCGTGATAGTAAAGGGACTTCGACAGGTAATTTTGGTCCAATATATATTTAAAACGATTAAGTATAAATATTTTTAAGTTAGAGTGGTAAGCAAGTATTGTTCCGACAGTGTTGCAAATATATAGTATAATGTTATTAGTTTAATTTGCGAATGTTGTGTCCATTATTAGATTTTACAGGTTTATCGACAAACGTTTTGTTCGTCTAGTGTACACCGCACCATGTCACAATACACGACACTAACTACGATAGCATTCCGTACTTTTATTTATATGGTAAGGTGATTGAGGAAGGGAAAAGTACATGCAATTTATAGCTTAAGCACACGATAATTTATATAAGCATCAAGATTATTCGTTAACTTCTGTTTTATTTTATTGTAAATCGTCGATTCTCTGGAAGACTTCGTTTTTATTACTGTAATATTAATGCACTTGGTTTGGGGTGAATGTAGTCAGGTTTTTGAATAAAATGTTGGTAAAATAATGTTGCTTTTATTTTGTACACCATATGCATCTCTAGAATAAACAACTACAACGCTCTGGTGTCTTGTAGCTGGAAGCACAAGTGACAAAAACAGGCAATATGACCTTTGATCGCGGAGGCCACTATAACCGAGGGCTTAGCCAGCTTTAGATTCTCAGTGGGGCGGGCAAAATCTGAAATTCTGTTTTTTTTATGGCATTGAATGCCGAGGCGAGCATGCCGGTCGCCTGATGGTAAACGATACGACCACCCAGAAACAGTAGCAACACCATCCAGCACCTTGAGTTACTGTGTGGCATTCCACTGCGCTCATCATCCTGAGACATAAGATGTTAAGTCTCACTATGTCCTGTAGTTACACTGGCTACAATGTCCTTCAAACCGAAACACAACAATGCATGCACACTGCTTCTTGGCGGTAGAAATAGACATTGCGGTGGTAGCCACCCAGACGGACTCTTACATATAAGAGACCTACCACCAGTAAATTGATCCACCACTCCACTTGGGAATGCAACAGCGGAGCATTCAACAATTCATATAAATCACAAACCGTTTACATTCCACATACCAGACGCCGGCCGTGGGAAACTTAAGAGCTCGCTTACAATGCAGCACTCAACGTACAAGTGCCCAAAGAGGTTCACTAGCCGCTCCACCACAATCGACAATCAACTTGTGTATTTATATCGCACCTTTAGAACGAAAACGACACAATTCGAAAATTAAGTTATCGTCATAAAATGACTTAAAACTGTTCCCTCTTCTATAAAAATATAATTAAAAAGGCCCGATATAACAGTTTTGTCCTTTTCCCGCTTGAATATGGCTGTGTTTGAACTATTGTTGTATTGAGAACTTTGTTTTAAGTAATTTTATAACGATAACTCATTTTTTGATTTTTTTTTAAATTGTGTCGTGTTCGTTCTGAAGGTACGATATATAAGTATTAAGCATTTTACTTCACCCTCACAAACTGTCCTCCTAAACACTTGCATACTCTGTACTCGTTCCAATATATCACTGATTTTCATTTATAAGTAGGACGCACTACCCTACACATTTTTACAGGAGAACAATGCTTTTTTAGTTTATCGGAATTAAATATTATGACTACCGTCTTTTGTCCCGCCACCCCGGCCTCACCCACCACTCAACCTACTCCTGCGCCCATTCCTTCGGCTTCTATGGCTCCTTCCAAGGCAGCCAAGGCGAAAACCTCTCCACAGGTGGCGGCGGCCTCGCACCCTACATCATCTCCTGCGCAAGGCGCAAAAGTCGAGTTCCTTCTGAACTCGCCGGAGTTAATGAATCTCCAAGCCCAAATGGCCGACCGCGTGGCCCAAATCTCCGCCCTAGGGCGTCCCGATAGCAATCTTGTCTCGGAAATTGTCCACATCCAGACGAGGATGTACCAGATCACCGTAGGTGCACTTTTTCCGTCATCTTAAATGGCGACGTCACCATTATATCCCTCTAAGCGGACCAAACCTCGCTCCCTCAGAGTGGGGTTTTTCAACATTAACGGCATTAGCGGCCAACGAGCCGAACTTTCTGATTTTGTCCGCGAAAATAAATTAGACGTTTTCCTCATCCAGGAAACGTTTCTGAAACCAGCTCACCGCAATCCCAACATCCCTAACTTCAATCTGGTACGTAACGATCGCACCAGTGGCCCTTTAGGCGGCACTCTCATATATTTCAAAAGGTCCCTGCATTGCATACCCTTAGACCCTGCTACTTTGAGGAACATTGAGGCTTCAGTCTGCAGGCTAGTTATGACAGGACACCCGCCGATCACCATCATATCGGCCTAACTACATTATTTGAAATGGGGGATTCCGTCATTCTGGCGGGCGACCTCAATGCCAAGAACACTCTCTGGGGCTGCAACTCGACCAACGGGAGAGGTACCGCTCTGGAGCGTTGTCTTGACATAGTAGATATGAGTATCCTGGTTCCTTCTGAACCAACTCACTATAGTTCTACTGTCGATCAACGACCTGACATACTCGACATAGCGCTAGAAAGGAATGTAAGCCTTCGCGTGCGTTCCTTGCAGGTGCTACAAGAGTTAGACTCTGACCACAGACCTGTGATCCTAGATCTAGTTCCCCAAAACGGCCCATCAAACACAGGTCCTAACGTTCCGATGAAGGTGAAAACGAATTGGCGCCTCCTAGGCACCAAGCTCGCGGACACCTCATCTACAGATCTTTCCGCGATTCCGACCAACATCGTGACTCCTGAAGAAACGACTGGCGCGATACGCTCCTTCACCAACCACCTTCAAAACGTCTTGAGCGAAAGCTCCGAGAAGGTGCCAGAGACTGTTCACAGTCAATTGCAAATTCCCGACGACGTGCGGTGGGTGGTGAGCAGGCGTAACGCTACGCTTAGAGCTTGCGCGACGAGCCCCACCCCGGAACGACGACGTCTTGCGCGCTTCCTTCAACGTGAGGTTAGACGTCGCATAAAAGAGGTCGTCGATTCGAGATGGGAAACTCGCTTAGCCGAACTCGACCCGACACACCAGGCCTTCTGGCAGCTGTGTCGTTCCTTCAGGAGAAACGATGTGACGTCTATGCCTCCGCTCAATCGTCCGAATCAACGCCCGGCGTTTGACGACGACGAGAAAGCGGAACTGTTGGGCGACAGTCTAGAGTCTCAATGTTCCCTCTCAACAATACCTATAGACCACGACCATCTTGTTGCGGTTAATTCACTCGTCGTAAGTAGGAACGCGGTTCGGCCACCGCCGAACTCGATTTCGCGACCGATAAACGATACCGATACCGCCAACGTCGTCGACCCGGACGTCGACCCGCCACCGCCCGATCCCCTTGCACCGGTGACGATCGAAGAAGTCATCGCTCTGATCAAGGCGCTCAAAAGACGAAAAGCCCCCGGGGGCGACAGGATCCCTACCCGTATGATTAAGATGCTTCCGGAGCATCTGGTCCTAATGCTGACCGCGATATTCAATGCTGCTTTTCAAGACTGCCTCTTCCCAGAGGTCTGGAAGGAGGCAGTTGTGATAGGTATCCATAAGCCGGGGAAACCCGCATCCGAACCGTCCTCTTATAGTCCAATCAGTCTACTCACTACTCTGGGCAAAATTTACGAGCGGATCGTCCTCGACCGCCTCAAAATAGTCGCTCACAACAACAATCTGATCCCTCCCGAACAGTTTGATTTTCGTGCTAGGCACAGTTGCGTAAATCAGGTGCTCCGCATCACGGAGCACGTTTACAACAAATTCAAGATAGGCATGCCCACCGGTGCTCTCTTCTTCGATATTGAAAAAGCATTCGACAGGGTGTGGCACAACGGCTTGCTTTACAAGCTGTACACTCTCAACGTGCCCACTCAACTCGTGCACATCATACGAGATTTTTTGTCGAATCGCGGTTTCAAATATTGCGTGGAGGGTACTCTCTCTTCCCGTCACGCCATCACGGCTGGAGTCCCGTTAGTCACCTTTTCTTATCTCGCTGTACACCAGCGATATCCCTAAACCGAAAAACACCCATCTGGCGCTCTTTGCCGATGACACCGCAATCTACGCCTCACGTAGAGACCCCGACAATGTGGTGCGCACTTTGCACGCCGCCGCCGACAAGCTCGGTGAGTGGTTCCGCAAATGGCGAATCACCGTCAATCCCACAAAGAGCCAGGCTATCCTGTTCACTTTGAAAAGGAGAGTCCATGTGCCTCACAACTCAGTCCGCATGTCCAACCAGGTAATCCCCTGGACGGACAAAGCCAAATATTTAGGAGTGACCCTTGATCAGAAGTTGACCTTCATCCCACACGTAAATGCGGTACGCGCGCGAGCCGTATTCGCGATGAGCCAACTGCATTGGCTCATAAATAGGAAAAGCAAAATGTCCATCCGCAACAAGATTAGGATCTTTACCACGTGTATTAGACCGATCATGACATACACGTCGCCCGTGTTCGCCCATATACCGCCTGCTCGTCTTAAGCGTATGCAGGTATTGCAAAACATTTTTCTTCGACACGCTCTTGGTGCCCTGTGGTACGTTCGCAATCGCAACCTCCACGTGGATACTAACATGCCGACCATCAGGCATTTCATGCAAATGACCAGCAAACGCTACTTCGACCGGGCGGTTAAACACCCAAATACGTTAGTCCGCAAAGCGTCAATATACACTCCATTCGACCGCGCCAAATGGAGACGGCCGCGTTCGGTCCTAACCGATCCAGAGGACGATATCACTCTGGCCATTCGCAGTAAGAACGAGTTCCTAAAACTCCTACACTCCACACGACCGCAGTTCCGTCCTCGCCGCGTTCCCCGTTGCCCCCCGACCCTCCTAACAGTTCCGGCCCGCGTGCCGACGAAATAAATGGATAGGATTAGGTTAAACACCAACCTTCCCCACTAATCGTTGATGTCTCATCCTCTCCCAGTGACCGTCCTGAGCCGAGGTTCGTAGCCCGTTAGTGGGTTGCCCTCAGCATGGTTACTTAAATCAAGGGTTGCGAGCGCCTAAAGCGTTCACCCGAATGTCCGGTGTGGCCAGAAAAGCCGACTCGCGTCAGGATACTGGCCGTTAGGGCCAAAACAAAAAAAAAACAAAAAAACCGTCTTTTGTTTTTTATTTTATTACGCAAGAATTGATAAATTGATTGCTTTTAATAAATTTGTGACGGCTCTTTATATAATCTGGCCTTACTACATACTTCGGCCCCAATAATTTCAATTTCGGATGCACCTTCTGGTTTTAATTCGCAATGTTGGACTACAATCATTGATGTATTAAAAATACATCAATGACTACATTACAATAATTTAAATTATTGTTAGTTATAAAATCAGTATTCTCAGTGCGTGACTGCCTCGGTGGCGTGGTGGTGTAATTATTACAGTACGGCTGCAATACTGAGGTCTCCGGTTCCATCCGCGGGTCGGGCAGTGATATTGGGTTTTTTTTTTATAGCATCGAATGACGAGACGAGCATGCCGTTCGCCTGATGGTAAGCGATACGACCACCCATAAACAGAAGCAACACCATCCAGCACCTTGATTTACAAAGTACTGTGTGGCACTCCAATGCGCTCGTCATCCTGAGAAATAAGATGTTAAGTCTCATTATGTCCAGTAGTTACACTGGCTACAATGTCCTTCAAACCGAAACACAACAGCGCAAGCACACTGCTGCTTGGCGGTAGAAATAGACATTGCGTTGGTACCTACCCAGACGGACTCTTACATATGAGAGACCTACCACCAGTTTTCTATCTGTATCAGCCCGGAGTCTGGAATTTGTGCCTAATATGGTGATAGGTTCGCCCCTATCACATTATGGGACGTAAATCGCTTACCCCTTCGGGGATAAAAGGCGTTAGTATGTGTATTTTCAGTGTAAGGATCGAACTTGTATCTTTGAGATTCAACTTTTGATACGCCACACTGTAGGTGTTTTGTTCATCGTGGCTAGTGTTCTGGTTAATAGGTCTATCGACACAATGTGACAAATAAAATACGATATTTTTCAATATTTTTATATTAGTCTTAAGAACTAGGCGACGGCGGCGACCGGCTGCGGCAGCGGCGCGGGCGCCAGCGAGCGGATGTCGCTCGTGGGCTCGAGGGGAGCCGGCTCGTCCTTGGGCTCCGTCACCAGGATGTGGTCCGGCTGTGGCTTCTTGGGGCCGTTCTTGCCCTGTTGGTCCCACGGAAGCATGATTTTGACCTGTGGAACAGAATATAAATTTTATTCCTTGTGTTCTGATTGTGTACCCTCAAATATAATTTATATGGATTGTATTTATCATGGGGTATTTGTTTGACTTGCACCGTACAAAAGCCTGTATGTGACAGACCTTCCAATAAACAAGTCAATTTACTATACCACTTACAATTAGACCACAAGTCATGTGGACTTGCAATCCCTGAAAAGTGGATTGATTTCATAGCTGCACTCTAACTCATAGAGTAAACAAATTACATAAAAGCTTTTTTTACACCACTACAATATCAGAATATAGATTCTAATGCTATTTAAAAGAGCATTGGAATGTCCTAAATAATTTAAGATTGAAATGATACATTCTGGCACTTCTTTTAAGATCATAGAAATTATTCTAGATATAAAAATCTCACCTTAATTCCGAGCACTCCTTGCCTGAGCAGTACGTGCCTGGTCGCAGTGTTTACGTAGTCATTGCACGGGTCACCAGAGTGGATCATAAGTCCGTCTACGAACTTCATGGACTTTGCTCTCTGACCACGCAGCTTGCCGGAGACGACTACCTCACAACCACGCGCGCCGGACTCCATGATGAAGCGCAGCACACCATAACACGCACGACGGACGGCAAGACCTGAGAAACAATATTGTTAGTTAAATAAATAATAATAGCAGCCCTGTATTACAAACTCCCCACTGCTGAGCCCATGCTCAGATGTATAGGAGGCTCATGCTTCCTTTACTACTGAGAGGGTTTAAGTCTAACTCCACCATGCTGGCCTAGTGCGGGTTGATAGTAATACGTCAATATCATTTATTGGCTTTAATTCTTCTTGTTATAATATGGCTTCCATTAAGATTTCTTATGTTTACATGAATGCTAGACATTGAAATTAAACTACTATTAAAAAACGGCGATATAATCGGTTATAGTAGTTTTATTTCAATGGCTTCCATTGTTTATCAGTGATTTCTTCAATGTTCAGTAGTAATAGTGAATATAAATGATTTGTATCAATCAATAAGCATGAAATTTTATTAAAAATTCTAGAAAAGAAATTGCTCAAATTTCTATATTATTAACAATTTTTAAGTTATTTACAAGATTGCCAGTTATAAGGCCAATGACATTAAACATAATGAACTCTATTTAAAATATTACATTTTACATTTGGAAACAAACTCTCTACTACCTAAATTTCATTACATTATTCATAAAATTTCATACATTTGCAAATCCTCTAAAGAAATCACCAGACTGAAAACCACAAAAGTTTGTTTCAGTTCTCATTAACCAAAGTTGGTATTGCATGTGTAATCCAGATATTAGCATAGCCACATTTAAAAGTCCTAGTAGGAGTCACAGAAATGCACAATATGTACACATAAAAGTAAAAGCAGTGAAATAGTACAAGATGAAAAAGTGAAGTAATGTAACCTGGTTAACAGTGTGAAAGCGTCACAGGATGCATGCACTTGTTGTTAGTATAGGTCAATATTGTACCCACAGTGAAAAACACCAGCAAAACACTTTGTAGTGTCAGGTCTGTGGGAAATATTATGATAAGTGGAATATGATAGAATTCATGTTTAATAAGCCATTTAGTTATATCAATTACTTATAATGAGATATTAAAGCATTTTATGATAACTCCTGGTATTGCTGATCCAACAATATGGTTTATTACATTGCAGGTATTAGGAACAAGTCATTTAGGAAGGCACTGAAAACCCGTGTGGTAGACCATATCCAAAGAAACTGGAAGTAGCAGTTGTAATTTATGTGCTTTTTGGCATTTATATCTACTTCAACTGTCGGTTTAAGACTAAATATAGATTGTGTTACTGTAAGAAATTCTTGAATCATTAAATGTTTCAAAAAATAATTTATACTTATTATAAATGTTAATTATTACTTATTATAAAGATACAGGTTATGAACATGCAACAGTTAGAGGATTTGTAAGCTTTAAATTTCACTTATGCTTAATGATTGCCAAATATCAGGGAAAATATTGTAGTATAGAGAACTGACCTCCAATGAGTTTGTATCTTAAAGACTCTGCCTGTGCGATGGCGCAGAGACCGCGGGTGGCGACTTTCTCAGCGTACAACTCCACGGACTGTTCCGGGATGTTGAACCGCTTCTGCACGACCGAAGTAAGCTCGCGGATGCGGCGGCCCTTCTCTCCGAGCACGCTCTGTGTCCTGGTGGCCATGATGATGATCTCCGACCGGGTGGGGGTGACGCGCACCTCCACGCCGGAGTAGCCGTCCTCGGCCAACTCCCGGGTGAGGAACTCATTGAGTTCCGCCTTGAAAACTCCGTCACCGACGAACTGAAATTACACCAAGAGGTTATGTTATTGTCACGCACTTTTCTCATCAAAAAATCATCTTCACGTGCCCGAGAGTTATTATGCCACGTGTACTGTCAGGCCGGCTACGTTTTGGATGCATATAATTTACTGAAACAACTATGTACTGATCGCAACGTCCAAAACATCCACTAACATCACAAGTTCCACATAACAAATTGAACCACTTTTTTATCTTTCTGCACTCATAAGGAGATGAAAAATCTAATTCAAAATATATTTTGCATAATATAACACACGATAAAACGTACTTTTCGCTTTTTGGAAATATTGGCCACCGCCATGATTGCAAAGGGAACGGAGAAAAGACCGGAACCAGTCAATGTCAAATGTCATATGTCAAATCGAATTTCGTTCGGAAATTGCTTGTCTAAATATACCACAATCCGAGTGACATTCTGTTTCATATAAGTAATTAACAAAATTGTATATATTGTATACATATATATATATATATATATATCGGTTTTCAAAAACTGGTGTAAAATTAAATAATAGAAAAGGTACAATACTTACAACTTTTATTCTAGAAAAAAAAAGATATTAGCTATTTTTGTGCCAAGGTGATGCACGCTTGAAACACATTTTCAGATTTAAATAATTATTACAAGAAAACGTGCACCTAGAGTGATTTTATTTCGTAAACTGTGAATAGTAAGCTTATTGATTTATTAACATTCCATTTTATGAAAAAATATGTGAATAATAAAACAATTATGGGTAAAATTTGTATTGTGAAAAGTTGTCCAAGTTGGGCGTAAATCCCAAAACCAAAAAATGGTTAGCGGAAGTTTCTCTTTCCTTGTTAATTTCTCAAACCTACTCTAATAATATTTGGCGCTTCCTTTAAAATTTACCCTGATGCTAATGTGGCGCCACCCTTATTTAATGCATTTCGACGGACACTTTTTCATATACACAGATGATCAAAGAGAATTATAATACTACTCAGATGATTCTCCTTAGGGCTCATACACATAAACACGATACGGCGTCGCGTCGTCCTATCGGCGTCAAACGGCGATATGTTTGAAGTTTACGAGTACAAATATGACCTATGTTCATTGTAGAATGACGTACTATTGCAATTTGTAGTATGCGCCTCGCTCCCTCTCTGTCCTTGTCCTATAGTTTGATGTAGACAGAGCGTGGATGGACATCCATACTTACAAACTTTTTCGCGTTTATAATATTAGTAGGATAATCGGTGGAAGAAGGGGGTCTATTGGCGACACGACAACGATGACATTGAAGCCCGCCGACAGGGCAACGAGCGAGCAGAACTCCGCCAGCACCCCGCAACACGACGCCCCGCCCACTTCGGCAAACTAGCGCGCTGCGGGCCAATCAGCACACACCGCATTGGTGGCTCACCCACCCGGGGTTGCGAGACCAGCACGGCTTATAAGACGGGCTTAGAATTACATAGTTTATTTGTAGTATCATCGGGAGAATAGAAGAGAATAAACGTGAATATTGAACAAGATCGAGTTTGATTTTAATACAGTCCCCTACAGGGGTCATAACATTTAGACCATCTAGAACGGACGCGCTTTGTGCCTATTAACGTGAACAAAACATTATCTTACTACTAAATTGAAAGGAGATACAATATACATAGTCAAACCGTATTATTTTGATAAGAATGCATACATAAATGAACCTTCAACCCTAGCCCGTGTTTCGTACACTTATATGTTTCTATAAAAGTGTGCATGATTATTTGATCTTATTACCTTTGAAAGACCATACACGCCGCAACTTTTATACCTATGCCCAAGGATGGTAACGACTATTCATATAAATTTAAAACAACAAGTTTATTCAATGCAATTTATTTATTACTTAAGACTTTTCATTACATACAAACGCACCATATACTTAGCATAACAATAACTTATTCACGGACATTATCGCCCCTTGTGTAAAATACAAGAAAGTGCTTACATAGCAAATTAAACCTAATGACATTAAAGGTTTCATACAAGATTGATAAGACTGTGGGTTTGAGAAGCACGTGCATTTATTGAGATAAACGTTTAAAACTTTATATCGCCTTATGTGGAATAATAACAATACTAACAAACTCAGTGCGCGAAGTCGAATCAATTACGAAGTTAAAGTAAGACAAAAATCTATTTATTATCTATAAAACGATCATTCGAAACAAGTAACAGATTTAATTTTCAAAAAACTCGAAACACTTTCAACTCGAACATACGAAATATTTTAATAACATATAAAAAGATTTTAATACAGAAAATTTTACTATTAATTAAATAAATTACTATTTATTTAAACACAATATCTCATATATTAGCTTATTGACGCATCACTTATCTGTGGAATTATATTACCGTTTATTGGTATTGATTTTGAGTTTTGATAACAAAATATAGCATAATCTTGATGTAATTTCGGAAACAAAAGCTATATTTGTCTGAAAAATTTCTAAACGCTACTGGTTCTACGTTTCTACTGACCTATGCTATGTGTATAACTATATGCTCAACAACAATTGTGATAAGATATATTGTTTAGGCGATTTTTCAACTAAGCGCGATTTTGTATTGGGCGAAGGCGGTATCAATAAATAGTCAGCATCGTTCGCTATGTTTCATTATAATTATTTCAAAGCAAACAATAACTATTCTTATATTGGTAACACTTGATTCATATAGTAAAGAATTCCATATGAGCATATTTTGGTTGTTCAAAATGGTAGAATTAACTGTCATTATCTATGTTATGACTGCTTACAGCTGCTTCAAAAGTATAGGTCAACAATCTATGAACAGTTCAAAATGAAACTCACAGCTTGTGTTCCCACTTTATTCTAAGCTAGCGATTATTTGAGTCAACATCCAATTATATTATTTGTGGCAAATTGTGGCAAAGTATCAAAATTGTGTTCATAATATGTATGTTGTTTTTTTTATAACTATGTACTGTAAAATCTAAAGTAACGATTTGAACTGGTGCAACGATGCTGACAGCTTGCTTTCGTATATTGGGGTGAAAAGCAAGGCTGTGATTAGGAGGCAATCAACGAGTCACACTAAAATATATCCTTAATACAACTCTTACAATTGAATTTAGCTTAACATTAAATGGACAGTGATTGTTCTATACAAGGTGTACCTTAAAACTATTAAATAAAAACGTATTTTTTTCATTTTCTATACCAACATTCACGACCTATAACTATAAATTCTTATTAATTAATGGACAGATTTGCGTGTAGCGTGTGTTGATCGAAATGTGTGGTGATGCAAGGGTGTAGACGTGTATTTAGTAGAGTGCAGTTAGTGTTTTTACCCAAGCGTCTACAGCGAGAGGGACAAAATAACCTTCATTTATACAAGAATTTATGTTAAAGATCTGTTTTTTATTTGTACAGTACGAAGATTACAATGAGTTTAAGCAAAATTGTTTTTAAAAAACAGCCTTTGTCAAAAAGCGTGTATTACTTATCGATAATTGCCTAAGAGTGGTTAAACAGTAGATGCAAAAGAATCGATTAAATGTAAAGCATCTATCTCTACTTTAAATAGAAGGTACTAACTTACAACAGTTGGGTCTACGATAGACACTACAGTGGGACGTGAGAATAAGGGTTCCGAGATTCATTTGTACAATTTATCTATTAGAAATAACTACGTGGAAAATTCGTACTATAGAATTATCTAGAAAACAAATCTATCTAAAGCTACGCCAATCGCATGGCAGCGCACCGTGTTTCTGCGTTGCGAAGGGCAAAGAATCGCATAAAAGCCTAAATATGAATGATTTATATGTACTGTTGTATATTATGTATATGTTTTGGCACAGAGATAGGAAAAGTCGAGAAGAGTATGTCTAGGTGCGTTTTAAGCCTAAATCACAGAACGGAAGTAGCAGTGCGGGCGTAGTGATGCAAAAATATAGTATATAATATAACATGTTAATTACGCGTAAAAAACTATTTCTTTGAACGCGACGTCCGTATCATAGACAACGTTTCTCAGCGCTCCATTAATTCTATGGCTAAACCACTAATGCTTATTGACATACGATTTTATTAGCGAAAATGACTACATTATTGGCACTTTCGCGCTTTAACATTATCTTTACTACTTAATTATATATTTTTAATGCTTTATTGATAATTCGAAACAAATTTAGCATTTTTAATTGTTACCAAACGTAATTACGTAACGTAGCATAAAAAACTAAATAATAAAAAAACATGCATCTGGCGTGACATGGTGCTATAAAAAAATCAAGGTAAAATAAACAAAACATAAATTCAATGTAACCATTTAATAAAAACCAAAAATTTATTACAACAACTTCAATTCATATTAGTTAAAAATTAAGTACTTGTTTACCCATCACCATAAAAGAAATATAATAAGAAAATAGGAATGTTCAAACTAACACCAAATAAAAGTTTGAATAGAATGGAATGGATTATAGCAGGTTAAAATTATAGTATATTGCACTTGATCAACGCAATAGTCAATTTTTTTAAAACATAAATCTCAAAATAATACATTTCTTAATAAATTGGACGTCCAATACGAGATCTTAAATTAAGAATACTTTTAAGGAAAATTAAGAGCTGTCAATATATTATCCCTATGGCACTACCATAAATAAAATCCATTTAAAATATTAATTAACTGAATACAAATAATATATCTTATTAAATAAAATCTAAGTCTCTCGCCGTAATCAATGTGTAAATTCATTTTCAAATCTCAGCATGATTCTTTCATAGTTTACAAAAATAAATCACTGATGGATACCGTATTAAAGCTTTACACGTATTTTACAAGCTTGCGAATAAATATGTTAGGTTTCATGCAAAAATTAAATAATTTCAGAATGGTAGAAATTTTATTCAAGTTGGTAGTTGTTATTTTTTAGCTCAATACTCAAAGTACTGAGCTGCTGCCCTGAAAATCAATATAAACAACGCAACGTTAATAATTTAAACCAATTGAAACAGTTTTTATAAAATGTTGAACAGATAAATGATTTAAATACCTATTTATAATAAATAAATTGGAATGTCAATAACTTACAATTAAGTAGACAATGTTTTCTGCCGTTAGAATTATCAAATAAGCATTAACGTAACGTTTGTTTACAACCTCCAACGTTTTCGATATAATTAGCGAGAGTGGCAATTTTTTATCTTAGTTCCATTGATTATTTGGTATTTATATTGCAAACTAGATAAAAATATTCCACATCGCATGTGGTTAATGCACCGTTCCTTATGTTTTATGATTTACAGCTTATTATTGGAAACAGGCACCGAGGAAGCGCCTCATTAAATTCTATCTTTGGATTTATTTATTTCTTACAGAATATTTTTTCATGATGCGATATTATTGAATTAAGTACATAAGCTATTTAATTGGGTTCAAGCTACAAAGGAAATGTTATTGACCATATCAAGAATACCGTAAACGTATTTGCATACATAGTCTTCATAGTGGTCATCGTTCGTCAACTTTTAAATTGGTACGACATAATTCATTAAGAGATGGCACTGTATTTAACTTTTACTATCCATAAAATCGTAAAGAACGGTGAAAGCGATTCATTTACAACGAAACTGTGTTGCCATTTAAACTAATCTATAATATTAATTATCGCGACGGCGACGCGCGTCGATAGTCACTATAAACGAGCGTTAATTGAATAATTGTTTAACTAGAAACTAGTGTAACGCAAGCCTCAGTACCGCTGTTGGTACTCGTGGTGCCATCTGTTGAAATCTATGTGAAACACCACCAGCGACCCATTCTCTAGACCCGCCAACAGGAACCTGCAAATTGTGGTTTAATGTTAATATTTTAGATTATTAATTTCAGGTTACATAATTTGTCATGTTTTATACATTATGACTGTGTTGATTTTGCGATTTCTTAAAGTTTAATTTTGCATGGAAATCTTCTTTCAGTGTTGTCAATTTAGAGACGTTTTAAATATGAAGTGGTTTAGATACTGGTGAATGATAGTAATGTATTAGTGACTGCCTCGATGACTTATTTGTATTACGGTACGACTGCAAAGCTGAGGTCTCGGGTTCGATCCCCGGGTCGGACAGTGATATTGGGTTTTTCTACTCAGTATCAGCCCGAAGTCTGGAATTTGTGCCCGATATATGGCTCGCCCCCTATCAAATCATGCAACGGAATACGCACGGCGAAAAGCGGGTGCATTAGTTGCGCCTCTGCCTACCCCTTCGGGGATAAAGGGCGTGAGTGAGTGTGTGTGCGTGTGTGTGCGCGTGTGTGTGTGTGTGTGTGTGTGTGCGTGCGTGTGTGTGTGTGTGTGTGTGTGTGTGTGTGAGTGTGTGTGTGTGTGTGTGTGTGTGTGTGTGTGTGTGCTAGTGTGTTCGAGTTGTACTTCTGGTCGTGCGAGAGCGCGAGGCTGCAGACGGGCGCGCCGGCGGGCGGGAACGCGTACAGCGGCGCCAGCGTGAAGGCGCGCCACACCTCCACCACGCCCGTGTGTGTGTGTGTGTGTGTGTGTGTGTGTGTGTGCTAGTGTGTTCGAGTTGTACTTCTGGTCGTGCGAGAGCGCGAGGCTGCAGACGGGCGCGCCGGCGGGCGGGAACGCGTACAGCGGCGCCAGCGTGAAGGCGCGCCACACCTCCACCACGCCCGTGTGTGTGTGTGTGTGTGTGTGTGTGTGTGTGTGTGCTAGTGTGTTCGAGTTGTACTTCTGGTCGTGCGAGAGCGCGAGGCTGCAGACGGGCGCGCCGGCGGGCGGGAACGCGTACAGCGGCGCCAGCGTGAAGGCGCGCCACACCTCCACCACGCCCGTGTGTGTGTGTGTGTGTGTGTGTGTGTGTGTGTGTGTGTGTGTGTGTGTGTGTGTGCTAGTGTGTGCTAGTGTGTTCGAGTTGTACTTCTGGTCGTGCGAGAGCGCGAGGCTGCAGACGGGCGCGCCGGCGGGCGGGAACGCGTACAGCGGCGCCAGCGTGAAGGCGCGCCACACCTCCACCACGCCCGCGTCGCCGCCGCACACGAGGTACTCGCCGCACCGCGACAGCACCAGGCACTGTCACAACATCACACCACACCGTTACGAATACAGAATACAGAACATAACCTACCCGTGTGCCAAATTTCATCCAAATCCGTTTAGTCGTTTCTGCGTATAGTTCTAACAAACATCCTAACATTTTGACAAAGTTTTGCATTTATACTAGTAAGATTGATTGTAATATTTGCCTGGAAGTTATCGTTGTGCGTCTCGTGTCTGAGCCGGCGGCCGTTGAGCGTGAAGGCGGCGAGGTGTCCGCGCGCGTACGCGACCACCAGCACGCCCTCGCGCGACAGGGCGAGCTGCTGCGGGGCAAGCTGCTGCGGGGCGACTGCGCCCTCACCCGCCGGCAGCGCGCGCAGTAGCTCGCCGAACGTCGTGTGGATCAGCACCGGACCGTCTGCGGAACAACGGACAAACGAGGTATTAGTACGGGTTTTATTAACATTAACGATATATCCGCTTTTTGTATGGGTGCTGGGCCTCGAAATCTAACCAGGCTCAAACTTTATCGATATTAACGGGGCAAAATATGGATCTCAGATCCATCACAGAAATATTTTTAGACACCTTCATTTATAACTAACTTTTGAAGTGATAACTTCTTATGGGAGGGTGGTAAACGGCTTCGTACAGTTATAGGCAGGCTCCTTCTTTCTCACACACCCATTTTCGACCCTTGACCCCCCTGACCCACCTTAACCCTGACACCCATTTTTGACCCTAGACCCCTAACCCCCCCCAACCCTTTTTTGACCCCCTGACCCACTTGACCCCCCACACCCATTTTCAACCCTTGACCCCCTGACCCCCCATACCCATTTTGAACCCTTGACCCCCTGACCCCCCCTGACCCTCCACACCCATTTTCGACCACCGACCCCCCATATTAAATAGTTCAACTTAGATTACTTTAAGTTATCACTTCTGTCGTCTCGTAGAAAAATACGTAAGCTCTCTACTCAAACTCAAGCTTTGATTGAAGAGAGAAGGTTAATAAAAGACTCATCAAATGCAGGGTTAAAGCTTATAACGGAACTTAATAAGAAAATCCAGAAGTCAATTAAATATGATATACGTAAATATAACACAAATATAATTATAGATACAATAACAAGATACAGAGGTCCAAGAGTGTTCAAAAGAAAAATTAAAACAGGGAATCAACAAATAGTAAAATTAAAAGATGAAACTGGAAATATAATAACAGACAGGGTAAAAATAATAAAAGTAGTTGAAGAGTTTTACTATAGGCTATATGCTTCCCAGCCAACGGAGCCCCAAACATCAGGAGACGATCCGCGAGCTGAGCCTGTTGAGCATCGTAGCTCAGATGAAATACCATCGATACTACCTAGCCAAGTACAAACGGCGTTAATGCAGATGAAAGCCGAAAAGTCACCAGGTGAAGACGGGATTACCGTTGAGTTGCTTCGTGCTAGCGGAAAGTCAGTGATTAGTGTTTTAGTGAAGCTTTTTAATTCTGTTTTGTTTAGTGGATGTACCCCAAAACTTTGGAAAAATGCCATAGTCACCATGATCCACAAGAAAGGTGACAGTTCACTTCTTGGCAACTACAGACCTATAAGCCTTCTCCCACAAACTTACAAACTATTTGCCAAACTTATCTCTAATAGGCTTACTCGTCAACTAGATGAATGCCAGCCCATCGAGCAAGCCGGCTTTCGGAGTGGTTTCTCAACTATAGACCACATCCATGCGGTAAAACAACTTATGGAGAAAAGTGGGGAGTTCAACCAGCCTTTGTGTATGGCCTTCGTTGATTACGAGAAGGCATTTGACAGTATCGAACACTGGGCCGTGATTGACTCCCTACATCGCTGTTCCATCGATGCCCGCTATGTGGATCTTCTTCGAGAGCTTTACAGTTCGGCTACAATACAGGTCAAACTACACAACTTAACCGAACCTATACCGATCAAGAGGGGGGTGAGGCAAGGTGACACAATTTCACCCAAGCTATTTACGGCTGTTTTAGAAGACGTCGTAAAAACGCTCACATGGGATACTTCTGGTATAAACATCAATGGTGCCTATTTGTCTCATCTTAGATTTGCCGATGACCTGGTGTTGTTTGCAACAAGCCTTGAGAGTCTCCAGTGCATGCTCAAAGACCTATTTGATGCATCCTTGAGGGTAGGCCTAAGGATGAATATGGCTAAGACCAAAGTCCTTACTAATGTTTCCGGCATCTCGTCTCCAAATATTACGGTTGGAGGTGAGAGGTTGGAAATGGTTAAGGACTATGTTTACCTGGGTCATGTACTGTCTTTTGGTAAGGAGCATCAAGCAAGGGAGATTTTCAGGCGTTTACAACTCGGCTGGGCGGCTTTCGGACGCTTAAAGGACGTATTACAGTCACGGCAGATTCCACAATGCCTAAAAACTCGTCTTTTTGACCAATGCGTCCTGCCCACCATGACATACGGTGCCGAGACATGGACGCTCACATGCGATATTTTATATAAATTGGGTGTGACACAAAGGGCTATGGAGCGATCTATGCTCGGCAACAAATTACAAGACCGAATCCCTAACAGCGAAATCCGTAGACGAACAAAAGTTCGAGATATCGGACAATTCGTTATGGGACTGAAATGGAGTTGGGCAGGCCATGTAGCTAGACGAAGTGATGACAGGTGGAGTAAGATGCTGACGGAGTGGTGGCCAAGGCAAGGCAAACGCAGCGTGGGTCGTCCGGCGGCAAGATGGGTCGATGACATTGTGAGGATCGCGGGTCGAACCTGGATGCGATTGGCTCGAGATCGAGAAAGGTGGCACCATATGAGAGAGGCCTATACCCAGCAGTGGGACTCTACAGGCTGTGGATGATGATCACTTCTGTCGAGCGTCCCGAGACGCACATTTTTTTTTAAAACGAAGTGTAATTTTAGACGATTATACGATTACGACATTATACGATTTGCTGCAAAGGCCTAATTTTTAAGAGTACCATCCATACAAATATAAAGTATTTTAGTTAGAATTTTAAGCCCGTTTTTAGACATGTCCTTTATCGTTAATTTTCAATCTTCAGTATAATTAGTAAACTTTACATCCTTGGCATATTATTTTTATTACCAAATATTTATGCAAGTTCAAATCTAAAGAAAGCGCCTAATGAACTAAAACTGAAAAATAATATAATAAAAATTGGATGTCAAATCCGACCTAACTAGTCATAATGAATCCGAAGACCGATACTCACTGACGGAGGAGGAGATGACGAGGCCGAGCTCGGCGGAGACGAGCACGCCGTTGATGGGCGCGTCGTGTCCCGTGAGCGACACGCGCGGCGCGGGGGTCTCGCCCTCGCCCACGATGCCGCCGTGACGCGCAGACCTGCACACAGGGGTCAGTGGGCCATCAAATATGAAGGCACAGGCAAATAACATGGCACAAATTTTCATATTTTTTATTTTTTTATAGAATCATACCTTTGTCTATGGTATTTTGAATTCCAATCATTAGAATTTAAAAAAGTTAACAGATGGCGCCAAAAATGCAGTTTTGGTTATGGGAATGTCCATAAAAATAATATACTGTCTCTTTCTTGTCTCAATAAAAATAATATACATTTAAACGTTCAAATTGTTTTTTCTTAAAATTCATTAATTAGGACATTCCCTGTTATTTGCCTGTGCCCTTATTATAAAGTAACCCTTTAAAAAAAATTACGAAATAACTTTCGTAAAATAGCGATACACATTCTTATTATCGAAAGCTAGATCATAATGCAAGAGGTTAATACTATGCATCATTGACAATATTTTTAATAGAAATTTTCGTTAATCCTACATAGGGAAGGTTCATCGCTTTTATGATTGGGAGATTGCAAATTATATAGCATTTAAACACTGTCTTAATTTTTTTCTATAATATCCAACAATTTCTAGTACCTTACAGCGTATAAAAATATTTTTAAGAAGAACCCACCAGTGCCACAGCAGTACAGTGCAGTCCTCGGACCCGGACGCGATGTAGCAGTCGGAGGTGATGTTGCACTCGGACCGACACACGCACGTCACCACGCCGTAGTGACCGAATATTATTTGTACTATTTTAGCTGTAATAAAATTGGTTTTTGAATAATAAGTGGTTTGAAAATAAAAACAAAAACCTAAATCTACGTAAAATACAGTTAGCGCCATCTGCAATTTAGAAGTTTAGCCTTTATAGTTGATGTAACTCACTTATCGATGGCGTTAGTAGTTAGCCAGCAAGTTTCAAATTATAATAATAATAAAAATAATAATACCAGCCCTGTATTAAATACTGCCCACTGCTGAGCACGGGCCTCCTCTACTACTGAGAGGGGTTAGGCCTTAGTCCACCACGCTGGCCTAGTGCGGATTGGCAGACTTCACATACCCTCGAAATTCTTATCGAGAATTCTCAGGTATGTAGGTTTCCTCACGATGTTTTCCTTCACCGTTAAAGCGAACGATAATTGATAAACAATACACACATAACTTCGAAAAATCAGAGGTGTGTGCCTTGGGTTTTGAACCGCCGGACATTGTCTCGGCAGACCGTTCCATTCCCAACTAGGCTATCGTCCACTTTCCCAACTAGGCTATCGTCCACTTTTCAAATTGCGTATGAATAATTGGTATCATTTTTTGAAGATATTCATGTGTTTTCGAGTTTGATATAGTCTAGGGGTCTAAAAAAATTTATCGGTATTCTATACTTGGAGGTACTGTATTCGTACTTACCAGTCTCAGTGGAGAAGACTCGGAAGCTGTTGTCCCAAAAGCCTGCCGCGATGAGGAAGCGCGAGTCGACGGTGGTGACGAAACAGTTGCTGCGCGCCTTCACGCGCTGGCTGAAGTTGTCGCCCAGCTGTCGACGCGCCAGCGCCTGAGCACCGCCCGCCGCTGGAACGAACACAATCATTATGTTTGACTCTCTCAAGCTATGTAACACCACGACTGTTTTTTTTTATTTTATAGTAAAAAAAGAAGAAGAAGTAAAATCTGCTCATTCCAAATACCAGGGAGTACCAAGAGGCACCCAGTGACGTCTTGGGAACTGGCAATGGTTTGCCTTCATGTTGTGTTGATGCCGACTATCGAGTAGTGTACTCACCCCAGACGGGGTCCATGATGATGGGGTGCGGGTGGTGCGCGTGGTGCGGCGGGTCGGGCGGTCGCGCCGCGTGTGCGCACGCGCCGCCGGCCCAGCGGTGCGCCGCGAACGCACGCGCGCCCGACACCTGCATCACAACACACAACACAACAAACTCACTACTAAACTATTATACCAACAGTAACTCATTCACTCATTTAATAATACCATGCTTTGACAATTTAAACTTTTTGTTATTATTATTTGTGAGAATAGCTGCTTCATTAACATGTTATCGGGAATTTCAGAGAATTATAATTACCACAAACTGTAGCTTTATTCTCTTTATTACTTCGCTGATCTTCATAATAAAATTATTATATTACTTATTCAAACGAGATTTGCAGATTTTATAGATAATTAACAGAAAATCATCATAGATACATTTTATAAAATACACACCGTGACTGCAGCAGGATGCGCCAATTGCGGGTAGGTATTCGCGGAGACGTGCACGACAGGCGCGTTTGAGGGTAGTTTGAGCCGCACGCACACGTCGTCAGGCGCGGCGGCGAACATGAGCGGCGCCAGGTGCAGCGGCGAGGCGCGCGGCGCGTGCGGCTCCGACAGCAGCTGCGCCGGAGTCTGCCCGAACGAACGGATCTGATCTTCCACCGCGGCGCGGGTTACGCCTTCCGCAATCTGCTCTAATCTCACCCCACCCTCGTAAGTCAGGTAGTAGAAGACGTTAGTCGCGCGGACTGCTTCAGGTCCTGGGAATATTGTTTTAATAGATAGGTAAATGGCAGGCTCGTCCCTTGTAGCATAGGGATAACTTAGATGGTGATATGGTACCCTTGAAAAAGGAAAAAGCATGATGCATACGTATGTGTCTAGTAGAGGAGCAGAGTTGTCTGATGGTTGATGGTTATCGCTCATAAACATCTATACCTAGATCCTGAAGACCTGTAGATACGTTATCGTCCGTAAGAAGTATTACAATAAAATTGTAGTAATATAGTCCATTTTAAAAACCACTGCGATTTACGAATGGCTGATTTTGGAAAATTTTATATTTATATTTTGGCATTATAATATCAAAAAAAGGTAAATTGTATGTTAAAAATTTTGAACCAAATATGCGGTTTCTTTACTCATACTGTTTTTGTTAAATTACAAATGTAAAAATTTATTATCAATTTATGCAAAATTTAAGGTCGAAGTTTTGTTACCATAACAAACAGACGGAACATTCTACTTGCATTTGTTTCACTTAAAGTATTTTGACTAATGATGGGATTACGTTTGGGCGAGTTAATCTTGTCTAGACTATCGCGTTACTAAGTTTTTTCTTGTTGTTATTAGGTACTTATTACGTTACTTTATAATAAAATACTTTAAAATAACTTAATCTGTTGTTTTATATTTGGTACTCATTATTAGATGTTCAGATTGACTTAGAGACCACTTTGGAAAGACCATAGAGCTCTAACATCACACAATGGCATTTTATTCCCGAAAAGATAGGCAGAGGCGAAAATAGTGCATCCCCTTTTCGTTGAATGGAGTCCGCCCCATGATGTGATAGGGCTGTCCCTATCGCTATAACGATAACCCTTTCTTATTCTAAAAACAAACAAACTTTTTATTGGAAATTAAAAACTCTGATGTTTTTGATTCTTTTGTCCTCTCTCTCCCCACTAGACTAGGCCCTTCTAAAATAATACGAAAGACCCTGATACCTACCTCTCTGTTTATATCCAAATATGAGATCGATCCACTGATGCAGCTGACAGCTGACGAACTCCGATTCGAGCGCCATGCGGTTGATCCTGATGAACTCCTCAGCGGAGGACGCCCAGGGCGGCAGGATCACATCTCCTGAAGGCGACTCCGGGATGCCCAGCTTGTACCCGGAGCTGTTGATCAGCATCTCAGGCAGGAAGAATAACTCCGGTATCAGTTCCTGTTGGAATATCCATTTGTTGAAGTATTTTGAGATGTAATTCGTCATCACCATCTGATGAGCGCAGTGGAATGCAACGCAGTTCTTGGAATTCAGAGCTATTGATGGTGATGCTATTGTTTATGGGCGGTCGTGTTGCTTACCATCAGGCGAGCGTTATGCTCGTCTTGTCATTAAGTTGGATGAAAAAATCATCAGCAGTTATAGTGTCCACTGCTGAACATAGGCCCAGCAAAGATTCCTAGGTATCGGCCGATTTGTAGGTATCGGCCTGGATCCGGCGATTACTTGCGACCGGTACTTTATTGTATTTCCAGGAATACTATGTTATTTTTAAAAGCAAGTAACGCATACCTTAACATCAGAGGTGTCTCGCTGGCAGTTCTTCCACGAGAGCGCAATTGAGGAGAACAGTCTGTTAGGATGATCGAATTTGCCGCCCTGCAGCGCCAGGAACATGGTCGTCATTGGTTCCTGTGAACATGAAATATATGGTAAACGTATGTGTATTATAAGATGGCAGTTAGTTGCAACGTCTAGAAATATTTGCGTCTAACGCTTTTTCTATTCTAACGCGGCAAAATGACTTGATTACATCTGATGCTAAGCGAAGTGAAGCTCAAAGTTAATATCAATCAGTTAGAATTGTTGTATCTTTTCTTGATCGACAAAATTATTTTTCGTTGCCTTTGTTTCTTCTAAATATTGGCAAAAAACGCGTGTCGCGTCGAGCCTTAGGGAAGTGGGATACCAATCAAGATTGGATCAATGGATCCTCATCCTTTTCTCAAGAGTTACATACTAAAGGTAAAACTTTTTTTACAAAGTGTATTGTACTTTATACCTATAGGAATGTCTAATAAACAATGCAACACTCAATATAGAAATCTATTTAAATCTCATTAAGAGTTGTTTTTGTCTCTCCTGGTGGCGCGACACATCTGTCGTGTCCCGTCGCCGCTCGCGTCGCGATTGTTTTGATGCGTTCACTTCTAATGCATAGCGCGCCTTTAATGTGTAGGGTACCCACAGGGATGAAACTTAATGGGAATTATAAGATATATTTTTTAATTATATTTTTATTTTATTTATTTGGGAAAATAAACAATTGTACATTACAAATTAGGTACTTTTAAGGTGTAGGTATTTTACAAAATGTTTAGCAAATGCACAATCCACACCATATTCCACGGATTATATAGGTGGTATTATTATAAGACTATGCATTATATATTATATGTATTATATATTATTGGAATGCTGACAATTTCAAGAAAAGCTTTGGTATTTTTTGTAATACGGATACGTATAATGTGGTCAGTTCCGAAACATGTATTTTTTATAATAGTAGAATATTAGACTATTTGATTTTTTTATTTGTATACATATATCATAAAGTTAGATTAATTAAGAAAATTTCTAAATGGATTTCAGAGGAATTGTCTCGTCTATCTATTGTATAACATGTAAAATTCTTTCAAAATATACTATATTTATTGTAGTTCTATTGGATGTGTAATAATGACCCACATGGTCCTTCTGACATACTAAAAGGAATCTTCGGAACGACTGAGAAATTCAGAACTAATACAATACTTTGCACTGTCTCAGCGTAACAATCGAATCTGGTGTAATATTCACTGCACCACTAACACTATACAGAATCAGATTTTGTTTGGTTACTTTTGTTTTTGTCCCGAGAAATACGTGTAGCTTGGTTACTGTAAATGTTTACGTTAATTTATAGTGACCGCGGAGAAGAAAGGCCCTTTGATGACTCCTTTATAGTGCATACATTCATGGAACGACAGGAGGCAGAGTATAAATAGCAGTTGTCAGGGTTAAATGAAGGCATACTGCAATTTTCACTTTTTTGGTACGACTGCAATGTTGAGATCTTGGGTTGGATCCCCGGGTCGGGCAAAGTGATATTGGGTATTTCTTTTTAGTATCAGCCCGAAGTCTGGAATTGGTGCCTGATATGACGATAGACTCGCCCCCTATCACATCATGGGACGGAATACGCACAGCGAAAAGTGGGTGCACTAGGTGCGTCTCTGCCTACCCCTTCGGGGATAACAGGCGTGAGTATGTGTGTGTATGTGTGTGTGTGTGTGTGTGTGTACGTATGTATGTTAACTTTAAAACCATTCAATATAATTCGTCAAAAAAATATACTTTTTATGGAAAACAAAAATAACCATTTTAGTAGAGATAATTTTAGTGCACCGCAAGATTCGAACCTGCGACCATTCGTTCCGGCACTTATTCTTCTGCTAGGCAACAGAATTGCATGTAATCGTTACTAGGGTTATGAACATATGAGAGACGAGCCGTCTGCTATGATCATAATAATTGTCATCCAAGTTGATAGTCGATTACTGTGTAAAATAGGCGAAACAAATAAAGGGTAAGTTTTAAAGTAGCAATAACATTTTTAGTAACAAAAGTCAAATACCTTTTTAAATCTTGAATTTGAATTGAGAACCAAATGTTTTTTTACATATTCCAGGTAAAATGGCGGTATACTACGATGCTTACAATAATTCTATAAAAAGGGGAACCATTTTTTTAAAAGCGAGTATTACAAAATTTTCTAAATTAAACTAGATGGAAGTGTAGTGCAATATAATATAGTCATTTATTATCATTTTCGCTGATAATATTTTATCGTGATTATTAAATATACATGCCTACCCTTAACTACATTACTTAACATTTGCTAATTGTGTTATTATTATAGGATTTCAAGTAGAATAATAGCTTTTAATCATTGTTTGTTGTTAAGTGTATTGAATATTTTTTTTGCGATATTTTACAGCAATAGGTTTGACAAATAATTTCGACCACCCATGTTCGCCACAATAACAGAACTATCGTGATTGGGTTGAAGACCCTTTAAAGAGGTGGTTAAATATGGGAAGGATATTATTCAGACTTCCGATTTTTTTATATACCAACACATCAATGTTACTTCACGGCAACTACTACTACTGGTGGTAGGTCTCTCATATGTAAGAGTCCGTCTGGGTGGGTACCGCCGCAATGTCTATTTCTACCGCCAATCAGCAGTGTGCATGCACTCTTGTGTTTCGGTTTGAAAGACATTGTAGCCAGTGTAACTACAGGACATAGTGAGATTTAACACCTTATGTCTCAGGATGGCGAACGCAGTGGAATGCCACCCTACTTTGTAAGTCAAGGTGCTGGATGGTGTTGCTACTGTTTATGGGTGGTCGTATCGCTTACCATCAGGCGAACGGCATGCTCGTCTCGTCATTCAATGCCATAAAAAAAAATGTTATGTATAGCGTCCAAATAGAGTGTCGACTGACGAGAGATGGTTATCCCCCAAAGTAAGCCAGTCGTCACAACTATGCCGGTTTGTTTAATACCAGATATATACACTACCTACATGGCGTAGTTGTATTACGGCACGGCTGTAATGTCAAGGTCTCTGGTTCGATCCCCGGGTCGGGCAAAGTGATATTGGGTTTTTCTACTCTGTATCAGCCCGGAGTCTGGAATTTGTGCCCGATATGGCGATAGGCTCGCCCCCTAACACGTCTTGGGACGGAATATGCATGGCGAAAAGTGGGTAGTTGTGCCTCTGCCACCCCTTCGGGGATAAAAGGCGTGAGTGTATATGTATATATATGCAGATCCGATCCTGATCCGATCCCGGAATACAACACAATTGAGTTAGCTGGCGAGGGGTCTCTTGTCTGGACTCCACTCGCCTAACCATCAGGTGTTAACAAAAGCAATTACTGCTATAAAAAAGGTTTTTACGGTAGGCAGCGGCTTGTGCCCCTGTACCGAGGTCTATGGTCGATGGAGACCTCCTTACGGTGGGCCGTTAGCTCGTCTGCCTTTAGAGGCAATAAAAATATGAGTAGTAGTTAAGCTATGACTCCTGATACTCACAATCCTGACGAGCCAGTTCAGCACGAAGGCGGCTGTGGAGTAGTGTGTGCCGTAGTGGAACGGCGGCGTCGACTCATGCTCCCACGTGTTGTACCGTTCCTCGAAGTACGCGCGCCGGCTCGGGTTCAGCGCGCCGATCGGCTACAAAAAACATCATCATCAGCTACAGGGTGTTCACTACTAAACATACCTCAGTCAAAGATATACATACCGACTTATTGGAAGCGCTGTATGTTTTTAAATACACAATAATATTAACCAATAAATGAAGCATTAAAATTTAGGTTTAGAGCATTACTCATCGCTGCGTCGATTCCCCAATTCTGGGGTCGTGGGTCTGAAGGAAACTAAATTTCCACGCACGATGTTGTGCCATTTAATCTAGCTTTCGCCTACATGAGTAGCTTTAACGACATTTATGTTGAGTATGATGCGGATCTAATCAGTCAAACGCAATGGTTCATTATGAAATAATATTTCCTAAGTTGGATTTATTTTCCTAATTACCTTATTTCGTTGTTTTGCTAATGCATAAATGCAGTTTAATTCTAACAGCGAATGTTTAAGAAAACATTCAGCAGGTCTCACCTTGGAGAGATCTCTGAAGTTGGACGGCTGACTGAGGTCCAACTCCTCGCTCTCGTAGTTGGTGAGGATCCATGGGAACACTGGGTACTGGTTCAAGTCGTTGTACGTACGTCCTGTGGACAATACACATTTTACATTATTGAGGAAAATAAGTTGCGTATGTGTATGGTGTCTGTGAGGACCTCTTACACACCGAATGGCATTTAGGAATTAGGACTAATTTCGTCTGGCAAAGGTGTTTTACAAGTGATAGAAAAATATGGAGATACATTTTCTTTCCATTAATGTACTTTCTTTGTTTATTATATTTAGTCATTTGAGAAGGCTTAATTAAAAAACAAGCAAAATGAGTGAAATGTAGTAAACCTACTGTACAAAACAGTCACGACATAAATATTAATTTCTCATAGAGCGTAGACAGCAAGATAACCTTTACATTGCTTATCAGTTAACATGGTCAAGAGTCCATCATTATAAGACTGTATTTATTATCCTCATGATAACTTATGCTATGCTAATTTTAGCTGCTCTTAAGAATTTAGCTAAACCTAAGTATTAAATCGTTATTATACTTACTGTACGATTTTATTCTACAAAGATGCAGTTCGATTTTCGAATTAAAGTACGTTACACTGAATATTTTATACTCGCAATGGATGTTCTTTTTACAGTTTAATACCTAGATAATGTTAAACCAGACACAATCGGAGTTGCAGTATTCTCAACCCCTTTTTTTTATCGCGGTGAAAAAACGCGTTATCGCTACCATCACTGGGGGGTAAGTGGAGGAACGTTTATGTTGGTTTCGCACAGTCTTACAGCCCAATGTCGATACTCGGGAGTATAGCATCATCCGAGCGAGCATTGGACCGAGTAACCCCTAGAACTATCATTCCTCAAGTCATCCTTCAGCCCGTTCTATTCTAAGCTAGCTTGTCAACTAAACTCACCGCATTTTCTAATCAGGTTAACAGTTCCAAACAGTTACCCATTAAACCGCAACCGTTTCGCAATAGTTGTATTTTCACGAGCCGTAGTTTGCCTATCGACAATGAGAGTCGCTAAGCCATGGCGCCGGCCTCGTCGCGATGGTCACTTGAGAATGCTTGCGAAACTATTGCAAAAGTTTCCTAACAGTAGCCAAATAGACTTGATAGCCAGAGTGAGTACGTAAGGAACCCTGCTTGTCGAATGCGCCGGGGATTTGTATACAATTTACGATATCAGCATGTAGTTCGCTTGAGGGTGAAGACGAGACCTTTGAAAATAAATTATGGGAATGACATATCCGATCGGCAAGTCTATCGCAATGATATATCATTCCCATACATTTTTAGTTTTTTAGTAGCGTTAACGATTGCAGAAAGGCCCTATGAGTACAGCTCTTCGCACGGCTTACACCTCCCCATAAACAGAAGTAACGTTTTACTTTACTCAGGAATTACTTAAAACTAAAAGTACTGCATGACCTTAGGTATATTGTGTTTGGCATCTTAAAACATTGGGTATTAAGTTTCCAAATGTCCATTTCCAATGTCTCCCCAAAGAAAACTAAAAAAATTAGCACACTGATGCTTGGCGCTTTTTTACAAGACGAACTTACCCTGGCGACATATCGCATACAATTAATAATATCGATGGTATGACGCAGTTAATTATCTAGTTTTAATGGAACTTTACAATCTCGTTAATATTTAATGTTTGGATATACCGAGTAATAGTTAATTGGCATTGTAATTTAGTTTTAATATCGGTATTGTTGTTTAGGAACAGCTCAGTCTGTATCGTGACTTGCAACGTTATTTGCAGTTGTAGTGTTTGGACGTTTACCAAAAATAAGCTATTTTTATATAAAACAGGTGATAAATGGACATATATGTGGGCACCCTCATCCATAAACTACCAGAGAAGTCTTTGTTGCTTTGCTTATTTTCCATAGTGCTTGTTACTCTTAATTTAAGGGACTCCTAATAGTAAATAGACATAGTGCGAAAATACAACGCGCCACGCTAAAATAAGTCAATGAGACTTATGTGTTTGTTTCGAAATATCCTTAATAAGGGTCACTAAGTGATAAAGTTAAACTAAAATAATATGATAGTAGTCCTAAGTAACAGTACTATAGAATTTGGATTAACTTTGTGTGCCGTGTATTAATTGAATATTCGGTTGTGAAATTGAAACAGTGTTGTGATGATACCAATTCCATGGATGTTACTAAATTGGTAAGGAAACTTGATAATTATTTATTTATCTTAACACCCTAATGGACCGAGCGTGATGTTTTAATATTTTTTTAATATTACACTCATGTAAAACTGCGAGTGTAATTTGTGCTCGATGTGGCCATAGACTCGCTCACTATCGCATCATGGGACAGAAAACACACGGCGAAAAGTAGTTGCAATAGCCCTCTGCCTAGTCCTTAGGCGATAAAGGCGTGATGTGTGTTTGTTTTGTTTTCATACATCAGCGCATTTCCGTAGAAATATTTCAACTCTTGCATTATAATACTTAGATACAAGTCTTTATTGTAGATATGCCACAAACTCAATAACATACAAACATATACATAACATATGTGTAACACCTAGCGGTCTTGCCGCTTCTAGCGATCTCTTCTAGACAATCTTTTCTACACCTATATTATAAAAAGGAAAGATTTGTATATTTGTCACGAATAAACTCAAAAACTAATGAACCTATTTCAAAAATTCTTTCACCTTTAGAATGCTACATTATCCCTGAGTAACATACACTACTTTTATCCCAGGAAAATATTTAGCGGGACTTTTATCCCGGAAAAACCTTTTCAGGCGGGCGTAGCCGCAAGCAAAAGTTAGTGATTATAATTGAGATAAGTAAAATCTGTTAACTCGTAATTTAATAAATATTTTTTTGCTTTGAGTGTCGAGACGAGCCTGTCGTTCGTCTGATGGTAAGCGATAAGACCACCCATAAAAAATATCAACACCATTCCAGCACCTTGAATTACAAAGTACTGTGTGGCATCCCACTGCGCTCGTCATCCTGAGACATAACATGTTAAGTCTCATTATGTCCAGTAGTTACACTGGCTACAATGTCTTTCAAACCGAAACACAACAATGCATGCACATTGATGATTGGCGGTAGAAATAGACATTGCGATGGTACCCACCCAGACGAACTCTCATATATGACTAGTCCATAATAAAAATCATAAGAGGTCAATGACAATTACAGAGTAATAAAATAAATTGATGACATAAATATATTACAATGATAATAATATTAATGCTTATCAGTGAAAATATGACAGAATAATATCACACGCCAGTGCAGATGCATAAACAGATCACAATTCACAACGTTATTAATATGGATGTCTAGATTATTTCCATTGCCTTAACTCATAGATAGGTCTGTATGTAATTAACGTTTATAATATTATACCTATTAGGTGCAGAATCATAGAGTAGCATGAAAGACCTTACAAAATAAAAAAAACTAAATATATTTTTCAATCACTGTACCGACTTTATACATTTGAACTGATTTTGAAAAGAGCAACACTAGAGTTTCTTGCCCGTTATTCTCTGGTGAGACCTGCTTTCCGAACTGGTGGTAGAGTAAAAATTTACTGAATCCAAATATGTTTAATATTTCATGGATTCGAATAAATTATTACATTTCATAATTATAATTTTCCGGGATGAAAAGTAGGTATGTTGAGATAGACATAGTAGTATTTTATTCAGCTGTTTATTTACTTCTAACAAACATCGAAACATCTTCACTGTCATTACACGCTTTATATTATTTTTATAATAGTAGTGAGATAAGAATAGTAAGAAATAAGATTAATAAGACAGTATATTATATCTTCGAAAAACAAATACAATATTTCTAGGCATATAAAATCATGATACGCTACGAACATCAAATTGCGGTATCACAAAGGAAATATTTAGCGCAAACAACTTGCCAAAAACATATTGATGTTATTTTAAACGTTTATTATTAGAGTCGTGTTTGCGCGCTTGTTTTACGAAGATGTGATAAAATAGGTCTCGTCATTGCTTTTTTATATCAGTAAGCCGAGAGACCAAAATGTGTAGAATCTGATGGTAAATGATCTTCAGTATCAATGCATATCCATAATATTGTTATCAAAGTAGTCAGATTCAGGATTCAGGTACGACTCCAAAGCCAGCCAACCGACTCAAACTGTACAGAGTGTGTAGAGGATCTCTACCATTCATTTACCAAGTACTTAGTTGTCATGCTACCAGTTCATAAACTGCATTTATAATATTACGTACCTATAATTAATGGCCAGAAATCGTGCTTAAGCTTAGTTCATTAAGCAATTTACACAGTCTTAGAACCAATTAAGCATATTAGGGTCTATAAAAGTGACGATATTTATAATGTTGGTGATAATAAAAGCGTCGTTGTGTAAAGTTACATGCAATTACAATACAATAACAGTGTCTTAACTCCTATAAACTGAGGGATTGATACTGTTATTAAAATATTTAATTAAATTGTTAAATTGTTCAACTATAATATGATTTAATGGCAGCATATACTGGTTGCGGACTGCGAAGTTCAGAATTCAATTTAAAGATCAGGCAGTATTGTGAAGTTTTCTAGCATGATTCACCCGGGATAGGAAGAGATAGGGTTGATGGAAGTAAAATCAAGGCTAAACCTTTTTGTATATAGTCAAAGGTTCTCTGTAAGAAATTGCGGAATGCGATAAGACCGCCAATTGTACTTGTGTTTTTATCATCTTAGTTTTATTTTATGTTTATACATTCACCTTGGTTTGATGTACAATAAAGTGTTAAATAAATAAATAATAGTGTGTGGCGCCAACACCACATTTGAGTGTGATAAGGGCAAGTGGACATGAGCGCAGGAAAACGCTGGAAGCAGGCCGCTATTAACAGGTCTGTTTGGAAATCTTTAGGGGAGGCCTATATTCAACAGTGGACTTCATGTAGCTGATGATGATGAAGGACAGGCGGAAGACGAAGTAATTTTTATGATCTGATACAATTATGTGACCTTGGCTCATTTTAAACTCGAAGACGAAAGATTGATTTTAAGTCCTTCAGCGGTCGCCAGGATTATGACATCAATTGACTCCAGGTGTACCACGTTGAAACGAGCCAAACAGGCAACTTGGACCGTAAACAAAACTCGATCCTCCAACACGATGATGGATGTAATAATAATAATAATCCCTTCCTAGCCGATTTCGGCCACGGCGGCCAATCTCAACGGAGATCAGCCAGGTGCGCAGGAGATATTATAGTGCACAAGCGTGTGCGCAATACATAAGTGCACTCACTATTCCTTCACTCTCATAGTCCGGTGAGACGGCAATCCGACATGACCGGAGAAAGATCAGGCGCAGGACCAACGGCTTTACGTGCTTTCCGAGGCACGGGGGTATCACACCGCCAACTTCCTGACTCCGAGCTGCGACTGAGTAATTTTTAAGATGGAAAAACCCAGTCACAATGTTTTTGGCCCGACCCAGGATTCGAACCCAGGACCTCGGAGCGCAAATCGTACTCGTAACGCGTACGCAATACAACTACGCCACCGAGGCAGTCATGGATGTATAAATTCAATATCAATAGATTACTGACATTTAACGAGGAAGTTAGCAAATTGCCGCGAACACAGAGCGATTATTTTAACACTGAGGGGTCTCATGGCTTGTTATATGAGAGATTGATTATGGACACGTGTTTAACTAATAGACGTCATTCATCGTTACTGTTAGGTAGCTATGGTCTGTAGCGTAGGTCAGGCGGGTGAGTGTGTAAACGGTAAAGTATCAATGCTTGTAGTTCTTGATTTTGAAATTTTGATGTATTTCGTTTTCAAACATCACTAGTTGAATGACATATGTGATAAAGTTTATAATGGGTTTGTGAAATGCCGGATGCAAAGTTATCATCGCCTATCAACATCCGCTATATTAGAGGTATAGCTGATGCGACAAGAGATGAGGAGGGGAATTTTATTTTCGGTCTCTATAAATCTTACGGACTTCATAAAGCGCAACAGCATTGCAATTTACGTTAGTTTTCTATGTGTTTCGGTTTGAAGGACATCATCGTAGCCAGTGTAACTACAGGACATAGTGAGACTTAATCTTATGTCTCAGGATGACGAGCGCAGTGGAATGCTTCACAGTACTTTGTAACTCAAGGTGCTGGATGGTGTAGCTACTGTTTATGGGTGGTCGTATCGCTTACCATCAGGCGAACGGCATGCTCGTCTCGTCATTAAATGCATTAAAAAAAAACATAATGACCCAATAATTTCTTCACAGCGCCAAAGCTAGCGGTCTCGCTCCAATTGCGAATACTTTCACTCGAAGGCACTCTCTTCTACGCCAATGCCATAGATTTTTGCAATGGCTGAAAGTGGCCTTCGATACGGCATGACAACCACAGTTCCCATGGTGTGAAGAAACCTTTTTTAGCGTAGGAGCAAATTGATCAGATGTAAAATAGCCTTTACTGTACATACCAGAAGAATCATGGGTCAGCTGGGCTTTATTTATTTTTTTATGTATTTTAAGGTTCTCCAGCAGATTATATATTATTTTTTAAATAGGAATTAGCGCAAAATTGGAGGCATTGGGCTTTTGGACATCCTAAAATTAAACGTCATCTCCTAATTAAGTGCAACTTTAGTTTATTCTTTGTTTAAGTCTTCGAAATGGTAACAAATTTTTGTTCAAACAGCGATGTTTCTGCCACGCAGTCTCCGGCCAATGTTTATCATCGCCCTTTGACCTCAACACTGTTGACAGCGTGTCAGTGACAAGATGTCATTACTATCGCTCAGCACGGCGCGACGTTCTATTGTCGTTGCTTTTACCGCGTCCACCGGCCGTTCCACGTTTGTCAAACACCGAGCCACTTTCGCACTGGCCGCGCCGGCCCCGCGTGAAAAATAATCGATTCAAAAATCGATTTATTATATCGATACAGTGACGTTAATGTCGTTAGTGCAATCTAGTGATGCGTAATGCAATTACGCTTAATTGGATTTATATGTGATAAACTTGTTCTAAATTGTTATTCGATGTTTGAAATGATCTGGTTTCGTTGAAGTAAATAAGATTCTATTGTCATTGAGATGCAAGACTGATAATTTCATACACTAAGATAACAAGCAAATGAACGTGCGTAATTAAAAACGTGAGTAGTTAAAATCTTTTGAACAAAGAGTGATCTAAGAGAAAATAAGACTGACTAGACATTACGTTTCTGAAAGTTCTCATTTGTGTTTGTAACGTTCTCATTGTGACATAATAGGACGATCGGTGCAAAGTAAAAGTGCGATTGAGTGTGATTCGAGTGTCATTGACCGACAGTTGGCGACTGCGAAGGCATCATGAACACTAAAGCTGTTGAATTGCTGAAAAGGTTTGGGACTACTGTTAAAGTTTTTACGAAATTAGAAATGTCATATGTAATATTTGAGGAAATGATATTGTTCTAAAATGTACTATTTTTAAATAAGTTGAACATATTTTAATCGTTTGAAAGACGTTTCCCAAAATAAAAGTCCTAGGTACTGTGCACATATACACATATAACCAGATATATTGTCGTATCTGTTAGACAAATTACATCCAAATCTATTCGCCAATTTCTGGCTTAACTTCTCACAAACATTGAAAAATTTTCACTAACTTTCGCATTTATAATATAAGAAACACATTATATGTATAGAATGACAAAACAAACATACTATAACCATCATTAGTATGCTACACATATTCATCAAGCAAAACTGACAGCAACGCACTAAGAGAAACTAGGTTTCTCAAAGCAAGTATCATTTCAAATAAATATTAATAGTATTGTATTTCGATACGTAATTCATGACCGCATAAATTATGCGGTTGACTTACAACAGAGCGGTACCAAAATTGGTACCGCTCTGTTCTAATTGTGAGTTTCAATATTTCCTTCAGTGAAATATAGTTTTAAGTACAAAATTAATGAATAATGAGACTGGTATGGCACTACACTGAGCTTGACACCCGCACATTATATTATGTAAGTCACATAATGTCCAGTAATAATTTTAGACAGATTGTTGTTCCAACCGTAACAAGGTAATGGTTACACTCTACTGCAGAAAGGGAAGCATTGATACCCAACCAGAAAGACTCGCAAACTTGAAATCTACTTGTCAAAAATGGAAATAAACGTGCATTTTAGTTTAGGATCCTATTAGTATACTTAGGACCTGGTTCACAATGTACAGTAAATTTGATTTGACAGTTATCGTATTAAACAGCTAATGTAAATAGTACTAGTTTTATTACTAATTATTTGGGAGCATAGATTAGAGTGTGACTTTTGTAATTGGTCGGTTTATACCTACGTTTATGTGGCTAGTAACATTTACTTAGAAGTTGTGAAACAGTCACTAATTGTTCTATTTATTATTTAGTATGTGCAATCACCCAATTTGGTGCTAGTACACTTTCTCAAGATAAAACGCTCATTTTTCATATTTTACCAAGGAGGTGCGATCGTTTAGGAGATGTACAAAGGAAACAGCAGATAACTCTTATATTCTATTTTAGTTGTAAGTTGCATGTTGCTGACAGACGACACGCTAGCAACTTATTTAAAACCTTAAAGTGCATAAACTTTTCTGACTATATCTATGTCACTGTTTAATGTTAGATATTATGTACGCACATTCGTATATACGTATCCGTTGTGCGGTTATCGCTTCATCTCTTTCTTTTGCACGCATTTTAATTCCCGATGACGGCACGTGCACCTATTGCGCCTGTTTTCTCGTTTCTTGACACTTACCCCTTATACCGAAATTCAAAGGCTTGAAACTTATTATTTTTTTTTACTGGATTTTAATTATTCTTTCTGTATTAGAATTTATGTACCGTAAAAATTTTATAAAAGTAAAGAACAGAAATGAGTCAGTGGGCTTAGAATGTGACAAAAAAACACATCACGTCTCCGTTTCGTCTTATTGGGATTGGTTGAGAGACTAACACGCGACTGACGTATTGGTCTCTCGATCAATCACAAACATCAAAATTAAACGACATCGTTTTACGAGTTGCGTCTTCGTGTCACATTCTAAGTCCACAGATAACCTATTAAAAAAAATTCTCGTCAATTTTAATGACACAACATAATTAGCTATTGTTAATTGTAGAATCATCAACTTTTGTGAATTAGTGGTTAATGCTAATTAAGAAATTGACAGATAGGTACTATTTTTTTTTATTTGTATGCCTCATTAGCCCAATTGGGTTCTGAGGCTGAGCTAGTTCTTATTTTGATATGAAGGTAATAACCAAAATTTTAAGAATATCCTTTAGAGCGAATCTAATTGCGGTTATTAAGTGAAGTGGTCGTAATAATATATTTATTTTATGTTAATTAGGGAGGTATGAGGCAAATGTACGCCCATTTTTTATTAATTAAACTCATAGCGGCGGTGTCCTTTGTTGGTTAATGTAATTCTGCAATTAAAGTACTAAGAAAATAGTTACAGTCTGTTCGATAAGAACGTAACCGGCACTTTATTTTTGGTTTCAATATTTTTGTTTTCTGTCATCAAATTAAATGATTCCTTATCATGAATGCATCGTAACCTCTGAGCCGCTTTAAGCGCTTACATAGGAGCGAGATCAAATTTCTCACCATGAGTGGAACACACGCTGCGCTACGAAGCAGTATTTTTGTGTTTGCACCCGAAAGGTCCTAAAATGTCCCTAATCCAAGCAGCAAAATTTGCGTGGATGCAACGCCCAAATCGTTGCTGAAATAGAGGGTTCTATCCACGCTACGCTGAAAATGTTGTGAATATTATGCCCCAAAAATGCCAATCAATTATAAATAATAGAGAAGACTGGTCACCATATCGATATTTAAGCATCAAAGTATGAATAATGAACTAACTATTTTATCAGTTCCAGTTATTTCACTTCATAATTTTATTTACTTAGGCCGGTCACGCTCTTGTCGTACATAGTGTAAGTAATATTTTGTTTATTTTACTTCTGGCAAATATTATAAATAATCAATACGAAAGTTAATGACAACGTTTGGGTGTACGTAAACAGAAAAACTAGACATATTTATATGGATTTTGACCTGTAGACACACCATGTACCAAATTGAGCTATAGGCAAATTAGTCCCGTAAAATTATCATCAACATCATCATCATCAGCCACATGACGTCCACTGCTGAACATAGGCCTCCCCCAAATAATTATGCAGATTATTATTAGTAAAAATGTCTTTCACTTAGGCGTATGCAAATGCATTGCAATGCAATCAGCCCTGTATTATATACTGCCCACTGCTGAGCACGGGCCTCCTCTACTACTGAGAGGGTTTAGGCCTTAGTCCACCACGCTGGCCTGGCACTCAGGCGTAACACCGAGCAATTTAAGCTAATGTTAAAAAGTAGCTAAATAAAAAAGATATCCTGCCCCAATCGCATATCACATTAAACACCTATTGATTAGACGACTTAGGGCCGTAGAATCTCTTCCTACAATTGTTAACGCTAACTTCATGTATGGGATTGACATATCCTAACAATAGAATTATCGATACGATATGTTTTCAACCAGGTGCTTAAGGCACCTGGGAACCAAACTCTGGGCGCCACCGGTTTCACCAAGTATTCTGTCACTAAACCATCGAGTCGTGGTTGTTAATACTCAAAGGTCGTGGGTGTTGCAGAACGTTGTTTCCGTTAACGATCTACTTAATTGTTATAGTTCCGAGGCAGGCGATTTTGGAATTGTATCAATTTACTTCGGTCGCTTGTTACACTTTCACATTCGGATTTTATTATATTTTTTTAATTTAATCTTTAATTGTATAATTTATGTCTTTAACTAGAGAGGGTCGATTTCAAGTACTCACTGTGGCCATAATATGCCGCTGTAATATCTTATGAAATTTGGCATCGATAAGTGGCATGCGCAACTTTGGTTTGTAAATATTATCTAAGTTACTATTTTTTTTATGTTTGCTTTATAATAATAAATGATTTCCCTTTCTCCGTCCTTACCACACACTTATTTGGGGTCAACTGTTACTGTTTACTCGTGTTGCTTACCATCAGACGAGTGGTTAGCTCGTCTCGTTATTCATCTATATAAAAAAAAAAACTAGAAAACGGGGCCGCAAATATAGATAACTTTTCCGGGATAAAAAGTAGCCTGTAGCACTCAGGAGTAATGTAGCTTCCTATTAGTGAAAGAATTTTCAAAATCGGTCCAGTAGTTCCTGAGATTAGCGCGTTCAAACAAACAAACAAACAAACTCTTCAGCTTTATATATTAGTATAGATAGTATAGATTACATCAGAGTCCTTAATCCGGTAATGGACGGAACTCGGAAGCCGTCAGTAATCGACACAAGATACGACATTGAGATATCGTGTGTCATTATTTCATGTGCGGTAGGCAGTGGTGTAAATTACTCTGCACTTACATAACGATCGCTATCGTGATTGTGTTCCACCGTCCACGTGCTATTATTGTATGAACCAGTCGTGACAGACCTTGGCTTAGGTATAATAAAAAAAGGAAAAATTCTAAATTTTTGATGTCCGTTAGATGCAAACGCAGAAAGCATTTTAGGTTGAAAATGGGCACACAGATTGATTAACCACCACTTAAGCACGTAGATTGCTTTTAATCCCAGGAGATTAGACCGACGGCCTGTTTCAAGACTTCCTAGTAAATGCTACTCGTCATATAAATGTCTAAGCCGACTAAACACAAAAGTCTCACTCTAATCTATGCTCCTAAATGAATAATAATCAAATGAGTACATCTATATGCTGTGTAATACGATAACTGTCGAATACAATTTACTTGAACTGTTAAACAAGCCTTAAGACTTTTATTCCGGGAGAGCTTTTATGTGGCCAGGGCTGGGTGTAAAACCTAGTTCAGTCGTACTCAACCTTTTTTTTATACGGTGCACACTTAGTTATGGCGTCTCGGGCCACAATTACCAATTTAAGGCCTATAAACATGATTAAAATTTAAATATTTATATTAATAAGTATGCACAATTAACTGAATGATTTTATTATTTTTCTTTAGTACAGCCTCGGTGGCGTAGTTATATTACGGTATGACTGCAATGCTGAGGTCTCTGGTTCGATCCCCGGGTCAGGCAAAGTGATATTGGGTTTTTCTATTCAATATCAGCCCGGAGTCTGGAATTTGTGCCCGATATGGCGATAGGCTTGCCCCCTATGACCTATCACATCATGGGACGGAATACGTACGGCGAAAAGTGGGTGCACTGGTTGCGCCTCTGCCTACCCTTTCAGGGATAAAAGGCGTGACTGTATGTGTTATGTATGTGATACGTTTCTTTAGTTTTAGTAAGATTTTTGAAGTCATGCGGTCCACCTGCAAGGGCTCGGCGGTAAGGTTGAGTATAACTGACCTAGTTTATTAAAATGACAAAGCATTTACCGGTGGGTACAGTAACAAGGATAACTTTATCTCAACAATGTGATTTTGTAACATAAAATCCCAAACTTGCTCATAAATCAATCTTCTTATCTTATTGCAGGTTTTCATTATTTACGCACATGGTACTCTTAGGAACGATGAAGGAAGGGGGATTTTCCCTACAAAAAGGAAAATAGATATACATGATGAAGCAAAATAGGTCTAGGATGTCATAAATGAGAAGTTTGGAAATTTCCGCTAAGCAATTTCTATATTTTCTATAATGTTTGTTTCATTGCGACTGGGTTTATCCATCTTAAAAATGACTCAGTCGCAGCTTGGAGTCAGGAAGTTGGCGGTGTGATACCCCCGTGCCTCGGAAAGCACGTAAAGCCGTTGGTCCTGCGCCTGATCTCTGTCCGGTCATGTCGGATTGCCGTCTCACTGGACTATGAGAGTGCAGGAATAGCGAGTGCACTTGTGTAGTGCGCACACACTTGAGCACTATAATATCTCCTGCCTACCTGGGTGATCTCCGTTGTGACTGGCCGCCGTGGCCGAAACTGGCTAGGGGGATTACAATGTTTCAAGAACATTATAGAAAATATAGTAACTAGGCATCATGAGATCTCATATCTACTATTTCACATATATGTAGTATAATACTTTGTTATTTAAAGTTCTTGATTGTTGCCACTGTTCAGGGTCACCCACTCATCTGTCGTTAACGTTGACTTATATAAGCAAATCAGTAGAGTCAACCATGCTGTCATGCCTCACCACATTGATCACCGAATCCAAGTACACATTTTTGTCGTACATTAAGAAATATGAATGTCGGTATGAATATAACGAGGACTTCTGAATGCGATCGATCACACCTTGCATATCGTACACTATTTACGGACAAATTCACCACGTTACAAGAGGAAACACAATTTTAATACAACGCTCGTCATTTTATGCGACTTTAAAAGAAAGAGAAGGTTCTATAATCGACTGTATGTATTTTTTTTAAGTAGATACGTTCACCGATTGTAGTCCGATTTTCGAAATTTATTTTTTTCTGGAATATGCAATATTTTTTATTGCAGTTGAATGATTTTGCGAGCATGCCGTTGCTTGATGCTAAGCGATATGACCGCGCATAAACAGCAACACCAAACTCCACTCCACTGCGCTCGTCACCTTGAGACGATCCTCACCTTAAATAATACGATGTAATTAAGCTGGCTACAATATTCTTCAAAACTGAACAGTGCATGCACACTGTTGCTTGGCGGTAGGAAGAGACATTACGATTGTACCTAAGCAGACGATCACTCGCATACGGAAGACCTATGACCATTATATATAAATTAGAGATAAATAGCTACTTCTTAACACTGGCCTGAGGAAAGCCGAATACGGGGAGCATGGAAACAGCTCGTCATTCACTTCATCAAAGCATTTCAAGACCGAACACCACCTTCAGTGATGAAGAAAACGATCAAGAAGAAGAAGTCTACCTCTTGAGAGTTGCCTAGCCTCTCCACCCTGACACGCCCAATGTCAACAGGATGCGTCGCGTGTCGATCGGCGCAAAATGAGGAATTCCTTATTACAAGCCAATTGCTTAGTCGGCGGCTGATTGTATGCTAATGGAACCTGACTGGCACAACATGTATTTGATGGCTGCTTTACGCATTAAACGCAATTATAATTAACTTTTATTTACGGCTAATCGGCTTGTCAAAATCCCACTTGTCTCCTAAATATGTTTTTTAATTTAGTAGAAAATTACCAAACGGATGTTTGTTATTTGGACGAATACGTATATAGTAGTATGTTGAACGCATCTTTGTATTTCGCACCTTTAGGACGAAAACGACACAATTCAAAAACATCGAAAATTGAGTTATCGTTATAACATTACTTAAATCGAAATTTTCAATACAACAATAGTTCAAACACCGCCATATTATTCAAGCGGGAAAAGGACAAAACTATTATATCGGTCCCTTTTTTATTATATTTTCATAAAAAGGGACCAGTTATAAGTCATTTTATGACGATAATCCAATTTTTGATTTTTTTGAATTGTGTCGAATCTAAAGGTGCGATTTCTTATCTCATCGGCTGAATCACTATGCGAAATGTTCATCAAATACATCACAGTGATTTGCCTCTAAACGTAGTATTATAGACTTTTTTTTTTATTTGTTCTAAACTATTTAACGAAGGAATTTGCTAAGTGCTTTTTAATTGTGCGTGACATTGATTCATATAGATATTTGTCATAGATATATTTATACGTAAATTATGTTAATATTATGTTCAGACTACTATAATTGATTCAAAGGCTTATTTTTTATTCGAATGATGGATTATCCAAGATCATTCTGACTCGGTATGCAGTTTTTGCGAAGCATTCTTGCAAATAAATTAAATTCGGAAGTCGGATTCAAGAATAAATCGTTTCTATGGTTTAATACTTGAGCATGTGCAGGATAAGTTGCTCAGATTATTTTTATTGTAACACAAAACCTTTTTAGTCGGTTGTTAAGAAAGAACAACGCAATGAAATTTAATGTATATTTAAAACCATATATAGGAATAGTAACACTTTTATTTCAAAGAATAATGGTGTAAATCTCTGCTCACATATTTTTTTTACCAATACGAGGATTGAACTCGTAGCCTCTAGTTTCACAGCTACCTCATTACCCACTGTATCACAGAGCCTTGTTGCGGGAATTGTTTCTCCAATAAAAATTTTAACTTCTCCACTCTATGGAAGAAAATTGTGACTGAATTTGTAGCAACTACTTCGTACTTTGACCGCTAATTTTGCTATTATCTAGGTTCTTGGTAATCTTTACCTCCTTAACAGCTATTCAATCCAGGTCAACGATGAATTAGGTCATGACAATGTTGAAAGCATCGTCCGTAATAGTCACTTTCCGTTCGGATATTGTCTTAGTTTGGAAGATGTCTGGAGAATAATGAAGCAATTTTTATAATGTCTTCGTGAAACCGATGTTGAATTATGGAAAGCTTGATCTCAAAATTCTTCTCTTATACCCAAAAATCAAAAAATACATCTATGGTATGAAAATATCTAATACTACCAAAGATTTGGACCTGCATCAGTATTTTCATTGATGGCGTGGCCAGTGTCAAGAAACACAAATTATAGGATGCGGTATGATAACGAACTATGAAGCTGTTTTATTTTTATTAATTTATCCTAGTTTCCTTTTTTTATATCATTTTAACGTTACAATTTTGTGCCAGTGACACGTTTCCTTTCCAAGTTATAAACATCACGCGGTGGCATCCCCGTCGGAGCTGATTCACTCAACGCATGTGACCCACGATTGGTGTGATTGCATCGCTCATTTTCTAATAAACTGTGCTCTTGCGCAAGTATTGTAAGGTCTTTGGCATATTCCACGCGGTAATTCATGCGTTGTTAGGGTGCTAACGTGTTATGTATTGCAAATTGAACTGTTTACACAGGGAGGATTTGTGATAAGAAGAAGGGTATGACAGCTATGAAGTTATTAGCGATTTCTGACGTTAAGGTTTTGAATCCTTAGATGGTTCTACCATATATTGAGTTGATCAGTTGATCAAAAGATCAGCAAAATAGTGCGTTTGTGTTTATTTACTTGCTGACTAAACCTTGTTTTTCCTTGATAGGATGTTTTCAAATGAGGGACGGTCTTTTGTATCCCTGTAGTAACAGCGGTTAATGTAGCTGCCCTAACTATCTCACTCATCCACTCTGAATATGCTAATTGGCAGAGCAAGCTTAGACATATTTGGGCGTTGTTACTGTTTTTGGGCAGATGAAGTGTTTATGGAGTAATTAGCTTGATAAACATCCTGATAGTTTATTCCTGATATTTACTGTGTTTGTATCATGTTTAGATTCCTTAGTTATTGATACAATTAATTATAATAGGTGTCATAGTCGTCTGTATTTGCATTTCGTATAGTCTATATAACCATCGCGAGGAAACCTACATACCTGAGAATTTTCCATAAGAATAACGAAGATATGTGAAGTCTGCCAACCCGCACTAGACTAGCGTGGTAGGCCTAACTAACCCCACTAACCCCTCTCAGTACTAGAGGAGGCCCGTGTTTAGCAGTGGGCAGAATATAATACTGGGCTGATTACATTACATTACATAGTCTATATATACAATAAAATAATAGTCTGTTTATTTGTTTGTGCTTAAAAATGTCTGAATAGATAACGATGAATTTCACTATTATATTAAGAGAAACTGTAATAAAACTAAACCCATAGGAAATAAAATTTAAGAATAATAATAATGTAAGGGATATATGATAGATAAAATTCCATGTGGACGAAACCGGGGGCACGGCTATTATTAAAATACGCGGAAACCAGTGTAGTAATATGAACATGTGAACGATATAAATAAACAGACTGATAATTTAGTCTGTTTATTAAATCGTAAATCGAAAATCGTAATTGATTTTCAGCAGATTTACGTAAACACCAATTTTGATCTTAAAAGCACAGAATACTGAATAGTATTAGGTACTAAAAGTAATTATTACATGTAATAGGTGTTACAATAAGAAATCGTTATTAAATATTATTATTTGGTTTAGTAATTATTTATTTTATCCTGGTATGGATATGGACTACACGATAGCTACAGTGTTGAAACTTGATTGACCATTGGTTTTAAAATAACAATAAAAAAAAATATCTGCCAAACTAAAAAGAAAATACAAACAAAGATCGGCATTAATTTACATGATAAAAGGTTACCTATTTACGGTTTTCCCTAAAAATTTTGTAGACACCAGTCATTATATTTTGAGAAATCTAATGTTTACCTAGAACCACCGCAATCATGCTAAATGTTTTGTTAAACGTAAAGAATTGAAAATAAAAAAAAACAACAAACTTCGTTCTATGCTTCCATATGCACATAACAGTACGCTACATTGTACAACCTTAGACAATATATAAATGACGCGGCTTTTGAGATATTTTCCTCTTTCAAAGGTCATCAAACGATCGTCCACATGTTCATAGAATCATAATCCATCCATCCATACCAGCCCTGTATTATATACTGCCCACTACTGAGCACGGGCCTCCTCTCCATCTGAGAGGGTTAAGGCCTTAGACCACCACGCTGGCCTAGTGCGGGTTGGCAGACTTCACATAATATAGAATCATAATAGTGTGCGTAAAACAGAGAAGCGTTGAAGATTTATATATGTGTGCGTTCATATCGACACAATACAGTTTGACTATAAGTTATGTACTTTCAATGTAGTAGTGACACTGAAAGTGACAGATTTTTTTGCTCGCGTTAATAAGCACATGGCGTGTCCATTCTAGATAGTCTAAGTATACAACAATGAGCGTAACACCTACATTACATAAGGTATAAAGTTACATAAGTTTGCGCAAACCGAACAGAGCGATAATTGCCGCTAACTCGAGATGCGATCTGTGTAATACGCACTTCACGTCAAATATTGTGGTAGGTTACACGGAAAATGTTATGTGACCACTAACTGCTGTGTAATTATTGCATGGAGAGTTATCCTACTCATATGAAATCTATAAGGATGTTTGGATGTTAGTAAATATATATACAAAAATAACATAAATATACATTATATCGGATTAATATGTGACTTTGTACACGGGAAATATGATTTCACAGAAAGGACATTAATGCTGATGAGCCGCGCATAAAAGCAAATGAATTATAAAGATTCCTTTTTTCCTTGTGGTTATAGTGGAATGACGACGTTGCCTCTTTAAACGGTCGTGAAAATTATGCCGACCAGAAAATTCCGGAATACAGCTTATCGAAGCAAACTAACTTGGTGGATGTTGGACCACGTGTGCCGTAGGTGTTATCCATACGAGCATGTAATACATGCAACCCATAAGCAGAGACACTTTTTATAGGGACATTATCTCTGGATTATGAAACTACCGGACCGATCCTAAAAATTCTTTCTGATTGAAAACCGCACCGTCCTTAACTGATATGCTATATTTTAATTCAACTTATGTCCTAGAAAGAATTATGCTTACAAAAGGCAAAACCTCTTGTTTTAACAAATCTTTCTCAAGCTTTTGTTCATAAACCATAACATATTATATTGTGCATCACCACATTAGAATTTCTTTACAGGACATTTGTCATTTCCTCATATTCACGTCCAAGTGAAGTATTTTCTACCGGGTCATGTTTAACGTCTTCCTGGTTAAGATTAATTGCTTAATCATGGACGCGTTTCATCTGAGTTTATTAATATATTATTTTAATAAAAAAGGGATATTAATATCGTATACACAAAGAATAATATCGTCACAATGAATATTCGAGCAGGTCGGCATAATTATATCGAATGGCGAAGGATAATTATCTCTCATCAATTTGTTATACTCTATTTGACTGCCACTACACTTGGGTGCCCTGGAATTACTTGGCGGTGCCCATATATTCTTTAAGAAAGTCCCATAATAGGCGTACCAAGTGCATGGTGTGGATGGTCCACATTCTCCAGAATGGAACCGTAAAGTCTCGGCGGGTCACCGCGCGTTGATTCCGACTTAACCCTAGTTGACTATATTGCCAAAATTCAAACCGTTTTTTGTGTGTATAGATTACCAAACTTGATGAACCGTTGTTCATAAATTATTATTGTAATTTTAACTGTTTGTTTTTTAACCGACTTCCAAAAGGAGGAGGTTATCAATTCGTGTGTTTGTATTTTTTTTTAATATTTTTAGTCACAATATCCTCTTTATTTGCATGAAGTGTTCACTATTTTTATTTTGTGCGCTTAGTTAATAAGTTTAATGAATGTATTTCTTTATGGTGATTTAGTTTAAACATTGTTCGTGAATGTATTAAAATAAAAGAGAGTAAATACCTGATCATTCAGGATACAGTGCAGTGTTATGCACTAAGTTCTTTTAATTTAAAAGTCTGTGTGGTCCCACCCTGGTCTATACCCCTTTATAATATAAAGTTTATAGACAGGCATGCTTTGGACTTCTCGTTATCACGTTAAAAACGATGAGGTACTTCTTCGAATATGGCACAGGCGTTTGGCAGGTCAAAATTACTAAGTACTTAATTTTTTTTTATAAAGAAATAAATAGGTAGAATAAGTATATATTTAATTTTGCGAATACTTGTAATCAGTATTTTTACAAACTATACTGATTAGGTACAAAATAAACTTGGGTTTGAAGATATAGATGTATAGGTAATTAATCAAATAGTGTTTTGAAACATAATGTACAAGCAAGCGAACAGAAGTCATACTTGATAATATACTATGAGCATTAATAATTTCAATTTTCTGAGGAACGTACAAAATTTAAATAAAACTATTTTTACGGATTTTATCGCGGTTTTTTAATTTATATTTTCTCCCGACGTTTCGAAGGCTTTGCAGCCTTCATGGTCACGGGGCGGACTGAGGTGTTGGTAGTCCGAAATGTAAAAGTTACAATATCTACCTACATTTAACAATTATAAAAGATTTTTAAATTATCAGTTGTTGACGGTCCGATCTACGCAGAATGAGCTCACAGTGTCTTGAAGTCTGGCAGCCGGTCTTTTGGGTTCTGATTTAATTAAATGTATGACAGGATCCCAAGCTTGTGCAAGCTTCCAACCATCTTCTCTGTTGAAATTTGGATGTTTTTTAATTTCAATAGCCTCGCGAATTATCCTACCGCGATAAAATCCGTAAAAATAGTTTTATTTAAATGTCTAACATTCGCGTAAACATAAGAAATCATAACGTACAAAATCTTATTGTGTCTGTCAAAACGCCAACATAAACAAATAAAGAGAGAAATATCTAAATTGATTTCAGTGAGATTTAAGTGATTTCCACCGCCTTTGAACACTCTCAATATTATGAGAGATGGGGGTGTTAGGTTCTCTGGAAATTTTACTCACCATACGAAACAATATTGCTTCACATGCTAGACTGACCTGCAATAGTGTTGAGGAACATGAGGTACTCGAAGTTGGAGATCTCCCTGCGCTGCCACTTCTGCGTCATGTTAGAGTTGCGCATCAGCTGCCGCGGCGACATCATCGATGCGCGTCTGCAACAACATACACAGTTTTTATGTTTTCCTGGTACACTTAACAGAAATTAATTGTATTAGGTTTTTTCTGATTAATTCTGGAATTTTTTGTCTCTAAATTTATAATGCAACGAAATTGTCTTCTTTTCTATGAACATGAAAGTCATATTATAGTAATTATTTTTTAATTAGGTATCTAAAAAATAATACCCGGCTTTTTATTTTATATTGTCCCTTTGCTGGGTCACCTGTAATACCGAGAGAGGGCTTTCGTCCACCACGCTGGCTTACTGGGTGTTAGTCTACCTATATTTGGTTTTTAATAATTGACCACCAACGTCACAACCTTAACAATATTATTCAAGATGCTAATCAATTAACAACGTTCTTCTATTTTTAAACCGGATCCGCGAAAATACATCTAGTTTTTGTTTAAGCGCAACATACCTACTAACCTAAAATGTATATATTGTCGTATCGTACTGCATCTTAAGATACGAAGACGTAAAATATATATACAGGGTCATTTTCACATTGCGTTACTAAATGAGGCCCGTGCTCAGCAGTGGGCAGTATATAATACAGGCCTGGTATGGTGGTGGTTACTAAATGAAACCACAGACTTATAGCATTGAAAATAATACTTTCCATTAAGTTATTTTAACCATAGATGTAAAATAAAAAAAGTATAAGTTTCGAACAAAATAAATATTAATCAAAAGTAACTAAGTTTACACGCTCTAATGCCACTACTACTACTGTAAGAGGATTCGTCGTAGTGGCAACATTACACTTTCAGTCGGAAAAACATTCACACGCCATATTCGCACCAAACTGCAAAATGAAACAAAATCAGGAAAGTAAAATTGAGATTTTTGGTGAAAAGTTCGTTTTTCATGGATGAGTTTTGGCATAATGTTAGCAGAGGCAAAGAAGAGTATCTGGTTTCATTAATCAATGCAATGTCAAAATAACCCTGAATTATAGCATTCGTGTGTGATTTCTTGACTATTTCTATGGAAAGGTGTATTGAAATATATCGTGCTATAATGTACAATGCGATTCAAATAAAAATAGGAACGTCAATGACCTCTATGTGTCAAATTTCACTTGAAAAGTACAAAATTTGCATAGAAATCTTATTAGCATATCAATAACGGTTTATTTTATTTTGTCTAATTGACTCTTACATCAAATTTAAATTAAAACGTTATTGCTAAATTAGATTAATATAATATTTAACTATTTCTATCTTCTTACGACGAGCGCGTAACCAGATTCAAAGTACAAAAACTTACACTAAGACGAAACTATATAGAACTCTATAAAAATTATACATTCATACACGACTCTCCTGAATTACTGGCTTTAATAAATTTTAACACCACCTTCAGAATCCGCAATCCAAACGTCTTCATGTTGCAAGCTTATAGGAACAACACCTCATTCTATAACCCGATAGTTCGTATGTGTCGCTCGTATAATGATTTGGGGAAAAAACACAAACACCTTGACGTTATGAATGACAGAACACCAAAACATCATATTTACTGGTAGTAGTTTGTTTTATTTTTATTGTTAATTGTATACAACTCAATAGCTTTAATTTATCTTAGTCCGCATCTTCTGTAATTTACCCATATAAGGGCGCATATTTTGGAATGCAATCTAGTTTTAATGTCTGTATGTTATATAAAATTGTCATGATTGCACTCTGTTTTACGTTTTGATACTCTTGTGTAAAAGAAATATTTAGACGTCACAATATGGCGCAAAGTCGATCCTATTCTTATTTGAATCGCATTGTACATCTTTACAGTATAGCTGCTGTGAGTGATGCGTTTTATGTTACTGTTGCATTAAATTTATGCGCATGCCATATCAATTGATTATTGTTTTTTAAATATTAATTGAAAGGATCGACTCTATCATTTCAATTAAAAAACCGGCCAGTCGGTCTATCCGATAGAGCGACTGGCCGGTCACGAATGTGTTTTTGTATCTATCGTTAATGCAGCGTGCTAATTACTAGTAGTTTTTATAACATCGAGACCACTTAATGCACGAAGCGTCTTTAAAAATTAATTGTTCATAACGAGGAAAAACATATTCAATGTATAATATCAATTTTCCATGATTTAGATTCAAATAATCTCTAAAATAAGATATTTTTTATCTGATTTTTAAGTAGAAGGCGCTGGCGTCAGACTGTGTTTTAGGGACTTTTGTAGTTTGAAAGGCTTCTCACGCGGGCGAAGCCGCGAGAAACACCTAGTCACTTATATTTCGTTGTAAAATTACCACACTCAGTGTGGTTGCATACAGACTTTCATATCTTGCGTTTTTAGAACCCATTAATGTTTTATCTAAATCTAGGCTTCATCACTATTCAGGTCATTCTTCATTATTTTACTATTACACGAATTGAAAACTTCATCTATGAAGTTTTTTCGAATGTATGGTAGTAATATAATCTTGAAAGAGGTGTTGGATACATTTTGCCAGACTATGAATAACATTAAAATATAGCGTCGTCGGCTGATAATAAAGCTGCGTCATATAAAAATTGGTATTATTAATTGTCTATTGACATTTATTGACTTCGAGTCAACTAATTACAAAACAGTAGGTGTTTTCCTGTAAGCAACTAAGAGGCTCTTTTGAGCTGCCGAGTTTCAATTTTTTTAATTTTAATATTTGCAAGGCGTTCATCGAACACATATTTAAATATTTATTAAAGGCACGAATCAATGTTAAAATAACTGATAATAACTGCAACCTTCGAAGAGCATTTACTGATGACAAAGCGAGAAACTTTTCCCGATATAACGAATTGGACATAACAACATTTGAGCGCACAAAAATCAAAGAATTAAGGAAGGTTATATATAGACCTTGACATATTATTTATTAGCATTGCGCGCGGCTCCGCCCGCGTGGAAAAGTTTTTCCCGGATAAAAAGTAGCCCATAGCACTCAGGAGTAATGTAGCTTCCTATTAGTGAAAGAATTTTCAAAATCGGTCCAGTAGTTCCTGAGATTAGCGCGTTCAATCAAACAAACTCTTCAGCTTTATATATTAGTATAGATTCAGGATAGAAAGTTATTGATACATTCCATCCTGACCAACATTCGCAAAGACGAGATTATCTAGAAATTTCATAACCTAAAAAGTTTTGGCCCACATTTAAATGTCAAGGTAAAATGTCTACTTATAAATGACCTTGTAAGTACGTTTCCTATTTATACAAGTCAATAATTATCATCACGTTTGTACAGAAGAAAAATCTATTCAACCGTGTCCGAGTTTGACACACATTTTGTACTAACGAGTCGTCGGTACAAGGTCATCGCATCAAAACGAGTGCAACTTCTGCAGGCAGTCAGGACGCTGTGACCTTGCGACGACGTCACCTGTGCAAATTGTTCAATCGGATTAATCTCATTGACACTTCAGACTCCTTTTGATTCCCGTTCGCCTGGTACAAAGGTCAACGGAGGAATAAGGAATTCTAATATAGTTCTTATTAAGAACACATACCAAGTACCTATGTATGTGGGTAATTTTACGGTAATTGACTAATTTCGCAATAAATAACCCTAACACCAGTTTTTTATTAATAGGTACGGGCTCTTGTTTTTAATGTCTAAAATTGCAACAGTTCTTGCCATGCTTAGCGGCAGAAATAGACAGTTCGTATTCAGATGAACTTTAGTATACAACAGACTTGCAACCTAGTTTCCTGGGGTTCTGGGTCTCATGTCGCAGGTACAACAATAAAAGCATTATTGATGACTTTAGTTGATTGTTTTGTTTTAAAGTATTTTCTCATTAATTTATATTCATTATCATCAAGTCACACTTCACGGTGAACTATGAGAACATGTTGGTATGAACATGACATTATTACACGAAATCGTATTGCACTGATGCGGGCTGTTATATTGACATTTCAAACATACTGGTATTATATAGGCAGGTATATATACGTCTCATTTTATTAAAAGATGAGCTTGGTTAATTAGAATTAGTACTTCAATTTAATATCCACTTTTTTCTCACTTGTGTCAAATAAATGGAGGCTTTAAAGACAAAATAGTAACTAATTATTATTATTTTCAAGGCCCTATACCGCCGATCAGGTAACAACCATTGTATTTTCGTCATGTTAACAATAACATTTACTTTAACAATATCATTTCGACATCATTGTAATACATTTATCAAAAACAAATCAAATCTTTATTAAACCAATTCTCAAGCTATTAAAATTTCGTAAACTTTTCAAACTACTTTCTATATTTCAACAAATAAAGAATACATATTATAACTCAAAACACTCGATCGATCAGTTCTCAATAATGACCGGCCGTCACCCTGGCTCGTGCACTTTAAAGTAACCAGGGAAGTACAGAATGCATTATCTCCGAATGACAATAAGTACGTATCGATATAAATAATATTATGAAACGACTTTCGTTGGGCGACGGTATTTCCGCAAAGGTCAGGATTCGTATTGAAAGTGTTTTGTTTTGTACTGTTTGTTCATAATATTCACGCATTGTATATTGTCCCGCTGTTCAGCAGGCTAGTCTGCTAATTGAGGGACTGCTTAATTAATTCGTTTTATAATTTTCATGTTTTTACTGGTGGTAGGTCTCTCATTATGTAAGAGGCCGTCTGGGTGGGTACCAGCGCAATGTCTATTTCTACCGCCAAGCAACAATGTGCATGCACTGTTGTGTTTCGGTTTGAAGGACATTGTAGCCAGTATAACTACTGTAGATAATGAGACTTAACGTCTTATCTCTCAGGATGTCGAGCGCAGTGGAATGCCACACAGTACTTTGTAAGTCAAGGTGCTGAATGGTGTTGCTACTTTTTATGGGTGGTCGTATTGTTTACCATCAGGCGAACGGCATGCTCGTCTCGTCATTCAATGCTATAAAAAAAAATGTACTATGTACCGCATAATAAAATACAGTTTCTGAGGGGTTCGACGTTTCTCTTTACCACATTGTTCTCTTTATCAATAAACGTTCTTAGTCCTTAACAAATTACTGATAAAATAGCTTATTATAAACCATTGTCTATAAACTTGATATGAACCTTCTCTACATCATTTTCCTTTTAAAATAACCAGGTGGTTCCGCGTGCGTGCGCAATATCATGCGTAATGTATGTCAGGGTCGACGTGTCGTTGACCCGCGGCGGACGCTGTGCGCAAGTGCCAAGGCTTCACAGAACGATGACTTTTCTCTACCTTGGTAGCGCTGTGCACCATCAATCGTGGTAGCACCAAGGGCGGTATTGGGTACTGTTTAGGCTTCATTTTAAATGTGATAACTAGGTATTGCATGCGGCTTCATCCGAGTGTACGACCAATAGTACCATCTCTATTACTTGTGCGTATATCATTGTTTTTTTTTCAACATGATAGATGGCACGATTTTTGAAGCGAACATGATCTGCCGCAATGTCTGCTGGTTTGAATAGGACGTTTCCGTGGTCGGAGAGGTTATGGATAATTAGAAGCAGCGAGTCTACAAGATAAAAATTAGGGGTGTCTTCAATCTGTCATTTTTCGAGGACATTGGGGTACTCTGTGGATAATAGAGAGTATTACACTCTAGTTATAATTAGTGGATATATAACAAAATACATAAATCCAAAAAAAGCTGAAATCAAACTGCAGTCACTCGTTTCTCTGACAAATATTCACCTATATTCACAATGATTGCTAATGCGTAAAATATGTATCCAATTATTATATTGTTACAAGTATTGCACGGGTCTGGCACTGAACGGAACCTGTACTGTTGTTTACGGCCAAAGTTCGCGACGAAATCTCGTCAATTGAAAAACGCTGTGAATTTAAAAGTATTATCATGTTAACGCACACGACCTTTTGTTATAAAACGAAATCGCCAATTTGCCAAAAACGATATGCAATGTCAACAAAAAGCGTGGGCTCGGAAGGGACTATGAATCGCCTTGAAATGTCCGCCATTCTCGTAAATATTATATTTTTTTATATAGAAGGTTATCAAGCAAAATTGTGGATGCTAAAGCTGGGGATGTGAAATTAAACATGTTGTTGCAATATAAGACACAACGCCCACTAGATAGACAGCAACGGGTGCTTTAGCATCCCTGCATGCAAGTTCAATACTAACCTTAAACATGCCAAAACATTCTCAAGTTGATAGAGGATTTTTGTTGCGACCTAAAAATAGGACGCTAAAAATGTGCCTGGGTACCTAAGGCCGATGTATTCAAATTCATGAATAGTTCTATGGAAATTTAGAAACAAACCGGTTCTCCGTAAAATCTATGGTCCACAGAGATCCTCCAGTTTTCTTCCCTTAGGAACAAAGTCATCATTTTAGTAGACAAACTGCAAGGCTCTACCAATGACAAACACCATTAATCAACAACAGCGTGGGTTAACAAGGGCTGATTCATGATTGCCTTGAAACATCACCGATCCTCATAAAATTCATTGTTTTAAAAAATCTAATGAATTATTTATTTGGTCGCAAAAAATTGGTTAGCCGACTTCAGTTCCTAGTAGTTAATTGGCGACGAGGTAAGGTCCGGTGACCTCAGCGATCGCTTCCGGTGTTTATGTGTAACTTTTGCATATATTTCTTAGATCAAAAATATTGATCACATTATTTTTGATACTTGATTTTATTTTATGATACTCTTAGAATGAATGAATGAAGAAATACACGTGGAAAGATTGTTATATCAACCAACCATTAGTCTAACACTAGGTTTTGTTATAACTAAACGCAATCTTTATCAGACAAATTTAGAAAATAATGATCCAATGAAATAAGATAACTTACTGAGTGGAAGTTTTCACGAAGAGTTCGTGAGCAAAACATCACAAAAGGAGACGTGCATAAAACTGTAGTATTATGCGTTTTTCGCCAAGTTTAAACACGTAAAGAAATAAATATAAGAATAATGTCACGATACATAAGAAAGGATTATCTTATTGCGGCTCAACAGTCGAGAGATATTGCATGTTTGTCGTGTAATCATCTGATATGTAAAAAATACATTCTTTATGCGACTGTTCACTCTCTTGATAATCCACTATGGCCTATCGACAGTAGTAACAACATATTTTTTATGTAACTGTATGATAACGTGAGTCAGATGATCGACGCCTGCTTCTCAACAGAAGTAGCCACACCCAGAACTTTGAATTACTATGCAAGATGTAATACACTGCGTTCGGCACCCTAGATATTAGATAATAGACTAAGGGCCTTAGACACGACGCCTTTCCACAATCTTTAACGCTAATCGAAAATCAAAATATAGGAATGACATATCCTATCAACAACCCTATGGTATATGTCATTCCCATTAGATAAATCTATCGTGGTGCTATGTTTCTCATTAATTTTGTTTTCTACAAGACGTTAAACGATTGTATGAAGGCATCATGTCTAAGGCCCTAGTCATTACACTGGGTTCAATGATTTTCAAATTAGAACCTCACAGACCATTACACTACCGCTAACTAATCTGAGAGGTTTTTTTTCTCATTTTAAGGAGCTTTGTCGTATGTACCTGAGAGGGTTGTGCACTCGTATGGGAATTTAAAATTTATCAACTATTTTGCGAGCATATAAATTAACTTTTCTAAACAAAAACAACTAAATGTATATTTTTCCTGTATCATGCGTTGTACTTTACATCTTGAACTGATTTTGAAAAGAGAAACACTAGAGTTTCTTGTCCGTTCTTCTCTGGTGGGATTTGCTTTCCGAACTGCTGGTGGAGTCAATAATGACGGAATCAAAATAGTGTATAAAAATTTTGGGTTTCAAAAAATATATTTCATTCCATTTCATTACTTGACATATCTGGTTTCTTCTGACGGACTTATAGTATAACCGGTTTCGAACATACCGTCATAATTGTCTACTGAGGATATAATAATATCCAGTCATCCAAATAGTTTATCAACACCAATCCGCTTACCAATAGATGCCATGAAATCAGTGCTCGTATTAAAAATTGCATTATGAAGTGTGTACAAAAGATTTTAATAAACTGTATTTTTACGACACATAATTGTACGAGATGTGATATTTCTCAACGAGTTTTGCATAAAGAAACCAGTTGCTTCACAGCGCGGCGGACACAATGATTGTGACAACAGTTGTCACATAATGGAAAGGCAACGATCCCATAAATTTACATTATAGTTTATTTCTTTGTGTTACAATACTTCTGTCCCATAATGTTTAACCAAATAATATATAAAAAATAATATATTTCTGGCCAACCTATAAAAATAGATAATAGCAGAATCCATATTGTTTTGACTACCGTGTGCCGGTGGCTTAGTTGTATTACCGTGCGAGTGAAATCCTAAAGTCTAGGGTTCGATCCCCGGGTCGGGCATTGGATTTTTCTAGAATTCAGTATCCCCCCGGAGTCTGAAATTTGTGCCCGATATGGCGATAGGCTCGCCCCTATCACATTATGGGATGGAATACGCACGGCGAAAAGTGGGTGCACCGCTGCCTACCCCTTCGGGGACGAAAAAGGCGTGAGTATGTGTGTGTATATTGTTTTGACATTATGCAGATATTGAAGTTGATCAATTCCCTAATTGAGCTCCGAACCTAGTACACTCTCCCACTTTACCACTGAACCTGTTATTGTATCCATTATAATCGACATGTATATTAAATTAATTAAACCGATATATAAACATTTATTTATATGGTTTAAAACACATGAAAAATATAGAATCGATTAAAATGATAAGAACACGACATATTAAGCGATGGCAAATAACTCTAGTGGGCGGACGAGCTATTAAACATCTATTATAGAACGGGTAAACTATTAATAATGTAATAAACAACATATACGGCGGCACTAGGAAGTGATACACTTCCTATCGAAAAGCATTCGCACGGCTTCCGAGCGGAAGTTTGAAAGCTCGGGTGGGCACACGCGCGACTAAAAGTCGGAGGGATTTGCGATTTCACTGTTTAGGTATAAAGTTTTGGTTTAATGTGTAGTATACTTAGTGTGTAAGTAGATGGTCTATATGTATATTTCTGTAACTAATGGAAAAGTGATTCAGGCGCTTCCCATTACTACGAATTTAATTGTATGTATAATAAATACAATGACATTGAATTAGTATATAATTTGAATCTTATAAGAAAACAATCACAACAACTAATCACATCATAAAAAATATATTATGAATCAAATTATAATTGTAAACAGTTAATTAATGTAGTTAAGTAAATAAACGCGGTAGTTGTTTGAATATAGGTATGTTTACTGGTTTACATAGATAACAATGTAAATGGCACAAGGTGATTGATAATGAGTAAAAAGGATAATTTTAAAATGAATTATATTGTTAACGTGTAAATATAAATATTTATGTGTGCCGTCATGCTAAAGAGATAAGGTAATTAGTTACTCACAATTTTAATTAAAAGCTGATTAGCAACCTGTTACTTAAGCCTTTTGTCTTATCCAATATATTAACGTACCTTGTATAAATTAGGGGCATAAATACTGTTTGTATATTGTAATAATAGGGTAGTGCCTTCATAAACAAAATAACCAATAACAATCAATATAACATTTCATTAAACATAATGATGTTTAAGGTCTCCTGAGATCTTTGTGATTTATTAAGTTCATAAGAGTGCTTGAAGTTCATTATTTGCGAATTTTTAAATATCGTTGGCTGAAACTAACCACTCATCGACATTACTACAAAAACACAAATCGAAATTTATAGATAAGCTGAATAAATTAATCAAAAAACCTCTTTTCATTTTATCAGTGTCGTACATAAATCATGCACTTAAAGGGCTATTTTGCGATAAATTTACAAATACGAGGACAATTAGTCGCCAATTGTCGCAAGTGTGCGTGACCTCACGTCTCACCGATACTCACGAACTAGGCGCATGTGTCGCCCTTGTCCAATTAACATTGAACTTGGGCACTTCTAGTTATCGTGTTATTCCGCACATTTGTTTATGGGCATTTCCTAAGGTCGTTTGAAAGTGATATTTTGGGGCTATGAACTCTTAAAAGGAAGTGAAACTTTATAATATAGATTTAGTATAAATCAGTGTCACTGTAAGTCATTTTTATACACTCAGAATATAATAAAACTTCCACCTTTAAAGCCTGTTAAAATATCATAAAATTTCTTTTTTTAGACCTAATTTATTTATAGAATAAAAAATAATTGTAAATTGTCAAAATTGGATACACAGGTATCCATTTTCTTTACAACTTAGGCAATTGCAATATCATAGATCACACACACACACACACTCACGCCTTTTATCCCCGAAGGGGTAGGCAGAGGCACAACTAGTGTACCCACTTTTCACCGTGCGTATTCCATTCCATGATGTGATAGGAGGCGGGTCTATCGCCATATCATAGATATATTAATAAATTGATTTTATACACATAAATGAACAATGTAATAATATTTTTTTTACATGAATATGCTCAATAAGTTTTAGTGTTCCAATAAAAAAGCAGGGTATAGTTTGACAGCTTGTCACCGCGATGAAATTACCATATTCGCTGCTGTCGTGTTCCCCGGCAGTACATGCAATGACATTTAAACGCGTGATTAAAAAGTAGCTCGTGTACACGACCTTTCGCGACATACTGACAATATTTACGTTCATACGCCAAATAAACAAGTTATGCCAATAAATATATACATCGGTTTATTTACTATAGAAAGGTTCATTGGCCATTCGTAAAACTGCATTGTTTTTAATTCATACTAATATTTGATTTAAAGTAAAAAAAAAAAAAAAAAACCTAGTTTAGATAATAATTAGAATATTTCGAATTACTAACATATTTTTTCTTTTTAACTACTGTACTATTAATTAAGTAACTCTGTCATACGGTCAGTGAAATAAAGGCTATTTATTTATTATTATTATTATTATATAAGTAAGTAAACGGAATAAAATATCCTGTATTGAACCCTGAGATATTTTTCATAGAGGTTTTTATCTTCTATCGGCCTTTACTACAATGTCAGTATAAAGTTTTGACAAACGTATTCAAGCATGATCCAACAGAAGGGTATATTGCAGAAGGATAATTCTCTTCTCGAGATGCATGCACAAATACCCGAAATAGAAATATTGTTCATTATCATCACGGAATGGTATTCGACGACGTACTATTCAGATACGTAACATATTGAATACTTGTCTGGAGATGATTAAGTTAGATATTTGGAAACATAGCGATGTTCTAGACTGTTCACAAACGGCTGTTTAAATAAAAAAAACCGTCTCATGGCGTGTTAGTTATATAAAATCTATTTTAATGCCGCCAATGTATTGAAACCGGTTTATTAGAGACAAAAACTTACATGCACAGTGCACACTGACAGCCGTTACATATTAAACTTATAATTCATACACATATGAATCAGTTGACATGGTCAGAGACCAAAGGATTAATTATAAGCAGTATTTTTTGTACATATTGAAAAAAATAATTATATGTTTAAAAAATACACTAAAAGTAAGCATATTAGACACACACACACACTCACGCCTTTTATCCCCGAAGGGGTAGGCAGAGGCGCAACTAGTGCACCCACTTTTCGGCGTGCGTATTCCGTCCCATGATGTGATAGGGGGTCAGCCTATCGCCATATCGGGCACAAATTCCAGACTCCGGGCTGATACTGAATTTAAAACCCAATATCACTTTTAAGCATAGGTATTACATCTTTGTATAGATAATTTCGTCCACGACGACGCGCGCTGCCAATTTTGGAATTCGCGGGTTCAGAGGACTTTGATTGTACATCATAGTGTACATTTGCATTCATGGATAGTAATGAGTATTGAGAGAACTAAAAGACAAGTGGAAGGCTGCCCACTTGGACTGTAAACGATTAGGAAAATAAGTGGGGCACGTCATCGTGAATAGCATTATCTGAATAATCAATTGTGGTATTTTACTTGAAGTTAGAAAGAAAATAACAACATGATTTGTTGAACAACATGTGGCATGGTATTCTGTAATCCAATTTAAATATCATAAACGCGATGAGGTGCGTTACGGACCTGTCTAGAACTGTCTAAATATCGTGTGGCATAGGGCATCAGAGCCCTGTTTTCGGAGCGCGTATTTGTATGTATAAATAGATAGCTTCCTTAGAATGTGGCAAAAAAACAGGACACGAGTCCGTGTCGTTTTCATTGTGATTAGTCGAGAGACTAACACGTTACTGACGTATTGGTCTCTCGATCAATCACAAACATCACAATTCAATGGCATCGAGTTTCGTGTCGTTTTTTTGCCACGCTCCAAGTTTCCGACTGTATCTAACGCGATCGCTTAATGTACGTATTAGGCTTATTTTAAAAACGTCACATGCAAAGGCTCTAACGAGAAACATCACTTTTCATTGCACGTACTTTTAAATTAGCTAAAACGTGCTATTTGTTTGTTTATCATTATACGAATGAGTTTTCCCCACAAAAACCCGGCGCGTACACAGTACCTATACGCTACTGAATACATGACGAACTCTACGTATATTGATTAAGCTGTTTGCTTGACCAATATTCGTGAGTTGCGGTCGAAGTAAATTCAGAGAAACTGTAATTAAGCCAACAGTTTGTACAGTCAGCCACAAAAGTAGCTGAACAAATTAAAAACTTCAAAACGCTTCTGCACGTTCACTCCAGTCGAAATTTTTTTTTTCTTTATCTAAAATAAAGTTAACCCTGTGAAGTTTATTTTAGTGGAGAAAAAACAATTGTTGATACTGACGCAAAAGTTTAAACGCGATTTGAAATTTTGAATTTGTTCAGTTACTTATGTGGCTGACTGTACATCCTACTCAAATTGGAAATGCAAACGTGTTTGAAGATGTTGGTTACGAGTGAACTCAAAAACCGCTGCACAGATTTGTATGTATCATACACAGAGACGAAATTTTGGATGAACATATTTTTATTCCGGAAAAGGACGATCACACCGGGTGGTGGCGGGGGGTTGAAGGCAGCGAGTCACAATCAAAACCTAGTGCCGCAATGAATTGGTAGAAATCAAATGTAGAGTACGGTAGTTGTCTATGTTTCATTTTTGCATTATTCTATAGCAAATAATATGAAAAAGAAAGGGCTTCTTTTTCTTTTCATATCTTTATACAATTCACAATGCAAAAATTGCAATGCACAAAAGTGGGCGAGTATCGGGGATATCGTGCTAACTCTTTCTTACGCGTGCATCGTAATTCCCGGTGACGTCACGTGCTTGTATTGCGACCCTTTTCTATTTCTTGCTTCTATGTAACATCAATACTGGATAGTTCATACACACTGGATCTTTTACGCGCGTTACACAATTACACATGCACGCACATACGCACGGACGCACATTCATATCACACCACTCACACACACACACACACACACAACACACACACATACACTAGTCTTACTAAACCTATTTATTTTGAAAATTGTAATAGAAATATATATACTCATATTACTGTAAATATATTTTGAAAGAAACAGTGATGTAATTTTATAAATCTAAGTGTCTTCGTTGGAGGATTCACTGATACCTATAACACAGGTCTTCCTAGCTTAGGTATCAGTTGATCACATTTATAATTTGTGCCATAATATGCAGCAATTTTCTAATTAATTGTTAGAGAAAAATTTGCTACTCACCCCTTCTACCGAATTTCAAAGATTTATACCTTGTCGATTTCAAATTGGATTTTAATCATTCTTCCTGTATTATATTTGTAAATATTTGATAAAAAATATGAGTCGAATATCCTATTAAGCTAAAACCACGCTGTAATTAATTTTGTATACACGATGAGTGGGTCGACTGGCGGGAAAAAGGGTTGTTTGTGGTTACTGAAGTTTATCGGAGACTCCAGGAACGCTCATTGTTACTTTAGCGATCGACAATACGACCACTATACCTCTGGCATTGTGGGTGACACATAAGCGATCATAATCATTTGATGACGTACTATTTAAGTACTATAAAAGAACATTATCCTCCTTTTAGCAGTTGAATAAAAATATTTAACCAGAATACAAATACGTCATAAGATTCAGAAGATATACAGTTTCTAATAATCCACCTCAATAAAATAAATGTCGTAAAACAACATCTGTTTAGTTGACATTGTCATGCATTTCTGCCGACCCTTTGTTCGAAATGCATCCATATGACGACAAAACATGACTCAACATAAAATTAAACACATTCAGGGCATTGTGTAGTGATTTAACGATGTCTACGGTTTGAGGAAAACAAGAATTTGTCAGGAGCGAACTCAGACAGAAAAACGAGCCTATTAAATAGCTTTCTGCCCCCAGCTCCGGCCGGGTAGAAGTCCGTCCGCGTAGAATTTTAAACAAAATTTTAAAGTAAATTGCAAATATCTTCAAATGATGTTACCTTTTTTCAGATATCCGATTTAAACAAAAAAAAAGACTATATTCTGCTCAATTATAGTCTGGGAAAATCTGTTCAGTAGTTTTGGAGATGTGCTCTAACAGAACAAAAACACAATGAATTCGAAAAATCGCTGATTTATATTCTATTACTATTGTATAATTATACCCTTTTTTGTTTTCTTTCAATGTAGACACCGGGTATGAATAATTTTTAGGTATCGATCAGATGCTGCTGAAACCACTGTAATGTAATAATAGTGTAATAGTAGTGTAATGTTTCTCATCAAACTGTTGTGTGCGTGACGCCATAATATAATTTATTTATTTATATATAACATCTATAGACAATACCATTACAGGTGTTACCCCAATGCGATAATGTCTTGTCACTAACAATCCTAAGACTCTATTTAACTTTAAAAAATTGAAAATATACACATAAACCACACACGTAAGTATTAAGCTAATAACAACTATAACAATAACTAAGCTTGTACAATAGGAGATTTGCGAACTCACTCATTTAGCACGCAAAGACATCAATATCTACATCAATTTTGTTAATTGTGTAGATGGCTCTGGTTAGAGCCGATTTTGCCCAGAGGTTTGTCTTGGCTGCCGGTACAGCCAGCAGCTGTGGACGCCGCCGCCTTCACAGATAACGAGATAATCCCACATAATTCTAGAGAATGTACACAAATTTATTGCTAAATACTTCCATAAAAATGTTGATGCATCCATATGCATTGAAATTTCCTTCGTAACGATTTACACAGAATCCAAAATTATGAAATTTAAATAATTCTAAAAGTAGAATGCCAAGGTTTGCTACCAGTTTATTTATTTAGTAACGCCAACGTAACGCACATTAACACATAATTAATAATTTCGACTATAATCGACAACGATGAACTATAATGAACCATAATCGAAAACCGAATTTGATAGTATAATTGGTTTTACTACATAATGATAATTATTTTAAAGTTATACCAAACCAGCCCTGTATTATATACCGCCCACTGCTGAGCACGGGCCTCCTCTACAACTGAGAGGGGTTAGGCATTAGTCCACCACGCTGGGCTAGTGCGGGTTGGCAGACTTCACATACCCTCGAAATTCAGAGAACTTCTCAGGTATGCAGGTTTCCTCATGATGTTTTCGTTCACCGTTAAAGCGAGCGATAATTCACAAAGAGTACACACATAACTTTTTAGAAAAGTCTTTTAAGTTACTAAACCAAAATCGTTTTTGCAAAATGTATGCAAGAATGATTTATATTTTACTAGCATTAGCTTGCGGCTCCTCCCACGTTAAAATGTTTTTTCGAGGCGTATGTCTATGACTTTCCCAGGGTCTCAAACTATCTCCATACCAAATTTCATAGAAATCGGTTGTAAGCAGACAGAGTTAATTTTGCATCTATACTTACCTATAGTAATATTATAAAGCTGAAGAGTTTGTTTGGTTGAACGCGCATCTCAGGAACTCATAACCCGATTTTTTAAATAAATTCTTTCACTATTAGGAAGCTACATTACTCCTGAGTTTTATAGGCTTTTTATCCCGGGAAAATATTTACTAGTATATAATATTAAATATGGATAAAGTATGGATACCATGTTAAAAAAATAACATTATTCACGTAGAGTAGCTTTTATTATCCTAACTCCGTGACTGCTAACATAATTTGTATTCAATGCAAGTAATTTCACTTTAAAAAAAACGCCTCCTTATCTACCGCAAGAAACGTCATTTCGTACAGGGAATTGTATGCAATGATTGATTCATATCGACATATCGTGAAATTAAAAACTTGCACTTTTAATGCCGGCCGGGTAAAACCCAAGGGCCAGTGGATCTAGGACGTTTTACTAGAATTAGCGACAGGTTGTTGATATTTTCCTTGTACTTAGAAAAGTGATACTGCGAATTTAGATACTTAAATATAAAACATACATAAAAAAAACCAACACACGAATTGATAACCTCCTCCTTTTGGAAGTCGGTTAATTAAACTTATTAGAAATTGGTGAGACATTTTGTTGGTTCTGTTCGAGCGAGCGGTAAGGTCCTATTCAGACGGCGATTTTGATACACGTGCTCTTCGTGCGTTTTCAGCGCGCAATTATAATAAGTAAAAGTACAGTTTCCGATTGCATCGCGTTGTCTGCGCTATCGTCACTTGTCTACCAATTTGATGTCTGTACGTCACGTGGGCATTTGATTGAAAACCTCTGCGATACTGCACAGGTATTGCGGCATGTAGATTAATAAGAGGCTCGTTGTTGGTGCAATAATGGATTTTGTCTAAATATAATAAGATTTTATGTTTTTGTTACCTTTTTATAGCTCCGTTTGAATTGTGTGGTCAACTCGTTTAAATGTTATGTAAATAGACTCAAATAGTGGGTACTTAGATGGTTACTAAATAATACATCTCTTGTACATAAGACTCCGTTTGTCTAGGCCAGTCTCGTTAATGTATAATTTTTATGTATTAATCGGGCATACTCGACACATTGTCACATTTATTTGTAACTAGCTTTTGCAGGCGGCTCCGCCAGCGTGAAGAAGTTTTTCCAGGATAAAAAGTGTAAGTAAGTAAGCCTAAAGCACTCAGAATTAATGCAGCTTTCTATTAGTGAAATAAATTTCTTAATCGATTCATAATTTCCATAGATTAGCTCCTACAAACCTACAAACTCACAAACTTTCCTCTTCATAATAGTATAATAGCTGTATTTACTCACCACCTATTTATCATTGAGAATCAACGCATGTCTGTCTCGATCGCTACGATAAATGTAATGGAAAAGTGCTAGTGAATTATATCACACTTTTCACTTCAAGGATGTCTGTGTGAGTTTCAGCATTCCGATCTACAACAAATATTACAGGTAGTAAAAGATTTAGCAGTATATAACTAGTTTTTTTTTGGGGTAGGCGGTCCTACAGTCAACACCGGGGGAAACCTGCGAATGGGATACTGGAGTCCCCCGGCTTGACAACTGCAGGGGCCTGGGAGGGGAGGGGAGGAGGAATATGGAAGGGAAGGTGGGGGGAAGGGAGGAAGGTTCCCAGGATGGGCGGAAAGAGAGGGTGCCAGGAAATGTTCGCGGGCCCTTTTAGGCCTCAATGTGATTTACAACCAAGAGGTATACACACTGACTGTGTGCCTCGGCCCGCAACTAATGTCCCTCCGTGCATGGGCGTGCATTGGGTGTGAAGACCCAGCGCACAAGAATTGCCTCGGGGGGCAGTATATAACTAGTTGCGTTTTGTTCATTCATTGAGCACTTGAGATTAATGAGGTATACCAGGATATAAGGAGGAACGAGGAGGCTCGATACGTGGCTTTAGGCGTTAAGACCTCTACTACTGATGCAGATCAATCGAATTTATTGAATCCGGATTCGATAGCGTTGATTACAGCTTAATCTATATCCAAAAAATCTGACACTTGGATGTTATAGTACGTAGATATTCGGTATTCTGTGGTTATAGCTAGAGACAGAACGAGCACTGTATTCGCAATTCAGCTAACAGACAACATACAATATTTAATGACTATAATTACTATTGTGGTTTATGAAGAGCGCGCGACATGGCATCCGCTTCCGGTTTTCGTCTCTACATAGTGCACTATAGAATTATTGCGGAGTCGATGCCCGCGCAGAGACCAATATCTGTACATCGTAGTATTTTTGACGCCATTATTTGGTGTTTATTACGTCACAAATACACAAAACTCATTCATACAACGCCGTATAGGTACTGTTGTTTTTGCTCATTACCCACTATACATTAAAGGGCATGTCACTGCTAAGACTTTTTTTATTTTTTTTATTGCATTGAATGACGAGACAAGCATGCCGTTCGCCTGATGGTAAGCGATACGACCATCCATAAACAGTAGCAAAACCTTCCAGCACCTTCAGTTACGAAGTACTGTGCGGCATTCCACTGCGCTTGTCATCCTGAGACATAAAATGTTAAGTCTCATTATGTCCAGTAGATACACTGGCTACAATGTCCTTCAAACCGAAACACAACAGTGCATGAACACTGCTGCTTGGCGGTAGAAATAGACATTGCGGTGGTATCCACCCAGACGGACTCTTACATATGAGAGACCTACTACCAGTAAATCGTTTGACATTTTTTTACTCATTGTATGTATGACTGCCTCGGTGGCGTAGTTGTATTACGGTACGGCTGCAATGCTGAGGTCTCGGGTTCGATCCCCGGGTCGGGCAAAGTGATATTGGGTTTTTCTATTCAGTATCAGCCCGGAGTCTGAAATTTGTGCCCGATATGGCGATAGGCTCGCCCCTTATCACATCATGGGACGGAATAAAAATGGCGAAAAGTGGGTGCATTAGTTGCGCCTCTGCCTACCCCTTCGGGGATAAAAGGCGTGAGTATGCGTTATGCGTGTATTGGGAAGAAAAGTCCCTGACTAACCCATAACAGGAAAAACGTTTCTAGACTATTCTACGCTTTTAAAATGTTATCAGTCAACAACACTTTATAAATTTATAGGTGGTCTACATTGTAGCTCAAGACATCTTTATCAATAATATTGTATCAAGATAATGTAGGTACCAGTCGAGATATTAAACAATAAGAGCATTAAAATAACGTCACGTCTGAAACTCCGAAGTGTAGAGATGAGAGATGAAATGAATTAATCTATGTTAAAGGATTCAAAAAGGCAAATAAATGTCTTGATGTTGAAGAAAGAACTGGTAGATATTTATCAAGTACATAGGAACGTTGTCAATTATCGTTTGATTTAACGGCGAAGGAATAGATCGTGAGGAAACCTACATACCTGAGAATTCTTCAAAATGAATTTCGAAGCCATGTCAAGTCTGCCAACCCGCACTAGGCCAGCGTGGTGGACTAAGGCTTATACCCTCTCAATAGTAGATGAGGCCCGTGCCCAGCAGTGGGAGTATACAAAACAGAGCTGGTTTACTGATCCAGGCATCGACTCCACGACCTCGCCTAATACACACACGTTGCCACCACACACTCGACTGCGTTGACCACAGAACACTCATTTTGAAACTTAATTTCTATGGTATTCGGGGTCGAGCACTTCAATTGGTATCATCATATCTTTCAGACCGGCATCAAAAAGTATACATCGATAATATTAATTCTATAGGATCTCCAGTTAGCATAGGGGTACCTCAGGGTTCCATATTAGGACCGTTCTTATTCCTAGTGTATATAAATGACTTACCTTACATGATAAATAAAAAAGCAGATGTAGTTTTATTTGCTGATGATACGTCACTTATTTTTAAGATCAATAGGAAAGATGAGGCTTTTGTAGAGCCTAATGAAACACTTGGTTTCATTTCAGACTGGTTTTCCACAAATAATCTACTTTTGAACGCGGCGAAAACCAATTGTATTAAATTCTCCCTACTGAACAATACTGAACAAGTTTCTAATATTGTATTAGATAGAAATGTCTTAGATCTTGTTCCTTCTACTGTCTTTCTTGGAATAACAGTTGATGCTAAGCTACAGTGGAGTTCGCATATACATAGAATAGCTGGTAAATTAAGCTCCGCTGTATTCGCCATTAGAAAGATTAGGCAACTGACAGACGTGGCGACGGCCAGGTTAGTGTATTTTGCTTACTTTCATAGTATTATGTCGTACTGTGTTTTGCTATGGGGTTCTGCAGCTGATCTGCAGACTATTTTCATATTACAGAAAAGAGCTGTTCGCGCTATTTATGACTTGCAATCTCGCGATTCTCTTCGAGACCTTTTTAAAGATATTAATATACTAACCTTGCCAGCTGAATACATATTCCAAAACATTATGTATGTCCGCAAAAATCTAGATAGCTTTATAAAAATCAGTGACATACATTGTATAAATACAAGGAACAAAAACAAACTTGCAGTTCCAAAGTTTAGACTGAGTAAAACAAGTAATTCGTTTATGGGCAACTGCATTAAATTCTATAATAAGCTTCCTTCTGAAGTAATAAATCTGCCTGAAATCCAATTTAAGCCTTACGTTAAACGTGTATTGATTTCTAGAGGCTACTATAAAGTGACAGACTATTTAAATGATAAGGATATTTGGAATCAGTCCTGCCGGCACAGCACCAAGGCACTGAGCATTCACATTGAACGCCTATGAAAAAAATATATTTTAATATGACATTTATATGGCTATGTCCATAATATTATATTTTTACTTTTTTTTTTTTTTGACATTTAAGTTCAATTTTTTTAGACATTTTGACATTGTTTAATTATAGTGACGACCGATCTATAGGTATCTATTACTATTAATGATTTGTAAACGTGGGTTAATGCATCATGAACGCCAATATATTTCTATTTGGTTGCTTCCAAATAGTATTTTATTTATATCTTAGGGCTACATCCATGCATACATTAACCTGTGTAATAATAATACTGTCAAATATACATTTGAAAAACAATGAAGAAAATCATGACAATTGATGACGAAAAAATTAAGCCCGGAGTTTCTTTCTGCCTTTCTTCTTCGGGTCGTCATCGCTTAGGTAGCTAGTGAAAGGCTGGTAGGTTAGCTAGGCTAGGACCTTTTTATCCTCGCCGGCGAGGACCGTGGCGTTTCCTTTCCTCGTAATGTAAAGATACTCCTTCCCTTTCTTTTATATCAGCTCCACTTCTCCTTACCTAGCCCTATTCCCGTCCCCAATGTCCGTGTCCTCTGTACCTATCAGCCCGTGCTGGTTGTTCATTATTTAATCTAGGTACTTTAAATTATTTAATTGGTATATGTACCTTTGTTATTGTCTCTACCTTGTCATGACTTGTCATAAGTGCTTTTTTATAAGCCTACTTGATCAATAAATGATTTTATTTATTTTATTTATTTTACACAAACAGCTATAATGATGTTATTAACCATGCTACAAAACATTCATTGTACCAGCTGATTCACAGAACATTTCAATAGAGAGTAGCATAATGACTATAGATTTAGGTGATCTTGTTTGATAGCCAATTTAATCGCATAATGACTTCGTGGTGTACCGTTTTTATTCAATGAATACTGGGATTCCTAGGGTAGGACCGTGTTATGACGCACGTAAACACAATTTGATGTTACCTATGGTTATTTTAAAGGCTTTGATTAATTATATACCTAGATAGAGTGACGCGCTACAATGAAACTAAAACAAACAGGCCAACTTTTCTTAAGCTAGTAGCGTGACAGCTGTCTCATACGCTAACGCCACATCATTCTGCGTATCCTTGAGTGCGCGCATAATGATACCAGTTATTACATGGTTTCTAATAAAACGGGGACATAATTATATCCATGAAAAACAACAAAAAATAATTCACTCAAACTCATTTAGCGGGCAACAGTTGGCCTCTATATTTTTCGACACGTTTGAAACGTTGTGTCTATCTAGGTATATAATTAATCAAAGTTTAAATGTCTTGTTTTCATATGCATTATTTTAGCATCAATCGTTGTCGTATTTTCTCTATGGAATCCAAGATTTGGTGACATTGATTAAGACATCAATGAGTGAGCGAGTAGATTTAGAAACACGGGAGCTTCATTATTCTAGGTTGAAGGCATAACATAGTTATATTATTGTCAAGTGTGATAAAAGATCAAATCTTACTATCATTTTACTTCTTACTAATTATTATAAATACAAAAGTTTGACTGCCTCGGTGGCGTAGTTGTATTACGGTACTACTGCAATGCTGAGGTTTCGGGTTCGATCCCCGAGTCGGGCAAAGTGATTTTGGGTTTTTCGATTCAGTATCAGCCCGGAGTCTGGAATTTGTGCCCGATATGGCGATAGGCTCGCCCCCTATCACATCGTGGAACGGAATAAGAATGGCGAAAAGTGGGTGCATTAAGTTGCGCCTCTGCCTACCCCTTCGGGGATAAAAGGCGTGAGTTAAAAAAAAAAACGAATGTTTGTCAAAATGTTGGGATGTTTGTTAGAAGTAAACGCAGAAACAACTAAACTGATTTGGATGAAATTTGGCACACGGGTAGATCATGTCCTGGATTAACACGTAGGCTACTTTTTACCCCGGTAATTTGCTCCCATGAGAAATAATGGATATTTTTTATCTGATTCTTTAAGTAGATGGCGCTGATGTCGTACTGCGTTTAGGAACTTTTGTAGCGGGAAAGGCTTTTCACGCGGGCGAAGCCACGAGAAACATCTACTTTCAAATAAACCGTATCGTAAATCGCTTTCAGTGCTCAGTAACGGCATTACGGCACGTAACATTAAATGACTCAGTGAGAAATACAGTACAATTCTTTATAGTATTTAATGATCCGAAATATCGGCCCTCAAATATAAATAGTCGATCGGTATCTGAAAACTCGTTATTTTTAGGATTATGACTGTTTTTAGCCGATGTTTTATGTGGTGTTGCTAAACAAAGTTGGGCATATTTATCAAGGCAGTTATGCACGTCTCATTCCATTGTTGTTATCAATGTGAAGGCCCGCGAATGCGCCCGCATGTCATTCGCAACAAGTTTTGTATGTAAATTCATTTAATCCGTACTTACCCGTGAATCGGCACATTCAGGAATAGCATTACTGTTATTTCATTACATTGTTCGAAATGTCATGTATGTACGCGTGTAATTGTTATATTTTTTGCAGGCGAACTATCACTTTTAGTTGGAATTGATTTATTTCCGAGTATTCTTACTAAGCAAATGCAGGCTACAGTGTAATACAAACACAATTTCCATATCGATCTCTAGAATTATGTTGGTTTGCTTTACTGAACAAAAACAAGATTCAACAGCACACTAGTATTCAAGATTGGAACTCACCGTAAGCTAACATAGCTAAGTGACACACCGTAAGCTTACTGATATGAGATTGTTACTTCGAGTTAAGCTTGACATTATAATAACCTACATACCTGAGAAGTTCTCTATAAGAATAGCGAAGGTGTGTGAAGTCTGCCAATCCGTATTAGGCCAGCGTGGTGGACTAAGGCCTGAACCCTCTCAGTAGCCCCCCGAGGCAATTCTTGTGCGCTGGGTCTTCACACCCAATGCACGCCCATTCGCGGGTGGACATTAGTCGCGGGCCGAGGCACACAGTTCAGTGTGTATACCTCTTGGTTGTATAACACATTGAGGCCTAAAAGGGCCCGCGAACATTTCCTGGCACCCTTTTCCTTTCCACCCATCCTGAGAACCTTTCTCCATTCCCCACCTTTCCTTGCATCATCCTTTTCCACTTCCTTCCCAGGCCCCTGCAGTCGTCAAGCCGGGGGACTCCAGTATCCCATTTGCAGGTTTCCCCCGGTGTTGACTTCAGGATCGCCTACATAAAAAAATAAAAAATAATACCTTCTCAGTAGTAGAGGATGCACGCGTCCAGCAGACGGACAGTACATAATACAGGGCTGGTATTTTATATACTGATAATAATATTATCACACGAGTTCACGCTGAGCGCTGCGATCATTTCGCGACCTATCACGTCTGCTAGCTAAATAGGTCGAAGTAAAAAGTGGGTGACCTTAGTATACTTCCACATTATAACAAAAACGATATACCTATATGCAATATATCTTATGTAATGGGCTATCGGAACATCGGAGGATGATAGAGATGGTTTTTTATACTGAATGACGAGACGAGCGAACCGGTCGTATAATGTAAGAGTCGTGACCGTTCATAAGCAATATTATCATTCGAGTTTTAAGTAAAGTATTGTGAGGAATGCACTGCGCTCGTCACCCTGAGACATTAGATGTTAACTATCATAAGTTACGACCGGCTTGAAGTTAGTCGCGGGTGGATACAAAGCCTATGTATCTATAAAATAAAAAAAAATAAAAAAAAATAAAATAGTTTATTCATCACGTAGGCGAACATAATTGCACTTATGATAAGTCAAGATACATTCAATTAATAATAATAATTATTACAAAAAGTCACTTATATAACTACAGACATTTTTATAGGGAGTAAAATCAATGAAAAATAAATAATGAAGCCAAGCTCGGGCTGGCAGGAAAGAGAAGATAAAAATAAAATAAAAAAAAAGAAAATCAATTTTATAATAATAAAATAATGGAAGGAACGCGTCGCGATCCTCACCGGTGAGGACACTACAGGCCCTAACCTAGCTAACCTACCAGCCTTTCACTAGCTACCTAAGCGATGACTACCCGAAGAAGAAAGGCAGAAAGAAACTCCGGGCTTACTTTTTTGTCATCATTTGTCCATTGAATCTTTATAATATTCTTTTTTTTTCAAGTCTTTTGCATACAAAGTCAGATTAGTTATATAAGCTAATGCACACACATCACCGTTAAATTGAGATAAAATCCAATTGAAGGAATTTAAAAAACACTAAACTCTACACCTAAAAAAAAAAAAAAATCATAATTAGAGAAGAGAACACAAATAAATAATTATAATTAAACGGTGTACAGAGTGCATACGCCTACATTTACAAACATAATTTTTGAATTTTATTTGGTTTTCGAGCAATACGCACAATTTAAATAATTTATAATTTTAAAGGCAAGCGCAACACAATGATCGGTCGGTCGTCATTAACATTAAATGATTATATATTAACGCGAGGATAATTATAATTGAGGTATATATATGAATGTCAAATAAAGATTTAATATTAATTATAATGTCAATATTGTAGATGAGTACACATGACATTTTATGCAATTATCTTCTAATATGTGTTAACATGGTTGGCCATGGTCATCTGGAGACGAGAGGGTGACGATTGATGTAAAGGGCTGTCGTGTCCCAGCCGTACTGTAAAAACCAGTAATTTCACTGGCTACAATGTCCTTCAAATAATGTATATACATTTTTTTCTAACTCATACGAGCCATATGGATGTCACGCTTTATTATGATTGGTATATTTTAGCTGTCAATCCGAAAGTAGCGGTAGATGATCGTTTATTGCTATTTCTTGTTACCGAATAGAGATTAAGATTCACGTAGTCATAAGTGGCATGACTGCCTCGGTGCGCGATATGACACCGCTCTGAGGTTCTAGGTTCAAATCTCAGGTCGGGCAGTGATATTGGACTTGTCTGCCAACTATCTACTTGCAGTCTGCCCGGTATGGCGGTAGGCTCGCCCGCTATCACATCGTAGCAGGGCCGTAGCTAGACTTGAATTTAAGGTAGGGCAGCATTGGTTACAGGTAGGACGGGAGTAAAAATTTTACTTGATCCGTTTTGGTCATGTTCTGGTCAATCGATTTTTGGCTTACTTGACTTGTGAGCATGTGTGAGTCAGGTTAATACTTATGTAATTGTGTGGGTAACAAAATTCCCTTAAATCCGTCAATCTATATTTTTTTCCGTCATTATCTGCTTTAGTGCTTTGCTTATTATTAATTGGTTATTAAGGTAGGGCATTGCCCCACAATGCCCCCCCTTCGCTACGGCTCTGCATCGTAGGACGGAACACACTTGGCAAAAAGAGGATGCCCTAGCTTCACCTCTGTCTACCCTTTCGGGGATCAAGGCTTGGTGTGTGTTTTGTTTGTTTTATTCAATAGTGCCACAATGGACCTACGATTGTGATTTTATCTCACTAGTTTACTATTACGTTGAAGAACTGCTTGTGTCTTTAGGTAAAAACGAGCAACAAAAATGCTATTGTACTATTTGTAGTTAACTGTGCAAAATAATGATTCAAAATTTTATTTCTTTATTTTCCCCTGGTTGTAACACTGTTTTTAAACCGAGACTTTTGAGAATATGCAAATAGTTTTCAGATGTATGACGAATGCATTATTGCAGTGGAAATTACTAGGAATAGTTAGTGTGATGTAAATTTTTACTGTTTTCAAAAACCAATTATGAGATAAAAGCGTCCAAAATATGTTCATTAGTCATTGCATTATAATAAGCATCAGATAATTCCTTTACTAAAGAGATAAATAGGTACAAAATATACATAGATTTTTTCCATCGTCGGATAAAACTTACATCATCTTTTGCTTTTTGTGAATAACAGTATTTTGGTTACACTGACCAAGAGAACCATAATAATAATAAAAAGTTTCAGGTTTTGCGTATTGTATATTTATGCGGACCCTTGCGTCCCATGTAGAAAAATAGCATATGTTTAGGGTGTCCTTTAGCTAAAATACGATTGCTACAACCGCTTTGTCTACTTCAGCCGTCAAGCAGTCTAGCGCGGTTGAACTCGTGTTTGACGGGCATCGTTAACCAGAGTATAGGGTATTCATACTGGGCACCTCCACTAGGCTAGTGCCCAGCGGCCATTAAGATGGTGGTCTAAGGTTTAAACTCTCTCACTAAAGGCCCATACCTACTGCCCAACAGTGGGATAGTATGCACAAGGGTGGTATTATTACTTATTATTTAACGTCTAAGGATGTCGAGAGTTAAAGTCTCTTGCTATTACCATACTAGCAAACCTTGCATTTTGACAACAATATAAAAATAATTTATAAACAGCGCATCAGACCAGTTGCCAAAGATCCGCGTTCCGTGTAACATTTAAAAAAATTCAAAGTGTGCAATCAAAAACTTGTATTTTGGATATTTTAAAGCCGATTAAGAGGACGTGCATTGGTATCCGAATCAGGATTGTCGTGAGTGATTTATCGAAGTGACCTGGAGATATGATCTCTAGCATGTCTGGCTACACCGATGTCCTGAAGATCGGCGAGCCTTAACTGGTGCTAGGTCCACATCGACCATCTACATGTGTAGCCGACAGAAAACCTCGGCCCCTCGTGTTATTTGCGCCACAATTCTAGTAGAAAAGTAGAGATCAGACCACCAAAGAGCCACGAATTCTCTTGCCCGGCAATTAGCAACTCATTATACATCATCAGAGACCAAAATGAAACAAGCAACCTACCTGTCGTGAAACCATCGATCGCAGACAACTATAAACTTTGAACATTTGTTATAGAGTTCATATTTAAGTGTAAAAATGATGTTGGTGAAAATCCTGATGATCCTGTAAGTGTTCACAATTTTTTTACGGGTACGGTAAATTGACTCTACTGCATCTGATGGTAAGGTAGATAATTTGATTCAGGTTATTTCTTTCCACCTGGGCGGGTGATGGAAAAGTATTGTTCCTGCGCAAAGTTATCCTCTTACTTCGTAGGACTACGTTACTAGCCAGGCCTTGCTCGTTGCTTCACCCACATCAAATTCTGGTTGTGATTGTTTTTTATTATATTTTCTCTTGAACATTAACATGTAAAAAAAAAATATCAAAGCTTGTTCAATAATTTACAGTTATTTTCAATAAATGATTCTTATCGCTTTTTTAATCCATCGCGAAAATGGACCAATCAGAACAAAGTTTTTTGCAATGCAATGCAATGGAATCAGCCCTGTATTATATATTGCCCACTGCTGAGTACGGGCCTCCTCTACTATTGAGAGGGGTTAGGCCTTAGTCCATCACGCTGGCCTAGTGCGGGTTAGCAGACTTCACATACCCTGGAAATTCTTATGGAGAATTCTCAGGTACGTAGGTTTCCTCGCGATGTTTTTTCTTCACCGTTAAAGCGAACGATAATTGATTAACAATACACACGTAACTTCGAAAAGTCAAAGGTGTGTGCCTTGGGTTTTGAACCTCCGGACATTGTCTCGGCAGACAGTTCGATTCCCAACGAGGCTATCGTCCACTTAAGCTCTCTTGACATGCTTCCAAATGACTTATTTTAACTGGTTTAATCTCGGATACGATCGAAGATTAAGACTGGGATTGTTTATTGAAAATGGCCATTATGAAAGCATAACAGACGGACAAACTTATTAATGCATTTGTATTATTACTTATTAGTATAGACATTATGAATATCATAATCAACTTCGGTCTAACTTTAAATAATTTATTAGATTTTACCTTCATAAAAATATTTAAATTGTAAATGTTAACAATTCCATAAATAATATCATAAAAGCATATTGTGTGATGATACTCTATGCTACGTAAAGGTGCATAACTGCAACGTCTAGTTGTATTGAGTGGGTTACGTTAACATAACTAAACGGCTAAATCAATTTAGATGAAATTAAACTATTATAACGGATTTTATCGCGGTTTTTTATTTTATTTTCTCCCGACGTTTCGAAGGCTTTGCAGCACTTCGTGGTCACGGGGCGGACTGAGGTGTTGGTGGTCCGAAAAGTTAGTTTTTCAAATTTACCTTCAATTTACAATTATACAATTTAAAGATGTAAGTCATTGTTTGCGGTTCGGTCTACGCAGTAAGAGCTCACAATGTCTTGAGGTCTGGCAGCAGGTCTTTTGGGGCCCGATTTAATTAGATGTATTACCGGGTCCCAGGCTTGTGCAAGTTTCCAACTACCTTCTCTATTGAAATTACGATGTTTTTTGATTTCAATAGCCTCGCGGATCATCCTAGGCAGGAATCGGTGTTCTTTGGCAAGGATTTGTGGCTTGTCGAATCTAAGGTAATGGTTGGAGCCTTCTTCTAGAGTGTTCAGCTACTGCTGACGAAGTCTATAAGTATGGCTTGCCCTCAGTGCATGGTCACTTAATTCCAGGGTTGCGAGCGCCTAAAGCGTTCACCCTAAAGTCCGGTGTGGCCAGAAAAGCCGACTCACGTCAGGCTACTGGCTGTTAGGACAACGTTAAAAAAATGTATTGTGAACATTCGGCGCCTGACCTTAACTATATCGAAAACTTCATATTGACAAAATCACTGCATTAAATCATTGTGTTAACATTCCAAAGATTCCTCGGACCTCGCGCGGACTATAGGTAAAAACACTCCGAGGCATTGCACTGCGTATGTTAGGGTACTCTAAGGTATTAGATGTTAAGTCTCATTAATGCCTAGTAATTAGGTACATCGAATACAATAAATCAACAATAATAAATCTACGTCTGTATTCTTTGAAGTGTGACGTCTAATATTTTCAAGATGCGTAGTAAGGAACAACGTATAAATATAAAAACACATGAATAATAGAATGTTTTAATAAACTAAATAACTATTTTTTATCAATGAGCTATTTCGTGCTTTATCGTGTTTGAGTAAAATAATAATAACATTTTTAAGACGTCACATGTGACACGCGATCTGGTGGAAAATAGTGATGGTCGTTTGATGAGTAATGTGGAGTGATTATTGTTAAATATTTATATCATAATATTTTTATTGAGACTAAATAAGGAATAATCTAGTTCAACTTATGGACTCGTCACAATCCTCAATAAGCTGTACCAAACTAGCGAAACCTTTCATCGTAAAGCACTGTACTGTATTACACACTTTACCATGAACAATTAGACTCTTACAACAAGGCACCACGATACCCAATCGTAAAGATAAATAAGAATTGTATTTATTAAAAGTTAATACATAATAAAGAATTAAGTTGTCATAAATTCGTTAACACTGTTTGTTAGTAAATTTGAAGCAAAAAGTAACTCTCACGCGTTCCGCAAGATGTCGCTAAACTTATGTCACTGACTACCATAGTAATGCAGTATCCACGCAAATTGTAACGGAAGACGCGCATACTCACGCCTTTCATCCCCGAAGGGGTAGGCAGAGGCGCAACTAGTGCACCCACTTTTCGCCAAGCGTATTCCGTCCCATGATGTGATAGGGGGCGAGCCTATCGCCATACCGGGCACAAATTCCAGACTCCGGGCTGATACTGAATAGAAAAATCCAATATCACTTTGCCCGACCCGGGGATCGAACCCGAGACCTCAGCCTTGCAGTCGTACCGTAATACAACTACGCCACCGAGGCAGTGTAACGGAAGACCTTGAAGTAATTTCACTGTAAGTTTTACACTCAATTATTCAACTGAAATAATATCATGGCATTAGCGTGAGGTATTTTCAGGTACTGTAAAACTGATGGGAGGTATGTCGGGGTGAGGGGGGGTTAATTGAAGATGCGGACACATAATGACAGTCATAGGAGGAAGTGCATGCAGTTACGAGTTATGTTATTTTGTGTTATGTAATGCATATTATACATGGAAAAAATGAGTTTTTTATGTATTTTTATTGAAGATTAGATGTTACGTGAAGATTGGATGAGGATACGAGTGGGTAATGCTTGCTCATCTCTTAAATTATATTCAGGGCTGCAGCTAAATCGAATATAAATTAATTGCATTAAAAAGTACAATTTGTAACCTTTGAAGTTTGTTGGGGGTATTTATGTGGAACTAATGAACCAGTGAAAAAAAGCAGTCATGAACTGAAAGCTTATTTCAAGGCCAAACGGGATATTATTTTAATAGAAAATATTGATGCAGGCGTAGCTGTGAACAAAAGCTAGTCATAAGTATGTATATGCATTAATACAATGCTACGCTATATTTATGTTATATGAGTACACATGTATTTTTTTAATACGGGCATGGGAATGTTACCCCACTGTACCTGATGGTAAGCGGTGGGGGGTTTAGATAGACTGTGGATTGACAAGAGAAGATTATGCCATCCAATTTGTTAGTTGATAGAATAGGGTAGTTTCCTATGTTTGATTTTGTAAATTATTTTATATGCAACAGAAAATAATACGAAAAAGAAATACTTCTGTGAAATCAGCATCAAAATTGGCTGAAAAATAAAGCAGTTATTCATATTTGAAATATTGTTGTAAGCAAAAGTGGGGACGTGGAGGGGATATCGCGCTATCTCTTTCGCACGCACGCAGCGTTACGGCCGGCGACTCTCGGTGACGTCACAGTGAAATATTACTGTTATGTAACAACTACCCCTTCCACCAAATTTCAAAGCTTTATAACTTACTTATTATTGGGCCAATTTTGAAAATTATTTTTCCGTTACATTTTTGATAAATGTTAATACATTACAATTAATACTACAAAAAGTAGTCAACTAATAACTACCCTATTATGAAAAGAAATGACACATCGTTACCAAGTAGTCATCGTTCTACCAAGTAGTAACCAATTGAATAAACTGTGAGTAACCAAATTTAATTGTAACTGCAAATATTATGATTAATAGTCGTAAAGAATTGTATTGTTCTAAAATAAGAAAAGTAAGAATACAATTGTAGTATTGTTATACGATCGAATGACGAGACGATATAGGCCAGGTTGTTTCATCCGTGATCAGGTAAAGTTAAGGCTCTCATCACACTGGCGAATTGCAAACGATTTCACAGCGAGGCGAACTCTCCAGTGTAATAAGACCGTTAACTTTGCTTGACCATGGTTGAAACAACGGCGCCTAAGTCGTTCGCCTGCCGGTTAGCATCACAACTGCAGTTGCAACCTCATCCAGAAATTTGAAATAAAAAGTCCAAGGACTTTAGATGTTAGTCTCTTAATGTCCAAATACATGCGCTATTATGTCTTTCAAACCATAATACAAATTGCTTGGCGGCAAAAATACACCATACGGTGATACGCACCTATACGAACCGCTGTATTGGACACGCGGCATGCTAAGATCGACATAATCATTGTTCTATACAATAAATAGCAAACAAACAAAAATAATTAAGACAAAACGCGCCTAGCTTTTATTGTAATTTTTGTCTAACCATTGTACTTGTGTGAAAATTTAATTTATGTTTCTTTTTTAGAAAAACACATTTACCAAAAAGATGCTTCTATGTTATTTCATGTAACATAATGATAATATTTCCAGTAGAGTTCATTCATCATCGCAACGGTAAACGCCGCATAAACATCTTGCGTATTGAATCTTTGGAATGTCATTCAGCACAGTTATAAATACATGGCGTTCCAAAATCTATTTTAAACTGCTTCAAAACATCAAATATATTGCTACAAATATATTTCCATGTTTTCTGGCATCCAGTTCCGGAAAAACGTCTCAATTTTCATCCGAGCAAACCACTGATCGCATCTCTAAAAACGTGCTGTAATCAATGTTGCCACACGGAATAATTTTCCCGCGCGTTCTCCCCTGAAATCACGGTCGGCATCGCGTCTAAACTTACGACAACAACAATGCGTTATAAAACAGCACATGTGGGGCAGACGCGGCTTCAGTTTGCCGGCGGCCGGCAACGCAAGGTCAAGAACACATGCGACGCTTTCGTACTCAAACAAACACGACGAGCAGTCGCCCGCCGGGCTGAAACGCGATGTGACATGGTCCTAAACTAATATTTTAAAATAAAACCAATAGAGCTAGATTATAAAAATACGACTCGCGTGTGAACGTCGCACGTGCGTACAAAAATACCCGCCGAGACGCTTTCGCGTGTTTTCGAGTGAAAGGAACTTTTTGTGCAATTTTGAAAATTCGGTTTTCATATATTATTATTTTTTGTGTTACATTTTTGATTGCAAAGTTGGCCGATTACGGAAGTTCCGAATCAGAGTGAGTATTATTTATTAAATAGATCGGTTAAGAAAATTAGTGAGGGTTTCTGTGTTCGATAAAAGCACGAATGAGAGAGGATTAGGTGCTAAAATACGAAAAAATAAAATAAATATGGTATGATTAAGTTTCATACGCAAAATAATAACAAAAGTAATTGGAATAGTCTATGTAGGTACTTAACATTTTATGTATTACGTCTGAATAAAAATAGTATAAACGTAAAGGAATTAATTAATGTAACGCATTATTATACGAGTTTTGTTGCGGGTACCAGAAAAAAAATGGATTTAAATATATTTTTTGTAAGTTGTGACGGATGTATTTTTTTATCATACTAAATGTTATCTGAAACGTCGTTCCTTAAAATTAAAAGACCTTAAACAGTTTTGATTTTTGTCAATTGAATTGAATTATAATTCCTCAACAATAATTTAATTTCAATCCAAAGATTCCTTTACATTTTCACAAAGACAGTTTTCAAAAGCTGTGTGTGCGTATTAAAACGTACATTTTACTGTCCAAAGTAGATCTTTATTTGAATTATAAAGAAATGATGACCTCAAAACTATGCTACCTTATGCTATTTCACATACCTTTATTGTCAGTAGAAAATAGCCTTAATATCACTTAAAATTTTATGTCTGTCTCCATCAGTACCTATTTCCAAAATTTAAGGTGACCCCTAGTGACAAATACGAGATCATGCGTCGTGGTCTAAATAAACCGATGTTCCACCGATTAGATGCAACTTGACCTTTAGAGGTCCCAATAAACAGCATAAATAGATAAACAAATAAATACAAAAACTACGTATGGTTCCAACCCAAACTAATATACAGGTGTCATGTCAATTAAAAAGACAATTTATTAATGATGAATTATATAGAATTTGGCTACCAGAAAATCAAGAATAAAACATATAATACACAAACGTCTCCTTGTGGGAACCGAAACTACAGCCTGTCGTTTCTCAGTTCATCCACAATCACCGTCAACTTTCGAAAGTGAGTACGGGAAATTATTTGCAATAATCTTAGGCAATGTTTCTTTTGAGATGCAGCAACAAATATTTGTCACATTTATTATATTTAATGATAAACAAGTTTGCATTGCACTGTTATGCTGATATCTCGGTTATCAATTGTTATCTAAAAGTGCTATGAAGAAAAATATAAGCATTATAAGAGGAAGGAAAATTTAAATTTTCTTTATTTGCGCAATGTAAGCAGCGGGGAAACAACGTGATGTGTGTGCAAAGTGAACTTGTAGCATTAGATATGGGATCACGTTGAAAATCAAAGTCAGACAATTTTAAGTGGAGTGATGTGTGAAAACTGACTCAGAAATGTCGAGTCTCGGATTAGTTAATGCGCCAGATTTAATGTACGTATTTATGTGTGTACCGAATTTGAAAGTGAAGGGAGTTGTAGTTATGACACTGGCTTTAATTAGGCAGTCTCGTGATATACGCTTCCATAGAACTTTCTTTCGTTCAAGGGAAATATTGGATAATGTTTTAAGATATAATTAAAGTTTACAGTCCTCATTCTAAAATACTATATTCGAATAGGGGATTCATGATCTTCGACGTAATATTTTGTTCACTAGAGCTCACCAGTAAATGTTGTAAAATACATTTCATTATAAAACTACTTCGGGATGGTGTGACTAATGCTCAGCTATTATATTTATGCGTTTTCTTTAATTTTCGTCGAATCCACAAAATAAGAGTCTGCGGTCTCGATTCCAATGCAAACATTTTTTTACGAAACAATGTTTTTTGGAATTGGTTTTTGTAAGGCCGAAAGTGGTTCATACTTATTAGACAAATTATATCTTGGTGTAGAATAGGAATTTATATAAAGTTTTTCTTTGTCCAATCAACCAAACTGTAGGAATTATTTTGGTGGTTATCTATGATTATTGAGTACTAAATCTTTTTCCGATAATTGGCATGTCCTCGTAATTTTTCCAAGGTGTATGCTGATCTCGCGAATAAGACTAGATTTGTACGCAGCATATTAATAGCTACCATTAGCAATTGTTTCTTAGACGAAAATTGACAATGACCTCATTAGAGGCACCTATTTTATCTTGAATATAGATTAGACTTATACGTGAAGTCATTTTTGCGTATTTCTTACAAGAATACAAAGAAACGAACCAAATTGAATAAACTTGAGAGACAAGACCTGACATTTTTGTATTTTTATCCTTATTATAATCTTACTAATACAGTAAATGCGACAGTTTATTAAGAAATTTAGATGTTTATTACGCAGTTGGGCTTTATATCCGAAAGGTCTCTCAGACGAAGCCACGAGCCATAATAATTTGATAAATTTTGCCACACATACGCTGAACATTATTTAAATTTATTCACTGTTAATCGACAATAATAAATATTATTTGATCAGTGATTGATCGAAATTTATTAGCATTTTACAAGAACTAAAATACTATTACAAGCTATATTTTAGTTCGTATGTAATCGCTATGCTTTGCCTTTCAAACTTCCTACATAAAAATATAATATTATGTATTTGTATCAGTAGTTTAGTATCTCGTTTGGTTACAATTTTGTCTGATAATTATTATTAATTCAATATAATGATATGAGTGACAACATTTAGTTCTTCCTGTATAAATCGTATGCATTGCCGCATTACGACAAGTTTTTATGTTATTTTTACACGTGTCTATTTACAGTCTTTCATGCGCAAAAAACCGTCTGAAATTCAAGGTCACATTATCGTTATACTATCACAAAAATCTACATTGTTTACATCCAAAATTCTCCGAATTTTAGTGTCACTGTAAGTTTAATGTCAATGCCCTTTATAAGATATGATAAATATACGGTAAAATACTGCGCATAGATGTAATCATCAGTCAAATATTAAATGTCGCTACACCTACGCTTCGTCCCGAGTAATGCGAGAGTTGATGTTGCCTCAGCATTAGATCCTAAATGCAAAAAAAGCTGGAATATCACACTTGAAAGTTCAATTTATCCATATTTAAATACGGCCTCTGCCTACCCTCTTTATGATATAGGTACAATAATCCATTATGTTTGATGATCATGGAACTTCGCCATATACGGTATCAATGTACAGGAAACAGAAAAAGTTGTTAATCTTCCGCTTTATGACAGTTAACGATGATCCATTTGTTTTCTCTGAAAGCTCTCGGCTTCCGCGCGGGAGGAGAGGTCGTTGTTCGATGCGTTAAGGAAAATGTATAAATACAAATTATAATACTTGTGGAAGTTTTTAGAAACGTTATATTTAGACCTTAGTTGCAATGAGGTTAAAAAACCTTTGAACCTTGAACTTGTTGGGACTAATTAGACGGTAAGTAGGTTAAATGTTGAGACGTTTTTTTATACAAAATCATCATAAGGTCCACCAGTTTCGTGTAAATGGCGATGATCTATATTTCAATGTAAGTACTGCACTGTGCGCGTCATCCTGAGACGTATTAGCAGTTTAAATATTATATTAGAGGAAGATGTACCATTCCTATCATACGATGCCATGTTATTATTTTAGACAATAACTAGCTGTTGCCCGCGGCTCCGCCCGCGTGAATGAGTTTTCCCGGTATAAAAGTCCCGCTTTATGTTAATCCAGGACATAATCTACCCGTGTGCCAAATTTCATCGAAATCGAAATGTTATTAAATTATTAAAATGGCTATTAAAAAATAGGGGTTGATCGCAGAGGGTTGAAAATTTAGGGTTGTATGTATTTTTTAATGCCCTATTATAGAAAAATAAAAACAAAAAATTTTGTCCAAAAATTAAAAAAAAAATGTTAAGGGTGAACAACCCTTATCACTTAGGGGGATGAAAAATAGATAACAACCTATTCTCAGACCTACCAAGTGTGAATATAAAATTTCATGAGAATCGGTTCAGCCGTTTCGGAGGAGTATGGGAACGAACATTGTGACACGAGAATTTTATATATAAGATAAGAGTATAAAAATATACTTAATGTTATTTAAATCTTTTGAAAAAACACGCATAGGTAATAATAATTTATTAACTTGCTCATTATATTCAAATATATTATGATTAATACGTGTTGCTGGAATCTATTAAAGGATTTGAATGCTACTAATTATCTGATTAGTAAATTTATGGATAACTAAAAAGATTAACTAACTTTTTACGTCACAACCCACTTATAAATCTATTTATGTACTAAAAAGAGAACTGGTACAGAATTATCATATAGCATTATGATTAAAAACATTATTAATGGAAGGGTAGGATCTGAGATGGAGCTCATGGAGTGGTGAAATTTGGACACGGCGTATTAAGGCCGAAATTCAGGAGAGTTGTTAAACGCGTAGGCGAGCAGACCAATTGTCTTCCTGCGTTCATTAATCGACAACAGTTTACACTAATTGCCTACAGTTTATCAGGAAATTGGCTTAAAGCTATTTATTAGGAACTGATACTTTACAGTTTCCTAATTATTTTTTTAAATATGATAACTATTATAGCTCTTATTATAACACAAAAAACATTTCGAATGAAACATAAATCAAACGGTACACAAATAATTTTATATATAATTTTAATTTCTGGTATATCTGATCTGGTCATTGTATCAAATAAACAAACGCAAATTATATAGGTTATTGGAGGACAAAAACAACAAAATAGGAACTCTAGAAGTTTCAACGTTAATTATACAAAAAATATTAAAATTGTTATAAATGCTTGTATGGGAATATTTTTGACGCGCTATATTTATAGAATATTATAAAAGTTATTCATGTACAATTAATTTGCATATTTATATGATGTAATAGGAAAGGCATAGTTATTTCACTACCAAGCAGGAGTGTGTAAGTTCAGTTTATGTTTAAGGACATTGTCACAAATATAATAATTACGAATTATCCTGGCCCCTCGCAATAAGTAATTATTATCGCAGTACGATTTAGGTCGTACTATGGTATCTAGCTGTATGACAGGTACCTTTGCTTTATGTCACTTTTTAAAAGTAATTTAAGTGTTATATTTTTATTCTTTTTTTGTACATTGTTAATATTCACTTTTAAACTATGCCAACAACAAAAAATTCTTTCTTTCTTTATATCTGATGACGAGTAAAGTGTTATGTAGTTTTTAATTTCAATTCTAGGTTTTGTTACTGTTTTTGAACTGTCGTGGGTTGGACCACCAGGCTTTTTGTCAGTCTCGTCATTTTGTGGTAAAATGGTAGGTTATATTGAACCAACCCAAAGATCCATGGAAATTATAGTATAGTATTATCTCTTAAAACTGTATAACAAATTTTAGACCTGGCATGCTATTTTAATTTTGTGACCGACATAGCTCTGAAAGTTAGCAGGTTGAAGTGGCAATGGGCTGGCCACATATGTCGCAGAACAGATAACCGCTGGAGTAAGCGTGTTCTGGAGTGGAGACCGCGTCTTGGCAAACGTAGCGTGGGACGCCCTCTGGCAAGATGGCGAAACGACTTGCACAAGAGGGCCGGCAGCGACTGGATGCATAAAGCAGCAGACCGGGCTCTGTGGCGTACCTTGGGAGAGGCCTATGTCCAGCAGTGGACTGCAACGGGCTGATAATGATGATGATGCTATTTTCTAGAGAACTAAGCGACTCTAGCTTTAATATTAGGTTTATTTTTGTTATTGTCTTAATATTTATAAAAAATAACTAACATACCGTTTAATTTTGGAAATTAAACGAATCCATACAATTTGTGTGTTACGTCTTTTTTATTATACGTAATAACGCATAATTGTCACGATCGCTATTAAAAGTGAATATAAGACTATAATGAAAAAAAAAGCGGTCTGGTAATGACGCCTAAACAAATATTTACTTTTTTATGTCTTATCATTTGCATACAATAGGTTATTTTGACAGACTAAGACTTTAAATTGATATCGATATTATGGATTTAAATATAATTGTGTTTGTTTATCACATAAAGTGTCGAAGTACGGTAAAATTCAATTGAATTTATGATTACATCATCTAGAATAAAAATTATGATATGTATTTGAAGCCAATAATAGTAAAAATCTAACTGTGTTTGTTTATATCACATAAAGTGTAAAATTCAATAGAATTTATGATTGAATCACCTAGAATTTTATTATATAATTTTAAATTAATAATAATAAAAAAGTGTAATTTGTAACGATGTTAAGTCGAAATTGCTTTGTCTCTAAGTTTATTTTTATGCTAGACTAAATTATCTTATTTTTTCGACGTTCATTTTTGTATACGTTATTCGATATGTGACTATTGTTCTACGTTGATATCGTGGGAAATAAATTGTTTGTGATATAAAATTACGTAGCCAAAACATTGTACGTAGATATTATAATATTGAATCATAACATGCACATAACATCTTTGTCCGGGCTGCACTGTGTTCACACAATCAATATGTGCTTGGCAGTTGCGAGGAAATGGATATTTAATAAAACAATAATTGTTATAGACATGCGCCTTTTGCTTCAAAAAGATTAATTAATGCATCCACATTTCGCCGAGTACCATGATTTGATAAGGGATAGGAGAAAAGGACTTTTTATTTGAATCAGCGCTAAAACCTCGAAACGAATACTAGGAAATTATAAACACATGAAACCTTTTTTTTTTTTTTTTTCCCCTTCTTCGGCGCATTTAGGGACGGCTGCGGGCTTCCTCGGACGAAAAGTGTCTAAGTTGTCGTCCGCAACCGCCCCTGCGCGGTGCTGCTTAATGCAGCCCGTCTCCTTTTGTAGGGGGCACACATGTTATCTTGCGGCGGACAGCACCCGTGCCGACCGCCCCGACCCCCCCTGGCCCCTATTAGTCGCTTCCTACGACAGGCAGGGGATACCGTGGTGGAATTCTCCAATCGCCCCCAAACCACAGGGCGGAAACACATGAAACCTGCGTCATGGTCCTTTGTGTTTTAGCCACAAGACCTTTTATAAAGGTTTACAACAGCAGTCACGCACCCTGTACCAATTTCTATATTCCTTGTAACTGCATAGTGAGATCTTCTTACAGTGTCTCCTTTGAAGCGTGTTGGTTGTGCAATTCATTGACGTCATAACTCACTTCGCTTAGATATCGATATCCTCCTGTAATGTCATGATATCTTAGTAATTGATGTGCGAATTATCAGGGCCTCGCCGACCCGAGACAGCGCCTGTGTGCGACATCTATAAAGCGCCTCTGATTTTGCACAGGAGTGGTTCGCTTAGGGCATCAAGTAGTCTTCATCCGGTACTTGTACTTTCGTACTTTCTTACTTGAGACAAATATAATTTAAATAATTACCGCTGGCATTTCATCCTGATTCCGGCGCCCCATTGCCTTGGCGTCTGTGTGCGCCGCACACTTCGCACATAGAGACGCCGCGGCCGTGCGAATTATTATCAAAACAACCGAGGACAGTTTGATGAACCCTTTCAATATTCATAAAGCTGCTGCTTTAGATATTGAGTGTTAGTAGTTTGTACTGTGATCATGATTTGACAAGAATTAAATAATTGTCAAACGACCATAATTTGTTTCAGCAAGGCTGGTGTAAGTAGAGTAATCGCTTTCACAACTTCAAACCATTTACAATATAAAAAATACATTATAATCTCTCTGCAACCTTCCCCAAGTCAGCAAGCGATTGTAAAGTTTCTTAATACAATCAATTAATATTTTTTAACATTCATTGAGAACAAAAAATAACTCACAAAGTTATTGGAGACGATGAGTATTGTATTGCAATTGAATTCAAACGATATTATACTAACTGCTTTTTTATCGACTTGAGCAGGTGTTGTCATGGTATTCATTTCTCAAATAAGAATTAACCAATTCTGATCTTTTGTTATCTTCATGATTTCAAGAATGTTTTAGTATAATGTATAATAATATGCAGGCCCTCATATGTACAAACTTATTAACATAAATGCAGACTTATGTCAGGAATAATTATAATACGTTATCCCGTATCTAAAATATAAACAGATATTGATGATTCTTTTTATGTATCCATAACTTGGCAGTGGACTTAGAATGTGACACGAAGACGCAACTCGTAAAACGATGTCGTTTAATTTTGATGTTTGTGATTGATCGAGAGACCAATACGTCAGTCTCTCAACCAATCCCAATAAGACGAAACGGAGACGTGACGTGTTTTTTTGTCACATTCTAACCCCATAGGTAACAAAAATAATCGATAAAGCATCCAAACAATAAAATTTATGTCAATATATGTCAATTGTATCAACGACGTCACAATTATTTATTTATTTTCTGATTGACATAGAATCTTGTGACATTGTATGGACGCATTGAGATTTGTTATCAAGTCTGTTGTTGCGCAGAGAAGCACTCGGATTAGATAATAATGTTGTGATGCGAAATTGTTTCTGCAATTTATAAGCACTCTTAAAGTGCATGCACATTGAGTTGGATAACATAGCAAACGTGTAGTTAATATATTATGTATTATTTTGTCACATGGTCAATTGCTACGTTACGAAGGTACTCTCGGGAGTGAAAATTAAACAAATTTATCGCGGAAAAATTCGTAAAGTAGTTTTATTTCAATAAAATACTATCCATAAGTTGTGTTTTCTGTGATTTGTTTTTCAATTTTTCTAAATATTGTTAATTTATTTATACAAGTCATTGCCTGTAACTGTAAGTTTTTTACAGGAAAATATTTCGCGCCTTCAGGATGAAAACGACACAATTCAAAAAAATCGAAAATTGAGTTATCGTCATAAATTTACTTAAAATAAAATTTTCAAAACAGCTATAGTTCAAACACCGCCATATTCAAGCACGAAAAGGACAAAACTATTATATCGGTGCGTTTTTAATTATATTATCATATAAAAGGGACCAGGTTTAATTAATTTTATGACGATAACCCAATTTTTTATTTTTTTTAGTTACGTCGTTTTCGTCCTAAAGGTGGGATATATTCATTTAGACGTTGGACTTAGAAATGTTGCTATCGTTTAAAGATCTTCTGCTACGCGTTACGAAGCAATGCGCGAAGTGTGCGCTGGGTTCGAAATAAACAGTTGCGCAGTCACGGCTATATTGCAGAGTTGTCTACGTCTTGACTACTCTAACGACTGTAATGTATGAAATTACTCATTATGTATTGTCTTGAAAATGTTCCAACTTGTTTACTTTGTTTAATGTCACACACACCGACCCACAATAGGATTAGAAAAAAACATTGATCAAAATACGAATTTAGGTATAATTTAGAGTAACTAATAACTAACTTTTAAATTGATAAAAAAACGCAGAGGAGATATGAGGAAAATTGTTAAGTAATAAAATTGCACAACATTTGATATGGTAAATCTTCACCAAAAAAAAGCAAAGAGAAGCCTACCAAAGAAGCGGCTAATTTATGCGATTCTAATGACTATATTTTTTCATCACCGCTCCGGTTTGTTGGCACTGGATGGGCACCAAAAGAGGCCAGTCCAGTTCTATTTTTAAACTTAATCTATCTATACATACAATAAAGCAGTAGAACCGACGTATCTGTACATTTAAAGAAATGTGATAAAAAAATGAAAGGGGGTGACTACAGAAGAGTAATGGAACACAAATCAGCGATTTTTGTAATTCTTTTCTGTCTGTTTTTCTGTTTGTTTGTTACTGCACATCTCCAAAGTTACTGAACGGATTTCGATGATATTTGGTGGAAAAACTTTTTCACGCGGGCGGAGCCGCGAGCATAAGCTAGTTTCATAATAAATATAACGCCCGAGTGCAATGATGGGATTTTAAGTTACATCATTTATACACGTGATCTTTTTGAGTTTGGTTAGTGGATGGTCATGAAAAACGTCGAATTACGTTTGACGGATCGTTAAATATTACGTCAAAAATGCGTGTAAAAAATATATAATTTTCGAATATTTTAGCGCTAGAAAAACCACACTACCTCTTAGATGTTTCGAGAATATGAAAATCTTGGCATTAAGATTTATTGCGATCAATATTTATCTTCTTTCCATCATCGTTGGTTTAGCAGTTACTATCAGCATATCTGTAATAGTGAGGTTTTGGGTTCCAATATGAGATTAGGCAATTAAAATAAATGTAGTTTTTTCGATTGCAAACAGCGCACCTGAGTAGCTCTGCATTTAAATTACGATTTTTATATAAGGATAGGCTCGCTTCTTATCATATTATGTCGGATTGAAGTACGCTTCGCCTACCGTTGACATATTTGTCACGTTCACCCTTTCGGGACAAAAGATTTAGTTTGTGTACGTACACTTTAAATTATTTAAGTGCATGTTTTCCTTCATACTCCTTCCTGAACTATTGAAAACCTGCCCAAAAATACAAGGATTTTGTCGCAATATTTCATCTAATTGCTAGTTTAGCTAGTTTAGTTATCATTCCGCCTTTTACTAAGTAGCAATAACACTTTAGACCGTGATATCTTAATCCTATAAACATTTTTGATATTATAATGATGACAGAAGCACTATATTTTTATGGATATGTTTATCAGTCAGTATTTTTTTTTTATTAACATCATTTTGTTTGTTTCAGGGGCGCGAGGTGCGCACGCGCAGCGGCGTCGGGCGTGCGCGGTGCGGTGTGTGGCGACAGAAGAGCGCGCAACATGCTCGCCAGTATTAAGGGCTTCTGGAAGGTCTGCCGGTACGGCGACCTCTACATGGTACGTCATCGGGACAGTTTTAATGGATCATAATCCCACTGCGGCTATACGGGATAAAGAATGTTGAAAAAGTGGTACACAATGCTTTAAAAGGTGGCAGAGTTCTGCTGTAAACGGTAACAATATGACAAAAACGTGAATACAAAATATATGGGGCGACAAGATAGGGTAGGTAAGATTTTTGAAGAAAAGCAAACGAGAACGTTAGTAATCGATACGTAACGGTCTTAAGCACAGAATCATAATATTTATTCTTGGATCCATATATTAAAATACTGTTATGTATATTATCTAATGTATTACATAATAATTCACTAGAGTTCACGGCGTGCTCTCCGTATGTCAAGGCGAAGGTCGTTCCATAAAAACGAAATAGATTCATATTCGGCAACTCTTAACTATTCGAATGTAAGCAACTCGGTTTTTTCGGATGGTTTCAGGTTGTGTAGATGGCGTTTAATTCAAATTGAAAAAATCGTGAGGAAAGCTACCAAAATTCTTCATAGGAATTTCGGTGTGTGAAGTTTTTCAATTCACACTAGACCAGCGTGCTATTTGTTGGGGTTCAAAGATCGTATCAAATTTCATTAAAATCGTATCAAATTTTATGAAAACGTTACAGACAATAATACATCCCATTTATATTTGTTTGGATCCAACAATATTCACCAGGCACCCATGAAATCAGTAATAGACATCATTCAACTGACTGCGTCATACATTCACAATTAATGTATGAGCGATGCGGAAGCCACATAAAAATATATTTCCAACCAATTGCATTAGTATTTAGATTCTAGACCGATAAACGTATAATTTAAAGGAATAGATCAAGTGGTATTTATACTAGCTATTAAAATTAGCTACGATTTGAAATTTATTATCTTGGTGTATGTGTTTGAATGGAACATGTATTATGACAACATGAGCAGTACGATAAACGTCATGAATGCTTTTAAATTGCAGTCAAACCTTCCAGAACTTTGAACTACAATTAGTGCATAGCATAGTGTCCTTGGCACATTTAATTTCGTAATTTCGTATTGCTATGTATATCGCTCGTACAATACAATATAATTATGCACTCAATAAATGTTACGAAGTAGTACTAAAACGTTATTTTGTGTAAGAAAACTTGCTAATATATAGATAAGTACAAGTATGGTAACTAATTTAATTAAAATATTCATGACTTTAAAGACACGGGGTGATTGCGTATCGGTTTTTTTAGTCACTAGTCTAGACCACATTATCATTTATAAGTACGTATTATACTGAGGCAACTTTTATATTTTACTCAATAGTTGAGCTCTATGGTCCTTGTTCACAAACGTTGGTTAGCTAAATAAAGCGGAACACCATAAATAGGTATATTTCTCAGCGCTTTCGGCAGCGCAGCCTTCGCAGTGCGTTGGCATAGGGGCGCTGTGATTAATATTGAGATACAAGTTTGCTTCAATTGCCTGTTAGATAAACAAAGCTGAACAAAGCCAAAGAAAACTATGGTATTGCCGACACCATGGGTTCGGGCGGACTGTGCGACCTCGTTGTATTATTTGTGATACGGGTGTAAAGCTCTAAGTGTGAGGCGCGTGTATGCTTAAGAACTCCGATTGATTTAAAAAATTATACGATTCAGATTAATTTTTCGGATTCTATACTAATATTAGTATATACTAATCTATACTAATATTATAAAGCTGAAGAGTGAGTGCTAAAGGCAACTTTTTATTCCGCGAAAATATTTTTATCCCGGAAAAACCTGTATCACGCGGGCGGGGCCGCGAGCATCATCTAGTATACAATAAAATAAGCAATCATTCGAAATTTAATAATAAAGATAAAATTACAAAACGTGTACGTACAAAAATCTTATTTTTTAGGTCATGTAATAATATTTAAAATTATTCGTCCTTTCAAATCAGACGTACCATAAACAATTTTGAACTTAAATTCACACAACACACTGTATGATCATGTTTGTAAAATAATTTAAAGAAAAATCACGATATTGCATAATATTACGTCGAAACACATTATGTATGAATATTATTATGCAGTTTTGTAGTTCTGGTGCACGATGACACAGGACAGGTTTTACGGACTGTGGACTCACTCGTTAAATCTTTTTTTATATTAATGGGTAAATAACACATGTCAATGTTGGGAAATATGGCGCAAGTGCAATCCGACTCATGTCTAATTTCTATATCTTAAAATCCTGACTTACACATGATATTTATAGAAAACATTAAAATATTATATATCATCATAATCAGCCACATGATGTCCACTGCTGAACATAGGCCTCCCCTAAAGATTTCCAGACGGACCTGTCAAAAGAGGCCTGCATCCAGCGCGTTCCTACGATTTTTATCAAGTCGTTCAATATATATAACATAAATAAATAATAAGCAAATTAAGCTTTATTTCTTAAACAGTCAATAATGAATAAGTTATATAATAAATAGCTACAATATCTATAAACTTATAATATAAAATCAGTGTACATACATTAAAAAAAAATACAAACACACGAATTGATTACCTCCTCCTTTTGGAAGTCGGTTAAAAATAGTAAACATATCGACTACCGCGGTGGCGTAGTTGTTGTAGCGTACGCAGAACGAGTTACGACGACCGTTCTGAGGTCCCGAGTTCAGATCCCGGCTCGGGCAGTGTCATAGGATTTTCTGCTCAGTGTCAGCCCGGAAACTACAATTTATGCCCGATATGGCAATAGTCTTACTGGTTGTAGGTGTCTCATATGTAAGAGTTCGTCTGGGTGGATACCACCGCAATGTCTATTTCTACCGCCAAGCAGCAGTGTGCATGCACTGTTGTGTTTCGGTTTGAAGGACATTGTAGCCAGTGTAAATACAGGACATAGTGAGACTTAACATCTAATGTCTCAGGATGACGAGCGCAGTGGAATGCCACACAGTACTTTGTAACTCAAGGTGCTGGATGGTGTTGTTACTGTTTATGGGTGGTCGTATCGTTTACCATCAGGCGAACGGCATGCTCGTCTCGTCATTCAATGCCATAAAAAAAAAAAAAAAAAAGAAGGCTCGCCCCCTTCACATCATGGGACGGATCACACTTGGCGAAAAGTGGGTGCACCGGTTACACATCTGCCTACCCCGTCAGGTATAAAGGCGTGAAGTGCGTTTGTTTTGTTTAAGAAAAAAATACACAACTAAAGTCCCAGCAGCAGATTATACAAAGAAGGTGGAGTACAGTTTACTGCAGTTACGTATCATTATTACTACAATATATTTTTTTATTATATTTGTATACATTGTTTACATTTACATAACATAAATTCATTTTGATTTTATTCGAGTCGACTGTAAAACATACTGGCTTTAAAATATTTCATACTTTATTGTTTGTTTTTGTTTTATGAACAAAACGGAGGACGTTACAAAAACTGTTGAGCTGAATTTATTTAACTCGACTGTCTATACAGTTACCTACTTTCCATATTACGACTAGGAAATAAGACCTGTTTTATAATGGAAGCACTAATGTTACATTAGTGCTTCCATTATAAAACAGGTCTTCTAATTTACAGAAAGAAATTACATTAGTAATGTAATTTCTTTCTGTAAATTAAACATTAATCTCAGTATTCTGTGATAAAACTAAGTTCCTATTTGTTTAAAATTATTTATTTTTATAAAGATATGGATATAGGTAAGAGAAGACGTGTATTTCAACGATTCGTAGGTACTACATATTATCGGTCCGGGCTCTACGGGCTACGGTGTCTACGCCGTAGCACGAATGTTCGATTTCTGAAGTACCGTTATCGGCAGTTTATCTATTCGTTAGCGCTATTGGTTCGATAACCCATGAAACTGCGCACTGCAAGATAAACTTAGTTTAAACTTACTATAACTTAACTAGCCAATTTTTGCCGT